>OY743124.1:5000000-6250000 GCA_963555685.1 Acrobasis consociella | reverse complement strand
GTATATAAGTTGTTTTCGAGGGTCATCACGAATCGTCTCGCGAACAGGTTTGATGCCTTCCAACCTCCCGAACAAGCTGGTTTCCGTAAAGGCTTTAGCACCATGGACCACATTCATACGCTGCGACAGGTTATAGAGAAGACGAGGGAGTATAACCGGCCGTTATGCTTGGGATTCGTGGACTATGAAAAAGCCTTCGATTCGATCGAAACATGGGCCGTGCTTCAGTCTCTCCAGCGATGCCGTATTGACTATCGGTATATCGAAGTGTTGAAGTGCTTATACAGTAACGCCACTATGTCAGTCCGAGTACAGGAGCAGTGCACGAGGGCAATTCCACTGCATAGAGGTGTAAGACAGGGAGATGTTATATCTCCGAAACTGTTCACCGTTGCACTGGAAGATGCCTTCAAGCTTCTGGAATGGGAAGGATTTGGCATCAACATCAATGGCGAGTATATCACTCACCTTCGATTTGCCGACGATATTGTTGTCATGGCAGAATCGATGGAAGACTTAAGTACTATGCTCGGAGACCTAAATCGAGTTTCCCAACAAGTGGGCCTTAAAATGAACATGGACAAAACCAAAGTAATGTCGAATGTCCATGTTGCGCCCCTACCTGTTTGTGTTGGGAGCTCCACCCTCGAAGTTGTAGACCAGTATATCTACCTGGGTCAATTGATCCAGGCAGGAAGTTCCAGCTTCGAGGAAGAGGTCTTTCGACGAATCCGACTCGGCTGGGCAGCGTTCGGGAGGCTACGCAATGTCTTCTCGTCCAAAATACCTCTGTGCCTCAAGACTAAGGTTTACAACCAATGTGTGTTACCTGTGATGACTTATGGCTCCGAAACGTGGTCCCTTACTATGGGTCTCATAAGAAAGCTCAAGGTCGCTCAACGCGCTATGGAGAGGGCTATGCTCGGTGTTTCCCTACGTGATCGAATCAGAAATGAGGAAATCCGTAGGAGAACAAAAGTCACTGACATAGCCAAGCGGATTAGCTCGTTGAAGTGGCAGTGGGCGGGACACATAGCGCGACGAACCGATGGCCGATGGGGCAAAAAGGTTCTTGAATGGCGACCGCGTACTGGCAAGCGAAGCGTAGGGCACCCACCTACAAGGTGGTCAGATGACCTGACCAGGGTCGCTGGAAAGCGCTGGATGCAGGCCGCTCTTGATCGGTCATTTTGGAAATCTTTGGGGGAGGCCTATGTCCAGCAGTGGACGTTATGCGGCTAAAATGAATTAAAAGATTATAAAGTAAAGTAAGCATTTAAATGAAATAACTATCCCTAAGATATTTCTAGGTTACAACAGAACTTTAGTAAATAAATAATATTATCTTTTTAATGAAAAAAAACGACGGGTTGCACTCTGGGAGTGCCGGCAGAAGTGAAAACTTGAATATTAACGTTGTGCATTTTTGATATTTTGGAATGGTTAGGGAATAATTTTGCACGAATTGCTTTAATTATCAGTATAAAATATTTCAAATCTTTTCTGAACCACAGTCTGTCACAAATGTCACAAGCATGACACATTACACACACGAACGTAACGTAACATAAACACACACGAACATTCGCGCAAGCGCCCTGCGCCGTCTTACGAATTTTCGATCAGGACACGTGGTCTTGACGCGAGGTTAAGATTTTTTACCCATTCCAAAAAAAATGCACAACGTCGCTAAAGAAGTTTTCACTTCAAAAATAAAGTACAATAAAATAAAAAAATCATCTCGAATCAAACTTTTCTAGATTTTTCTTCACAGTTGACAAGCTTATTTCGCCAACATCAACGAAACGTCAAAGATAACACTGACAACCCTACATCCACGCTCGCCAATTATCCATTGTGCAAGCAAAAAAGATAGGTATCGCCAAAAAGCGTGAAAAGTATTGCGCAATATAGAACGCCATCAAAAACAATACAAAAAGTAGTAATTATTGGGCTACTAAGCACAGATTATTGCAAGTTACAGGTAGTAATTATTCAATTCGTCTTTTGTTACTAATCATTATCTTTAATTGATTAAAAAAACTGTAGTGACCAAGGCTTGTGTCAGATAAAGTGTGTCCATCCAGGTTTATTCCTGGATCAACTAGCTTTATGTTATTATTCTCTGGACTGTATTTACTCTTGAATTCATATATGATTATACTTGTAACAAGCAAAAGTTTGTAAATACTAGACGTGAGACGGCGCTCACTGCAAAGTTGGTAGCGATAACGTTCCTCTCCTAACACTCGTCCCAATAATGATCGTTTCGAACTATAAATTTATCAAAACCTAACTAGCCGAAATCGTATACTTAATATTCATTGCTTTTCTAAAGATGCAAAAGCTACTACAGCCATTCGGCCCGAGCACTATTTCATTTTCTCTCAGAAATAAACACTTTCATTGAACCTTTTAAGATCGCATCTATGTCGATTTACTCAAAAGTATGGCCTATAAATAAAGCAATTTCAGAAGGCGTTCCACACATCTAGAGATGTGCCGTTGCCGGCAAGATTGGCAACATTGGGAATATTGCCGGCAACGCTGCCGGCAAGATTGCCCGAAGTGGCAATTTTGGGGAATATTGCCTAAATATTGAGAAAATTAGATATATTGATTTAAAAAACTCATTAAATAAATGTATCTAAGCGAATTATATGAGACATCTTAAAAAAATATAGCTCCTACATACAAACTGCCAATGTTCCCGGCAAATTACTGGCAATATTGCCGGCAAAATTCCCTGTAAATTGCCGGTACATACAGATTTGTCAATATTACTTGTCTTAGGCAAGAAATAATTACTATTTTAAGTAGGTAATCTGAAAAACAAACCGGCCAAGTGTGAGTCGGTCGCCCATTGAGGGTTCCGTTACATAAAAAACTTGCAAACTTATATTTGCAGATAAGTTCATATAGTTAGTATGAACTTGATTACATGTACCTTTGCTTTATGTTATGTTGTGACTGCCGTACAATGTTGGCAGTCGGACCAACGGCTTAACGTGCCTTCCGAAGCACGGAGGGGCTCAAGAAATTATATGCCACTTATGGTGACCTATCCAAATGCAGACCAGGGTTGTTGCGGATACAACAACTTCGACATCCGGGGATGCGGATTATTAAAGGTTCACATTCGCGAATGCGGGTGCGAATACGAAGTTTTTTTTACATATTTCGATTAGTACCTACATAAATAACGGTGACTTAAGTTTCTTTGATCGGAAATTTAAAAAAATTGTTAGACGTAGACTTGGCTAATAGAATTACGAACATGAAGCTAGAGAGTTCACAGTTCATTCTAGTAGTTTGCCCCGATGTAGGTATATCATTCTAGTAGTTTCACCTGAAACTGTGAACTAGCAAATCCCATATCTTGGCAACCCCTTGACTGATTTAGTTCATGTTCATATATCATTCTAGTAGTTTCACCTGAAACTGTGAACTAGCAAATCCCATATCTTGGCAACCCCTTGACTGATTTAGTTCATGTTCAAACTAAAATATTCTATTTAATACTTTTGCCTACTAAATTTTATTTTCGACAACACCTACAAAATTTCAAATAAACATACATGTATGTTTGTTCGATAACTCGTACAAACGCCAGATTATTTATATAGATTTGGAGAACAGTTTCGCTCGCTTCCCTCACTTCGCTCGCTCGTTCTATTTTGGTCTTCACAACAGTATAGTACATAACTTTTAGCCGCTACAGCTCTCTTTACAGCGTTAAACCATTTTTTTCGCATTTCTGAATCTTGAGGACTTGAAAAAACAGCTCTTCTGGTGTTTTTACCGTGGTACTAGTGCAGTTAATCACAACATATGATTTTCTTGTGAGCAGATTAGCCATTTTATATCTAATGTGTGTGAAATATTCGTCCAAATGCAGAAATACGCACTAACCGGCCAGCCGATACGAACGCAAGTTGTTTAATGACGTCATCAAAGCGTCACGCAGTAATGGGCCGTTTTTTGGACATGCCTCAGTTCTACGCGGCGTATGTCAGTCAGTTTTAAAGATAAAAAAATAAAAAAACACAGTATTATTGTAGATGTTTTACACTATTTTTAGAGATCAACCAAAAAATAATGTTTTTCTTCTAAAGCTAGCGAAGAGTCTACTTGAGCAATCCAACGTTTGTATGTATTTATGTATGTTTATTTGACGATAACTTGAGCATCTTTTATCGGATCTTCAGGAAATTTGGTAGGTTTATTTGCTATGATTGCTGTTGGTTGGCCTACACTCGAGCTAGCCATATGGGTATTCTCCATATGATCTTCAGGAAATTTGGTAGGCGCGTGTCAATATAATTTTTAAGTTCGGACATAAGCCAAATCAGTCAAGGGGTTGCCGAAATATGGGTTTCGCGAGTTTACAGTTTTAATTAAACGAGCAAGTGAAGCGAGCCAAGTTTTTCGAGTCTAGTTGAACAATCCGGCGTTTGTATTTATGTATGTAAGTATGTATGTATGTTTGTTTAACTATAACTCGATTAATTGCTAAGTTATAAACCATGAACCGAATCTGTGAAGAGGTTACTGAGATATGAGGTTCGCGGGTTTACAATTCGGGCAAACTAACTATCCACTTATTAAGTAGATTTTCATTGAAATGCAGGGGCTTTTATTCTCTAAATATGCATCCGCATTCGCATTCGCATCCGCATCAATCTATGCGAAGCTTTTGCGGATGCAGATGTATAAAGAAATGCAAATGTTCCGCATTTGCGGATGCGGATGCGGCGAGTTCTTTAGGGTTCGATATCCAAAAGGTAAAACCGGGATCCTTACTTCCCTCGAGGACAAATTTTTCGCAATTAGGCCCGAATTTGCCGGTTCCGTTTTGCCGGGATCCTAATACTAAGACTTCGCTGTCCGTCGGTCTGTCTTTCCATGCGCCCTGTCTATCCGTCTGTCTGTAACCAGGCTGTATCTCATGAACCGTGATAGCTAGACAGCTGACCTTTTTACAAATGATGTATTTCTTTTGCCGCTATAACAACAAATACTAAAAACAGAATAAAATAAATATTTAAGGGGGGCTCCCATACAAAAAACGTGTTTTTTTTAGCGTTTTTAGCTCAATATTAATAACGGCAACAGATAGAAGCTTGAAATATTCACCGAATATTTAGTTGTATATGCGCTATAAAAATACATAATTAAATTAAAATAAAATAAATATTTAATGGGGGCTCCCATACAACAAATGTAATTTTTTATAGATAATGTACGGAACCCTGCGTGCGCGAGTCCGACTTACACCTAGGCGGTTATTTCTTGATAAATTTCAAGTTATTTTTAAATAATAATCAGAATTTTGATATAATAAAGCAATTTAAGTGGAGCGGCAATATTGCCAATGTTCCCGGCAAAATGGAAATTTGCCGGCAATGGCAAGATTGGGAATATTGCCGGCAACGGGGAATTTGCCGCTCGGCACATCTCTACACACATCACTTTCGGTCTATTTTGGCCACTTTCTCCGATTAGCCCCACGTCTCGGCTGACGTGTTAGGAGCAATTGGCGATGTGTAGAGGTACAGTAATTGTGGAGTGGCCATCGTTGTGCAATGCTCGCCTTTAGATTTGACGGCACACGACCACTTAGCGAGACACGCAACGCCGAATGCTTTGATGTGGTTAATTTTCACACGCTGATGCAGCATCCTTCTAAAATGATCTGCGAAGTTTATCTGTTCAAGTCATAAAATATAGTATCGTTGAGTTAGTATCCCATAACACAAGTCTCGAACTTACTTTGGGGCTAGCTCAATCAGTGTAATTTGTCCCTATATTCCCTATATATTTATTTATTATTATCTGCCTGACCATGGTATTCCATGGTCAGGCAGATGATGACTTGAACAGATAAACCCATTACATACAACAGGGGGGGGGGGGGTCAGCGTAGTATCTCTTCTTCCACAGTCCTGTTTCCCGTCATACTAACATCTACTCCTATTACCTCATTTCTTGCCTTACGCATTTCATCCACCTCTTTTCTTGGTTTTCCCTTCCCCTATTTCCATTTACCTCCATATTTAAAATTCTTTTTGTTGCGTGTTGATGCTATCTTCTCATTACATGTCCAAAGTTCCAAATCATGACAACCGGTTGCTTCTTAGTTACTCGTTCGTTGGTTGGTTGGTTTATTGGTCGATCCCTTCGTGTCACCCCGCACATCCATCGCAACATCCTCATTTCGGCCGAATGTAGCCTCTTCTCGTCCTGTAGGTACCTTTGTTGCCCAACATGCGGAGAACATGCCCGTATACAAGTCGTGCTGGTTACTTCCCTCCATTTTTGCCAACTTGCAATGCAAATCAAATGCAGGAATATATTAACTTTTTTTTTCGTATGCGTAAAAAAATCTCATTAGTGTCAGCTGACAAAAGACTTCTAACATCTGCCTTATAACAATAGTCGAGACCAACGGCTTAACGTGAACTCCGAAACACGGAGGAGCTCATAAATTTTCATGCAACTTGTTGTCACACTTGTCACCCATCCAACCACCCCCGGAGTTACTTCACTAATGAAAGCGCTAGAAATGCTTATTCCCACCGGATCACCGAGCTTCTTATTCACAAGGAATGATTTACTATTCGATAGTCACTCGTTACCATGGTCATAACAATTGAGTAGAACCATCCATGCGTGAAAAAAGAAGATTGTTGATGGAAGTTGCAAACTTCAGTACGAGTATTATAGAGTCTAGCAAGTAAAATCTGTATCGTTAACTGTACAAAATCTGACTTGCCATTAGCAAATACATATTTATATTAATTACCAACCAAACCAAGTTCCTTTCTCTGTAAGAATTGTTTTCTTTTACGACTTTTTCATTACCATCGTCTCTTTGTTGTGCAATATGCAGCTTTACGTAACAACACTACGACCCAGGCGTTAAACCGTGACGTTATTAGTCATGCTTATCAGAATATCGCCATAAAAATTACTTTCAACGCCTCTGAACGCGTTCATAGATAAATCATTACCTCATACATAATTCTCTACATTATGTATGAATTAACCATCAACGTGTAAGTCATTACCGACGGGTTCGATGTTCATTCATCGAAGAGTCACGATTAGCTCATTACAATCGCATCTACACGTACTTCATGTAACTGAATTAAAAATCCTTGTGTCAAGCATTCTAACATCTTCGGCTGTTAACGATAATATTTTTTGTTCATCTGGGATTGTGTATTTTTTTAACCTAGTCTATTTGTCGACCTTGTAAGTACGCTAGCAAGAATAAGGCATAAACCAGATTGTCAATATGTCCTCCGAAAACAGTATAAGAATAGGGCGGAAGATCTTATAACAATAAACTGCACTTTAAGCAATCAAAAGACTGTAACAGGAATGTCAAATTGCTTTAATATAGAAAACATATGAATTAGATGTTGTGTTGCTAACAGAATCTTGGTAATTCTTAGCATAAAATATGTATTGCCAATTAAAATATTAAATCGTATCATAGAGATCAGTGAGACTTGATCTAAATAGAAGTGATGTGCTTATAAAATCAATTGATCAATATTTTCTACAAATAGCAATATTCATAGGAAATCAGCACTTAAACGAACATAAAATAAGGTCGGAATGCTTTTTATGATATAGAATATGCAATGAGGTCGCATCCGGAGCAGGTGTCCCGCCCGGCCACCTTGCGTCGAGTCACCGCAAAAAAGGTAAAAACGTAAGAGATTTCATCCCAACAGCTGTTTCTTTATCTTTACCTTCACGCATGGACTATGCGTGAAGGTAAAGATAGAGACCTAGACCTTGTTTTATGTTAGTTGAGATCTTAGGATTCAGTTGCATTTGATCATTTGGGAGCATTGTCTACACGTGGCCTAATGGAATCAATCGCGAATTTCAAGAATCATAGTTCAAATCACATCATTCAATTTTAAGACTTAAGATTAGAATTAAAATAAGATGATCATTATTGTACTATTTTAACGTTTAAACTTTAAAATGTGTAGTGGATTTAGGAGCAAAATCTATAATTGAAAAATCCGATATCTTTAGCTGTTTTGGATGCTTACTCTGTAATACTTCATAAGGGATAAGAATGTAATAATATTTTGTGTTAAATTTTTAGTCGGAATTAATGAATGAATACTTTTCTCGCACAACATTATTGCTATGAATAGAGTCAAAGAGGCTGATGATGATAATGAAGTTCCTGCCTCGCAAAGAACAAAGGAGATCATTTTGTATAATTATTTAAACTAACGCGCGTGGGCTGAATACAAAATCAGATCACAATAACTAAATTATAGTGATGTAACACCAACAAAGAAGATTGATGATTTTAATCTATTACAATTAACAGTTACAGATCAGATAAGCGTTGAGCGTTACAATTAATTTACATTACAATACATTATTATAAAGCGATTTGCAAATGGAGGATGTTGTCAGAAGATTTAACCGGGTTAGTATCTGTAATTTTAGTATAAAATCTGTGCTGAATTGTATTGTTTTCATAAAACATAACACATATAATCACAACGGAGAAAAATAATTTTGAATAAATTAGGGTGATGCGACACCTTCTTGCGGAACGCTTTTTAAGATTCTACTTGCTACATCTGAGTAACAATTAAATTAATGAAATATTTTTTTTCAAACAAACAATTATTAATGTGGATTCCAGTATTGAAATTTGTTTCCGTAATTTGGTTAAATGCATTGTTAAAGAGATCCATTAGATTCATTGACTAATCATTCTCTATATCTTGATTTTATCAGATATTTTTAAATAAATTGTTCTGTAAAATGCAAAGGTCATTGGAAGCGTTTTATTTCGTAACCGGATTAGAAAGCGCGTGTAGAAGCCTCAGATATCAATCTGAATCTCGGGAACAATACAATAATGACAATTTCCACCGACTTTCACAAACACTGTGACAACGGCAAAATTATTTAACGTGCTCGGATCCCACGCTCGTCCCGTCACATATTAGTTATTTCGTATCGTGACGAAATCATAACTATAGATAGATTTGCAAAATCTGCTACGAGCTCATTGTTGTTTAATTCCTCAAGTGAAAGATTTCAAATTAACAAATATACTCTATACAATTGCAGTTACTTTATGCTGACTCCACATACATTTTATCAGTCCTTATAAAAGTGTGATCATTAGACTTTTAATGACAAGCCTTTTAATGGCAAGTTCAGTCAATAATAATGAACAACACTCCCTAATAAATCACTTCCTATAGTAGCTACTTAAGTAGATCATGTGTCTGCTTTCGATCGAATTAAAAAGCATCGATTTGACCCCGACGTCATGCGTAAAGTTTCTCAGTATAATCTCATTCAGCCACTATCGCTGAATCAAATTTATATGCACTTTTACGATATCTTATCGCTCCAATTTTATTGCTATGAATATCTATGAATTTAAATGCTGCCGATACGGCTATCTCAATCGCTATGCAAATGAAAAGTTACGGTTAGTCGATACAATAACTAATTGAAACATTATTTGCAGCATTTTGATCTTCGTCTACAATTTTAAACATATAATACGGGACTTTGTCTGGTTTACTTAACATATTCCCGTTACCATGATTCAGATTAGCTATGTACGAGTAAAAATTAAAAGTACTTAAATCTTTTTCTCAATGGTGCCAAATACAATCATCATTATTTTCAGCCTGCATCAATCTACTGCCTCTGAACTACTTCCACATGGCGACTTGACAGGTGATTTGAAGAGGTTACTGGTTTTTTTTACACATAAAAACCAGAAAGCTTGTCAAATCAACTTGGTGGTGTGGTCTTTTTAACTGTAACTTGATTAGCAGACCCCGGGCTCTGAAGAGTTACCGCTGAGGATGCAAAAAAGAATATGCTCGAATAATGATGGCCAATCTATTGCTGGGCATAGACCATCCGTTTCACGAGTCATTTTCTCATTCACTGTTTACTAGTCAACCTTTTCCTACTAGTCTGTTTCCCTATTGTCTTATTACCATAGATCTTTCTTACTGCATTTGTATTAACTTTGAATACAAAATAATCAAAACTGGAAAGGCTTTATTGTCATTGGAAGTTATGCAAGGAAGAAAGCGTCGTGCTGTATATATTTTTGCATTTCGTAATGTCCTCTCACATATTGTACAAAATATATTATTAGCTTCCCCCGCTTTGTCACATTCTTGTCAGGAAACATTTGTATACCCGCGTATATCTATATCTATACATATAATAAAACAGTAAAAAAAAGTGTGTCTGTACATTAAATATATTTCCAAAAAAAATATTGGGGGCGATGGAGACGTTGTAATAGAGTAAGAATTTAAAAAAAAATGTCTGTCTGTTTTTCTGTATGTCTCTTTGTCTGTTTGTCTGTTTGTCTGTTTGTACACGCTAATCTCCGGAAATACTGGACGGATTCGAACGAAACTTTTTTTGTTATATAGGTATTAAGCCTGGGCAACATATAGGGTATAAATGATTTTGGGAAATGGAACGCCTGATGCAGAACCATAATGGTCCAGCTAAACTATAGAGATATAAAAATGCCGCCTTAGTAAAAGTTGTTCAGCCTGATGAGCATTTTCCAGAGACATAAAGTCCACGCGAACGAAGTCGCGGGCTTCGGCTAGTATCATATAATATACTCGTTAAATGAAAGACGTATCCACCTAATTTCAGTAAATATCCTAGATTAAATACGCAGAACTTACTACAATTTTGCAACATTATGAATAGTCACCATAAAATTAAGATTCTCGCTATCGCTAGAAAGGTTCAACGAAGCACCAAATATCTATTTACTCGTAGAATATGGTTAGTCGAAACTATAATTTTGAATATAGAATTACAGTAAAACTTCGTTACGACAAAGTAGTGACGTAGTCAAAGTAGCTGGAAAAGAGATATCGACAGCGTACTGGGAGGTAGAGTATAAATTGACATTGATATAGCATTTTTTCGTTTACGCCAATCATTAGTCTTTTTGCAGAGATATGAAGGAAAGGTTGATGATGAGATTACAGAATCAAATACAGCAGGTCTATTGATTAATGAAAACAAAGTATCAGTAGTAGATAACTTGCACCTATATTACAAAACATTGTTCATTACCTCTTATCTAAAACAGCAGTAGGCAGAAGGCCCGCAAATACCACAATTTTCAATTTCGCCAAACACCACAAATCATGTTATCACAAGAAACAATCGATGGCAATTTAAGGCAAGATTGTAGCGAAACTAGAAATCTAGCTGATCATTGACACCTATCACATGGACTAGTCTAATTTACACCGTCAACTAGATTATCCAAAAATATTGGATCCATATTTTTCGTTTATCTAAGTAGTAAAAAATTACAAAGATACAGCGCATCGAAGTTTCAGTGTTCCGAGTGGGGGCAATTAACGCCACTTTCTGTTGAAAATCGCACCCGATCGAGACGTCACGCAATATTTAAATGAGTTGTTTAATTTTTTCTTAGTTTACATTCGTATTGTCATGAGGTTCGTGAATACCAGTTTCAACAATTATCGTAACTGTTTAAAATTTAACGTCTTTAACGGATCTTGTAAAAAGTTGTTTATTACAGTCGTTAATAATCTTAAAACCGAATGGATTCAGAATTAAGTTAGCAAATTCCCACTGCACGACAAAATTAAATTAGTGCATCTGCATACGTCAGAAGATTAATGATCTCATCGGCGGTAAATCAATTGTTTACAAGCTTATAGTGACGACACCACATCCATCATAGCCATATTAATTCTGATCAATCATACACCTGTAATAAACATAATTGTATTCACAAGTGAATGCGGAGAAAGTGGTGTATGTATGAGATAAATATGACAAGGTGTAATTTTTCACTTATGTCTGATAATGAGACAAATTTGACGTTTTAATACCTGCGCCTCAAGTCAAATTCTGTGGTCAGGGTTATGACGTAACGCCAAAACAATGGGCGATTTTATAAAAGCATAAGGGTTCATGTCATTAACCGGTTTTTAAAGTAAAGGCGAGCGTTTTTGACCCTTTAGAAAAAAGAAAACACTTCGTTTATCGACCCACTTGCCGCATTTTGGCCAGTGAGTTTGATATCAGTGAAAATGAGCATGTAACGTTAATAAATATGTATGAAATCATTCATTGTATACCAAATTACCGACTCTTAATAACAACAATTTAAAAATGGCTGTTGCAGACGGTGTGCATCTCATTGATATAAAATTTGCATTAAACACTGCAAATGTTGCGAAAAGAATGCCTGAGGCGACACAGTCAGTGGCCTTTGATTTCAGTTTTAGCAAAAAACTTGAAGGTGAAACTTTAGTGATTTGCACACTTGACCTGGTGGTTAAATGAGACAAAATTACCTGTCACTTAATCTTCAAGTATTTAGCTACTCAAACCAATATTTGCACGACGTACTTGTGTTTAATGTTGCATGTTACAGCATCGTCATAAGCTTTCTTTTTTTTTACCATTGGCAAAATGTTTAAATTTACTTAGTCTCTTTAGTTTGCCTATTTACATGGCTGTCAATCCATCGCTTCAAAAATATATACACATATTTTTTTTTTACTTCTTTAGAAACACAACCTGTCTTATTACTTATTATAAAACACAGAATTACTTTGTTACTAGGTTTAACCATTATCCGACCAAATAAAGTTGACATCTAGTAATATGTCATTGTCCCATGTGAAAATGTCAACTTGATTTGGTCGGATAATAGTTTAAACCTAGTAACAAAGTAGTTCTGTGTTTTATAATAAGTCGAAAACAGAATACAATAATTTAAGGACCAAAATATCTAATTTCTACTAATCTGTCTAGACTGTTTTCCTAAACTATGTATTTACTGCAATTACAGCATGTTTATATTGTTTATACATAGTTACTTTATTTAATTTTTGTATGTAACTGTTTTATATAAACATTGAACAAACTAACTAAGCATTAACACAATATATGTGATTAATATTCTGAGTTGATGGATCACCAGATTCACCAGTCACACGAGAATGATTTGCATATGTTAGTTTTTCGAAAGCCCTTTCCACAAAAAACTGCTTCAACTTACATCAAACATCTGACGTTACAAGTTACATTGAACTATGATCGATCATCGAAATCACATCACAACACAACCACGTCATCGGTACACTTATTTATGTCAATCTGTCATTTGTTGCATCGAACATTGAGTTATTTCATGGTAACGTTTCTTGTGTATCATCTTTAGTTGATTTAATGAAGATACATAGGTGATGCAGTGTACGGATGTAGATATTAATACAAATAAGACGGTCCTGGTTAAGTTACGTAAAAAAAAAATTACAGAGTTTGAAAATTGAATTTTATAAGAAATGAATCGTCATAGATTAAATGCTTCAAGCATACCTTAAATTATGTTGTGTTATGATATGAGCCGTGTGGTATCCGGCAGAGTAGAATAGGACCACTCCAAGTCTTCCCGTGGATGTCGTAGAAGGCGACTTAGGAAATACAAGCTAAACAAAGCTTAATTAAACATCATGAGACCTCTCCAGCCCGTCTGGCCAGCGTGGAGAGTGTAGGCCAAATCCTCTGGCTGCTTTGACCAAGTATGGCTCTAGTAGTGCAGAGAGGGTCGTGCTCCTATAGTGGGTAAAAGACCTGATGATGATGAGGCAGTAGGTACTAACCAATAAAGGTAAGGTTGTTTTACATAACACAATCTAACATGCAAACGTTATATCTTATAATCATATGATCTGCTGGTTGGTACTATGTATATCAAATTATGACTTACGACCTTTGGCTCTTTAACATTTAGTTGCCGCTCAATCAATCCGTTAAGTACATAATATTTCACATATGTTGATTGATTGCTTGATAAACAGTTTATAGTTTTGTAATATCATAAATTACAAAAGCCTTTTAGATATTTATATAATTCTGATAATGAAATATTTAAACATCATCATCATTTAAGATTTTTTTAGAAGACTCCTGCCAAATTCTTTGTGAGCCACAAACAATTTGCAAGAGGCCAGAATAAACTTTCATAAATAAAAGAACACAAAAACAAAACACATTACAAACCTGTAGTATTAAATTCTCAAACTGATAATTACAGCTCGTCAAAACATTTTGAACCTTTGTTCGAAATAATGACCCAACGAATCGAAATAACACCTCAAGCGTGCCTTATGGTAAACCATGGCAATTTGCTGGTCCACTTTCACCCACGCACCTAAGAAATCCAGGGTACAGGGGACTACTTTCCAAAGTGACAAGTAATAAAGGATGTCTAACATTTTGTGGAAATAGACGCACTAAAGCTTGTAAAGCCACTACTGGTCACGGTATCTCTTTCTAATCTATGGGTAACGACGGAGAAGAATTTGGTCGAAAACAGGAAATTTCTAATGGAACATAAAACGTTGTAGCCAATAAATCGTGAAATACTGCTGCGGTGGCTCACAAAGACCTATTATATAAAATAGATAAGGAAATCTGTAAATTTGCAATACAATTTACCTGACTGTGTTTGTGGTATTTCGAATGCAGTAAGAATATTTAAATTTAACGCCTCACACAAATTTTCATATGTCAATACGTAATGCAAGTGATCACAATTTCTGAAAAGTTTGACAGGTAAATTAAGGAGCATTCGATCGTAATTTTGAGTAATTTATACGTATTTATATGCAAACTTGAAAGTAAAGTCAATTTGGACCCAGCAATTACTACTTTAATACTTCGAAAGTAATTAGTGGTCATATTTAAACTCATTACAAGTTGTAAACCTTCTTAATGAATATTTATACGTACTTACTAAACTTTCAAGATATATTTTACTTTAATACACGCACATTCGTATTGTAGCTTGCAAAAAACGTGGTAACATAACAACTGACTTGAAACTTTTATTATAGGTAATATATGTATGATACGCGTAATTTAGGTACTTATTTTATGCTGGAACGGGTAAGATCAAAAGCACAAAAAAAAACAACTAAAACGAAACACATACTCGCACATACACAATAAAACACAAAAGCTTCTTAAAGTTCAAACTATTCTATTAATAAGGCCCTTCGTCCTCTAATAAAAACTTCTTAAGCCAATCTTAATCATAAAAAGAAAAATCTGGAACGTTTCCAGCGACCTTGCGCCTCTTAGTCAACTCACGCGCAGCCAATTTATAGATCGTCCTACTTTTTCAAACAATTTTGACACGATTGGCAATTGTTTGGCCACGGAGATTTACTAAAGTCATAATATAAATTTAACTGTCATTATTATTGAGTTAAAATTATGCAAGTTTTTGGTTCATTTTGTAATTTTACAACCACGTGGGTTGCATGTGTAGGTCTAATTGTTGAATTTTTTAATCTCGATATAACGTTTTCATCATGTCAATTAGGTAATGGCGATCATTTGTTTCATAGTTTTATTTAAATGTTGTGAAAAGTCATTTCAATCACGAATGAGATATTCGGATTTTCGTGATAGATAGAACCGTAAGAAATTTACATACGATGTCATTTTGTGTCAAATACTTAAGCAAACACACTCTTCGCCAGCTATCGGTTAAGAGAAAAACAAACAATAACACAATGTACAAAAAGGAAACATCAACTCCTTAACAAAATAAACAGAAGCGTTGGAAGAATTCACCGATGACATAACTCAGGTAGCTATAACGCATTTTATCGAAGCACTTAAAATAAAAATATTAGCTAACGATATCGAACGAGCCTGAGTAGCGTTATTGAAAGCCATTATTTTAAGGTTACGATAATAATGTGAAA
This sequence comes from Acrobasis consociella, assembly GCA_963555685.1. Lineage (NCBI taxonomy): Eukaryota > Metazoa > Arthropoda > Insecta > Lepidoptera > Pyralidae > Acrobasis > Acrobasis consociella. The sequence continues at coordinate 6,234,176 of OY743124.1, read as the reverse complement.
TACTACTGGAGTTTTCCGTTACGTTGCGTCTTGGGCAATATTCACTTAGTTTAAAACGAAGCAACGTTAGATTTGGAACATCGTTGATAAGTACATAAAAGTAAAAAAGGTCATGGCTAATACTCATACTGTTTTCACTTGTAATCTGATAATGAGTCATGTTCATTGCACAAGTAATTTTAGAGTCTAACTGGCTTGGCAACGTAATGATGAGGGATAAGGAACATTTAACTGAGAGAATGGTTTATTTCAATAGATTTTAAAAAAGCTCAAATTTTACCATGCTCTTCTGGGAGAAAAGAAAAACTTATAATGTACCAGCTCCTTCTCTTACCGCGCAGGTCGTAAAAGCCGCTCAAGGGAATGAGCGAGATTTGAATCATGGTAATAAGCGATGCGGCTAGCAGCTCATCACTATTTTGATTCCTTTTCCATCTTAACGCCCACCATCACGCTAAGCGTGGCCTGTGGTTCTTACGGCCCCGGGCTCTGTCTGCCCCGTCAGAGATATGAAAATGTATCTGTATTATAAATAATAAAGACGTGGAAGGAACGTGTGAGACCAGATATTATGTATATTATATAGAGCTAGGACGGAGTCGCCGAAGGACAGGAAATTATGTATGGACTAAACATACTGAATCAACCTTAAATCGGAAAAATGCGAGGAAAAAGCAGAGGTAAATATGTAACAGGTTTACCTAAATTGAACAATTCTACCTACATTAGGATGCATCATATTGATATTACAGTAAATTAAACAAAAAAATATTACATGAAAATAAAATTCATTAAAAAGATAATGCTAGCGTGACTGTTCATAATAAGGTAAATAAAATAAACCATGACTCACACGATGATATAATACAAGTAGATCTATTTGCAGTAAGTCCCAAGGGATCGAAATAACATATGGTGCAAAAGATAACACTGGTGTAATTGGGTCAACGATGTCGTCTGCGTGAGAGAATTTACACAATGAACGATCTAAAACCATACCGACTATAAATAAAGTTTACTATTAACATACTGCCCTCGCGGTTAATTAGTCTTTTGCATTTGTAATATTGAGTCATAAGAAACACCATAAGGTCATTTGACTGCGATAATACCATAGGTGAAAATGATGTCTAAATCGTTTCTTTAATAGATCCTAATTTTGCAAAAGTATTATATGTTTTTCTGATAAGATATAAATCTTGTAAGAAAATGTTAAACTGACTAACAAACAATTCATATATAAATTTTAAGTACTCGAAGTACAAGCTCTCAAAGTTTTATGAAAAGGTGTATTGATGTCACCTATCACTCTTTCTGAATAGCTACGATTAACCTACATATTGCTGCATGTATTGCTCGAATTGCTCAACAGCCTATTTTAAGGAAAGTACTTGGGTTAGATGACAACGGAGTGTAACTAGAGCGAAAAGTAATTTTACTGGCTTCCTCAATTTGCATCGTGTCATATGCACTGGCAGTTCGTGCTACTCGTATTCAAATTAGAATATCATATTTTCTTCCTATTTTAATTTATTTTACTACCCTTTTTAGATTTAAACTTTTTAAAGACTTTCATTACAACTGGTAAAACGCCTTTGAAAAATGGTCTATGATCTAATCTAAATTACTAGTAGTTCGCCACGAACTTAGACCTCGCGATTATTATTTCAGAATAATGTACATGATTTGGATGAATTTTACTATCGGTGCAGGTTTACCGATATGCGAATTCATGGTTGTGACCAAATTTCCAAAATAGTTGCCAATCACAGCCCTTTCTTCAAATGACTTTCGATCTAGCTCTGAAATGTCAGGAGCACCTTCCAACCATACAATTCCATGGATATGAGGTCTACCGTGGTGCAGAAATTCAGTTCTGTACCAGTAGTCTTTCACCGAAAAATGACCCATCATTTTTCAAATGACAAAGTCAGCTCGTTTTTGGAAAAACCAGGTTTAAATGTTTATTTTTATTGCCATGGCTCTATGCCGCTGCTCATTGGTTTCTTACTTTCTTAGTAAAGCTACTTCGCGGGCTTTGATTGCTGTTGATCTCTTGTTAGTTCGTAGCATAATTACTTAAACTACTACAGAAGCACAGACAAGCAGCGATAGCGATTGAACGAAAGTTCGCTCAACAAAATTGCTAAATTTAATAAACAAGCCAACAATCAATCAAAATAAGCAAAAACTGATGAAAAAAAACTAATCGTAAAATAAGCAAAACCCTTTTATTTTAAGTCGGTTAAATATGATAAAATTTATAGAACCACTTATGAAACTCAAAATAATAACCATAATAGCTATTCAGAGAAATTACTTCGTGGACCCCAGGGGAGATATGTATTTTTAAGAAAGTTGTTCAGTAGCCCGGAATGAATTCACCGTTTAATAGTTTAAGTATATTTTGTAAGAGGATTTGTATTGTATATTCGTCACGGCTTAGTCAGCTAGACTTCGCGAGTCACCCTAAACCCGTTTAAGTATAACGTATAAAAAGTTGTTTAGACAAAAAAGTTGTTCAAATAAAAAAAATGCGTTTTTATAATGGCAACAAAAAAGTCTAGTGACATTTTTGAAAATATTTTGAAATGGCGGATATATGACAGTTTTAAAATTTCAAACCCCCATATTTCCGCCATTTTGAAAAATTTCGGAAAACTGGCTCGACAAAAAAATTCTATTTAGTTCCTGAACTTGCTTACAAAATTTCATGAGAATCGGTTAAGAAATGCGACCTGTAGGCGAGAACAGACAGACAGACAGACAGACAGACAGACAGACGGACAAAAGAATTTTTGGCTAGTCTCGAAACTGAGACGCTTCGCTCGCTTCGCTCGCTCGGTCAATAAATAATTTTAGAAGTTGACGATCAAAACATATATGTATTTCAAAATTTCACGGTCACAATTACTGTTATTAGTATTACGGGACTTACCGCGATTAATATCGTTTTTTGCCAGATATTTCGACGGCCCTTCTGTCATCATGGTCGCTGGCCGACTGAGGAACTGCGATGGATGTTTACCCTTGACAGCCGAACGGCTGTCAAGGGTAACCATATCGGTCTACCCTCTTTCTTCGTCGTTTGTTGCATACGTCCTTACACACAACACTGACGGTGTCCGTTCGGAAATTGTTTTTAGTTATTCGCACACTGATGGCAGAAGGGCCGTCGAAATATCTGGCAAATAAATTGGCCAAGTGCGTGTCGGGCCACACCCAGTGTAGGGTTCCGTAGTTGCAAATGCCAACTTTGAGCTCATGCCACTAAAAACGTCTAAAACCTAATTATCTATTGAATTTGTATGAAATTATCTTTTTCCGAGTATATTTTGTAGGTTGATCGCCTATAAGTTTTTAATTTGTAAACCCTACTTAGCTCCGATAGTTTCCCTTTAAACTACATTATATATACTATAGCTGTGATTTGTTGATTACTCACGTGATTTTTCACGTGGCCATATATAACCGTTTAACAGATAGAGGGGGGGGGGACACTTGACTCTAACAAAAATTTCCACTTTAAACCCAATTTTTTCGGAAACGGACCCCTAAATCGAAAAATGGTGTTTACAAGCTCACAATATTTTTAAAAGACCTATTTAACGATACCCCACATAATGTGTTTGTCGAGAAAAAATATATTGACTATCTCTTTATTTGTATGGCAGCTATCCCAAAAAAAATTTTTTTTCCAGACTTTATTTTACGACATTTTTGCTATGATTAATATACATATCCATGCTAAATTACAGCTTTCTAGTACTTATAGTATCTGGGTAGAACAGACAGACAGACATGGCAAAACTATAAGGGTTCCTTGTTTACTACGGAACCCTAAAAAGATATTGATCTTGGTAAGTCCCGTAATACTAATAACATATGTATTTTTAAGAGAAGCATATTAAAAGTTAAATTACAACATATTATAATAACAGCTTTAGGATTACAATAATTATAATAAGCATAATAATTTCAACAAGATATATTTAAAAAAAACTAAAAAATATATCAGATCAATCATAGAAAAAAACATAACAAATATGACGAAACTATTACATCAGTGTGCAATATCGGGGAAAGATCAATTGCAATCAGCAGAAAAAAAACAACCTATCAATCAGGTACTTCATTACCAATCAGTCCAAGACAGAAAAGGTCATTTCCCATGCCCAATCCAAAGCCAAGTAGATTGATGCCTTCAGATAGCCTGATAATGTGCACTATTCGTCAAGTACACGCAACGACTTTTGACCCGGTTTTAGTTCTAGGGCGTTCTTCAACACGTGTCAAATGTGAACTGATTCATGTTGTTTCGCAAAGGACATGGTCACGACAGTAGTCGATCTTGTTAATAATGTTGAAGATCTAGAATACTTTGTATATATTAAAGATGATGAAAATTGAAGATCTAGAATAATGAAGACGATATTTACCAAGAACATTAAAGCTGAAGGTAAAAGTTTAGTTGTCAGTGATATTTATGGGCATTAAAATGATCTTCAGGATAGTTTACAGGTTTCTATAATGTTTCTCTGTGGTCTTTTGAACCAATTGACATGTTTGCTGTTGTATCGTCTAAGTTGGTTAGAGTTTATTTTGGGGTAAACTCAATATTTTTTAAAAGTTACTGAGCCTGGTTTCCTTTTGACTAGCTATCTGTAAAGTTAATATTGCAAATACTTCTTCATTATCATCATACGAAACTGTTTTCAAATGAAGCGATGATATGATTTCCAAAAAAAAAAGGTTTGTGATTCTAGTAATACTGAGACTCTCACATTCACTTTTCTTAACAAGAAAATTATCTATTTAACCTTCCATGCAACTAGATCAAAATAATTGCTTAAACCCTTCAGATGCAATCTCATAATTGAATACCCACATATCAAGAAACCCTCAATTTGTTGCTCCTACGCATTTCCTATCGATAAAAGCATCTGTTGAGACAATGGCCCTAGTTCTAGTGTAACTCAGTATGTGGTAGATGACCCCAAAGATTGGCTCCGATGTCTTCCGCTCTATTTCTGTCGTGTGAAATTGTAAATTGCAGTGCTGGGCCTATTGTCCACACGCACATTGCTCCAGAAGCCGGTATACGTACGTGACCCTAAGAAATTGTAATACGATGTTTCCATATATTTCTTAATTTTTAAGGGTCCTTAGACATTGGTTGGATGGGTTATCTGTAATAATAATAAAATATAGAAATTTTAAGGAAGTAAACATATAATTTATTTTAACAAGCGCGCACATTATTTTTTTAACAGTATAAATATGTATTCAGCTTTATCTTATAGTAGTGTGTGCGCGATGCATAATTTTTAAACAAGATCTGCAGTGCGATTCTGAGCTATTACCTCTTTATTATTACAGTGCTTTTTACATTTAATTGATTCTAAAACAATTACGCGAATGATAAAACAGTGTACTGTTTATGTGTACATAAAGCCTTACAACATGTAACCGCAAGAACTAACTTACTGTTACTGCGCTATTGAACTTGATATAGGAGACATGATTCTATTGACACATATTGAGGTTAGTGAGAAGTTTCGAGAGGTCAAAGTTTTTGAATGTAAAGCAATAAATAATGTTCTATACAATGCACGACTAATGAAAGATTAATGTGTGATATATGTTCTAAATTAAGTTGTTAGTAAACATGTATAATTAAAACTATACAAAAACGTACTCCTATATGTTTACTATCACGTCTCATTTCTTAGGGAGTAGACTGAGTCAAGAGAACCCATAATTCAAGAATCTGATTTGTTAACTATTACAGTATTTAAAATCTTAAATGATATCCAGGATTTGGAAATAAAACTAACGGGCATTCACAATAAAAGCTTATACAATTTTTTTATGAAATTTGTGAACTTGTGAACTCGAGAACAGCTTTGTGAACGACTTCTGCTACGAAATTCTGACAAAGTCAATTACGTTTTTAAACGTGTAAAATCTAATTGAAAGTAAAACCCGACTCAATTGTAAATTATAAAGGGCCGGATAGACGGATAAATATAGACACATAAAAAGTCACAAGCACAAGATGAGACAGCAGTTTAGCGCACGGTAATATGTTATCCAACATAATTGATCACGAAAGTATTATATTATTACGTTGTATTACTCTTTCTCCGGACAAAAAAGCACTTTCTCTCGTTTGCCAATTGAAAGCTATTACTAAAACTACGCGTATTAATATTGTAGACACGATCAATGTGTTATAATTTGGATTGGCAACAAATTGTGAGTAGTGCGTGTTGGAGTTTACGCTTATGGCTTAAATTTCTAATTTCTCGATTCTCATTTTTAAATACAGAGATTACTAGTTGTGTCCGTGGACCTTGCTTTCCGTGAGAATTTGGGCATAAAAACTATCCTATGTCCTCCTACCCAGGGAATCAAACTATATTCATATCAAATTTCATCTTAATAAAATCAGTGGTTAAAGCGTGAAGTTTGTAAACAAAACAAATCCAATCTGAACAATTTTTTTCAGCATTTCAATAGACTTATTGTTAAAATCTTGCAGGACTTCGAAAACACATATAAGCTATCAAACACTGTCTATTTTTTTATTTATTTATGTATACTAATTAGTCGAAGACACCTAGGCCAATATGAAAAATTCCTTTTTTTCATATTGGCTGAAATTTTATCAAAATCAATTGTGTGTAGTTTGGTGTTGAAGTCAGTTTTTAGGTTTGAAAGATTATATCCGATTAACTTCTACAGGGTGACTCGCGAGGTCTACAGCTCACAGAACCACTAGTTTTATTTTATTAAAGCTTTCAAGTTCATTTTTCCCATGCTGGTCTGGGAGAAATGAAAAAACTTAGAATGTACCAGCTGCTTCTCTTCCCGCGCAGATCGTAAAAGCCGATCGAGGGAATGGGCAAAAATGCGAATCATGTTAACAGGCGATGCGGCTAGCAACTCATCACTGTATTGATTGCTTTTCCATCTTCTCGCCCACCATGACGCTAAAAGTGGCTTTTGGGTCTTGCGGCCCTGGGTTCTGCATAGAGCCGCAAGACCCAAAATGCTCTGTCTGCCCCATTAGGGATAAAAACGTGATAGTATGTATGTTTAAGTTCATCAATTAAAAATTGTACAGAAACCATAGGTCTGAACGCTGAAAGCGTTATCTACTCGCCCTTGAGATAATTATGTGCTGTATTTATGCATGCAATAAAGGGTATTGTGTTGTATTGTATTGTACACTATATAAACAATTGCTACATTGCTGCATTTATAACACAGTATATGTAAACTCTGTTATTAATGCAGCAATTTCTTCTATCTAAATCTCAATTGAGTAGAAACACATAGATGCTAACAGTTACTCAGATGCGCACGCGTCTTACAAAAAGTGCGTCACGTAATTGCACGCCATAATGGAATATACCGCAAAAATAACTAGTTCCCATAACTACCATCACTGTTGAACCTGTAAAAATAAATTGGATCGATTTCGTGTATCATGCTATGAAGGGAATTTTGACAGTATTATAAACGTAGGCAGCAATCAATGATGCTTGATCTAATTAGCTTTTGATCTATTGGCGTAACGAGCCTTTGGTCTATCGATTTATTTGTCATTCGATCAAATGGCATGTCGATATGTTACGTTTTCGGTAAATTGTCACCGATCAACTGGCATTCGATATGGCGTACAAAACCCGTTGCTTAAAGTAGCTTTACGCAATTGGTCGTTTTAAAAAATTCTTGGGGGAGGTCATTGTCCTGCAGTGGATTTCCTGTGGCTAATTTGATCATAAGCAGCATACATTTTGTTACTTCTTTCTGAATCAAAGTAAAAATTTATAAGCAAAGTTTACATTCGTGTAGGTTAAAGTACAACGTACTAAGATCTTTACTAAATATAGTCGCTTTTCATCACATTTATTTGACTTTTTGTCTGCTTTTCTAGGCATGTTGAATAAGGTATAGAAGAAAAGAAAAACCTAGAATGTACTAGCTATTTTTCTTTCCACACAGATCGTAAAAGCCGATCGAATGAATGGGTGAGAATCTAAATCATAATAGATTTTTTGATTCCCTTTAGGCTTACTAAGGACTTACTAAGTGACCCTAGACTGTGTCTTCCTCATTAGCTACAAAGAAAGGCATGATAGAGTATCTGTAAAACAATTCTTCAAAATGTCATAGTTGATTTCAAAATTAAATTCTATAGACGGGGTTCGATTGGAAATTTACACCAGAGAATTTTCTGAACCTAACATAAAAATTATTTCAGCGCATATTAGACAAGAAATAGCAAACAATGAACTTTATTTTCCGGATATCGTTCAGCTCTTCCTGATCGTAAATCGTATAACCCGCGTAGCCTTGCCACGGACTATCCTATTACACGGTATTGCCGTGAGAAATAAATTCGCTTGTTTCAATTTTAGTGTTACGTTACTGTGTAAGGTGTCCTTTATATCGATAGCAAGTGCAATTTTATGCGGGAGTGCGAAAAGCCTTCATTTCTTTTTAAATTGGTTTAGCAATGAGTAATAAATAAAAACTACAAATTTAAAACCGGCCAAGTGCGAGTCGGACTCGGGCACGAAGGGTTCCGAAACATTATTTATAAAAAAAAATCACGTTTGTTGTATTGGAGCCCCACCTAAATATTTATTTTATTTTGTTTTTAGTATTTTTCATAGCGGCATGCGGCAACAAAAACATCATGTGTGAAAATTTCTATCTATCACGATTCATACGAGACAGCCTGGTGACAGACAGAGAGACGGACGGACAGCAGTCTTAGTAATAGGGTCTCGTTTTTACTCTTTGGGTACGGAACCCTAAAAAGAAAACAAAACACGGCTAAAACACTTATTGTATCAAACGTAAGTCCATCGAATACTTTACTTTATCTCCTGTAGAATCCTCCTTCTTGTTCATTTTAATCAGCGTTGTATTTTTTTTTACTATATTTCCTTTTGTATTTTTACTAAAAAATTTATATTTAATATAACATTAATTATTTACTGATGCAATGACATCAGTTCAAAATCAAATTTAAACAATAACAGAAATGAACCAAAACAAGCTTTCTAAAAATCATTACTTCGCTACATTTAAGAATAAGCGGCCAAGTGCGAGTCGGACTCGCCCATGAAGGGTTCCGTAGTAGCAAATAACATAATGTAAAAGTCTTGTAGTATGTTTTTTTAAATTTTTATATTTGAGTTGATTGAATGAAAGGTAAATTGCCGTTTATGATGATGACGTATTAAAAAAAAACTACTTACTAGATCTCGTTCAAACCAATTTTCGCTGGTAGTTCTCATGGTAATGAACATCATATATTTTTTTTAGTTTTATCATTCTCTTATTTTAGAAGTTACGGGGGGGTGGACACACTTTTTTCCACTTTGGAAGTGTCTCTCGCGCAAAGTATTCAGTTTAGAAAAAAATGCTATTAGAAACCTCAATATCATTTTTGAAGACCTATCCATAGATACCCCAAACGTATTAGTTTGATGAAAAATAAATTTTTGAGTTTTAGTTCTAAGTATGGGGAACCCCCAAAATGTACTGCTTTTTTTCTATTTTTGTGTCAAAACCTTAATGCGGTTCACACAATACATCTACTTACTACGTTTCAACAGTATAAGTCTTATAGTTTCGGAAAAAAGTGGCTGTGACATACGGACGGACAGACAGACAGACATGACGAATCTATAAGGGTTCCGTTTTTGCCATTTGGCTACGGAACCCTAAAAATCCTACCATTTCACACAGCAGATCGTTGGATTAGAGTTATTTATTGCTCCAAATATAAACCAGAGCGGTCGTAATTATTTTTTAAATACCTGTTAGAGTTAGAATGATAGATGGCGCGTCAGCTTACCTGCAAGCAAAGAAAGAGGTTATTAGAAACAAATTAAATTATAAAAGGCGCCGACAGTTTTATTTTACATAAATTAAAATTATAATAATCTTTAAAACGGTCTTAAATTAATCAGTTTAATTTATGGCAATAAATTGTACGTATTTATATGAGTAAGAGCACTTCTTTCTCAGATGACAATCAAAACAGGAATGTGACAAATAAAATAGTTCAACAAAAGTAAAATATAACAGTATAGCTAGAAGTATAATAAAATGTACCTATATTTCCAGAATCATCATCATTTGAGGCCTTGTTCCATCCACTTCTTAGGCCATAGATCTCGCTTTATCTTTCCTGAATGCAAAAAATATTGTGTTTTTCTGTTGAGCAAAAACAATACTCCTAAATATAAAAAAATTCTAAGGTACACTTGCGAGTTTGCCTATCTGTAACCTACTTCGATAACGATTCCAAGCCACCACAGCCAATGCCTTTGCTTTTACATATCGGCAAACTACGAAATTGGCAAAGCAAAAACATAAACTTAAAATATTCCCCACAACAAACACTTAAATTTTCAACCGCACGAATTCAAACGTAACCAACATCGAAAAGTCCGTTATGGTTTTTAGTTCTAGACCACACGTAGTAATAAATAGTGCAACATGTGCTATGCCTCCCACGGTTTATGTCCCTCACAATATATGCTTTTGTCAGTAATGAAGGTTCCAATATTATCAAGAGTTCAGAGTTGATTGCTTTGGGTCTTGCACCAGTGGCTTCGTCTACCCCGACGTAGTATAGCCAATACGTGAGTATTAATATTTATTTTGTGGTTTAGCATTGTTTGCAGTTTTTAATCTACATTTTTAACCGACTTCCAAAAAGGAGCAGGTTATCAAAGATCGAGATCGTTAAGCGCTGGATGCAGGCCGCTCTTGATCGGTCATTTTGGAAATCTTTGGGAGAGGCCTATGTCCAGCAGTGGACGTTATGCGGCTGAAATGATGATGATGATGATGATCAAAGTTCTTTTTTATGTATGTTCGCCGATTTTTCGAAGACGCCTGGACCGATTTGAAAAATTCTTTTCGTATTTAAAGGGGCATATGCGTACAGTCAGCGGTAAAAATTTGTCACCTAAGTAGTATTAATTACTTATGTACGAATATGGTAGCCGAGGTTATTTTGTTACATAGGTACGTGATATTTTTGGCAATCTTATCTGTACTCACATGCCCACTATCTACAAAATGTAAAAACAGTAAAAAGGGGTCATGTCAGATCATTCTTATCGTGACGCGTAGATGGCATACTTAACGATAAGCGATAAGGGAACATAAGCATATGTGACCCTTTTAGGGGGGAGGGGTCTTAAAATACCACGCTTAGACACTGGAAGGAGGGGGGGGTGTTATGTCTTCGTCACGTAATCAATATCTTCTATGGAAATCTCACGCTTTTTCGAGCGATATTTAAAACTACAGGCGTATATGCATTTGATGGAAGATTTTCGTCCAAACATTTAAAAAAATATATTTTCTCTAGATCCTTATTTGATATGATAGATCTACATCACGTATGTGCACACACTCTTGGCGTCACTTGGCAAGCAGACTAATATTTAAAAAAAAATAGATAATTTTTGACTGACTTTATATAACTGATTTTAATTTTCGATAAAATGGCGAAACATCTTTTCTGTATAACTTCTTTATAAAGATTAATATAGCGACTAATATATGTTTAAAGAAGTTGATCGGTTTTAGTAAGTAATTCACATTCGAATTGGCAAATACTATCCATTGTACTCTTTTGCCAGAAGCGATAATTTAGCCAATTACAATCGACTTACTGTGGCTATGGATTAATTGCAAGATAATTTCAGATTGAGTTAGTTAACAAGCTTGTCTGTTTGATTAATCGATGCATTAGTTGTAAATGTAGTTAGCCGCAGGGGATCTGATAAACCTGCATTGACTTTACGGTATTATTTTATGTATTTTATTTTTAAAGAGCAGATTTTTATAAAATGTCTATGAAAAATGCTTTTTATAGACATTTGACAGACGTCATTATCCGAACGTATTCACGGTTGCATCCTCAGAGGTAACCCCCCGCCCAGGGTTCACTACCTAACCTAGGTGATTTGACTAGGTTACTAGTTCTTACACAGAGCGACTGCCGTCTGACTTGAGCAATCCAAATGGTAGACCAGAACCAATCCTATATAGGTTTGAGGAAACGCTAGATAGCGAACGAAACCCACAGCTTTTCGTGCCTTCCCAAGCACGGAATCATCTTTCTTTTCGTATAATCAGGTGATTTAAGCCTGAAATATCCTAACCAGGCTGAAAAAACCTTTTTACAAAGTATACTTCCCAGTGGGATTTGACCTCACGATTTTCGGATCACAAGTCGACCGCATTGACCACTGGACCACGAAGGCAGTCTAGGAAGTCATTGAAATAAAGGAAATGACTAAGGTTGTCTATTTGATGAATGCAAGCCGCTGCATCTACCTATATATCATGTGCGGCACCTTGCGCCCGCTGAGATAACTAGATTACAAAATGTCATCAGCCCCAGTCATTAGCACACTGCAACAGCATGCCTTCGTTTAATTTGTATATTGATAATCACATTATACAACTTTCTTAGAGTTTCGAATGATTAATAGAAACCTTTGAACGATCTAATTGTACATAGAAATCACTGTTCACCGTTTATCGGTACAAAGAAAGAAATTTACGCCGCTACTTTTTTTACCGAAAGCCGGGTTCGCCGAAAGATTTTTTTAAATAAAAATGCATCACTGGTACAATTATCTGCTGATAAGACGGTATTTATCGATAGAAAGCATTGCAGAAAGCACTATAAATGACCCTACAATTAACAGACAGTTACAGCCCTTACAAAACTCAACGAAAGAAATCCAGTTTTATACTAAAACTAGCCGAAGCCCGCGACTTCGTTCGCGTGGACTTTATGTCTTTAGAAAATGTTCATCAGACTGAACAACTTTTACTAAGGCGACATTTTTATATCGCTTATTAGTTTAGCTGGACCATTATGGTTCTGCATCAGGCGTTCTATTTTCCAAAATTATTTATACCTTATATATTGCCCAGGCTTAATAGCTATATAACAAAAAAAGTTTTATTCGGATCCGTCCAGTATTTTCACATTCCACAGACAAACAGACAGACATTTTTAAAAAATTTTTTACTCTATTACTATGTCTCCATCGCCCCCAATATTTTTTTTGGAAATATATTTAATGTACAACCACACTTTTTTTACTGTTTTATTATATGTATAGATATAGATTTTTCGGGACATTAATCCAGACACTACAAAATTCACAAATTAAGTCTGTGGCTGTCAGTGTCCTTGATAGTGTAGTGGAAGTACGGATTCTTCTTCTTCTTATCGCGTTGCTGGTTGCATCCTCAGCTGTATTGCTTTGCAGCCAGGGGTGCGCGGTTAACCACGTTTTCCTATCCAAATACAATATGCATATCAATGGTAACTGTTACTGCTTTAAAAACAAAATGCCATTACTATAGCACGACTTCTGCTTTGCGTGTCGAGGGATTTTTTCTTTTATATTTGATCAGTCCAGTAGTAGGCAACTTCGACGGCTTTATCGTTATCCTTAAGCAAATCATCCAGGGTGCAGGTGGTAGGGCACCCGGGATAGGAAATTAGGTGCGCCATAGTTTGTGAAGGGGAACCACACTCGCACGCGTTCTGTGAACTATAAATCTTTTTCCACCCGGATAAAAGCTCTCCACAACGACCTTCTTGAGTTCCCAGTCTATTGAGCTATTTTCATGACCAAACCAATAGTTACTTTACATACGAAACTGTTATACATTCTAACCAATCGACACACTCGCGACTTACATCACCCCAGGTTTTCTAAGGTTTCGATATATGGATTCGTCGCCAATTTGCCACCCTACGCTTGTCCTTCAATGAATTTAATCTCGGATATCAAACCTTCTTACAGTATGCTTCACCATGGAATTAAAGATTCCTTGACGAAAAATCTGACACTAGAAAACATTAGATAAATTATTACCACACCTAAAAAGGAAGAAATGTAGAATATTTTATTTTATGACAAGGGAAAACAGTGAGTTTTAAGAAGTAAACAGATACGAAAAATAAAGGTATTAAGCAGATGGAACGATGGTGGCATTGAAAGTAGTTGAGGGTTAGAAAAATAAGCATTATCATATACATAATTTTGCATTTGGCAACTGAGCAAACCCTATAATGCAATTTTTACCTTTACATACTCACGTCTCTATCTCAAACGGGCTACACAGGGTCAGGGCTGTTAGACTGAAGGTCAGGTTCGGCTTGATAGTGGACGTGACGGTAGAAAATGGAAACAGAATAGTGATGGGATTCTAAATGTATCGACCATTAACATGTTTTTTGTTTCACTCATCCCCTAGATTGGATTTTACGATCTACGTAGGATGAGGAGCTGGTACACTCTCCGTCTGTTCTTTTGTCCCAAATCAGCATGAATACTATCCTATCCTTTCCTATTAATCCTATCCTATCCTACTTCCTAACCTACTAATATTATAAATGCGAAAGTGAATTGGTATAATTGTTTGTTTATACATTTGTTTGTTTGTTACCACTTCACGCTTCAACCACTGAACCTATTTAGAAGAAATTTGATATGGATATAGTTTGTTACCCAGGGAAGGACATAGGATAGGTTTAATTCCTAAATTCCCACGGGGAGTGAAGTCCACGGAAACAGCTATTTTTATAATATTTTCCTTTAAATATGAAATTTCTAGCCGAAAATTTGGCCAAATCACTGAAATATACCTAATTGAAAAAATACACACCTACATACAAATGCCGGAACTACATACTCGCGAATAAGTACTAATCACCAATATGACGTCATAGATTCATGCCTACAGTCACGTAAGCGATGCTCATATAACCTTGTCTGAAGGAATCTATTGAAATACTGTTATGGCTAGTTTTGTTTGTTTCGTATTTTTTGTTAAATATTTATCATTTTTTAATTCATTATTAAGTTAGTTTAAAATAATTGCTTCTGTTTTTACGTACTTCCGACGCAAACAGAGGGTGTTAGAAAACAGGCGTGTGTGTGTTTTTGTCTAAACAAATGGACCGATTAGACGTTTTTTTTTTGTTGTTTAAAAGGTGACGTTATCGAGATAGTTCTTAAATACAGTAGTATCTCAGGGATTACTTAAAAAAATTATTTTATTTCTTGTCGATATTGTAGTTGTTACAATACAATACAATACCTTTTATTGCACACATAAATACAGTAATTATCTTAAAACTATGAAATGCACAAACGGCGGCCTCATCGGTAAGCAACTTCTTCCAGGCAACCTTGCTATAGAAAAAAAGTGTAAAAACTTAACCGTGCCGCACTTTTTAGTCTGTAAAAATAGAACCCATGGGATCACATGCAGCAACGCACACGACGCGCAAAAAGTCTGGGGAGCGTCGTGTGCGTTACTGCGTATGATTCCATAAGTTCTATTTTCACAGACTATCATAGACTAAAAAGTGCGTTACGGATTGTCTGTCGTCTGCGTTGGGCCAAAAGGTGTTGTTAATGCCTTGCCGATAGTAATAATAGTTTTAATAAAAAAAAAATAACAAATAAAATACATAAACAAGAACTTTTCTTGGTAAAACAATATGTAATAGTCGATAACGCTATCATAATAAATGTCTACTATCACTAATTTAACGGATAAAACATATCATTTTGTTACTTTCTTGTTTATTTAATTTAACTATTTTTAGAACTGATAATGATAAGTTTGAATATTAAATAATGTGGGTAAGTACCTAATCTAGTTTACTATACGTACATGACACACACTATATGTTTTTCTGGTTATTCATCGATTTGCATACGTCATCAAACAATGAACTAAATATAGATAGTGCAGTGCTGCCCCATCCTGTTTCCGAGGAAAACAGGTCAGTTATAATTATCGCGAAGTACAATACAAGTGCTATTTTGTCGTTTTCTTATGCCGTACTGTCGACTAGAAAAGTTAAAAACAGCATTTAATATTTTTTGACATTCCGCCTTACCTAGTTAGTAGTTACGGCTGTTGTAGTTGTTAGTGGTTAACACTGATATACGGGCTGGTCTTCAATTCAAACCAAGACATATGTAAATTATTGTACATATTAAGAATATATTTTTTTAAGTTACATCAAAATTATTTAAGGTTTCTAAGAACATCCAAACATGGTTTATCATTTTATCACACTTATTTTTGTAATTATTCATTAAAATGCTTACCATTCTGGATATTTAATCCTTCAACCACAAAAACACAGACACAACTAAATTCAATTGTTCTTTCGCCGGATCCGGTCGAAAAGTGGTTAAAAGATGGGCTCCAATAACATCCAAAATGTTTAAATCTTGGAAAGCTGAGTTTTAACATAACACAAGAGAAAGAGATAAGTGGAGAGGATGGGAGAGACATTTGCCCAAAAATAGGACAAAACAGGATAACAAAACAAAAGCTGAGTTTTGTCGTCAAGTGTACTCTCTCATCCCATAATACTATGAAACTATACACATGCACACAATATGTCTGGGAATACACGTTACTAGTATGACACATGGCTGCCATTCTCAAGTAGCCGTGAAATGCCGACACTTGCACTGCCGTCCCTTTATTACATTTGAACACAAGCTTACAAGCTTGCATCAATAAAGTCTTTGCTGTACTTAGCTGCGACTCAATGCGGCTGGTAAGCGTATGGACTTCTTCGGATGTGCACATTTTTGAGTTACTAGGTGATATTCTCAAGATGCAATCCTTCTTCCGAAATTCCGTGGGTGTCATGTGGAGGAGTAAGGCAAGGAGTACAAAATAACCTAAATGTTCGACGTGTATCCGATTATGGACCATAAATGTAAGATAAGAGTTGTGATCATGATTTGGATCACCATCATCATCATCCGAGCTTATTCCCGGTTGCATTCTCCTAACCAAGAAGATTTGACGAGGTTGCTGGTTTTTACACAGAGATCAAAATATGGATATATATATAT
Source organism: Acrobasis consociella (assembly GCA_963555685.1). NCBI lineage: Eukaryota > Metazoa > Arthropoda > Insecta > Lepidoptera > Pyralidae > Acrobasis > Acrobasis consociella. The sequence continues at coordinate 6,217,209 of OY743124.1, read as the reverse complement.
ACGTACATTGAGTTTTCTGACAGATTTTGGTGAAATAATTTGTTGTTGCATTTCCAATTCTTACATTTTTTCTTCTCTTAATTACATCAATTAAGCTAGGCATAAACCTCCTTTTGTCTGTGTCTTTGAAACCTTTCCCTGGTCTTTGCTATTTCAATTGTGGGATATGTGATTCTTATATTTTTTAGCTTCTATCTTTTTAACCGACTTCAAAAAAGGAGGAGGTCATCAATTCAATTGTATGTTTTTTTTGTATGTATGTGACGCGATATCTTCGGCAACCGTGGCCCGATTTTGATGATTCTTTTTTTATTTTAAAGCCCCTACTCCCAAGTTGGTCCCATATTAATTTGGTGAAGACACGATGAGGAATTTTGGAGATATGGAAGAAACTTGGCATACACAGAGACCATGGTCTTAGCGGTGTTTACTGTACCAATATGAAAAAAAATTGAAGTCGGTTGTTTTTTTTGTTAAAAATATAATTATCATTTACTTCGTCTATAGACGTCTTTCTCATCTGTTTATGTCTCATCTATGATCTTTCTGTTATAATATCGATTGTTTTATTAATTTATCATAGTTACCCTGTCTTATAAGGTGCCCAAATTAAGTATACGTTCTCTATCTCTATGTCTGTTATTATATTACTGAAAATATTTCTAAATCTCAAAGAGTTGAAACATGTTTCAGTTTAAACAAACTGCCCGAAATAGATTATTTAACGACTCCTTTCCTGGAAAGGAAACTATACCTCCATTAGGATTTCCTTTCCACTTTGGAGCGACAGAACTAAGAAACACAAAGATGGAATAGTGTTTTGACGCTTTCTTTAGATTTCTATGGAAAAAGCGACGTTAGTGAGTAAATAAAGTGGTTGGGTGTGTGTGTGGTGGTGGTAGTCCAGTGACTTCATTATCTATCTTCTTCTTCTTTAAGTGTCGATGGTTTATTTGGGGTTACCATCGTGATGCTGTCACAATGATCCAGCGATCGTCTATTAAATTGTTGAGCGAAGACCATTTTGGTGCAAGTTATGGCAGCATTTGTACACACGCCATACAAGTATCGTATACTTTTTGGTTGTAAGGAAGTATACACATAGATAGACATCAACATCCAAACCATGCGAGTATATTTGTATTTTCTTTACCAAAAAGAAAGATATTTTCTTTTTTCCTTTCTTACTAAGTAAACATTAAAACGCGGAAACGAACATTTTTTAGCATTTGTAAAATTTTGCTTTCAAACTTCTGAATGTCCTGACTAATAAACTCATAAGTCATAGGATTTCATCTGCAGACAAATTGGCAGGCAAAATCTTTTCAATGAGATATAACAAAAACACACACTGTCCATAAAATAAAAGGAATAAGTAGTTTAGAAAATGTTCGAGAATGATGTTTTCTTAGGCTATTTGTATTTTACTTTATGGTACCCGCATCTTACACAGTTGACAAACGATCTTTTCTGTTATCTTGGAACAAAAGGGGCTTTCTAATTATTTCAAGTCATGAACTCTTAGATTTATGGCAGTTTTTTCTAATCTTCCAAGCAATTTTCAACTTTAGCTGAACCATTTAAGACTTTAAATAGCCTGTTAATGTGTTTCGTGAGCTGCTATTAATTCATTAAGGTCTAAACAGTCCTTTCTCAGTTCAAGTTGCAAGGTTGAAAAGGTCAGTGTCGTTGACCCCGTGTTTTTTAGCTTTCTCTGGGGTAATAGCGAGGTACCACGCGAACCTTATTTCATTAACTAAATGACTACTGAAAGTTATTAGTGGTCGATGTAATTGACAACTTTATAGGTTCTTTATAAATCAAAAGGCATAAATCCAGAAGCTTGTTAGATTAGTAAAACAGCTTTGCTATCGTGTCTTTCAGTACAGAAGTTTAAAAAACATAATTGAATTAAATTGTAATGTAGGTATAGCTATGTCCTGGACTACCGAACACACTGCAATCTTTACAAGTTTCATATTACGTTTCTAAAATAGGACTCAATTCATAGAATGTAATGTAAACAAAACCGAACCATACCACAGATTATTAATAAGCACATATACTTATCCATGTTAATACTAAACACGGGTAAATGTAATATAGTACCTTTATAACCTATACATTAATACAGTGTATGATTTTTTACAGCAAAAATATTGTTGGAACATTTAAGCCAAGAAGTAGACCAACTTTACGTAGACGATATGTTCTTACAATTTCATGGAATCCAAAACTTGATTCCAACTTGACTTACATACAAACTAATGAGGTGTCGCCGGACATTTATGAAGCGATAATTATCGCAATAATTATGGTGACAATTATCGCAATTATCAAGATACTACTTGGAAAAACAATGGAGGGCAGGGCAGTGTTAATTTGTCGATCGAAATGCGGCTATATTATACCTTTAACGGTATAAATATTGAGCGACACGCGATAAGGCAAGTTTCAAGTTTTTATGGCCTCTTTTGCTAAAGAAACAAAACTTCGAAAGAAACTTATTACTTTATAGTTTTACTATGTTCCTGTTTTCTATAGATCATAACTCGATCAACCGGCAACAGTTATATCATAACATAACATTTGATTTTAGGTATTATTACTCACATAATTCGCGAAGAAAAAAAAAATTAAATACGTCACTTTTTATATAAAATACATCTGCCACATCATAATTTATCGACGTGGATCGTTTAATATTATAATTATTGCGAATATAAAATTATGATTTATTCACACGAAGCCATAAATTATAAGCCAAATCATCTTAACAAATACTAACAAGTATATATTAAGAAATCCGATGGCGGCGTCTTTGTATAGTTATTGTTTCCTGTCATTCGGCGAGTTATAATGGGAAAGAGTTATTAATAACTAATGAAGTAATCCAACTATTTGTGGTCAGGCGAAAGTTATTGCTAAGAAAGTGTCAGTGCAATTAATAAGGTGGTAGTAAAATTGTTGTTCTGATTTAATGTTGATATCAATTACAAAATTAAATGTTCATGAAATAAGCACGACAAATAAATTAATTGACAATACATAACAGTTTGTTTCTTGTTTTGTTAAGAATCGCAAAATATTGATACAGTAAACACCGCTAAGACCATGGTCTCTGTGTATGCCAAACAATTTGAAAACTTTGTAAATAAAAATGTAAGTATTTAACATTTTTACGAAATTAACTTTTGCTTTACCTAAGATGTTGTAGGACCAATAATTTAGACAAGTAATATACCTATTTAGCAAAAATACCTTTACTACACTAGACGTAGGTAAGTAAAATCGCTGTCTCTCATGAATTATACCACAAACCTACGTAGCACGTGGACTTGCGTGACAAATATTTTGGGGGGACGCTCCTCCAGCAATGCCCTGTTGTTCCATTCTCGACATGACAAGACAAAACATGTGACAGGGAAATATAGATCGATAGGGAAATGCTCATATGGATTTATAACCAAATTTATAATATTGATTTGAGTTTATTTGTAGGGATCACGATGTGTATTCGTTCAGAATTCAGATTGAGTTAAAATGATATGAACCTGTTTTACATGACAGTAAACTCTTTGGTTGTCTTGATTCAAAAAGTTTATTAAACAATTTTGTTTATGAGAAAGTAAGCATCAACCATGGGTTTATTAGAGAAGTTATATTAAACTAGCTGTAGCCGCTTCCCGTAGGAATTTCGGGATAAAGAGTACCCTATGTTTTCCCCGAGTCTCAAACTATATCCATACCAATTTTCATCTAAATCGGTTCAATAGTTTAAGCGTGAAGAGGTAACACGCAAACAAATATACAAACTCACTTTCACATTTATAATTTTAGTAGGATGGGATAGTAAGATTACAATTTGCGATTATTATTCGGATTTATAAGATTTTAGTTTAGAGGCATAATATATCATCTGCTAATATACTCTTTACAAGTCCTTGATAACAAATACCCAGCCAAAACAAAACCCTGTTTAAAAATCACACGTTCTGACCCTCCTATGTTAAACTTTTCTAATTTACAGTGCAAGTTGTCAAAAAATTTAGACATGCCAACATTACCTATTTGCTTTTCAGATACAATCGCAAACCTGTAATTACGGACAATTATCGCCCCGTGATTTTAGGGACGGGCTAGGTATTTGGGACAGGGGGAACGGTCAGTGACCCCCTATTTTGGCCTATTTGGACACCTTATGCAATAAAGTAAATTAACTGAGGTTTCTGAACTTGACAAGTCACCTGGCTTGACGGATTGATGGCAGGTGGATCAAGCGATTAACCAAACTGTGAACTACCCTTTGGGTGTATAATGTATTGACAACACAGCTCCGAGATCAGTAGTTTTTGTACCTAAGTCACCGTGCACCAGTAAAAGCAATGGCTGAGACGATGGTGATTATGTAGTTTAAAAGAAGAAAGAAAGTTTCAAGTTTCATAAAAATAAAAAGACGATAACATAAATTAACGAATGGGTATCTACGACAGGTTTTCGTTTAGAGAACTATCTTTGATATTTATTCACATATGCCTAACATAACTGGATCACTACTACCAGGATATATTTTGTAATAATCGTTAACTAAAGCACTCAACATTCACGATGAAATCTACAGGCCCATTTCTCAACCTCAGACGCTAATATCAATAAATTGGCCTGAACTAAGCCGGACAACTGGCCCGATACCATCGGTGGCAACAGATAATCTCCCGAGTATTTTACAAATGAATTCACGCTTTCATTTGGTAAATGACAAATTGATTAATACGTGTGGGTTGGACATAAGTTACAAATTGTATGAATGACATGTGACTTTGATCGTGACACGACGATTTGAGATTGATCTGAAATTAGTACTGTGTATTGTAGATGTGACTGATTTCTAACCTCTCTTACTTTAAATATTAGCTTGTAACAATAACATAATATCTTCTACTTTTCATAATATTTATTTATACTTTTTAAGGTGAGAATCACTACGAGTTCTGTTATTGTAGGAATTTAAGTAGTAAGACTATGTTTTATTTTTATTATTGCTCGATTTTTTATTTTAATTCATTTTACAACAAAGGTGGTAGTAGTAGAAATTAAGAAAGAGGAGTTTCGAAAATTGTAGACACTGCTTGTTAGTTACTAGTAGATAAAATTACCACACTAAGCAAGAAATCTCTTAATTAATGTGGATACATTTAATACTATTAATGTCATACAAGTATAATCAGAATCTGGAACTTTTTGTGTCCTTTGCTAAGTCGATTGTTAGTTATAGAAACACAACGAATAAAAAATTAATCCATATTAAATTGAAAGAAATTATTCATGAGTACAGAGATGTTGCAATCATTACAATACAGAGAAAGTGATGTTAAGTCATATACGGTCATCATGCAAGATAGAATATATGATAGTAATGAATCATTAGTCAATATTTAGCTAAAGAATGACTTTGCATATTTATTTTTTATTGAATTGAAAGCTATAGTTTCACTGGTTAATAGTTTTTTAAATCTTATACGACGTCATAAAGCAAACATATAATTGTTTCTAGTCATATGATATATGACTACTTATATATTTTTGATTAAAACTAACGTGAAACAAAGACATTATTTGCATGAATTAAATGGGTTACTCACGTAGAGAGTCAGCTACTGGCCGACATGTATCGACGCATGTACACGATTTCGTCTCGAGACACTATATAATTTTAGTATTAATGATTATTTCAGACATGGGAATCGTTCTCTGGATTTCATTATCATCATTAATGCTAAAAAAATCTTTCTACATTATGAACTTGTCACGATTTCATATTGGATTACTCTCCATACCAACAATTTTCTTGAGTGGCCTTTGGTACTCCCTGACTTTCTTCTATGGAATAAATACCTGATATATGTGTATCGGTATCGAATTTAAATTGTTTAGCATTAAGGAGACTCATACTTATTAACACTTCTACCAAACAAAAGCATATTCTATGAAAATGAGGCAAGTTAATAACCCTTGGTTGTACCATGGCCATCATTCATGTATAACCATAGACATAACTCACAATTTTCTCGAGCTGCCCTCACTCACCACGGCAAGGCCGTCGGAATTGTACATCGCATAAATCTACCATCCGACCCGTTGTGATTAACGCAAGTTCGACGACCCCGGGGCCAATATGGCCGACGAAATAAAATTGTTACATATTAGCCTGAAAATTTTAAGCGTTGACTTGAAAGAAAGAGCAAATAAAGAGCAAGTAAAGACCAAACAAATGTCATCATTATCGTATCAGCCACAGGAAGTCCACAGCTGGACATAGGCCTCTCCCAAGGATATCCAAAATGACCGATCTAGAGCGGCTTGCATCCAGCGCTTTCGAGTGAAGTGACCTTGGTCAGGTCATCAGACCACCTTGTGGGTGGGTGTCATATGTCCAACTGTAGACGTTATTCAGCTGAAATGGAGACGATGATGATGTTGAAATAAATAAATATATGGGTTATATCCCGCGCAAGTTTCAAACAGGCATAGATGATAGGGCATACAGAATGATGTGTTACGGTTCAAAGGGCAAAGCAGTCAGTGCAATTACTACAGACGATGATGTATACCCCATCTCTACAGGATGGATGGCCCTCAATAACTGCTTATGCCGTCAGTAGTCTTAAGAATAAGCATGTTACTAACGATGAAGTGAATATTATCTAAGCACGCGATTCTCACCATAAGAACATCCACATAAAGCAATAATACAGTTATGTGTTGTATGTCATCGTAATTTATTTTATTAATACTTTTTTTACGATTTGCCAGCCTTTCCTTCTTTTTATCTTATCGCTGCACGCATCCATTCCGTCTTAGCTCATGCATCAATTTAGTCACCGTCAAAGATAATATAATTACTAACGTAACAGATGCCATAGAAACTATTTGAGGGCCGTAAGTTGGCAAAACTGGAGTTGCGGGCACACAGAGATGTCAGCACACACGACTAGCAAATAAGTGACAAAGGAAGTGTGAATATGGTTTAAAAATATTTATTGCATTTCATATAAGTCATATTTAATCAATTTACTTTATTTAAATAATAAGAAAAAAAGATTTTAATGTTTTAATTATTACCATATAAATCGCCATCTAGTGATAAAGAAGATAAAGAATACTTATGTGTATAAGGCGATGGGTAGGCAAGTCTCCATCTTTATCTATCAATGAAAATACAATCTGAACTGATAACTTCTTTGGCTTTTTAGTCCCTGTTTCTCTTGAATTTTATTTAAAAACTTTGGATGAAGCGGTGGAGGCCTAGCGGTTTAGGCACTGGCTGTCTTTGAGCCACAAGTACGATCCTCACTACTGATACTGGCGCTAATTATTTATACCTCTGAGATTTTTTCATCTCTCCATCTGAAATCTCCATTGATACACTATAAACCGTGAAGGTTTGGGTAGGTAATACTCTATTGTTGGCCACAAAGGGCTGGCATGTTTGATTTACTGTAAAATTGTTTGTGTGGTTTATTCATAGGCCCGATTCATTGAAATCAAAGTTCCCGTGAAAATCCTAAGAAGGTCACTGAAAATTACGTCACGCCATTGTCATGCTCGACATTGATTGAATGCATTCAAATTGGAGGTAGTTACAGACAGTGAACTAATTTTTTCCTGTGCAGTTGGATATTCAATAAGTTGGCATTCGCTACGAGTACAACTATAACTTTTCAAAACTAAAAACCAACTTCACCCCTAAACTCAACAACTGATTTTGATAAAATCTCTATAGGACCACCTCGCAAGTTTACCGTTCCAAACAAAAAAGAATTTTCCAAATCGGTCCAGGCTTCTTCGAATATTCAATGAACATACATAAAAAAAAGATCGCGACGAATTGATAACCTCCTACTTTTTTTGGAGTCGGTTAAGAAAGTTTGAACTCTGCTATGGTAAAATACTAACGCTGAACTCACAAGGTCTTAAAACCAGTTTTATGACAGGACAGAGTGAATCTATGCACATTTTAAACTTGAATTGAGTCAATAAAACCTAACCAGGATTCAGGATTTAAATAAAAAGAAAGCGATAATAATTGGCTTGGCCAAAATAAATCTTGAACAATGTCATAAATTTGTTGACGTATATTAATTAGCATTTTATTTCTATTTTATGGGCAATAATAAAATAAACTTGACATAAATGTGGCCAACTCTCTACGTATATCGGCCTGCAATAATTTATTTTTCCACGAAAGTTCGGGGGCGTCCACTCTCATATAAATTTTTTATTCGCTTTCTTCGATCGATGGCATCAATAGGTTAATCTTGAATATTGTACGAAATTCGACGGAATTAGACCTGACTATAGCAGAGACAACTAGTGGATGACTTCCGTAAATTATTTTTCTGATGTGAAATTATTGGTTATGTTCTGCCTTGCTATTAGTTGCTTTACTGACATACTCGTATGCCTCAAGTAATTAAGTAGCTTTATTCTGATTGTACGTATATTTATTTATTTTTTCCTAATAAATATTTTAATTCCCCTGTAGCTTTATTGTTCAACTTACATAATGAGATTACTAACGATGAAATGTAATGCGAATAGTGCATCATACGTATAATCGTATATGATATTTGGCTTTGTTTGCATAAGTCATATCATATCATGAACCAAATTTGATTAAAAAATATTATACTAATAGTCTGTGCGAATAATAAAATCAAATCTTTTATAATAACGTCTGCAAGATCATTAGGTAACATTTTGATATAAGTGTAATGCAAAAATATAAGGCACAGCTGGAAAACAAACATAAGGTAAGTAACGCTTTCCTTACTATAATAAGTATTTAAAATATTTAGAAGAAGATTCTGGAAGAGATATTAAAGTTAACATAAACTCAGACCATAAATTAAAAGACTTAATGACCGCGATAAACCGCTTTTTGTATGAGAAATGAAAATGGTTGCAAGCGACAAGATAAAACATAAAGCAAAAGATAATTAGAAAATTATCTTTCTCGTATCATATTTGCTGTGGAATCAAACACAAAAGGTCAGATTTGCAATATCATATACAATGGCGGTTTTATTTAAGTTCTTTTGTTTTCACACATATCTCATTTTACACGCCATTATTTTCCTTTCTCTTCATTTTTTATTGTTTGTAATGCAATATTTTATTTGTATATACTTTACAAGCTTCTTCTAGGCAATTTGCTCGCCCGATTAATATTATCATCTAATTTATTAACATTTACTGATTAATGAATTAAATACGCTACATTTTCTAAAGAAATCTGAGACATAGGTGTTCTAGATTGCAGTTTTGATGAAGGACGACAATTAAACAAACTAAACACTTTCACAAATTTATTAAATTCGACAGCTGTCTGTGATGGAACTAGCTTAAATACCATTTATTTAACATACATATCACTAAATTTCCATAACAATTTTCCGATTTCTTGAAGTTTCGAAATGTCATCGATTATTCACACAATAGCTTCCTTCGATTGACAATTTCCATAACAATACCAAATCAGCACAGTTCCATAACGATTCTATTGTGCACGTAAACCGAATGATCGATAGTTACTATTTCATATCTTAATAATTCAACGACTCCATAATTCATCGATTACGTAAGATAGGCTTAGTGGGTCATCCAAATAATCGCGATTTTGTAATCTAAGTGATTTCACATGTTTCTACAATTATTAAGTGAAATTGAGCGGACATTCTCTTCCGCATTTATTTGCGTACAATCTTTTATTATGTTTATGTTATAACTAAGTATTTTTTCTACTTCCTCAGTATTAATGTTAAATTAAAGTAAGGTCTAAACATAAATCTAAATGATTGTTTATGAGTACCTGCTGACAGGTTTAAAATTTGTAGTTCTTATAAATTCTTTCCGTTCGTTCGTTACCAGCTTACCAGCTTTATTTAGTAATATTTTAATGAACACATTAGCTACACGAAAAGTATTAAGTATTCTAAATTTTTAACCAAATATAGGTAATGCGTTTTATCGGAACCAATTAACAGAGTGAGATAAACATTGCGTGGGCTTTATTGTTAAGGTATTACGCCCACGAGCTGAAAGCTTTTGACGCAAGATCTGGATAAGAGGGATAGACGAGTACTAATGATAAGAGATTTTCGTAACGTATAATCAGAACTTACATTAGGGAGTAACTATTATTTTCGAGAAACACAAACTAATGAGGCTAGTATATGAAATAGTAAACAAAAGCCAAAATAGGAGATAGTTCACCCTTCAAATATAGTTGTACACATCGAATTTCAGCCTTTTAACTTGCGAGGTCTTCAAACAAATACTAATAGAAATCCCAAATTTCAACAACCTATACAAATCTCTTTCAGCTAAGCAGCTTGTTTTTTGTTTTCCATTGAAAAGAAAAGAAGCTTACATGTCACAAACTTGGTTACATAACGAAAAAACCTCAAAGGTACGTTTGTTAGTACTGCCCATTGAAAGCAAGGGATTAGTGAGTTAAGTGACGTCAAAGCAGGCCATTGCTCAGGCACGACTGTGCACAAATTAGAGGAAGAAGAGAAGCAGCTTCATGTCAAATATTTTCCAGCAAAGACTTGTGAGCATTATTTACGAAAGAGCAAACTAAACGTAATATTAACCCTCTTGTATGCCGGAATATCAGACACAATAGTTAAACAATGCATTCTCGCGTAGATCTATGCAATATGCAAAAGGCATACGAGAGGTTAATTCAAAATGTGTATTTAACTAGAAAAGGCAAAAAGCGGCTTTGCACCATTTACGTATACCTACATAAACGAATCAAACTTAACGTTAGATTGATTCGGAATGTGCAGCAAAAACAAAAGAAGAATCTAACGCGGTAAATAGTATTTACAAGCCGATTGGTATTAGAACATCTGAAATAAAAGAACACAGAAAAAGAAACAGCCCAGAAGGTATCGAAAATATACATACAATGTAAGATTTTTTTATTATTTTTCAATTGTGTTTAGTACTTCAGGGTCTGTCAGATTATTTCAAGATTAGTACAAGTATTAAGTGTAACTTATGTAATGTCCATATTGTATGACTGTGTGCTCAGCGTCTTATAAATTATGGATAACTTGCGAATGTCACGACCAAGCTCTTGTACTATTCCGAGTAAACGAAACTGCAGCAATGTTTCTCGTGCCCAGTTTTTGCGGCTAGTCATAGAGCCTATAAATATTTAAAACATTTTTCCTATCTACAAATGGTCACGGAATTTATGAGGAGGATGTGACATAAGTCGTTCTGTATCTTAAATGCGGAAGTACATATTATATGTAATTCTAATGGAATATTCTTTCGTGCTTTTTCGGGTTAATTTTAATGGGTAAAAAATATTATGAGAATGATGCAAAGAAACCTTTTTTAATTTTCAACTCCAAAATTTGGACCCAAAACGCTGCCTTGAGGAACTCACATATAAGTTTAAATAGTTTTCTTTAAAACAACTATTTTAATTACCTAGTGATGCTACTATACCAAGCTTGTAAATGTTATAAATGCAAGAGAAGTCGCTCTCCCGGCCTATTCCCTAACGATGCAGTAAACAGAGGGCGGAAGTAACGGCCACGTGTTCGACTCCCTGTCCTCCCAACGGGAACAGACTAAATCTGGCGTGGTTTGAAGTTCATGAGAAAAGCTTTTAGCTGCGGACGCGATTGACAATGTTTGTGCAGTTTTGTTTCTTTTAAAGATGCGGGATATATCAACGGTAGATGGTAAAGGGGCATAGATGGGTCAGTAAATGCTATACAAATGATAAAAATAGCCTTTTTCACAAAGATTGCTGACGAGTTGCAATTATTTTATCAAATGTGTACTATTTTGTATTAAATTTTACATGAATTTGTTTAATAATATGTACCATAGGAAAGCCCAGTAGACCCGGGAAGAGATGGAGGGACGGAAAGGAGGCCTTTACCCTGCAGTGGACAGTATAGGCTAAAAATAGAAATAGAAATAGCAATAGACTGTTGAAATAGTAAGTATAATCTTGATTCAGCAACTGCATATTACTATAACCAGCCTACTTTCAACAGACATAAATAAGCAAACTATTATATCACCGATACAAATCCAGGAAGATCGCCATGCAGATATGATAGCCATCTTGGATTCTGACGTCTTATTAAAAAGCCTGCAGCTTGTCATTGAGTTGTGATGTAAATATCGATATCGCTGTCGATGCAAAGTTACAACACTTCAAACAGCAACAAGTAACGGCTAGGAACAAGTGATAACAACGAGATCGGTATCAAGTTAATAAGAATGGACATGTTTATGTAACTGTGACCATGTTTAGATTGTAAAGCCACTTTAAAAGAGTGCATTTCGTGATAACTGCGTAAGAAAGACCTCTCTCAATTCTTGAGGTTTCGGTAATAGTAAGTTATATTGTTTAAATATCCTGGCTTGGGCATGGACTAAGGAATGACAGTCACCAATGCCAAATACAAGGATAGATTGTAGAAACAATTTAAAGTAATTTTTACATAACGGTACCCACTAATTCGGATCATACACTATTTTTATCTCGTTTTTCTACAGTCAACAAACTAGTAGACGGTAATGAACAGTGAACAAATGACGTTTAAATTTTTTAAAATTCTATTGATCCCATGTGTACCTGCCTGCAAAATTTGATGAAGCTCCAATCAAAATGCTTATCTTTAAACAAACATTTATAAAAAAAAGAGCTGAAATGTCTAAGTGACTCGGAGAATTCAACCACAACAAGACCATCCACTGCTGGACATTGACCTCCAGGAAAATAGGAGTATTCAGATTTATTTAAGACGGAAGGGTACCCACATCGAAGAAGTATAAACGAACGTCTAAAAAACGTTTATAGAAAATATTTATGATTCTTTGGACATGAGCAGTTAGTTATAAATGTCTACTTAAGTAGTTCAAATAGCTCCTGTCGGAAGCCATGACATAGGACATGGATGATAGTTCCTTGCAACGAGATCTCGTTTCGTGGCCATTTTCCCACGCGTCATGGGAAAATGGTCCCGGTGACAGGGATGTCAACTGCCAGTTACGGACCGAGATGAAGCTGATAGTAGAAATTGTAATGTAGGTAGTCATTGCGTCGAGATGGAATGAAATGAAGTTGTTTCTCGATTTGAGTACCTGTTTTGCATAATTACCGTTATGGAGCGTGTCGTTGAAATATTTAAAAAAAAATTTTATTTTTAAACTATTAATTTTTTACGACTAGAAGTGAATAAACAAAATTTTTTTTAATGTTCCTAACTATATCTCATTGATGTTAGCTATATTACTACTCGTCATCTAATAACATCGCATGCGCAAAATTGTATTCATAATTCCATAAAAAGCATGTACGTTCAACAACAGGGTAAGTAATACTACACGATTAGGCGTAATTGAAATTAATTTGGGTAGAGTGATGAATTGTTAATTGTTCGATAGTGAAACTACTGTAAGACTCAAACAAAAAATTGAATAAATACATTTCAGCCGAGTATCATACTTTGCCTTAGCGCGCAAACCGCCTGAACTGAAGCAGTTAATCATAGCTACGCAGCTCTTATATTAAATAAAAAGAAACTACCTATTGAATTACCATCGACACGCTAAGAAGAAGAAAAGTTATTGTTACAGCTATTGAGCTATCTTATAAATTTTAAACATTACAAAATATCATTTAAAAAAAATTAAGAACAAAGAACCCTCATTGTTGAAAAGAGCAACCCTATTTCTGAACACGTACATCGAACGAACTATAATGGTGATCCTACGCTTATCTTTTAAAGTAATCAGCTCTCTGTCTCTCAATACGGAACAGATAGGGACGGGTATATGACACGATCTGATCAGGATTTCACGGTAGCCAAAACTGATTGATTTTTGTAAATAAATTACGGAGAGATAAATGGATCGCCTTAAGTTGCAAATGAAATCCCTACAAAAAGATATTACCTTCATTTTGTAATCTATAAATTTAGCAAAACTAGAAAAAATTACTTCAACTCTTGACTTACCGAAGTTTATCTGCAGAGGGATGATACTTTAAACTTCTGTTACAATTTTTCTACTTCTCAGAAAATAATACTACGGTGTTTACTTATTTCCTCGAAAAAGTCCGAAATTTCCGCTTACCTGCAACAAAATAGAAAGCATTGTTAATATACGTATCTAAACGCTATCTAGACATAACAAGAGATAAGGGGGTATCATGTGATATCTGCGTTATCATCACTGATAAGGTACTTCAGAATATGGATTTTATACGAACTGCAGTGAAATTAGTGAAATGCTACCTACTTCTAGCTCAATAGATCGAAATATCTTCAATACGAGTGGTTTTGTTGGAGTTAAGCAAAAATTTATGAATTCGCTGTCCTTATTCATTATATTCAGCCTGTCTCTTAATATTCTTTTAAATGATCCAGACACCAATCTTGGTACTTGACTGTGCCTTTGTATTAAAGCGTAGATCCTCTTTAACGTTAAAGCCTAGGAATCACCCCTTCCAAATATAAATAAAAGGTTAAAAATAGCATTCCTATCCTCATTTACACTTTTACTGGTCCGCCCAATTTACTTTATTGCAACAGAATTTATGAAGTTTCACAATTTCCTTGTGAAACTTTTCAGAAATCTCTCATCCAGCGCAGACCGTAGTATTCGATCAAGAATATGCACAAACTTTAAAAATGGGCTAATCCAAAAATTTCCTATTTTTGGTATATGTTTTGCATAGGCCAAAAGCCATTTATTAGCCACCTGTTTCAACTGCCACAGATATAAATTATATAGGTGATATAAATTAAAAAAAATAGGACTGAGCGTATTATCCCACACTTTTTCATTTAAAAAAAATTGTAATTTGCCTATTATCCCACACTTTTTCATTTTAAAGCCTGTATTACATAAACAATGCAATTAATGCAATAAGACAGGCTCATCTAACTCCTATGATAACATACTGTATGTGATAGAATAGGCATGTGTCAAATTGTAAATTTCAATCACAATACTCACTGAATGACACGAAAATGAGCTCAATTATAAAAATAAATAAACAGAACACGATATGACCTTACTCGTGGGTTGTCCAAGCAGATCAATCTCAAATTACAAAAGATGTCTGACTGACGGCTCTAATTAAAGAATACGCTTCTTCTATTACGTTTGCTTGTGGTACAAAATAAGAAATGTTGTCGAAAAGAAAATTCGTACTATCACAATTAAAAACATCGAATTAAGCGTTTCTGTGTGGCCATTTATCAGTTTCTTAATTTTATGAATAGCATTCCGTTTCATAAACTATTATACAACTATGTAACTACTTATTGTATAACTACGGAACCAAAAATATTGAAATATAGCAAAGAAGTAAAAGACTATGTTACAATTTTCGAAAATATGATTGAAGCAAAATATCAAAATAAGTAACTAAATATAGAGCCCAAACGTTTATGTATTTAATTTCTTAGGATACGTAAGCGAAATTACGCTTCGCAAGGGGCAAAAGTAAGAAAGAATAATAAAGGCACAAATAGTATCGCAAATTAAAGGTTATAGTAGTTGTTAGCATTTTACGCCAACAAATAAGTACCAAAATCATTCAAATCATTATGATGTTAAAGGTTAACCTCAAATTACAACAAACATTTCGTATTTCAATCCATCGACTCCCACTAGTCCCACTGCAAGTGAGTCAGAGCTAGTAATCACCGGAATTTACACAATTTACGATACTAGCCTACGCTTCTATAAACGTCGCATCAGTACGAAATGCTGAGATTTATTGCCTTGAAAGGCTAAATTGTTTGTACGGGCAGATAGGCAGATAAATAAAGGCACAACTGAAAATTCCTGTATTGTAGTTTGTTAGAATGAAACTGTTCAGTTCTATTATTAAGTGTGTGAATAGCTAACATCATCATCTGACGTAGCTCAATGACAGTCATCTAGTGACAACAGTCATTATATACAGTAGTTAACTAGTTTACTAACGAAATAAGTCTTATTGATCAAACTTAAAGGGCCAAGCGTGGATTGTATTGTACCTGACACCTTTCGGTTACTAGACAACCACCGCTTTAACGATGTTGCAGATGTGTAATATGAGAATACGCAAAATTTCTTTTTGCTTCATATTCATTGGCAACCTTCCATTGCCCATTTTTTTAATCGCCATCGCTTATATCTCAAACTAATATTTTGACAGTGTCACTTTGTGCAGACGCTAGACGTAAGCCACAATTATCAACTCCGCTGGTGTGTGGCAAATTGTTAAAACTACGAAATTATGAGCTTATCTTTGGTATATGACGATTTATGAGAATAAACTTCCCTTAGTAGATCACAAATAACTGCAGATTTTTTCTCTTAGTGCACACAAAGTTCAAAGTCAACATTTTCATTTAAGGTAGGATAAATTAATCTCCTATTGAAAGATTTTTTTTTAAACCTACAGCGCATTTTTAGGAAAGATCTGCCTAGCCGTAAATGGATGTCCAAAATAATTATAGAACAAGACATTGTACAAGGTTTGTCGAAAATTATCATACTAAAGGACATTGTTGTTGTCAACAGGCACTTGACTTGTAGGAGCCGCAGAATTTCGCATAACGAAATCAATCCATGAATGTCAACAAGCAATTCGATATTTTAAGTAATTCAAGTCTGATTTGAATTACTATTTTTGATCAGTCTCACTAAAATGCCTAATAATAACATATAATTCAAAATAAAGAGTCAATGTCCCAGAATTAAAAATTTTATCGTCAATATTTATCCAGCATATGACAATTTAAGTTTTACATTTTTAGTACTACACCATACGATAAACCTGTGCAATAAACCAATGACCTATTAGACCCGTTTGTTACTAGATAATTATAAAGCTCTAACATAAATACAAATAGAAAATCGGTAGAAATTCGCTATAAATTCTGTAGCGGTATGCTTACGTCTCACGCAGAAATCACTTTAGAAGCATAGGAGTGCAATGAAAATTGTATGCATCGTTTGTATGAAAGTATCGGCTTTCCACTGTCTTACAAGATTAATTAGCCAGCTAGCTTTGTGGCCTGAGTAATAACACTGGTAATAAGCAAGCTTGCGTTACTGGCATCAACCATTTATCTAAGGTCAGTCAAGTGCAACTCACAAGATTACGAAAGTATTGTTTATGCAGCTATTGGTATTAGAGAATAAACTTCATATTTTTAAACACTATACAGCATACATGTGATAATTCAAGTGAATAAATACAAACTAAATGATTAACATGACATTTGAACATAAAACATCTGCAAAATCTGATACTAACGTAGTGTAACACGCAGACAAGATAAAAACAAATTAAATTACAAACTCTTACATTCATGCTATTGTTACATATAAAGTGACAATGGAATAAAATATACTGAAATGACTAAACATTTCAGTTCGGAACTTCGGACCATGGGAACTTAGTGATCGTAAATGCTCATAAAAGACGTAAGATGCATTCAATTTTACTATTATTCTAAGACTATTAAAATCAAATATAAAACAGGTAAAAGTCCATAAATTATAAACAGCATAGAAATTAACAATAAAGCAGATTCCAATGATTTAAACGTCAATTCTATGAAAGCCTACATTAGCTGAGCTCACGCTGCAGAATCAGTATAATGCCCCATTGAAACCAAAGATTGGCAACGTCTAATTAGAATTTACATGTTCAATAGAAACTATGGGACTATTCAAACGGGTCGATAAAAGATAATTAGCGTCCCTCAGGTATTGAAGATGATGTCCACAGTCTTAAACAAATTGAGAAGTTTCCCAACATGTACTAAACATTAACTACAGAACAATTTTTTATACATTAACAATTGTTAACAAGATTCAGGTAGAGATAATATAAAATGAACATAACTAATGACTGCAATCTTCCTAACGACTTGTCAAAAGCACTATGCTTGTTTCGTGGATAGACTAAAACACAAACCGCCATATTCATAAACAATCTGTTTTCTTAAATCTATATACATATAAAAGAAGAAACTGATTGGCTGACATTGACACATTGAATGATCGTTCAGCGCACAGTTGAATGAAACTGCTGAGTCTAGCTAGAAGCATGAAATTTTGCACGAACGTTCCTTAAATCACGACAATGTGCACCAACTAGATCAATGTGCACTAACTAGATCAATGTGCACTGACTGAATGTTCAAAAATCTAGAAAACTATATTTTTTAAGATTAAACCTCTAAAGGGTTGACAGTTTGTATGAAACTTGGTCAAATTTGAAGTTAGAAATGTAAAAAATTACATATAAGCTCACGGTTCATAAAGTTTATATGATTCACTATTTTAAAAAACTATAAGAAAGTATAAAGGGTGAAAGTTTATATGAAACTCAGCTAAAAACGGCTGGACAGCGGGAAAATACGAGGGCTTGGCTCTACGTTTTTATTTTTCAAAATCTGTCAAAATTGATTCAAAAGTTGTCCGTTCTTTTCCGCTAGGTTTGTAGTAATGTCTAAACGCAATGCAAATAGAGTTAAAAATATATAGAGGTTACAGTATGAAAAACATGACGTAATGAAAAGTATCTCTAGTATGTTTACATGTTATTTTTTTGTAAAGAATTGAAAAAGGTCATGTCACGTAATCTAATAGTTACGTTGTATTTTTGAAACTGAGACTTATCAAGACTACTAGATCAATGAACCAGAGGTATTGGCTTTCAATAAGAAATCTGATCAATGACTAACATTCTGGAGGGAAGTCTAGAATGTTCGAAATTCATAATGAAAGATCAATATTTATTAGTTTGAGCCAACGACACGTGCAGAAAAAGATCGCAATGGGAAAATTTATTTATTTATTAAATCTTAAATGACCATAGACAGGTACAAAAGGTGGACTTAATGCTATTGCATTATGTACCGGTCAGCCTTATGATAAAACAGAAATAATTTATTTGAATTTTAAAATATATACGGTATTTTATAAGGATCGTTAGTAAAATTTAATTAGCTAGTCAAAATAAAAATTCAAAAACAAAGTAAAATCGTGAGATCCATTAGTACTACCGCCAGGCACCGCCTCCGTCCGGCCGGCCGGAGTTCATCGAGGTCATGCGGTAGTTTTGGTCGGACATAACTACGTGATCTCGATTTGTTTATCTTATATCATACACCAATTTGGATTACGTATATGGATCGAGGAATTTATTCACAATACGATTTTTTTTCGAAAACCAATGAAAAGTCAGCTTGTTGTACAAAATAAGTAAGGGGTAAATACGTAACTATATAAAAAAGAGCAGCATTATTCAATTCTTTATATTAAAATAAGTAATATTCTTTAAATTGAAAAAAAGTTGTGTATATTACCAGTTATGTGCGTTATAGTGGTTATAACACAGGAGGTGGAATTTTCATGCCCGAGCCGAAAGCAAGGGCGTGATAGAGCCGAGAGTGTTTAACCAATATACGCACGTATATCGCACGTTTTTCAACACACGTATATCTAAACTGATTTTTATTTTAACCGGTAAAGACCCGCACGATATTTATAAATGTCCACGTTCATTGTCTTTCCCACCGTAATACTTATTAAAATCAGCGCGGCTAGCCAAACATTACTAGCTGGTGCCACGAGGCAGAGGGCGTGTTCGGAATTTGAGAAAAAAAATAATATTGCTGTTGCATAATATAACTTCACTATTTGCGTTTATATGTAACGCAAGCGTGTTTTATAGGCTACTTTATATATGTCTAAAGCCGATGAAATTCAATGTGATTCACTTTACGAGCAAGTATGTTGAAAAAACAATTAATATACAACATGAAAGGGACATACCCGTAATAAATCGAACCACAGGCTATACTAGATCACTATATTATAATGATATTAAAATAACATTCAAAAAACAAAAATAAATTCCAGGCGGCTGCACACTTTTGTATGGAAGTGCCGAATCTTTTTTTTAAGTTTTTGACTGTCATTATTCTATAATCAAGTGTTCTAGTGTAGCCCGTGGTTCGATTTAATAGGGGTATGCCCCTTCCACGTTGTATATTGGCACTACTGTGGGCACTACATTTATTCTAAACTGACGTCGAATATGCGGAGCGTCTATGTACTGTAAATGCTAGGAGAGCAATATTATATATTCAGATTTGTCGCTTCATACACGTTTATTTTGCTTTATGCTACAGTAAACAATGGGCAAAATTTAAAACAAGTGCCAAGAAAGGGTAATTCAGTCCTTTATTTTTACCCACTCTTTGAAAGTTAAACTAGATCTTTTATCATTTTAGGGTTCCGTACCCAAAAGGTAAAATCGATAGCCTATTACTAAGATTTCACTGTCTATCTGCGTCACCAGGCTTTTTCTCGAGAACTGTGATAGACAGACAGTTGAAATCTATACATTTCCTAGGAAGATGTGTCTATTAAAAATATTTCTACAAATGTTGTATAGTATAACTCTATCTTTAATTTGACTATCGATAATTGATCTCGAAAAACCTTTACAATATCGATACAACTATCCATATCGATAAGAAAGTCTAAAAACTTATTAGGATTGATAGTTTTCTTTGAACTTTAAATAAAACCAAATATATCAGAAACGGATCCCTAAATCGAAAAATGTTGTTCACAAGCTCAAAAATATTTTGAAAGACCTATTTAACGATACCCTATACGATGGGTTAGTCGAGAAAAAAACTTGTATGCGAGCTACAATATTTTTCCTTATTTTACTTTACTTTTTTTTTGCATGATTAATATGCCCCATGCCAAATTGCACTTGGTGGTAGTGGCTCGGTCTGCCGCCTCGTAGGTAACCTCTGCCTTCGGCCTCAGGCTTCACATGGTTGCTTGTTTGGAGGGTTAAGCAGAAAGCCCCCCCCCCCTCTCTGCTCTCCCACCAAGCAAATGAGCTTCCATCCTTACGCCTATCACTACAGTGCAGGTCAAACAACCATATCAATCAGTCAGCCAGTCTGTCAGTGGTAAAGTATGTACGTGTATATTTCTCGAAATGTAAAAGTAAATAAATCCGAAGAGTATTATTTATAGATAAGTTTACTTGGCTATTATAAAATTATTTATTGCCACAAAACTGGTAATTAAATAAAAATAAAATATTATTAATCGATATTGTATGTACATTACTTGTATGAAAAAAATCTATGCCGACCATGTCTGTCAGGTAATCAATCTATGCCACGCTATGCTTTGACACTTCCTTTGACATTATGAAAAGTGACACAGTGTAAAAAAGTTACTCGCACGTTTGTTTACAGACTGTTCGACCC
This sequence comes from Acrobasis consociella, assembly GCA_963555685.1. Taxonomy (NCBI): domain Eukaryota; kingdom Metazoa; phylum Arthropoda; class Insecta; order Lepidoptera; family Pyralidae; genus Acrobasis; species Acrobasis consociella. Next base: position 6,195,850 of record OY743124.1, on the reverse strand, counting down.
ATATATATTCGTGATATTATTCTAGACTGTGACAATAATTTTACGAACTCAAATGTCATTTTTTTTGTGAAGAGCGACGCGTCCTTGCTTCGTGAGGCCCATCGGCCATCTGACAATTTGATGTATATCTGTCAAAAATCTGTGCAACAAGAACAGTTTATTTAAATACACTTACGAAAAAGCGAGACGGCAAGTGCAATATTTTTCAGGAAGGCAAAAGGGCTTATATGACTGAAATCTAAAGCCACGCAAAACTGATCAATTATAGAAAAATGGCTCTAAAATTAAAACCAAAGCATCAAAAAAAAATTTGTACCACAATTTTGAAGATTACATAATTACTAATCTGCATAAAAAGTTTCAAAGCTGAAGTCTCTCTCGTTTGTGAGAAATTAGACCGTATATGTTTTGGTAGAGGTGTTTTTGATGAGCAAGTTTGTGTTACAAAAATTAGCTAATCGTGTATCCACAACCACAATTATGCTAGAAAAGCGTCCTAGTATGCTATTAGCAAGTATCAGTTTTAAATTTCTGATATTCGCTGAGAAATAAGAAATAGATAATGCCCATTTTCACGGTGCGCCCCTTAAAAACTCGACCACACGGGCTAGACCCTGGGCTACAGCTAGTATAAATTAAATCAGTCATATAGTGAGAAATCTAGCAAATCAAGTACTGACTGTTGAATTTGACTAAAAAATCAGCGCGCCTATAATCTTATAACTTTAAACGAGCAATTCTTGTATGTATGTATATATATATGTATATTTATTTATAAATTTCTGTGATCTCGAAAACGGCTCTAACGATTTCGCTGAAAATTTGTATATGGGCGTTTTCGGGGGTAAACAATCGATCTAGATTAGTTTTATGTTTGGGAAAACGCGTGTTTTCGAGTTTTCGTGCGTTTTTCTTTCCACGCAGAATATGGTCGCTAATTTCGTCGCGCTGCGACCGCTTTGATTTAGCTCAGTGGTTAAGGATAGCGAGAGCGCTAGAAAGAGTGTTACGGGTTCGAATCCCACTCGGTGACTTACTTTTGTTTTTTTTTTATGTTTAAGTTTATATGTTTTTTTTTATTTTGCATTGTTTTTAGACAAGTTTAAAAAAAATTATTCTTGTATGTATGTATATATATATGTATATTTATTTATAAATTTCTGTGATCTCGAAAACGGCTCTAACGATTTCGCTGAAAATTTGTATATGGGCGTTTTCGGGGGTAAACAATCGATCTAGATTAGTTTTATGTTTGGAAAAACGCGTGTTTTCGAGTTTTCGTGCGTTTTTCTTTCCACGCAGAATATGGTTGCTAATTTCGTCGCGCTGCGACCGCTTTGATTTAGCTCAGTGGTTAAGAATAGCGAGAGCGCTAGAAAGAGTGTTACGGGTTCGAATCCCACTCGGTGACTTACTTTTGTTTTTTTTTATGTTTAAGTTTATATATATTTTTTATTTTGCATTGTTTTTAGACAAGTTTAAAAAAAATTAGTTAATGTTTGAGATGTAACCGAGCAAAGCTCGGTCGCCCAGGTACTAACATACTATAACAGATTTAAGTATTACATTTTTATGAATATGGCGCTGTCTATACAGCATTTATATAAGACCTAGACTCCTTTTAGTCACATCTATGAATAATATTTTATGATTTGCGCGATTATAAGGAAGGGAGAACACGTAATGTATTTAATAACATCCGTGTTACATGTTTCCCTGCAAGTACAGTATTTAATGAAATTGCGGCTTATGCCTAAAACAATTCTCTCAAATTGCACAAGTCTGCATTATAATTAGTTCCAACGGCTGCCATTAAGACTTCAGATAATGCTACCTGGAAACATTATGTTACCAAATTGTAGATTTACTGGTAAGGTTATTCCAAGAGAAGGAACAATTTAATGTTAAACAGTAACTGTTTCTGAAAAAATACATGTCCATTGTCCACTGTCGTACAGATAAACCTAAAACTAAAAGCCCATACAAGATAAAGATAATATTTATAAATATTTAAAGAAAAAAGTTATAAAGATGTGAAAACTAGATTAACATTTGGACAAAGATCTAGAAGAGCGTCACATGAATTATACTATAGACAATGAAGTAGTTTTGATGAATAAAAGTAATGTGTTATTCATAAGCCGATACAATTCAGCCAGAAAATATACAGTGAAATTAATTGCCAATGCAAATCATTTAACACTAGAAACTCGCTGCAAGCGACGACGACGACGACTGTTCTAAAATATTTTATGGACCATTCGGAACTATCTTCTTAAAAGATCTAGAGAAATTGCGTGCTATAGCGTCAGAAGATTGGTCGAGACGATTTGTCTAGCTGGAGCATATTACACGTACAGAAGATGCAGATAAGTCGTATAACACTTAGTGCCCTTTGAATTCAGAGACTGTTATTGAGGCATAATCGTAATATTTCATTGCTTGCAGGCCAGTTCTGATGAAAAGATTTTTAGTTGTGAAAGTGATTTAAAGATTGAAAGATGCAATGGTAGAACAAGTCGTTTCAAAAGCTTTTTAAATTTTTGTAGGTTTTTGCTGAAGAGGGTATTTATTGGTTGTAAAAATGGTAAATAAAAAAATGTAAATACCTATAGAGCAACGCAATATCGATTTAAAGCACTACAGAACCACTAAATAAAAGGGTACAGATCCTAGTTTTTTATTTTTTGTTTAAAACAGAAACATTGGTCAGATATATCCGTAACTAAATAATAGTCATTGGTGGTCGTTATGGTTCATTCTGATGGAAATACACCTACGATGTGAGAACGATTTTATGTTTGATCCTGCCTTACATATGACATTAAGGATAAAAACAAAACAATTAATCTTAGAGAAACATTTTAATGGAATTCTTTAAAGGTGTGGACGAAATCGACCATCTGCATTTGTGCTTGTCGTTGTGTCTTAAGTACATCGCAACTTAAGAACAAGAAAACCAAACACGAACAGAAATGACAATTTTCATTAAAAAAAAAATGTCATGCGTCGCAAGCTTTACAGCTATCACGTTATAGAACTTTCTAAACCAATTTAAACTTACATTTTCGCAGATAATCGAGTCATGTTTAGAAATCTCTGAAGCTGCAGTTTTAAGAAATGACGCAAGTGTACCTCAATCAGCGTACATGCTCGGTGGCTGTGCCATAACCGCCATAAGTCTAGCCAGCAATTTCATCGACAATTTCCAAGTGTTTTCACTCAAATCGCTAACAAAATAATGACTAGGCAACTCGCCCCAACACTTTATCGTGGCTCTCTCTGGGCTTAGCTTTATTAAATCTAGAGGCATGTTATTGTTGTACGCTTACGGCGATTCAAAATGAACCATAATCGAGAGATACTAAGATTACAGAGACTAGTGACAGAGGAAGATTGTATGCAATTGATTGGGTAAGTGTAGACAAAGGTTTATAAAGTGTTGCTTTAATAATTCAGATTTTCCGTTATCGGAAAGGGGAGTGTTTACGGGGATATCTTAGAAACTTGATATTAGAATGGTTATTTACGCATGGTCATTTTGTGACCAAGACTTTGTTATACCTCTACTTCCGATGGTTAAGGAAAATATTGCATATTAATTTTTGACTTATGTATGAATGACTGAAACATTACAGTTTCATTAAAATGTTCCAAAAATATTTGAATTTTACTAGTCTAACGATGAGTGGTATTATAGTAGTAAGCGAAACTTGACGATGTTTTCATGAGTACGTTAGCAAAACTACTCAAAAATAATACTATCATTCTTAACTATTTAGGAAAGTTACAAGACAAAATTAACATTACTTTTAAAAACACATACACTCTCAAAGAGAAACCATGTCTTCTCAAGATATCACATAAACTAACCATTATTTTCAAGATGTGATGTAAATTGGATAAGCATACACAGATGCACTTGAAAAAATAAGTTCAAGCCTCACTTGAGTAAGAGTACAAATTAGCAATCCAACTACCTAATACTGCTATGATCATCAGTAGAGAAATTCTTAAAAAGATTTGGTACACCGTTATGCCTTGCAAATATAATTTCCTTATTAGTGTTTCTTGCGGATTTTTCAAAATTTAACCATTGCCATTTATTCTCTGTCTTATATGAGTGTATTAAGTTTTGTACTCGGCTAGGTGATAATAAATATGCAAAATATACGTACTTTGTAATAAAGTTACGTGCGCTATGGGCAATAATGGTAAAGTAGAAATTGAGGAAAGTGTTGCAGTACAGGAAACACGAATTAACCAGTTTAATAATAAGAGGAAACTATTAAGTTGTCGCGGCGTATCCTATTAGCCGTAACATCGGCAGGATTGATTTATTCATGCGCACGCGCCCGAAGAATGGCCGGAATAAAAATAGACGATAATCCAACGCCGCGTTTGACAACTTATTTCGGTAACAATTTGGTTTGGAATCCACACGGTCTTTAATAAGTTCAGAAAAAAATCTGAATACTAAATATGAGAGACTCGAAGAACGGTTTAATGATTTATAAAGACAACATAATAAAGAAAAATAATTAAATTATAACGTCAATAAATAATAAGTTAGAGATGAAGTATATGTGTATTATTAAACTTATAGTTATATCACTGTAGAAATTATAGCTACAGTCAACATCCATATGACCGGACAACCTAATTTGTTCAAAAAATATGTAATTACTAACTAGAAAAAGCACGAAATAAGTATGTTAATGCAGAGTACACGCTTTTTAAACATCGTTTAAATATAAGTGGAACATGTCACGAAGACATCAGACAAGAACAATTAGAAAGCCCTTCGTCCAATTACACATGATGAGATATTTTCGTGCGTGTCTGTTGAGGGTGCAAATATTTGTCTATTGCTTTCGGCTATGAACAAACGCATTGAAGAATCTTGACCCACAAATGTCACACTGCCCAGACAAGATTATTTACGCGTGGTTTCACTCTTCAACGGTATAGTTTTAATGACCACATACGTAGATGATATCATAGATAAATATGTTTGATTTAATGTTCAAATAACATAAGAATAAACACGAAGTATTTAATAAGATACGAATAAATAACTGACGATACCTACTATTACAAAAGAAAACTAATGAGTGCTACTCTAACAATTTCTGAAACAGATAAAAACCTAATAAGTACTATAATTAAAGTTCAATAATGATTCTAGCTATTCTAAAAAATATTTTTTTAGATATGTATTCTAATGAGGATTAAACCTCAGAAGCAACGGTTAATACTGGATAACTGGCCAACCAACTTTTTGTTTGTCATCCCATTGCACCTGTTAAAACAGGACCGGCTTCCTATGCAATTAACTTTTTGCAGTGTCACTTAGAGAAAATTATTTATCGGCTGAACTCACATCTATGTCAGTGACAGATTAATTGACTAAGACGTACAACGAAGAATAATTATTGATATCCAGTTAACTTTAAGATATTCAAAGAAAATCTTTATTGGTAATATTCACATCATCTACCGGATATATGAAATCATTGAATTATCCGTCCTAGTAATAATTAAGCAATGGGACTTAATAGAATCGTAGTAACTTTTTTATTATTTATTTTTTCTACTCCTCTACTGTTATCTGCCTTTTACATAGTCACGAACACTATTATAAGAACATTGATTATTTATGACTTCAGGAAAGTCTATAGTCTATTCCCCATAACAGCACTTGTATCGTTATTTCGCCAAAACGATACTCCTAGCCATAGACTTAGAACCTTTTTTTTTCTTTGAATCTATCATACTGCCAACATAAGAAAAACGTTTTATTAATGTATTCGTGATATATTCACTAGGGAGACGTCAATTTAAAAAAAATAAAGTTTACCATAGATGCCCATTATCTACCAAACATAAATGATGTCATACATTTTCATATTTTTCTTTGTTTATTTTTGTATTTTATTTAGTAAATATAGTCGTAGAAAAAGTATTGTATGCAACGTTGTATAAGTATGTCAAAAAATGCTCGATGGCGTCTTCTTACGATGCTCGCTAAAGCTCGCATCGTAACCTGCGCCACTCGCATATTTTGAACCCTCTTATACAACTGTTGCATAAAATACTATTATATTCATGCTTTTTCTCAGATGAACTACTAACAACTTCTTGGAGTGCCAATTTCCCATTCAAAGTTTCTGGGTCTTCTAATTGTAGTTTGCCTGTGTTAATTCTTAGTGTATTATCTTAACCAAAAGACGTCTAAAGTCTTAGACAAAAGTATTATAACGTCCGATGAAATCCGATCCGACTGACGAACCATCAAGCTAGCATTTATTTATTTTCCGTATCCGAATTCTCCATTTAAAAGGTTAGCGTAACGCTAGTGCAAAATGTTACTGGACCTATCTAATAATAAACATTTTGGCATTCATACAAAAGCATGGCATAGCCATTCAGGAATTTGGTTGACCCACAATCACAATAGAATTGGAACTATAAATACCATTAAAGACGTTGTTTTGGTACGGATTTGTTCATTGCAAACATCTATTGTATTCGTATTGTTTTTATCGATTGAGATCTCAGAAATACTTTTGTTGTTTAGTTTTTCTCATTCCTCTTCAGTGATATCACGAAATACATCTTTTGTTTCATTTCTAAGTTTAAAAGCAATTTTTTGTTAAGTTTTTTCGACGTTTACGCTTTTGTTTCTTTTTGTGCCGAAACCTTAATTACTATTAACCGTTTCGTCTCACGCAATCATCTTCAAGGCAAAACGGAAGGCTGTGTGAACTTAACCTACTATTTGCGGAACTCTACTGAATCACGAGATGAGCTTAACGTAATAATAACGACGGACAATTTTAGTTCATGATCTCAGCCCCTGCGACCTATGACTACTCGTAAATAGGCTCAGTCATATTCATATTTCAGATATATTTATACATAAACTTTCATGGTGCTTCATTCCAATATTGCTATGATTTATTAGTAATGAATTCTTGAAGAGGTAATTTCGTAAAAGGTGAAGAAATTCATCAAATATCGAGTGACAAATCCTATTTTAGGTAATTTGGATACTTCTCATAAATTATTATTATTATAAACAATATTCAGTTCAGGTTAGTAATAAGGTCGAATTTTTAATCACTTGAGTACGTATTTACAAAATATAATTTCGAGTCAATAGTACAATAATTTATTAGCGATAAATTTATTTAGAAATATTGAGTGATTGGATGAGTTTATTACTTTCACATATATACAAAAAACGTTTTGATGTGTATATAAACAAATAATAACAGATTTAAAAGAATTGTAATCTGCAATCGTTACGAAAATCAATATAAACTTTCGACGATAGGGGAGCTCTCACTGCCTGCCTATTTGTTTAACTACGTTCGGGTACACATGGCGTCTGTTTGTTTGCTTGCGATAAGGCGCGACTATATGGCCATATATTTACTGTTTGTCTCCCTCACTTTTACATCATCGATGTCTTTAGCTGTTTTAACTTTTGTCTTCTATGTGATGTCGTATTTTTGATTGATTATCTCTCATTCGGGTGACCGAAACTAAACATTCATTTAAAATAATGCAAGTTTTCGTCCATTGAATACAAGCCATCTTTTGCTTCAGGCAAAAAACTTGCACTGTGTAAAAGAGTTTTAAGATCTATTGGAATATAACTTAATCCATATTATAATAATATATGCATAAAGCATAAACATAGGTTTATGGGTATATTTTTATGTGAAAATTCCAGCGTTTTATGACCTATTGTAAAACTACAAAATCTAGGGAAATACCTAACAGAAAAAGTTGAAACTAAACAATGCCAGCACTCTCTGATACAAACGATATAAAAACAAAAAAATATATATCGATGATCATTTCATGACGTGAACAAAACGCATCTGAATAGAAATATGTTATTGCTTAATTAATACACGCTTTGTTTACTTGCAATGTATTGTTTCTTATTTAACTGTCAGATGCGGATCTCAGACCGCATGTTAGCCAAGATTGCAATACCATTCAAATTAAGGCCAATACTGCTACCCACTTAAGCACGCATTAGCTACCTTTTCTTTTGTCTGTACAAGGTCTTGTTTGGTCTTTTTATTCACAACCTACTGCATCCATATTTGGACGCAAATAGAAGCCAATGTTATTGTTTCTATGAAGGAGATCTGTAATAGGACGTGCACCTTTTTTGCACATTAAGAGACAATAGTCATCAAAAAGATAGATATTTGTTCCATACACAGTGCAATGTGTGGTCTTGTCTCTCAACGGGCCAGTTGTGTTCATCATTTTCACCCCGAAACTTAATATACTTAGTAACTTTGTGAATTTTTACTTTTTTGCTAAACCAAAAAATATTAGTCCATCTTTTTTTCAAATTCATAACCTAATCGACGGACTAAATAGAATTCTTTTCTGAACGAGTCATCGTCCCCAATTAATCCATATTTCCACATTATTCACAACACGACAAAAGATTTATAAATAAACAGACATACTGAGCTACAGAAAATCGCAAGCCCTTCTTTAATTAGGTACTTAAAGCATGTAGCTTTACGATTATATACTTACATTTCTAACTTTTTACACCATGCATACGATCCGGCCTATGGAAAGCGGTTGCATCAACTTGCCTTGACGAACCATAAAATGGTTCCCTTCGTGACCCAAGTTTTTCACGATACAATCGCTTTAAAAATCTGCACAAAAAGCAGTGGCGTAGCTTGTCTAAGTGGGCTCGGGTATCTTGATTTTTAGGGGTCCTTTAAACTGACTTCCAATAAATGAGGAGGTTATCAGTTCGTCACAATCCTTTTTATGTATCTTCACCGATTATTTGAAGACGCATTTGGGATATTCTCTTTTTTAATTTTTGTTTGAATGCTTTTGTTTTGTTGTTAGGTGGTCCCATAGAAATTTTATCAAAATCGGTTGTGTAGTTTGGGGGAGAAGTCGGTTTTTAATTTTAAAATTATCTAGATCTACATATATGCTTCTATACGTTTATGCTCTATAGAGCTACGATCATTACAAGTGATCATATTTGAATTTTGATCACGTATGTAAATAAATCCAGAAAAAGGTAGTTAGGTCGTTTCGGAAATCCTTGGGGGAGGTCTATGTCCAGAAGTGAACTTCCTGTGGCTGATATGATGATTATGACTCATGTGCTAAGGTTTAATAAAACCTGCGTGGTTTGTATTTGACAATCTCATGTAGGTATTAACTCAGATATAGGCATTACCGGGATGTCGGTAGCTTATTTAATAAGATATTTATCTACCTACATGCCGACCTACAGATCACTCCAAGCGGTTCAGATCCACCCTTCCAAACTTATAATAATATGATAAATGTATCATTGGAAAAAAACATCCTTTTTTTATTCCCAGAAAGTTTTGCATGCGGTGTAAGAATTTGAGTCACTTGGTGGCACGGACTGGCACCCCTGTAGTCCGTGAGCCCAGTACCATTAACATGGTTGATACGGCGGTAGCTACGCCCCTGACAAAAACTGACCTAGTCCGGATAGCAAGCGACTGCAACAACGCATAGCGGTAAACTTAGATTACATTTAGACTGATGCCACTTTCGGGGCATTGTACGCTGGTTCCGTTCGCGAAAAGGTAAGGAATCTCTGAATGTCTTCGTTGAAAGAGATGTAGTTGTTAGAGATTTCAATTTAGATGGGAGTAAGACATGACGTTAACAGGTAACATTTATTTTCTACGAGCCACTTCATGGACGCAGAACGAGCTATCGCCAAGACTGACCAATAAGTATTGGTTTTCAATTTTACGAGTGGTTAAATGAGACAGATTTCATAATCTGTCTATAAGTGCAAGTTCGTTTACAATTTCACGGTTTGACATAAATAAATTATAAACTATCGGAAATTAAAATGTTGTAAGCAGTACGGTACATTTAACAATTTCTCGGCAGATTCAGAGACAGTTTATACAATTTGAAAGTAACTAGTAACTTCGGGGAGGAGGTCTTTCGACGAATCCGACTCGGTTGAGCAGTGTTCGAAAGGCTACGCAGTGTAAATATTCCCGTCCAAAATACCTCAGTGCCAAGACTAAAGTCTACAATCAATTTGTGTTACCAGTGATGACTTACAGGCTCTAAACGTGGTCCCTTAATATGGGTCTCATAAGAAGACCCAAGGTCGCTCAAAGCGCTATGGAGACGTTTGCTCCATGTTTTTCTACGTGATCGAGTCAGAAATGAGGAAATTCGTCAACATAAAGTCATTGACATAGCCCAGCGGATTAAATTGAAGTGGCAGTGAACACATAGCGCGACGAACCGATGGCTGTTAGGCAAAAACTTCTCAAATGGCAACCGCGTACTGTACTGGCAAGCGAAGCGTAGGACACCCACCCACAAGGACCTGACTTTAAGGCCGCTGGAAAGCGCTGGATGCAGGCCGCTCTAAATCGTTCATTTTACAAATTCTTGGGAGAGAACTATGTCCAGCAGAGGTCGTTATGCGGCTGAAAAGATGTTTGCAGTAAATATAAACGTTTCGAACTAAAAGAGTATTCTTCGGATAATATAGCAGATTTATGATTGTAGAAGATATAATAACTGATTAGTTACCAAACGATATACGTTCAAATCATCATCATCATCATTTCAGCCGCATAACGTCCACTGCTGGACATAGGCCTCAAAGATCTTCAAAATGACCGATCAAGAGGTTCATATGAGTTGGCAAAGTTTACAATTTGAAGACTTTATTTACTATCTATAAAACAGTTCTTAGTATTTTACTCTTCGGCAATTTCTAACCGGACTTCACCTCTGTCGGCAGTGGGACGTATCAAAAAGAAAACATAAGGTTGTTTCACACCGAGCACAAGCAAAACAAATCGCAATTAAACGAGACGAACTAGGGCGTGAAGTTGCAACAGCCGGACCTGCCAAAACTATCACGGATTGTACCGATCATTTAATAGTTACACTAATCAATAAACTTCTTAAATAGGGTATCAATCAAAATTTTAACAATCATAAGGGTCACCTTGTGCGAAGACGTATAGCAGAATCAAGAAGATGGCGCGATTAAATCGAGGGTTTCTTAAGTGAATGGCGGCGGATTGCACGGAATAGAGATAGATTGAGAAAAGAGGCATTTGCCCAAACGTGGGACACGTCTGGGTATTTAAAAAAACTAATCTATAGTATACTTCTGCTGGGCGAAGGCTTCTTCCACTTCTTTCTATCTGGATACAACAACTGGACCTTCCGAAACTATAACCTATTGTACCGTTCTTTTGTTAGTAACAAATGTCTAGGTCTATGGTTTCACTGGTCAATAAACAAATAAAATTTTACAATTATTTTTATCTAACCTATAGTATCTGTCTACTGGGCAAATGTATTTGACATCTCCTTCCCCTTCTTTTTATCTAGTGCAGTTTCCTACCAATTTTGATATTCTTTGTGGAATTTTCTTAGTGCCGAACCCCCTGTGTAACTATAAAATTATACTTTGTACACATGAGCATTTTGGGTTTTGCGGCTAACCTAATCTAAGCCACTTGTAGCGTTATGTTTGGCTATAAGTACTGTGTAAAATCTGTTCTATATTTTTCTAGGCATACGACTTACTAGGGCAACTGACGTGGCTCCCCAAATGGTAAGTAGTTACTGGGCTAAAATTACACGTGCGTTCCCGACCATGAAGAAATCTTTCCACGCAATTTTACGTACGTACTTTACAACCTACACTAAGTACATAATCTAAATGATAAGAAAAATTTGAACGACAAAAATATTTTGTAGCTCTAATCATGATTGTAATAAAATTATGCGAACAGGAATCTATGGAGATACATACAATATCTTCTTTTACCCTAGTGGGGCAGACAGAGCATTTTGGGTCCAAGTAGACAGAGCATCAGAGCCTAGAGCCGCAAGACCGAAGTAAGCAAATTTTTGCATTTATAAAATACTAGCTATACCCGCGAGCTTCGCTCCCCGTGGTAGTTACGGGATAAAAAAAAATCCTTTGTTCTTACCAGAGCCTCAAACCAAATCCATACCAAGTATGGTTAGTTCAGTGGTTGAGGCGTCAAGAGGTAACAGACAGACAAAGTTACTTTCACATTTATAATATTAAGTATGTATCAGTAGGATTTAATATAGTTTTAACTTTGACTATAGAACACTAATCGCAGATTCCGTTTACGCCATCTACTTAATCAGCACTAACGAGTTTTTTAAACAGTTTATGATACTTAGCGGCTTCAACCTGTCTACTTTGGAATCTAGTGAGAAAACCAGTAGCCAGCCAGCACCTCATTTGTCTTTTCTCAAGTTTCTCCGTTTACAATTGACGTTTACCACTAGATAAACCAACGTAGCTATTTGACTCGTTTTAAGAACGTGCTATCCGTTTTCATACAAAGTTACTGTACCCTTCATTTAGAAACGACATGTCAGATTTCGACCAAGTTTTGTAATATAAAAAAAAATGCTTATAGGATGACTTTTTACCCAGTAGCCAAATTTTTGGAGCAAGTTCAGTCCATGATACTTCTGGGTGTCAGGGTAACAGCCCTACTTTTTGGACCTTACTCAACAGAGCTATAAAACAATGGGCTAGGTACCGTTCATTTCTTCAAATGACTTTTTAAAAATACTTTACGTTCAGTGTGATGTGTGATGGGCTTGTAAGTTAAAAGGGAACTAAAGTAGTGGAAGGTTGGTAACCTAACCTGTTTACATTTCGCTCATTCCATCTATCGGCTTTTACAATATGCGACGAAGAAAAGCAGCTGTTATTTAGGGTTTCGTAGTGAACAAGGAACCCTTATACCTATGTTTCGTCATGTCTGTCTGTCTGTCTGTGGTTTTACTCAGTGAATATGAGCTGTAAATTGGCGTGTGTACATCTACAGGGTTACTTTTAATTAACTAGCATCACCGCAGGGGTAGATTGCTGACATCATAAGCAACATCGTTTGTTCTACGACTTTTCATAATTCGTTAGATTTTACTTTCATACAAAAATAAATATTAATTTAATTTCGCGGTTGACTGATAATAAGTCTATGCCAATTTACGCGCATCGTTAAAATTAGGTAAACAAACTCGACGAACGGGTAGGGGGAGGGGCGCGGGGCGGCGCGGCGCTAGCGCCTTTGAACTTGACCCATTTCTTTTTGCGCCGCCAGTCGGTACCTTAGATGCGCGCGCGTTACATCACATCACGCGTCCTTTTGTTTTTGCGTTACCGTGTCGCGTCGATCTATTCTGTCTATCGCTATGCTGTATCGGTATTCCAATGTGGAATACACGGAAATGGTCAGGATGCTTGCCAGGTGTGACGATAATGTGGCGGAAGCCTGCCGCCAGTATGCAATAAGATTTCCAAATCTACCTACACCAAGCCGGGCAACAATGTTATCCGCCACACAGCGGTTACGGGATTACGGACAGTTCCAGCCAAGGTTTAGTGACAGTGGTCGTCCACCGAGGCACTCAGTACGGGAACAAGAACAGATACTGGAGTTCTTTGAGGATAATCCCGCCGCAAGTACCAATGACGCCGCGCTACGGTTTAATGTGTCGTGCGTGGCCTCCAAGATCACCAGACCTAACGCCTCTGGACTTTTATTTATGGGGACACGTTAAAACAATGGTGTACAGTGGTGGTGAAATCGAAAGCCGGGACATGCTTATTGAAAAAATAATTTGGGCGTTTAATCAAATTAAAACTAATTAGGTAGTGTTAGCCAGGGTTAATGAACAGTTAATTTTTAGGTATGGTCTTTGTGTTGGTTGTGAAGGTGACTATTTTGAACGCTATGTGCGCGATACTCATCGGCATGCGCGGGACTTGAACCTAAGAGGTAATAATTTGTAAATAATAATTAAATCAATCATTGTAAATACCTAATATGTCAATTGTTGTAAATACGCTGATTCCACTTTTTAAATACGCCTACATTAAAAAATCTCAACTGAATAATATCTACCAACCAATGTTTATTTAAACAAAAGTGTTACAGAATGATAAGGTTATTCGTTATTTGGATATTTGGATGTTTAGCCTACCTACCTACGTTTATTATCGTTTTATTTTTTAATGTAGCCAGTCCTAAGCTTGGTAAAGTATGAAGGGATTGTGGATTCAGTGTAAATACCTGATCAGTGATCACTATCGAAATAAACCACGCGAGCAATTGATATTTTTCAGATAATTATCTGGCGAAGAAAGTAGGTACTAGTAGATTAGGTAGTGGCCGTACTGCAAGCGCGCGCGTGCGTCGACCTTTAGTTGATGAATGAAACATAGGTACCTACCTAGGTAAACATAGACTTAATAATGTCGCGATAGAATAATAAAAACTAGAAAAATCACTTTAAAGTTATTTATGGAGTTTTAGCAAAAGTCGTAGAACAAACGATATTCATTATGATGTTAACTATCTACCCCTGCGAGGATGCTAGTTAATTACAAGTAACCCTGTATATTGGTCATGCAGAAAAAATATTTTTATGTTAACTCCCATACATGTAAAGTCGGTTTTTTCGACTAACCCATCGTGTGGGGTATCGTTATATAGTCTTTCAAAAATATTTGCGACCACCATTTTTCGTTTTAGGGATCCATTTTTGAAATATTTGGTTTTATCGTGCAAATTTTTGTAAGAGTCATGTCTCTTCCCTCTACCCACTAAACCGTTGTATATTCGAAATAACACGTGAAAAAACTCACACCAGTAGTATTAGAAAGTTTCAAGAAAAACTGTCAGAGTTAAGTAGTTATAGGCGACGACCTTACAAAACGTACTCAGAAAAGGAAAATTTCATACAAATTCAATAGAAAATTGTGTTTTTAGGGCCCAACACAGACGACAGACTTTTTGTCCGATCGAGTCTGCGGCGCACAAATAGTCTGCGTGGCGCGCAAAAAGTCTTTCGCGGATTGTTCACGGACTCAACACACACGACGCACATTTTGAATCATTCTGTCGGCAGAACTGTAGGGACGGGACACGTACAGTTTTACACGCCATGGAAGTGCACAGATTGCGATGTATTATTTTATACTTGAAGTACGGAAAAAGAAGAAGAATAGAAAATTTTGGGTACATCCTATACTTTCGGAGAGATTACTAAAAGGACAATTCCATATGAAACATGCAATTCTAAAACAATTAATATCCGGACAATTTTTTCAAATTTTATAAAATTTCTATTAATACTTTTGATGAGTTGCTATTCATTTTAAGACCAACTTTGATACATTCGGAAACAATAATGAGAAAGTGCATTGGTCCAGAAGAAAGGTTATACTAGGCATGATACTCGGATTTTGAAGTATCATAAATTGCAGGTCTGTTTTGTATTTCATGAATTAACATCGGTACATCTATCTCTGGCGCCATGCTGCAATACCGCGCACGTCACGTCCACCACTAGCCGAGTGAAGGTCACAGACTAAAGTGCGCGACGTCTGTGTTAGCGCGGGTTGAAGCATACGTTGTATTTTTTTCGCACACTTTTAGTGCGGTGTGGCGCGGCGCGGCGCGGCGCGGTCTGCCAAAATTACACGGATTTTTTGTGCGCCGCACTTTTTGTGCGTCGTGTGTGTTACTGCATGTAATTCCATAGGTTCTATTTTCACAGACTAAAAGTGCGGCGCGGTCTAGTCTGTCGTCTGCGTTGGGCCTAGACGTTACTTGTCCCGTGAACTCAAAGTCGGAAATCTAAATCACAGAACCCTGCACTGCGCGTGGCCCGACACGCACTTGGCCGGATATTTATAGGTTCTCTCAGGCCCATCATGCAAGAGACCGAGTTTAATATCGCAATATTTTGCATATCACGGAGACTACGTTATTATCGTAATTTTGCATATCACGAGTTTCATAAATACCGTCCATGCCACATGCGGCTCTGTTTATAATTTTATACATTCAGTTTAATCTTTAAATAAATTCTAAATACTAGGGTTATTGGGTCAGCAAGCCGTTCGGCGACTCGAATGATCGAAATAACTTTATTGCGTACATCATCGTGTACTAGATACGTCGAACGATTTTAAGGGCTATAAAAATTTACAAGATAATTGGCGGTAACGAGAAGTTTTCGAAAACGATCTCTCTTAGATTGCGACCTCGCACGTCGATGATGGATGATGCAAATCATATTGAAGACGATGCTTTTGATATTGATTTCTAAACCATTAAATCAATTCTGATACAAAGTACGTAAGACGGAATATCGTCGAAGGAAAAGCCAAATCGTGTCAAGTTTAGGTACTTATCACGTTTTTAATATTTAACGAAGTAGACAGAGCCTGTAATATTACAACCTTCCGACTCAAAGGCCACTTTTAGTGTTAAGGTGGAAAAAAGAAATCAAAATAGTAATTACTAGCCGCATCGCCTATAAATCTAATTTAGATTATCATCCAAGTATGCAGAAAAAAGTTAAAAGTAATTTAGACAATATAAGCGTTTAATGTTTAAATTTCACTTACCTAATGTTTTGTATCATCTTGTAGTAACGCAGAATGTTCTAGAAGATATCGTGAGAGCAGTAATGGTGTCGTTGAAAATTCCAGCAGCAAAACATTAACAAAATATATTATTTCTTCTTATATGTATATTCCTTCTATTTTATTAAGAGCACTTATTCAGACCACTTGTTTCGATAGTTCGTCTTGAAACAATTTATGTTCGTGTCCTTTCGGTACAAAGTAAGGTTATTGTTATGTTAGCTTTCCATGCAAGGAATCCATTAAAATTCATGTTCGAATTTATCAGAATAACTGTACAGAGAGACAAACATTCCCATGCTGATAAAAAAATCTTTAGGACCAGCGTCCTTTACGCTCACCAAAACAAATAAAAGATCAACATGCGGGCTCCAATTTTTTTACCCTTAAAATCATCCTAAATACTTCAAAGTAAAGTCCAAAATAGAACAAGTCGGCATGACAAGGGAATTTTAGGAGCTGTGTATTACTTGATAATTTTATTGATAATAATCCAGGATTTACATCTATTGATATTCTAATAATAAGCATTATTTTTGACGTTGTTAGTGAAGCTAAAGATGAGAGACATATGAAAGACGAGTGAAACTACAGCCTGAGAACGAAAAGACCGCAAAGTGGTGATAAAAAAGTAAATGCCTTCGAACCAAATTTTTAAAGTGTTATACAGACGTCCAGCAGTGAAATCAAATGAGATATCTAGTTTTCAACTAAGTAAGTACGTTTTAGATACTGTACAAGAGTGGGTACGTAAGTAATTATCCTGAACCTGATACTTTAAGAAATTAATTCTGCAGAAAATAACATGACACTTAACACGCTAGTAACCAATAAACGGCTATTACTTGAGTCACAGAAGCAAGTTTCCTATACGACTTGGCATTATTCAATTTCTAATAGTTAGTGGCCAATAGACCGTTTCTTTCATTTGGTATGTCAAGCAGCCAGAATATTAAAGACTGTTTTATTGCTTTTATCACATTTGCCTTATATTCTATGAAATGGATGATATTCCATATTGTTTATTTACACATATTTGCCTTGGATTACTCCATATTTTTATGTCTTTAAATAATTGAAACGGCACTTCTTGAATCTGGAGAATACTAATTATGTGAAATTGGTTGTACCTGTGACAAAAGGTCATCAAACCCCAATTTCCCTTTCTTTCAAGGAAGCAATAAATTTCCACGCGACAACGTTGGACGTTTGCCACTTTTCGGTTACGTAAATCAGGCGTACTCATACTTTCAATAGTGTCTCAAATACACTCTGACTCAGAGGATGTGCCAGATTAGAATCCTACTAAGCGTAACAAGCCACAAAAACGAGTCAATTACTTACTACACCCAACTTGGGCAATTTGCCGCGAGATTGCAACTTTTGTGTTAGATAAGGGAGATCTCGAGCAAAAAATTGGCAATGAAGTCACGTTTGGAACAAGCCAAGCGTGCAACAAGTAGAAAGAAAACATAAACCGATGGCAGGAAGACAGTAAGGAAATTGTTTATTTAAAATAAACCACAATCCAGATGTAAAGCTGAGACCGACAATTATAGAATAAAAATGCAGTTGTGTGTCAACAAACCTACGCATCTGACAAGTGGTGTAATGAACAGTTAATTTTAAATAATTAGTGTTAGTGGCGGTGGTGTACCGTTAAATGTACAGATGTATGCAAAGGCTTGTACAAAGAATTGCATTCATGTTTTAATGATTCATAATAAAAAAGCAAGACGTTAATTAGCCATTTTCAACAAGGTTAGAATTTACAGAGTTAATGCAAATTCATGACCGACTAGACAAGTTGATTGCGCGTAGTAAAAACTATAAAAGGAACGAGCAGGATTATAATAACCTCGAAATTGAAAGTCTCACAGCAGTGACACCGTGTTAAACGGTCAAGGTGAATCGGTCTACGATTGAGGATTAGTTTTAGATAAGATCTAAATTATCAGTGATAGGGTAAAGATGTCATTAGCTTACAAAAGGTGATACTTGAAATAACAGTATGCATAGATTATGATAAAGATAACAAAATAAAGAAAATTAAATATACAAAAGTAGGTAATTGTTGACAGAAAAACAATGCTAATGAATCAACAACGGATGCAAAGCGAAACCAGACGTAGCCTTGAAGAAATGAATACCTACAGATGCTTCGAATTTGGTGCACAAGAAAGGCGCCCGCATATGTAAGCCAGGATAACCGCACCCGAACCACACTCCGCAAACTGGTTTTAGTGCACTATTATTATTAAGGGCTCGTGCCAATACGGGAGAAACGTGCACAAACACAAGTTAACAAAGAAACCTCCGTCTCAATAAACCTCGAATCAATTATTGCTAAGTTTTATACCAAAAGGACACAAATGCAAGATGCTTCAAAATTCACACGCAGTCATTCTTCATGGAGATTCAGTTCTTCAGCATCAGTATTCCATGCATACACTAGCACATCCATTAATGGTAAGGCACTGTCTAATGATTAGACTAGAAAACAGTTCCAGAATAGTTGAAATAAATTCACGATTTGAGCACTACGGACTGTCTGCGTGAGTCGACCATGCGCGAAGCCGGCGACTTGCAAACTGTTCCGTTCCGTTTCAAACTAAACATCAACCGACACGCGGAGGGCGCCCTACCTCCCCGTCTCCCTCACCAGCGGAAAACACACTACGAACGAACGAGACGGCAAAAAATCATGAGTTGTGCATTTCTTATCGCAGGATAAACTTCAGCGACGTGAATAGTTTTTGAGCATTAGTCAGAGAGGAATGGAACTACTATGTTTTTTTGTGTATTTGGCAGGACTTTTTTTGAACGTCGAATGTTTCGGTTTTGGATTGGACTTCTATTTTTGTTATTGACGGGCGTTCGGGCGGAACGGAGAGAGGCGCGAGACAAGACATAGTTGGAGGAGGAAGTGCAGCGGATGAGTGACCAAGGGTTCTAGGAAAACTTGTTGAAATTAGATAATTAGTTAATATAGACGAGTATCACTCAAACATCTTACAAGGTTAGTGAAAAGGTCCCATAATATGAAAACATTGTAGTTTATGTAATATTATGTAAGTCGCGTTAGTTACATATAACGTTTCAGTCGCGAAACAGCAAATAAATATATAGTGGTGTATATAAATAAATAAAAAAGTGATGCATTCGAGTTTCTGATAATAATAAACGAATCATATTTTGTTTTCAAATACAAATGCTTGAACAAAGGAGCGATTTCTACCTAATGCAACGAGTAAACCATTCAATCTGCGATAAAGCAATGTCAGAATATACAATAATACGAACTTAAGACTTTTAACAACAATACTTGAACAATATTGATTGCGTGCGTAATCCTTAAAGCATGTATAAACTGAATGAATAGCAAAATACTCTGGAAAATGCTGGTTTAAAAATCAGCCGATCAAAAACAGAATGTGTGTTCTGCGATTTTGGAGGAATTTTCGGCGCCACAAGTGCCACAACTGAACATCTGCAATACCTCGCTGCCAGTTTGCAAGGACTTTAAGTATCTTGAATCAATCTTACAGGGCGACGGAGACGTGGATCGAGATGTCACTAAGAGAATAAACACCGGATGGCTTAAGTGGAGTCACGGGAACAACTTTCGATTGGCGGTCAAAAAACTTAGCTGTAAGTAAGTAACCATTTGACGCCAACAGTTGTGCAACAAATTCCTAGCTAAGAGAATAGTCCATCTGGAGGTAGATGGCTGTAGAGGACAAGGAAGGCCGAAAAAGACGTGGAGAGAATTTTTGAAAGAAATGGTTAGTGAAAATATGGTTCATGATAGAAAAAAAAATGAAAAAATTGACATACAGAGCCGACCCCAAATAGGGAAAAGGCAAGGAAGATAGCGATGATGGGATTTCGTGCTTAATTCTTAATGCAAAAATAAAATAAAACTATAGATTCTAATAGGTACTGGCCGCTAGGCAGAATGAAATCAGATTTTATGAACATAAACGACAAGCTGAAAATACATTTGTTGAAAAAAGCTCAGTTTGGAACGAATTGCATAGAACTTAGTAATTTAGACTATCTAACAAAATCTATAAAATTTTAAGATACTAATTTCACGGCGTTTACATTCTACTTTAAATACTTTACTACAAATAATTATGATGGATTTTTGCCTATCGACGAACGACAATACACACATTACTAGGCAAAAAATCTTATTTGCAAATGTTCCTATTTACTCATAAGGTTACTTCAGAGACGAACGTGTACGTCCCTATATTATCAACAACTTCAACCGAGCGCTAACAATTCAGATTAAGAAACAAATTTATCATGACACTACTTACTCTTATATGACGCCAATTTCACGAACCAGAACAGGTCTCAATTCATCCAGTTACCAAATTGAGGTCACATTCTAAAGCAAAGTTAGTGCCATAAAAAATATCAGCAAAGCGGAAAGACACAATTTGAATTCCACCTCCAAATTGAACTTATGTAAGACGGCGCCTCAGTTCGAGGGCTCTAAACAAATAATGAAAGCGTAAAATTGGATGTAGAGAATATGAGGAAATACATTAGGAAGTCTTTTGTCCGCAATAAATGCAGAGATGTTGCGTGGATGACCATGGAAATAGGAAGAGCAGAGAAAAACGTAATTGGTTAGAACTTTCTCTGAGTTACACATAAAGAGCACGTGGCAGAAGGCCATTGTATTCATAGTATATAAATTAAATGATCGACAGACAATGAGTGGATCGGCTGATATATTGCTATATGTCACGGAAGATTTAACCGTTGCTAAATTGTATACTTTGAATCGATATATTGATACTATTGTCTGGGACATTCCCGATAATATTGCTAGAAATGGAAATTTAGGGAAATATTGGGAATATTCCTGTAAATTTGGAATATTTCCAGCGGCACTATAATTCTCTTCTCGAATTGCTTAGGTTTTATACTTTGAAAAGATATTGGCTTAAACGTTTGGATTCTTCTTACAAATAAACAATAAACATATAAGTACATTTGTTTGTAATTATTTGTGATTAGCGTTATTAAGTAATAGCCTATATTCTAGGACTTTGGGTACGACCTTTTCTTCTCACAATCCCGTAAATAATATAGAAATGTCAATATATCTGAATACGGATACGGATCAATATCCGTATTGAACATGGTCATATTTATAGATTGTTGGGGAAATGCAATAAATAAATTTCTCTAAGCGCATAACTTAGTGTACTTGAACGTGATACTTTCAAACAAAGAGACCAAAACATTTCAATACAAAAGATTGATGCACCAAGAATCTGGATCACAAGCAACAATAAGACGAGCTGATTTCCAAAAGCTGTACCGACTTTCACTTGGCCCTTTACAAAGCGTCACTATTAGGGACTTCTTTCTTTTTAACTTGATCGTGATGGATAACACTTACTTTAGTTGCTAGAGGCTGAATAAGACCAAATTGATTGCATATCTGATTGCTACTTGGCCTCATTCGATATAGACAAAGTACCGGCAATGTTCCTCAACAATTGGATCATTTTATGTCGAGATACCCTTAACAAGTTTTTCTACATTAGAGTTATGTTATAATTTAAGAGTCAATCGTGTTCGGCGATATTCTTCAATATTTACAATTTAGCGACAACTCGTATATTTAAACATCATGAAGTAATAAAATCTGGGTTTATTTTTATTTTTACTGTGTAAATTTTCTATTGACCTCTTATTTCTTCAAAAGCGACCGCCATGTCAAGTTATGTCATTAACGACATCAACTTTGTGCAGGCTCATTATACAACATTTAATCTTTGAACAAGGATACAGCAAATTGGCGAGAGCGAACGAGAAGATGAATATTTTACAAAGATTATTTCCTTTACAGTTCCACGCAAATCGAGGATATCCTTAAATATTCAAATACATTTAACCGGTCGTGAATAAATTCTCATTAACCTTGGATTTCTCTGAAAGTGAGAGTGGATGGAAGTCGAATGCTTACCTCTTTGTGACCTGACCGAAAGCCGCTAAGGGAGAAATAATTGTCTTTTAATGGACGAAACATTGGCCAGATTGGAAAGACGAGACCCTTAAGTTATGCAATGAGGATGACTTTCGTTGAAAGTTCCAAAAGGTTTTATACATTTTTCATTCAGCAAGAGAAATTTAAATTAGTTTACGAATATGTAAAAAAGGCTGCAGTGAAAAGAAATAAATGGCTAGACAATACCATAATAAATTAAAGAACTGTGCTGTAAGTTTTTTTTTTGTTTCTATTACTTAAATTTTTACCCAAGGATTTCCAAAATGATCAAGGAAAAGGATAAAAAATAAAATAAAAAGCCTACGTCCAGCAGTGGATGTTATGCGGCTGAATGCGGCGAATGATAATGGTGATAATATATTGTACTCATATGATTTAATTGTAAAAAAACACAATTTGTTCCGTCTATTGTTTCGCTAAATGAGTAAAAGACATTGCCCGACTCAATGACTCTATATTAAATGCATATTACCCAGTGAGTTTCCATTCCATGAAGATCCAATGAGATTTTATAAAATGATGGAAGTTTATAATCTAGTTGGATACCAAGTCAATCTTGTAGAAGTGACACGCGCAATCGATGAAATATTGCTACCAGAAATTATACGTTACAATTACTACTGTAACGCAAACTAATTGTACTTACACCTATAGAGATTGCGCGAGCCCATCATTTGCAATGACTAGGACTCCTTGCATTTACATCGACCACGCCCAGGGCAGTCAATTTATAACCAAACAACTAACTATCCTTCCTTAAACAGTGTAATGGGGCTTATCTCTTCATTTATATCGAGTTACAATTACTAGGCGCTTCCTGGTTTTGAATGTTGCGTAGGCCTGTTCCGTGTTGGATGTACCAGCCTGAGATCTGATATATGAGCCACAAATGTTATAGTTATTCATATACAACAAATAGGAAGTAACGTTTCGAAAGTTACAATGCGAGTCAGAGAAATTTAACTATAAATATGTGATTTGCATTTGATAACATGGATATAATAGCAAAGTTCTTAATTCTACAAGCAAAGTTACTGCTACTACTACTTTTAAGAGACAGGCCCTTGGCGGTGTCTTTGTATGGAAATGGAACGTGACGGAAAATAAGACGATTTTTTTAGAAGAGATAATGAAGTGGTGTTGATTTATTATCTTAACAAAAATAAAACATAATATTGGAAAACAGTTAAGTTCGTTCGAACGTAATGGTAGCCAACTCTGTTGTCCGATTGCAATAAGACATCTGACGAAGAAGGCAAGTTAAAACGCTTAAGATATATGACATTGGAGTGATAATAAAAGGTCAGAGTGCCAACTTTCAATTGATTAACCCTAATGGCTAAGCAAGTTTTGATAAACGTTCCTTCACAATGAGAACAATAGACAATATCCAAATCACATATGCAACGCCGCAAATATTACTACTGTATAGTACAGTCAAATAAATATGTCAAACAGAGAAAACAAACGTCTAATAACAATGCCGCAGAAACTGAAAGATAAGAAAGCAAAAGTCAACAAAACAGCTCATAGAAATTCTAATCACGCGTTCATTATAATTGATGTTGTGGTTTGCCACAAAATATTTACAAACACAGGTAGACAGACACATACAAAAGAGACATTAGTTTTGCTAGTTACACAGGTTTTTGCATATGCACAGATGATTTAACTTGCTGCTTGCAAAATTACTGACCCACATACGTACTGATACTTCTCTAAGATAATCGAGTGACTCGTTAATCGTAAACTAATACAAGTATTTCAGTCACTTCGTTTAGATTTTTAACAAAAAATACGAAAGGGCTTCTGTTTAGTGTCGTTTTGATGGAAATGACGTAATGCACTACAAGGATAACACTTTGGGAGATGTCTTTATAATACGCGACTATCCATAATTGGCGCGATTTATGATCTACTAATATTTCTGTCTACTTAACTGAAATTCTTGACGCGCGATGCTATCACACCAATGTAGATTAGGACACATATCGAGTTCGATATTTTTGAATTGTAATGTAAGAGTAAAATATACGCGTGAACTCGCGATGGTTGCGCATTCGCGTTCTATAAGGACGACCGACGTCTTACGCTATATGAAGAAATATCATCATCATCATCATCATCATTTCACCCGCACAACGTTCACTGCTGGATAGGCCTCTCCCAAAGATTTTCAAAATGACCGATCTAGAACGGCTGGAAGGCACTGGATAAAGAAATATATGATAAGCTATTCAATTATCAACATTATCGTTTCACCAAGAAGTCCACTGCTGCAAGATGACCTTATAAAAACTGACTGATTACTACAAAATTAATCCTTCATTTCCTTTTAATTAATACGAGTACAGCTTCTATACACAATTACATAACATCGCATTAATCGCACTTCGTTTAAATAACCAAGACGAATTTTGTCAATGACTAAATAATCTACCCTGACATCATACTCTGGTATAGTTTGTCACTGTAATCATCATAAAAGAAATAAGCAAAATGCCGTAATCTGATGTTTATTATCTTTTGCACTCAACCGGTTTCAACACCCATATCAGATATTACGCGAAGCTACTCCACTTCGCAGCTTGTCTCAAAATCTAAGATATTCAGGCCACAGCACATCTTAGATAATATTCCTGCTATAGGATCACTCTTTTCAACGACTTGACAATTATAGATGTGACATACTGAGTTTCTTTGGCCGTTTTTTTCTTACGTAATTTCAGCCATCAGTCAATTGGCAAACCAAATGAGAAAGGAAATATCTCTTAAACGATTTCTCAATTGAATTCTGGAAAATGTGCCAAAGATACAAAAAATCGTATCCACTCCACAATCTGTTAGTTTTGGGCACACGCCAATGTTGGCTGTTATGTGAAATATTTATTTTCTTTTGAGAATTCCCGCAATCAAGACATCTTTGGAAATGTTGAAAGGTATTTAGGATGAAATGATTGATTGAATTTTGTCTTAATGCAGAAATCTTCAGAGAAAATACCTTTGCGGTATGAAAAACATAAAATAGTACTTAACAGTAATAACGTAGTGTACTTTCCAACATAAAGCTATGACAATTAAAATTTACTTTCATTTACTATTAGAAAGCTTCCTGTAAGAGATTGCATTTGGGTTAAGGCCGCCTTTTGACATACATTTTCTATGATATATTTTCTATATCATGTTTTGGTGCCAAATATTTTTACTAAATACATTAACCATGTCGGAACAGTTTCAGAATGCATTCTTTGAACTGTACTGACTTATTTAGCAGCAACCTGTCAATCTTGGCATACACAACTGGAATTTGGTATGACAGGATGCTCTTCATTTCCCTTATTCTCTTGATATAGACCAGGCTGCAACGAAACTGAGAGGAAGAGAGTGATCTTTTATTCTCATTGATTGTAAAAAATTACACTACTCCTGGTCCTAAATGGGGTATTTTGGTCTTTAACTAAAAAGGATAAAGACGCCAGTTTGTATAAAACTGCTTCAATATATACGGACAAATCACACAGATTGAGCTAGTGCCAAAGTAAGTTCGAGACTTAAGTTATGGGAGACTAACCTAACGATACGATATTATACAACAACACATATATCGATAAACAGTCAGTCACTGACCTGAATTATTTTACTTAAATACTATATTTCCTAGAATTAAAGAGAAACACATTAAATGTGCTTAGGCATTTCCCAATCTCTTGCTCACGGCCCGGGGCACACCTCACTATAATAACATGCGCATGCGCATTGCACATCTGCAACCATAGTCTGCAACGTTTACGCCCACCGGCACCCACGTGCGCGTAAATTGATGATGCACCGGTCGGGAGGTGCAACGGTGCAGTCAGACGGGCTAGCGGCGTTTTAATGTTGTACTATGTTGTTTGTCGTGTGTGTACGTCGCTGACACTAGTAACATATTTTTAAAGTTACCTTTGACAAATAAATAATTATATAGGGATAAATCACACAGATTGAGTTAGCTCCAAAGTAAGTTTGAGACTTGTGTTATGTTATGGAATACTAACTCAACGATACTATATTTTAGAACATAAAAACATAATTATGTAGATAAACATCCAAGACCCAGAACAATTTGAATGTCAATTCAAATGTCCAAATATGTGGATTCTAATAAATAAATTGCCAAATGTGTGACATTGACATGGCAACGCTCAGAGTTGTAAAGTAACAATTCACAACAGGGAAATTTATGTTCTAAAATTCTAATAAACTAAGGTGTAACCACTTGGTCGTGTAGCGTCACTATCTGTGGGTGGTATGGTAAAGCTGTTGTATCATAGGGGTGGTCACCGACCGTATAGATGTAACTATAGCAGATGGTTATGGAGCTATTTATAAACACAAACATAAAATAGTAAGAGTTTTAAAAAAAAATGTCTATTGTCAAGGCAAAGTACCTAGTAAGACAAATGAAAAAAGCCAAAACTCGATGGAGTTACGTCGTTTTATTACTGAGTTCCATCGACCACTTTCCGTCTCCGTGATCAGACCCTAGTCATCGTCTAACATTAAGTACCTGTCAAGACAAATCAAACGAGTCCTACTCAATGAAATTATGTTGTTTTATAACTAAATTCCGTTAAATATCTCTCGGTTCCATCAGAACAGCTCATTGACTCCAAAATATTGTACTGCCCTCCGACTTACAATAGTATGCAAAATTTCAGCTAAATAACTATATGAAAATTGAAGTTACAAGATTTGACCTAAACAAAAATAAAAGTATGTAAAAAATGTAACATTTTCCTTAGCTTTGTTAAGTAACGGTGTCTGTCTGTTGACGAGCTAATAGTCTTTAGGTCATAATCCTAGCCCTGTAGGCCTGAGTCTAGAGATATTACCAAGCTTACATACTGACTATAAACTAATTGTAACTGTACAGGCTACGATGCGGTTTGACAAATTGCCCACTTTAGATTAATTCTGACGATATTTCACGGCAATAAGTAGCTTGGAGCTGTTTGTATCAGATAATTAGTAGTAAAACATTAATTTCTAATATACGAAGTAAACTATAGAACACCAAAAACTTATTTTTTTACTTTAGCAATATATACTTCTGCCGCTTCTCCCGCGGGGAAATCACAGAAGCAGACCAAAAGAATTAACATAAACCTGTGATTTTGCAGACAGGCAATAGGCTAACCGGTCACCAATGAAAGTAAATAAAGCAATACGTAACAGAAAGAGGCGGACATCCTAGTTAAGTACCTATTTATCACAATGGTCTCCTCCACAATGGCGTAAAATTCTTGACATCTCGTAACCTGGACGTCGGGCGCTGTCGCAAGGTGTTGCGAAAGTTGCAGCTAAATTGTTTGGTAAGTTCTTGGCGTGAAGAATTCAAATCCATACTTTCGTGTTATGATGCTTCCCTATAAGAGATGTGGACTGGGTCAAAACTATATTATTATTTTA
Source organism: Acrobasis consociella (assembly GCA_963555685.1). Classification (NCBI taxonomy): domain Eukaryota; kingdom Metazoa; phylum Arthropoda; class Insecta; order Lepidoptera; family Pyralidae; genus Acrobasis; species Acrobasis consociella. Next base: position 6,167,837 of record OY743124.1, on the reverse strand, counting down.
TTTAGTCCGTCAACTAAATTATCCAAAAATAAAGGACCCATGTTTTTGTTTAGTAGTCAAAATTCACGAAGATACAGCGCTTCGAAGTTTCGGAAAATCGTAGCCAATCGTGACATCACGCGCTGTTTAAATGCGCTTTATCTCGTCATTATTTCCTCATGAGAGGAAAGAAAAAATACGTATCCCATACTTTTAAATAATCTGCCTAATGATCCAAAAAAATGTGACTATGGGGAAAAAATAAGAAAAAGATGCAATTGTTCGAGAGGTGAGACCAACTTGGCCTGTTTCGAAAATTACTCCTTTATAACTTATAATAACATCGTGAACGTTTTAACGGTGTTAAAAATTTAAACTGTTAAAATATGTTTTGACAGGTTTTAAAGCAGCAGGCATGATAAGGGCTGTGAATTTCCGATGATTTTGTTAATTATTTTGATTTTTCTCTTTTTGTTTTATGTAAGCCATCTCAACCCATTTATTTTGGCACCAGCTGAAAATCAGCGCTGTGGCAAACCGCCATCAGCACATAGCTGAGCTGGTCGCCTTTTTGGCAATTCGTATTTGTATGTTTTATTGTATTTACCTATATGTAAGCTGTAATGGTTTTGATTGCCGAATAAAGCTTTTCTTTCTTTTTTTCTTTCTTTTATTTCGTCACAAAATTAAAACGAACACTCGATTCGGCGATTCGCATCGCAATCGATATAATCGACGTCGTGTCATGGGGCGACACGGATCGCCGCGTCGGTTACGGTGGTGACAGAGGAAAAACACACGGGCGTAATTTACAAGCTTTGGATAAAAAATAGTATCGACTATACTTATCAGTACCTAAGTGTACTTTAAGCACAGCATAGGGACTGCATAGCTAAATGCTAGGGATAGGATTCAATAGCGCAGACAAAAGGAGGCTTGTGCCTAGCAGTGGTTCGTTGAGAGCTGCTGCTACTGCTGATGATAATGATGATGATGATACTTTGAATGTCACAACCCTACAGTGAGTACTGAAAACAATGGGCTGAAGTTAAGAATCTACATATACAGGTTCATCTGATCAAAACGTTAGCCTTTCCATTACCGGCTTTTGCAAGTACGGCATATATACACTATCACGTCTTCATCTCTAACACACAAAATCACAGAAAAAATATTTAGGGACTTGGGGCTCTGAGCAGGCACACTTTAAGGGTGAAGGGCCAAAAAGGTGGAAAAAAGAATCAAAATAGTTACTGTGATTGATTACTAGCCGCAACACCAACATGATTCGCAACCTCTCCCATTCCCTTGATCGGCAACGGGTACATTCAAAGTTTTTTATTTGCTTTCAGATCACCATGTCGATTATTATCAGAGCTTTTCTTTCTTTACAATAATATAGCTTATACATCAGCATAACACATACAATTTATAAAGATATATAGTGTGGTCCTGCGCAGACGAAGTCGTAGGCACCAGCTTGTAGAAAATAAATCCGGAATTTGGGATTATCAGTGTAAAGGAATATTTAAAGACCTCAAATTACCTGTCAATTTACTCCATATGTTTTGTGTTTGACTACACTGTACACACATCCTTTCTTAAAGCAAATCAACACACTTTAACTGTCACCCTGAGTAATCTCGCAACTTAAACCATCCATAATTACAAGCGGCAGGCTTATGCATCCGGCGATAAAAGTAACGGATAAACACGGGTTATCTGGCCGGATTATGCTGAAGCCTGATAGCATAGCAATGCCTTATTTGTAGGTACTACATAAATAATTCATTGGAACATCGGATACTTTAATGAAATGAGTAATGATGGGATGTTATCTCTGGTTTGAATGGAAAAGCCATAGTAAGAATAAGTTGATCCCAAACCACTGACTTAATATAAGTACTAACAACGTATGAAACGGAAGCGAAGTTACCTACCTACGTTACCTATTATGTTATTATTTATTGTAACAAGAAATAAGCTTGCATCTAAAAAAATATTTAGGCTTGCAAACCCTTCCATGTCTCGTCTTGTCCATTTGAACCAATAAGTGAATAAACTTTATTCTGACGAATATTATGTTTTCTACAATCGCCTCACATCAAACCTCGAGTAAATGCACCTCAATTCTTTTAGATACAAAATGCACGATAACTTGGAAATCGATTTAGAAAACTTATATCACCGTGTAAGCGAAGTCACGGACCGAAGCCATTTACAAAGAAATTGGCAGAGGAGAAAATGGTAGAAAACTAATCAACACTATCGGTTGCTTTTACAACTTTGAAGGCAATGAAGTCAAGTTTTAGGTCTAAATAATTGTTTTTGACATTATTAGTCTAAGCTTACAATGACCCACAACTAGGCATGGCGTCCCTTTCTGACGCCCTTTTCCGTTAAGGGTCCTACCCGCGCTAGCGACCTTGAAAACACAAAAAAAATAATTTCTCTTTCTCTAAGTGAGATTATCAGAAACCCTCGTACAACTTTTTAGCTGGTATCCTTAAGTTTCATTAGAACCTCGAAAGTCATTGAAATACAATACGCTGTAGTTTCCTTTGCAAAAAATACTAAAAACGGCCACTTTTGACTCTTTTTTATGTATCCAATACTCTGTTACTGTATGTTTTGGTGCAATAAAGATTTTAGCTAAACTAAACTTTTTGTAAAGGTTTCTAAAGCGGATAGTATTTCAATGACTTTCGAGGTTCTAATGAAACTTAAGGATACCAGCTAAAAAGTTGTACGAGGGTTTCTGATAATCTCACTTAGAGAAACTTAAGGATACTAGCCAAAAAGTTGTACGAGGGTTTCTGATAATCTCACTTACAGAAAGAGAAATTAATTTTTTTGTGTTTTCAAGGTCGCTAGCGCGGGTATGAGCCTTAAATTTGACCCACTTCCCGGTTTCAGATTGAGCTAAAATTTTGCACGCATACGTTTATCGCGTGACAATGCAATATTATAACGACATGGAGATGATCTGATGATGGAGCCGGAGGATGGCCATATGAACTCTGTAATGAATCGATGCAATTCTATCAAGTTTGGGTTTGTTTGACTCGTCATGAGAAAAGTCTTAAAAAGCTTGTTTTTTTTTAAATTGTTACTTAAAAGAAATATGACGATATATGACGGGCACGCAGGTCTGGAAGAAAAAAAAAACATAGAAGGTACCAGCTGCTTCTCTTCCCACGCAGATCGTAAAAGCCGATCGAGGGAATGGGCAAAAATGCAAATCATGTTAACAGGCGATGCGGCTAGCAACCCATCACTGTATTGATTGCTTTTCCATCTTCTCGCCCACCATGACGCTAACAGTGGCTTTTGGGTCTTGCGGCCCTGAGCTTTGCATAGAACCGCAAGACCCAAAATGCTCTGTCTGCCCCATTAGGGATAAAGACGTGATAGTATGTATGACGGGCATCAATCTCATATTGTTGTCTGACTAGGGGGCTGGTTGATTTCCCTACTATTTTTGACTCTCTTTTTAACTCAATGCCATTATTTTAGTTGTAATTATTCTAACGTTCTACCACAATATTTAATATATCTTCCAGTCCAGCAAGAAAGTAGAAGTGGAAGCGAAAGGATATAGATCAATAGCTATCTGTTACTCTTTCTTCATTTTACAAGAAGCAATGCTTTCCTACACAACATTAATCGAGCTACTTTCCAACATTTAATCAAAGTAATAACCACCCTGATTAATAGTATAGCTACTGGGATTAATGCTGCTGTGGATATTGTTATGGCACCATATAATCGAATTGGTGCCATAAATATGAGGGCTAATGGATGAGACCTGGTTTCACACGCATCGTGTGAAGGCATTTAATAATACAACCTTTGAGTATGATGCCACTGATGATAGGAACAGTATAGTAAAGTGGTTTATAAGGTCAAAAATCTTAATTTAGATAAAGGTCTGTCAGGTGAAACGCTAAATTATTTCTCATTTTACAATATTTTCTTCGAATGACGTAGAGTTCCTTTTTACTAAGGAAGCATTGCTAAACGCCCACCCAAAAAATCAAAACTTGCGAGTAGTATATGGACTAATACTGTAAGTAGACTAGCCTGTTTTGATCCATCTATCTATCTTCTATCATTTAGACATATAAAAGGCAAAAGTGATTGACTCATGTATGAACGCACAGGACAAACCGCTGGGTTATAGAAACACCAAATTTGGCACATAGGTTCAAGTTTTAAGGTGCACTAAGAAACGATTTTTCAAAACTCACTCCCTAGGGGGTGAAACGGGCTCCACTGTTTGTATGTAAAAAATATTAGTTAGACATTTTATTAGAAACTTAGCAGGAGTACTCTTGGCGTTAAATGTGTAAATGTTTCAAGAATTTTCAAAATACAATCCCCAGAGGGATGAAATGGGGTGACCTTCTACCAAGGTCATGCTAAAACGTCTGTTGCTTTACCAAATGAGAGAAAAGAAAACGGGAACAGAAACTTGAACGGGAACGAAAACTGAAATGGGAACGGGAAGGGGCGGAACAAATAGTAAGCCGGGTCTGCTTGGCTTTAAATCCCTACACTATACATACATACATACTATCACGTCTTTATCCCTAATGGGGCAGACAGAGCATTTTGGGTCTTGCGGCTCTATGCAGAGCCTAGGGCCGCAAGACTCAAAAGCCACTTTTAGCGTCATGGTGGGCGAGAAGATGGAAAAGCTATCAATACAGTGACGGGTTGCTAGCCGCATCGCCTGTTAAAATGATTCGCATTTTTGCCCATTCCCTCGATCGGCTTTTACGATCTGCGCGGGAAGAGAAGCAGCTGGTACATTCTAAGTTTTTTCGTTTCTCCCAGACCAGCATGGGAAAATTCTACACTATAATAAACATTATTATATTTTGTAAGTATTCAAACTATTTAACATAATAATTCATATATTACAACAAAATTAAAAACTTAAAAACAAATAAAAAAAAACCTTTAAGAACCATTTTCGACTTCTATGCGGCCTAAGTCGCGGGTAAAAGCTAGTACATTATCTTCTTCTTTTGTCTATTTCAATTTATTGTTTTACTTTTTGAGGTCCAGTCACCTCTACGGGTCGCTATATTTTTCACTGATGAATTAGGGATGTTTAGGATTTTTCATATAAAATGGCGCTACAGAAAATAATAAAATACTGAAATTTATTGACTCGTATTATGGGAAATAAATAAAATATAAAAAGTTACAACATAGGTGCGATCCTGCCCTGACCTGTCCTCAAATTTTTTCAACTGGTTCAAAAATTCTGTGAGACAGAGACAGACAGTTAAATATATAAACAATCCTCTACACGAGAACTCCGGAATTTCAGTGAAAGCAAATACATTTTAGTACGATTTGATATGCCTTGCGCGTATTATGGTAATTGTTCTGTCAGCAATTATAATATAAACGTAGGTACGCAAGATTCAACATGTGCCACGTGCAAACTATCGATAATTTTTATTTTATTATTTTGGAACGAATTTGTTTTCCCGTTCAATAGAACGCGCCCGACCGAATGGTCCGAATGAGTCAGCGTTCTTTGTTTGAATTTAAAGTTTGGGATTTACGTTCAGTGAGTTAACTTTTTAATAATTATAGTGTTTTACCTGCCAGTAGTATTTTATGCGGTGATAAGAAACGAAAAAAAAAATTACAACAAATAAACAGTAACTTATAATAGGTACTAACAACCACTCGATAGGATTTGAATAAAAATGTTTATATACCCAGGGTCAGTCGTGGGGGAAAAAACCATCCTGCGCCTAGGCATTTATCTCTGTTGAATTTATTGCACTGCACTTTAATTATTTATATTGTTTTTTTGTTCAATTAGTAACTTCAGTTCAACCAAATTTAGTAAGCTGAAGCCTTTTGAAAGACCAATCTCATTTCTTTCGATACGATTATCGATTCGATTAAACATCATAGGTAGATAATCGTTTAAAAAATAACCATAGCGAATTCGTGGCCAGCTGAAACTGAAACCCTTTCAAGACAAATCTTGTTTCTTTCAATAACGATTAACAATATCTACGAACTTAAGATAAGAAAAATTAAAAAAGTAGGTAATCTTAAAAAATAACCATAGCGAATTCTAAATTTGGGACAGTGATATAATAAATAAGAAAGTTCCAAAAAAATATACTGACATTATACTACATACATACACGCGAAAACATAAACCTCCTTCTGGCCAGTCAAGTAAAAATGTATAAAAGCCCCACTTGAAACCAAACTTCTAAAAAAATCCGCTAGATGTCGCTGAACGAAATTAAAACTCGCTATGGTTATTTTTTTAAATGACTTACTAATATAATTTTTATAATCCTACCATCATGTGTCGTAGACATTGATAATCGAATCATTTAATAATATTATGTTACAATTTAAATTATCTTATAAATCATAAAACTTTACAATGATTTATTTCTAGATCAGACGGATTATAGTTAAATAAACAATCCCCTATATGAAAATTCCAGAATTTCAGTGAAAGCAAATACATAGAGCGATTTGATAATTATAATATACACGCAGATACGCAATATACAAGCTAACAACATACAACATGTAAGCCACGCGCAAAACTATCGATAATTTTATAAGTTTGAAACGAATTTGTTTTCCACTTCAGTAAAACGCGCCCGACCGGATGAGTAAGCGTTCTTAGTTTGAATTTAAAATTTGAGATTTACGTTCAGTGAGTTAACTTTTTATTATTATAGTGTTTTACCTGCCAGTAGTATTTTTTGCAGTGATAAGAAACGAAAAAAAAAATCAAGAAAACAGTACCTTATAATACCTGGCCAAAAATATATTCATAGAACCTCTTATTTCATATTTGTTTAAAACTAAAAGCCGACTTCACCCTCAAACTACTCGGCCGATTTTGATAATTTTTTTCGGTGGGACCACCTGACTCTTCCCTTTCAAACAAAAAAGAATTTTTCAAATCGCTCCAGGCTTCTTGAAATAATCGGTAAAAATACATAAAAAAAATTAAAAATAAAAAATCGCGACAAATTGATAACCTTTGGAAGTCGGTTAAAAATAATTATTTTATACATCTGTTTGAAAGGATTGCTCCCTTAAACAATTAATCAAAATCAAAATATGGCATACGAACGAAACTCGTCCAGAACGTGAAGTCGGTTTTTAGTTTTGAAAAATTACAATAGGTACCGACTGTAGCGGCGCGTGTATATATTTTTGGCTTTGAGTGCCTTGGTGATTTGCCGTTAATGATGATAATTCGGTAATGAAATTAAAATGCAGGGATCTTTTTGAGAATTAGATGACAAGTATATTTCGCTTTTTTAAATTACAAAATCCCAAACCCATGCTGGTCTGGGAGAAATAAAAAAAAAACTTTGAATGTACCAGCTGCTTCTCTTCCCATGCATATCGTAAAAGCCGATCGAGGGAATGGGCAAAAATGCAAATCATGTTAACAGGCGATGCGGCTAGCAACCCATCACTAAATTGATTTGGTCTTGCGGCCCTGGGCTCTACATAGAACCGCAAGACCCAAAATGCTCTGTTTGCCCCATTTGGGATAAAGACGTGTTAGTATGTATGTATGTATGTAAATTACAAAATGACATGGATAAAAGGAAGTGGGATCGATTGCGAACCAATAAACATGCGCACATTCGGAGTAGGTAGAGCCTCAATGGCTGCCACAGCTGGCCGTTCGTCACGTGATGACGATGGGCGGATGGTTGCGATGTTCCTCCGTCAGGGGGCTCCCCAGCAGTTGGGTTGCCATTAGCGTATACACCCACCATTCGATAGGTTAAAATATATACAAATCTATATAATATATAACCCGAATGATTATCGATATTTACGAATTTATGTAAAGATAATAAAAACTAGTGGCTCTGAGCTGTAGACCTCGCAAGCTTAAAGAGATTGCCATATAATCAAAATACCTGTCGTAAAATAAAAATAAATACATCGCACTAAAAAGAGAACACCTTATTTTTATTTATTAAGAGAACACCTTATTTTTATTTATTTTTATATTTAACTTTATTACAAAAATTGTAACAGGCAGACTTAAGGCCCAGGGCCTTTTCTACCAGTCAACCTACAGGTGATGCCGAAAAAAGCTAATTTTGGACGACAAGACACATTCTAATTTTACTTTCATCTTTAAAATTGTACCGAAAATAATCCTTACTATAATTTTATTTATATATACCTTCTGGTGGGATTTGAATATAGACGCTCAAGTCAATCAAATCTCTATAAAAACAAATTGGACTATTTCTCCTTTGACAATGCTGGTTAAAAAATCCATGTATTGTATGTCATAATCATAATAGAAAATAAAATTCCTTTGTTATTTCGTTGTCACTACAAACACAAAATGGTCGTAAGAGCCATATAATCTAAAGGCGCTTAGACCCTATGTGCCAAGACAGCCATTTTTAAAAATTTCCAAAAAATGGCTCGACTATCGAGCTTTCACGGGAATCGGTTAAGTAATGTGACCTCTAGAGGACAACACACAGACATACGAAAGCAACGGAGACCTCTCTCGCTTCGCTCGCTCGGTCAATTAAATAAGTAGGTAATCTTTAAAAATAACCAAATCAAGTTCTAATTTCGTTCAGTGAAATCTAGCGAAACTGCAAGAAGGTTTATATTTTCGAATGTATTACATTTAAAGTAAATCCGTCTAGTCGTTTAGGCTACAGAGCGTTCCAAAAAATATACTGACATATATACTACATACATACATACACATACACTCGAAAAAATAAACTTTCTTCTGGCGCAGTCAGGTAAAAATGTATAAAAGCCCCACTTGAAATTAAACTTCTAAAAAAACTGCTAGATGGCGCTGAACGAAATTAAAACTCGCTATGGTTATTTTTCTAAATGACTTACTAATATAATTTTTATAATCTTACCATCATGTGTCGTAGACATTGATAATCGAATCAAAAGAAACGAGATTTGTCTTGAAAGGGTTTCAGCCGGCCAAATTCGGTTGAAACCTATATAAAACACAATAAGTCAAATAAACCATAAATAGTTGGGGCCTTGGGGCGCTCGCTGCGCCCTGACAATCTGTCCTAAATTTCTTTTTTTTATTTTAATTTCGTCGTATTATATTACGCGTAACTTAAGTACTTGGTTTAAACTATTATCCCACCAAAACAAGAACTGCCAGACTTGAAACCATACTTCAAATAAATTTCGCTAGATGTTGCTGTGAAAATACTCCACCGACAAGAACCTAGTTCTTAAATTTATTGATGATGATGAGATGTTGCTGTGCGAAATTAGAACTCGCTATGTTTATTTTTTACGATATGTACAGCTATTTTGTAATCTTTCCTTCAGTGCTGAAGCAGGTATATCCCCAACCGGCTTTTCCACAAGCGTGTCTAAGTGAATTCTTAAGATTTATCTTGAAAAGGCTTCAATTGCCAATTTCGTTGGCTGAAGTTGAAGCCTAATAAAACAGAACAGAATAAACAAACTAGACCAAACAAAGAATAAACTTAATAGCAGAAGTTTATAGAGAGCTAGTTGGTAGCACGGAGCATAAAACTTGTAGAGATATTCAGTGGCATTGCGCTGTATTGTTTTGTTTTATCGATAGACTAGACAATACAGATACATTTTCACGTCTTAATAACTGACGGGGCAGACAGGGCGGGGCCAGGGACGTTCTGTTACGACGTTTAATAATTTTTCAAAAATAAAAACCGACTTTATGCTTTACGCTAACTGCAAAACCATTTTGATACAAATTCTATGGGGCGGCAAATTTTACAAGTTGATCTCCTATAAGTTTTTTATTTGTAAACCATACTTAGCTTTAATAATTTTCCTTCAAACTTCGTTATTATACTACAGCTGTGAATTTTTTCACGCGTCCATATATAACAGTTTAGCCGATAGAGAGAGACACTACACAAAAATTTGCAAAACCGAATATTGCAGAAACAGATCCCTAAATCGAAAAATGGTGTTCACAATTTTTATCCAAGATTACAATTTACCACATTTTTGGCACAATTAATATACATACCCATACCAAATAACAGCTTTCTAGTAAGTACTTTACTCAGACTATAAGTATAGGCTGAGTAAAACCGCGGACGGACAGACAGACAAATAGATAGACATAGCGAAGCCATAACGGTTCCTTGTTTACTACGGCAACCTAAAAATAAAGCGGCCAAGTGCGAGTCAGACTCGCCCATGAAGGGTTCCGTAGTAGCAAATAATATAATATAAAAGTCTTGTAGTATTTTTTTTTAATTTTTATATTTGAGTTGATTGAATGAAAGAAAAAAGAAAAATAAATTGCCGTTTATGATTAATGACGGATTAAAAAAAAACTACTTACTAGATATCGTTCAAACCAATTTTCGCTGATAGTTTTTATGGTAATGAACATCATATATTTTTTTTAGTTTCTTAATTCCTTTATTTTAGAAGTTACGGGGGGGGGGACACACTTTTTTGCACTTTGGAAATATCTCCCGCGCAAAGTATTCGGTTTAGAAAAAAATGATATTAGAAACCTCAATATCATTTTTGAAGACCTATCCATAGATACCCCACACGTATGGGTTTGATGAAAAATAAATTTTTGAGTTTCAGTTCTAAGTATGGGGACCCCCAAAATTTATGTTTTTTTTTCTATTTTTGTGTCAAAACCTTAATGCGGTTCACATAATACATCTAGTTACCAAGTTTCAACAGTATAGGTCTTATAGTTTCGGAAAAAAGTGGCTGTGACATACGGACGGACAGACAGACAGACAGACATGACGAATCTATAAGGGTTCCGTTTTTGCCATTTGGCTACGGAACCCTAATACGCGCACTTGTATTTTTTTTTTTCTATAAAATTAATTTAGTAAAGCTGAAACACAGCTGATTTCTTTGGTGGTAAAAGTAATTATACTGTCATAATAAACGTCTGACTACTTCTGACGCTCGCCGAAAGGTAACTCTGCCTAACTGTTGACTCACAACGCACGCAATGCACGTACTAATACTACAATCAACAATATTGCAACACCATTACAGGATTAAGTGGCTGTAGATACAGATAATCTGCCAATATAATTCAGATCGGCTTATCTAAGTATTACTATCGCCACTCAATGACAAGACTATAGCGTTATTGTTCTGCGCTCGCCGCTCATTACATGTAATTTTACCATGATTACTAAGTGCAAGTCGATTATTCTTGTAGTTAAAAGTGTAACTATTGCCTTGTATCGTTTACAAAGTCATAATTTGTTTGCATTTTGCCAGAAATCAAGCATCGTACTATCGTCACATTCCATTTCTCCATTTACTACTGTTTTTCTCGATAGTTTTATAATGCCTTACCGATGACCTAGTAATTGATTTTCTGATAGTTACTTTATGAATAACGATTTATCATTTTCATCATTCACCTCCAGTGCTAGACATAGACCTGGATCCAGCATTTTCCGTCCATTCTTAGCACATATTTTAATCCATTAGATCTTATGGCAGCCAACGTTTTTGACCATGAGCCCCTGCACATTGCCATTTCAATGAAAATTCGGTGGGCTATATTAGCCTCTTCTTCCATTCTGGTAATTCGGGTCTGCGATTATCAGAAATACCAACAGATTGATATACAACCTACTTCTTACCTGTAATTTGGTCCCTTCCTTACCTCACCAAGTACTCCAATTTTGCAACTAACGCTTACCTGCAACAATAAAAGTAATTATTTTAAAGATACCATCACACAGATATGGTCTTGCGCAAATCTTTGATATGGTGGGCGAACAAAGACTCTTTGAACGAAATGGATCGCTTTAATATTCAATGTATGTGGGAAACATTTGATGTATGAACTTGCACAAGACTTGTAATTTCTATGCTAATTATGTCTTTCGATTGTTTAACTTGTATCATTAATAATAACATGTGTTGATTTACATATGGTACACGGTCCAAGGTTGAGCCTTTCTGGGTTATTATGATACTTATATGTGTAATGCAACTTTAAATTAAGATTTAATACATGCCAATTATGTATGGATTAATATTATGGCCAAGGATGGGTTTAGTAGTACAGAGAGGGTTGTGCTCCTGCAGTGGAGACTAAAACATCAGATGATGATGATGACATGCCAATTATTTTTTTAAGATAGTCTACATAAATCATATCATCCGATTATTTTTCTCAAAAGATAGATGGCATATTATTAAAAGAAAATAACATAATCGTAAAATAAGAGTTTTTGTTCTTATCTCAATGACGATCTACCAGATGAATAGAAGATTTGATTTTGTAATATCTCATCGTACCTACTTCTCGTACTTGCCTCTTCACTTGCCATAGTAAAAGGCAAAAGCACCATAAGTTTGCAAGATTGCTATTGGTGTCGTTGTTGTATTTCTATGCGCCAGTATAACAATTTGGAAAAAAAATAGGTAGTTTATTTCAGGTATTTGATACCTACCTCATTCGATTTTTTTAAAGGGAAAATACACTGTTGTCTTAGGCCCAAGTCACACTAGCGCAGAGTCGAAGCGACGCGACGCGTCATATTTTTCCGCCTTAAGCATATTCATCTTTATTGTTCTACTATTTAAGTACAAATTTGTGCTATGTAAATATGAAAACGCGCGTCGAAGCGCGTTGACGCGCGCATTCGCGCTTCGACGCTCAGCTGGAGTCGAATGGATTCGCGAGTCGCCGCGCGTACTCAGGCGCAGTGACGCGTCAGACGCCGACCACAACGGACGGACGACAGTGCTGAACTACGACGACAATGGACGAAGATGAAAAATTAATTTATTTAGTACAGAAATATGATTGTCTGTTTAACGTCAAGGCGAAAACCTACAGTGATAAAAATAGTAGGAAAAATGCCTGGCAAAAAGTAAGCGGTGAAATGAAAATTTCTGGTAAGCACTATATATTTATTATTTACATTTAGGTACAAAACATACACAGTTACATTTACGCAACATTATGACCACTTCTTTAACATCGTCTGATCATTTCATTTTGCCATGATACTGCCCCATGCTCGGATATAAAATAAGATTTGAATGTCTCTCTGATCACCATGGCATTTGTCTGAGTATGGTTATCGACTGACCGTATATCTTGTAATATATTATTATTTGGCAATTCCAAGTTTTCGAGTTCGTCATTTTCTTTTATGTAATTATGCAAACATGTACATGCAAGAATCATAGAATCAAGATACATCGGTTGCATTTTTATTTTTTTTTTAAAAATCGCAAATTTTTCTGTCAGAATTCCGAAAGCACTTTCTACTAAGCGCCTTGCTCGGCTTAAGCGATAGTTAAAAATTTTCTTTTCATCATTGTCAGACAGCTGATTTCCAGGATATGGTCTCATGATGTGTTCGGACAAGGGAAATGCTTCGTCTCCTACAAAAACATGTGGCATTTCCTCTATCATACCTGGCAACCTTTTATTAGGCGGTATACCAATCGTATTATTCTGTAATCGTTGTCCAAATTTAGAATTGTTTAATATGCCACTATCGCTGTTACGTCCATATGCTCCGATGTCAACAATAATGAATCTGTACTTTGCGTCAACAACAGCTAACAAGACAGTACTAAAAAATTTTTTGTAATTGAAGTACAAACTGCCGCTATTCCTGGGAGCTCTTATATTGACGTGCTTACCGTCAATTGCCCCTATACAATTAGGAAAATTCCATATGGTTCTGAATTCCTCCTCTATTTTAGTCCATAATTCTTGTGTTGGCTTCGGCATAACAATTGGCTGTAAATGTTTCCATATTGCTGCGGAAACTTCATGTACAATTGTTAAAACAGTGCTGTATCCTACTCTATAACTTTGAGCTAAGGCATGAAAGCTAATTGCTGTAGTCATAAATCTGTAACAATAAAAAAAATACACATAAATATGTAAAACATTTTATTGAATTAAAATGAGAGTTACAATTTTGTGTTCCTTTTTCACATAAATATGTAAAACATTTTATTGAATTAAAATAAGAGTTACAATTTTGTGTTCCTTTTTCAGAGGCAGAGTGTCAAAAGCGGTGGAAAAGAATAAGGGATTGTTACAAGAAAGCAATTAGGCTAAGACAGTTCAAGAGTGGTTCTGCTAGATCAAATGATAAGCCAATAAGATTTGAAAAAGAATTGGAGTTTTTAAAACCATACTTGCAGAACAAACCACAGACTTCTAACTTAGATAGCTCCGAAGAAAATGACCTAAACACTGATACCGACACAAACTTGTCCGTTGCGTCGCCATCTCGACCCGAATCACAATTATCCAGCCATTCCGATACTACTCGAAAAAAGTCACAACCACTATCACAAATGTTATTCGCGCAATATCTGGAAAATAAGAAAACAGAAGAAGATCCAACGGACACTTTTTTTCTCTCTATGTCTAAAACGGTTAAACGGATGCCAATACAAATGCAAGCGCTACTGAAACGACAGATACTGCTTTTAGTAACTGACGCGGAAATAAAAGTTGCTTCGAATGAAATGTGCACCTTTCAACCTGATACATCTATTATCAACTCAATGCAAGCAAATACTTCTTCATCCATCGGCTATACAACAGAACTACGAACCGAATCAGAAAGTCTTCAGCTACAATCTAATTCCACTAACTGTAATTCTAATTGCAACACATATAAAATGCAGCCAAATACCGGGTATTATACAACACAGCTACCAACCACTACTCCTTCTGACACATACTCAATGCAGCCAAATACGTCAACTAGTCCTAATCAGTTCGCAAATAGTACTTCTTCGAGATATCGTATGGAAGATCTCGACCTGCCACCTTCACCGTACATACCATTGCCGATTGGGACGACGACGACGCGGCAACACAGGGATGGCGATAATGACTACAGTGAATGACGTTATGTATGGCTAATTTAATGCCATGACTTACGGTATAAGGGACGGTTCTCCAAAAAATTATTAATACTTATTTTTTTACATACCTACCTGTACTTTCCGGAAATGATGTGATGTAGATTTTAGCTTAAAATGATGTGATAGGTAATATGCATGGTATCAGTTTTCGAAGAACTGTGCTTATGTACCTAATAATGCGTAAAATTAAAGATAAATAAATCTATGTAAATTAAAATAAATGCTTTTGACTCTTCCTAACCTACTTACATTTTTTAAAATGTTTTTTTTTAATGTTTTAGAATAGAATAGAATAGAAATCTAAGCTAGCTTAAAAATGTACTTACCTCAAGCATATTGATATCCGCTCTTCAACGGAAATAGGTATTCTTAAATTTGTTTCTTGCTTTTGGATGTGAGGCCTCAAAATATTTACCAAATTTTCAAACTTATCTACACCCATTTTATAATAATCATAAAAATATC
This sequence comes from Acrobasis consociella, assembly GCA_963555685.1. Classification (NCBI taxonomy): domain Eukaryota; kingdom Metazoa; phylum Arthropoda; class Insecta; order Lepidoptera; family Pyralidae; genus Acrobasis; species Acrobasis consociella. The sequence goes on along the minus strand of OY743124.1, from coordinate 6,152,441 downwards.
TTGGGTCCAGACTTAAATCATTACTACATAGTGTTCTGAATTCACCAAGTATATGTCTTTTCTTCCATAACTCGTGAACCCAAAATTTTCGTTTTATTTTTCTATTCTCAGCTTCTGGTATAAATTCACTTTCTTCCTCTTCAGCTTCTGATATTAGAGCAATCATGATAAGATCCATATCAACCATCACAATACTATCGAGCGAGCACCACTCACGAATGTTCGAAAGTTTCTGAACTGCTTCCGGCACTACGCCCCGTCGCGCACAAACGCGCGTCGCCTCGCGAAGGTGCGCGTCGCCGCGCGAAGGCGCGCATCGCCATGCAAAACATGACGCGCCGCGTCGCTTCGACTCTGTGCCAGTGTGACTTGGGCCTTAAAGTAATGGACTTCAAGTCGTTCCAAAGACTCACCGGCAGGCCTCAATTAACGTGGATCTCTGTCGTAAATCTTATACCTTTAAACGAGCAATTCTTGTATGTATATATATATATTTATATATTTCTGTGATCTCAAAAACGGCTCTAACGATTTCGCTGAAAATGTGTATATGGGGGTTTTCGGGGGTAAATAATCGATCTAGATTAGTTTTATGTTTGGGAAAACGCGTGTTTTCGAGTTTTCATGCGTTTTTCTTTCCACGCAGAATATGGTCGCTAATTTCGCGCGCCGACCGCCTTGATTTTAGCTCAGTGGTTAAGGATACCGACCGCTAGAAAAAGTGTGACGGGTTCGAATCCCACTCGGTGACTTACTTTTATTTTTATTTTATGTTTAAGTTTATATATAATTTTTTATTTTGCATTGTTTTTAGACAAGTTTAAAAAAAATTAGTTAATGTTTGAGATGTAACCGAGCAAAGCTCGGTCGCCCAGGTACTAAGAACCTAAAGAACGCCAACACAGAACCAGTAAAGACCCAAAAGAGATTCCTTTGGATAAGAAAGATTAGGAGAGCCGACCCCTACTAGAAATGGGATAAGGCCGGAGGAAGAAGATACATTTACGTCTTTATCTCTGACGGGGTAGTAAGAGCCTAGGGTTGTAAGACCCAAAGGCCAAACTTAGCGTAAAAAAAGAAATAAAAATAGTCATGGGTTGCTAGCCTAATAGCCATGAACATGATTCAGATCTCGCCCATACCCTAAAATCATCGACACTTCCTATAAATCCGTCCGTTCTTAATCATCCTATCCATAACAATAAATCTCAATTCACATCATCCGATTATAGATTACACAATGCGAAATCAGCGCTAGGCTTCATGCCCCGGCGCGACTCGGACCATCCATCACTTTATGAATTATTATCGGGTGCTTTATTTATTGGAGTTCCGTTGGATTCGTAGAAAAAAATAAAGGCATTTGCAGATGCGGCACTTGGAAACGTTGCACTCCGCTGGCCGAAAACTTGTATGAAAAATTTATTTATTTGGTTTTTATGAACTTATTACAATAAATAATAAATCAAATATCTTTATTTTGCTTAAAATGTGGTACACGTTCAGGTTTTAAATAGCACATTATTGAAAATCCCTTACATTTTACCAGGCACTGATACTAACTCAAAGATAAAATATTATTTGACAAATAGATATAAACATTTAAGACCCAGGTAAATCTCATTGAAAAATATCATTTTCCAACTTGACCTGACCGGGGATCAAACCCAAGAGCCAGGACCTCTGATGTGACAGCGTAGCATGATGACCACTAGGCCACAGACTACAGAGGTCGACATAAGCATAAGTACATAAAACTTAACAAATTTTAAATGTTCTTTAAACAGGCGGATTTACTTGTCAATCAACCATAGAGGTAAGCATAAAAAATTATGGGCTTAGGTGCTTAAGGATGTTTTGTGATAAAATTGTATATTTGTTTGTTTGTTTGTTACCACTTCACGCTTCAAGCACTGGACCTATTTAGATGAAATTTGATATGGATTTAGTTTGATACCCAGGGAAGGACAAAGGACAGTTTTTATCCCAAAATTCCCACGGGGAGCGAAGCTCACGGGCTCGGCTAGTTAAGTATAATTTTAGGTGATCCTTCTGCAACGTCTTTACTTTGATTCGTAAGTTTTCTCCTGTCACGGCGATGGAGTTACCACGCCCGATGTCATGTAAATTATGATGTTCAGTTTCTATTGTATTTGACTTATATGGTGAGCGGCACGTATGGCATATGTTCTGGATCAAAGCAGGAAGGCAGAATGTTCGATGGCTTAGTGGTGAGTTGAGTACAGATTGAATTAGAGATACAATATTATCACTTCTTTATCGCTAAAGAGGTTGTCGCAGCTTAGAGTTGTAAAACCTAAACGCTACTCGTGATGCGGCTGAAATGATGATGATGATGATGATGATGATGATTCGTGATGGTGGGCGAAAAAGTGAAAAAAGAGAATAGGGATCAAAAAAGTTTTGATAAATATCAGAATAGTAACAATGTTCAGATAATTCCTCGGTCGGCTTTTAAGATCTACAGCGGAAGAGAGCTGGTAAGTTTTCTTCCGTCCCAGACAGAACAGAATTGAATCATACATAAGGTAGGTACTACCAAATAGCACGCCAGGAGTTTTTGGTGGGAAGTCAAGAGGTTCAGTTAGAATTTGCTTTGAATTGTTTTGCAAATTGATTCTAGTGGACTTGATATGAAATTGGTGTAGTTTGATGCTATAAATGTTCATTTTCATGGACAATATGTCAAATGTTTAAAGTGGCCAGTAATAGTGCGGATGTAGTGATATTTATTTGCGGACTGCGGTTTTTGGACTCCATCCGCCACTCAATCGGTTATGAAAACCAGTGGATTGTACAAATTTGTCGCCAGAAGCTCCCTTGAAGCAATCAAACGACTTATACCAACCTTTGATTGTATAGTTAGGGTTAGGATACGGAATAAAGAAGCGATAAATAAAAATGATCTCTAAAGGACTAGTATCCAGAGCCGTAAATTATTTAAATAAATAAAAATTAGCATGCCAATTCTGTCTAACCAAGAGCGTAAGATCCTAAAAGAGCGGCAGTCGTATACGTATACGAGCTAAAATCATTGCATAAGATAAATAATAATCATCACGGATGCGTCTTTGCTTGATACATCCACGACTAATATTCACTTATGTCACTCTCTTTCACCGACTCCTCATCTATCAATCATAGTAATCATAACACATAATAAATAGCCAAGTTTTTATACACAATGACATAATTATACCTCGCAGATTAGATATAAGTAATTTTGCCAAGAAGCGTTGATACCCAAATATGGAGATCTAATCTAAAATGTTGAATAGAATTTGTCTTCCTAAAAAACGAATCATCAAAACAAACTTGAGTAATTAACCCTTCAAATGTCGGCATAGCAGACACAATAGTAAAACAATACATCAGACGCCCGCTCGGGGCGTCCGACATTTAAAGGGTTAATAATATAATATAAAATAATTCAGAAAGGTCAATTCATCCAACGATACGGACAACTTTTCCTATAGGGTCAACCCAATAGTAATAAAAAAATCCGAATATTCAACCAAATATAGGTACTAAAATTATTTTAAGGATGGATTCAGTCCATGATAACAACTTTCCCCAAGGATGATATTTATTTTATTTTATTTTTATTTCGTCAAGTCAAGTCCTCTGGCTTCTCTGTCGTGTTACCTGTGATAATGATATTTTTATTTTATTTAAGTATATATCGAAATATTAAAAAAAAAATTGGCTCGTTGTATACGCACGCGCGCTGGTATAAAACTTTAAATGGAATATTTCCGACGTTTCCGACTGATGTAATTTTAAGTCCAGTTGTATCTTAGCTCCTTGGTTATCCTATCGACACATCATTTGTTACCCAATGTAGTACTTAGAGCTTATTTATGGTGCATGTGATTTCGTGAGGTTCGAGAGGTCACCGTTGTACGATAGATTTAGTGTTAGATTTACCTGACTGTGTAGATATTCTATATATATTTGGTATTCGGATGTTTTATATGAATCGTCGTAACTTGAAAAAATAATTGGCGAAGTGCGTGCGGGCCACGCGCAGTGTAGGGTTCCGTAGTTGTTAATGTCAACTTTGAGTTTACGTCACTAAAAACGTCTAAAACGTCTAAGTATCTATTAAATTTGTATGAAATTTACCTTTTCGAGTACATTTTATAAGTTGATCGCCTATAACTTTTTAATTTGTTAACCCTACTTAGCTATGATAGTTTTCCTTTAAACTACATTATATATACTATAGCTGTGATTTTTTTATATATATAACCGTTTAGCAGATAGATGGGGGGGACACGTGACTTTAACAAAAAAATTCACTATAAACCTAAATATTTTAGACACGGATCTCTAAATCGAAAAATGGTGTTTCCAAGCTCACAATATTTTTGAAAGACCTATTTAACGATACCCCACACAATGTGTTTGTAGAGAAAAAAAATATTGACTTTATCTTGTATGGCAGCTACCCTAAAAAAAAATTTATTTGCATATTTTATTTTACGACTTTTTCGCCATGATTGATATACAAATCCATGCCAAATTACAGCTTTCTAGTACTTATAGTTTCTGAGTAGGACCGCGGACAGACAGACAGACAGACAGACAGACATGGCGAAACTATAAGGGTTCCTTGTTTACTACGGAACCCTCAAAAGGGTAAGTGGCACTTAAGAGCTTATTATTATTCAGGAGGCCGGTGGCCCGGTAGTATACCTTGTACTGAGGAACCGTACGAGAAAATTCTTTCGACACTTGTGGTCACCTATCCAATCGTGAACCACGCCCAGGATTGCTAACTTACGAAAGCACAAGGATAGCGTTTATATAAAGGACCAACGCGTTCCTCACAATTAAAACATAGGCATGACAAATGGAAAAATATTTTTGGTCCATCGGTTAGATTATTAAAAAATATTGTACACGTATTTTTCTTTTATCCGAGGAACCAAAAATGACAAAGATACAGCGCATTAAAATTTTGCATGACGACACGGCTGGGTACGATTTTTCCTTAGCGGTGACGTCGCAAGCCCCAACTCCGGAACTTTGACGCTCCGTATCTTTGTTAATATTCACTTTTTTGGTAAACTGAAAAATACGTGTCCATTATTTTTGAATAATCTAAAAAACGGACGAATTACAATCATACTTTTCGGACCCTGTTGTCACCTCTATATCCTTTGACACGTTGAAATCTTCTGAGATTTCAACGTGTCAAAGGAACAAAACAGCTCCAAGCAATCCAGTAAACAGCTCAACACCTCGCAAAAATTCAAGCTACGAGCCAGCTTTCACACTGACAATGGAAAGCTGCTTCTCCATGATTTAGCTGCAGATTACCATTGTATGGGATTTCTCTGCACGCGTGCGCGTGCGCGTCAGGTGTGAAATGTTGCCCTTTGCATGACATGACTGATATATAAATAGGTAAGGACGAATCGCACATCAACTACGTAAGCAAAATTGAGAAGTCGTATAATAAATAAGGTTTTGAGGCAAATAAGTATAGAGGTAGAAGAGTTAACACAAATGGCTAGGTGAACTGTAGATAATTTTTTGATTTGGTTTGAAATTACTGCTGTGCAGGCATTATTTTATCTATGATTTTTTATCTATGATATTTGTTAAAAATAAATATTCAAATTTCCATTAGAAATATTAAATCTGCGGGAGTATACCAGCCTCAAGGATATTTGTTAATGATTTGAAAGTGTGCGAACTAAAATTACACGTGGGCTTCAATCAAGTATCAACTGTGAGATATAATAAAAGAAAATAAAATCATAATCATCATCATTTCTGTCATCATCTTTTTGTCAACACAGCAAGCTCGACCCACTCTGTACTACCAGACCTATACTAGGTTAGAGCAGCCAGAGAGGACTTGGCCTACACTCTCCTCCCAGACGGGTTGGTGAGGTCTTACTGATGTTTATAAGCTTTGTTCAGCTTGTATTTCCTAAGTCGCCTTCTACGACATCCACGGGAGGAGTTGGAGTGGCCCTATTCTACTCTGCCGGAAACCACACGGCTTAACATACCTAATTTAATTTTAAAATCCGGCATGGATCAAGTAAGAAGTTCTAAGTTACGCCTTTCCTTGAGCTATTTGATTATATCTTAGATGACAACTTGATAGCGGTCTAGGATGTTGAGCTGAGTTTCTAACAGGAATCAGACGTTTCATCGCATTACCTGTGACATTACATAAATCAATTTTGAAAAGAATAGTACTTTAGATAGCAATATAATGAGATGTGGCCTACAAGGAAGAAAAAAAAGCGACAGATTTTGGTGCAAATTCGCTGTCTCTAGGATACGAAATGTACCTATATAATAATAAAAATATGTGTCTCGCCCACTGCTATTCCAACGAGCTTATCCGCTGGGCTTTGTGGGCATGACTTTAGTTCTCTTGCGAATTTCCTCATTTTACATGTTTTTAAAGGTAATTTTACACGTTGAGGAATAATATTGTGAGGCAAATAGTTTGGAATTATTGGAACATGTCCAGTCCAGCAATGGACGTCATGTGTATTGAATATATCTCTACATACCCATACAAAGTCGGCTCCGATGGCTAGTTTCAACATCTGTTCGAAGTTTTTTATTTATTTTATTTTATTTCAAACAATAATATACAATCAAATGCATGCACAAACAACGCTATATAATCTCACTAGAGATTTTCCAAACGTTGGAATTGCCATAAACTATATCTACCCATCAATCATATATCTTATGATAATTTACTAGCGTGATAATTAAACATCTTCAATTAAATATGTTTTTTTAAGTAATTAGTTTGTTAATTTGGAATAAATGGAACATGTCCAGTCCAGCAATGGACGTCATGTGTATTGAATATATCTCTACATACCCATACAAAGTCGGCTTTGATGGCTAGTTTCAACATCTGTTCGAAGTTTGATATCAAGTATGTAATCCATGGCATAAATTGCTTCCCAAATCACTTAATACAATATTCAGGTTTAATAAAGACAGTCATGTAACAGTATTCAACCACGACCTGTGAAAGCCACTTGCAAGGAAACATAAAAATTGTGATAAAATCGGTTATTCACGAAGCAATTTTTAAGACATGAGGTGCATAAACATAACTTATGTATGACACCGCACCGTACGTAAAATTATACAATATACATGTTTAAAATATTAACAACTTCATTAATAATATACAGTACAGAGACTTAACATTTTTTTTAGGTTAATAATTCTTCAAATAAATAAATATGTAGGGGCAAATTACACTTATTGAGCTAGCCCCAAAGTAAGTTCGAGACTTGTGTTATGGGATACTAACTCAACGATACTATATTTTATAACAAATACATATATAGATAAACATCCAAGACCCAGGACAATTTGAAAAAGACCATTTTCCAATTTGCCCTGACCGGGGATCGAACCCGGAATCTCTGGGTGGCGGACTAGCACGGGGACCACTACGTCAAGGAGGTCGACAAAAATAAAAACCGACTTCACCCCCAAACTACAACCGATTTTGATAAAATTTATATACAACCAAATCGGTCCAGGCGTCTTCGAATAATCGGCAAACATACACAAAAAAAGATCGCGACAAGTTGATAACCCCTTTTTTCGAAAGTCACTTAAAAAATAAATAATTTTTCATCCACGAGAGGACTTGGAGTGGTCCTATTCTACTCTGCCGGAAACCACACGGCATTATATGTGTGCATAGAAATTTGTGAAGTTCCCTCGATTCCTCGAGAATTCAATCATCAGGTCTTTCCCAGGTGAAAATGGACATTGCATCCCTGTCAAAAAAAAAAAAGAATTTTCCAAATCGGTTAAAACGGAGAACTTTTGGAGCAACATAAGAACATAAATAAAAATCATATAAAATTCGAATTGAAACCCTCCTCCTTGCGAGTCTACGCTGTACGAAAAGCCTTAAAAGCTCACAACTCCAAAACATTTAATATTGACTTATAAACAGAGTTTCATGGGTTAAAGTAACCCTGATAAGTAAATAAAATACAGCTCGTTACTCACAGTATAACGCTGACCAAACATCCTCCGACCACCGAATGCAACAAATATTTGTCTGTTTGTTTAGTGCAGAGCACACAATAGACGTGGGAATGAAAATATTAATGCTGGATTATTTGTAACGTAAATCAGTATGTTCGTTACATACGAGTATCTCTCTAAATGACATTTTTTTAATGACTATATGAAATCGGACCATTTATTATGGTGTATTTTGTGGCATAGATTTTTATGGTACACTTTTACACACAATGTTCTTTTGAATTTATTACATTTTAACCAATGTAAGTAGATATATCGAAATACCAAAATGCCACCGATCATTCGCATCCCATAGAAATCGCTCCGGTGTAAAATTTGATTTTTTCGTACGATATAGGTTCATCAGGAGATGTTGTTTAGTGCCATGGTGGGTCCATGGCACTAAACTTCTACTTGCCATTGTAATATTTATTCTTATATTAAAACAACCTTAAATAAAATCGCTTCAGAACATTAGCTTTCTCTTTCATACTAAACCGCTATTTTCTGTCAGGGACTAAAATGACTACTATAAAACATATGATACTTCAACGGCACTAACATTTAACATACTCCACGGCCTAGTACGTCCAGTTATTCACGACTACAGGCTAATGTTTTATTGCTTTCAATAAAACTAAACACGATTTCTAGAAACTCAAGTAAAAGCTTTGCTCATGCGCAGGAAGAAAATGAAACAAGGAAGTTTTGCACACATTGTAACTGATCTTCATTTACATGACTATCTGGGAACGGAGAAACCACGAGAACCGACGTCGTTAGACAAATACTGGGGTCGTACTACGAGACACGGATCACGAGGGCTTTATCGTCGTTGACTACCTCCGCGTCGTACTGGTTAACACGCTAGACCGATACAGATACATATTCATGTCTTTATCCTGACGGACAGATGGAGCCCAGGGCCGTAGAACCCAAAGGCCTCGCTTACCGTGATGGTTGACGTTAAAATGGAAAAGGAATTAAAATAGTGAGGGGTTGCTAGCCGCATATTAACAGGCTAGTCCGCCACTTAGAAAATGACGTGATTTTGTGTCTGTAGATAACAGAGAACGGGCAGTAGCATTATTTACTACGATCTAACAAAAGTCAAAAATCATTTATTTATCTTTGGATATTTGTATCACTTGATAATTGACAATTTTCCTTTCGATTACATAATAGCTGTTGAGGTCAGATCATTTACTTACAGCTAAATTTATTGCCACTTCCTAAGCGCAAGTACAGAAGAAGGCAACTAACTGTACTGCAACATTTTCTCCAAAAACGTCACCTTACAATTAAACTGAATATTAAAATTAGATACGTGGACTAAAAATACACTGTTATGACATAATAGTTAATTAAGAATGATGTAAACCCACCTGCCCGGCGGCGTGGTATGATTATGGGCAAATCTTCCCTTTATTCGGAGAATCTTTTAGTCCAGTAGTGGACTAGTGGTCCAGTGGTAGAAAATGACTGTAAGGAAATTATCATATATCTGAAATATACCTTGCTATTTCGATATCGTCGCGGTTTTCGGAGTAAGACCTCGGCTCCAATTGAAACATCCCGCGAAATCGAAAGTACCATTGTTAGGATTTAAGACGGAGCGAACCATGTAGCACTGAGTCAGGCCGCTATAAACAATGCTGAATCTCAAAGGCGAAATCAACCAAAATGACGATACGGAGGGGGTAAGTCATAGGGATTTCATAACAGCTTATACACTTATGACAATCCCGATGAGTAACAATCTCCGACTACATACATATACTATCACGGCTTTATTCCTAATAGAGCTTAATTCCGGTCAGGTCAACATGGAAAATGATCTTTGTCAGATTGACCTAGGTCTTGGTTATTTATCTATATCATCATCATCATTAGATCTTTTTGTCTCTACTGCAGGAGCACGACCCTCTCTGTACTACCATTTATAATTATTTATCTATATATTATGTATTTATTACAAAATATAGAATCGTTGGGTTCTGTTTAGGTTAGTTTCCCAAAACACAAGTCTCGAACTTACTTTGGGGCTAACTCAATCTGAGACCTGAGTGATTTGTCGATAAGAATATATTTGTATTTATGATAGAGCAGATAGATATTTGAGTCTAGCAAAAAGAACAAAGAGCCGAAACAAAAAAATCGCATTAAAATTGGTCCATTCATTTAGGCGCTACGATGACAGACACACAGATACGTCAAACTTATCACACTCCTTTTTTTCGTCGATGGTTAAAGAAGTAACTTTCATTCGGTCTTCTCAAAGTTTTCTGGCACAGCTGGACAAAAGCTGAACTGCATTACATCCTACAATTGAATTAACGTCTTTATAATTGTCTTTATGTGGGGACGGTCAGTGAACCCGTTTTATGTTTATGTTTCGTGACCAAAGAACTTTCAGCGTTCATATCTTTAGCATTGTTAGTGAGCGCTACTACTGCTTTGGGCATTGGTGCATTATTTTAAACTTACTTTTTAAAGTTAAACAATTTTGATTGGCTGTCAAACCATATCAGAACTTTTACTAGCATAGGTTACTTATGTAAATCCAGGTAAGATGCTTTGCGTCATCGTTTCGTCTCTCACCGTAGGAAGTGTCGAAGATGGTAAGTATAGTATGTTTGATTGTTTGCTATCCCCTTTATGGTAGATAGTTTTCCTTACTTGAATATTTTGTCCAAATCTTATTTTTGTCAGTGAAGTATGAATTTTCTTCCATTTGTCTCTCTGTCAGTTGTTTTACTTCACTGAACGACAATGTATTGTAATTCATACATTGTTTACCTCTAACAGAGAGAGAGACAGGTCGAGCCTAACTCAGGAAAGAGTTAAGTGGACGAGGATAGAAGGGGCCTTTGCCCAACAATGGGACAAAACAGGTTAACAAAAAAAAGCCTCTTACCTCTAACATTCTATAAGTACTTTACCAGCCCAAAAGCAATCAAACTCATAAAGATCCACGACAAAATACTTATTACTTGTTATCATGATTACTACTGAATACTATAAGCATTTATTTATTGACACGGTTTACGTTTTATGAATAATTCAAACCACATAAACATAAGTACCCAAGGCACCAACTACATCTTCAGACAACTTGTCTGGCAAAACATACAATTTCCGTATTTAGGATAAAATATTTAACAGTTGCAAGACTAATATGTGGAACCGAGTGAAATATTTGTTCTCTGTATGGCTGCGCTACTGTTATTACGCCCAAACTAGCAACATTAAACAAGCCGACAGAGTTAATGCGACTGTATTTGATTATGGAAATCAAAGAATTTTAAAGGCTATTGCAGGTAATAAAGTAAATAAATGTTCAACACAAAACCCATTTTGGAACATAGAAATAGCTGTTTAGTTCCAATAGCACATTTAGAAGAATGTAATTTTCTAAACACAACATTATTATGCTCTGATAAAGTCTGATGTATCTAATGAGGATGAAATAAAATAAAAGCTTAGCGAAGGACCAATGTACTCAATAATATAATAGTGATTTATTTTTATGAGAAAAAGCAATTGTAAAAAACTAAACCGAAAATCTCTTCTAAGCTAACCTTTTATTATAGAACGTAGCAGGTAGTCGTGAGAAATAAAACTTTGCATTGATTTTTTATTTCATTTCAAACGGTTTCCTGGATAATAAAGATAAAGCCACTCCCAACTCGCAAATTAAAATACGAAAGTCACGACATGTCAAAGGTGTACGCTTAAAATTAACATAAAGACAGATTTACGGAATCGTATAATCTGCCAATTGTGTTTATGACGAGGTTGCAGATAAGGGAGAAAGCATTGAAGCAGAGGTCACCGGTAATATGGTGGGTAAAATAGCCATTAACACACGTTAAAGAGAATATAGAAAATACTCTACGGCGAATAATTAATGACTCGTCTGTCTGATATTCTGGAGATAAGAAATCTCAAGAAAGGAACGACCTAAAATTTAGAATTTCATGTTGAATTCTATTTACGAGTATATTACCTATTTAAAATCAGTTATTAATGAAACAAGACAAGGTAGTGCTCCTGCAGTGGAGATTAAATAAAAACTTGATGATAATGCTGATTTAAAATCTCTGACGATTTTAAACGAATTGGAAACAAATTACTGAAGGTATAAAAATACTTAAACACATACGAGTATACGGATATAGTATATAGGTCAGAAGCTATGTACAAGTTAATTGTTGGGATATTAAAGAAACAGCCTCTAAATACGACGTGTTTCCCTTGTATCCATAGACAGTGAGAAAAATCTACACAATTATAGAGCTAAATCTGACCACGTTTGTTTGAATATTATAAGTGCTAGCGATACACACTGAAATTCATCGGTAAGATTGATCTTTAGTCTAGATTAATTATTTTGAACCCTAGGGTCATTCAAACTTCGCTCCTTTTTTTTAAATTACGGGTTAAATTGATTGATATGATTTACTGATACATGAATTGATTCATCCTAAAGATCAATCGTACCAATTTTCATGTTATTTACACCATTTGCAATTTATTTGTTTGGCGTACCACTAGCAATACGAGTAGATATATTTTGTTCATAAAGCGCGGAAACAAGTATCTGTCTGTAACCTCAATAGTGTACGCTATTAGTATTGAAACCTGACGACATTCAGACAAATCGCGCATAATAATCTGATTGCTGGGTTGGCCCGCTATTTTGTTTGTAAGGAACACCCCTTGAATGCAATGGTGTCAAATGGGCACCTTAGTCTTATTTATGGCAGCGCTATGAAGAGATTCGTGTTTAGAAGCATTCAATGCCTGGGAATGTCTGTGACAGTGTGGAGAAAGCTAAAGTTTATCTGTAATGAAATACAATTCAATATAATACTCGTAGCAAGAATTTTAGGCTCAGTCCGTATCAATAGAGATATCACTATTTGCCATCCATAGTGCATCTAATCATATATGTTTGTATTATCGGCTGCTTTGCTTATGAGCCTGTTTGCAGCCTTCAAAATCCTTGATTCCTATATAATCCTTGACGACGTAAGGTTGTCTCTCAGATCTAACCCTTCTGCCATAACCCGGCTGGGCAGCATGGGCTACGATTAGTTTTTTTTCTAAATTACGTGACTGTACCTGCATAGCTAACTTTCCCAAACTAGAAAATTAGGTAGTCTTAATTTCAAAATCAAATATGAAAATAAATGCGAATATTCCTCTCTCAAATTCAAATAGACAACAATAATATGATATTCATCTCTAATGTCAGAGAGGAAAGTGCAATAAAATCTAATCATGAACGTCCAAAAATAACCTTAAAAATATTTTTGTATCCGCTTACCAAATTGCAAAGCTCCAATCAAAGATACTCAAGTTGTCATCGAACAATCAAACATACATACATACAAACGCCGGATTGTTCAAGTGAATCATAGAACTTCGCTCGCTGTTCGTTCAATAACAATAAAACTAGATCATGGCTTAATTATAACGGTAATAAAGCAGAATCTAGTGACACATAGTTCGCTATTCAACGACGAATCTGGACAAAGTAACGGAAAAACTACAAAGCGAATACAGGTCAACGAGTATCAATGTCAGGTCGCGATGATTGATACGTCCCGAACTTGTTAAAACCCAAATGATCACAATTACTGTATCATTTACGGTAAGGCTATATTGTATTGCGTGAAATGCGCGAAGGTGCAATTTGACACTCCTTTTTCACATCGTTTGAATGGACGCTCAAGCGCCGACCGCTGATACGAATAAATAGAAATACGTATATACATTGAACTGGATTCGATTCCCTGCTTGCTTTCAACGAAATCGAAAGAAAGAAATATTTGAAATTTCATATAAAGTCTAACAAAATATACTGAAACTACTTCAAGGGTGAAGCCAGTCCATAATACTGAACAACTTTCCCCAAGGAACATGTAGCGATATAAAAATTAATTTTGGCCTTCCTTATCAGTCGACTGATCAGCTGATTAGATTTTGTATGAAAAACAAAAAATATTCATTCATTCAATCACAGACTGAATTCACCTTTAATACAGTTTCCGTATATTTTGTTAGACCTTATATCTACGTTTTTTTTTTAAACTTTGAATTGATAGCACTACTAGCCTATACGACAATGAACAAACATTTAATCAGACCAGTAATCAAAAGGAAGCCAATACACCCCACCAACATACGACTCCATTCTCGCTGGAACATCTAACCATTACGACAACTAATAAGTCGTAAAAGTGAACTAATTGAGGCGCGACAGGAAACGCGCACAATAGTCCCCGGCCGGATATTGAAGTTAGGAAAGGGCCCGACCTTGTAGTACACCACAGGACAGTTAATAGAACTAACGAACATACAATTGAACTGATATTGGTAGATGAAGGTCAAGAAACATTGTTAATTTTGATTTATGGGGTCATAACAACACAACAACAGATAAAGATAAGAATTGATTAAAGCAATGTAACACAGCACTGATATACCAAACAACAGAAGTAATTGTTCGATTGGAAACATTTCGTCAGTATCTATTATTGGAAATACAAAGGGTTTTATTAAACCATATTTTGATTTCACAATCGCAGGGACAAGATAAAAGTAATTATTTTGATTTCATTAGATTTGTAAACGATAAGGGCTTTATATTACTAATGAAAATTATAAACAATGAAGTAATTACTCTTGATTTCTAAAAAAATTAAAATTATTAACATAGGCGGTTTTCTTTACTTCACACGGTTTTTGGGTGACGTTTGACATGACATATCGTATATGGAGATGAAAAAGAAACTTCAATCTCGGAAGCAAAACAGCTAAGGATGTAAAAAGATAAGACATAGTAATAAAGAGAAACCCTTAAAAGTAACACAAAAGAATTGAATGGCAGACACCATGACCTTGTACATGGAGAATAAATGTTCAAAAGCATATTCACAAGGGAAACTAAGTCTCCACTAATCAAATGCCGATTATAATAATCAAGTGCATAACGTTCGAGTTGCATGTCTGGTTCGCAAAAGCAGCAATTTCGAAAAGCTGTTCCGAAACGAAAATAAACTGAATAAGCTGACTAGATAATAACCTTTTGAGGTGCGCCGGTAAGAAACTAAGAACGGAATAATTGGAGTTCCACTGTAATTGTCTGTAATGGTTTGTTTTTGAGATTTATTAAAACTATCTATACATACAGAGTGCGCCTTTGCCGTGAGGTATCCGGCAGAGTAGAATAGGACCTCTCCAAGACTTCCCCTGGATGTCGTTCAAGGCGACTTTGGAATTACAAGCTAAACAAAGCTTTTAAAATCAATGAGGCCTCTCCACTTTCCAGGCCAGCGTGGAGAGTGTAGGCCAAATCCTCAGGCTGCTCTGGCCAAGTATGGCTCTGGTAGTACAGAGAGGGTCGTGCTCCTGCAGTGGAGACTAAAAAAGACCTGATGATGATGTGTTGATATTGATAATGATGGATGACTGTAGTAGTCTTACACAAAACATGCGTTATTAATGCCATGAAAAAATAAGAGCATCGAATTAATAATGCAACAATTTGACAAAAGTGCGGGACGGAACTTTTTATCGCAATAAGGCAATAACGCATAAAAATCAGATATATCTCGTGAGCTGTTCTAGGAAAATCTCAATAAGTACTTAATCTTTTGATAAAATAAAACTTAACAATGCAAATACTTTGCAAAAACTGTCAGGTTAAGTGATCACGAATGTTTTGAAGTTGCACGGTGAGATGCAATGCCAACAAACTTCTAAATCAACGCAAAATATAAAGTTAATTTCAGCTAACAAAGGGTTGATTGTAGTTTATTCTACGACTTGATCTAAACACTGGCTCTAATGAACAGGAAATATTACAGGGAAGTGTTAACAGGAGGTTTTTATGGTCTAGAATTTAATCGGGGTTGTGATTTACTGTAATTGGATGTTTCTATTGCAACGGAGAAAGCACCGCAACTTTATGAAACTTTGAAGCTACTAAATAATTTTTGTGACAGAATCTAGTGGTAAGGAGTCAAAATAAAATCATTGCTGTTGTATGATAAAAGATATACAGGGTACATTTTGGAGCAAGTTCCGTCCTTGATACTGAATCACGAAAAACGAAACCAAAAATTAACTTTCCATACAAAGTAGCGCCCGGTCAAACGAATTTTGTATGGGAGGACGAAAAATGTTCATTAATTTTTAATAACGTTTTTTATGGAAAGTAGTTCAGCATTATGGGACGGAACTTGCTCAAAAAAATTTGCTGGTGGGTAAAAATTTCCTGTATAAATTTGCGGGCTAATCTCACTAGCATATAAATTTGATTATTTCTTAAATGAAAAGAAATATTAATTTACATTAAGGAATTAGATCTTTTAATAACAAGATACAGTTTAAAAAATCCTAAATCCCGAAAGTTTGGCATTGCCGTAGTTGGTTAAAAAAAAAAGCAAAATTGAATACTAAACTATTTCACTCATAAAATATGTTCTACTTGTATAGTAAAAACTTAGTTTCTATAGTATCTGGAAACTCTAAAATAAAGCCGAGTGAGAACCAAAGCTTTTCTCAAAGATTTGTGGGCGGCAGCTTCCGACGTGTACGAGTAAGGAGACGGTTTTAAAGGAGACCCAGTAATTTACATAAAAGAGAAAATCAATAAGGCAGATAATAACTCCATAATATCAATTAATGGCACGGTGGCCACGGTAGTTTCCGCGAGTGGCCCGTAATTATATAATGCACTGAGTTATGGCCCCGCTAATACTGATCAAGATAGAGAGGAGACTGCTGAATGCTATGGGAAATTTATGGGCAACACAGATAATGTTAGAATTGTTATATTAGCTTTTTAATAACTCTAGGCTGTGGCCTTAAAAAGAAACGTCGACAAGGCCATAAAAACAAATACTACTCACAAGAAAATGGTTACTAATACGGCCTCCTTTTTTGGTTGTGAAAATTTTCAAGCATTGCCTAAAATGTTATAATATTTTTTTGCTTTGTTTTTCTAATTTTACAGACATGTTTGAAGGTGTTAGAAGAGTCAGTGTAACTTATATATACATACACAACAATATAATCAATATTTTAAAAGAAAAAAGGACTTGATGTTTTTTAGGATATTGCTACACATCTGTGTTAAGATTTTTTGGACCACATTGCGTCCTACGACCCTATTTTCATAATTTATTTCAAAATTTCTACAAGTACTTAATATAAGAATAATGTATCTTTACTGATCTGAGCATTAATTTATAATAATGTTGTTACTTGTGCAATCTTCGCTGTTTATACACGTTTGTCGTTCACTGTAGTAACACCTCTAGGCATCGACATATTTACAAATATTATTATATTAATACAATCGTACCCATTGTTTAAACAAATATAATCTGTGTCGAGTCACGAGTCAGCAATTTAATTTATTCGCTTATTGTCTATTGCTCCAGATTTCTTGAGCTGGCGTTCGCAAATGGCAATTTATATTTTCTGATAATGTTTTGAATGTGAAACCAAATATAGACTTATCGGTTGATAACTGAGTTTAGTTCCTACCTTTATTGTTTCATAACGTTGCTGTGTACTGAAAATGTCTATGAGATAATGAGTTATTTTCCTTATCTATTTCACACAGTACATTGAAAAAAAGCTCGGACTCATATATGACAAGTTTCTGTAGCAAACGAATTAAAAACCCCATCTTTCAACCGTTCACCTCTAATAACTTTTAAACAGCTGGACCTATTTTCTTCAAACTTGCTTTTACGTAAATAAGCGGCCAAGTGCGAGTCGGACTCGCCCATGAAGGGTTCCGTAGTAGCAAATAACATAATATAAAAGTCCTGTAGTGTGTTTTTTTTTAATTTTTATATTTGAGTTGATTGAATGAAAGGTAAATTGCCGTTTATGATTTATGACGTTTAAAAAAAACTACACTCGAGATATCGTTCAAACCAATTTTCGCTGGTAGTTTTTATGGTAATGAATATCATGTATTTTTTTTAGTTTTATAATTCCTTTATTTTAGAAGTTACGGGGGGGGGACACACTTTTTTCCACTTTGGAAGTGTCTCCCGCGCAAAGTATTCGGTTTAGAAAAAAATGCTATTAGAAACCTCAATATCATTTTTGAAGACCTATCCATAGATACCACACACGTATGGGTTTCATAAAAAATAAATTTTTGAGTTTTAGTTCTAAGTATGGGGAACCCCCAAATTTTACTGTTTTTTTTTCTATTTTTGTGTCAAAACCTTAATGCGGTTCACACAATACATCTACTTACCAAGTTTCAACAGTATAGGTCTTATAGTTTCGGAAAAAAGTGGCTGTGACATACGGACGGACAGACAGACAGACAGACAGACAGACATGACGAATCTATAAGGGTTCCGTTTTTGCCATTTGGCTACGGAACCCTAAAAACCGCATCAAAAATTGGTCCATCCCTTTGAAAGCTAAGATGCCACAGAAAGACAGACACGGACGACAAATTTATATTTTTTTTATCGGGACTCAAAAACAACAACGGATAAGTCTTCAAAGTTACACTTGTTGAGATTGGAACTCTTATATCATAGACGCAAAACCGGAACCAAAAAGCTTGTCTATCAACTTTTTTCTTCGATTTATTGCGTTTTTTGCAATATTACACAATATTTGTTTTGATAACTGGAAGTTTAAACTCATAGAATCCAATATTTCTATCAAACAATCATCAGAATGGTACTACCATATTAACTAAAATCAATTACTACTCAACTATTATAAAGCCACCTTATTATGTCCGTCAGAGAGTTGTCCTTAGTCAAGTAGGCCTAGTCTATGGATTCTGCTGCCTTGTTGCTTTGCTTGTTTGCATATCACAGATGTAATGTAAGGTAAATAAGTCTAGATAGACTTGTCCACGGATAAGGGTGTTCATGTCTGTCCCTATTTCAAAGACAACGCCGTATTGCTCATTATTCACCGTAACAGTTACAGGCGATACACGATACACTACTTCCCTTTCAATATTACACCGCGCTGTTTACACGATAAGTAGATCAGCTGATAAATAAGTTACGCGTTTCGTGTAATTCTTCGAGTATTGCCTAATTTCGTTTATTCGCTTCCGTGGGCTACCGTTCGCGATATTGTTTACCGATACGTTCACATTTTGAATTGTTCTAAATTGCTTTTCCTATTTTGCATGCTTTACGCTTGTTTGTTTAATAAAGTTTTGCCGACTGCTGCATATTAAGACTATTTGATAAATGTATCTTTCTTTTCTAAATAAGGTCTGAGTGGAAACCTGAAAAGATTTAAGTTATAAATAAATAAATATATAGGAACCAATTACACTGATTGGGCTAGCCCTAAAGTCAGTTCGAGATTTGTGTTGGGATACTAATTAAACGATACTATATTTTATAACAAATAGATAAACATCCAAGACCTAGGACAATTTGAAAAAGGCCATTTACCAACGATCCACCTAGGGATCGAACCCGGGACCTCTGGGTGGCGGACTAGGATGGTGGGTGACCACTACGCTGCAGAGGTCGTCGAGTAAATTATAGGTATAGTAAATTTGGTGCGGTCGACACGTTAGATTGAGACATTTGTGAGATGGAGTGGTTCTATTCTAATTCTAAGCTAGAAAAAACATGCAAATGAGACAACATAAACTGTCACGCACTATTCGACAGATACAAATATCTTCCTGGCAGTCTTATTTAAATAATCACTATCTTAATATCTTCACTGCCCAGAACTAATTTCCAAAGCGTTTTGTGAAACTCGCCTATTAATCACAAAGCAAAAGTAATTGCAAACGGTCGGTAGCGCGTAAAATAAAGTGCACGGGCCCAGGAGTCATCGACATGGAAGTAAATTGTTTATCTGAATTAAAATCCCAAGATGGGGACCTCTACGCCACTATCCGAAAACGTTCACGTTCAAAAGTGAAACTATCACAGAGATCAGAAGATGGCGTTGAGTCTTATCCTGCATCGCGATATGAGAGTTTCAACGCGTGGTTGCATATATATATATAATCTCGAAATAAGTACTGTCGGTGCGGTTACTTACGTGCAACACTATGTCTGGCAGCCAGATCTAGCCTTTGTACCAGTTATCAACGCAGCATATATGGCTTGACTAGAGTGTTCGACAGATTTGTAGTCGCGAAGTTTCGTTTGCACCGTCAATGGTTCTGGCACATGGTCGATGAGACATCGGGGCACAAAGTATCATTACTACTTTACTTCCTGGACATTACAAATTATGTAAAGCGTTTTGTGAAACTCGGCTATTAATCACAAAGCCACAGTAATTGGAATCGCAAACGGTCGGTAGCGCGTAAATAATAAAGTGCACGGGCCCAGGTGTCGACAACGTGAAAGTAAATTAATTATCGAAATTAAACCGCTAACTAGCCATCGACGGCTTAAATTGATAACAGCTAAATGAGTTCATACTGCAGCCGCAAATAAAAGCAAGACAGGTGAGACAACCAATGCCTTTCTCAATGGTATGCTGATGATGCAAAACAGACATCTTGTTAGTACTAAATAGACAAAAAATTGTGAAAAAAAAATTGCACGTTTTATAAGAAATTAAAGAATTTGCAGTAGCCAATTAGCGACACTACGGAAGATTTTTTTACTGCTTGTACTAATAAATTTAAAAAATCCAAGAACATTTTGAGCTTGAAGACGTTATTTTTCTTCTTAATTTTACTTTAAGCTAGTACAAACTTATTTTATGGGTTTATTTGACGTGAACCCGGTACGATACTTCACTTTTAAAAGTGGCGCATCTGTTAAATTATTATTTGTAATTATTGCGACGAAACAACAACAAATCGGTAAATATTTCTCAAAAATTTAAACAATAACAAACCTAAAACCCAATTGCCAAGGTTCAGAATCAAATGAAAAGATAGATGTTAAGCTACAATTAACCAGCACCCTATAGTTTAACTGCGAGAAATGAATAGCGAAACAAGAAACTTAACTTTCTCAGATTTGAGATAAAACTAGCTTACTGTTTAAGTGACAAGTAAAGAAAGACATCATAATAAGGGCTTGCACACACTTGTGACATTTATAAAAATGATAACATGTGATTTGATCGTCAAATGTTTAACGTACATTGGAAAGCAAAATGCTCCTAAAACTGTGCCTATTCCCTATAATGATTCAGCTCTCAATGACCCAAAAAAAATCATACTCAATGTAGTGTGAATGGTTATAAATCGAAGACATATACTCCTTCTCATGGATAATTCACGGATCAATATTAATATCTGATTATAAGCATCCTTGGGAGAGCCCTATGTCCAGCAGTGGACTTTATGCGGCTGAAATTAATGATAACATGGTATAATAAAACAAGGTATTCTCTTCCCGTGACAGCTGATGACGTAGGTGGAACATGAACACATCATCAGGTTAATGCGTTGCCACTGTGTGAAATTGAATTTCCCGAACTCCGATTATATACCAATTTCGAATTAATAATCCATTATATCAATTTATAAAATATTGAATTGATGAATCACGCAAGATACTAAATAGCTAAGTTACTTAATATTTTATTTAATATTCATGAACTAATTGAGAAAGTCCTTAAATTTACTGAAAAGAACAATCAGTGGCAACACATCGTGACGTAGTCAAGTTCCATCTCGGGAAGAGGATACCTTGTTTTATTATACCATGGATGATAATAATAATCCTTTAATTTATGGTGCGTTCTCATACATTGCTGAGTGTATTCTTATAGTACAAAATCCTAAATTTCTATGAACTAATTTGTTCAAGCTTCGAAAAACCTATAATTAATGTACATAACCCTCAACTGATAACAAGGACAAAATGTTAAAGATAAATAATGCTCACAGGCAGAACAGTTGTTCTACAGTTTAATTAATCTGTTACAATAATTTATACGTTAGATTTCTACGTTAGATTTCTACGCTGCAATCCCGCCAATGGCCATTGTGGACTTACGCACATAAATTGTCAGTGCTTGAACATTTAATGTCACTGGTGTGGACACACCCTCCAACATATTTTAGTTAGGAGTAGGACATTTCTTAACAACAATTTTGGCACCTCTAGACAAACTAAAAGAAAAGGCAGGTGTTATGTCGATGTCATATCAAGTGCTTAGCAGCCAATTCGGCAACCAGCGCCGGCAGCGGAGGCACTCCCTAATAAAAATTAACGAACGTTTGCTAAACCTGTTTTAGTTAAAATACGTTTTGTCTCGTTATTTTCAAATTTTAACATGAGTAAAAGGGACAAAACATGTTTTAGCTAACATAGGTTTAGCAACTAGCAGATTGGAATGGGACTAGACCAGGCGGGGCACGTTTTCCGAATGGTGATGGATAGATGGGCTCACATAACGACCGGTGGATTCCAGGAGACGGGAAACGATCAAGAGGAAGGCCTAAAATTAAATGGGACCTATGGGACCTAAACAGCTAAAAAAATAAGGTTTACAAGTTTTTGTTTTTTTTTTGAGTATGCGCCCACCGAAAAGAGCCAAGCTCTTAAATGCAAAGGCGAAGTACACCATAATATAATGTCTGAAATACTATTTGTCATAATGATTCAATTCCATAACTACGATCCCAAGATCACAAACGATATCGAAGTCTAAGGCAGGAGATTTTTGCTCTCTTTGTGAATTCTACCGTTTGTACAATAAATAAATAAAAGTACCTGGGCGACCGAGCTTTGCTCGGTTATTATTATTACTATTTATTGTGATATAGTGGTGTTTAGGTGATAATCTACATAAACTTGTCTACAAACAATAAAAATTAAAAAAATATGTATAAACTTTAACATATAATAAAAAACAAAAGTAGGTCACCGATCGGGATTCGAACCCGTAACACTCGTTTCTTGCCGTCCGCGTCTTAAAACCGCTGGACCAAACGGCTAGTGGCTGCGTATAAAGAAAAACGCATGAAAACTCAAAAACACGCGTTTTCTGAAACATAAGACTAATCTAGATCGATTTTTTACTCCCGAAAACCCCCGTATACCAAATTTCAGCGAAATCGTTAGAGCCATTTCCGAGATCACAGAAATTTATATACATATAAATAAATAAATATACAAGAATTGCTCGTTTAAAGGTATAAGATATATACGGACAAATCACATAGGTTTAGCCAGCCCCAAAGTAAGTGCAAGAAATTACGTCATAGTAATTTCGTACCCTGTAAAAATATAAATCCGACACAAACTTTACACTATATTATAATACTTTCACGGTTAGCTGTAAAGAGTTCTTCAATACTTTTTTCCGCAACACACAAAAATCCGTTTTACGTAAACGTTTTTGTTACTAAATATCACCAGGCGTTCATAACAAGCAAAAACTTCATAACGAATTACAGTACTTACAGCGGCGAGTTAAGCAACGGATTAAATTGAGATTGACAGGCAGAAAACTAGGGAAACTCCACGTGAACCGGAGAAAGTTAATTGGTAAGTTTCCTAGATAGGGTTACTGTCAGGGACGTATTCTCCACGTGGCTAAAAGGACAACTGCACATCGCGGTTCACAGAAAGGGGCAAGTTACTAACCCCATCTCTTTCCACTTTTTTCCACTTTGTCAGCAAATCTTAATTGATCGTCAACAACTCTTAAGCTTATAAACAATTTCTCCAATTGACGTCAATGGAGGATTCGCTGACCAACAGAATAAATTAATATAAATACTAGTTTTTAACAGAAAGTAAGCTAGTTATTAAGAACTAGGCCTGTGACGTTGTACAAATTAAGTTTTTTTTTTATAATTCCCATGTTTGTTACTTAATTCGCGCAAAGAAAATAAAAGCCCATGTTGCTATTAAAAGAACGTAAAGCTTATCTACGCACATAGCCAAAAGAGGCCGTTTTTCGCAAATGTGCGTAGAAAAGCTTCACGTTCTTCATTTTAACTTTAAATGGATGCAGCACTTTACCCCAGAAATAGCTGTGGATTTTTAAAAGCTAATGATGTAGAACTAATATTCCATGGGCTTGTAATAACTAAATACGCCACAGTTTACCTTGTGTGCTGAACGCTGAACTTGCCTGACCTATATGTGCAATTATCAACAGAAACGAAAGTGTGAAATGATTAAACTTATGAAATTGAGAAGATATGTTTATGTTGTTAGGCCAAGAGCACACTAATACTGCTTATGGCACTAATATTAGAGCTTGACGACGGATCGAAAGATCCTGAAGAGAGACAAGGATGCAAGGTTAATATACAATACTTATATTAATTCTTTGACGAAAGCCATGGAGGAAGATGTCAAGGCGGTCGGTTTAAATTAAATTTGGAAAGAGCCTACGAGAGTTTATGAAAACCAGTATTATTAAAAGTACCACGACTTTCAAGCAATCACCTCAAAATCCTCCAATAACTTTTGAACGGCTGAACCAATTCTCATCAAACATAGCTAAGAACCACCGCAAGGAAACTTGCTTTCATGTGAAAAAAGCCACATCGAAATGAGTCCATCTGTTCGAGATCTACGATCCACAGACTAGTTTGGCGTCAAGCTTATAATCTTTTTCCGTCAGGGGTTCAACAGAGTTTATCAACATCATCATTAGGTTTCAAAAACTAAGATGAACGCAAAGGGTATGCGAATTAGTTTGTGCGATCCTGTTCTGTACCTAGCCGCTACGATATACAATGTCCTTTTTAATTAAGTACAAATATTTTAAGGGGTGGTTCAGTCCATCACAAATTTTCCTAATGAATGTATATCGAAATACGAAAAAATTTTTAGGTTCTCATACAAATCGAAGTAGTCACGTGATATCATTACTATGGGAAATGTTTTTTTTTTACGTATTTCGATATATATTTATTGGGAATAGTTGTTAGGAATGATGGACTGAATCACGTCTTAAAATATTTGTACTTAATTAAAAAGGACATTGTATAGAAAGTTAAGTAATATTGCATTTCAATTGAAAGCCAAGTATACCCCTACTGATAAGAGCTCTGTGAGAAAGTTAGTAGGTAGTCAAGTGTTAGGTAAAGGGAGAATTATAATTCTCTTTTTCATCATTATAAGGTCTTTTTGTCTCTACTGCAGGAGCACGACCCTCTCTGTACTACCCGAGCCAAACTTGGCCAGAGCTGCCAGAGGTCTTGGCCTACACTCCACGCTGGCCAGACTGGTTAGAGAGGTAGCATTGATGTTTATAAGCTTTGTTTAGCTTGTATTCCCTAAGTCGCCTTCTACGACATCCACGGGTGGTCTTGGAGTGGCCCTATTCTACTCTGCCGGAAACCACACGAATAGTTTTAAGCAATCCTCTTTTTACCTAACAAATATTCATATGGGTCCTTGTTACGGGCAATTAGTAATTATAATTACCCAGGTAAACCCTTATCCCTTATCTCACCACTTATCAGTAGGAGTATACTTGGTTGTATTGGAGTATACATGCACCCACAGATGTATGGCAGGAATTACACGATTTCACAATAGTTGTTTCATTATCTCTTAATATAATACCTTACAAAGCTGGAGTTGAACCTCACAGCAGGAGGCTCTTTACGCAATATCATTATATCACCACCCGTGATTCACATCAGCTAGAAATCGAATATCGATGGAAATCTGCGTTGCTGTCGAGAACCAATAGTAAACACAGACAAGCAGTAAAAGGCAAGAACTGACTGGCAGAAAAAATTATCAATATTTAATAATAACATATCTAGTATGTTAATAAATAAAGCTTAACTTAAGAAATCAGAATTATTGTTTATTATATCTTAATAACAGCTTGAACAGGTCAATATTTAGAAAATTAACACATTCACACACAGGACACTTACTGCTGTGGACGTAATTCAAGTGTCATTTCTATTGTGTCTGGCGGAGTGTCCTGCAATGTGTTAAGATGATTCTTTTATTTCGCTCAAATTTTATGTCTAACTTTTTTACTATTCAGCTTACTTTGGAATGCCTTACCTGGGGACACCAAAAGTTTTATTTTATTTTATTTATTTAGGTACGTAAAACAGGTTACAATCATAAACACAAATATAAATACAAACAATATTAAAAGACTGGACCACGCCTACCCATCGCCATATAAACGTAATTATTACCCTTCCGTCCTCACGAGATGGCGCAGTAGGTATCGATTAAAACCACGGAAAACATTAAAATCTTTTATTACCATTATTTGAACAAAGTAATACTCTAACTTATTAAATATGATTTTTATGAGCTGCAATAAATATTTTTAAAGCACTTTCTTTGTCTATTTCACGAAATTCAGAAATATTTGTCTAAAAGCACAATTTTTGGTTTTTAATTATGTCACTAGATGGCACTTTGTGTGCTTTAAGGTTTTATGTGGGATTATATTGATGGCAGCACCGTCTTTACTATAAAGCGTAGGTACTAACTCGTCCGTAAGAATGGATTATACAAATGATACCTACCTATTATAATATCTTGTAATAATGTACCTCAGAGTAAAATATACTACGTACACTGTGTACAAACAAAATCGTATTCGTATCATTTTGCGCTGCATTTTGTTTATAGAACAAAGTACCTGGGCGACCGAGCTTTGCTCGGTTATATCTCAAACATTAACAATTTTTTTTTAAACTTGTCTAAATACAATGCAAAATAAAATAAAATGTAAACTTAAACATAAAAAAAAACAAAAGTAAGTCACCGAGTGGGATTCGAGCCCGTAACACTCTTTCTAGCGGTCGGTATCCTTAACCGCTGAGTTAAATCAAGGCGGTCGCGGCGCGACGAAATTAGCGACCATATTCTGCGTGGAAAGAAAAACGCATGAAAACTCGAAAACACGCGTTTTCCCAAACATAAAACTAATCTAGATCGATTGTTTACCCCCGAAAACCCCCATATACATATATAGTTAGAGCCGTTTTCGAGATCACAGAAATTTATAAATAAATATACATATATACAATGTCCATTTTTATTAAGTACAAATATTTTAAGGGGTGATTCAGTCCATAATTTCGAACAACTTTTCCCAATGAATGTATATCGAAATACGAAAATAAAATTTTCATTTTCCATAGTAATGATATCACGTGACTACTTCGATTTGTATGAAAACCTAAAAAAAATTTTTCGTATTTCGATATAAATTTATCGGGAAAAGTTGTTCCAAATGATGGACTGAATTACCCCTTAAAATATTTGTACTTAATAAAAAAGGATATTGTATATGAATGGTTAGTGGTGTCATTTTTTGAAATGCGAAGTCACTAAACGCACGGATTTTTGTATGGAAAAAACATTCGTTATTGTGACTCTGCGTTTCATAAATGGCACTTACTTCAAACACGTTTTTAAATTTGATATTTTATAACATAAATGATCGACGCGTCGCTGTCCTGCATCCGAATCTGTTAATTTTAACACCCCTCGTGCGGCGCGCGCGGCTACCTACCCCTTGTAGGTATGGCGCGATTACGGGTTACGTACGTAGGACAGCATTAACAATGGCCAAAAGTGTATTATCATAGATACTCATCTTATGCCTAAACATTTGTTTTCTCGCTAACGCCATCTAGTGACGAACTCTTAAACACTTACTATATGCTTTCGCGGCTTTGGCTAGTCCTGTGTGCTGCCATCTCTGCGAGTTGCTGGAACTAGAAACGCCTACTCAATTTGCCTACTTAAGGCCGGTCCAAAAGTTTCTATGGCGTTGGGTATCTGTTACGTTAGTAATTATATTATCTTTGACTGGACTGTAGCCCAAAACATACGCACACAGCAAGATTACAAATGACCTAACGTAAACATATATAAAGATTATTAAACATTTAAATCAAATTAAATTACAATAATATATAAAATTATTTTACCTAAAGTATCTCAAATAGGCACCAATTCAAGAAAAAAGTCCACACCCACCTTTTTCCTAAATTGTTGCAGCGGAACTATCGATCCCCGGTCAGGTCAAGATGGAAAATAATCTTTTTCAGATCAACCTGGGTCTTGGATGTTTATTTATTTATGTATTTATTATGAAATATAGTATCAGAGAGTTAGTATCCCATAACACAAGTCTCGAACTTACTCTGGAGCTTACTCAATCTGCGTGATTTGTCCGTATATATTCATGTAGATACTTTTAAATTTATTTTATTTTAGTCTTTTTAAAATTTTTACTTTTTTAAAGTATTTTTTTTAATTTTAGTTAGTATGTTTCTTGTTTTAAAAATTGAGGCCAAACAGCTAACAGTGTTGATGTCTGTGAAGTAATATAAGGTGACAACTGTGACACTAAGACTTCCTCTACCCAATCGTTCGTTCAATGACAAACCTCATAAGTAAGAACATAAATCATCTACATATACAAATATTTAAAAACTGGCTTTTTAATTACATCAATGTCAATACATACGACAGGTTTACATAAAAAAATTGCAATTATTACGTGTCCGTTTCTGCTGACCGTAAAACAAATTCGCTGTTTATCACATTATCTATGTACTTGCATTAAGGGGATACATGAATTTTCCGGCGTCCAGTGGCGCCCCCATTTGAAATACATCATTTGAAAGGAAAGGGAGATATCATTTAAAATTTTGTCTTGACTTAGACTTAACCCTAGATAACAATTCAAAGTATTTCATAAACTACTGTTTATAGTTTAAAGTGATAACATTAAGCTTTTCTACGCCACTAGCTAAAAGTGGCCTTTTCTTAGGGTTCCGTAGTAAACAAGGAACCCTTATAATTTCTTAATTATGGCTATGTATATTAATTATGGCGAAAAAGTCGTAAAATAAAATATGGAAAAAAAAATTTTTTCAGGGTAGCTGCCATACAAGTAAAGACGTAGTCAATATTTTTTTTCTCGACAAACACATTGAGTAGGGTATCGTTGACAAAAATATTGTTAGCTTGTCAACACCATTTTTCGATTTAGGGATTCGTTTCTGAAATATTTGGGTTTAAAGTTCAAATTTTTGTTCGAGTCAAGTGTCCCCCCCCCCCCCCCCCCTCTATCTGCTAAACGGTTATATATGGCCACGTGAAAAAAATCAGAATTATAGCATATATAATGTAGTTTGAAGGAAAACTATCAGAGCCAAATAGGGTATACAAATTAAAAAGTTATAGGCGATCAACTTATAAAATGTACTTGAAAAAGACATTTTCATACAAATTCAATAGATATTACTTTTTAGACGTTTTTAGTGGCAAGAACTCAAAGTTGGCATTCGCAACTACGGAACCCTACACTGCGCGTGGCCCGACACGCACTTGGCCAATTATTTTTAAACTATAAACAGTAGTTCTAAAAATACTTTGAAGATTTATCTAAAATGAAAAGGTCAAGATAACATTTTTTAATGATATCACCGTTTCCTTTCAAATGATTTATTTCAAATGGGGGCGCCACTGGACCCTGGAAAATTCAGGTAGCCCTTTAAATGACCGCTAAAAATCACCAATATTCTAATAATTATTGGAAAAGTCGGTACTATACACAGTAGGTTAAAAACCATAGCTTTATTCCGCTTCATACCGTTTCCTGACATAACATAGTCAAATCAGTTCAAGCAGAAAGCCCATAATGCCACGAAAGCGGCATCGCTATGGAACTAATAAAGGAAATCACATAGATCTCAGTTTCAAGGCTCGTATTATGTCGGAATGGATATTCAGTATAATATTCCGGCCATACCCCGCGGCTACCTTAGCGGGCATTGTCGGATATTTTTGCCACATAACGTTATCATTATCACTGACTTTCTAGAGCTTTCTAAATACTTACAAGTATTTCAACGCAAATCCCTAAACATTTTTCATAGTATTTTGGTTTTATAATCCTACTAATATTATAAAAGTGAGTTTGAATATTTGTTTGTTTGTTTGTTACTACTTCACGCTTCAACCACTTAACCTATTTAGATGAAATTTGGTATGGATATATTTTGATACCTAGAGAAAGGCATAGGATAGCTTTTATCCTAAATTCCCATGGGGAGCGA
Source organism: Acrobasis consociella (assembly GCA_963555685.1). NCBI lineage: Eukaryota > Metazoa > Arthropoda > Insecta > Lepidoptera > Pyralidae > Acrobasis > Acrobasis consociella. The sequence goes on along the minus strand of OY743124.1, from coordinate 6,122,341 downwards.
ACCCCACGGGCACAGGTAGTTGTTGAATAAATTCCATGATTTGTCGCCAATGTACGTAGATAAGTGTTGGTTTTTGTGGGAAATATATAAGGTCTAAAATATACTGAAACTATTTTAAGGGTTAATTCAGTACATGGTACTGAACAACTTTCCCCAAGGAACGCGTATCGAAATATGAAAAGTAATTTGTGGCCTTCCATACAAGTTGACCGATTAGCTGATCCGAATTTTGATGGAGGCCAAAAGTGTGGGGTGTTGAATAGGTTTTTCAAAAATATATTTTTTATTTATAAATCCGTTTGAGAAATATTTGGTTTTAACGTGCAAATTATATCTCTATCAGCTTAACGGTTTTATTTGGCACATGAAAAAGTAACAGCATAGTATGTATGAAAAAAAACTATCATAAAACAAATAGCTTTAAGTACATACGTTTGTTAAAATTAAATATTAATAGACCACTTAAAAATAAACTCGAAAAAGAAACATTTCAAACAAATATAATTGAAAATTAGATTTTTTCATTGAAAGCCGGCATTCGCAACTAAGGAATCCCGACTCACACTCGGCCGGTAATTTCTTCTTTTATAAGCAAAAAGAGTTATCTTCGTCATCATAAAGCCTAAATACACTGTACTACAAATTCGCTTTCATTTAGAAATGAAACGCAGAAGTGAGCGTACTTTTTGCGGTTAAATTAATAATGTCTATATTGCGAAAGTGTGCGAAACGTATGTCCTCATGTTTGATCATGTGGGTCTTAAATCTTAATGGATTTGACAGCTAGCTCGTTAGGAGTTTTGGACAATTTCTCTTAATGCAATATCATATTTCTTTTGATCACACCCGGCGTCGAGCGCCAGCTATGTCTTCAATAACGATCTCTCGGCTCTGTCGGGTCTCATTTGGGTCTTTTAGAGCCTAAATTAGACCCAAGGGCCACGCTAAACGCGTAAATTGGAATAATAACTGATCTATCCGCATCTGTGAGCGACGAAAAGTAGCTGGTGTATTTTTTAACTAAAAACCGACTTCAAAACCAAAATATTTTGATAAAATTTCTTTTAAATCAAATCACACAGATTGAGCTAGCCCCAACGTAAGTTCGAGACTTGTGTTATGGAATACTAAACTCAACGATACTATATTTTATAACCAATACATATATAGATAAACATCCAAGACCTAGGTCAATCTGAAAAAGATTATTTTCCATCTTGACTTGGCCGGGTATCGAACCCGGGACCTCCAGTGTGACAGCCTGGTATAATGACCACTAGACCACAGAGGTCGTTAAAATCTTGTTTGAAGTCGGTTAAAATAGGCATTAGTTCAAAACCTAGTCTGTACTAGGGTTTACAGGTAGCGGCAACAGCGGCATGCGTACCACACAGGTGCAACGCGATAAAATCGGCTCTAGAGAATTATTGGCGGGTAATATTGAAACACAGCTTCAAGTTATAATACTTATTGTAACAATTTTACTTGGTCTGCCATTAAAAATAGAGGAGTAAATAAAAGCAATACGTTATTTTTGTAAACACAACAAAACTTCCAACTTTAAAACCATTTATTTGTGTATCACAATTAGGGTCTTATATTATATACATACTGTGATTCGCCTTTCAGACATACAAATGTCAGCGTATAGGTACTTACTTATTTACTAATTTAAAATTTACAGTTTAATGCACCGAGTCTCAGCACCGAGTCTAACTACTTGATTGAACGATTCGCGTTTGTATGTGTCTAAGTTTGTTCGACGACAACTTGAGTAATTTGAGATCAGATCTTCATGGGTCAAGCGCAAAACGTCTCTTTCGCAAAATGTCTCTTTCGCAGAATGACTCTATCGCAGAAGTTCTCTTTAGCAGAATGTCTCTTTCGCAAAATGTCGCGACAAAATGTTGAGTGGGCGTGTAGATTATATAATCTATAGAATTTTTAAGTTCGAACATGAACTAAATCGGCAAAATACTTGTGTACACGGGTTTACAACCGGTAGCATGCGTACGGCACAGGTGTGGTGCGATGTGATGGTATCTCAAGAGTTATTGGCGGACCACATTTACGCTATACCTAGGTTGAGAACATTAACTGTCGGTAGCGGCTTGAGCTATAATTCTGTCGGCGGGCTGATAACGATAGTGCTTTGTTGAGCGGGAAACGGTAGTAAAAGTGTTAAAATTTGATGTAAATTGGAAACATTCAGCTATGTCAGATGGTCAGACTAAAGAATAGGATTCAGACCTTTGGGCAACTCAAAAATCTGACACCAGTATTAGCTAGGACTCTTACAGACGATTTACAGTATGACGGTAGGCGACCGTCGCCGATTATCTGTGACCGTCGCCGACCTGTGACGCGCGGCAGTTTTTGACAGTTTGTGATAGATTGATATTTAACGTGTCCATTTGAGACAGTCGGCGACATGTATCGCGGGCATTCAGTCGCTTGCCTGTAAGAGCCCTAGCCAACCCTGTAAATTTAAGGCCAAAAACATATAGGCCTGGGTCTGAGACCAGGGTCAGACAAAATTACCTGTGAGCACCATTTGGGATTAAGAATTGATGCTACTTATTTGAAATTATACTCATACGTTTATACGTACGAGAGTATAGATTCGTAGTAAATAATAAATGATAATGCTTTAGTTGGTTGACTTGAAGTGTTAGAATTTAATGCAAATTGGAAACATAAATTAAACGCGAAGAATAAGGAATTACTTTTACTAAAGGTAAAGGCTTATGTAAGTAATAGTAAGTTTCTGCAAGGCCTAGAGTCTAATTAAGAATAGATTTGAAAATGGTATTGGGTCTTGCGAAGTATGATACGTATTTTTGTATTTTTGCTGAACATAAATTCTGACTTTTGCCCTAGTTTCCTGTTCGTCCGAGCGAGTGAAGTAAATGAGGGCTACAATTCAAGTTGGGGCGAATAAACATTGAATGTATTAGGATTAAGTCTATGTGGCAACTCGTCGAAAACGCTCATTGTCTAAATCGCAAGTCGTCATAATATATATACTTATATAGTTGAATCTGAACAGATTCAAATTGAAATGTTGAGTCATTAATGTCATTATCTTACAGTCGGTTTGATTGAAATCATTTGTCTCCTAACTCCTCAACCATATTTCCATCACATCGGACATGAACCAGGTTACACACATCGCAAAACGCTTTCTCTAACCTCCGATGACAATCTGCCACATATGTGACGTCACGCGGCAAGATCACAGACTCGATTGATATGATCCGGCGCAGCGATGCAGCAAAATATTTCGGGCCGTGTTGTTTGTAAACTAATTACGTTGTGATTGATTGTTGCAGTAGCCATAGAATAAGTATGTCGCTCGCGTGTTCATGTTTGTAAACTGTTTAGGGACTCATTTATAATACTTAACAATTTTCTTAAGACATGTTATAAATAAATATAAATATATAACGTGAAAGGGGCATACCCGTAATAAATTAAACCGCGGGTTATACTATCACTATAGTATAGTATAAATTTCGACATTCCCATGTGAATTGCCAGGGCGGCAGCACACTTTAGTATGGAAATGACAATTATTTTTTGTTATTTTGTTGAAAATTTGCTTGAAAGTCAGGGTTTTCGTAGATTGTCTGCCAAATAATAGATGTCGCTACGGATATAAGTTCTACTATTTCGTTCCTCCGCTTATACCTAGATGGCGTTTACATATATATGATACTATTGAAACTCGAGGTATTTTGAATTTGTCTTTCATGTATCTCGCAAGATTTATTTTCTAATCAAGAGAAGTTCTTTAACTTAATACAATCTTCGCTTCCACATTTCATCTTAACCATAAAATTAACGAGCAACCCGTTCTATGTGCGTAACGTGCGCTAATTAGCGATGGAATCGCGACGTGAAAGCCCTGATCTAACACTACGATTAGCACATTAGCTGTGAGTTCTACTTGTATAGCACATACAAATTTAATGTACTTACTTGTAAGTACTAAAACGTGAAAGTAATATTTACGACCATTCGGCAGCCCTATGCGTACAGTCAGCATCAGAGATATCTGACCCCTCCTCCACCTACATCTCGAATTTTCTCAGAAACTGAAAATAATATTAACATAAAAATGTGTATTCAGAGAGATTTTAATATATTTTTTTTGAATATACATTTTCATGTAAATATTTTCTTCAGTTAAAGAGAAAATTCAAAATGCTGATAGACGAGGGGTCAGGTATCTCTGATGCTGACTGTACTTATAAGAAATCGGGCTAAGGTGACTACACACGAAACAAATTTGGATTGGTGCTGTACTGCAGATTGTATTGTATTGTGTGTGGAAAGAAATCTGGCTAAGGTGGCTTCATACAATTCAATATGGATTGGTGCTGTACTGCAGATTGTATTGTATTGTGTGTGGAAAGAAATCTGGCTAAGGTGGCTTCATACAATTCAATATGGATTGGTGCTGTACTGCAGATTGTATTGTATTGTGTGTGGAAAGAAATCTGGCTAAGGTGGCTTCATACAATTCAATATGGATTGGTGCTGTACTGCAGATTGTATTGTATTGTGTGTGGAAAGAAATCTGGCTAAGGTGGCTTCATACAATTCAATATGGATTGGTGCTGTACTGCAGATTGTATTGTATTGTGTGTGGAAAGAAATCTGGCTAAGGTGGCTTCATACAATTCAATATGGATTGGTGCTGTACTGCAGATTATATTGTATTGTGTGTGGACGTGTTGTGTCAATTTTCGGCTGGAATTGCGAACTTTGTTCTTTGCATCCCTTTCATGCACTTGCAAATGAAAGTGATGGTCAGCGTTTAGAGTTATTGTTGATTTTTTGTCCGTCAGCCCCTTATCGTCCTCTCAGAAAAAACTGGATCCGCTCTTTTCTTAACTTATTATAATCAATCTCTCTAAATAAAGAATCAGATTGTTATTGCAGATTGTATGCTAAATTGTGTCGTTAGCTTTATAAAACGCACAATAAGGTTTTAGCTATCGTGTTTTAAAGACTTGCTTTTAAGGATAAATTTTTCCCGTATCTTACATATCTATGATACAATAGCTCTACTTTCTATATATACATCTTTTTAATGTGACACTGATAATTTATTTAATTTATATTATTAAATCACTATTGACCACAATGGTATAAAAGGTGAACTTAATGCTAATGTAATTGGCCAACACTAGTTTAAGATTGTTCAGGCTGCCTAAAGGCATCTGACATAGCTTGACAACTGCCCTACTAGGATGACAACCAACGGCTTATATGTGCCTTCCGATGCACAAAAGACATTGAGCAATTTCTATGCCACTTGTGGTCAACTGGTCACCCATCCAAGTGCGGACCACGCCTGGTGTAGCTTCAGTTGCAAAAGCGCTAGTTATGAGCTGCACATTCCCGCTAGGCCATCGAGCTCCTCAGTTAAATTATACAAGTTAATGTTTATGAAGGCGCATACCAAAACGAATATACAAAACACCATGAGCCAAATATGGAAACCATCATAAAAATATTGTAAATAAACTTCACAAGCGCGTTCGTGAAAGGAAGTCTTCAAAAATGGAGCATTGACTTTTACGACCTGACGAAATTACAAAACCGGCCAAGTGCGAATCGGATTCGCGCACTAAGGGTTCCGGACTATTATCTATAAAAAATCGCGTTTGTTGTATGGGAGCCTTTAAATATTTATTTTATTTTGTTTTTAGTATTTGTTGTTGTAACGGCAACAGAAATACATAATTTGTGAAAATTTCAACTATCTAGCTTTCGCGGTTCTTGAGATACAGCCTGGTGACAGGCAGACGGACAGACGCGAAGAGCGAAGTTTTAGTAATTGGGTCCCGTTTTTATCCTTTAAGTACGGAACCCTAAAAACAAACGTTGACTGTTACTATTCGTTAAACTTGTCGTAACTTAAAACGACAGAGGTTTTAACACTTTTTATTAGGTAATTAATGAGAAGTAAAATTAAATTTATTCATAAAAAACACGTCATAATTTTCATAACAGAACAACTTTCTTTATTTGCCATAAGTGTTGGACATAGGATTGTCAATTTTTAAAAATATAATAATGCATCTTAACACATATTTAATTCCAGTTATTTTTGTTTAAAACTTCACTAGATAGAGCTGATATAAAATTTCTTTAATTTCCGAAATCGCAAATTCTCACTATGAATCTGAAAGAGACACAGACTTTAAATCATATAACGCACAATAGACGTGGCAGACTTCCCGACTGTTTATGAAATCCTTTGTTGCCTTCAGATTAATGGTCACAGCAAATTATCCAGTCTCATAAGCGCTAAATCGCAGTAAAGTCGAGACAATACTGCGATACCAGGCATTACCGAAGATCGATGGATGATAAATAGATGGTCTTGTCACAGAGCCTGTATAACGACCTCTTAGGCAACTAGACAAGACGATATCAAATTTAACGACAAAGATTTAAAGATTCAAATGTTTATTCAGTAATTAGACCTTTACAGGCTTTTTTACACGTCAATATGTATAATTTACATTCCGTGTAGTGCATATTGTTATTCTTTTTAATCAACGTAAGCTTCTGGTACCAGCTCTTCGCACCGACCATTGCTGAGAAAATACTCCGAAAGAAACGAAATTTTCACAGTACTGGTCGCCTACTCCCCAGAAGGGTTTTGTCAAAAAGACAAGAAAAATAAATAAAGATAGAATTTTGATACAAAGGCGGACTTATCTATTTATTTATTATGAATCTAATATTAACGAAAGTCATGGAATATCGTCAGATTGAAGTAAAAATATTGCCGAGAAAACACAAGCCATAATCATAGTGCATATTGTATAGGAAATGTATCGTATCTATACTCCATTTGGTTAGGTATTTAAATAAATGTAAACAACCTTGATATACCTTTTTATTGAAATATACACTTTATAAATTAATAATTTTGCTAATTACAAAGTAATTATGTTATAAATTTGTAATTTGCTAAGGTATTGATTTATAAAGTGTATAATTCAATAAAAAGATATGTCAAGATTGTTAACATTTATTTAAATACCTAACTAAATGGAGTATAGTCTAATAAGTAATGCATAGAGGTCGTCGTCACGAGAGGTTAATTCTACCATCGTGCAGCTTTCCCGCGGAATCCACGACGCGCATTAGTCAATCAGGTTATAATATCAGATAAAGGCAATTTGTAAACGACTCAGATGTACCGATGACCCCGGAAAGGAGGGTCGCTGTCGGAATGATACCTTTATGAAGACGATGTCAAATTGTCAGGTCTCAGAGATCAAGGTATGTCGGGGATATCGTGCAATGGTTTTAATCATGATAAATGTTAATCTATTGAATGTCTTGCTTGTCTCAATGTGGAGATGGCGCGATAGTGTTTTGCTGGTTCCCTTGATCCGCTTTTACGATTTCCAATCTATAAAACTTTCATTGTCGACCTTCGGGGCGTAGTGGTCACCATGCTAGTTTGCCACCCATAGGTTCCGGGTTCGATCCCCGGGCGAGTCGGAAAATGGCCTTTTTCAAATTGTCCTAGGTCTTGGATGTTAATCTATGTTATTTGTTATACTTATAATATAAAATATAGTACCGTTGCGTAAGTATCCCATGTTAAAATTTGAACTTACTCAAAATGACAGAATAAAAGGAATAAATTATTAAAGGAATATATTATAAAAGGAATTTTTGCCCTGCGTCTGACATTATCTCCCATGTAAATAAAAATTAGATATTTTCCTGGATCAAAAATAAATTATTTGTTATGTAAAGTAATGTCACTTGTAATGATCATATATTATTTTCATGTTACTTTAGATTTATTATTAAATATATATAAATATGTAGAAGTAAGTGGATGTAAATATTATTTTTATTTTGATTTTGTATCGATGTGATTACTATCTCGCACGTGAATGCCGATCCAAAGCCTTACTAAAAATGTTTCTTTTTTTTTTTAAGTTAATTTGCGTTTCTTTTTGTGTACTAATATAGGTTAAGTTTACTAACACTATATGGATTTATAATTATCTGAAATAAAAATATATTATTATTATTATTATAAATGGTAACACCTTCGAGTAACCTATAAATCCTATATTTGGGGGGTTTGTGAATTCTATCTGCTAGGGAAATATTTATATTTCTTGGTCAAGCTATTCGTGTTCAAACTTAGTGTGTAAATCCTATGTTTTATAATACAGTAAGACTTTACATTCAGCTCAAACAAACATAGCCTACAATCATGTGTCATGCTTTCTAGCAGGCAATCAAAAAGCCATTAGAAATATTAGAATCACTTACAAATTGTTCCATTTATCTTTCTATAGCCGAGGTAAGTAGAATGCATAGTATCTAATGGTATCAAAGTGGGCTAATGTAGCGCTTATTTATGGAGTGAAGCATATATTGGAATAGTAAAGGTCATAGGCGTTTAAAGAGTCGATTAGGCAGGGTTCACAAATTATTAAATATAAATTACAAGTTAACAAACCTGGGTGTATTCTTTTAAACATGAATTAAATTAAATCGTGCAAAAGGAACACAAAAAGTATTTAGTATGAGTACCTACTTATGATCAGGTAAGTAAAAGGTAATCCTTAGAGGCATGGTCTTCATGGATAAATGCGAGCGCGCTTTTGAGGCGAATTTACGAAAAATTTTACACTACAACAATATTTATATTGTATACTAGCAGTCCATCCCGGCTTCGCCCGTGGTACATACATAGCCTATGTCACTCAGGGATAACATACCTATCCAACAGTGAAAGAATTTTTAAAATCGATCCAGTAGTTTCGGAGCCTATTCAATACAATCAAACAAACAAATCTTTCCTCTTTATAATATTAGTGTAGATTTCTACTTATTTATTCTTGATTCTTGGTCTGAGATTTATACGCTAAAAAGCAAGTACATAGGTAAAGATTTTAACTTAGTGTTCTAATATATTCTTGCTTTAGATCTAGATATGTGACGCCAATTTGATTCAAACAACGAAATAAATTTATATGTCGTAGCAAATATGTAAATCTTGTGTTGTTATATAAATATAGTATGTATACTTGGTCTTTCTCTGAGTCGCCGATAAATTTAGAGAATGTATAATTGTACATCCAAGATATACTACAAGGCTTCCCGCTAAATGGACGGCAGCTATAGGTAATAATTTTTCAAAACGGACTTCACCTCCGAACTACAAAATCTTTGGCGGTTTTGATAAATAAAATTATGGGATCACCTGACAACTATACCCTTTCAAAAAAGAATTTTCCAAATCAGTCCAGATGTCTTCGAATAATTGGTGAAAAAAATAAAATAAATATATAGGGACAAATTACACTGATTGAGGTAGCCCCAAAGTAAGTTCGAGACTTGTGTTATGGGATACTAACTCAACGATACTATATTTTATAACAAATACATATATAGATAAACATCCAAGACCCAGGACAATTTGAAAAAGTCCATTTTACAACTTGCCCTGACCGGGAATCGAACCCGGGACCTCTGGGTGGCGGACTAGCATGGTGACCACTACGCCACGGAGGTCGTCATTGATAACCTTTTTGGATATCGGTAAATAAATTAAACTCAGGCAAGTGAGGTAAAGTTTAGTGAGAAAATTTATTCACTAATGTCTGTTTCCACAGGCGTAGTATAGTCAGTTTGCTTAAATACATAAGTGAATGTCAATAATCTTGATATTTATGTCTTTTTATTGAAATATACACCTTATAAATCAATACCTTTGCATGTAATATATAATTCATAACAAAATTACTTTGTAATTTGTAAAGATATTGATGTATAAAGTGCATATTTAAATAAAAAAACATGTCAAGATTGTTTACTTTTATTTAAATAACTAACAGCCTTAAGACAGCATTTTACGCGGTGCCGCCAACGCCGCAGGTAACAATTCCTGAGGAAGAAGATCTAGACAGAGAAGGCACTGACCTGATGCTCCCTTAGCTTCCGCATGAGCTCGTGGTAGGAGGCGGCGCGCGCGGCGGCCAGCGACGGCGGCGGCAGCCGGCCCTCCATGCCGTGCAGCCAGCGCCGCAGGCAGCGCAGCTCGTGCGCCGGGTCTGCGGGAGGTACGGGTAGTTGAAATAATGGCCTATGGTATAAATAAAGTTTCAGAACCTGGGCTTTACAGGTCGTTGAAAGTTTGCGGGGAATCGCTAAAAGCCTATGCCTGTTTATTGTACCCACTCTCTACCCTGTGTTATAAATTGTCCTCTTATTTCAAGGTTGACTGGAAGAGATCCCTATCTGGGATAAGTCCGCTTTTGTACTGTTTTCTTCTTCTAACTTGTATTTTTGTGTCTTGTGTTTATGTAGAACATTAAAGATTTAACAAACAAACAAACAAGTAACAAACAAAGCCGGTTATTTCAATAGCACGGGCGGCAGGAAATAGAAATCTAGCAGATAGAAATATTTTCCATGGTATAATAAAATAAGGTATTCTCTTCCCGAGATGGAACTTGACTACGTCACGAAAGTGTTGCCACTGATTGTTCTTTTCAGTAAATTTAAGGACTTTCTCAATTAGGTCATAAATATTAAATAAAATATTAGGTAACTTAGCTAGTTAGTATCTCGCGATTCTCGCGTGATTCATCAATTCAATATTTTATAAATTGATATAATGGATTATTAATTCAAAATTGGTATATAAAGTTCAAAAATGCATTACGTTTTGGTAATTTAATTTCACACAGTGGCAGCACATCAAACTGATGACGTAGTCAAGTTCCACCTACGTCATCAGCTGTCATGGGAAGAGAATACCTTATTTTATTATACCATGATATTTTCTAAGTGTACATATACCTACCTATACTTTATTTCGTTAGGTATTTAAATAAATGTAAACAATCTTGACAAGTCTTTTCATTAAAATATACACTTTATAAATCAATACCTTTGCAAATTAAAAAGTAATTAGCTTGTCAACTAAGAAATATGAAAGTGTTAAAAGTGCCTTTAATCGAAAATATAGACAATTTTAAGAAAGTAATTTGATTACAAAAATTCTACGTTTTATCAGGATTTTTTTATATAATTTTAAACAAAACACCGGAAGTGACGACACACTGCAATCGAAGTTTAAATTTAGCGCTAATAAAACAATGACATCTGTCAACTGTCAATGTGTACTGTTTAAATTACCGTCTGTATGTTGGTTGTTGTCAAATTGTTGTGTTGGTAGATGACAGTGACAGTGACATATAATACAGGGGTGCCATTTTTGAAACGTGGAGTCACTAAACGAACGGTTTTTGTATGGAAAAAACCAGTAATTTAGGTGACATCGCGTTTCAAAAATGGCACTTCAGTACAGTACTGAAAGTGGAAATTGCCAACTTTACTCAAAAAATCTTCATCGTGACATCACTTCCTCAAATAAGCTTGACCTTGCTTGAAAATAAAGGTCAATGGGTTTTTTGCAAATATCTAAATAGGTAAGACCTTATTTTAAAATCTGATTTGAGAAATCTTCTCCTAGAGGCTATTCCTCGAAAAGGATTGCGAATCAGATCTTTTTGAAAATTACTTGACAAGCCAATTATGTAATCTATAATTTATAACATAATTACTTTGTAATTAGCAAAATTATTGATTTATAAAGTGTATATTTTAATAAAAAGACATGTCAAGAATGTTTACATTTATTTAAATACCTAACCAAATGGAGTAAAATGTTTATAAACTAGGTATGATTTTGCCTAGCGCCATCTACTAATGTATAAACGAAAGTGAACTGTGACTTTACTGCCATCTGTTATTGTATTTCGGCAACTATCCATAACCGTACTTTTTTATAACCTACAACTTAGTAAAAGCAACGCTCAATAGATGGCGCTACTAGTAAGATTTATCACAGGATTCATAAAGTCATCTATTATATTTTATACCGCTTTTTCTTATTCCAAATAGTTTAAATTTATTTTTTATTTTAAATGTGCACATAAATATACAAATACTAACCAACAGTATCGGAACCATCGCCGTCCTTGTGCAGTTGTTCTGGGCTGAGCAGCAGTCGAAGACTCTCCCATTTTACCTTCAGGTGTTCCATTCGCCATGTCACCTGTAAATACAGTGATATCAGTAAGAAAAGTTATGCATTTGTACAATAAAATTACCACAGTGAGTGACTGAGCAGAAATAATTAAATCAGGAATCTACAAGTGCTCTGTACCACATACTTGATACATTTCTGTGCTCCACACCATATTCATTTATACCATAGAGTTTTTACGTAACTATCAATAAAAAAATATCTACCAGTACAGTAATATTTCTGAATAAATCTAAGTACATTTTCCCTCAGCTCTTGTTAGTTACTGAAACTTTACTAATCTAGAGCGTCATTTCATTTTCCTTTTATTCATAAAAATATAAATCGTTTGCTATAGCAAACGAAACATTATTTCATTATTAACATTGTCTCGTTTTTCTGTCATTTTAGAACAGAGATAAGAAAAACACATCTTTTGACTAAAATTTGTTTACAGACAGTTTTTTTTAAAGATTAAGAAATGATGAATGATGATGATGAAACTGTAAATTTGTAAAGTTCTAATAACTAACAAAAGTTGTAGGAAATAAGGAAAATATATGAATAAGAGGGAAGACTCTATAAACTTGTTTCTGGAAGAGTATCAAGTCCTACCAGTGAGGACCGTATAAGGTATATAAGCACGGGCAAAGTTTAATATAAGTAAAGCCCAAAGATCTAAAGGTAAAAGAAGTATTGCTATCCAACGCGGAAATGCCGCCAGCCTCTTGGGTACTTTGCCCTGTGACGGCAACGATTTGGCCTCAATTAGTTTTAATTTTAGGTTGTATTTATTTAGTTAATATTATATTGTTATATTATGTTTATTATTATGCAATAAATTATACACTAGCCATATCATCATCAGGTCTTTTTATCTCCACTGCAGGAGCATGACCTTCTCTGTACTACTTAAGCCATATTTGGCCAGGGCAGCCAGAGGATTTGGCCTACACTCTCCACAGTGGCCAGACAGGTTGGAGAGGTCTCATGAAGTTTATACTTAAACTTTGTTTAGCTCGCTTATGACATCCACGAGAGGACTTGAAGTGGCCCTCTTCTACTCTGTTACACGGCTTGATCAAGATACACTATTGATACCTCAAGAACCGCTGGACCGATTTAGATGAAATTTGGTATGGATATAGTTTAAGACCCGGGTAAGGATATAGGATAGTGTTTATCTCGAAATACCCAAGGGGAGCGGAGCCCACTGGCACAGCTAGTTGCAAATATTCTTGATTTTTTTACGAAAACACGTTTTGATTGATTGATTTAGTGATCGAACGATCGATCGATCAATTGATCAACTGATCCATTGATCCAACACCCGATTGAGCGATCGACTGATCGATCCATAGGTTGATCATTATATCAATTAATCGGTTGATTTAATGATTGACTGATTGCTTTATTGATTGATAGATCGATCGATTGATTGTTCGATCGATTGAGCGATCGACTGATCGATCGATTGATTGATTGATCGATCGATTGATTGATTGATCGATTGATTAATTAATTGATAGATTGATCGATTCTTGAGTAAAAATATCCTAGTTTTATGATAAAGCGTACCTCGGCACTCGCTTCCGGCAGCCGCTCGAGGATGGCGTCGGCTTGCTCCATGAACTTGATCCGACGGGGCTCCACCGCCACCAACTCGGACATGCGGTTCTGGAACACAAGAAAAATGGACCGTCAAATAAATTATGTATTGCGGAGGAAAAACATACGGGAAGAGTGCTTCGGGCGGGCGTCAGAAAATTTATGACAGAAAAAACGGCTTGCCTTATTAGCGTTGGCAAAGATAATATAATTTTACTAACGTAACAGATACCCAACGCTATAGAAACTTTCGGAGGGCCCGTAAGAGAGATGGCCGCACACACGACTAGGAAACAAGCGACAAACAAAGTGTTGAATATGCTTTAAAAATATTTATTGCATTTCATTTAAGTTATATTTAATTAATAAAAGTACTACTTTATTTAAATAAATGCAGTAAAAATATCTATCCATCCAGCACTTTCTAGTAACAAGGAAGAGAAATAATTATGTTTATTAAAAAGCATGGCGTTGGTCACTTTCATTTGATTTGACGAACTAGATTCACCTGTGAATGCTTAGCTCGGTACCACAAGAATGGCTTTCCTTTCCGTTTGTACCTATATATTGCATGTTAGGTTTACCAATAAAAATTCGGTATTTAACTTAATATTTTTTCTTATTTATATCAAAAAGTTACATAATATGAAACTGAAAAAATATATAAGTTCTTTAATCCTCCTCAAAATAAGCAAGTTATCTTATACCTTTAAACAAGCAATTCTTGTATATTTATTTATATATTTCTGTGATCTCGAAAACGGCTCTAACGATTTCGCTGAAAATTGGTATATGGGGGTTTTTGGGGGTAAACAATCGATCTAGATTAGTCTTATGTTTGGGAAAACGCGTATTTTCGATGTTTGAGATGTAACCGAGCTAAGCTCGGTCGCCCAGGTACTAATCCGTTAAAAGGGGAAAATGTCAAGTAACACGAAAAGGATGCATACACCCGCACGTACTGCCATTTGATTTTGCGCGTACGAAACGCACTCATATATGTATTTTTTAAATGCTAAAACCTGCCTTATTTAACAACCAATTTACTTGCTGTTTTCGAAAAAAGACTTCTTTTTCGTTTGTTGATCGTATTCAATATTGACCAAAAACAAACGAAGTCAAATAGGCAATTACACTTTAACTTCAATGGAACTCACCATCCTCAACTTCCTGCTCGTCAAGTTCTCGGGACTAGAATATATCTCCTCCTGGACGTGGGTCAGCCACTGGCAGAGCTCCTTGAACTCGGAGATCAGCTGGTTGAGCGACCATTGACGGTTAAACCCGGTGGTCGGGTTCAGGAGCCGGGGCTGGTGCAAAGCTGATGAATTGTGCGATAACAATTCGCCGTTTGCTTCCTGTAAAAAATATATAAAAACACTTGAGAGGTGTCAAGGGACATCAGGATGGAACGAAGTTCCTTTCGATTAATGAGAGAGAGAGAGAGAGAGACAGAGAAACACGCGCACGCCGCACGGCTTACAACTATAGCAAAAAGTGTCGTTACAACTTTTGGTCTTAATTTTTTCCGTCTAGGCTCCTTTCGCAACGCGCGATAAGGAACTTCGTTCCAAAAATCAAGTGCAAGTTGATCTCGAGTGAAGAGGGTTCCGTACAATGCCAAAGTCAGTCACATTTGAAGTCCTTACAGTAAGACGCGATTTAACTAGCGCTATCTACACAGAGATGGCAGCACATAAGCTACCATAAAAGTAACAGAGGAAATTTTGACTTTAAAAATATTTATTGCATTTCGTATATGTCTTATTTAATTAATTAGAGTACTTCTTTATTTAAATAAAAGAAATATTTATTTAAGTGTTTTAATAATTACCACAAAGCGCCATCTAGTTACGCGGAAGAGATATAACTATGTTTATATAACGATGGGTAGGCATGCCCATAACAATCTATGATCTGGCGCAAGGGCGGATCCATGGGGTCATGACCCTAGACTGGGTCCAGGACCTAGGAGGACCACTACTTAAAATTTTATATATTTTTATTTGTCACAACTCACTATACAGATTTTACGTATACATATATAAGATTCTTAACCTTCAATATTTAGTTAATTAAATATAATATTTTGTATGATGGTAAACGCATTATTCGGGAACGAACGCATCGGTTTTTTATTTTGACCCTCTCCAGGCACCAAAGCTGGATCCGCCCATGCTGGCGGCAGGTCCCTAGGTCGCTTGTTAAAGATGACGAGCATCTCACCTTGCAAGAGTCGATGATCTGGTTGTCCATGATGTACTCATAATGGTGCTGCAGCAGCGGCCACAGGTCGTCTACGCAGCTGCCGCCACTTGCTGCGGAGCCCCAACTGCGGCGCCACGCTTCTCGGCACGGCTCCTTCCTGAAATCCAGAGAAGCATTATGAATGTCAACTGTTTTGTTGAGTAAAAATTAATTAGAGGTGTTACTTAACGAGGAAATAGATTGATTCTACTTTTCCAAAGCTTAAAAAAAATTAAATAATAAGGACTTTCCTGAGTAAGGGTTTTGAAGTTGAATTGCAAGGCAAATAAAAAATCCCCAACTTTCAATAGTTTCATATGTTAACGCCATCTAGTGATGAGCGGAGGAACTAAATAGTAGAACTAATATCCGTATATTATTTGCGGTGGGCAAGGGAACTCGCTTTTACGTAAAAAATTGGTTCATCTGTTCGAGCGCTATGATTCCATACTCAGACAGACATTAGCGTAAAACTTAGAACTTGGGCAAAAATGCGAATCATGTTAACAGGCGATGCGGCTAGCAACCCATCACTGTATTGATTGCTTTTCCATCTTCTCGCCCACCATGACGCTAAAAGTGGCTTTTGGGTCTTGCGGCCCTGGGCTCTGCATAGAACCGCAAGACCCAAAATGCTTTGTCTGCCCCATTAGGGATAAAGACGTGATAGTATGATAGTTAGAACACCCCTCAAATTAGAACTGTAAAAGAAAAAACTGAAAGCCTGTTAGGGTGTCCAATTTGATCAGTTGCTTACGCATGGCTCATAGCGGTGTGCATTTTTGATTAGATTTATTGACAAACATGCGTTGACCAAAACATATAGATATTACATAAGTATACTTAATATAATAGATAGTAATTCTGGTAATTGCTAAAAACAGTAGTAGCTAGTGTAGAAGCAAGTAGACCAGTATTTAAAATGTTTATGTTGCTGTCCCACAATGCAACATACGGGTTTTAAAGGACATTTTCAATTTTATAAGACAAATGTTTTCAGGCTTTCACGGCACGTCGGTAAGTAAGTAATTAAATTCACTGTCTGTCGGATAAATCTTCAACTTCGTCAAATTACTTTTGCGGTGAAAGGGTGTTACTTAATTTACCTCTTTTTGGTGAGGCTGTGATAGGGTCGCTCGAGTTGCTCCGAGTGGCCACCAGGTGGTGCTGGCCCGCTCCTCAGGGAGGACAGCGAGAAGCTGTTCTTCATCGTGGAGTGCTCGAAACCTGGAATAAGAAAGCAGTACTGTTTCAGTCATTTGACATCATTTGTTGACCGAGCAAGCGAAAAGAGCGAAGTCTCAGTTTGCCGGTCAGTCAGCTGTCCGGTTGTCAGTCTGTCCGGCTGTTCTCGCCTACAGGTCGTATTTCTAAATCGATTCTTGTGACATTTTTTAAGAAGGTTCAAAGATTATGTAGAAATTTTCGGACGATTCATTTTTGTCGAAATTTTTCAAAATGGCGAAAATGTGGGTGTGGTGTGGATAATTTAAAAAAACTTATAAGCTATTTCAAAAATATTATAAGTAATTTTTTTTTGTTACCCTTATAAAGACGCAACTTTTTTGTCTGAACAACTTTTTGATCCGATAAACTTCAACGGGTGGACGGATAGCAATAAATGAATTGAATTGAATTAGACTCGCGAGGTCTACAGCTCACAGAGCCACTAGTTTTTAGACGAAGTATAAGTTATGTTTCAATTAATAAATAGCATTTATTAATTATTATTTAAGAGGACAGTTTACAGTACATTAAAGTTGCTAGTTTAACGTTTAATATAGGTACACAGCTGTAATACAGCATATGTGTATTTCGTTTATGACCAAAAGTAGCACCTTGCAAAAATAAGTAATTATAGCATTTCTCAAATTTAAACCAATTTGGTGGGGTAAAAAATTACGATTTGACATCTCCAAAACAATTAAACTCATTACAGATATCTCAACACCCCAAAATTAAAGTAAAAAGAAATACTCACTTGTAGACATCTTGACTCAGTCTCCAGGAACTTCTAATATAATCAATTTAATGACAAATCGACGTTAGCGTTCCGATCCGTTTGTTACTTCTCAATTGGCATCAATTCCTTAATCTTTGTACTCAAAAACTAACTTGATTTCTTAGCTTCACTAATTCGTGTTAAAAGTGCTATGGCGACTAGATTCGTTGATTAATAAATAAATAGAATCATGTAATCTGGGTAGATTCATGAATTTGATGTGTGCTTGGTTTGGTTGGCGCCTGGGGCTCGGTGGTTACATCTTGGATGGTTGTCTGGTGGTCCCTCTGGTCGGTCGCTGATCAGTGTCGGGGCGTCCTGGAAAGAAGAAAAATGCATCGGTCAGTTTTGGCTTTCTGGCGAGGGGCAAGGCAGAATTTTTATAATTTGCGCAATAGGTAGGTAATTTTATTCTATTTTTAATTATTAAGAAAACCAACAGCATTACAACACTAAATTACAATCTTATTTAACAACTAGCCAAAGCCCGCCACTTCGTTCGCGTGGGCTTTGTCTCTGTAAAATGCTCATCAGGCTTAACAGGTATGTAAAAAAAAACATTCGAGTCCGTGCAGTATATCCAGAGATTAGCGTGTAAAAACAGACAAACAGATCAACAGACAGATTTTTTTTATTCTTACTCTATTACTTTGTCTCCATCGCCCCCAATGTTTTCTTTTGGAAATATATTTAATGTACAGACACACTTTTTTTACTGTTGTATTATATGTATTGATAAGTGCTCGATGACAATCAAAGAAACAAAAATTTATAAGTTATTATCAGGTATTTGTTTTAGATCAAATACATTTTATTTAATGACATAGAATTTGTGTATCGGAACATGGTTAATCTAACTAATATCTACTATCCTTACTATTATAATGGCCCTTCCTAGAGTCATTCACACTATTTCATACCAAATTTCTAAAAGTTCGACGCTTTTAAATTAGTGCGGGAAGTAGTGTCATAAGGTGCAAATTTTGGTATCGGAAGAATTCACTTGGCACACATGTAATATACGTAAAGTTAAGCTTATTTAGCCCGGTAGCCATCCCCCACCCCCTGGGGGGTAGGTAGGGGGGGCATTCGAAGTTACTCGCCGCCGCTCTTCAGAAAAAAAATCATATCAGCTTCTATTTACCTAACACCTCAAGTGTGGTATCATTTTCTGATAAATCAGGCATCAGGAATTCAATTTTGAGTACAATTTCACATTTAATGTAAAGATTAATAGTAAAAAAGGGAAAATATTGACGAAAATATTAAAATCGGCAAGCATTTTTTTTTATTTTAACTGATTTATTTTACCAGAATACCTGTATTTTGTGCAACAAAAATTCTATGTTAAAGAATATTTATCTAGCTTTTAAAAAATATATACTTTGTTATATATAGCTGTCATACATCTATCTGAAAAAAAATCGAACATAACACGCGGCGGTGCCTAGGAACGTCTCACGTAAATTGTTGCAAGTATTAAGTTGTTTTTTAATTCAAAATGTATAAAATACATTCTTTACTTAATTATAGACTGTCGCTTATGGTCTAATGTATCAATAGTAGTATTTTTATATTTATATTAGTTCAATTTTTCATAAAATTTTCCACCACATTGTCATAATTCGGTACATTTTAATAGTTTTCACAGTTGCACCTAACACTGCACCGTGACTTGCACTTGCACCGAATCAGTGGTTCACGACAAGCGTTAGCAGCCACTGGTGCAGTAATCCACTTTGGTTTCCAATTATTTAGTTCAATTTCCTATCCCTAATCCGCCGGACTGGAACGATTTTGAATCTGCCAGGTAAACAGCTCTTAGAAGATGCTGCCGAAAATTCTCTGGCTGTCGGTCTTTTTTTAGAGAACAGCTCCCTCCTGCACTCGTTTAGCGATGTGCACTGACTGGAATTGAAATGAAAATCAGGTAAATAGGTATTGCAGTATTATTTTGGTCAAAATAAAATACAGCTATATATACATGTCATTTATAAAATAACCACAATTTTTTTTTAAATTTGGTAAGGG
The DNA here is from genome assembly GCA_963555685.1 of Acrobasis consociella. NCBI lineage: Eukaryota > Metazoa > Arthropoda > Insecta > Lepidoptera > Pyralidae > Acrobasis > Acrobasis consociella. The sequence goes on along the minus strand of OY743124.1, from coordinate 6,102,359 downwards.
TTTTCGACGTCTCTGTCAGTGAGCATATTAAATTCACTAGTTGCTGATGAAAAAGTATTCCATGCTTTATAAGTGCTGCTAAGAACAGGTACACGATGTTCGTAGCTGCAGCGATCGTTGAAAAAATAACATGGACCCCTGTAACGACGAAGAAGCTGAATGCTGATACGAAAATAATGGTGCATGTTGCTGACGAAGCATGGAATACTTTACCATCAGCAACTAGTGAATTATTATGCTCGCTAACAGAGACGTAGAAAACTCTCACCAAATTATTTAAAATATTGTCATAACGATGTATAATAAAATTGATAAATTAGCACAAAATAAAATTGTATCTACGTGGTTATAAATGACAGGTATATACAGCTGTTTTTTATTTTGACCAAAATAATACTACAATACCTATTTACCTGATTTTCATTTTAGGTCCAGTCAGGACGACCTCCGTGGCGTAATGGTCACCATGCTAGTCCGCCACCCAGAGGTCCCGTGTTCGATTCCCGGTCAGGGCAAGTTGGAAAATGGCCTTTTTCAAATTGTCCTGGGTCTTGGATGATTATCTATATATGTATTTGTTATAAAATATAGTATCGTTGAGTAAGTATCCCATAACACAAGTCTCGAACTTACTTTGGGGCTAGCTCAATTAGTGTAATTTGTCCCTATATATTTATATATTTATTTATTTAGTGCACATCGCTAAACGAGTGCAGGCGGGAGCTGTTCTCTAAAAAAAGACCGACAGCCAGAGATTTTTTGGCAGCATCTTCTACGAGACACTGAACTGCGCTCCAGGACCGAAATTGTCGATGTGGGTATTAAAACGGCAAAACTGAAGTGGGAGTGGACCGGACATGTTTGTCGTATAAGACCGGAAAGATTGGCAAGAAAGGCGACGTTATAGGTTCCAGAAGGACGCCGGCGTAGGGGAAGGCCGAGGAAAAGATGGAGGGACGATATTGAAAGCTACATGAGTGGATGGCAGCAAGCTGCCTTGGATCGTGAATCGCGTAAGCATGAAGGGGAGGCCATTGCCCGACAATGGGACACTATATAGGCTATTTAAAAGAAATAAAACAAAATCTTCTTGCGAGCTGTTTACCATGGGTTGCACGTATGGGGCTGATTCAAAATCTTTCCAGTCCGGCGGATTAGGAATAGGAAATTGAACTAAATAATTAAAAACCAAAGTGGACTACTGCACAAATGGATACATAAAGTATGTATTCTATATATTTTGAATTAAAAAACAACTTAATACTTGCAACAAATTATGTGAGACGAGACGGTTGGATTAGTTTCTAGGCGCCGCCGCGTGCCATGTTCGATTTTTTTTCAGATAGATGTATAACAGCTATATATAACAAAGTATATATTTTTTAAAAGCTAGATAAATTTTCTTTAACTTAGTATTTTTTATTGCACAAAATACAAGTATTCTGTTAAAATAAATCAGTTAAAATAAAAAAAATGCTAGCCGATTTTAATATTTTCGTCAATATTTTCCCTTTTTTACTATTAATCTTTACATTAAATGTGAAATTGTACTCAAAATTGAATTCCTGATGCCTGATTTATCAGAAAATGATACCACACTTGAGGTGTTGAGTAAATAGAAGCTGATATGATTTTTTTTCTGAAGCGCGGCGTCGAGTAACTTCGAATGCCCCCCCTACCTACCCCCCAGGGAGTGGGGGATGGCTACCGGGCTAAATTAGCTTAACTTTACGTATATTACATGTTTGCCAAGTGAATTCTTCCGATACCAAAATTTGCACCTTCCATACATTGGCTGACACTACTTCCCGCACTAAATTTAAATAAGCAGATTTTTTCTAGGTATATTTATGTCAAGTAGGCGTCAAGTGTAACGTATTATATCACAAACCCAATGCATTGAGATTTTAGACCATTATGTGATTCCATCAATCGAAACGCTGATAGATACGGTTATTTTCAATAGTAATTCAAACGTCATGTACACCTGCATTTGTTATCAGAAGCTCTCTCTCTCTCTCGTACTGGCCTACTAGATTTAATAATAATAAATATAATATAGGAATAGGATAGACCTCCGTAGATGCAGCCATCTCACTTTTTAGATAAAAAGATACTAAAAACCTCTTTATGTTGGCTTTAGCCCCATAAACGCCTCAAAAGCCCGGGTCCCCATGGATCCGTGGCTAAAAAGGGTACCAGTATAATAAATATATAGGGACAAATCACCAGATTGAACTAGCCCCAAAGCAAGTTCGAGACTTGTGTTATGGGATACTAACTCAACGATACTATATGAATTTTATAACAATCTAGCTGGTGCCCGCAACTTGGTCTGCGCAGGATCACACAATATCTTTATAAATTGTAGCCTATGTGTTATTCTGATGTATAAGCTAAGTATATTATCGTAAAGTTTCATTAAAATCCATTCAGTAGTTTTTACGTGAAAGAGTAACAAATATCCATCCATACTTACAAACTTTCGCGTTTATAATATTAGTAGGATACATATATAAATACACATCTAAATCCCTGGACAATTTGAAAAGGCCCTTTTCCAACTTGCCCTGACCGGGGATCGAACCCGGAACCTCTGAGTATCGGACTAGCATGGTCTGCAACAGATTTGCGGCATAAAACTGATGTCGAACAGTTTCATGAAATAAATCCGTCACTCGCCTTTAATTTTACGCATTAGCAAGATGTAAGTAATTATCCAGTCATTCCGCCGCCATTCCTATACAGTATAATGTAATTAAATAACGGGCATCTGATAAATCGAAGTCTACGTTCATGTCAGAAGTTTTACGAGCTTACGGATGGTTTGGCAATCTTGGGAAACATATTGATAAAGTCCCAGAGGCATAAGCTCAGCTTTGCGTTAGTGTGAATGAGCGCTAAAAAGGAAATCAGTCAAAAAATTTCATAAAAATAAAATAAATATTTTATTACAACGAAATAAATCATTTTGATTATTTAAAAAACACGATATTATTTTAATTTATTTGACTATATTACATAATATTAACGTAGTTTATTTCACTAATAATTAAAAAACAACTCATTAGAACGTCAAGCTGCTAGCGGCACCAAAGGTGAAGGTGAAGGCGGAAAGTGCGCGGCAGGGAAACTACGCGCGAGGTTCGTGCTGCGACTCAGGCCGAGTTTCAAAAACCAGTATAAACTGGAGCGTGCCTCAGGTTAATGTCTCACACACCATCTGTGCACTCACATAAATGCAAAGCTGAGCTCGAATCTCAATAGCTGTATTAGTCAAATTTTGACTATACCATGAACGTAAAAAAGTAATATAATACATAGTAGAATAGAAATCATAACATCACCCTCGCTCCTGAACTAGATTCTGCGTCCGCGCCTATCAAAGGAGGTTACCATCATCATTTCTGCAATAGGAAGTCCACTACTGGACATAGGCCTCCTCAAAGATACAAGTGACCAGTAGGAACATCGGCTTACCTTACTGAAAACTATTCAAAGCCATGAAAAAGTTGATAGACCAAATCTAAGTACTAACCTCGCCGCTTGACATTTTGCGTCGAGCTTTAATAAAGTTATAACACTTATAAACAAGCGTGCAAATTCAAAATGAACATAACCCTATACGCCGCCGTCATTCACAAATGATGTTAGTCATTTCGCAAAACGCCCAAAGACAACCGAAGGCGGTTGCGGCAAGCAGCAAATTGTCTAACTGTTAGGAAAATTGCAGTAAGTGCCAGCCGCCCTTGACGGGAGAAAACAATTGATTTGGAGAAAGCTGGCTTTACTAATACACATAATAAAACATGGGTGTGGTTTCCCTCTACCAGTTATGACCCAAGATCAATTTCACCACTATCTCAAATCAAACAGTTTACTGATCCACAGTCAACATTGTCCCAATCTGCTAATTTTCAATTGTCAATTCAGATATTTTTTCTAACGGTAATAGTCTAATACTCGTATCTTCTATGGGATTTGAATGAGATACCACGTAGTGACGTTACAGTTTCTTGAAGTCAATATAGATTTTTTCTGCATATAAATCTTAAATCACGTTCAAAATGGTTAATAGTAAGGAAACATTATCTTGGGACGTTTTATAAAATAATTTATTTTTGAACAACTTGATCACAATAATTTCTATAATTATTGTGATCAAGTTGTTTTAGATTCATATCATTTTATACATGTGTGTCACATGTATGAATCAATCGGCCTGTGTTATGTTGCAGAAAACAAAACATAATGTCTATTTGAATAATATTAAAATTGTTTGCAATCGTCTTCTCTATTTCACACATTACGTCCCATCAGTAGCGTGTATTTCGTACAGACATAAAATTTGTCTACCCTGTGCCACACTAATGTAATATCGGGTACTAGCGAAAATGGATTTTGCTTGATATGCAGCCGTTCTCGTAATTTAGATAAGATTAATGCCTACCTTGTCAAAAATATTTGTGCGCGTCATAGCATCCCATCCCTTGATAGGATATGTGAGACTGGCTTTTAAAATTATCTCACTATTTGTATTGACAATATATCAATCCTACAATATCATAAGCATAACTATGAAGATACGATGGAACTAATGATCATTATACATACGATTCGGCAAAAAACTTAACCCTCCAGGAGCCGGGTAAAATTACTCCACCATGGTCAACACTATGCTAAGCATCTCAACGAAATCTAGAAGAAAAGAAAGATCTACGACAACTTTATGTCCAACTATACAGTATATTACATCTGTCAACCGAAGATAGACTCTTGATTCAGGCGCTTAAACATAGGAAGAATTACGACTAAATTGAAAGTTACATAAACCTACAATGTGTACTCACGGATTATGTACGTAAATGTTTCATAAACATTTTATAGTACTGAGAGATTCCCATCTTGCTACGAAAATCGACGACACTTGGCTAGATCGTAAAATGGTAGTACAATGGTAACTGCGAAAATTGCTAACCGATTGTTTACAGTCATAGAGGCAGCCACACGCTAACGGCGATAGGCACTCGTCTGATAAAAAGCGATTGAGCGATAAGCATCGACACTTTTGCCAACTTCAAAATACGAATTTACGGGAAATTGTGATTTTAAATCCGGAGCAAGGATTTAAAAACATGACTTTCAGAGGAATTTCCATCTACTAAGTAACACATGAGGTTCTTCAAATAGGCTTAATACTGGTACCCTCTGATGATTAACATTGAACCGCCTTCTGGCAGTTGGATCGCATTGATAGACCTTTCAGGTCCTGTTCTGACGAGCCAAAATAATCCGCGAGGGAAAAAAATATAACTTTTTCTAAATGTTATTGTCCAGCAGTTGACGTTATGCGGCTGAAACGATGATGATAATAAAATTAAGTAGAGCTTTGAAAGTGAATCGGGGGTCGTGAGCTCCAATCCCACTGGGAAGCATACTCTGTGAAAAGTTGTTTCTAGTCTGATTAGGATATTGCAGGCCTGCATCACCTGATTATCTCAAGAGATGATTTCGTTTTTTCAAAGGCACGTATAAACTGTGTCCCAAACGCCATCTAGCGTTTGCTAAAACCTAACCAAGAATTTGTTCCAGTCTACCCTTTGGGTTGCGGAGGGCAGACGGCAGTCTTCCTGTGTAAAAACCAGTAACCTCATTAAATCACCAAGGTTAGCCGGGCTCTGATCTGAAGCATTACCGCTGACGATGCAACCAGAATACGCTCGGATGATGATGACTTAAAAGTGAACAGCATTCCCAAGGACGACTAATGTCAATATAAAGGAACTTATGCATTTATTTCTGTTCTTGAATCTGGTAATCTATTTTATCTTACTATTAGAGAAACCCGATTTGCATAGCTATAGACACACTTTTTGATCTGGAGTTTTTGCGATCACAAATGTCACCGCTGGATCATGATCATGCATCAACCCGCGCAGGCGCTTTCGACGTGAATGGCAGCCTTACCACCGTAACTGTTATTTTATGGCCAGCAATGAAATGTTTAGCCCACATCGATCATACCACCGCAGCATTGCAAAACGGATTCATTTCCGCGTCGAAACGCTTTCTTCCTACTTTGTCAGTGGAAGAACCGTAAGCTAGGGGTTCCTTGGCTTATGTTAAATATATGTGTATTGTATATCCTAGAATGAACTCAAGTTTTTTAAATTTGTATAGGTTATGAAAATCGGACGCTCTTGATCTTGTATCTAAAGTAGAAAATGTCATTCTATCGAGGGCACTAAATTATAACAGATACTCCCTCGGTGCCTTTGCTCAAACTCAAATTACAAAAGTTATTTTCGAAAGTCAATTACAAAATTTTCTACTTCAGTGACCTTTTGCGAGTATTACTTCTGTCAGAGTATTTTTTTCTGTGTAACTGGGTATTCAGGCCCAAAGCAATCTTAGGCATCTGCTAGAGCCGTCAGATGCCTTTCCCAAAGCACTAATTTCTATTAAAATGAGTTACGGGTTACTCACGTATAGAGTCAGCTACTGCTGGCATGTTTCGACCTCATACGAAGGTCTTTAGTCACATTCGCCCTGATGAAGAACTCCGGATGAGATTGAAACATGTCGGCCGGTAGCTGACTGTATACGTGAGCAACCCGTTAACTCATTCGAATGTCTGTGTCTCACGTTAGTTTTAATCTCAAGTTTCTAATGGCGGAACTCTAATGACTGTTATAAGATTCAACTGATGACGAATTGGATCCAAAAACCGATTGTTTTCTCATAATTAATTCAAGCATACAACTACACAATGATGACCACAATTAATCAGAGACTTTTCGAAGTCATACTCAATTAGAAAGGGTTACTTACACAGATATTTATCTTGCATTAATGCCCATAAATCATTCTTAACTTCCGTGTCATTACGCCTATCAAAATACGGCTCAGAATCGCGTGTCGCGCCTCGTGCTGTACTGTTTGGAGCTAATATTGTTATAATGATGGATGTTTAGTTTGGGCGTATTTATAAGTTATCAAGTGATCTACTCGCATTGTTGTAAGTTGTATGACTGATAGGCTGGTCGTAAGCTTTCTCCATTGAGAAGGTCAGGTGGGGTTGGCACTTTGGCCAATGTGTGTTTTCGCTCATATTGTTTCAGTATCATTGATAACATCGTCATGTAACAATAGTTAATAACAAGAAAAAGTTTCCTTTTTGTGCGGTTTGGTTTCTAGCCTAGAATAAGCACATCATCTAGTGGATAACTTAGTATGTACCAGCTGCTTCTCTTCCCGCGCAGATCGTAAAAACCTATCGAGGAAATGGGCAAGATTTGAATCATATTAGGCGGTAAGATTAGCAACCCATCATTATTTTGATACCTTTTTTCATCTCAACACCCATCACCCATCGACACAGGCATTTACGTCTTAAGGCGTCGGGCTCCGTCTACCCCGTCAGGGTAAAAGAGGTGAAAATGTATCTGTATCTATATTCTAGTACATATCGTAATACAATGTTTCCCAAAGCGGCCGTTTGTAATATTTTTCGCAAAAATGCAAGGGAGAGACGTCAGGAAGGCGGCTGGTAGTCGGCTTTTCCTTCTAGACTTCGCACGGTCTTCGTCATCATCAGACCTGATACCATTGACAGACATCATCTTTGGAGAAGAAATTAACAAAAAACTATAAAACAGTAAACCATCACCGTTTTAACAAAACGTGGACTTGACTTATGTTATTTCGAGATACCACTACCCTAACCTAAAATAGTTGACATTTATCAGTATACAACATATTGTAAAGGGGCTATCAACGAATACTAATCAATGTAAAGAACTTTTACTATGAGACCAACCCTAAAATCGCAAAAAAAAACTGTAACTTTTTAATCTTCTTATGAATACGGATTTATACGGATAAAGGTTTTAACCAAGTATAACTCCAGTCCGTGTTTTATAATAAGTAACTGTTCCAATTACTGCTGATTGGTGTTACTGTGGTGTCATCATACTTAATTGAAAGTCAAAAGCATTGTCTTGGCAATTTCTCACGAAATACACAACATTTCGTAACTTTCCAATAACTTTGAAAATGGATCAAATTGACCCCGTGAGACAATTTAATCTTTTAGTAGAAAACAATGAATGATACAGAAGGATAGCTGACTAATGTAATGATGTAACTAGTTAACTTTTAACCAGTCTCAATACAGGATCACCACTTGGTCTATCCAGACACAGATCCAAATATTAAGTTTATCAGTAACACATGTTGAATGGTACAAAAACGCTTTGCCATACATGTATAACGTCCACACCACCACCACATAAGAACCATATGTTCATAGGGAAAGTTGTTGAAAAATATTTATTGGCTATCCATCCATACCATAACTTTACTGTTCATACTTCGATATGCGTTCCTGAAAAAAGTTGTTCAGTATCATGGACTGAATTCACCCTTGAAATAGTTTCAGCATATTTTGTTAGGACTTATATGCATATAGCTAAAATAAATAAACAAATCATTTTTGTAGGACTGTGAATCAAATTTATTGCAAAGAAAAAAGTTATCGAACTTATTACTGAAAATAGAGCATCACATGCTTGCCAAAAAAATCAAAAAAGTTCGGACACATTTAAATAACGGTTTGCAAGCCCTATATCGATCGGCCTGATCGGCTGTTATGATCCTCGCGGTAAGAAAAGCTACTGTTACATTCTCCCTTTTCTCTTTTCTCCCAGACAAGCATGGAGTCATGCTCTTATTCCACAGGCTCTTTATTTTAAGCTTACGGCTACATGGAGTTTGAGTTAACAACGTATATAATGGTCGGTACCGGCCTATATTGCTGGACAATCAATTTCATACAACGGTATCGGGTTCTGTTCTATCCAGGCAATTTATTAAGTTGGCCAATTGGCCATGCTGTTAAATGAAAATTATTTTTAAAAGCCAGAATGCCAGTTTTCTGTCAATCAAAATTCTGGCTAGAAAAAGAATTTAAAAAATGTTCTTTATTTATTCATTTCATAGTTTTAATGACAAATTAGTATGTTGTGTCGCAAAAATATCTAGACCTATGGTTATATCTCATGTGTATTAATGAAACTGATATAGGCAACTGTCAACGTGCAAAACATTGTACTTAGCTGTACAGTTTTTTTTATCGATGGATAGTGTAACGCAGCCCTTTATGTGTAGTTCCGTTTAATTCACCTGAAACGTTGCCGTACTTATAGAAACGACCCAGATGCAGAATTGCATCGACAAGTTTATTTGCCAGGTGCTCAGACCAAATAATTTGGTCTGAGGCCAGGTGCTAAAGATAACAAAACGCCTATTAAAAAAACAAAACGCAATACCTATGCGGGCAACACCAGGGGAAACTTCAAATTAATTCAAATTGATTTTGTTTGTTCACACACATACATCCTTAACGGCTCAGAGACTCTTTCTTTGTAATCGTCCTTCTTATTATATCAGTCATAAATATTGTTTTTTTTTACTTCCTAATATAGTTATCATATAAATAGTTAGCAGATAGGGAAGTCCTTTTTTCTACCAGGCAAATCAAAAACCCCTGACTTTTAAATCGTTTTCAAAGATACATTGTATGTAGACAGATAGACAGACCTTAAACTTATAATACCCCTCTTTTTTGCCGAGGTTAATAAAACCTCATACTTATTATACCTGTATTTGTAGCAAAATGCAGCACTGCAGAAAGTTGGTGCTTGGTAAACAGAAAGGTGGACCACCCTGAAGGTAGTCAGACGACCTAATAAAGGTCAGAAAGTCATAGGAAGCGGATTTCTGCCCACTAAATTACTCGCAAAAACATTTTCTTCGTCGTATCGTATAGTAAAGGCTGCTTATTTATTTAATCGCATTTTGTAGCACATGGTTTGATGGTGGGTGGTCTACCAGCATATTAAATGTGTAAAAAAACTGAGGCGTATTTTTCTTTTATAGTATATTGTATTTAGAAAGTTAACATCATCATATTCAAAAAGTTGTTAAGGTAATACGTAAATTTTTCGGGGACCAGCGCGAAAAACTGCCACTTTTGGCAAACGTGCTAAAAAAAGCTTTACGAGGTTCTCAACTGTAAACAATAGTTCATAGAATAGTTTGAAGGGTTATCTAGGGCATACTAAAGACAAAATTTTAAATTATCTCCGTTTCCTTTTAAAATATATTTTTTCAAATGGGGTCCCCACTGGACCCCGAAAAAAATCATGTATCGTACGAATCGTACCTATGATTCAGTTACTATTCCATAGAAGAAGCTTATTAAACTTCTTTCATCTATTTATTTTTTTACATGAAGGAAACGCGAAGACTTCAAGAAGAAGAGGTAAAAAGGCCACAGTCATGTGGTATTTGGTCTTCATCGGCTACTGGTCCACTGCTGGGTATAGGCCTCTCCTAACGATTTCTAAAATAAATTAGACAGTCCAAATAAACTTAGCGGAAGAAATAGAGACATGGAGAGCACTCCACCTTCAAGAGATTCAATGTTGCGGCCTTCACCGTTATGATAGGTAATTTTCAATTATAATAAATCAATAACAAAAACAGATTGACGGACGACATACTAACTTCAAATAAGAAGAATTATGCCCAAATTAAGTAATTAAATTAATCAGTAGTCAAACTAAGCGAAGAAAGCTGTAATTACGTTGTCAGATTGAGACGTATTACACGTCAGAGTAGAATGAAAGTGAATTAGTAGCAACAATATTTATTAGTATATTATTTGACTATACTCTTACTATCGTGCGAAATTGGAGTACGAACAATGCAAAAACTTTCCCTACGGAAAGATAATAACTCACTTGATTAACTTTTAATTCTGAAATGATTTTTTTACTTACTGAGATGTTGGTTGGAATGGGTACACGTCGAATTAAGGACAAAATAGAAGATGCGAAGAAAACAAGCAAATCTTTGTTTGCCAACTCCGTGGTGGTTTGTATGTAGTGGACATCAATCATATTCACCTACTAACGGAGCTGACACACAGACAGCCCGTTCAGTCAACGGTTTTTTGTACAATGATCTCTATCATTTTTATTTACACGGTTCTCTAACCGTGTAAATAAAAATAGGGTACGACAATCTGGTAGGTCATTTTTAGTAAATATAAATAAATATATAGGGACAAATTACACAGATTGAGCTAGCCCCAAAGTAAGTTCGAGACTTGTGTTTTGGGATACTAACTTAACGATACTATATTTTATAACAAATACATCTATAGATAAACATCCAAGACCCAGGACAATTTGAAAAAGGCCATTTTCCAGCTTGCCCTGACCGGGAATCGAACCCGGGACCTCTGGGTGGCGGACTAGCATGGTGACCACTACGCCACGGAGGTCGCCAAAAGTTTAGTAAGCTGCTAGTGCTTTTGAGTGACTAATTAAGTACTTCGATTATTTCAAGACCCTGAGAGAATTACGGCCTATTTTTGACCTATGCCAATTTTTGTAGTAATGAGTAGGTGAGTTGAATTTCAGTTATTTGATTCATATACATTATGCACCCTTTAAACGTTCCATCAATTCTTTCAAAATAAAAAAACAGACGTAATCAAGTGAAATACGCACATATGACTGTATCTCTTGACGTTTACCTAAAAAAATGTTATAACTTTTAACTAACCAAATATGTGACTTGCAAATTAGAAGATTGCAAATGATGTGCCATCTCTTTCACACAAGCATAAAGTTCACAATCTATTCAGCAATCTACTCCACATTCCACGCGCTCGTGTGTTCGATCGTCTGATAGCACCTCACTGTACCATACGCCTTTCCCATGATGTGTAGACAATAGGAAGTGATTTTATAAAGGTTTTTTGTACTGTCAAGTGTCAGGTAAGCCCCTGGTGTTCCGATGTGGTCCAAGTAATAGAGGCAAAGCGTTTTAAATTTGTTGAGTGTTGTTTCTTTTTTAGTTTGTGAACTTTTATATTTTTCCCGAGTTATAGTGATATAATTCAGTAAATATGACAATTTAAACTTTTTTTATTTATATATTCAATTTACAACATTACATAAGGAAGCGTTACTACGTTTTCTTTTATGGCAACCTACACGCTACGGTCACGCATTTGGTACTTATTATACAAATAGAATTATCTACAAATGGATTAAAGAGTATTTTTGACTTTGAACAATTTAGTAATCCAAACTTGTTTGTTAACCTTAACGGGAGTATTATTATTATTTAAAAACTTTATTGCACGTAATAAATAACAAACATGAATTACACATAATTTCAAACACAGTGGTACAAATGTTGGACTTAGGCATCCCAGAAAGGATGTCTTCCAGTCGACCAGAGGAACAAGGGGCAGTTATTATTAATAGGAAGACAGAAGAACGAAATACAAGAGTTTTAAATTAAGTAATCACATTATTACAGATATTCACCTGATATTTTGTGTTAAACATGATCTGATAGAGACGAAACCAAAACAATCTTGACACGAAAATTGGAACCCCGCTATCCGCTTATTCCTTGGACCACATCGAATGCTGAATTATCAGATCGTTCTTAATTGTAGTATTACTTTCATCCGACGATTCCTTGTCCCTGATAATATTTAATGAGATGCCTGTTATTAGATGTGTTTTGGCAAAGGCAGGTGAACGATGTGTAGGAGAAAGGGAAATGTTTACAATGTACAACCTACAGTACACCATAACGAACATTCTCTCATTATTGGAGAGAAACGTATCTAATTAAAAGCAATTATGCAACTAGAAAACATGAAACATTACAATTGAAAATAAATGTTAATGCAATAACGTTGTTTAAATATGTAATATGCAGTTGTGTTGTGTTTTATGCATTTAGTATTCGCTGGGTATGCTGCACAAGATCTTAGAGAATGACTCAAAGGGAGGCTTTTGCCCCAGCTTTAGTCACAGTTAAGGCTTGGTAGGCCGAGTTTTTGAGTTTTAAAAACCATCTGAGATATAGAAAAGTGTGTTTTAAAATCTTAAAGAAGATATGTCTTAGTTAAGGATTTAGTCTAGTCAAATTCGCATTCAGTTACATGATCTAACAAACTTCACTCGATAAAAAAATCCCAAAGTAACCCCTTTTTGTAATTTTTTAAACCACCACTAAACTACCGATAGTTTACGTTTAATTCTCATGTTAAATTAAAGCCACTGAATATTTAAAGAAAAATTCGCAGAGTTTCGTTTTATAACCCTTACCCCTTTTTTAGGGTTCCGTATTTAAAATCAAAAACCGATAAAGTCTTCAATCCACGTCATTTCGTGTTCATTCCCCGCCCCCCGTTCCCCAGTCAGATGAGATATGTAAAAGTCTGCGGGGTGCCTCACAGATTACCCAGCACCTCATCCGAGCGGTCCTTTGGAATACAGTGCCTTAATGTGGACTAAAAATTGTGAATTATGATTGGCTGGTGCGAAGCTCTAGGTAATATTATCTATCGCAGCGCTCGTAGTAGCCAAAAGTAGAAGTATAGCAAAAAATCGCACGTATTAATGTTCAGCTATGTAACGTAACATCTATTACCGCTCTTCTATTGTTAGTTACTAGCCAAAATTATATAACAAGAACAAAAGCATTCTTCGCATGATTGATGATGTCTAGTGATTTATTATCACTATAGGTCATGACATGGTCACTAAACGCGTTTAATGAATTAAACATCGATTTTCACCGGGCTTTGCCTCTGGGCAAATGATCCCATATCATTTACCTCGAGTAAAACACACAATATGGAGCACTGACAAGAGATCATATCGATCAATCAATATCTTCATTTCTGGGTCGATTATGATCCAATTTATTACATTATCATACATATCAGCTATAAAACGTTACGAAATGCCCTTCATTTAATTTTTCTTCATTGTTGGATCACTAATTTGTAGTCCTACTACTACGAGTAAGTCTAGATATTAGATAGAACCCAATATATTAGTAATATTAATAAAACCATTAAGATTATCTGTTTTGGCATAAACTAGCAATTATTTTTCTACAGTTAATGGATAGGCTAAAGACATTATATTGATAGTCTTGTTTTTTTTTCTAGTCTCTTTTTTCACGTTTTTAAGACTTCAAAAAATCATCCAACTTGGGCCTCCTACAAAAAGACCCTGACATTCCCGATGCAGAGATAAAAAAGCATACTCCCCAATTATCCTACGGTAAATGGGGCCCATAGATACTCGTAGAGCCCGTATCTGGTCCGGTCCTTTCTGTAATTATGGCCAGATCAAAAGGATATCACGCGATGACTATGGGTTTATACAGATGTTTCTATTTTGTCAGCCATTTTGTTTCTATCCTTTGTTATGAGTGAATAAAAAAAATTTACAAACAATAAAAGTACAAAGTAAAAATATTCTCCAGTAAACATCTGACTAACTAACGAATCAAAGGAAAGAACCTAGTACCTGAGAAATGGTTATTGCTAGATGTGCAGAAGAAACACCCAGACACAGACCTAGGAGAGCAGTGGTAAGACTGTGACCAAAAAGACCACAAACTTTTCGTGAACTAAACTTAAAACAGACAGAAATCAAAGAACATAGAAGAAGTGGCCAAGATCGTGGTTTTGGGAAGAAAATTAATATAAAGATGAATTAGAATAAGTAAGTTGAAAAACTAACACATAAAAACAAAACCAAAATCAAAGACTCTTGAACTTTTTATAAAATATAGTGCTTCATAGAGGTCACCTACTATTAACGGATCAAAAAGTTAACTTATAAAAGATAAAAAGAAAATAGATAAATCTGAACAACCTGTAACTGTAATCAACGATGACCAAGTAACACTTGTACAGCAAGACGAATCCTGCTCCGCGCTTCGACAAAAAGTAGACGTTTTTTATTTGATGGAATGCAAGGAAGATCCTTTGCGCCCGGCTTTTTATCGTCCGTGCATGGGAAGTCATTCAAATGTAATTTAGAAGGATATCATTCTGAGAACACATCAAATCGTTTACGAGTTATATTCCCTGAGTTGATCTCTGGCGACGATTGTAAATGCGAAAGGACTGTATTTTAGATGATTAGAGCCATAAATAAAAAACATTCTGAAATGTATACCTATATAGATTATAGTACAGAATACACTAATCCAGATTCCAGCCTTACATATTTTAATTATACACGTCTGGAACACCAGCAAGGGGTGGGAGTAGCCCACAGAGTAAAGACACAACTTTGGTCAGATTGTAGAAAGAACAGTATATCCAAAAGTAGATAAATACTAGATAGGTTCGTAAGGAGTGTCGCATTGGATATCCTAAATTTATTATTACTGTGGGATAAGAGTGAATAAGAAATGTGTGATTTCTTGTAAGTTATAAGAATCTATTAAATCGAATTATTTAACAGCAAGTCAAACTAAAAGCCTTCCTTATATCCTATCAATGTAAGGCAACGTTGAATGCCACTTTTAACCTGTATCTTTAGGGATTCATTCAAGCTCTTGTCTTTGAAATGTCAACAAAAACTATCATCAAGTACAAAATCTTTTACATTCATTTTTTTTTTTATTATATCACTTGTCGGTATGCAGAGTATAAACGAGTGTGATGAGGGTTTGACGTCCGACGTAGCCCACCCATAGTTCACGTCGTTTTATTATACAATCTTTGGATATCACATCAAAATGATATTTCTGCATCTAGTATCAATGCGGCTTTTAGATGACGTAGTACATTCAGATCGTCGGGCTGGTTTCAATCCAATTGAAAATTATAGTGACAATTCTAATGCAAATGCAGGTAATTTAAGTCATTGTTAGTTTAACTGGTAACTTTGATACTTTTACAATACTTTTATTTTCGGCTTCACTCATACAGATATTGTTGTATCAAATAGTACATATACCAAGATAGTTGGATTGTTTACAGATATAAGTGCTTATGCTGTTGGGCACGAACTCTTTGAACAAATAAACGTTATTTTTTTACTAAATTCTCTAGATCTTGTTGTGTCAATAACTCGGATCAAACAAATAGTATTTCCATGAACATTCGTTTAAATTTGAAATGAACTACCAGCCAAAAACAACAGTTATATAACGTTTATTGCACGTAAATAATACTAAGGGTTTGATTTCCAGTTTACCTTTGGGCAAAAATGAAATAGAAGGAATCAATTTTTTTGGGAAAATTTAACAAAATTGACAGCCTTTTAAAATGGTAGATTCACACGTGAAAGCCTAAAGGTAATAAATATAGCTTTGAAACGACATTACGACTTGTGACCTCAGGAACAATCATTTATTTTATTAGAAAAAACAACCAACCCTTTGAATTTCATTTAAAGAAATGCGAAAATCATTATAAAATACAAAAAATAAGATAAGAAGTCAATCAAACAAATTCCTCGCGATCACAATATTAGTAAAACCAAAACAACTGCTAGCAACAATGCTGAGAAACTTGTGAACAAAACACATTACGCCGTACTAGCCTGACCATCAAAACATATAACATTCGTCATAATAGTAATATTGATTACCGTTACAGTCATTTGCACTGTGACCACAATGGAGTTATGTCATAATATTAATAGCTGGCATGCCGTTGGGCTAATGACCGGACCACAACATAGTAAAAAGCAATTTATGGATACACATTATCTGTAAATTAAGTATTTCACCTTTGGCAATAGGCAGTGGTCTTGAACCTACCGAATCCTGCTTCTTTTATTGTTTATTTGGACGCTTGAATGAAGTACTAACGGCAGTGTACACGATTACGCACTTCATCCGATTTTAATCTTCTTACTTTACAATTCCACTACAGAATCCAAGATATTTTAAAATAATAATTGTATCGATCTTGTCAGGAGGTTGTCAGACATGAAAAGAAGATGGAATATGTTATGTTGCTTAGTGTGGAATGATTATAGTAAAACGTAATGGCTTCGTCGAGCAAAATACTACTTTTGATCGCCTTTAAGGCAACGCCGGCGAGTTTCTGAAAAGAGAATGATGATGGAAGATCAAAACTCGCCGGCGTTTATGACTGAATAAAACTTTCAATTAACATACTTCGCCCATAAAATATCTTACTTTGTCTTTGACACAAGAAGATTCAATTTAATCCTAGATGTTACGACTCCGGAACTACATAAGGAATCCGGTTCATTAAGAGGTGCACTCCTATGCAGGACTCTTCAAAGGTGCTATAATGCACGCATGATTCACTGTCCACGGGTGAGCGGATACGTATATCTCTGTCTCGGGGATATTTATAAAATGCCATTTGTCAGCTCCGTGGCCTGTTGATGCTCTATTCGTTGGAACTCGATCGTAAAGAACTCCATTCTATTGCATGTCTTCGTCCGAAGAGAAAATAGTCTTAGAATTTCAGAATTTAATGTGTGCCTTAGCGTTGTTTTCATTGTGTGACTCTGGTATCAGATTTACTCGACTATCAAGATTGCCATCTAGTGATGATAACCGGGACTAAACCCTTAACGTGCCTTCCGAAGCGCGAATGAAATCAACATATTTATCCTAATTGTCACCACCAGTCCAAGTGTCAACCACGCCCAGGATTGCTTAACAAGCGTTACCACTATAACCAGAGTGCTATAACCTTGTGGAATTTAAGATCGAAGACTAGAATAACCAGTTTTGAGTTGCAAATGTCGACTTTTAAATTTAAGCATATTTTATGTAAGATGAACACAGATTCTTATGCTGCTGAAATAAATAATGGCGACATTCCGAAGTTTCGCTTTTCGCAATTTAGCTACTGCCGGTCGGTCGGTTCATCCCAATTAAAATAGCGTAAAAGTATCATGAATAAATTAAGTTTTACTTTCGTCCGTCAGTAACAATAAAAATAAAAAGCTTGCAGATCAGTAACTTGTTCTGTGAATTAATAAAAGATAGTATTGTGGTGAAAACATTTCTGAGTTGACTTGCCGATCTCAAAAGTTTTGTCAATCAAAGCTATCGACAGCCAACATGTACTTTTTTAAAGTTGAGAATTCTAGCCACCATCAGAGATTAAAATATTGAAAATTGGAATCAGAAACCTATTTTCGGTAGATCGTATGATATTAGTTTAAGAACTTTATTACGTTGTAATATAAATGTAATAATTTACTTAAATGTTGTAATTTAAAGCTACTTTAGCAAAGACCCATGCTCTTTGCATACTTTACAGCCACATTGTACAAAGTTATACTTCTGTATCATAGACATTTCGCTTAGGCAGTTAATTAAATTCGCCTCTGCGAATTTGACGTCCGTAACACTTTCCTTATCGCATCTTTACTCGACGTTTTGAATCAATCAAAGAAGGCTGAAATACTTTTAAAGAAACCATGACGCGTGTCATTCATATGTTGGTTGATTTATTGAATGGTTAGTGTAAAATATTGTCCTGAAATTGATTATTGAAGAAGTTTAACGGTTAAATACTGTTGTTCGTCTTTTAGTCATTTCTTTTTAGGATTCCCTGCCCTAAGGGTAAAAACGGGACCCTATTGCTAAGTCTCCGTTGTCCGTCTGTCTGTCAACAGGCATCTCATAAACAGTGATAGCTAGACAGTTGAATTTTTTACAGATGATGTATTTTTGTTGCCGCTATAACAACAAACACTAAAAACAGAATAAAACAAATATTTAAGGGGGGTGTATGGGAGCCCCACTTCAATATTTATTTTATTCTGTTTTTGATTATTTATATGTAATGGTACGGAACCCTTAGTGACCCAAATAAAATTTGGTATGCAGTTAGCTGACACCCTGGATTAACACAGGCTACTTAAACCGCGGATAAAACCGCATAACGCAGCTAGTTTAAAATAACAATTGAGAGTTATAATGAAAAATCTTACATTTCACTTCAAAAATCAGTGAGTTTTAGTTAATCTCTCATTTCTAATAGAAACAGGCGTTTATTAAATAAAAATTGATCTAATATTTCACAAAGATAAAATGAAATAAAAATCCATTGTAAAACGTTTAGGTATCGGTTGCATTACATAAGAATAGAATACTAATTCACTTTAAAACGTACCACCCATTCATTACGCCTAACTTGCAAGTGCAGTAATTACATGTTATAATTACAGTGTGGGAATATTTAGTGCTAATGATAAAGGTGATCAATTAACAAGTTAAAAGTGCCGAATGAAAGTAGGAGTTCTGTTCTAATTGTGAGAAGATTCACGCTTTATATTGGATGTAGTATTATTTTGAATCTTAATTTATTTTAAGTTATTATAAGGTCTAACAATATATACTAAACTATTTTAAGGGTGAACCATGATTGTGAACAACTTTCCCCAAAGAATACGTATCGAAATATGCAAAGTAATTTTACGTTTCTTTGAGAAAGTTGTTCACTACCACGAACTGAATTCACCCTTAAAATTGTTTAGTTTCAATACATTTTGTTAGACCTAATAAGTGGCCTGACTACGTGACGACCTAATCAAGGTCGCTGGAAAGCGCTGGATGCAAGCTTCTCTAGATCGGTCATTTTGGAAATTCTTGGTAGAAGAGGCCTATGACCAGCAGTAGACGTTATGCGACTATGATGATAATGATGATATAGTGAACACTATCACTGCAGCTTACTTAAACTTTTTAACGGTAATGAGTTTTTAGTTATAGAAATTATAGTACTTAATTAATATCGATAAGCAGGATAATAAAATTGACTAGTAGAGTACAATGGCGCCGTATGTACAGTAATTACACGCTTGGGTATTTTAATTAAAATGTGTTTTTATGGAAAAGACTATTTTTGCCATGTCAAGGTGGAAGTGTCGTAAGGAACTGAGACGAGCTAATTACGGGACGACCAAAGGGAAGGAAAACGCTCTACTCCTATTATTTCTTTTCAGTACATTTTATATGTATAAGAAAAATTTAATTCGGTCTAAACTTATGAGCAGAATAAATATATAAAGAAGTTTAAACAACTAAATAAAGAAGTCATCATCATCATCAGGTCTTCTTTTCTCCACTGCAGGAGCACCACCCTCTCTGTACTACCAGAGCCATTGATAAGAGCAGCCAGAGGACTTTTGGAGAGACGGGTTGGAGAGGTCTGTCTCATTGATGTTTACAAGCTTTGTTTAGCTTGTATTTCCTAAGTCGCCTTCTACGACATCCACGAGAAGACTTGGAGTGGCCCTATTCTAATCTACCGGAAACCACACGGCAGCAAATAAAGAAGATTTTTCCATACTAACAATTTAAGAAGGTATATAACACCGATTACGTTCTTTGCTTTAAATCTATGTGTCAATTCATTACACAAATCAGGTAAAGTGAAAACAAATATAAGAAGATAAGGCTGCCCACTCACGCGCCGAATTTAGCGACAGATAACAAATGACGTCCGTGTTAACTGAAGTCTACCTGTCATTTGACCCGTCAATGGGTCCGTCAATCAGCGGGATACTTTCTAATTGGAGTTGGTTTGGTATTCATTTCACATACGTAAGATCTTTACCCGATGCTGGTCTCTTACTGTACTCTTTAGCTTTACCAGTGCAGATTTAAAAAGCCGATCAACGGAATGGGCGAAAATATAGAAATCATGTCAAGAGGCAATTCTGAATTCTGAAAATTCTGTGGGCTATTTTCTAAACACACCAGTGACGTGCACAAATATTTGTGACAATAGGCACTAATCTTACCTTAATAACGTAAACAGCTGCTTATCAGGCATACTACATTTTTCACTAGTAAGTATCCGATATTATATTAGGGTGGCACAGGGTAGATAAATACTATGTGTCTGCTACTGATACACAACCACCAAATTTCATAAAGATTCCATCATATTAATAATACATTTTTTACTAGTACTCGTAAGTATCCGATATTATTACATAGCGCGACGAACCGATGGCCGATGGGGCAAAAAGGTTCTCAAATGGCGACCACGTACAGGCAAGCGAAGCGTAGGACACCCACCCACAAGGTGGTCTGACGACCTAACCAAGGTCGCTGGAAGGCGTTGGATGCAAGCCGCTCTAGATCGGTCATTTTGGAAATCTTTGGGAGAGACCTATGTCCAGCAGTGGACGTTGTGCGGCTGAAATGATGATGATGATGATTATATTAGGGTGGCACAGGGTAGATAAATACTATGTGTCTGCTACTGATACACAACCACCAAATTTCATAAAGATTCCATCATATTACTATAGATATCGTCAAACAAACATACATACATACATAAAAACGCCGGATTGTTCAGGTAGACTCGGAAAATTTCGCTCGTTTGTTCAAAAATGATCGTAAACACTTTGTCTGTATTTTTTGTCGGGGGTCTAAAAGAGAAGGAACAAAGAACTACAAAAGTATACCGACGCCAAGTGTATGAAAACAAATTGATCAAATAGGTACTTTTATTCATCTGTCTGTCTAATTATTTCTCATAACAAAGCATACAGTAAACATGCAGCAACTTCACTAATTACATATTATTATCATATGTTCCAACGAAATCGAAAGTGTTCAAATCAATATTTATCTTTAACATCCAAAGAGCCAAGTCATGTTTGGAAATGTTTGTTAAATTTTGTAACTTATGCCCTTGGCTTAAGGGCCAGGTTTTTCAATGAAGATGAGTTTATTTGGTGCTTACTTTCAAGTATTTGTTCTGTAAACTTGAATGTAATGATGATCATTGAGAATGTATTTACAATAGCAAAGAGCAATTACGACATATATAAAATTTCATAACTTGACTTTTGAATAGAATTTTACTAAAGGGATTATTTCTGTGCCTTTTTAAAGTAAGAAAAAAAACATCAATAAAATATTTTGACGATTGTAATACATGAACACAGGCACAAAAAAGTAATTGTGTGTAGGTAAGCCAAAGGAGATGGTTAGATTTTAACCAAGTTCGGGCCAAAATGAATTGATAGTCAAACTATTCGCAGTGATCTGTAAAGGAGCGTTTTCTTACATACGCACTTAGAAATAGCACGCATGGTTTGGCATCAAGTTGCAGTATCACGTTCCCAACACCGTCATCCGACAACGTACTAAAGTCCGAGATGTTGTTACAATTTTCATGAACTTAAAATGGAACTGGGCAGGCACCTGGCCCGACGGAGTGATGACAGGTGGAGCAAGGCACTGAACAAATGGTTACCTAGAACGGGTGACAAAATAAATAAATAAATAAATAAATATATAGGGGCAAATTACACTGATTGAGCTAGCCCCAAAGTAAATTCGAGACTTGTGTTATGGGATACTAACTCAACGATACTATATTTTATAACAAATACATATAAAGATAAACATCCAAGACCCAGGACAATTTGAAAAAGGCCATTTTCTAACTTGCCCTGACCGGAAATCGAACCCAGGACCTCTGGATGGCGGACTAGCATGATGACCACTACGCCACGAAGGTCGTCAAAAGCGTCGGGCGACTGCGTATGCGATGGATTAACGACATAAACAAAGTGCCAATTAAATAAGAACTATTCGAAACCCAAAACAAAGCACCAGGGACATAAACATACTGCAGGCAGACAAGATAATTTATTGCAGTTATTCTAGGTTTAACGCCCCGGTTTGTCGCACGCGACATTTAAAACTCACCCCCAATTTGGTGGCGTGACGTCACGGAACTACAACTGTGAAACATAGATAACATCGTAGAAATGGAAAACTTCAACCGTAGTATTGATTTGAGTGCTAAAATATCGTATGGTATTGGTATTTTTATTAAAATTCTACAATTCATAAGAAAAATGTCCGTAATAGTGAAGGTAATCACAACCAAATAAGCCATTAGCTGTCCAAAACCAACACAGCACATCACTTTTTGAGCAATTGAGTGGTTGACAATTCAAATAGACTGCCTGAGGAAGTAGTGTCTGCCAAATCTATATACTGCTTTAAAAATAGACTGGACAATGGGCTACACACCAATAAAGTGACTTTAAAACGATTATGGTGGTAAATTATGACACTTTGTGAATATGTGAAGTGACTAATAAACAAATCAACAGTGCCTGAAATAGACATATGGCAGCATCCATAAAGTCGTACGTGATGTCAACTAGGATATATATTTAATTAATAAGCAAGTTATACAATGTCCTTTTTTATTAAGTACAAATATTTTAAGGGGTGATTCAGTCCATCATATGGAACAACTTTTCCCAATAAATGTATATCGAAATACGAAAAAAAAAATTTCATTTTTCATAGTAATGATATCACGTGACTACTTCGATTTGTATGAAAACCGAAAAAATATTTTTCGTATTTCGATATACATTTATTGGGAAAAGTTGTTCAAAATGATGGACTGAATCACCCCTTAAAATATTTGTACTTAATAAAAAAGGATATTGTATATTTTGTTAATTTAGCGCATCACGTACTAACTGGACGTGTAGATTCAATATAACACTGTACAATGTTTTAGTATAAATACTCTGCAATAATCAAATAAATTATCCATTATCCCGTTGCCACTCCTGGCCTGTAGACGGTGATGGATCGAACCAGATCCAATGGGTTTCATTAATACCTTCGTGGTCGCTATATACTCCGACGAAATGCACAAGCGCCATAAGACACATCAGCTTTAAGCTGCTTGTCTGTAAACTAATAAATAAATAATCCTTAGCTGACACAAGACTCAAAATAAGAGCTAAAAAAACTGATTTTACACTGCCTCAGTTGTGTTTTGTGTTACTATTTATAACTAAGATTCAAACTGTTATTTCCTTACGTACAGCGTCTATGTATGAAGAAAATTTTAGAAGGTCAGTCCGTCGGTTTTGTAATATGACGCCAATATCGCCTGATAAGCCGATTAATTTTATTATGACCAATCCGATAATTTAATCTTTTGATGTTGAATAAAGTGTCTAGCAACTCAAAAGATTTGTATAAGTCCATAATAATATTTATAAAATTAGGAAAATAAGTTACTTTTACGAACATAAAAATAACCGGCCAAGTGCGAGTCGGACTCGCGGACGATGAGTTCCATACCATTATCTATAAAAAATCACGTTGGTTGTATGGGATCCCCACTTAAATATTCATTTTATTCTGTTCTTTAATTTTTGTTATAGCGGCAACATAAAACATCATCTGTAAAAATTTCAATTGTCTATTTATCACGGTTCATGAGATACAGCCTGGTGATGGTGACAGACAGACGGATTGGCGGACAGCAGTCTTTGTAATAGGTCCCGTTTTTACCCATTGGGTACGGAACCCTAAAAAGCGATTATGTAAAAGAGGTAGAATACGCTTCCACAGATTAGGTAAGTACATAATATTAATAGTAGAGGCAACTTAAGTATATGTTATCTGTGGTAGAGGTAACCGCACTTTCAGAGTGAGATAAAAGAAAGATATGCGGTCACTTTTAGGAATGAATGGATAGGTTAGATATTTAAGGATCTTGCATATGAATAGAATTTAGAAACCACTATTCATCAAAAAGTTTTATGAAATTTAAAGTGGAAAAATAATGTAGGCTATCAAAGTCCTTGAAAGTTATTATCCGTGAAAAGTAAATATTTTTTTGCAATACAGTCAATCAACTAAATGTCATCCGCCAATCGCCTTTGATTTGTACAGTTACACTAATTAAAAATGCTGGCAAAAACCAAATAAGCGTGCAAAACATTAAGAAACGCAATCGGACAAATAGATCTACAATGGCAGATGTAAAATTAGTTACAAACTGAAAGTAGTTACTTGTTTCGCAAATCGAAAAAGTTTGCGAAATGGAAACAAAAAGTCAATAGCCTTTGTTTTAATAAATTCTATAATGTCTCTGGTTCTGTAATAGACTGACTCCAGAAATCACTGCAAACAATGAGGAATTCTGTGGCTTATGTCTTAGGGAATAACATCTAAAATCGCTTAATAAGTATCCGAATTTATTGTTATTTGGCAAGGTTTTGCGTGACAATAGTCGAACACGCAAGACACCTGTAGAATTCTAAATTAGTGCGTGCTTAATTTAAGAATCGGGATTTTATGGTAATTCTCTGAAAATCCGGTATGTAATGCTTAAAATTACGCTCAGCTTTATGAACGCTATAAAACTGATTCGTTAGGGCATTCGGATTTGTAAAGGTATTGAAATACTAAGATAACAGGCGTAAAGAGGCCTTACTTCGTTTTAAAAGGCCAATAACACTGTACTTGAACTGGAATAAGAAACAAGTATGTATGTATTGAAATGAGAACGTTTGCAATGATAAGAAATATACATTTTCATTTTGTATTAAATATACATTTTAAAGATATTTTTATACATTTTTTACATCTTCATTATTAATGTCCTCCTGTGTCATCTACTTTCATAGATTCATAGATAGATTTAAAGGGTTGGTTTAAAAGCATAAATAAAAAAAGCAATGATTGCGATAGAGTTATGTTAAATCAAAACGCTCAATTAAACGAAAATACTAAGCAATTGCAAAATTAGAGTGGACTAGACTGAATACTTACATTTCAATAAGCTGTCCAATTTGTAATAAAAAATATAAAAATAAAGAAACATTAAACATTTGAAATGTTAATGGGACACGATGTAGCGTAGGTATTTAGCCTCATTTAAATCGTCAATTTCAAATATTACATAACTGTCCAAACATTTAGAGAACACCCCTGCTGTTACCAACAGAACCTTTCAAATAAATGGATCGTTACATAATAGTATATAATATATAAAATAAATATAACAGTGAGGAAATCCTTGCCGCCGCTAAATATCAACTTGTTATTCAATCAATTATTGCGCCTTATTTAGAGAAACGCGTTTGCACTACATTTCCATATACCTGTTTCAGATAATGTAATGTCAGTTTTACGTTATTGCTTTTTCGTGAATATCGCATGTTATTCACGAAAGAGCAATAACGTGTATACTCCCATGCTGGTCTGGGAGAAATAAAAAAACTTAGAATGTACCAGCTGCTTCTCTTCCCACGCAGATCGTAAAAGCCGATCGAGGGAATGGGCAAAAATGCAAATCATGTTAACAGGCGATGCGGCTAGCAACCCATCACTGTATTGATTGCTTTTCCATCTTCTCGCCCACCATGACGCTAAAAGTGGCTTTTGGGTCTTGCGGCCCTGGGCTCTGCATAGAACCGCAAGACCCAAAATGCTCTGTTTGACGTACAGACGTGATAGTATGTATCGCATGTTATGTATTTTATGTAATGTTAGATACTCAAGTTAGGTAGTGAATAGGATAAGCGTTATAATATAAATCATCATCATAAGGTTTTCCGACTTCACTCTAAAATAAATAAATCACATGCCCACGCCACGATGCGAAATAAGAGCAGTTATTACGAACAGAGGACTTTATCAAGAAAACTGCTTGGATGCTGATAATATTGACAGTGTATTGTGATATATCTAGTGGTGATTAGACCCTGTGAAAATTAATTACAATCAACTTTCTGAACAACTTAGCGCCTGGTGGTAAAACCTAAAGGCGAGTCAATAAAACGTAGTGTTTGCAGAGGCGGTCTCATAAAGACGGCATTTCCTAAACAAATATTGTGAGTAACAGTGAAACGCGTGGTTAACTGTGCATGAATCATCGTGCAGCCACCCAGTGGCCATTACAAATAAATATAGTAAGTACAGAATTACCGCTTACTATGGACGGTCTGGTATGGGGATCATTCTCACTAGTTCCATACAACTAGTGAGTTTTTTTTGCATAGTTCTATTGACTCAGTAGTTCAATGGAATTACTGAAAGAAAAAAATCTCACTAGTTCCATGGAACTATTTGCTGATGGAATTAGTGAGAATGTTCCTGGTATGGTATCCCAGAAAAGTGTAGGACGTCCGGCGGATAGTGGGTCGACGATGGCAAGTTACTTTAAGGAATTGGATTGCGATGGCAATTTATCCATCCTGATTGAAATTCATAGCCATAAATGGCATTACAAGGTATAGAACAAGATGGCACAGACAGAAGGAGGCTTACACCTAGCAGTGGGTCCCTGAGACCTGACGATAATGATAATGGAGTGTCTAGTAACGCAGACGAATGTATCTTCACAGAAAATTGCCAGATTTGTGATGAACAATGTATACTCTTGCAGTTCCAACCAATCAAATAAAGGAGCCATGCAATAATACATCAAACATTAAAAACTATCCCTAAGATTATGACTTAACAGAAAGTTCTGGATGCCGGATAGAAGAGGCCAATGCGGAATGTATGTAAAAAAAGGAAAATTATCATAGCTGTCTGTAAATGTAAATAGAGATGATGATGATAACTTTACATTATTCAATCTCATTTAAATTTTTCATATGCGAACGAATTCAGGCACACTTTACAGTTATAGTTAAAAGACAGTGTCTTCCTAAGTAGCACGATGGTATATCCCAGTAAGTTCATACTTGTAACTATAACAATGATGTAATGATGAGGTTATACTTCTGTGATATTATTATTTTGGCTATTGTGACCACAGACACGCAATCTCTGTAATCAGGAATTATGTGTCAGTTACTTCGGTATCGACTCCGTTTATCAAAGAAAATTATTAATCTAAATTCCTAGTAAAACATGGAATTATAACTTCCCGTATGAAATCTATTGATTATATGAGGTATTTATATTTCTTTTTTAAATTTTGTGTCATTTACATATATTTCGTTATTTGTATTTTTATTATTGCCTTGAAACTCAAAAGGTTCTTGATTCTTTCTTTTGTATGATCCAAATCGTCAGGTTTTCATCTTTTTGATCAGTTAAGTAGATATATGATACTACTCACAACTATAAAATATACGAATTTACAACTGTGACCTGTGACTAAAAATACAGCTCTAATTAATTACTAGAGCGCGCATTAACATTCTGATACACACAAGGCATATAGAATTTCAAAGCGGGTCTTCAAAGATGCGGCTACAAAGGACACGGGACACCTCGGCCTAGAAAATTAATAGGACTGCAGATGTATGCAGCATTTAGAGCAGGCAGTGGAATTGTTTTGATAATGTGTTGGATTTCAAAAACTGCGTTAAAAAAGCCTGTGCGTGGAAGTGTCATGTTGAAAGCATGAGAAACAGAAATCGGAACCCGTTTATTTCATTAATGTAGCGAAATATGAATATTTTCACATACACGCATTTCAATTTAAATGCTTACGTAAGTAAAATATAGCACAAACGTGCGTGAATATGCAATATTATATCTCTGTAATAATTAACATGGTAAATGTTCCGCATGTGCTAACACATAGAAAACATAGCATTTCTCTATGCTTTAGCAATAAAAACAGCTTTATATATACTAAATAGTGATTACGTCAAATATAGCCATTTTGTAATTAGTAAAAGATTATTGTTATGTTAATGTTTTGCCTCAGGTAGGTACTGTGTTATAGAACCAATAAGTTGAACGATCAAACAAATAGAACAAACAAAAGTTGCGGATCATTGTATTGATGCACCGCTTGCTCCATGAATTGCCACTGGTTGCAGTCAACCGTACCACACACATAAAGCAACAAAACTAATATAACTTTTTACCCATTTGTCTGCTTCAAATACTACGGAAATACAAATAGAACGTGTTAAATTTGATCAAAGCTGACAACGCATAATGGGCCAACAGAATTTAACGTTATGCATTTACACTTGTTTTTAATGAAGTCAAACCCACAATATATGATTTTAGAGTTTCGCGGTCACAATTACTGTTATTAGTATTACGGTATCGGGTTAGCGAAATATCTGGCAAAGAAAGATATTAATCGCGGTGAGTCTATACTAGAGATGTGCCGTTGCCGGCAACATTGGCAACATTGGGAATATTGCCGGCAACGCTGCCGGCAAGATTGCCCGAAGTGGCAATTTTGGGGAATATTGCCTAAATATTGAGAATATTAGATATATTGATTTAAAGAACTCATTAAATAAATGTATCTAAGCGTATTATATGAGACCTCTTAAAAAAATATAGATCCTACATATAAACTGCCAATGTTCCCGGCAATTTACTGGCAATATTGCCGGCAAAATTCCCTGTAAATTGCCGGTACATACAGATTTGTCAATATTACTTGTCTTAGGCGAGAAATAATTACTATTTTAAGTAGGTAATCTGAAAAATAAACCGCCCAAGTGTGAGTCGGTCGCTCATTGAGGGTTCCGTTACATAAAAAACTTGCAAACTTATATTTGCAGACAAGTTCATATACTTAGTATGAACTTGACTACATGTACCTTTGCTTTATGTTGTGTTGTGACTGCCGTACAATGTTGGCAGTCGGGACCAACGGCTTAACGTGCCTTCCGAAACACGGAGGGGCTCAAGAAATTTTATGCTACTTGTGGTGACCCATCCAAGTGCAGACCAGTGTTGTTGTATCCGCAACAACTCTGCGACATCCGCGGATGCGGATTATTAAAGGTTCACATTCGCGAATGCGGATGCGAATACGAAGTTTTTTTACATATTTCAATTAGTACCTACATAAATAACGGTGACTTAAGTTTCTTTGACTGGAAATTTAAAAAGAATATCAGGCGTGTAGACTTGGCTAATAGAAATACGAACATGGGGTTAGAGAGTTCACAGTTCAAGGCGAAATACTAGTTTTAATATATTTGAAAATGTATATCATTCTAGTAGTTTGCCCCGATGCATATTATTCTAGTAGTTTGACCTAAACTGTGAACTAGCAAATCCCATATCTTGGCAACCCCTTGACTGATTTAGTTCATGTTCGAAACATACATGTATTTTATTCATGTATGTTTGTTCGATAACTCGTACAAACGCCAGATTATTTATACAGACTCGGAGAACAGCTTCGCTCGCTTCACTCACTTCACTCGCTCGTTCTATCTTGGTCTTCACAACAGTATAGTACATAACTTTTAGCCGCTACAGGATCAGCTCTCTTCGCAGCGTTAAACCATTTTTTTCACATTTTTGAATCTCGAGGAATTTGAAAAAACAGCTTTTTTGGTGTTTTTACCGTAGTACTAGTGCAGGTAATCACAACACATGACTTTCTTGTGAGCAGATTAGCCATTTTATATCTAATGTGTGTGAAATACGCACTAACCGGCCAGCCGGTACGAAACGAACGCAAGTTGTTTAATGACGTCATCAAAGCGTCACGTAGTAATAGGCCGTTTTTTGGTCAGTCAGTTTTAAAGATAAAAAAATAAAAAACACAGTATTATTCTAGATGTTTTACACAATTTTTAGAGATTAACCAAAAAGGAAGTGTTTTTCTTACGAGCAAAGCTAGCAAAGGGTCTACTTGAACAATCTAACGTTTGTATGTATTTATGTATGTTTATTTGACGATAACTTGAGCATCTTTAATCGGATCTTCAGGAAATTTGGTAGGCGCGTGTCAAAATAAGTTTTTTTCGTTCGGACATAAGCAGCAAATCAGTCAAGGGGTTGCCGAAATATGGGGTTCGCGAGTTTACAGTTTTAATTAAACAAGCAAGTGAAGCGAGCCAAGTTCTCCGAGTCTACTTGAACAATCTGGCGTTTGTATTTATGTATGTAAGTATGTATGTATGTTTGTTCAACTATAACTCGATTAATTGTTAAGTTATAAAACATGAGCCGAATCTGTCAAGGGATTACTGAGATATGAGGTTCGCGGGTTCACAATTCGGGCAAACTAATAGTTGACTATCCACTTATTAAGTAGATTTTCATTGAAATCCAGCGGCTTTTATTCTCTTAATACGCATCCGCATTCGCATCCGCATCAATCTATGCGAAGCTTTTGCGGATGCAGATGTATAAAGGAATGCAAATGTTCCGCATTTGCGGATGCGGATACGGCGAGTTCTTTAGGGTTCTATATCCAAAGGGTAAAACCGGGATCCTTACTTCCCTCGAGGACAAATTTTCCGCAACTAGGCCCGAATTTGCCAGTCCCGTTTTGCCGGGATCCTAATACTAAGACTCTGCTGTCCGTCGGTCTGTCTTTCCATGCGCCTGTCTGTCCGTCTGTCTGTAACCAGGCTGTATCTCATTATGCGTGATAGCTAGACAGCTGACATTTTTACAAATGATGTATTTATTTTGCCGCTATAACAACAAATACTAAAAACAGAATAAAATAAATATTTATGGGGGGCTCCCACACAAAAAACGTGATTTTTTAACGTTTTTAGCTTAATATTAATAACAGCAAGAGTTAGAGGCATGAAATATTCACAGAATATTTAGTTGTATATGCACTATAAAAATACAAAGTTAATTTAAAATAAAATAAATATTTAAGGGGGGCTCTCATACAACAAATGTGATTTTTTATAGATAATGGTACGGAACCCTGCGTGCGCGAGTCCGACTTACACCTAGGCGGTTATTTCTTAATAAATTTCAGGTTTATTTACAAAATAATCAGAATTTTGACACAATTAAGCAATTTAAGTGAATCGGCAATATTGCCAATGTTCCCGGCAAAATGGAAATTTACCGGCAATGGCAAGATTGGGAATATTGCCGGCAACGGGGAATTTGCCGCTCGGCACATCTCTAGTCTATACTAATAACATAACATTCAAACCCACAATTTATGTAATTATGCATTTGATGCACTTGGCATAAGAAATATATAGTATTTAGAATGCATACATGTCATGGCCTCATAATGGCCCACGCCCAATCAACTATAGAACATCTCCTTTAAATGTTTTATGATTTCATGAAGACCTAAAATCTAGTAAGTACCTATATAACCTACTAACAAAAAATGTATGTGCAGCCGGAATATTACGTACTTGAATTTTATCTTAAACTAAAAATAATATTAACATTAAAATGTATAAACTTGATTAAAATCTGTCTTAATATACAATAAACATTATCATGTTAGTATTATTTTTAGTTTAAGATAAAATTTAAGATATACGTAGAAGCCTGGATTCGGACTGTACTGTACCTATTAAAAGGAATATTTAAAAAAACTTAAGGGGTGTCAAGGGACACCCGGATGGAACGGAGTCAATTTCGATTAATGAGAGAGAGAGAGAGAGAGAGAGAGAGAGACAGAGAAACACGCGCACGCCGCACGGCTTACGACTATAGCAAAAAGTGTCGTTACAACTTTTGGTTTGATTTTTTTCCGTCTAGCCCCCTTTCGCAACGCGCGATAAGGAACTTCGCTCCAAATATTAATTCGTAAAGACCTACTATTCGTAGGTAAAGACGCATTTCTTAAATTATGCAAGTAATTGCTATTCCCCAGCATAATAAATCGAATTCCATTGCCTGTCTAGGTGCAATAAAGTCAAATCGCGTACCACACACCGTTAGTTCTAGCTAACAAATAAAAATTCCCAGGCCATTTGGCCCAAATGCAAAGCATGTCTTGTCTAAAGTACAGTAATTAACAAGTTTTGTTGGTTTAATTTTACCTGATTAGTGAAAAAAGGAAGCTAGGAAACGTCATGAATACGAATTGTTAATATTGCTTTTAAAGTATTTGGGAGTACGTGATCTGAAATGTCTAAGCTTTCTAAGATTTGGTACTAAATACTATAAAATACTTGTGAATCATCGCAAAAACGAGCATTTTTCGGAATAGAGACCAATAGGGACGTTTTAATCTCATTTTTAACCTACTTCAAAAAAGGAGGAGGCTATCAATTCGTCGGAATGTTTTTAGGGTTCCGGAGTAAACAAGGAACCCTTATAGTTTCGCCATGTCTGTCTGTCTGTCTGTCTGTCCGCGGTCCTACTCAAAAACTACAAGTACTAGAAAGCTGTAATTTGGCATGGATATGTATATTAATCATGGCGAAAAAGTCGTAAAATAAAATCTGGAAAAATATTTTTTTTTAGGTTAGCTGCCATACAAGTAAAGAGGTAGTCAATATTTTTTTTCTCGACAAACACATTGTGTGGGGTGTAGTTTAATAGGTCTTTCAAAAACATTGTGAGCTTGTTAACACCATTTTTGGATTTAGGGATCCGTTTCTGAAATATTTGGGTTTAAAGTGAAAATTTTTGTTGGAGGCAAGTGTCCCCCTCTATCTGCGGTTATATATGGCCACGTGAAAAAATTCACAGCTATAGTATATAAGGAAAACTATCAGAGCTAAGTAGGGTATACAAATTAAAAAGTTATAGGCGATCAACTTATAAAATGTACTCGAAAAAAGAAATTTTAAATTAGTTTTTAAACGTTTTTAGTGGCATAAACTCAAAGTTGGCATTCGGAACTACGGAACCCTACACTGCGCGTGGCCCGACACGCACTTGGCCAATTATTTTTTTATGTATGTTCACCGATTATTCGAAGACGCCTGGACCGATGTGGAGTATTTGTTTAAAAGGGCATACTTGTGAGTTGGTTTGGTCCTCAAAAAAATTTTAATCAAAATCGGTTTAAAGAAGATTGGGGGTGAAATCGGTTTTAAGTTTCGAAAAATTATCTATATCTATGCGAAGCAGGTTCGCAGAATGAAAAATATTTTAAGTTTTCAATCCATAAGCGCTGTGACTTGACCTTAGTCAAGAAAGTGCTTGTCAATTAAATCATCCCACAATCAATAGTTTTTAGGCAGACAGTAACAAAATAAACTTAATTCAATGAATATTAAAATGCTGACCCATTATAAAATCGACAATAAACAAAAAAAACATACTAAATACTAATACGGTTAATATTAACTAAAATCGATATCGACACTTAAAATGCGAATTCAATAAACCTAAAATAAGTGTTCAAAGTAACAATGAGTGTATCGCTCGCAAAAACAGACAGTGACACAACTTGACCTTCGAATTCCCAGCAGTGAAGTGAGGTAACCGAGATGCAACCATCCGAGTTAGGTAATCGATATAACTGGCATTCGAGATATCGAACAAGTCCTTATAGTATTAGAGGAAAGTTAAACGTAGAATGTAGCAGCTGATTCCTTAGGCAAGAGAATCTGCAAATTTATTATATCATGCATGACTTAACTGATCATGACGAGAGTGGATAAAAAATGAAGATCGACCGGAAAGAAGAGGAATGGAAGGCCATTGCACAATATCGGGCAAAAATAGCTTGTTATAAAGATAAAGCTAGTAAAGATGTTATTTTTTTTACTTTAAAACTATATTAAAAAATTTAATGGAACTTTTGAAATAGATCTGTTATGAATACTTCGATAACTTTTAATTTAATAAATTCAAAGTATCGAATATAATCGATATCAATTATGTATATTATAGATTATGGACAAACCGTTTTTACGAAAATGACCAGCTCCTCAATAACGTTTTATTTTTTATTTCATTTATGACATTTTGATGCGCCTCAGCTTTTGAATTTGCAAAAAGTTTAGCTATTATAAAGTTATCGTTTAACTTTTTCCAATTAATTTATCTTCCCGTCTTCTGATTTCTAAGTCTGTACTGCTGAAATACCTGTTACGTCTACTGCATTCTCAGAAACCAGACTACATTTGTCACGAACATTTACCTGGAATAAGAGAACATTTATTAATTTCCTCAAAACATTAAACAAAACGGCATTAACATGGAAAACAATTTAATAAACGATATATGTAACCAAAATAATCATGATTACACTGCTTCTGGCTATCTATAAGAGTTCCGGCACTTTC
Source organism: Acrobasis consociella (assembly GCA_963555685.1). Classification (NCBI taxonomy): domain Eukaryota; kingdom Metazoa; phylum Arthropoda; class Insecta; order Lepidoptera; family Pyralidae; genus Acrobasis; species Acrobasis consociella. The sequence goes on along the minus strand of OY743124.1, from coordinate 6,067,755 downwards.
TAAACCCAATAAAGCTTAATTGTCATATTTATTAATGGTCAAACCCATAAATCAATCAATATTTTTATGGAGGACATAAATATAAGTCTTAACTCTCAGTCTTAAACGTATGCAGAAGTGATAATAACTTAATCTGTCCAATTTTAGAGAGAGCGAATCAAATTGATACTTATTAATTTACACCTACGTATAAGGTTTCATTTAAAATGCAATATTTATGCAAAGCAGATGATATAGAATAGATAGTTTAGTCACGCTATCTGATGCTTCTTCCTATCGTTCTGTGCTATCGTACTATTATTAGATATTAAGCAGCCTGAGGCATCTGTAACGTGACGAATGCCATGCAATGATGACAACCGGGACTACGAAGCACGAAGGACTCGAGAAATGTTTATGTCACTTATGATCACCCATCCAAGTGCGGACCACGCTCTTTTTATATTAATTGTTAAAAATTCAATATAGGTAAATGGTGCAAATGTGTTTTATGTATGACAAGAAAGTTCAGAAATCATTGTATCACAAAAGACACAGCTGAGCATTCAAAGCTGATTCATACACAAAGCATGTTTGATAAACATTTGGCCAGCCATGTCTGAACGCTGCAGAATACATTAAAATTTCGACGACAGATTTGCGGGTGCAATGGCATTTGTAGCAAAAGAAACATTAGCTAACAAGCTTATTCGCACTGAGTACAATAGTTATTAACCAATAATAACTGAATAAGATAAATTACAACATGTTATATCGAACTTGATACATATCCAACAGTGAAAACTGGTAAATTACCACCATTTGACTTGCAACTTGTAAAAGCAGAACATATAGATTAGAATGCATCAAATAGTGGAAAAATCCCTATAGGTAGGTATATCACACCTATTATTTGTCACCTTTAAAATTTGTATAAAAATTACAACTTAAATAGGTCACACTAAATCGAAATTGACTTTCTCAATTATAAATACTATCTCGCTTAAATTAAAATAACAGTCAAATACTTTTAAAAAATCTACATGTATATACGAAAGTGTGCAGCGCCAAGGCAATTTATACGAAATGTCGATTTTTTTAAATAATTTTTTTTCATCATACTGTAGTAAGTTAGTATAGCCTGTGGTACGATCTATTACGAGTATGTCCTTTCCACGTTGCAGTTGTATACTATGTACGTCCAGACGTCCACCTGCCACGACTCTTGACAGACTTCTGCTCTGCTTCATCTACAATCATTACTCTTGCACTCTTTATGCATGTTCATCGATTATGCGTTCACCAGAATTTTCCTTTAAGTAAAGACGAGTTTTAAACTCACATCTTAACTCGTGATTGTGCGAAGCTATTCTGAGTAGCAAGACAAGCAAAGGTCTGATTCAGGGCCGTTGCGCTTATATGGACACTGGCTCCACATGTCAACGCGACATGAAATCAATCGACAGCTGCGAATGTAAGGACTTTGGAACACTCGGAATAAATAAAGTTGTACGTCACAACAACTGATATGATCGTAGACCTAAATTTCTTATTGTGGATATTTGTTCTTCAAATCCACAGCAAAGTACTTTACTCTTTGATGGTCTCTGATTAAAGAATAGGTAAAATGCAAAGGGAATAGATAAAAATCTGAATTATGTCAATAGCTCGCACTTGACAGCCGTAGCTGAAAATCAGTGAGCTACTCTTTGAGCAGCACGAAGCGCCTATGACCTTTTTGGATTGCTGTAGCACACAGATACAAAGTTATTGATATATGTTCTCAATACATTGTTTTTACATGTTTTGTTTTGTATTTTTCTTCTGATGTGTGTGATTACAGCTACAAATAAACGTTTTATCTGTCTATCTATAAGGCTAGCAATCCGTCACTACTTCAGTTCCCTTTTCCACATGCACGCCCACTTCATAGAGGGAAGACATGCCCTTTGGGATTAATGTTTATGGCCCTATCTTCTGTATACCCCGTAAGAGATAAAAACGTGATTAATTTATATTAATGTATTCTTGAGTTCCGTATGCTATCAAGTCTTTATTACTAACGGTCCTCCCACCTTTCATATTAATTTACCACCTATCTCATTGTCGAACTATAATGGCTATCATAAAATATAGACAGACAATACCGACTCATACAGTCTTCCTATCAACTATTGAAGGTTCTAGGTTCCATTGCTTTAAACGACACTTAATTGCATTTTCTATTGCCTCTAAGCCGGTACTACTATTATGTACTATTATTATGTACTCCATATAACGTTGAATAAGTGGGATAGAACTCTTTGACGGGTTTTAGTATCTGTATTAAATTACTAATCGAAAAGACGTCGCAGTGAGACTTGATAGTATCTACAGTTTTATTGGCACAGAAACACTATTTCGCGATTTAATACCGTTAAAATAATTCTAAAAGTATTTTTTTATTTCGATTGAGCTAGCCCCAGAGTAAGTTCGAGACTTTTGTTATGTCTCAACATGATGTACAAAGATATGAGCCAAATCGGTCAAAAGTAACCTACTGAGTTTATGAGTATGGTAGAAAATTCACCGAGACAGTGAGGCAAACGTGCAAGACCTGGACAGGTTGTTAGTTATTTATACCTAAACAGATGTACTTTAGTCGTCAGGTGCGTGCCATATGCGTCGCGTACGTGCTGAAGCCGTAGGAATGACTGGAAACAACTATATTTACATAAACAACTCTTAGAGGTTTAAGAATGATGCTCAACAATCCTCTAATGGCATAACAGAACGTTTCATTGAGTTTTCGATGTACTAGATAACCGCTGAAGCTTTGAAAGCCATCTTAACTAGTGACAAGACTCTTTAACTTTGAATGCCGTCAGCATTTAGCGTATTCTACCATCCAATATTACTGCGACCATCATCATCACCATCATCAGGTATTTTGGTCTGCACTGGCTGTTCTGGCCAAGTATGGCTCTAGTAGTAATACAAACATATAAATATATAACCTTGAAATATTGACATTATCAAAGTAAAGTAAAGAAACCTAGGAAAATGGCGAAAATTTACATGTGTGTAAAAGAAAGAATCAGTGCGAATTAAAAGTTTCTAATGAAAAGCAGAATAAGAAATTTGAATATGAGTAGGAACCTATGTCTATAAAAGCTAATACAGTATTGAAATACACAACAAAATTGATACGTCTGTCTGCATTGGAATAAACTAAAAGTGAGTGAGACTAAGTTACCGAATTAATACCGCTTCGCACTTATCGCCAAAGATAAATACCAATTTTAGAATTTAAGAAACTTCTAATAAAATGTGCATTAAATGAAACGTTTCAACGGTTCGTTTTCCAGCTAATCAAAATTTGCATACAGATGTTGCAGCTTGAGCCCTGTCCTGACCTTCTCAACCTGTCTTTACGACTCAGCATATCATATGTTTGCTCATTTTACCCGACTACGGTGAAAAGGAGGGTTATGTGTTTCTTCATATATTGATCGTGATCTAAAAAAGGATTGGGGGCTTAAAAAATTTTTTGAGCATCGTGCCTTTGGTCCCATCTATCATTAGATGATTTTATCTTAGATGATTGTGACCTAGTAGCCTAACTTAATCTATGATATTTGTTCCTATCTCATCATCATCCGAGCGTATTCCCGGTTGCATCTTCAGCAGTCACGCTTCAGAGCCGTGGTCCGCTTCCTAACCTAGGTGATTCTTGTTTTTACACAGAGCGACTGCCGTCGTCTGACCTCCGCACCCCAAAACCCTAGACCAGAACCAATCCGAGGATAGGTTTGGGCAAACGCTAGATGGCGTTCGGGACCCCAGTTTATACGTGCCTTCCGAAACAAGGAATCACCTTTCTTTTCGGATAATCAGGTGATTCAACCCTGCAATATCCTAACCAGACTGGAAATAACTTCTTACAAAGTATGCTTCCCAGTGGGATTCGACCCCACGACCTCCGGATCACAAGGCAAACGCCTTGACCACTGGACCTCGAAGGCAGTCCAGTAATTTGTTCCTATCTATTTATTGAAGTGAAAACTTCTTAAGCGGCGTTGTGCACTTTTTTTTGGAATGGGTAAAAAATGTTAAACTCGCGTCAGGACACGTGACCTGATCGAAAATTCGTAAGACGGCGCAGGGCGCTTGCGCGAATGTTCGTGTGTGTTTATGTTACAGCGTGCTACGCGCATCCATGGATGGTGACAGCTGATGGCTCGACCGTCTGTGTAGTGGCCATACTGCTGTGTATTTGTAAATGATCTTGTGACATTTGTGACAGACTGTGGTTCAGAAAAGATTTGAAATATTTTATACTGATAATTAAAGCAATTCGTGCAAAATTATTCCCTAACCATTCCAAAATATCAAAAATGCACAACGTTAATATTCAAGTTTTCACTTCTGCCGGCACTCCCAGAGTGTAACCCGTCGTTTTTTTTATTGTAACCAGTATTTGCTACACACATATCATCATAATCATTTTAGCCGCATGACGTCCACTGCTAGACATAGGCCTCTCCCAAGTATTTGTAAAATGACCAGTCTAGAGCGGCTTGTATCCAGCGCCTTCCAGACATAGGGACATACCCGTAATAAATCGAACCACGCGCTATTCTAGATCACTATAGTATAATGGAATTAAAAAAATTGTAAAAGCCGTTTGTATTTCATTTTATATTTCATGACTGTTATTTTAATTTTATTATGCTATAGTGATCTAGTATAGCCCGTGGTAGTATTTATTGTATCCGTGGTTTGATTTATTACGGGTATGTCCCTTTCACGTTGTATATATCCCTCTCATTTATAGAAATAATAAACATATTTTAGTTAAAAGAGAGATAAGGACAAAACATTTTAACTAAATAGCAAACAAAATACGAGTATGTGTCTGCTTTAGCACTAGGACATCGCGATTACGAGAGCTAGACCACTAAAGTTCATACCGTTCCCTGAACAACGCAAGTGGGTCAGTTTGCTTGCGAAATGTAACACTATAAACTTTAGTCCCAGTGAAAATCTGCTGTGTAGAAATAATTGCTGGCCAGAATCCGCCCAGGAGGCCGATGTTTGAACTCGGTTGAAATTAAATCGTGCACGAAAATTTATCGCGTCTTATAAATGTGCCAAAAGTATTTAGTAGTAGACAGCATCTATTGTACACAGATCGAATAGATTTTAAGTGCTATCTAGTAATATCTTTATTGCAATACTAACTTTAGGATAATTTTTGAACTAATAAATTTAATTTAGTTTTGATATATTTTTTTTATTAATCTAGTTTATACATTCATACATACTATCACGTCTTTATCCCTAACGGGGCAGACAGAGCATTTTGGGTTGTAAAATCTAGTTTATATTTAATCTTAAAGGGATACTAATGAATAATGGGAAGAATAAAGAATAATGGGCGAGACTTTATACTTATTAATTAAAATTAGTTTTAATTATTTTATGTATCTAGTTTAAATTCAATCCTTAAGGGATACTACTGGGCGAGAATCTGATTACATTAATAGGCTAGCGACCTATTTTAGCGATAATAGCGATAGTTAAACAGACTTTACGATTAGGTAAAAAGACGTCGTCAGGGGCATAAAAGTGGCAACTTACTGAAGGGACAAAATATAATTACATTTTAGCCAATCGACACAAAAAGTAGAAGAAGAAGGGAAAAAGATGCGATAATGTAAGAATGTATGTATTTAATTTCGATTGAGTTCAAAATACACCTCCAGTTTCGCAACTCAGTTGAGAGACAGTCTCATTTACACTCATTGAGTCAGATAATTACACCCAAACAATACCCAGTACATACAGTTCACTTCGTGATATGTCTGGAGGATAAATCATTGCGAATGTTTGGATCAAGAAGCAACACGCGCTTCTTAATTACTTACCCTCCTTAAATTATGTTTTGACTCGTTCATTTAATGTCAAATATTAAAAATATTGAAAAAGAGGAAAAGGGATAATAAATGTTGTAACATTTAAAACATAGGTTTGGCACTCGTTTGTCAATTTTTATGAATGTAAGGATTAGCCGCATTCATCAATAGTTTAAATCGATAATACTGCTAAAAACTTAACCCATAGTAAATGTAATTCCGCCAGTCTCTTGGTTACTTTGTGTTCTGTGACGGCAGCGAGCGAAGGAAAGGGTAAAGTCGATTTGTCGATTGATAACTTTCTCCTTTTTTGAAGTCGGTTAAAAAAGTTGTTAAGACAAAAAAGTTGCGTCTTTATAGGGGTAACAAAAAAGATTTAATGACATTTTAGTTTTTTTTAAATGGCTGGAATATGACTTCTTAAGTTTTTTACCACATGCATTTTTTAAAACATTTCAAAAAACTGATTTGGCAAAGTTCTACTTCTTTCGAAAATTATCAGAAAAATTCAAAAGAATCGGTTAAGATATGCGACCTGTAGGTGAGAACAGCCGGACAGACTGAAAACCGGACCGGAAATACTAGTATCTCTTATAATCGTCACTTTGTTTTGTTGGTTTCTTTGTTACTTTAGATTAAAGTTTGAATTGGATAGTAGGCGTATCCATGGTTAATTTGGCAGAGTTAAATACGATTGGTCACCGTCCCTTTCCTCTCCCACGGGTGTCGTCATTGGCAAAGGCAGTTAACAGAGACCGGGCAACTGTACTAAGATTTTATGATATGTTTTGTGATCAACAATTCATCGTGTTGATTATGGAAAAATAAATCCTCCCAAAGGGGAGGCCTTTAGTCCAGCAGTGGACTTACTCTGAGTGACTGTAAAAAATTAGGCTCGAGCTCTGAGGTTTTTTTTTCTTTAGTAAATATATACGGACGAATTACACTAATTGAGCTAACCCTAAAGTATCCTACTGGCACTTTTTGTAAAGGTTTCTAAAGCGGATTGTATTTCAATGATTTTCGAGGTTCTAATGTAACTTAAGGATACTAGCTAAAAAGTTTCTGATAATCCCACTTACAGAAAGAGAATTTTTTTATTTTTATTTACAAGGTCACTAGCGCGGGTAGGAGCCTTAAACTACTAAACCGATTTGGATAAAATTTGGTATGGATATAGTTTGAGACACGGAGAAGGACATAGGATACTCTTTATCCGATCTTATCAGAACTAGACGGTGATAAAACAAAAAAAAATAAGGAATCAAAATCAAAACAATAAAGGCTAACATGTCAAGCCGTTACGCTTAGTGAGTGGCCCAATATACATGAAAATCATACTTATAAAGGTACGTGAATACGCGCTATGCGTTTTCTTTTTATCTTTTGTTACATTATATAACCAAACGTTTCGGAAATCGGATATCATTACACCTTCATATCTTGTTAACATATTCGAACCACGCTTACCTAACCACCATAACATCTTCACCTAACAACGTACCAACGTGAAAACTCGACACAATATAACATAACCTACGCAGAATAATAAAACGACGATAAACATCTCACCGATCAGAAGAAAGCTGTCGATAAAACAATTTCGTCAGAGAAATCGAATTAATCGGAATGGTATCGAGTATTTACCTCTGTATCGATCATCGGTAAGCATTTAGTTTGGGCTTTGAACTAGAAAATTGTTCCAATTTGGTTTAAGTGCCCGGACTATTACAGAAGTTGTATAATTTCTTTTTTAAATCGACATTTTATATTCAGTCTCACCGTGGGAGGCACTTGTATTATGCAATACTGATATTGATTCTCCGATTTACATTTTTCAAAGAAGATCAATAAATAACGTGCTGTGATTTTAAAATAAAAAAATAAGACGCCATAAATCAGAGCATTACTTGCATTTCTGTGGCATTACTTACATTTCTGTGGCATTACTCTAAACGTTTTCATTCAATAAGAGTCATGAGATGGACGTGAACGTGGTCGGGCAAGCCAAGGTCTTGGTGCTGATGATATATTTTGAAAATAAGCAAGTCGCGTTTGATAAGAACGATAATGGAAATTGTGCACTTAATCGTTTCGCCCGCCTTCATGTTAAAAGTGCCTTATGGCTCTTGCGGCCCTAGGCTCAGAGCCGGATTTGGGGGAGGGCACCGGGTCTAAAACCTCGGGGACAATAGAGAGAAAAAAACTTTTAAATTTAGACTAGTTAACACTAGTAAACAACTTTTCCTTTGAGTTTTTTCGCTGTTTTACCTTGGTTTTCATTTATTGTAAAACACTACTGTAAAAACTGTTAATTTTATTTGGAAAATGATTTGGGGCCATTGGGTCTCCACTCCTTCATTGGACCGAGGCCTTCAAGCCTCTAAAGCCGTACCTGCTCTTAGGCTCTATCTGCTTTGAGCCGCAAGATCCAAAATGCTCTGTCTACCTCATCAGGGATATAACTTCAACAGTCTTAAACACCTACATTAGCTACGAATGTAAACGCTTTCCATTTCACACAATTAAAAGTATACGAGTGTTAAACCTCAATGTATAATTTATGCAAGAAATGCTGAATAAAATATGTATCAAACTATCCAGTGCATAACATTTTTTAGTTCTCTTACGAAAATCAGAACGATTAGGTTACTGTCAAATGTCTTATTTCCTGCAATTAGGGTTGCCATCTTGGTAAAAAAAATTAAAATCTGTTCCGATCATAGAAGCACAAGAGACAATATATGAGAAGTAGACAGTGGTAAGTATGTCAGTGTTGATATGTGTACCACATATGTTTATGTCTTAGGTCTTAGACTTTAGTTTAGAATTACCTAAAACTAATTGATATGTTTTATTCAAACAAGGACCTGTTTTATGGAATTTACCTTATGCCTGATCGTTAGTCTGCAGATTACCTAGGAAGTCTGCAGATTATCTAGTTGTTGTAAGAACTCAATCCATTTTTTCCACTTTAACTAACTAAGCCAGATAATCTGCAATATACCTTGATAATATCTGCACTCTAACTGATTTACGCTACTAATACTGATAACGGTAACATATATACCACAAGTGGTACAAAAAGTTCTCTCTAGCTCCTCCGTGCTTCGTAAGGTAAGCTGTATCAGGTAAATCTGGTCTCTCAAAAATATAATAGACATATCTAAGAGCCACTTTAAGCTCTTATATAAAAAGAGAAGAGACATATCATAAAAAAACAGGACGATAGGTAACCCTACATTTATCCCGAGCCCAGTAAGCTTCAAGGAAATGTCGGTGTTATAAGAAATGGGTGGAGTACTGGTAGAGTAGTGGTCATATCTGTGTTGTGTTAGATATTATATTTCCTTATGATATGTCATAGGCTCCAGCGCTATGTTTATTTTGAGTTCAATATGTTTTGTGCAGTGCACTTTCAACGGAATGATGGAAAAAATAGCCTTTTCCAAAATTCTGAGTTAGGGCTTATTTTACATATTCTTATTTTATTTCACAAGACTGTGTTTTATTCACATATTGCATATTTATGATAAAAAATGCAACATAAAACTAAAAGAATGGGCTTTTGCCTTACCATTGGAAATAAATAGCTAAAAATTAGCATCTTGTTAAAATCTAAGATTTCATAAAATCTTATTTTAAAAAAACCTAAAATATTGATAAAAACACTCGTACTTTATTGTTCCATTATTTATCCATTCAAATAGTAATTTACTACTGTCTAATAAATGCAAATGATGCTAAATAAAGCAATAAAGCTTTCATTGATTTAAATATGCATTTTAACACAAAGAATCACGTATGATTGACTTAGACACGCAAATCCACGGGCTTCTTCTAATCAAGTAACTATATAAAACAATTGCTTAATTTGTATTGCTAGAAATTAAAATTAACGCCACGCAAGATCCCTGGCTACATGACCGAATCGAAACAGCCCAATCAACGACAATTACTAATGTTTTAATTGCTGGTTGGCACACAAAACCATCAATTGTTTAACAATACTACATTCTAAGTGCTATGCTAACTGCTAAGTAAATATTTGTGGTCAATATTTTTTTTAAAATTATCACTCCATAATACGGTAATTTCGATTGAAATTATCACAGAAAAGTAACAATACACTTTCAGACTAAGCAAAGTTTTCTACAACAAGCACAAATGTACTTATTATCATAAAAAAATTAGTGATAGCAAAAATACTAAGAGAGACCTAGATTCAGCAGTAAGTTGAAGAAGGGGATGCTGACCATAAACGAAGACTATAATAATATCTAAAAAATCCAAAGGTTGATTGGTATATAGACAACGCTTATGTTAGCGTTAAGTTCGCCTATTCTTCTATAAAATTTGTATTTGATGAAAAATAAAGATAAAATAAAATATCTATCGGGTATTATGTTTCATATTTTTTTTACAAACATTGCATAATCGACACTCCCAATCCCACAAAATAAACTCGACAATCCCACAAAATATAACACGCAGTACACGTGAAATTGCTATTACTTTCACTCAAGGTTTTATTACGAAAGTCGGGTGTTTATTTAAAAACATTCGTGCAAATAAAAAAGCCTACTGTGGGCACAGTTGTACGTAATCGTGATTCCATCCATCCCACAAATATTGAATTTCAAACTCTGAAACGTGACTGGAGTGCAAAATATCAATTAAATCGGAGACTTACGTAATATTCTCATTATTTATAGTATTGAGTCGGCTAACTAGTCGGTTTCACATGTAAATACTTTTGTACAAATAAGTATTTTGTATTTCCGGAGTACTATCTTGTCTTATCATGACATGAGTAAAAGTGACATGGATATAATATACAAATAGGCGTTAGCTACACAGGGCTATAAATGCATGAGTTGTCATTTTTCTATGAAAATCAAATAGCGATAGAGAAGTGATGAGTATCACAATAAAAGAGACATGTTCCATGTAAATATGTTTTTTAATAAGTACAACGATTCTTAATTCACTGAAGCTTTGGCCAGTGAAGCTATTATTTATTTATTTAATTTATTGCACTTATAATCTTAAGATTATAGTACAAAAGGTACAACTCAATGCTAAGTATTGTCTACCAGTTCACCTTTTGTTCAACACATTGACGTAGCAAAAAAGATTTATTTATTATTTATTATAAAGTGTACTTTATCCTTCTCGTAAAAGCCGATTAAAGAAATGTGCGAGAATCTGAAATATATTAGGTTTATGCTACATCTATTTGCACGGAATAGCACTTTTCTATTACAAAAAATATATATATATATATATATAAAAAGATTGATTCCTTTTTTATCCCTTTTTGAAAAGGTGTCAATTTATTACGCTAATAGGTAGGTATAACTTTTTATTACAACATCTATCATCATCACTTTAGCAAAAGGGATATTAATAATTGAATATAGGTCCCTAAGGCCACAATATCTTTAAACTATTAGTACAGAACATTACATATAAATCAATGAAAACAATCTTTTACACGATTATACGACTAGCGCACTCTAGACAAATTGAAAATAAGTGTTACAACCATAAAATTCAATTTATTGTTTATAGAATAACCTAGTGACATAGAGACATACTATATCAAGTGTCAAGAGTTAATGGTACATCTATCGCATTACACTGGGCACTCGTTAATGCAAATCTCTATACTATATCTTTGCCACATCTAGAGGCATGCCGGGGAAAATAGGGTACGCTAATATAGAGAAAACCGTTTGCAAAAGTGAAAATGTGAATTAGTGATATATCTTGACGGAAATAAATGTTCTTAGCGAATTCATAAATGCGATAATTCAATGGGTACTGCCATCATAAAAAAAATGTTCTACTTATGTTGATATCGAAATTTTTGTGAAGTAACTAGGATATTGTATTGAAAATAGCAAAAATTACCAAATAGACCGAAAAGTACATAAATAAAGTACTTACCTAAGTACTCACCTACTTTATTTTAATAAATATATTACAGAAATGTAATCCCAAAAAAATATTTTATTAGGTACTATAAGCAAAGACTCTCTCTCTCTAACTCTTTGGCAAAGACATACACACATCATTTTTCAAACTATATAAACTCGCAAAAAACTATAAGATATAAAATTTAATAGAAGTGTAGCTTTGCTTTCAACTTCGCTTAAATTTTTTTTGCTAAATTTATTTAAAAATTATCATTAATTAGTGAAGACTAACGTTCTCTGTTTTGTTAAATAAATAAATAAAACAAAAGGTTTAAAACCCACAAGAGTTTACCGAAAACGTTAAAAAAAACATCAAAGGCCCGTCGATGATGACCTGTTTTAGATTGAAAACAAATACCCTTTGGAGTCAAGACAACAGACAGAACAAACTTAACTTTTAAACACACTGAACAGTTTGAACTAACATCAACCTTCAATTTAAAGAAGTGATAGGGTATACATCGTGTAATATTTATTTGTAAAAAAGACAAATATTAAAACGTAGAATAACTAAAACCTTTAACAAAATTGTTTTCGCATCGAATGATCTTAAACGCAAACTAATTTCCTATTGAATTTGTACAAAATGTTACTTTTTCGAGTACATTTTATAAGTAGGAGGTCTATAACTCTTTTAACTTGTAAACCCTACGAGTACTTAGCTGTACTACTTTGCAGCTTTGTGATGATGATGATTTAATCAAAATCCCAGTTTTAATATTCCATCTATCAATCTCTTCGTTTATAAGAAGAAAGGCGGGAAATTAAAATTTTATTACAATAAACAAGCCTTTACGACTCAGCAAGCCATCCGTCGATGGAATTTCTATTTTGAGCTAAGTAGGTGTTTTATAGTCAGCACTTTCAGACTTTATGTTAACAACCCGCCCTGTTTCATGTTAGCAGTAAGTTTTAACTGATTCGACGAGCTAAGCTGGTGTGGTTATCGTTACGACTTGAAGCATTTTACTTGAAAGTCAAGGTACTGGTTGAGTTAGAATATAAACCTCTTTAAAAGTTAGAAGCTGCGCTTAGAAATATTTGATTTCTGGTTTTAGTGGTTTCTAACTAAATGCATGTGAAGTAAATTTTTCGTGCAAAGCCTAGTGTAGCCTAGAATTAGTAATCTGTTCTAGAGGGACGTAACAGATATTGTTACTTGAATACAAAGACAATCTGCAATACATAGAATACTACATAATATGCCAATTGACAAAATAGATACCGAAACCAAAGTTACCTAACATCCCGACGAAAAATTTGCTGAAATATAAAAAGGTCTGTCTTTAAATGCAATAGATAGAATACTGCATAATATGACAATTGACAAAATAGATACTGAAACCAAAGTGACCAAACATACCGACGAAAATTTTTTTTAAAAGATCTGTCTTTAAAAGTCTTATGTAGTTAAAGTTTATTAAACGAAAATTACATCCTATGATAAAGCTAGAGAAAGATAATACATTAGAGATATTGTTTGTGGTAATTGCCGTTTTGTCGTGCAAAACACGCTCCCACTCTAAAGCTGTAGACATTTATCTTGCCCAGTAATCACAACACAACTGAATAGACCAGCTATCACAAATCCAGCTAAGTAATATAACACTACTAATACACATAAATAAACAACGTTAATTCAATTTGAAAATCAATTTCATTTGAACGAGCCGTAGCCAATCGGCTTGAATCGAGAATCGAGAGCAATCTCTGAATCGATTGCTGCCGTGAGAACATTACTGTCAATAAACGTTGCGACACGAACGATAACGAATATGGGTCTTGGGCTACTAGTTTACGCAGAGAAACTATAACTTTGGAGATTAGTAAAGGCAACTTGATAAGTACAGGTTTTGTAAACTTAGTCACTGTTTTTGCAGCTTGCTATTGCATAATGACTTCAACGTTGCGTCTAATGTGTTATTTATTATTCAAACAAAACAAATACAGGACAAAGAAGAATCGAAAATCGCCAATAAGCAAAATTGTTTTTCTGTCGTCTCCCCTACACATTTTAATTTAAGTCTTTGCCTACCAAAGGGGAACACGAGTATGCATTCCGATGAAGAAAAATAGCTATTGTAACGAGATGACAGGCAGCAGAAAAATCTGACTCCAGTGATAACTAATAATAACACACTCGATAAGATAAAAGTAAACAACATGGACATAGAATTTAAAATAAGCAAAGTTAGCCCATTGATCTAAATCTAACCGCTATTTTAAAAAAATATTTAGAAATCACAAAGAAGAAAAAAATAAAGTCAACTCGGTACAGAAAACACACAATGAAAAAGTAATGAACTTAAACATCGTAGATTAGATTGTAATATACCAACAATAGGAGACAATCAGTCACGCTAGTTTGTGACTATATCATCCAATACAGACGTTGTAAAAACTGGACCAAGAATATCAAAAACTGCAATAAAAAAAGACTCATAGCAATTCGAAATGATTTAAAATAAAACTAAATTTGCAATAAGAGTGAAGAAAAGTGAACAATGGAAATTGCAGTATTGTGCCAGTTATGCCAATCTAAGGCATCGGTTTAACATATGGATGCAGATAGGAAAGCAAATTCGCGTAACGTCATTGAATGATATTTTAAAATGCGCATGACTCTTGTGACATATTCATATCAAACATGTAAAACTTTGCCTGTAGTATAAATACAATGCGTAAAATAAATCTGTCTCAACTGCTGCTCTTTCGTTTTACTTTTCTTATGTATATGATTGGGTTATCGTCGTTGTTCTAAGTTTTTGAGCCTCGACTGAAGATGCCTTATTTTCTTTAAGTAAACCCAAGACCAAATTCGTGTACGACACCTAGCCGGAACTCAATCCAATGTTTTATCTAGATCAAATTGCAGACTTGCTAAAAGGAGAGGTAAAAAGTTACCGTAACCGAAGGGCATTTATGAAGAGATTGATGAATGTCAATGAAGCAAAAAAGGTTTGTTAGGATCGTAGCAAGTGGAGGTCCATAGCCTCTGCCTACCCCAGTGGGAAACTATCTATCTAGACAATCATTATTAGCTAGATTTGCAGATTGAGTTTACTTTTACTGTGTACCCCATCTGTCATGTTCATGTTCCATCGCGGAACGCAATCGCCATATCTTAGACCACAGCTGTATCTAGACAATATTAGCCGTATCGCAGATTGAGTTAATCTGTATTAGTAGAAAGTCAGGTTCACATCTGGGCCGTCATCCATCATTAATACACTATCTGTGTCGAGGTTACTTATTTATGTGGGCCTATCGTTGCTACCAAAAAAGTAACAATGAAACATTATGATTCGGTTTCATTATAAGATCTATGATCTATTGATGAGTACATAAATTAATTGAAAGGTTTTGTAAGATTATATTTACTCCCAGAACACTACCATTTTATAGTACTCTTGATGGTATATTAAGCTTCGTAATTGTTATATATCTAAAGATTTTTTTATTTTTATTTAACGGTTTCCCAATAAATATCAACTTTTTTGTGTTTCCAAATAAATATCAACTAAGTACATATACTCGTATTGTGCCAGCCTAAAAATGAACCAATGAAATGAAATTTACTTTCAAAATATAATTTAATTATTATTTTGACATAAATCCATGTATTAATTATTTATTATGAATGTAAGTAACTTTTATATATTTAAACCGAAATATACTTACAAAAAAATGTTATCAGATCAAATAAATAGGTAGTTCATACATATCACGTTCCCCAAAAACAGGCTAAATACACAAAAAAATACTTCCTATACAAACGCGTATTTTCATACGGTAGGTAAAAAATGTTTTATTTTTTTTCGCCATATGTCTAAAGTAATGTAAACCTGATTAAAACCATTAATCAAGTTACATATAACAAGTTGGTTAATTAAACATACACGTTTAATACAACTTATTATAATTAAAGTATAGCATTTAGTTCCTTTAACAATGCATGTTATGAAACGCTGGTAATAACTGTTATAGTCACGTAATGTAGCATAATGATCACTAAGTATGCTCATGCGCCGGTTATCATGAACTAAATACTTCCACTTTATGTTATAATTTACGTACGCATTTATTTGGCGCTTTTAGAGCGAAAAGGTCTGCAAACATAAATCATCATCATCTGAGCGTATTCCCGGTTGCATCCTCAGCGGTAAAGCTTCAGAACCTGGGGTCCGCTACCGAAACCAAAGTGATTTGACGAGGTTACTGGTTTTTACACAGAGCGACTGCCGTCTGACCTCCGCAACCCATAGGGTAGACCAGAACCAATCCTTGGATAGGTTTGAGCAAACGCTATTGTTATGTACACTATGTATTTCATGAATAATAAAGATTTAATAAAATAAAATAAATCTGTATAATTGTTATTAACATAGCCCAGCAGGCTGGGGGCACCATTACTGAACTTGTTTCATTGGAGTTTACTTGAATAGGTGACCACAAGTAGCATAAACATTTCCCGAGCTTCTACGTGCTTTGGTAGGCACATCAAGCCGTTGATCCCGGCACTCGTCAAGCTACATCAGATGCCTTACACCAGGCGCAGTCACAAAAAGCCGTAACATTTTACGACACGAAGCATAAAAACCTTAAGTAATTGAACGTAAGAAAATAAATGACTTATTATTTATTGTTAACAAGTTTCCTTCGACACAGAAACACACCATTAGCATCTGTCCGTTTGTCGTTTTGTATGTAACGATAGACAACTGTGACACTTGACAATGGGAAAGCGAGTTAAGGCTCTACTTGGACGTCCGTGGCGATCATATTTGAAATAGATGTATCGTAACACAATCTGAGATCATCATCATCATCAGGTCTTTTTGTCTTCACTGTAGGAGCACGACCCTTTATGTACTACTAGAGCCATACTTGGCCACAGCAGCCAGACGACTTGGCCTACACTCTTCACGCTGGCCAGACGTGTTGGAAATGTCCTATTGATGTTTATAAGCTTTGTTTAACTTGTATTTCCTAAGCTGCCTTCTACGACCTCCACGGAAGACTTGGAGTGGTCCTATTCTACTCTGCCGGTAACAACACGGCGGTCTAAGATGTAATTCTGAAATTATACAAGTTTATTTGTTAGGAAAATTTAAAAAGCCCTGACTCACGAAATAAAGAGTAGCAGAACTACCAATACGACTTGATATCCGTAGCGCAATCTGTAATTTGCTGGAGAAAGCTCTGACTTTCAAGCGCAACCCCCAATTAGCATCAAACTTCTAACATTTTTGGGGGGATGAAATATGAACAGTATCACGTGTTAATCATAAACGAAGACGATAGAGCCTAGGGCCGCAAGAGGCCACTAATGTGATGAACCACCATAAGGTGGAGGTGAAAAAGGGAATTAAAATAAAATAGTGATTGGTTGCTAGCCGCATCGTCTATTAACATAATTCAAATCGCTTATTCCCTCGATCGGCTTTACAAGCAACTATTTTTTATACATAATATAATATATGGTTAAAAATATTTTTTAACTTGGCCTCCACTGGACTTGTCACTGAGCCTTAACATTTTGTGTAGAGCACTTTCATATTTCTGGCATCTGTGGACAAGTTCACTTCGGTTCCTGTATTGTCATGGTTTTGTCACAATGGTTGGAACTTTCCTTGTTTCATAATATTGTGAATATTATCTACTATTTTAAAGTTAAGTCGCACTTTTAACCGATTTCAAAAAAAGGAGGTTCTCATTGTTACGTTCCTCGACTACTAGAAAATGCCAGGACCAATTTGGAAAATTCTTTTAGTTTGAAAGTGCATACTACTATGCAAATATATACAATACAAAGTATATACTGCATTCGCCCTGGTGAAGCCCTCCGGACGAGGTCGAAACATGTCGGCAGTAGCTGACTCTATACGTGGGTAACCCGTTCACTAAGTATAATAAAGTGCATACTCCATTTTTTTATATACATGTTTTTTTATACACAAGGCAAATGTTAGGCACAAGGTACTGAAATGTAATTTCCGTTAAAAAGGGCAAAACACGAAAAAAATTTTTATAAAATTTTACTTCTACTTTAATTTAAATAAAATACAATAGGTTCCCATACAATCAATGTAATTCTACCGCAAACTAAAGACCGTATCACACACACCGCTTATTTAGATCTAACACAAAATTTCAGCCCAGCTAAAGCCATAAATCGTTATCTGCGGTCAACAGTAAAACAATGCATTTTGCAGTATTTGTAGAGAACGGCGACGCAAAATAAAGTAAGTGTAGATGTATACACTCGTTCTTTCAAGTCGGGAGATAAGTCGTACCACATAAAATTTATCCCAGAGACCGTCTCTGAAAAGCATACAAACGCTGCTATTATAATTGTTAAACCGTGTTTGTAATATATCAAATAAATTATTTTTCTTTCTTTCTTTCTGAAGAAAATAGACATTTCTTAGCGAGCTCCCAATTGCTGTAGTATTTCGCCTATGCTGTCTTCTTTTTCTTCATCACTTCGCACGGTCTTCGGCATCCTTAGTATTAGACCATGGGCACGGTAATGTACATGAAAATGGACACATTGTCGTAAGATCCAAAGGTCACGCTTACCACGGTGGTAGATGTTAAGATGGAAAAAATCCAAAGGCCACGCTTAGCGTGGTGGTGGGCATTAAGATGTAAACAGGAATCAAAAAAGTGATGGTTTGCTAGCCGCATCGTTTATTAACATGATTACAATCTCGCCCATTCCCTCGACCAACGTTTACGATCTGTGCGGAAAGAGAAGCAGTTATTTTTAATTTTATATTCTAAGTTTTTCCTTTTCCCCCAAATAAATCTAGAAGTCTTGCTGAACTTCCATGCTGGAAGAACATGCACGTTACTTCTATAATTTCGTTATTGTATGATCGCGCTGACCGCAGGGCGTAAATAAATCAATACATACCTGAATACCACGCTAGAATACACCTGCTCAAGGTGCAGTAGGTTATGTACTTTCTTAAGCCCTAAGACACGATCCGTAACAATCAGACTCACTCAATCAGTAAATAATAAAATATATTTTTTTAACTCTCTACAAAAAAGAGTTTGACGCTAGTGTATATCTGTGGCAACGTAGCGCTTGTACTGTACGTACAGATGGACCAATTTCGATGATTTTTTTTACGTGAATGCAACTTCCCTTGCGGTGGCTCTTAGCCATGTTTGATGAAAATTGCTTCAAATAAAAACAGATCTGATCTGAGATTAGCCTTCTCAGCTGCATGCAAGCTGAAGTACCCTACGGCTTAATTACGAGTACCAATGCATATCCGCAATTTACATTTCCCGGTAATTATGCATTTCTAAGCAAGTCCTAAGCGACGCAGAATTGAAGTATTATTGCGTCATCCGTAGCCCGTGGCATAGAATTAATATAAGTCTTACTTGTTGAGGGTGTTGAGCGCGGCTGAAGGCGCCTGCAGTCGCCGGGTAACGGGGACGCATATTGCGCGGGATCATAGGAGATTCCGTTTTGTATGCGTAATAATTATATCAATTCTGTGCCGTGGCGTGGTTTGTAGCTTCAAATAAACTTTTAACGTTATGTTTGATGGAAATAGGTTCAACGGTTAAAAGTTATTGGGGGTGGACGCTTGAAAGTCGGGGTTTTTTTAATTTGTCTGGCAAATATACAACACAGTTAGCGCAACATAACAACGGTAAAGTATGTTTTGATATACTTAGGAAACCAATGTAAAGAAATAACGAATCATCTGGACGACTCCCCAGTAGGAAAACCAAGTAACTGGCACATATCCCAGCATGAAAACAACACAGAAAAAACCTGCAAGGTGTGACCGACCCAATTTCATGCGCGAATTTCACTTTCATACGAAAGGGAAATGAACGACATTCAAAGGTCACTGTAAAATTTATAGAGACTTGTAACTGTTATAACAGTTGTTAAATAGTTAAATCACGAGTTTCGCATTTGCAGAAAAGTAATTATACAGATTGAGTACATGTGGTAATAGTATGCTAGAAGCTGTTATAAATTGTGGAGAGATTTTAGTGAATCTGATTCGCGGTGTGGTTTCCGGCAGAGTCGAATAGGGCCACTCTAAGTCAAACAGTGGATGTCGTGGCGACTTAGGAAATACAAGCTAAACAAAGCTTAAAAACATCAATGAGACTTCTCTAACCCGTCTGGCCAGCGTAGAGAGTGTAGGCCAAGTTCTCTGGCTGCTCAGACCAAGTATGGGTCTGGTAGTACAGAGAGAGTCGTGCTCCTGCAGTGGAGACAAAAGACCTGATGATGATGATTATTCGCACAATAAAATATATTTTGAGTTACGTAAATATGGATAAGCTTTAATGGTTTGATGAGTTTTTTTCTGCCTAACCGTATCACGTCTTTATAATTTACGAAGAGCTTGATGGCCTGGCGAGAGTGAGCATTACTAGCGCTTTCGTAAGTTAAGCGACACCGGGCGTGGTCCACACTTGGATGGGTGACCACAAGTGGCACAAACATAATTTCTCGAGCTTCTTCGTGCTTCGGAAGGCACGTATAAGCCGTTGGTCCCGGCTGTCAACACTGTATGGCAGTCATCAAGCTATGTCAGACAAAATTTAAAAGTATTAACGACACGATATTAGGAAGACCTAATATACCGAAATTACAATAAATTTTAATAGTTTGTAATTTTGTATGACCGAAATGTAACCTAAATTTCGCTCTGATATTCAATTATTACTTCGCTTTGATATTGTCACTCACAGCACGGTCTTGTAAGTGTATAAGTTTATAAATCAACTCTACACGTGTGTGGAATATCTAAACTTCAACCACATATTGTATATCCAGTATTACCAGTATTAGTCATGGGACGCCGGTGACTATACCCATTGGTATTTTAACACTTTGTAGCCACAAACCACTTTTAGAAGTGTCATCTATAAATAAAGCTATTGCAGTGTCAATTGTGGTTACTACAAAATTGTTACTTGGAACGACGGTTACGATGTCTGATAATTGTAGCTCTAATAATTACTTTAAGTCATCAATTAGGAATTTAGAATTGGAATGTTTATTTAAATTCTGATAGTACGTCAGGTCTCAAATAAAGCTTTAATAGGTACTGGTCATTAGATAAGAAGAATAAACAAAAACAGAACATAGACATACCTATTTTCGGCTAATTGCTTGAGCTTGCCTTTTCTTATACTTAATCAAAGAAAGGCCAATTTACCCGATATGCCAAAGAATTTAGTTTTGTTACGATACACGAATTATTGATTAATTTTTACATTAAATAAAATAAAATAAAACTTTGATAACATTGAACGACACATCAATACAGTAGTTAAGTTACCTACCATAAGTAAATAATAGTAATTTATTCCCTGACTTCTAATGAGAAATATCATAAAAAACATAAAACGAATCTAATACAAAATGTGAGTTACTTACAATATGGTACAATTTATAACAAAGTAAATCTAAAATGTTTGCAGCAGCAAGTCAACGCTTAAGGTACTGGTAGAGCTGACATTATGGCAAGTTTCTCACACAATGAAAACGAAAGTCCGGTACTGTCCAAACCCTTAGTTTAGTAGGTACCTGACCGCCCCCACAATATCGAAATTGAATAGCCGATGAAAGTAAAGACGAAAATCCAAGATACTATCTACACGTATTATTAACTCTATGCAAAACCTATCCAATTTTAATCCGCCCTTATTACAACGTGATAAAGTCGAATATTGAGAAGAAAAATGGTTTTGGATGTAAAAAGTGAGTGGATTAGAACTCACGCTGTGAACAATATCCTAGCGAAAACTATTAAAGCAGGGCTTTCTATAAATAACCTGAGATCGCAACGGATGATTAGCTGTGGGAAACTCGAAAGTGATTTTTATGGAAATTATTTATAAGTAACATTTTTTTCAATTGATAACTGAAAGGTTAGTACGAAAGTCAATGGTTTTACAGTGACAGGTAGCTAAGTCATCCGCCCCTGTGGTTCCGGGTTAGAATAGGACCACTCCATCTCTTCCTGTCGATGTCGTAAGAAGCACTAAAAGCGTGTTACAATAAGCATTCCCAAGGAGGGTTAACTTGCAGGCTGCCGGTTGTAAAATAAACAAAAATTAAATATGGATGGAGTGTCTTGTTTAAAAGCCGGAAAGCGGACCCCGGGCTTCGCAGCATTACAGCTGAGGATGCAACTGGGAATACACTGAGATGAGAGAGAGAGAGGTAGGAATTTAGAAAATACAAAGGATAGAATTAATAATGGCTATTTAGTATAAGTACTTATTTCAGGAATTTGTAACGACCCAACACTTGAAATTAAGACAAAGAGAAGTAGCAAAAGGAACGTCAACGTAGACAGCAAGAAAAGTTTAAGAATTAATATGTGGACTGTCGAAAATAAGTATGCCTATAAAAACACCAAACTTTGCCGAAATCTGACATGTTATTTCAAAATAAAAGGTTTGTATGGAAAGTGTAGGGTCTAGGCAGTGTAAGGTAAGGGCTCTTAATAATAGTTTATTTCATTTCGCAACTTCAAATAATTTACTTCCAGCTAAGTTTATTTTATTACCCACATTCTTATCTTGATCAGAACCATCGGTCTGTGCCAGACCAGACCAGACTAGGCGGTCATTATAGCACATTCGTCATTACATGCCGTTGCATAAGCAACCCATAGTTATAATTTATAATACTTATTATACCTATGCACAGAATTAATTTACGTACGTTGCAGGAAATGCTACATTGTCCCTTTATTTTGTGGAAGGGCCTTTTTAATGTTCTCACCATATTTCATAATCGTACATGCATTTTATTTTTATGTTACTTCAGAAACAAAATGTTGTTTAGTGTATGATAAACATAAGCTTATTAATTTAAATATAATTAAATACACAAGTTTATTTATTTATATATTCATTTTATTGGTTTATGTACCCATTTACTAATGAAACCTTATAAAAGTAAAAATAGTACACAGGTGCTAATTATTTTTAAATTCTTCCAGCAGACCTGCGACAGGAAGTGTGGAGAAAGAGGTAATTGGCGTGGACAATACAAAAATATATACGTATACTATGCAATACAAGATACTGGTCTGGGAAGAGAGAAAACCTTTAACTGTGCCAGCTGCTTTTCGTCCCGCGCAGATCGTAGAAACCGGTCCTCAAAATCCTAATGATGTTTACATGTGACCCATCGCTATTTGGATTCCTTTGTCCACTTTCTCGCCTACCATTGGCCTTTGGGACTTGCGGCACTAAGAGATTAAAGCCTCTAGTCCTAAATGGGCCCAGGGCTCAAAATGCTCTTTATGCTCTATCTGCTCCATTTACTATACGCAGAATAGTGCCATAAAGACCGGAACCGAAAGGTATCGCCTGTTATTAAAGGCTATTTGTAGATTGTTATCACCATAATGATTACAACATGTCTGTTATCTCTACCTGTAACTACTGTTACTGCATCGGAACTCACGGTTATCGGCTTAATCGGTGCTTACCTGAAAAGAAAGTACAGTTATTAATCAAAACTGTGTATTGTGTCAGGTTGAGGAACCTTAATCTAACAAGGAGATGTGAACATGTGTTGGCTACTGACATAGAATATAAGACTAAAGGCACAGGTATGGCACTTCATACAAACGGAGCATTAAATATACCTAGTACTACTACAAACGAAACAATCCATCCGTGCACACGTCAAATGTGTGAGTTAAACAATCAGGGTCGCCACCACAGAATTTGTTGCTTTGCTTACCTGTTTTCATCACTCGGAAATCTATAAAATTTTCGTTATTTATTGTTGACAATGATAATGTGCGCAGTTTCTCACCATTATAATTCAATAATCCTAAGTGAGTCGCGTAATGTCAACGTGCGACTACCAATAACCCTGTTTTACTGCCGCTTACACCTCACAATAACGGGGAAAGGGTTGCGGGGACACCAGATTGCGGGGGACGGTGCGAGTTTCCGTTCTGTATGTAATACTATTATTAATTCTGTGCTAAAGGTGAAAGTTTAAGAATGTGTGTGTTTGTTACTTCTTCACGAGCAAACGGCTGGGCTAATTTGGATAAAATGTGGTATGTAGGAAGCTGACACCCTAAAATAACGGTAACTTATCATTATTACGAAACTTTACTGTTCGAATTTCAGATGATCGAAAACTGTATATCGAAGTTTTAAATACCAAACTGATTATTTAACATAATTTTTCTCATCAATTAACTCATTTTACCTGTTTCATTTTCCAGAATAACACATAGCCGAATATTAAAAGTATTTTTTTTTTTCGTTCTAAGTACTAAAGGTCGAAGTCATTTACTATTATTACTTAGCTACTGTTTCGTATTCTAAACAAGTGTGTTTTATACATTTCATAATTAAAAAAAAACACGTTTTACAAGACTCAAGCAAGTATATATTTTTATAATAAAAAAAAACAACCAACCTATTTTTATACTCAAACTTAGGGCGAAAATAACAAAGACAACAAAAACTGGTTATGGAAAAACTATAGGTTAGGTTATGTTAGAACTGCGACGACCCCACGTAGAGACCACCAAGGTAGAGAGCCTTTAGTAACTATATATACTTCATATGTTAGGCGTCAACAAACAAATTTTTTTATAACACATAGGCTACTTTTTATGTAAATATCTGATACAGCGGGTAACATCGCGCGACGCAGCTAGTAGATAAGAAAGAAATAATAAGTTGTTATATTGGTTTCTGGTTTTTGGTTAAGGAACCTTACACATATCTAACTAGGCGATGTAAACATGTTAGCCACTAACAAAAATTTGAATTGAGTCCCAACGGTATAAGAACCATCATCAGGATTTATTGAGGGAACGTAACGAGGTTAGTAGGTTAGAGGTTGAGTGGAAGAAGGGTTTAATTTAAGCAGTCTCATCCCCTCAAAAGCCTCCTGAGCTAACTTAGAACATAGAACATAGAAAAAGGAATAACGGAATAAGATGCTTTTTCAAAACTCCGTGAAAATCCCTCTATAGAATATCTTTATCAATTTCTAAACAGATACTTTAACTTCAAACGATTAAAATAGTCTCAGGGTACCATTTAAAATGACAAGTGTTCAATGCTGAAAGATCAAGTCGGACTTTTAATAAGCAATTTTTCCGTTTCTCCCATATTGTTTGCAATGCCATTCGTAGGGGATTCGAATAGGTGAGTGAAAGTGACAGTAATTGTCATAGAGTTAATATTTTTTGATAAATTAATAAACCATTGACTCAAATCAGAGGGGCCACCTAGAATAAACCGGAGAAATTTATCGAGAACTGTATAAGTGAATGTTTTCACAAGTCAACAAAACCTCATTAAGCCAGCAATGTAGAGGAAATCCGCGATTGTTCGCCATCCATTGACGGTCTGAAAGAAATCTCAAAAGGTCAATGGATTATGAAATAACTAAAGGAGTCGATTTCGATAGGAGCTTAAATTAATGATCTCAAAGTGTTTTGAATATTACACAATACTTGCTTTCAATTGATTTTAACAAAAAATAAACGGTAAGTAATATTATTATATAAGATCTTTCTTTTTACACATAATAAGCATAAGTAGGTATTAACCTAGAAAAAATATCTCAAGTGCTACATAAAATTGTTAGTAGTTGTTTCATATGTGTAAAATGTTTGTTTGTCTCAGTGGTATGTCCTTTAAAGTTATCAAGAACAACACATTAATGCGCGTTGCCAACCCCCGGGAAAAATTGGGTTTTTTGAAACCTCGTTTCGTCCCTGTCCAGAAGCTTTCGAAACTGCAGTACCAGGCAGTTGTCGATGACGTCACAATATCCGTGTCACTTCGTATTTACTACACAGCTCTTCATAACACTTGTCAATCACCTGTTCTATGGCTGTGAGTCGACACAGACTTAGTTTGTACTAGATTTGTATTGTTTTCAATAACATTATTTCAGCAGCAAGACGCCCACTGATGGACATAGGAAAACACTGATTGAAAGCGGAACTTTGTTTAGGTCGTTAGACCACTAGATAAGATTTAACATCTAAACTAAATATTAAATGTTAAGGATAAAATACTAAATAAAAATGCTCTGGACAAAAGAAATCAACTCAATACTCGTATTGAGCTGATGTCTATTCCAATATTCTTATTCAGGATACTGAATCGATCTTTTTTTCACCTAAAAGTCGTTGAAAATCCTAAAGTAAGAGATCCAGTGAAAAAATATTACATTTACAAAGAGTTAAAAACATTATGATATTACCTACATACTTGGATTAAATGAGTTAATTAATATAATCATACTGTATGTAATGGATTTGAAATTTAACGTCATTCTTATGATTAATTATTATGTTTAATTACAAGTTAAATTGATTTCATCCAACACATCCTAACAATTTTAAAATGAAACAAAGATTAATGATAATATTATGCGCACACACGTGCTATTTACAGGTTAATTAATTAACGATACTGGCAAGTGAGAGTTAAGGTTTAAATTTTTTTTGCAAAAAATAGTTTTTTTTGCACTTTCCATATATTTTATACCTTATCGACCGACGTTTTACTAATTAATTCAAAAAACTAACTAAAAGAGCAGAAAACTAACAATAAAAATAACATGTCTAAAAAAACTTTTTTGTAACACCATCTAAGTATGTATATTGAATGTCATTAAATCGTATAAAAATCAAAAAAAAATGCCGCTTCTATTCTGTGCTAAGTCAATAAACGCAACAATGTAACTGGCTTGAAATTTAATTTTGAATGGAGAACGACGGCTACGATTTCCACGGCCTCGAAAGAAAAAAAGAAAAAAAAACGTGGTCATTGATGCGCGGCCAGTCAGTGGGCTCTGTTTATGGGCAGAGTAGGGTCAAGATACGAGTTATAGACAAAGCCGCGGAAGTTCGTAATCATTCTAATATTGGTTCCTAATTTGTCTATGGTTTAGGCCCAACGCAGACGACAGACTAGACCGCGCCGCACTTTTAGTCTGTGAAAATAGAACCTATGGAATTACATGCAGTAACACACACGACGCACAAAAAGTGCGGCGCACAAAAAATCCGTGTGATTTTGGCAGACCGTGCCGCGCCGCGCCGCGCCACACCGCACTAAAAGTGTGCGAAAAAAATACAACGTATGCTTCAACCCGCTCTAACACAGACGTCGCGCACTTTAGTCTGTGACCTTCACTCGGCTAGTGGTGGACGTGACGTGCGCGGTATTACAGCATGGCGCTAGAGATAGATGTACCGATGTTAATTCATGAAATACAAAACAGACCTGCAATTTATGATACTTTAAAATCCGAGTATCATGCCTAGTATAACCTTTCTTCTGGACCAATGCACTTTCTCATTATTGTTTCCGAATGTGTCAAAGTTGGTCTTAAAATGAATAGCAACTCATTAAAAGTATTAATAGAAATTTTATAAAATTTGAAAAAATTGTCCGGATATTGTTTTGGAATTGCATGTTTCATATGGAATTGTCCTTTTAGTAATCTCTCCGAAAGTATAGGATGTACCCAAAATTTTCTATTTCTTCTTCTTTTTCCGTACTTCAAGTATAAAATAATACATCGCAATCTTTGCACTTCCATGGCGTGTAAAACTTTACGTGTCCCGTCCCTACAGTTCTGCCGACAGAATGATTCAAAATGTGCGTCGTGTGTGTTGAGTCCGTGAACAATCCGCGAAAGACTTTTTGCGCGCCACGCAGACTATTTGTGCGCCGCAGACTCGATCGGACAAAAAGTCTGTCGTCTGTGTTGGGCCTTACTGTTTTTGGTTAGCACTCTGCCTTATTAGTTGTAAATGTAAATTATAGGCTTACTTTTATTACTGACTGAATATATTATTAGGTTAGTAACACAAGTCTCGAACTTACTTTGACTGGCTGAATCAGTGTAATGTGTCCGTATATATTTATTTATATTTAGTTCAGTAAAAGAAGTAAAGGAGTTTTGCGATGTATGAAATTTTGTTTTAATCAGTTCCGTAAATATTAAAAGTTCCACTACACAAAATTTTATAAAATCGTACATACGAGTATGCTTAGTTCGTCTTTGAAAGTCAGTGCAGCCTTTGTCGGCGAGCCGACTGTATTTCTAATCATCTAACATTTGAACGAATTACTGTAACCAATGCTTATTACAGTTTCTAGGATGTCCTAATGAGAAAACAATCACTCCAATGGCTTGGCGTGCCTTTCTAAGCATGAAGGAGTTCAAGATAAATTTCCTCTAAGTAGACGAAATGCAGATTTGAGTCAACAGTTTCTTTGTTCATTCCTTTTAATACCAACATACAGTATTTTTTCTATTTATATTAAGAAAACCTTTCCCGATACAGCATTTTTAAGAATTTTAATTACTTAATAGAGTGTGGTAATCATTTTGATTTATACGTACAGGAACAAAGGCTAGCAAATGTAAATAGGGGAAACAATATCACGTTTTTCCCATGGTGATTAAAATGTAAATTAGGATTAAAGCACTTTTATAACTGGGTACTCAATTAAAATGTTGCCACTGCACAAAGTACCATAACGAACACCTTGAATGTTGAGAATATAAAAATATAATTACTAATTGCAGTGTATGTATGAATAGGTAGGTATAAATACATACATACATACTATCACGTCTTTATCCCTAATGGGGCAGACAGAGTATTTTGGGTCTTGCGGTTCTATGCAGAGCCCAGGGCCGCAAGACCCAAAAGCCACTTTTAGCGTCATGGTGGGCGAGAAGATGGAAAAGCAATCAATACAGTGATGGGTTGCTAACCGCATCGCCTGTTAACATGATTTGCATTTTTTCCCATTCCCTCGATCGGCTTTTACGATCTGCGTGGGAAGAGAAGCAGCTGGAACATACTAAGTTTTTTTTTCTCCCAGACCAGCATAAGAGCATAGGTATAAATAATTAGTGTAATAAAATTATTAAGGCTTCTTGAGTCTAAACTGAATTTTCGACTTGTAATCAATAAAAGACATCAACGCGCTTAGTTAAATACCATACCATATTTTCTAAGCCCGTCCCTTACTAATCTATATGTAGCCACTTCTGCCATTTAAATAATTGAACAGTTATGTTAAATCCAGCAAACTTAGTACAAAATTTGAGACGATATTGTGTTTATTGGAAAAAAAAATTAACTTAAATTCAAACTATACAACTATTAAAATTTAAATTAAAACTAAAAATTACAAATTATGTAGTCCCACTAAAATATTACCCCTCGGCAACGTGGCCAAAAGGCTGGCAGCATTGCCACGTTGTATGGCAATGCTGATTCTTTGAGCCAGATAGTTACCAGCCCTTTGGTCATGGGATACCTCGAATAAACGTTTAGAAATAATATTAAATAAACTATGGGCGGAAGGACCCCACGGACCAAAAGTTTCTACTCAACAGAATCATCTCAACGTGTCTCATATCAATTGGAAGAGATCCCTACAAAAGATGCCTTTGTGTATTTGATCTTCTATTTTATCTATATATTTTTCTATCTTTTTTATGTCATCATCATCATCATCATCATCAGGTCTTTTGGCTCCACTGCGCACAACCACAGCACACACGCACAGGAGCACGACCCTCTCTGTACTACCAGAGCCATACTTGGCCAGAGCAGCCAGTGGACTTGGCCTACACTCTCCTCACTGGGCAGACGGGTTGGAGAGGTCTCATTGATGTTTACAAGCTTTGTTTAGCTTGTATTTCCTAAGCCGCCTTCTATGACATCCACGGGAGGTCTTGGAGTGGCCCTATTCTACTCTGCCGGGATCTTTTTTATGTAAAAAGAGATCATTACAACGTGGCAATGCTGCTAGCTTTTTGGCCACGCTGCTAAGGGGCGATACTGTAGTGTGACTACACAATTTGTAATTATTATTGTTTTGCTTAGGGTTCCGTTCCGTAAGGGTAAATGCGGGACCCTATTACTAAGACTACACTGTCTGTCGGTCTGTCTGTCACAAGGCTGTATCTCATAAACCGTGATAGCTAGACAGTTGAAATTCACACATGAATGATATATTGTCAGTTGCCGCTATAGCAACAAATACTAAAAACAGAATAAAATAAATATTTATGTGAGGCAATTGTGATTTTTTATAGATAATAGTACGGAACCCTTCGTGCGCGAGTCCGACTTGCACTTGGCCGGTTATTTTAGTAATAGTTTTAGTTATAAATTTTACTTTTTACAATCAAAGATTCTGACATTATCACAGAAATATGCAAAAGTACATGCCAAAACATTGACAAATAAACAATAACTGTATACACATGTGTTTAAAATAACCTTATCGGGGAAAAAAGTCATAAACCTATACATTAAACAACATAGCATATACATTTACATTATACATAGCATGCACATCCATTTGTATTCCCCGCATTTAGTGCAATAAGTAAGGACTAACAGGCTAGTTCACCACGTAGTAAATACCTTCCCTGCTGTTCACTTTACGTCAAAGTGTCACCACAAATTCACCTCATTATCGCAGCGATTGACAGTTTCCCCGATACGACCTTGTCGACCCGATTTCCCTCTTTTCCCATACTTTTCCCAGGCTTTCCCAACCGGTTCTGCTTTGATTAATGGCGGGAACATATAAACATACAGTGTATGAGTCGGCTCACAATAAGCCGGATGTAGATATAATGTCTTCAAAGATATAATTGCAAGTAAGATATGATTTGTTTGGTTGATATATTTATAACAATTGGGTTTTCTTTAGTAAGAAATAAGTTACTTTTATAATGCAATGTTTTCGTTTCTT
The DNA here is from genome assembly GCA_963555685.1 of Acrobasis consociella. Taxonomy (NCBI): domain Eukaryota; kingdom Metazoa; phylum Arthropoda; class Insecta; order Lepidoptera; family Pyralidae; genus Acrobasis; species Acrobasis consociella. The sequence goes on along the minus strand of OY743124.1, from coordinate 6,037,097 downwards.
ACTTTTGACAAATCTTTATATAACCCTAAAAAAATAGCAAACAAATGAACTTAAAGTATAGGTATGGAATGATTAATTATCTTTTTAACCCAATATTTACGAACTGACATATAAAAGAGATCTATTCAAGATACTAGACTTACAATTTACATAACCAAAATCAAAATAATTTATTGTTCTTACCTTATCTATAGTCTGGTGCTGTAACATCTATGCAACATCAGATAAGGATTGCTTCAGATGAGGCCAATTACCACTATGTATAGAAGTGAGGTATGTAGACCATATGACAAGGCGAGCTTAGTAGCAAGTATGGGCGAGGAAAAGTCAGTTGTTAACTTATTAACACAGGTGTCTTAAATTTTAAGGGGTCCAGTGCTATCCCCATTCGTAATTAATTATTTAAAAGGAGACGGTGATATCATTTAAAATTTTGTCTTGACCAAGCCCTAGGTAATCCTTCACACAATTTTTTAGTCTACTGTTTACAGTTTAAAGTAAAAACCTGAAGCTTTTCTACGCATATTTGCGAAAAACAGCCACTTTAGGCTATGTGCGAAGAAAAGCCAAAAACACGATGGAGTGAATATCTTCACATATAAATGTTTGAACGGAGATAGTGCTAAGTAGAGAGATCTGGAAGTAAGCGGAGGACTTTTGCCTAGAGGTTAAAAATCTTTTCATGTCCTACTTCCCGTTTAATACCCCGTCCCATCTATTATTTTTTATTATTAAACTGCGTTAGTGTTAATTGTAATTTTATGGTTGACAGTAATGTTTAACGGTAATATTTAATGTTTTTTCACTTGATTGGCAGGGTTGGCGGCATGTGTCAAGAAAATTTCTTTTTTTAACCCCCGAAAAAAAAGGGGTGTTATAAGTTTGACGCTAATCTATCTGTCCGTCTGTCTATCTATCTTTGGCATCGTAGAGCTCAAACAGATGAATCGATTTCGATGCGGTTATTTTACATGAAAGGAAGTTCCCTTGCGTTGGTTCTTATCTTACCTATGTTTGTTGAAAATCGGCCCGGCCGGCGACCCCTGTATTTCTTTTCCACAATTTAAAATATTGATCAACGAAAGACGCTACCACTCGACTGTCATTCATAAAATACATTCCATACTCAACAATGAAACAGAAAGGGTCAGTTATTTTATGTGTTCGTTAACACAATTACAACAATCTTGGTAGTATTTACCTATTGACACATATACCACCTTCCACCCATTGACACATATGCCATATTGAAGCAATGTTGGTGTTCAATTCACGCCGTGAAGACAGGTCTCTGTTGCTGTTAATTAGATGTACACAAAGTGTTGCCACAGAATAAATAGGAACAGAAAGTCGACTTCAAGGAACGTGTGATTAAAGCCGTGTCACGTAAGCCGTCAAATATGTAATTAAGTTAGCTGATGGCATCGACGGCGGGTTAATAGACCACAGTTGAAAATTGCTTTATTAAAATATGATGCTTGAATGACCTTATTTATAATGAGGTTGGTTATTATAATGTGCGACTTGTGAATTTTTATATGAAATGTTGTGCTACGTTAGTGAAATATCCAAGAACTAAGGTTCGAAAAGAAGATTAGTAGAAATATGAACTGAAAAAAATTAATAAAAGAATAATGCCTAAGTATTTTTTTAAACAAAAGTTTTAAGTTGAACCACGCATTGCAATTTGCAACGTTACGCGATATCTTCGCCACTTGTGAACAGATTTTGATGATTCTTTTTTATATGGCTTTCAAGCCTTTAGTACCAAGTTGGTCCTATATTTTTTAGTGAAGATTTGATAAAAAACTTTGGAGATTTGGAAGAACATAGTCAAAGTCAAAAAAGTCAAAATACTTCTAAAAGAAAATGAAGTCAGTTGTCCTTTTTTTGTTAAAAATGTAATTTTTTTACTGAACACAAATGACTCAGAGACAGAATATAGATATTACCGCCTCACTCATTCGGTCATTCGTGCAAACAGATAAAATGCAGATAAAAGGGCTAGCAGACCATCTGCCTTTTTTGCTGTACCTTTGGTAATGTTGGTATTCCAACGGGTTATATCTGTCATCAGTGGCACATTTACCCTTTTTGGACTTACCGTTGTACTTGCTAATGACAGGCAATTGGGAATACATAATTGGTTAAATTGTTAAAGAAACACGCATGAACAGGTTATAAAAATATATATTTTTTATATTGCTACGCGAAAATAAGTGAATTGCTTATTTACAGATTGTATGATTTGAAATGAGTAATGTGGTTAAAAGTTATGACCATGACTCGCAAGTTATTTTCTTAGGTTATTAAATAAAATTGGTTAGCTCAAGATTTGCCATAAAGCAATGGAGTGGAGTGTTATGGGTGTCACCAGGCTCGATAAGATGCAAAACACAACGCTTAGCTCAATAATTGGCCAAGTGCGTGTCGGGCCACGCGCAGTTTAGGGTTCCGTAGTTGTAAATGCCAACTTTCAGTAAATGCCACTAAAAACGTCTAAAACGTCTAAGTATTGTAATTTGTATGAAATTTTCCTTTTCGAGTACACTTTATAAGTTGATCGCCTATAACTTTTTAATTTGTTAACCCTACTAAGCTCTGATAGTTTTCCTTTAAACTACATTATATATACTATTGCTGTGATTTTTTTTCACGTGACCATATATAATATAACCGTTTAGCAGATAGAAGGGGGGACACATGACTTTAACAAAAATTTTCACTTTAAAACTAAATATTTCAGACACGGATCCCTAAATCGAACAATTGTGTTCACAAGCTCACAATATTTTTGAAAGACCTGTTAACGATACCCTACACAATGTGTTTGTAGAGAAAAAAAAATTGACTTCCTCTTTACTTGTATGACTGCAACCCTAAAAAAAATTTTTTTTCCATATTTTCTTTAAGACTTATTTGCCATGATTCATATACATATCCATGCCAAATAACAGCTTTCTAGTACTTAAAGTATCTGAGTAGGACCGCGGACGGACAGACAGACAGACATGGCGAAACTATAAGGGTTCCTTGTTTACTACGGAACCCTAAAAACCGGCATTGTTGATGTCAGACATAAAGCCGCTAAACTAAAGTGAGATTGGGCGGGGTATGTTTGCCGAATGCATCCTGATAGGTGGGCCACTTTGGTAACGTGACTCCCAAGGATGGTCGAAGGAAGAGATTTAGCCGACATGCGACAGTTTAAAACGTATATTTGATTTAATGTAGGTTACATTGTTATTTGTAAAATTAAACTTTTATTTAAGCAAATAAAAATAAGCTTGAAAAAAAAAATGGAATGGTTAAAAGTGTTTGCTTTGTTTGCTACACAAGCAGTGGCAAACAAATATATTTGGAAGATGGGGAAAACCTTTGCCCATCAATTATTATAATATCAGTTATAAAAAAATTACACGTGTTTTATGAGGTGTTTCATGAACATCCATGAAGATCATATCATAACTCTTTTTCAATGATGATTATAACATTACTTACTACTTACAGAATTAATACTTACGGAAGTTTAGGGAACAGGTAGGTTAAAGGACACATTCGAAAATATATCCTACATCAAATGTTAAAAAGTGTTATTTACCAATACGGAACAAAACGTCTGAACACAGCGACTTTAAAACATAGTGTTACAAAATACACTAACCAGCCAACCAAGTGTAAGAAAGTAAGGATTTCCGATTTCCTCATCAATTGCATATTGTAGATATCTTCAAGTCAGGAAATACGACATTGACGGATGAAGACAATTTCCAATATTCCATCCTCCACTTAGGGTTGGCACCTGCGAAAAATGTGCCCGTCTCGCCACCTGCAGCAAAAACTTGGCTTGATAACTCAATTTTTAAATTCTTTTTTTTTATTTATCTTCAAAGCAAAAAGTTTTTTAAAACTAGGAAACGGAGCACCATGTAGTTTCCGGCAGAGTACCACGTAGGACAAATCCTCTCGCTGCTTTGACCAAGAGGCTCTAATAGCACAGAGAGAGTCGTATACTCCTGTAGTGGAGTCGAAAAAGACCTGATGATGATTATAAAGAAAAAAAATGGTTTATTGTTTGCAATGTCTGTATATTAGCAGTCTTGTGGCATATGACAAAGCCTAACGACTTCGATAAAGCAATAACATAAAATTTTATGAAATTGTTAACCCGAACAATAAACGAATGATGGGATGTGTTTTCAGACAGTAGAAGACTAAAAACCTATACATTTCAACATAAAACAAAATTAACAGAAACATGTTACATTATTCCGAGGCCCAGACATGCGCCCTTCAAATCTAGAGGCGACAACCCTACATCCATTACATAATTAGCTTCAGAGAAGAAAATTATTTTAAATGGCTTTCAATAAAGAAATATTACTTCCAATTGCTTTAGCTTAGTGCTGAGACTGCTGTTTAATTAGCGATTATTGTTGTTGATATTATAGTTTATTACAGCTTTCACAAGTAATTATTTTATCAGCCCGTTGTTAGAGGACGGTACTTGGGCTCCTTCGAACTTAGCAATGGGCACAAAATCAAACGTGGGATTCAGAATTTAACCCTTTAAGAGCGTTTACACAATATGTACGTACAAGAGGTAAAACGTACCCGTAACCGAAGGGCATGTATGAATAGATTGATGAGTTTAGATGAAGCAAAAGAGGTTTGTCAGGATCGTAGCAAGTGGATGTCCATAGTCTCTGCCTACCCCTGTGGGAAACAAGCGTGATATTATGTATGTATGTATGTTTGTATTAAAAGCGACGCCACTGCGTTGACCGACACAGTTTCGGGTCAAAACAAACGCATACAAAATTCAAGAGCGGCGCTTCAGCAGATAAAACATTTTAATACAACCCTGGATGAAAGTGGAAAAGGTCGTCTGAATATTTATCCATTGTTGTGAGGCACGATAAAGCATAACCTATTGGGAAGCCTGTAAGATTTAAATATAAAATCAATAACTACAAAAAAGCATTAACATGAAAAAACATCAACTTTCACTTGAAATAAATCATACACAGATATAATATCTCAATTTGTACGTACAAAATTATTACACAATTCTATATAAAATTATGACCGGAAAAACATTATTCTATCCCAAGGGGATCTACAGATTTACGATGCAACAAGGTGTACCATTAAAAAAACCATTACAGCACTTCCTAGCCCAGAGCAAGATATTATTGTCAAAAATACAATCACAATTTATGAGACTGGGTGAAACAATATAAATAACTGTTATGCAACTATCTTTTACATTGAATATATTTCCAAAAATATATTTAGGCGATGGGAATGAAACTTGTTATATAGCTGTTAAGCCTAAACAAGATATAGGGTAAAATTGATTTTGCAAAATGGAACACCTGATGCAGAACTATAATGGTCCAGCTTAACTATAAGAAATATAAAAATGACGCCTTAGCAAAAGTGGTTCTGCCTGATGAGCACATTCATAAAGTATACGCGAACGAAGTCGCGGGCTTCGGCTAGTGTGTTATAATTGTTTGTTTCCGATAGTTTGTGATTCTGATCAGTTGCCTTGTATGTTTTTTCCTCGGGCCATTCGATAACATCAAAGAAAGCGATGTATCTCTTGCGAGAGACGCCGTCACCCAGCCGTATAGACATACTTAATCATACATATTCTAAGATTATAATAACATAACATGGCGAAAATATATGGGTTCCTTCCTTGTTTACTACTCATCATCATCATCATCAGGTCTTTTTGTCTCCACTGCAGGAGCACGACCCTCTCTGTACTACCAGAGCCATACTTGGCTAGAGCAGCCAGAGGACTTGGCCTACACTGGCTGTCCAAACGGGTTGGAGAGGTCTCATTGATGTTTATAAGCTTTGTTTAGCTTGTATTCCTAAGTCGCCTTCTACGACATCCACGGGAGGGCTTGGAGTGGCCCTATTCTACTTTGCCGGAAACCACACGGCTGGTTGTTGCTTGTTTACTACTGAACCCTAAAAATGGATATCCTGTCCATTGGATAGAATATTATTTTACACAACCAACTAGCTTTGTAGGACTTTGTAGACTTAATATTTTTGGGCAGATTAAAAAAAAACATTTTGGTTTCGGTTTTGGGTTATATTATATTGATATAAATAATAAAAATATTTGATTAAATACCAAATGTGAAAAAAAATCATTTAAGTCGGTAAGTAATACAGGATGCTGCGGCATATAAAGTTATTAGCATCTTTGATGTGCCGCATCCTCCTGTAACCCATCGTTAGCATACTCGTTACACCCACCTTTTTATGAGCACGTGAGCAAACAAGTTTGCTCATCACATCATAATGCGTTCACCTCACTCTCGCTCTCCCTTAATCGATCATTTCTAGTCTAGCTGTAGTTATATAGACACTGTGATAAAAATACTTATTATGACGGGCTCAAGTTCCAATACCTGCATAACTTTGCAGAAGAAACTTTAAAATTATTATGGAACATGAAATTAGATTTATTTCTGGTCTCCATTTCTTTTTTGTAGTTATTCGAAGTTGATATATATTAGAATGTCGTGTGGTTTTCGGAAGATTAGAATAGGGCCACTCCAAGTCTTACGTGGATGTCGTAGAAGGCAACTAAGAAAATACAAGTCTGGCCAGTGAGGAGTGCGTAGTTCAAGTCCTCTGGATGCTCTGGCCAAGTATGACTCTGTTAGTTCAGCGAGGGTCGTGCTCCTGCAGTGGAGACAAAAACCTGATGATGATGATGATATCCATAAGAGTTTGGACAACTTAAACGGTATGACAACATCATGAAAGCCAAGAGAAGAGTAGAAAAGGAAGTCCAAGAAAATCGGTCACAGATGAAGTAAAAGAAAAGGCAAAAAGACGTGTCGTATAAAATAGGAAGATATGGAAAATACTCCAACAACAAGAACCTAGTTCTTACTTCTTAAATTTATTGGTGATGAGCTATTAGAGTTTTTAGTACTGTGATGGTAAGGGTACAAAACGTTTAAAACAAATCTAATGCATTCATATCTTACACAAGTCCGGAAGGTTTTCTTCAAATGAAAACTAAAGCTACTTCTGGTGTCGAGTCGAAATGGTTCCAGTATAGTTTTAATTTCAAATAATCTTTGACCATGTGGCCACGGCGATCCCTCGAACAGCGCTACTATTTGACGTTTATCGGCTTACTCGACCACCAGCAGAACTTCCTGCATTTTATCATCATGTAGTTTTTAATTATCTCTATTAAATCTTTCATTGTCAGTCATAACTAGATAGACTTTAATAAAACAAAAATAAAGAGACATTACTCTCCAGAATATTCTGCTATTATTAGAAGAAACATACGTGTCGTTACACATATTGTAAACTTTCTCTAAAATTGTCAACAGGGGTACTCTCCCTTTCGACCTTTAGTACAAATTACAAGAAATGTCTTCCACTGTCGCGTACGCTAATTGCAGTATATAATCACATGGATGAACACATCCATGCCCTGGGAAAGTTAGACCTTAGGATCCAAATGACCCTACATTGATTTAATCTACAGATAAAACTAACTAGGGTTAGGTAATAACATAGAATTATACACTTGATGTATTGCACGTAGAGTTTGAATTGTTGGTGGACTAGTGTTGTTGGTTTTTATTGTAAAAAACTAAGTAATATGACTAATTATGAAACAATAGAGCCGTAACAAACCCTTTTAATGCCGCTAATGAGATGCTGATTATTCATAGATAAGGCATTATTAACATAGCCTACGATGAGGAAGGCCTTCGTAACTGAAATGACCAAAAACTAACCAAGGGTTTGACGAAAAGAAACACAATTAACTGGTATTCAATATTATATATTAAGTATCTAAGTTAGTCTATTTAATCGTACATACTAAGATTAAAGAACAATGAATTTGAGAATTTAGGATGCAAAACATTAACTTTATGATAACATAACCAAGCTACATAAAAATAAGATAAAATTAGCCTTAAATCAAGAAGTAACTTTCATATTTATATAGTGCCAAATATGGTAACTAACAAGTTAATTAATGATGTGAATCATACATAACGTAGCGTTCTGACACACTAAAAGGCAAAAGTAGAGTACTATGAATACAAATTTTTGCAAATCAGTAAAATAGTAAAGAGTGAAGAAGTGTTCGAACTAAGCCAATCGCACATTCGATAACTTATCGATAGGGCGATTAGCTGAATGCGAACTCGAAAAGGTCCTAAGGCCCAATAGCTAAAATAAGACGCGACTTGGGCGTCGCACCTCGCATAGCAATTCATGCATTGTGATTGCTATTAACTGCTATTACCATGCAACGAACACGATAATGAATGGAAATGTCGAGACGAAGCCAATTATAAATTAACTTTTATTGACATCTAAATCCTCGAATAAATATGAGTGATTTAGTGACATGAAGAGATTTTTGTAAACCGAAGTCAGTTTACAAAATTTTACGAGTATCAGTTGAGAAATGCTACCTGTAGGCGATAACAGCCGTAAATCCGCACATCCGCGGATTTTGGGACAACAAATAATTTTCGCCGAAGCTGAAATGAAGAAGCTTCGTTCGCTCGGTATTTCGCAGTATTTCGCACCAGAAAAAAGAGCAATGTTTTTGCTTTGAAAATCTCATGAAAAGTTCGAAACAACTCGTAAGTTGACGATACCAACAAAAGAGAATGTCTTTGTTAAATTACAAAAAAAATTACTGAGTGTCGTGTCGTGGAACACTCGGTTGGAACAAAGTTACAGAAATCAATTTCTAAGCCCCTAAAATAAACCTCAAAAAATTCCCGCCCTAAAAAAGTTCATGGCGGAAAAAATTGACGGAACAATATTCACTTTTTGTCGCCTAGCCCCCATCCGCCAAGTCCGTACCGACCGAAAAAGAACTTCGTTCAAAAAAAAACTGTATACATTATAACCGTTGCATTAGATCAATCACAATTCATATTATAGTAGGGAGTACCTATCAACGATGGTTTGGCCCAATATATGTCGGCGTTTTGATTATGCAGATAACCAAGGTCCATTAGTAAGATTAAAGTGGATATAAATGCGGTTACAATCTCATTAAGTCAAGATTAAGTCTAGATTTCACCCACAAACGCTAACTCGTGTCCTGCACATTGAAATTAAAGTTAGACCAATTAAATTCTGATTAGTTTGCTTCAAGACAGCTGTGTACAGACGGCAATTGAGTTCTGTATAATTATAACTATAATTAATAACGTCCCGTGGAGCAGAAGCAAATAAAATGTAACTTCGTTTAATTTTTGATTTAGCTATACGTCTCACCCGACTTCCAAAAAAGGTGGTTATTTGAAGGCGCCTGGACCGATGTAGAAAATTCTTTTTTTGTTTGAAAGTGTATACTTGCCAAGTGGTCTCATAGAATTCTTAACAAAATCAGGTAGTTTGGGGCTGAAGCCGGTTTTTTAGTACTGAAAAAATATTTACACATCACTATTTTGATTTCCTTTGCCACCTTTTCGTTCGCGCATCACTCTAAGTGACATTTGGGTCTTGACAACCCGGAAAATCCAAAATTTTCTGACTGTCCCATCAGAGATACCTTAGACGTAGTGTGTGTATCAGTTTTATAAGTACAAAAAGCTAGTTCTTATGGGTTGTTAAATTACCTATAATTTGAATAGAAGGTGTACTTTTAACGAACTTAGTTTTTAAGTTCTATTTAAATATAAATGTTATCATATGATCCTTGTTTATCGAAATAAAAACATCTTATTTCATTTATTTATTTATTAAGTAATGTTTTAACGGATGATTCAAGATTGTGTCAGTATTATAGCAAACTCAGTATTGGTTTAAACCAGTTACCGCCTAAAGCACCCTGAAATCCGACTTTCTAGATCCGATAAATAGTAAAGGATTTCTAAGAATCTCTCGATTACCACTTGTACAATTAATAGCCTGACCATCTATGGAATTGACGGACGTCCGTCTTTAAGTTCCACGTGGATAGAAATTGCTGAGACGCAAAACTACGCATTTCAACTTTGATTTGAATCTTTATTTACCCTTATATTCATAAATATTAACAAGCGTTTGCTAAACCTATTTTAGTTAAAATAGGTTAAGTCTCGTTTATTTTAAAGTCAAATATTGAAAAGAGAAACGGGGACCAATCATGTTTTTACTAAAATAGGTTAAGCAAACGGTTTAATTTTTGTGAATATAAGGGATAGTCCAAACTCATTTTATGAGCGAACTAGGAGACACAGGAACACAAACACATCGACTTGCACAATTCAACTAAAACCGCTAATTGCAGTTACAAAAAATGCTTCAGTATGTGGTGTGGATAGACTATCGATTCTTTACTTTAAATATATTTAATACAAGTTTCTTGAGACAGAAAGGCGCGAGGCTTCATTTGACACTACGTATGGATTGTTAATTTAAAGCTCTTGGGACATGTACTCAAACAACGTTCGTCAGATCTTCGAAAAAAAAACAACTCATTTGAAACACCACAGGCATCAATATTAGTCATAAAAGTGGCAGACAATACTCATATTACTACACAAGTCAGACCCACACCGGAAAAGGGCTCGAACATACTCACGCATTCGCACAGCTGATTACAATGCGAGCGGACGTAGTGCTGGGAAAAGCCCTTACTCATCTGAGTGTTCACTTTCGGACTCGACTCGTGCGACTCGAGATTGCGTTTTAAGACTCTTCTTGTTAGTAATTAGGAATCTTCTGTTATAAGACTAGCGGATACATTCATAAAAATGCATTTAAAGAATTTACCCATTAATCTTCTTTAGTGATGTGATGATCTCTTGAATCTGTTAATATTTAGGTACCTAAGTTTTTAGATTAAAAACATAAATAAATTTTATTAATGATGTTTTAGTGTTTATATTGATAATTTGTCCGTAAGACTTTTAAGTTAACTTAATTATTGTTATAAATATTTAAGATTAATGTTTCGTAGATTTCTTGAAGTCGAGGTAGGTATACGATTGGAGTTCTTTGCTGGTTGGCTTGAATGGTTGGTCACCTCTTGATTAGTCTCGATTACTAGACTCATTGCCGTGAGGTTTTCGGCAGAATAGAATAGGACCACTCCAAGCCTTCCCATGGATGTCGTAGAAGGCGACTTAGGAAATATGCTAAACAAAGCTTATAACCATCATGAGACCTCTCCAACCCTCCTGTAGTGGAGACTAAAAAGACCTGATGACAATGATTGGACTTATTCATGACTGTTCTAGATCAACAAGCCCTACATAAAAAAAATCTTTCTTTTAGACTCCGGGACTCGTTACAACACTAAACGGACGTGCATGACTCACCCAGGACATCCAGGATAGAGGAGCATGGATTTAGCACACTCTTATCTGATATTGATAACAATGGGGCATAAACTGACAACGAAAGGGGTAAAGAGGGAAGCCCTTGTATGGCGCGGAAGTCGGCACTTCGATATTTTATTAGCAATCCACTTTGGAATTATATTATACATTTATTCCTTGAACCAAACAAGAAGTTTTTACTGAAACTCTTAAAACAGTAGAGACTAAATTTCAACGCTGTCCCCACACTGTCTTTTGTGTTTCCTTAACAAACAATTAAAATAATCTATTCATGAATTTTTCGGGGTTCAGTGAAATAAATTCATCATCATATCAGCTACAGGAAGTCCAATGCTGGACATAGGCCTCCCTCAAGGATTTCCAAAACGACCGATCGGCCATGTACTGGCAAGCGCAGCGTAGGACACCCACCTGCTAGATGGTCAGACGACCTGTGCAAGGTTGCAGGAAGGCGCTGGCTGCAGGCAGCTTCCGATCGGTGGTTAATAAATTATTTGAAAAGAAATGTAGATAATATAATTTAAAATTTTGTCTTCAGGATGCCCCAGTCCCTTTAAAATATTTTATGAACTACCGTTTAAAGTTTAAAGTGAGAACGTAATACGTTTCTTCGCACATTTGCGACAAAACGGCCACTTTTGGCAAATGTGCTAAGAAAAGCTTCCCCTTAAGTTTAAAAGTTGATTTTATATGCAGTGCATGTTTTCTGAAATTCTTAGTACTCATTACAATAAGTCAGTATACGAAATCGGTTCAACCGAATAACCATTTTTTGTACCATTTACTATTCTGTAACATTTTTTCTTATAGCCAGCTGCCAGACCTACTCGCATTTGAATATCTTTTATTTTGTCAAGGGTAAAGTCTAACGTTAGACGGTATTATAAGTTTGATCAATAACTTCCAACCTTGGCTGATAAGATTACATCATTAGCAATGAATATGGATGGATTAAATCAGTGCCAGTGGCACACAAGTGGCAGCAAAATGGGTAAAGCTGCAGTGCTGATATGCTCAGACAGAAGATTACACAAACACACACACATAGTGTTATTAAACTTCTGTGATTCGCCCTTCGAGATTACACATGATTCACTAGTAGTAGCACGAAATATGTGCTGCCATCGTACACTTTTCAGAGCCTATTAAACTAGAGAAAGAGATAAAAAATTAACCTATCTCCTACCCGCAACACTCTGCCTATTTCATACACGTTTTGTGTCGCGGCCATCGTGCACGTACTTTTACATTCCATACGAATATAAGTGTTTTTACATTATGGGGAAACGCAGACATCGCGATGAAGAGTATATTGACCGTAAAATACGAAAATTAGAAAAAAAGAGATCTAAGATTCGTACCCGGCACCGTCGACATAGTTCCCGGTCTAGTTCGAGTGATTCTATGAATTTAGAACCCCAGCGTTATTATTACAGTGATAGTGACCAAGGTGATATGGTAGAACCTGATCCTTTGCAGGAGGATTCGCAAAATGAAGGTAAATATCGTTATTGTTTTTGTATGCGGAAAACATATCTCGCTTGACCTTGACCTACTTCGGGCGGCCGGGGCGGCGCCGACGGCGCAGAGACAGCATGCCTTTTATTTTTTATGCGCCTGCGATCATCGTTAAAATGTAATCGATGCTACGTTGTACAAAGAGTCTAGTCTGCAAGGCTAGTACCTTCCCGTTAATTATACCTCAGTTCAACCTGTAAGATTGATCGTTGTATAAATGGGCAGTACATACCTATTATTCTAGAGCACAGTCCGTGAGGCTGTGTCATGAATACCCAATTAAGTAACTCTGGAGCATAGTCCGGGAGGCTATGTCGTGAGTGTTTATAATACTTAGATGTTTCTTCAAAAAATTTCGAGGGTTTGTCTTCACTACAAATCAAAATGCATCAATGATTATTAAATAAACCAAACTTTACCCTTATATATTTTGTATAAATTAAAATATTTTATATACATATATATATATAGGTAAATATATATATTAAAAATATATATATATATATATATATAGTAAGATAGGTTGTTTCTATCGTTTTGTTTCAGAATCCCCTATCATAAGTTTAAATTTAATCGACGAAGACGTCCCTACGACTTCAGCATCCGCTATATCTGCTAAGCCTACGGTCGAAGGCACGTCTATAGCGCAGCCACCGCCCTCGCCGACGCCTGCTTTTAGCTCTGTAGTGGTTCAAGCATCGGGGTCCAACGACGGCACGCCGACCCCTGAAGTTACAGCTGATTTGGAGCCCGATGTTCTACTCATTTTGGGTGACGAGCCAGAGGTAGAAGAAAAATTTAGTCCCCCTATCCAAAAAGAGATTGCTACCAGATGGTCCAACCTTTTAGTCAATGGCCTCAAAGAAGAAACCAAAAAAGAAATTTTGCAGCAATATGATGTCCCAGAGAACTTAAAACTAGTTATGGCTCCCATTTTGAACCCGGAAATTAAAGCGGCTTCGAATGAAAATGTATTAAAGCGAGACAACATTCTAATAGAAAAACAAAAGCTTCTTGCTACAGCCATAACCAGCATAGCTAGGTCAACGTCTATGTTGTTATCTGAGGGCTCTAAGGATTGCAATCATAAAAATCAACTTTTAAAGTCACTTAGTGATGCAGGGAGGTTATTATGTCACTTACATTTTTCTGAGTCTCAGACTCGACGAAATTTTTTATTATCAAGTCTTAATAAAGATGTCAAAGATAATATAAAAAACCTTAAACGTGACAATTTACTATTCGGAAACGAGTTACAAGAAAATTTGAAGTCTATGAAAGCAATCTCCAAGACAGGCGCTGAGATTAAGCAGAGCATTTTAAAACCTAAGCCACCACTAAATAGGAAACAAACGGAAGCGTCATCCTCAAGGGCTTTAAACTGGAGGGGCGGCCCGACGCCGGCGCCACCGCCGCCCCCTCGCCGCGCTCAAGCGAAGTCGAACTCGACGAGTGGTGGGCGCAGACAGCCGGCGCCGCCGCGTCGGGCGAGCGATCGCCGCGCGCCGCCGCCGCGTCACCACGGCCGAACAGCGCGCCGCTAGACGCAGCTGCTGACGTCAATGCGCAGGCTGGTAGACTTAAATTGTTTTATAATAATTGGTCACAAATCACTAATGATTCGGTTATACTATCATGGATCTCCGGTTTACGTATACCTGCATCGACAGACTGCTCTCAAACAGTTTACCCAGTAAATAAGCCTGAGTCTCATGAAATGAACATTTTAATGTCCCAGGAGATTCAAAATCTTATTAGTATTTGTGCTGTGCGTGAATGTGAGCCTTGCAAAGGCCAGTTCCTTTCCAAAATTTTCTTAATCAAGAAAAGCAACGGTAAAAATAGGTTTATTTTAAACTTGAAATCCCTTAATAAGTACATCCACGCTCCGCACTTTAAGCTTGAAGACTACAGGACAGCAATGAAACTTATGTCTAGAGGTTCTTATATGTGTTCAATCGATCTGAAAGATGCTTATTTCTCTATTAGTATTCACAACGATTACAAACGATTGTTACGCTTCATGTGGTTAGGGAAGATTTACGAATTCCAAGTCTTACCCTTTGGATTGAATATCGCCCCATATATTTTTACAAAAATAATGCGTCCTGTAATGGAATACCTACGCAGTAAGGGCGTATTATGTGTCATATATTTAGATGATCTTTTAATTTTTGGGGATACTTTCTTGGATTGTAAACAAAATTTTGAATTTACAAAATCATTTCTTGAATGGTTGGGATTTACAATTAATTTCGATAAATCTAAGGGTACTCCAAGTCACACGGTTACCTTTCTTGGCTTTGTATTCAACTCTGTACAATATACAATAAGTATTCCTTCTGACAAAAAACAAAAAATCAAAGACGAACTGTTATATTTCTCATCAATTAAAAGATGCAAACTTCGTCGTTTTGCGCATCTAATAGGTCTATTAATTTCTATTTGTCCCGCGGTACCGTATGCTTGGATGTACACAAAGAAAATGGAACGAACAAAATATTTATATCTAAAACAAAAAGACGACTATGATCAATTTATTATTATCCCGGAATCTCTAAATGAAGATCTTGATTGGTGGCTTCGTAACATTAACGTACCTGGCAACCCTATTCGTTTAGGCAATTATAAACTTGAAATTTATTCCGATGCTAGTCGTTTAGGCTGGGGTATTTCTTGTTCTAACCACACTGCCAGCGGGCAATGGTCTGAACAAGAACTTACCCAACATATAAATTACCTCGAATTAATGGCAGCTTTTTTCGGCTTAAAGATTTTTGCAAAGGATCTTAGGAGTTGCGAAATACTATTAAGAATCGATAATGCAACGGCTATTGCATATATAAACAGGATGGGTGGCATCAAATTTCCACATTTAAGTAATTTAAGTCAGAAAATCTGGAAGTGGTGCGAGGAAAGGGATTTGTTTATATTTGCTTCATACATTAGCTCCAGTGACAATAATATTGCAGATGAAGAATCTCGCCGCACTCATGCAGATGTTGAATGGGAGTGGTCAGACCTAGCTTACCAACGCATTTGTGGTCAATTTGGCCTACCAGAAATAGATTTATTTGCCAGCCGCATTAACAAAACATGTAATCAATTTATTTCCTGGCATCGCGATCCAGACGCTTTTAAAGTTGACGCTTTTACCGTCTCTTGGGCTCCTTATTTCTTTTATGCATTTCCGCCTTTTTGTCTTATTCTGAAAACTTTACAGAAAATTAGGTTTGATAAAGCAGAAGGTATTGTGGTAGTGCCGCTATGGCCTACACAACCTTGGTATCCCCTATTCAAAAAACTTTTGATTTCTGTGACAATTGAATTTCCACCTAATCGTAATTTATTGTCCTCTCCTTACAGCATGGAGCACAAACTGCACCAAAACCTTACCCTGGTTGCAGGAGTATTGTCCGGGCGGCGTTCTTGAGGCGGGGCGCGCCACCAGAGGCCACCGATATCATGCTGTCCTCTATAACCAACAATACTCTTAAACAGTATGATTGCGCCTTGAAACAATGGTTTAGATTTTGCGAAGAAAACCATTACGATGTTTCAAGTGCATCCTCCTTTAGTGTTTTAAAATTTTTAACGTTAATTTTTGAACAGGGTAATCAGTATGGGACAATCAATAACGCTAAATCAGCATTGTCGCTAATATTAGATTCTAATACTGTTAATGATACTCAAATTAAGAGATTTATGCGTGGAGTTTATAAATTGCGTGCTCCACTTCCAAGGTATTCTAACACCTGGGATCCATCAATAGTTTTAAACTATCTCAGCCATTGGTACCCTAATGAAGATCTTTCTCTTGAATTATTATCAAAAAAGTTAACAACCATCCTCGCATTAGTTACAGCGCATCGCGTGCAAACTTTATCTTTGATTAGAATAAGTAATATTATCAGATTAAATGATAAATATATTATAAATATTACTGATCAAATTAAGACATCGGCTATTAACAGAGAACAGCCCTCTCTCATTCTTCCTTACTTCAATGACAGACCCTCTATCTGTCCTGCGAGGACTTTAGAATGTTATTTATCAGTTTCTGCTTCAAAACGGGCGCACGATTGTGATTTTTTACTGATTAGTTTTAAGAAACCTTTCAAGAAGGTTGGCTCTCAATCACTGAGTCGTTGGATCAAAGCTACCTTAACAGACAGTGGAATCGATACCTCTGTGTTTAGAGCTCATAGTACAAGACACGCCTCCACTTCCGCTGCTAACAGACTGGGCGTGAGCATAGATCTTATCAAGAAGACTGCAGGCTGGAGTGGTAACTCTCAGACTTTTGCAAGGTTTTATAACAGGGAATTGGAGGCGAGTCCGGATGACTCATTCGCCTACTCGTTGTTAAGGATTAGCAGTTAATTGTTGATTTTTGTTGTTAAATTTATTAGTAATTCTATTGTATTTTTAAACATACAGTACTTCTTCACTAATATTTAAGGTTTGTTTTAATTTCTACCTACCTAATGTCTGCGTGTTTTTTCAAACTATTTCGTAATGATTGCTCTAAACATCTACTAGTGAATCATGTGTAATCTCGAAGGGCGAATCACAGAAGTTTAATAGGAAATCAAACGAACTTACCTGTAAGTGACGTTCGATGATTATTAAACGATGTGATTCGCCCGAGAGATTACACACCCACCCAGGCCCCTCAACGAAATGTTGTTCGTTTCTTACCCGTTTTTTAAACGAAATAGTTATTTATGGCCTTTAGGGTTAACGTGTATGAAATAGGCAGAGTGTTGCGGGTAGGAGATAGGTTAATTTTTTATCTCTTTCTCTAGTTTAATAGGCTCTGAAAAGTGTACGATGGCAGCACATATTTCGTGCTACTACTAGTGAATCATGTGTAATCTCTCGGGCGAATCACATCGTTTAATAATCATCGAACGTCACTTACAGGTAAGTTCGTTTGATTTCCTATTAGTATCAGTGTTACGGAACTGCGATTTACATCATTTGAAGCAAAAAGTGTGTGCGAACAACAAAAAACAATTTCCGAACGGACACCGTCAGCTGTCTGTGTTGTGTGTAAGTACCTGCAACAAACGACGAAGAAAGAGAGTAGATTGATATGGTTTGGACCCTTGAATTAGGTCATGGGTTTTGCGACTCGCAGAAAGAGCCCCGGGCTTTGTCTGCGTCTCAAGACCCAAAAGTCACTTTTATCTTGAAGCAGAATATAGCATTTCTAATAAAAGCTGGTGTGGCTAACAAGTTTATTAAATAAATGTGCTGCGCCACTACATTTAAAAACAATCCGGTATTGAAGTTTTTTGTTCAGATAGAGTCATTATCATTTATGATATGAGTAACTGGAATAACGACAGTATAGATTTTTATTTTTGAAATTGGTTTTAAGTAAGCCAACTATTTTTTTTTTTTTTTTACCTTGGTCTTCTCAGTCAGGTAAAAATACGCGATATATTTAGTTGTGCGAGTACTGTTTACGATGAAAGAATGTTTAAGTTTTGGAAAGTTTGCTCTAATTGTAGCTTTTATGAATGCATGGTTTCTATATGGAAAAGAGGTAAAAAGTACCCGTAACCGAAGGGCAAATATGAAGAGATCGATGAGTGTAGATGAAGCGATAGAGATTTGTCAGGATCGTTGCAAGTAGCGAGATATTATGTTTGTAGATATTTGATGGAAAAAAGAAACAATGATAATCTAATTAGTAGAGCAACCTAAATGTTAAACGTGTAAGAAATGTTGGCAATACTAGGCAAATTTACGCTAAACGAGCAAAACGTAAGAAAAACTTTAAAATTACAAAAATAATTGAATATAACAATAAAACTATAAGAATCAAGGGAAGTGGAGTGCTTTTTGTGGCCGGTGGTGTATCCTGTATTACACAAGTCATTGACTTAATGAAGCAATTAGTATGAAAATCTTCGTCTCGCTGTGTGGTTACGATCGTTGGGTAACCAATGGTAACTGCATGCGATCTCTGCCACGATCTGTACTTCCACGTGTTTCCACGTTTAGATGGTAACAACTAAAGCGGCTTAGATTTATAGGTTACCAAGATCACAGTCTATCATAATCAGCCAAAGGAGGCTGATTATGATACGATGATGAATCCAGTGACCTAGACCAAAACGACCGACCGGAGTGTTATTCACAGTCGATAGACACTTTTTTTAAACGATGAAATTTCTTAAAGAGTCTGTACTTGAAAAATTCGGCATTTGTATGTATGCGGCCAAGTATGTTTGTTTGACGATATAGTTTCATGAAATTCAGAAGGCGTGTAGATCGTGTAGATGTAGAGACAAACATACTAAACATACCAACAATCATAGTAAAGTCTCCTATATTTGTGATGAGAGAAAGACAGCACACGAAAATGGAGAAAGCAATGGCAAACCAGTCGATGACTCGAATTAGATTGCAAGACAGAAAATTAGAAGTCCAAAAATTGATGCTCAAGTTATGCTATTACTAGTAATGAACCACACTTCCAATTACTAAAGTAAATTCCTATTAAACTTGAATTATCAAATTGTAATTCCATAGGGAGATTCATGGAAAGCAATTACAAGCCACACTATACGGAATTGAATTGTAATCGAATTTCTATACGATTAGACCCCTGTAATTATGGAAACGCATGCAGGGGCGGGGCAGGGAGGATCCCTAGACGGGAAGAGAAATAATGGCATTAGTATAAATACAAAATAGAAAATACACGCAAGGTTAAATGTTTATGTAGACATGTAATAAGAGGGTATCAAACACAATCTATTAAATTAATACTGAAATGAATTGATAACCTCCTTCTTTTTGTAAAGTCAGTGAAAAGAATGTCACGTGTGGAATTACAAAGACTTTTTTTATCCACGTAATTATACACATAATCAAAAAAACTGAGCAACAACGCTCTATCTAACTACCAAAAGGTCTTTTATCAGCCTAATGATTTATTTATATTTGTTACTAAAACTTGCGTAAAAAGTAGGTATCTTTTTTACTCTAGCCACATAAAGGCCTTTATCTAATCGGCGTGCCCATTAAATAGAGCAAACCTTCTGATAAGGCCACGATAAAATAGATCTTAATACTATAAACACAGGTTTTCCTAGCCACATAAATGTACGTCCGAAATTGATGTATTTTTTGTCCCAAGATTTATGACTTGCGTACAGCGAAGCTTTTTAGTTAGAAACAATTTAATGTTCTATGAAATCAGTAAATATAATTTTGAAATAGCATTACTAATGGCGAGAAAAAATAGATTAAGATATCAATTTTAAAGAAACTATAAAAAGATCGAGAACAATATCCATAGGTAACAATTTTCAAGGACATATGAGTAATTACTTACATAATTATCGAACAAAAAGTTTTACGGATCTCCATAAACCACTAGTTGGTTATAAAATGATAAAATGCACGTTAAACATGTTTTAAGCTTTTTTATGTAAGTACTGAAATATTGCAAAAACGTTTTTTGTTATTAATATCAAAGTAATGTAACCATTATGTGATATGTATAATAAGATGCATGATTTTTATTGTTATCTTTATCACATCTGAATATGCTATATTTGGTATCATTAAGTGAGTACTTACAACTGTTATATATGAGAACTAATTTGCGTAAGACCTTGTTTTCATACTTTTATTAGTGGCAATCGTAAAAGCGAATGGACTATGTAAATTGCTTAAAAAATATTCGATAATTTAATTTACTTACTACCTTTAAAAAAACATTCATAAATCAACTCAATAGATTTAAAATATACATACTACGTAAACGTCTCTGTAAAGAAAAAGTACAGGCTCAAATCATGCAAGTCGTAAGACGTAACTCAAAATGCATAACCTATGGAAAACATAAAGTAAGAAAATAGAAAACACAAACGGTTTGATTTACTACAGGAAATCGAAGCTGCGTTTGAAGCAGTGTTATAAATAAACATTGCTTATTGAATTATAGCTATCCATTTAGCTGTTGAAAATAACGACCATAAAATATTTCACGCCATAGCACATTACAAAGTTTTGTATAAAAGTCTTTGTATACTTTGTACTTAATCTGAATAATTTAACATCACAATTATAATAAATTAATTACTTAGTGACTACATATAAAGTAAAAGTAAAAATCCTGGTAATATAAATTGAGTTTGATGGAATAATAAAGTGTTAGTATAATCAAATAACGATTTGGCTTAGGACTTTGAAAACCAATTGAACACAATTTATGTGTAGTAGTCAATAAAAATAATAGACGAAATAGTCAGCACGATATAATATCAAGGGCGGATGATGATTTACGTCGATGAGTCGGTGTCGAAGGAAAGCCAATCGTGACTAAGAGAATAACTGAAGAAACGTACGTAATAGACGCCGGCTCTCGTCCTACTATCGAGCATTTATCCCAGGGCTAAGTTCAGACAGAACACAATAAATTTCAAGTTGACGTGGAAAATTGAAACATGATAAATTCTTGCCCCGATTTCCAATTTAAACTTAAGACACATTACGCTAGAAATAAGTTGAGATGGATGAGCGTTTTGTAGTTTCTATGATGATTCAACGAAAGATAATATTAAAAGATGCCTCCAAATCTCAGATAAAACAAACAAAGTCTATTACACTGTACTATACACGAGTGTAATATTAGAACGTGTCTTTGCAAGATAATCTTCTCATATTCACTTTCATTTACTTGCTACGGCGTGACTAAACAGCGATATTGAAAAATAAAAGGGTCATTACTCTCACTAGAAATTCTAAACAAACTTAATTAAATCAAAGGCCAGCAACCGCGATTCTCAATATTTGCCGCGATCGTGACGGTAAGGTCGAGGAGCGAGCTCAAATGGCTGTAGACATTACTGTTAAAGCCCAGATATTCAATCCATGCCTAGGTCAAACTCTCTAAAGCACATTTAACCCACACTTCGACGGGAAACAAACGCGGCAATTTAAAACAAGACACTGCTTTACAGGAGAAAAGGTTTATTTACATAAGCTATTGCTTACACGGTGATCGCAAAGGCCTGATTGAAGATTTAACAGCGCAAAGTTTAATGCCTTAGTAATGATACAAAAACACTATAAACTTTCACTGTCCTAACAGCTCTTTGTTTAAGATTACGTTCTTTAATCATGTAAAACAATCAAACACTAAATTTTATAGATGAAAACATAGCTTCTTTATATGAAGATTGGTCTAAGTGGCATTGCTGCTCTTGTAAAGGAATACTCCAATGATTTTTTCGTATTATGGCTACGCTAAAACGCTCTAAGAGTTTTGGTTTCAATTCAAGTCATATATTACCTACTTTTGAAATTAAATAATGATTTTGTTGAATTAAAAGTGAACGGAATTCACGAGTTCCACTTTATTCCACACACAATGGCGGGCCCACTTGTTCGCACCGATTCGCAATTAATAAATGCTTTGACCTACAATCGAGTACGTATAAATTGTCGAATCATTCTGTCTGTATTAATTAATTTTAAATCTAAGCTTTTACGATCTCCGGTTTGGAGTGATGGATATGCGTGACCACTCGGTAATAAAGTTTTTAATGTCACTTTCTTCTCTACAATTTGTTTGAATGTCACTGTCAACTCACGATGTTTGGGTATTTGTTTTGGGCAATCAGAAACCTCGAGGTTCACGTTAGCCGTGACTCGGGTCATGTTTATTCATCAGTATCAAGGAAGACACTAGCAAACTTGTCATTGAGTTGATTACACATTTATAAACTGTGTTAATCATCATTAACATTAATGGAAAAATGTTTTTATTACTTGTGTACAGTGAAACCTTGGAAAATCTTTATCTTTTGGTAATGTAACAGGCAAATATGCAACCAGTTTTCGACCATTTCAATGACCTAGTGATTCAGCGGCTAGGCTGCAAGTTGCAAGACTTGAAGTTATTAATGGTTTTGGCGACCGCAACATTGACGGTGGTTGTCATGCATAGTTTCACAGAC
Source organism: Acrobasis consociella (assembly GCA_963555685.1). Lineage (NCBI taxonomy): Eukaryota > Metazoa > Arthropoda > Insecta > Lepidoptera > Pyralidae > Acrobasis > Acrobasis consociella. The sequence goes on along the minus strand of OY743124.1, from coordinate 6,014,236 downwards.
TGAATGACTTACCATAAATCAAGTTGGACAGGGGGAAAGCAATGCGTATCAATACTCCGGTAGTCACATGAACTCGATCACAAAACCACTTTTTGTCTCGAGTTCAGTGAAACGTATCGTAAGTCTCGTACCAAACAGCAAAATTAGCACTTTCCACAAAACACATGCTCCAATTCCACTTCACATATAAAGCACTAAATCTGCTGAGTGCACAACACTGAAAGCCTACACACGTTTCTTCACAGTTATCTGTTAACACTATCGTAACAGAGTGAAGCAATCGCACGTATAATTCGCAATGCGAAATTTAGGCGGTCACCAATAGTCGCAGTTTAAAAGCGACAGTTAAACCGACATTACCGGTCGGAAACGTTCCAAATTCGTATCGGAAAGTCGGTTTTGATGAAGGCGTAGTACATAGAAATACACGGGCAGGCCGCGCGGAAGGCGCGAGCGAACTGACTGAGGCGCCGCGGTGCGCAGTCAGCCGACGCATCTAACCGAGTGGACTTCAAACTTTTACCCAACTAAATCAAAACCACCGTAGCCAAGTACTGCACGAATGGCCATGCCTCGATTCTCAACTTGGAAGGCTTACAAAATTGCAGGCGAGATGCATACATGGGCATGTCATCTGTGCAAGGCTCTCGAGAAATGACATTCACGTATGCAGGCATTAAACGACGGACGCCTCATCGACTGCCCGATACAGATCCGATATTTACTCCTGAGATAATGCAAGCGATAACGTAACTAACTGGCCAGCGATTTCTCTGTGCTCTGATAGGGATCTTATCTGTCTGTCTATAATAGGTAGAGTTTAGAATGTTGTTAGCGTCCATTTGTATATAGGTAAGTATATGGCTTAAGAATGTTCATTTGCATGATAACAAAGGTAAGTACTGCTCTCACACGAATAGTGATTTTGAACGCTATTTCTATTTGAGTTCTTTAATTCAGGTTTTTATGACAAATTGAAATAGTAAGAGCATAAAATATATTCATTAAATAACTGTTTAAAGTTAACAGATATATTCTAGCAAAACAAATCATATCAGCCACAGGAAGTCCACTGCTGGAAATAGGCTTCATATGACATAGATCAACTTCATGATATTGAATACGCAATTAAAATTTTAACAAACATACTTACCCTCAATTCCAAACCAAAAACGGATACAATAATACCAGATTTAAATAGCAGAGGACGACGCTTTCCAACGACAAACAGTCTATCTCTAAATCTTGACTCAGAAATGTTAGTACAAATTAAAGCAAAAAGTAAAACATTCCTTAATATGACAAAGTAAACAGTCCTTGCTAAAACTGTTTAAATTATACACAGAGAAAGATAACTCTTACCATTCATAACATAAAGTAAACATTTACATAAAACAGCAAACATAATAAATCAACCGAAAAATAAAACAAATAAGAACTGTATAAACGAGCTCAAAAGAGATCTTTAGAATTCAAAAGAGGCTAAAATGAATGTAAAAGTTTTAATGAATATAGTAACTGATACATACGAATAACAAACCATGTTGATAAATTTATTTTTAGTGCTCAAGATGGAATGTAGCAATTAAGCATTAATCGAAAGAGTTAAAGTAGCAACTTGTATCTTATGAATAAATTGAAGGTTATTTAGCATTTCTTTTATGTTACTCGTAAGACCATTCACATCAATTTGCTATTACTCCGGTGTATCATAAACAAGATATAGGTCTGTACCTACATATTTACCTAGATAAATATAATTAAACTTGTGATAAGTCGATTAATTCGATTTAAATGAAGTATCAGTCTTTACTTATTAATGTTTAAACATTAAATTTTCTGTAAGTGCAGATAATTTAAACTATTTGTTTTGTTTTTCGATTTTTATGAACTTCTGCTAACAGTTTAAAGTGAGACTGAGAACGATCAACAAAATTTTAAATGATACCTCCGTTTTCTTTTAAACGATTTATTAAAAAAAGGGGCAGCACTGGACCCCGAAAAATAAATGTTTGGCCCTAATATTATATTAACTAATGATCTGTAATCAAGAAAAATTATTGAGGTCGTAGGTATATATCTTACGTACGTATAATCTTCTTTTTTGTATGCCTCACAGCTATATAATTTTTCATGCTTTATTATAAGAATCAGCTTCTTTTCATTTATTATAATACTATTTAAGTTCTATGCTAGTGCAAAATACTAATTTTTTCTCTAGTGCCTCTAATATATTTTAAAAATGCTATATTTACACCAGAAACCACTTATTTTCCTCTACAGAAGCCGTGGTTGCCAACAAAAACAAATTATTAACGTCCTATCTGCCTAGGCCGTGGGTGTAATTAGTATGCACTTTGCCATGCCGATAACAGGCTCCGGACCCCATAACCATGGGAACCCTGCCTGGAAGACTGGTTCTGACAATTTGCGGTAAATATAGAAGGCTATGAAATTTTATGCCAGTGTCAATGGTTGGGTTATGGGTGGTATTAGCGAGTTATGTTTTGTTTGATACAAGATTTGCAATTTAAATTATAATTGCAACATCATGCATTAATTATTTTCGTTTTCTTATTAATATTTAAGTAATTTTTTGGAATGTTTATGAATATAATGAAAGATTAATTTTTTGTATGATGTGTTAGCGTTTTTGTATTTTGAAGTTCAGTTACAAATTTTTAACTATTTAATTTATCTTTGGTATAGTTGTTAGTATCCTAGCTAAATATAGCTATAACATAAGTTTACTACGTTGTACTTTGTCCCTGATAACAAAGTGATTTGATCACTAGGTATTTTTGGTAATCTCATAATTTTTCAGTATTAAAAATTACCATAATCACTAATATCGCTAGGACTTAGCACGAACTAGCTTCTACAAAACGAAAGTGTACTCACTAAGTCGTAAAATGTATTAACACATAAACGAAATACTCTCAAGGTGTGAAGATCCAAGAACACTAAGGAACTAAACAATAAAGATCACAATTAGTAGATCCACAAATCTACAATCACTAACCGTGAGAATATCACTAATTATCAATGCTGACTCGCTTAATCGATAAATATCGATTTTGAGCACAATCTGTGTAAGTATTACAATCGACGGCCGTAATTATTGTTCCCGATAAAGTTGTCAGCGAGCTGATATATTGATGTGGATCTGGGTGTGTTTTCAGACTAGTCATTGCTTTATAGTACATAAATCATATTCATAATGTTTTGGTTTACTTTTAAGTACTCTAAAACGTATCATGATGTTGTTTGATCTTTTCAATGTAAAGTAATGTAATATTTGCTAAGAAAATTGACAGTAACTTAATATGGCAATAAGATATCAAAGTGTCATTAAATAGATTCCTTGTATTCACAAGGTTATATATTACTAGGTTAGGTTACTCTTTAGTCTTTATAATGACTCTTACTCTCTCTCCAAAAAATATATTTTTAATCCGTAAGAGACCGTTGAAATCAATTATGTTAACTTATATACTAAAATACAGCATCGTAAGACACGGATACAGACCAGAAGAAATCACCAGCTCGCAAGTAGATACTATACAAGCCAAAGCGACGGGGAGCCATAGGATGATACATCCGTTAAAAATCGTTACAAAAGTGGGTGGTGTGGGCTGATCATTAGGTTCAAAGATTCTTTTCTCAATAAGTATATAGTAAACAGTATGTAACTATAATTTTACTACAAAGATACAACCTCAGTGTCGTGCGCCTACGCAACATCGGGTCAAGGTCTGCGTGATTGGATAATAATAAATAATCCCGCGATAAAACATCAAAATATAATTAATTTATACGTATATGATGAGAATTCAATTTGTTGCATTGTTTTTGTTTCCTTGAAAGCAAATTGAAAATTAGCTTTTTGAGATATTTTTTTTTTGTCAGTTGATTGAAGTACCACGAGTTTTACCATAATTTTTCAGATTGGGGAGAAGTTAGGATTAAAGTAGCTAGAAAAAGAAAGGGGATGCCTTTGAACGAGTCATCATCATCATCATCATTAAGAAGTCTTTTTGGCTCCACAGCATCTCTGTACTACTAGAGCCATACTTGGGCAGAGCATCCAGAGGACTTCGGCCGACACTCTCCACACTGGCCAAACTGGATGCTGAAACAACAAAGCATATAAACTGGATGTTTATAAGCTTTGTTGTTTGATCAAGTATGGAACCTAAATAGCTAGAAACATAATGCCAATATTACCAGTAAAAGTATTTAGGTTCATTTTTGGAACGAAGTTCCTTATCGCGCGTTGCGAAAGGAGACTAGACGGAAAAAATTAAGATCAAAAGTTGTAACGACATTTTTTGCTATAGTTGTAAGAGAGACAGACAGAGAAACACGCGCACGCCGCACGTGTTTCTCTGTCTGTCTCTTTCTCTCCTAATTAATCGAAAGGAACTTCGTTTCATCCGGGTGTCCCTTGACACCTCTCAAGTTTTTTAAGCTATTGCATAGTTTCTATCGCGGGCCTTGAGCGCGGGGACCGAATTCAGAAATTCCGTAACGAAAAAACCTCACGCTCCCCACTCCGCCTACCATGTAGGTTGCCGCTTCGTCTACGTCGTCCGTTTGCGACGTTGCCGTCCTTCCTTGTTTGCAATAGCTTTACCGCGGCAGTCCCTGAGTGCCACACGTCTTTTTTTTTCTTCATTGGTCTCCACCTCAGATCTATATTTCTACGTCTTCATCTAGTTGAAATTTACGTAACTGTCACAGTTCCGTCAATTACCTAGATTAATAGCTAGATATTTCCACTTGCAGAACGGTGTCAGGCCATGTAACAGAAGCATCGTTATTAAGATGAAATTTCCTAACTGTTCTGCCTTCGCCCTTCGTGGTGAATGTATTGCCTTCTGTTAAACTTAATGTCAGATATAAAATATGCTAATTTTATGAGCTTGTCCCTTCTCGATCTTGTATTTTCAAAGTCACTGTAAGTTGCTTTTCATCCGGATAGTTATTTTGGTAGTGGTAGAAGTTAGATACTTTTTTTATTATTGAGGTAAAATACTCTTGAGTTTTCCTAGTACATATCTTTTTACATTTATTGGATTAAATTGTCAAACAGATGCACTGTATCTACAACCGAATGATGAAATAATCAATTCTCTTTAAGCTACTATCTCTGCTTACGATCTCAATAGATTTGATGGCATTTGTAGGCATAATGTCGCATCTGATATAATGTCAGCTGTTTGTGCCGTAACGTAGTTACGTCAAGACAATAGTTTCAAACGGTGACGTAGGGTTGCCTTCACCATGTTACATTCAAAATTCAATTCTTTAGTGGCTAACACTGGGGTCAAACTTCAAAATTCTTTATTGTTAAACTGTGTAAAAATAAGTCACTAATATAACAAGCAAGTCAAAGGCATCTGATCAGATTAATAATTGTAATCTAGCGAGAGTAACCCGAGAGGGCCAAATGTTTTATCTATTTATTTACAAATCCATACAACGTTACTCTTTTAGGACACAAAGCTTTTTCGAGCCGCGTGTTTTTTTTTTTTCGATTCCAGTAATATTTTGTTCCTTTGAGTTGAAGTGGGTGGTGGTTAAAGGTTTGTAAGTGTTCGGTCAAGACGAGTCCGTTTTTAGGGTTCCATACTACGTAAAGGGTAAAAGCGGGACCCAATTACTAAGACTCCACTGTCCGTCTGTCTGTTCTCAGGCTAAATGTCATTAAACATATATCGTCTCATAAATCATACCTCTGAATACTTATATTATTGTATTAGTATATACCAGAGACAGTTTAAGTCCTGAAAAATTCTTGAACCTGACATGATGATAGTAGAGCACTACCTCAACGCTCTGCTTATGATGCGTGTAACACTTGTTTCCATACAATTAAACACCACAATTTACAAATAAATTCATATATCTTTGAGAGATAACGTCCGCAGTTGAACATAGGCCTATGTCTAGCAGTGAACGTTATGCGGCTTAAAATGATGATGATGAAACACTACAATATACAGTTGACAACCCTATCCGTGGTATACCGTAAGCTCGCGTGACAAGTGGGCACTTCCTATTGTAAAAATACTATAGAACTGTGTTAGGTGGGGTCCGTGGGGTCGACGTGGTAATGGGTGGTAGTACTGCCACTAAACGTTGCAAATTGTGGTGTCTTCTAGAAATCCCATCCGCCAGGTAGTTCTATACAAATAATATTGGATACAAATAGTAACGCAGCAACCGACATAAGTACTTCTAAGCCCAGGACAAATCAGGGTAGGATTTTTGATTATTATTTTTAATTTTAGCAATAAATTTGTTTAAAGTAGTTTGTATTAGTTTGTAACTACCTATGAAATTTATAAAGTGTATAATTTCAGTAAAAAGAGAAGAATGTAGTTGGTACCGTTTTCTTGTTCTTTATAAGTGAGTCATACACAGGATCTCAAACTAAAAAAACACAAGAAACAAGTTCCCTCCTAAAACCAGCTTAGCTTGGATTTGAGAACGTTCCGCTACGGAAATAACCTTCACACTCACGTATCGCGTAGCTCTCGTCAACGGTCAGTGGTTTAAGCTTTGTCTTTGTTTGGTATTACTAGAAAAGGTTATATTAACATTTATACACACGTCACGTATGGGAATTTTGTTGCTTTTCGCGTGTAAGTGTCCAACACTGGTGTCAGATTTTCAAGCTGCCTAAGGGCACCTATTGCCTGGACCTGAGGATTATCAACTGGACGACTGCAATTCAATGACGACACGGGACCGGGACCAATAGCTTAACGTGCCTTCCGAAGCATGGAAGAGCTCAAGAAATTAATGCCTCTTTTAGTCATCCATCCAAGAGCAGACAACGCCTTGGGTCACTTAACTTGCGAAAGCGCTAGTATGCGTTGCCCCACCGGGCTACCTAGCTCCTACGAACCGTAAGAGGTAGAAAAAAAAAATACGAAGGTTCGCAGTCCCGACATTGACTACGTTTGTAAGATTGAAATGGAAACCAGGAACAGGGACGAATATGATTCAAGAATTAACGCCCGTTCAATAAAATGCTATGAAGTTCCAATTAAAACACAGAATTTACCAGCAACTTTGCAAACAACCCATTTTGTTTTGTTTTCCGGGTGTGTAAAACTAACACTGGTGTCAGGTTTTTTAAGCTGCCTAAAGGCATCTAACATAGCTTGACCACTGCCATACAATGATGACAGCCGAGACCAACGGATTATACGTGCCTTTCAAAGCACGGAAAAGCTCGAGAAATTTTTATGCCACTTGTGGTCATCCATCGCGGTCGCTTTACTTGCAAAAGCGCACTCTCACCGAGCCTCCACAAACAAACAACCTATTTGGCAAATCGACACCAATAAAAACTATTGAATAAGAATAAAATACGTAGATTTTAGAAATTTGTTTTAAATGTTTATAAAAAATATGTATACATCGTTAAACACAAAAATGAAAAATACATAATCTTAACCAAGAATTTGGGATAAAAAGACAAATTAGCTAAAGCTGTATTGGAGGCACCGGATGCACGGCCGTCGACCTCTTTGAGGCACCGCCTATTGACATTTGTAATCTGCATCCCCTTTTAAGGAAAGTGTATGTTAGTCTCTTCTCTGAACTGTCACTACCCATAGTAAAAGAAGAGAGTCTGCAAGACATTGAATAAATCACAAAATAATGTAGACGTACAAAAAATTTATTCGTGAAATGATTTTATATAAATGACATTCCTGTCTTTATCTCGGAAATAAAATGTGAAAACAAAGCATTCAATAAAAGCATATTGAATATTTAAATAAGAACGATAGAATAATTGACATATTTATAAATTAAAAAGTTAAATACTTTTAATCTAAATACTACCTTGGTCACCTATTCTTTTAATCTGTCGTTTATTGCCAATACAAAGAAATGCACGTTATTTTGCAAATAAACTACATAATATGTTTTCAATAGCATTTGGCAGGTGTGTTTTGCGCCCAAGAGTGTGTCCTCTCAAGAGTCTCAAGAGCTTACCGTTATACAGCTAAAAGAAATACAAAATAAATTAAAAGTGTCTATAAATAAGCCAACGCAAGATGCAACCTGCGTAATTGAAGCAGGTGTGTTTATGAAAAAAGATGCATTTCTGCCATACCTTATTTGCTAAAGTTCACACAACAGGATTATCATAAGAAATGTTGAGGACTCCTACAGGGGCAGACTCCAAGATGATGTATGATTGTATGATATTTTGTTATTGACACATACATATCGGAAGCGTGAGTATATGTATTTGTCTAGTGATATACATAGCACATTTCCGTTCATCTTCAATGGAGTCCCACACTTTATATGGCCTTGCTGTAAATTGCGCAACGAAAAAATAAAAGTAGCCGATGTATTTTGATTTTAATTCGTTATTCCGTAAACATAAAACGAATTATAAATTGCCTGCTTAGCTTCAAAGCGCTAATACGAGTAGATTGCATTAACATAATAATATATGTACAATTTGTTATTCATAAAAGAATCTCACTGTCCCAGCATGAATCCTCAAAACTAGTTTGCCAGAGAAAATGTACGTGGTTATGTATTAAAATATCTATCTACGTATTAATGATCTAATCGTAGGTAATAGTATATGTAGAGGACAAGGTTATCCAGTCGCAAACCACGAGAAGAAGTAGACTTAGCCATCGCATCGGCCCAGTCGGTTATAAAAGAGTTTTTACATGAAAATATGAAGGTAATAAGGTTTTATCGCATTTTATTTGCTTGTAAAATTTATCTTGAAACAATGGTTTCTGCGTACGATATCGAACCGCGCATTGAATGAATAATAATATCAGAGAAGTTTTAATGGATATTAAAACTAGTTCAGCAGTTCAAAAGAACGGGAGGTAAACGTTTGAAAGTCGGGGTTTTGTTATTGGGACTATGTAGTAGTATTTATTTACAATTTAACTGTAACTTATAACCTAAATCACTATCCCGCATTAGTCAACAAGATCAGAGAAAGACAAAAGAGAAGAAGGATGGAGTGCGTCAAGGGTATGGATACAGATAAAGTAACAAATCCAACACAGGACAGGTAAATCGAAAAGACATGTAGACCCTAGTCCTACTCCACCGATATGGTGAGAAAGAGGAATGTTTGAAGGCAGTGAACGCCATATGTTGTTACTAAGTGTGTCTGGTGAACGTTTTGTGCTACATTTGTAAAGAAACAATAAAAAAACAATGATACCTCTTGTTATAGTTGTTACTGTCCACGAAAGGGTCAAGAGGCAGGAAAAGCCGGAAAAGCGAGAAAACTAGATGCAATCTCTAACACCCGTCTAAATGAGATCACACCTGCAACCCATTACATTTCCAACTTGTTTCTGTATGTACAACAACCGCCATAACGTAAGTCTATTTTTATTATATCTTCTTGGTCTACTAATGGAACTTAAATTCTATACTTACGTAAACTAAACATCTACTTGACATGCTTATACAAACAGGCATGGAGATCTAAAGAGAGTATTAATTTACTTTTTTTGAAAATTTATATTTAGACATGAAATCAACTCCTTTAACAGTTTGGACTAGGTTCCAATGTCTTATCATAGCGTAATTATTTTTCTAGAAGGAGAAGAATAACTTGTTTCTTACGGCACTAACCAATACTGTGTTTCTTTCAGCACTATTCAACTATAGCCGTTCCAAAACACAGCTTTTCTAATATAAATCTTATACCTTTAAACGAGCAATTCTTGTATGTATGTATATATATATATATTTATTTATAAATTTCTGAGATCTCGCAAACGGCTCTAACGATTTCGCTGAAAATTTGTATATGGGGGTTTTCGGGGGTAAACTATCGATCTAGATTAGTTTTATGTTTGGGAAAACGCGTGTTTTTGAGTTTTCATGCGTTTTTCTTTCCACGCAGAATATGGTCGCTAATTTCGGCGCGCGGGCGGCCATCAGCTTAGCTCAGTGGTTAGGGATGCTGACCGCTAGAAAGAGTGTTACGGGTTCGAATCCCACTCGGTGACTTACTTTTGTTTTTTTTTATGTTCAAGTTTATATATAATTTTTTATTTTGTACTGTTTTTAGACAAGTTTAAAAAAATAGTTAATGTTTGAGATGTAACCGACCGAGCAAAGCTCGGTCACCCAGGTACTTTTTATTTAAATAAGATCATAAGGAAGGCCTCCTTGTACCACACTATTCTGCTTTGCAGATAAAGAATAGCGTAGCACTGTCATGTCGGTTCTGTTGCAAATTTGAATGTGCGTCACAATAAATATACATAATTTAAAGAAGATTCATTTTAATGTGAAACAGCTTCACCAAATTGGATCCATACATCATACTTGTTAGGAAAATAGCCTACGACGACGATTAAAAGAATACAAGAACGGATGCGTAGCTATTTGTTTGTTCGTATATTTATGCAACTGCTTCTACGCATGGCCTTCTCTTACTTATCAGATAAGTTGGCAGTTTATCAAGTAGTACCTTTGCGACATGCACCATTACCAAATCATCTCACACCGGTGTCACATCGATGTCGAAACCGAGACGAATGCGTTCATTGTTTGCTGTGACAAAACGCTAATATCATATTCCACATTCACTTGTTTTGCGATCTTTAGCAATGATATCGGATGCCGATTGGGCAAATGTGTCCCTTTGCATCTGGAGATATCTAAAGACCGATCGGTAATATTTAAGCTGACTAGAATAAGCTCCAAATGTCCTAACTTCTAAGTCAGATATTTTTTTTCATTAGAAGTTGGTGGCCTTATTTTGAGGTTGGTGGATATGTTCAGAAATATAACTATAGTATAGGTAAACGCTGAACAGCCATGTCCAAAGGCACATTTTTAGTTGTTTTTGCTTCTAGCTTTTATTTATTTTCTTTGAATACAGATTTAAATATTAATTATTTGCGCAAAATTTCTTGCCTAGATGACTAGCCTCATTATTGACTTTAACAGCATTACCTTACCATGCTCGGGATATTATCCTGATAATTTTAATTTTTAATATTATTATTTTTATCACATGATTTACTTTAGCCTCAATATCATCATAATCAGGTCTTTTTATCTCCACTGCATAAGCACGACCATCTGTACTACCAGAGCCATACTTGGCCAGAGCAGCCGGGGGATTTCGGGATACCTCTCCTCGCTGGCTAAACGGGTTGGAGGAACTCATTTATGTTTATAAGCTTTGTTTAGCTTGTATTTTTTAAGACGCCTTCTACGCCATCCACGGGAAGACTTGGAGAGGCCCAATTCTACTCTGCCGGAAACCACACGGCAATGAATAGCCTAAACCTAATTTATTTATAAATAACTATAATCAAGTTAGCACTGCCCTTCCGACACCGATCACCTCATGCATACTGCCTTCATCCGGCCTGCTCGGTCATCTGTGATTTTGATGAACAAACCGGTCAACTGCGAGTCGTGCTCGCGTTGACTGGTGAGCTTCGTAGCCGCCAGGCATATGCTTACGTTTTTTAAACAAACCCCTGGTCCCAAATGCAAGTCACGTACAGCCAGTTGTTAAGGCCATACCCAAATTTTCCGGGGTCCAGTGGCGCCGCCATTTGAAATAAATCATTTAAAAGGAAACGGAGATATCATTCAAAATTGTGTATTGGTCAAGCCCTAGATAACCCTTAAAACTATTTTATGAACTGCTGTTTATAATTTAAAGTGCGAACGTGAAGCTTTTCTACGCACATTAGCTAAAAGTGGCCGTTTTTCGCAAATGTGCGTAGAAAAGCTTCACGTTCTCACTTAAAACTACAAAAAGTAGTTTAAAAAATACTTTGAATGGGTATCTAGAACTTGACCAAGACACAATTTTAAATGATATCTCCGTTTCCTTTTAAATAATTTATTTTAAATGGCGGCGCCACTGGACCCCGGAAAATTTGGGTATGGCCTTAACACGGAATCGCAGGCGCAACTAATCGTTTGACAAATGCTTTTAAGTATTCTTAAATATCTGACACTTCACCTCATAAAATTGCATATACTCTTCAGAATCCTCATAGTAAGAGTAACTTCTGAACAGAATAAATAGTAATAAATCTGCCATCTTAGAAAGTTGTTTCTTTATAATTGTCTTTATATGTTTTATTTGGCCTATATTTATTCTTTATTCAGGTAATCATATAAGCTAACGACAACGCTGATTATTTTCAATATTCTGTAGTCGCTTTACTTAATATACAAACAAACTCATCATGTAGTAGGTGTTTCTACGGAGCATAAATTTTGCCTCTACAGAGCCAACCCAGGAAGAAATCTTGTTCAGCGTGGTCGATTAGACAAAAAGTAGAGTGTAGGCATCCTAATACCATGTAGCTGATTGGACTAGTTATGTTAATCGGATTGACACAATCGGCACACGTGTCTAACTGAATGGCGAATATGGTGACATACAAGACATACACGAAGGTTGCATGGCGATGGGCGGTTATGGCTGAATCGATTATCATCGGTTTTAGAACTTACTACCTCTTGAGTCATACGTGTCATACCTGTAACAGAACAAGTTCTTATTAATATTCAAAAGGTTAAGTAAGATGGAGAAAATGGAAGTGACAGATTATGTAAGGACACGCACAATATCACTAAAATACAGGATTTATCGCTAACGCTAGATAACGCTTCTAATAAAATATAACATAATGAAGACAATAAATATAGAGCTAATAAAAAAACACTTCCATCTTCGTCAAGTGAATTAGAGATCCATCTAAACATAATAAGGGAGATTCTACAGCCCCATCAAAATCCACTGAAGGTATATCCACAATACCTATACATGTAGAAGCTGGAAAACCAGCCGAAGGTAAAGACTTTTTTTATTGCAAAGAGAAAGGAATGCTTTATTCAGCAAACTTTAAAGTAGCCATTATTTTCCTACTATAACTGGAAAAAACTTCCCCATCTCCTTAGATGGGGAGGGGTTTTCCAGTTATAGAAGGCTCTATCTAAATACTTACAAAAGGCTATATCTTGTATGTCTAAAGAAAGACCATAGACTTGTGAACAAAACATAACAAGTTAAAAATTGCGTAGATCGACACTAGCCCAAATACCGTAAAGACAAGGAAAAAGTTTAAACAAAAAAATACATAGGCCACACATGCAGATGTTTGTTGTTTTTCATGTTTGTAAATGGCCAACACTGGTGTCATACATATAAGCTTTTACTACATTTTTAAGTATAGAAACTGCAATCTTTTCTTTTTTATATGATTTAAAATTTTAATAATTGTGATGATGACATGCATGATGCATATGACAGTCATTGAATTGAGGTATTAACGCACCGAAAATGGCAGCTGTGTTACGTACAGATTTTATTACCTAAAGGGATTAACTTCTATTACAAACAACTATTACTATAATGCAGCCAGTTGCGTATAAAAAGTAATCCTCACTCATTCACATCGTTAACCGATTAAGCGAAGGCAAAACGTTATTGGTTACCTAACACCTCGTAAAATTAGGCACACTTTTGAAGGTATTCACAACTTACTTTCTTTATTTTTTGCCACAGCTTAACTCGTGCGAGTCGCGAAATTCATTGACGATGACTTAACGTGCCTTATTGTGCTTACTATACACGGAACTTGACAAAAAATAACCGAACCATTCAAAAAGGAACCACATTACGACATAACAAAGTTTAAAATTGCCAATGCATTCAGAGTAACGACAACGGTTGAAGATCTCCATTCAGAATCAAACGTACGCGAGACACGTCTAAAATGTTGAACCAGATTTCGCAATTTTAGACCTTAAAGTGATGCAAATAAAGATGTATGTTTTAGACAGCATGCCTTATTTGAGAGTAATTAATCAAAAAGTGCAAAATCGAAAGTGTTCGAATTTGTCGCGAACGAACAATAGATTCGCGAACGTTGTTAGAGCATGAAAGTGAACTCGTGTCATTGACTGTTACCTGTGTTGCATCACCGTGTATCTAATCTGACATCCGGGGCATAATGTTAGCTTAGGACATTCTAGACTGGTTATGACATTTTTGATGCACTTTAGCTGAAATATCATATTTTATACCCAAGGTTTTGAAATTTGAACTGGACTTGATTCATGAAGACCCATATGAAATCTGGGCGTTTAGGGCTTCTTGCTGCCCTAAACAATTTGATCCACCGGACTCTTGTTAGAATTCACATGCCAGCCGTTCTAGAACATAACAGTCTGGTTAGGGATGACGGCAAGAGACTGAGGGATGACCCTTGTGCCTTAAAGATTGGGACGGCCCCTTGTATGGGACGCGACCTGTTTTGGCACTGGCACCGTCTCATCTCTTGGGCACAGGGTCTAAAGCCAGGACAGCCCGAAATTTGTCTGGAACCACGCGTAACCACAGAGCTGGCCTTAACCTGGCTCAAAAGCCTAAACCTGGCACATTGCCCTGGGGCAGCAATTTGCCACGGCTTTTTTGTTTATATTATAAGTAATTTAAGTTATTTTGTGTTATTAAGTTTTTTTGTTTGTTTTATTAATGTATTCGTTAAAAAAATAGGAAAACAGTAACTCAAAATATTGCAGATATATAGTAGGGACCTACAGAAATAAAATTTAATATATACCCATCAAAAAATTACAAAATAAAATTAAAATTCAAAATATGTAAATATATATAATACTTTAAGTATTTTATATTTACAGTACCTGGGCGACCGAGTTTTGCTCGGTTATATCTGAAACTTTAACTAATTTTTTTAAAATTTGTTATACAGTTGCACATAAAAAAAGCAATAGTAAGTCACCGAGTGGGATTCGAACCCGTAACATTCTTTCTATAGCGGTCCACGAAACCGCTGGACCAGACGGATAGCGCCCGACTGGACAAAATTAGCGACAATATTCTACGTGGTAAGAAAAACGCATGAAAACTCGAAAACACGCGTTTTCTCAAATATAAGACTAATCTAGATAGACTGTTTACCCCCGAAAACCCCCGTATACCAAATTTCAGCGAAATTGTTAGAGCCGTTTCCGAGATCACAGAAATTTATAAATAAACTAGCCGAAGCCCGCGACTTCGTTCGCGTGGACTTTATGTCTCTGGAAAATGCTCATCAGGCTGAACAACTTTTGCTAAGGCGTCATTTTTATATTTTTCATAGTATTGTCATAGTTCTGCATCAGGTGTTCCATTTTCCAAAATCAATTATACCCTATATGTTGCCCAGGCTTAATAGCTATATAACAAAAAAAGTTTCATTCGAATCCGTCCAGTATTTCCGGAGATTAGCGTGTACAAACAGACAAACAGACATACAGACAAACAGACAAACACAGACATTTTTTTTTAAATTCTTACTCTATTACTACGTCTCCATCGCCCCCAATATTTTTTTTGGAAATATATTTAATGTACAGACACACTTTTTTTACTGTTTTATTATATGTATAGATTTATTATATGTATAGATATAGATAGACTAGCCGAAGCCCGCGACTTCGTTCGCGTGGACTTTATGTCTCTGGAAAAGGCTCATCAGGCTGAAAAACTTTTACTAAGGCGGCATTTTTATATCTCTTATAGTTTAGCTGGACCATTATGGTTCTGCATCAGGCGTTCCATTTTCCAAAATCATTTATACCCTATATGTTGCCCAGGCTTAATAGCCATATAACAAAAAAGTTTCATTCGAATCCGTCCAGTATTTCCGGAGATTAGCGTGTACAAACAGACAAACAGACAAACAGACATACAGACAAACAGACAAACAGACAAACAGACAGACATTTTTTTTTAATTCTTACTCTATTACTATGTCTCCATCGCCCCCAATATTTTTTTTGGAAATATATTTAATGTACAGACACACTTTTTTTACTGTTTTATTATATGTATAGATATAGATATACAAGAATTGCTCGTTTAGAGGTATATTTTGAATTTTTGATGGGTATACTCGTATTTAAATTTGCCTTTGGTTTTCCATAGATTTTAAAGTATCTTCTCTTAGACAGTACAAAACAAACCGATCATTATACAGATCATACGTCAGCATCTGAATGACAAATATACAGACTCAACAAAGTTGCAGTCAAGCTCTAAGGCAATAAATCAGCAATTCAGTATCGGATCTCGGAACCTACTGCCGCGACTTTCTCGAATTGTAAACAAGTCGATTAATTCAGTTATCGATGCTGTATTAATCGATACTTCCGATGGGAGACAACTATAAGTTTTCTAACCACTTGTTCAAGAAACATGAAACTAATAAAACAAACTTTTTGCCAAAACTACATGTATAACTTTTGAAACTTTAAATAGCATCCGTACTTTATGCGAATTTAAACTTTATCAAAAAGGATATCATCATCATCATCATTTCAGCCGCATAACGTCCACAGCAGGACATAGGCCTCTCCCAAAGATTCGAAAAGGATATATAGATAAGCAAATACAAAGTTACGAGTAACACACAGACTAGCTTTGACATTCAATATCAATTTGGAAGATGCAGTTCAGAAAAATGAAATCAATAGCATATTGATGGCGAAAGTTGCATTTATATCTGTAGGCAACACCAGAAAAAGCAACGATTCCAATAAATTAGCCATAACTTTCGATCAAGGGCTTCCAGTTTGGCAATGTCGCCAAAATCGCTGCCGTGACAATTCTATTAAATTATTGCCGCTTTCCACACAATGTCAATGGGAATAAAACACAATGCCGTAAAATTTAAAGTAGATAAGGTCACTAGTGATATTGTATGTACGGTGTACTGTGTACTACCCATCTAGATTGCGATACAAAGTTGCCAGCTCCCGGATTTTTAGAATCGTGTCAGATTATTCTGTGGTTATGGTGGGTATGAAAATGAAAATGGAATCAAAATAGTATTGGATCGTGAGCAGCATAGCTTCAGATTTTTGTCCATTCCGACGATTCGCTTTTATCATCTTCTGGGCGATATAATATATCTAGTATATAGGCCATGCTAAATCTTACCACACTAGCAATTCAATAGCAGACGACGCGCATAATGTCGTTAATTTATCGGTTCAACCATTTAAAATTTTAAGATCTCGAAGCCGATTAATTTTATCTTTAGTAAAATAACGTTGCGTTTCAATGCTCCATGACAAAACATTTTAAAACGGAAAACGCATAAACCCAAGAAAATGGAGAAAACAACTGTATCAAAAGGACCCGCTACAACAACAAATCGGTCATGTCCACCGTTCAACAATACAGCTTATCAGAGATCTAGCCGAGGGCTGCCTACATGCCAGTTAGCCGCTTTCCTTTATGGAACTTGGAAATTATCTAAAATCGAAGAAGATTAATGGCGAATGCGCAGTGGAGCACACAGGCCGCTCTTATTACAGATCTTGTACTTTGATGCAGTTTACGATGTAAGAAAAGTTGTACCTATTTGGAATATCGACACATCAAATGACGAATAGACAGTTATCTATTTGTCGGTGGCATTTACTAGTTTGCTTCACTTCACCAGCTTTACGCTGAAAGAGGCATGTAAGTCTCTTGTTTCTAGGTGATGTCTATCTCGTAATACGCTTTCCCCATACCTACCCTCGGTATGAAGACGTAATGATCATGTATGTATGCATTGACTTGCCTATGATATTTCTTTTAGTATTAATGAACAAGAACAAGTCTCCTTTAGATACACCTCAAGTTACATAAAATAATAGATATTCCAAATGTTTTGGCGCTCTAATCACTAATGAAGATATGGTATGGTAACTACCATATACCCATACCATATCACTAAGGAAGATATTGCATGGGTATAGTAATTGCAAGAACTTATTAAGTTTTGTCATGAACACAGGAAAATATATGATTTCAGAAAGACAGTTAAAAAGAAAACAGAATTCCATAAGTTAGGTCATTTGATAAGTTTAACACAAACATTTTCATTGCATTAGTTAATTGATAAATGATAACGTTAATTCAATTACAAAACAGTTACAGCATTCAACATCACAATGACATGGCGATAACTCTATTAATGAAATTACCAAAAACATTAAACAATCAAGATAAAACAACGGTAATATAACTACAACCGATTCTAAAAAGAGAACAATCGATAAGAATCGGAGATCGTTACTCCGACAGATGAAATTCATCATTAGGTTATCTCTAAAAGAATTAGTTGCATGTCTACCATTCGGCAATCGTCAGCGGTAATATACCGTAACCTTGTTGATTGAGGCATTTACAACAATTTGTACGAAACAAAAGAACAAATAAAATAGACATCTATCAAAGTAATATGTAGGTGTGTGAGTGTGACACAAATGCACTCGACGTAAGCACGCCAAGCAAAAAGGTATTTAATCAGCGTATCTAAATAAATTGGATAGAATTACAACTAGCCAAATCCGTAAACAATGAAGAAATTACGCCTACTTTTAATGGAAGATTAAGTAACAGGAACGAAATGAGGTTATTAGGTAAATGTAAAGCGGGCAAGAAGTTGTTCAACGCAATAAAAGGAGATATTTACGAAAAGGAACAGAAATAGAGACAAGGTGTAATATAATGTTTCAGTCTGCATCTCTTTGGCAACAGATTTATAAGATATGTCATTTGAGATCTTTTTAATTTGGTATGTTTGCTAAATCAAACTTTATATGTCGAATAATCGTAATTATAAATGGCAATGGCAAAATTCTGGTTTCTCTGACAAAAGTCGAATTCGTTTGTGACTTTATGACACAATGACAACGAAAATAGTTACATTATGGTTGTACGGTGACCGCCGACCTAATATCCAAGTTTTTTTTTTTGGATTTAAGAGAATTTAACATTTTTTTTTTAATTCTTTGTACTGAATACAACACACAAAAATAAACTACACCAAAAGAATATCTTCAGAAAGAATGCGGAAGGTAGTAAACAGATCCCAAAAAGATCGCCCTAACACATCACAGGCCGTGGGCAGTGGGCAGCACACCGGCGCCGTCAATAAATCACCAATCGTAAGTCACTCCCATCCATTACGTGACTATAAAACTTAAAACTGTAACACCGATGCATCACAGGAAATCTGTTTCCTTGGCAATATTTTTACTATCTGTAAAAACGTTACATCATCCGCACACGAGATACGAAGCATTAGTTTCGGTAATTAAATAAACACGAATTTTTCTTCATCGTTTCGTAACTCAGGAATGAGAAATAAAACTATTATGTTCTTCGTGTTAGCCGATTCAATTCAATGGGGATTTTCTCGATGATTGACGTTTGTATTCGGTTAAATAAATTAGCTTTGCCTATCCCTATGGGGTCAAACTGTGAAATCCGATTAACCTTATACTATTTAATGTACTTTGTCTTGTATAATTTATGATTCAAAAACGTCCAAGCATGCCAAACGCAACTGCAAACTCAAAAACAAACAACTAATGATATTGTCATTAAATAGACGTCAAGTTGAGTGATATTACGTATTATTCAGAGTTGCATCACGACATAACCAAATCTAATTTACTGAGCATGATTACGTGCCACTGAAAGATATATGGGGAACATTATCCTCATTATAACAAAAATATGTCATTTCTAATAAATATGAATAGGACTGAATAAATCTTAAAGAAAATACTAGTCGGTTCGAAACTTCCTTTGAATTTATCATCACCAATTAGTAGACTTCCGTATTCACACTCGTATATTCTGGACTTGTCAATTTGACAGTAGAAAAAGCAGAAAAAAGCGAACTTTCCGCTTCCTGGCTCACAATGGTTGTTTTCTGAAGAAACATCGGAAAAGGGCGCTGTTAACCCAATAACGTCAGAGCTTCTCAATTGTAATATTTTTATAACGAGCACTGAGCATCCGTTGAATTCTTATTTGTTGTTTTACGTCGATCATAGTAAAGAAAATGTTTCTCTACGGGCTTTAATGATGCACCCACGTATGCAACTATGCGATAAAATGGAACGCATGTTTTGGGTTGCGTGATACGCTTACGAGTACTCGTATTTAAGTACAGAACTATAGAGCTTTTGAGATGACCGTATTATACGTATTGATATTAGCTTGATAACATAGTGCGAATCGAATTTAGTCCTGCAGGAAGGTACGCAAAGTTCAGGTTACTTCAGGTTGTTACAAAAATGTGACATTTCACCAGAACAAATTTTTACTTTTTATTGGTAGCTCGCCAAGTTAAATGTTCACATCAAGTGTTAATAAAAATAACAAGAAACAAAAAGAAATCAAAGATTCCTGACATATCCTCATCGTCATCATCCCAGCCTTTCTTCCGCCTACTGCTGAGCATAGGCCTCTCTTCGTCAACGCCACCCATATCGGTCCTGTGCTGCTCTCATCCAGGTGTGACCCGCGACTTTGTCGTTATTTTATTTTATTATGTTTGGACAACATCAAACAATAATTTGATCGTTCAAAAAGATCATAAACACATTAACAATCTAACAACTTATCGATGAATTCTAAAAGCGGAATAGTCGTCAGTTTGTGTCCGCTGCACCAAGCTGTGCATTCCAGCTCAAAATAGACATGACACAATCCGGGGAAAGGGGGTGGCAAGTGGTAATGGGCTGTCAGACAATTTTGGTTCCAATAATATTTCATGATTCTTTAGATATATACCTAAGTATTTCATGGACTGGCAGGAACCAGGAATGATTTGCTTTATTTTTTTAACCAATTAGGATGTCATGTATAATATATTACGGTTATGTTTAAAACTCCAATTTTAATACATACATACATACATACTATCACGTCTTTATCCCTAATGGGGCAGACAGAGCATTTTGGGTCTTGCGGTTCTATGCAGAGCCCAGGGCCGCAAGACCTAAAAGCCACTTTTAGCGTCATGGTGGGCGATGGAAAAGCAATCAATACAGTGATGGGTTGCTAGCCGCATCGCCTGTTAACATGATTTGCATTTTTGCCCATTCCCTCGATCGGCTTTTACGATCTGCGTGGGAAGAGAAGCAGCTGGTACATTCTAAGTTTTTTTTATTTCTCCCAGACCAGCATTGGAGTCCAATTTTAATGATAAGATAAAATAAGCTTTTAAGCTTTATAAAAAAATTGAACTCAAAGTTTTTCTAGATTAACCTAGGTGTAACTGATTTTAGACTTTCGTGCTCACAATAAGACTCAAACCTAAATCAATCGCGGTAAGTACCGTAATGTTATAAGTTACCTAGTTTTTCACTAACCATCTCCAAGTAAAAATCTTTTAAAATAGTGATTTTAATTTCTTACATAATGCCACTTTAATTTGATGTTAAGATACAATAAATTGTAATATGTGAATACAAAAAAGTTAAAACTACTTACTAAAAGACCACAGTGACTTTCCAATTATCACATTTATAATCATTTCCCTTTTGACAGTTACATGATTTGAAAGTGACAGATTGAGTGAGTAAATATGACAGATCTAAACGACAATGCAATCCATGGCATCTTAAATACAAAAACAAAGACATCACACTTATTCCTACAACAATACGTTACAATTTTGAATGTATTTTGAATATTTAATGATTTTAATAACTTTGTCGGGCATACAAATTGGTTTGATATGATATTTGATACACTTGACGTACAACCGGAATATGCATTTTGAAATGATATAAACATTATACACGTACGTATCCGTAATGTATCTGTGCATAACATTAGAGGTTGTTTTGCTGACATTAGTATTGAAGATCTTGATTGTGTCATTGGAGAAAGTCATGCTAATATTTAAGTCTTTGCAGTATTGTAGAGAGATAGTCGTTAAATACGAGGTGTGACGACCTGTGATCAGTCTGTGATATATGAATAAACATAAATGGTAATGGTATGAATAACACCAGTATGGTGAAACATTTCAAGCGTTCGAATTGAACCAAACTCTTTTATTTCAATGGTTGGAACTAAATGGTTTAATCAAAAAAGAGAACTTTGGTTTACTGTTAAATATCTTTAGCCAAAATGATTTATGATATTTAAAAAACAATTCAACCCTTAGTTAATAAAGTGATGATAGTTAAAATTAATTTATCTTAAAAATTCTGCAAATTAAAAATCCAAACTAGTAATTATACTTTATTGAATAGTAATTAATTTTTGTATTGCCATGTGGTTTCCAGCAGAGTAGAATAGGGCCACTCCAAGTCCTCCCGTGATATCGGAAAAGGCAACTAGGAAATAGGTACAAGGTTAACAAAGCATAAACACCAATGAGACCTCTCCAACCTGTCTGACCAGCGAGGAGAGTGTAGGCCAAGTCCTCTGGCTGCTCTGGTTAAGTATGGCTCTGGTAGTACAGAGAGGGTCGTGTCTTGCAGTGGAGACAAATAAACCTGATGATGATGAATTCAATTATTATTTTTTACACCAAGTTTTTTTAGATCTCCCCATAGACCTAGAATATTTATTTTATCTTCCCAAACTATAAACTTGCGTGTATTTGCGACAGCTTCACAACAAATGCTAGTGTCCGAGTAAACTTTAAGAACTTCGCTCGCTTCGGTCGTTAGTTCAATTTAACTTTTACATGCACTTTCCAGATGCATAAAATGCAGGTGACAGGCGACATTCTTCAACAATGACAAAGTGCTGCAGGTATATCTAAATGTCACGGTTCAATTCCAAAGAAAAAGTGGTTTGCTGTAACTTAACTGCACGCATCTTGTGTTGGCCTTTAGGCAAAGACGCACTTGAGCCAGGCAGGAGCCAAAGAGTCAACCACATGTCAACAAAAAAAATAATACTGTGTGTTAACTTCTATAAGTATAACATCGAAGATGATAAACATTTGGTATAATCAATGCTGATTATACCATCAATAGTTGTCATGTGAAAATCCATATTATTGCCATTTATTCACACTTTAGTAATTTCAAATGTTTACTTATGGTTCTAAAGTTCTTCAAATTCGACAGATAAAAATAGTTTCCAGTACAAACTCATTATATATGATAATGGGCCCATGACAAACCTTAATGATAATGTGAGAAAGCTGCAAATACTTCCATATTCGATAATCGTAAGTGGAAATAAAGTGTAACAATAATGAGTGGTCCGATCATTTTAGTCGACTTTTTTGTTAATGGTCACATTATGGCTACCGTTCACCGCCGCAATGCAGTGTTGCCATATGTGACGGCTAATTGTCTTAAAGTTGTCAAATAGCATTGCATAACTGTGTAAACGGTACTTTATAAGGGCTTTCTCGCATTGTACAATACTTTATATTTAGGATAGCCAGTTTTTACGTTACACATGTCTTCAGTAGATCTTTAGATTCATTCCTATTGGCATCCTACTAATATAATAAATGCGAAAGTGAGTTTGTACATGTGTTTGTTTGTTACCACTTCACGCTTCAATCACTGAACCTATTTAGATGAAATTTGATATGGATATAGTTAATACCCAGGGAAGGACATAGGATAGTTTTTATCCCTGGAAATTCTAACAGGGAACGAAGTCCACGGGCACAGCTAGTTATTTTATACATTTTACCATAGAGTATTTGTCAAATTTAGGTATGATACATACATACATACTATCACGTCTTTATCCCTAATGGGGCAGACAGAGCATTTTGGGTCTTGCGGCTCTATGCAGAGCCTAGGGCCGCAAGACTCAAAAGCCACTTTTAGCGTCATGGTGGGCGAGAAGATGGAAAAGCAATCAATACAGTGACGGGTTGCTAGCCGCATCGCCTGTTAAAATGATTCGCATTTTTGCCCATTCCCTCGATCGGCTTTTACGATCTGCGCGGGAAGAGAAGCAGCTGGTACATTCTAAGTTTTTTTCGTTTCTCCCAGACCAGCATGGGATTTAGGTATGATATACCTCATTACTCATGATTATTCTTCTTCCTATCCTTATCCCACTCTAGGTGCGGTCGGCAATGATGGCTAATTGATGAACCAATAAAATTAGATATAATCTTGAGGCGTATATCCAGAAGTGGAGGTTTAGGTACTGAAACTTTTTTGAGGTTTTTGGAATTGAAGCCCCTGAGGCTTCAATTTTTATTACTTCGTTTCAACCGAATGTTCCACAACACTCAGTTTTTTTACGATGCTAGCACTTCGATGATCCAATATATTTAAGCTATTAAGATAATTCATTTAAGGAGATTTTGTTCCTACACATGTCTTTGACGCAAAGATCTTTGGATAAAAAGCCCTCCTCAGAATCCAAAGACACATGCAAGCTACATTTGCAACCGTGAACACGCTACGACTAGGAGAAGTACTGACTGTCCAAGTGTAAGTAAAGCCTTATAAGTTGCCAAAGTTGTTGATATTTTTCATTCCCATGCGCCGCTGGCAGCTTGCGTTTGAATTATTCATCATTTTATTATAAACAGTTAGCGCTCGATGGAAAACAATGATATTTATAAGTACCTTTAATGCACAGGTGCTATGATATTTATTATCGTAATTGATAGACCGACCTTTAGGTTCTTTTGAATTAATCGATCTTTTTTTTTAAGATTGCTGTTCTGTTCTAAGTCCGCCCAACCAGCAGTTACGCTGCAAGATCTTATGAATGAGGTCTACCTTGGAAAGTGCATCATCACGCTCACAGACCAAAGCCGGTATGTGTACCGTCCTCAGTCCCTTGGCGATGCCAAACCTCGCAGCACCCTCATAGCTCTAGAAATCAGTTGGACTCGTAAACAGGAATATTCGCAGTCAGAAAGTAGGAGAGAGAGGGAGTTGTACACGTAAGAACCGCCCTAATACTTGTATCAAATCAGATGATCATTTTCCAGAAACGTTGCTAAGAATAATAAAATCAATACGTATTGTATATGTCGGCGAGTTCAAGATAATCCCATTTATTATTGTTTTCGATGTGCAAACAGAAAGTTGTTTACTACAAAACATAACTGCTACATTTTCAAATGTTACAAACAAGTATAAAAGCGGTCGCCCTAGTGACGAGCGGCTCAGTCTTGTGCGGACCGCCGTACTGTGAACATCTCCTTTGTGTAGTGTGCTGTGGGCTTGGCCATAACTTCTTTAATTGTGATTGTTGTAATAGATGAGGATTTGGTAAACCGATTTATTACAATGATAGTTGTTTCAGCTAGACGATAAGCCCAGGTGGACACAGATTCAATAACTGTGTGGGCCAGGGGTATTCAGACACATATGGTTGGAATCCATGATACAGCGCGAGGCGGAGCGCTGTATTTATCGTCACACTTTTAGTGAGTTCGGCGTAGGTCATCTCCTGCTCCGTCATCAGAAGTTGGATCTGAATCTTTTGCCCACTTGAGTGAATCCATGGGAGAATAGGAGTGAAGAGTCCGACAGGGTCCGAAGAGTGTAATTATAATTGGATCGTCTTTTGAATTGTCCAGAGATGATGGACCAGTATTTTCAGTTTGCCAGAGGGGTAAAAAATCACAAGGATACGAAGCGTCAAGGTTCCGGAGTGGAGGCTTGCGGAGTCACAGTTAGGGTGAACCAGTCTTCCAGCAGTCTCGAATAATGTGGTCCATGTCCTATTCAGGAGCGCCACATCCGCAAGCTGGGGAGTCAATCCAGTCGCACCGGAATTCAAACGATCTAGTTTATCCCCATCCAGTTCTGTCTGTGGAGCTGGCACCATTTTCTGCGTGGGAGAGAGAACCCTGATATTTTTTCAGTGGGGTTGATGGTTGTATCCACATAGGTGGATTCAAATTCTATTCTTTTTGATGGTAAAGTGGTTTTTCAACAGTCAATCTTATAGAGCTGGTGTCGTGACTTCAGTCTTAGCCTTTTTAATAGTTTGTGGATGGAGTTTAGCAGTGCAATGTGTCGATAACTTTTGGGGTCATTGACAGGCTCTGGTTTTAGTATCGCAACCCATCATGTGTTGCATATGGTCTGTGTGATAAATGGTCCGTGTGTCACACAGACAAACGTCTGTGTGACAAACGTCTGTGTGACAAACGTCTGTGTGACAAAGCGTCTGTGTGACAAAGCGTCTGTGTGACAAAGCGTCTGTGTGACAAAGCGTCTGTGTGACAAAGCGTCTGTGTGACAAAGCGTCTGTGTGACAAACGTCTGTGTGACAAGCGTCTGTGTGACAAACGTCTGTGTGACAAACGTCTGTGTGACAAACGTCTGTGTGACAAACGTCTGTGTGACAAACGTCTGTGTGACAAACGTCTGTGTGACAAGCGTCTGTGTGACAAACGTCTGTGTGACAAGCGTCTGTGTGACAAGCGTCTGTCTGTCAACCATCTGTCTGCCAACCGTCTGTCTGTCAACCGTCTGTGTGACAAGTCTGTCTGAATGGCAGCCGGCCTGTGTGACAACCTTTAGCGCCAGTAATGGTGCTAACGAGAGTGAAGCGATCAGTGCAAAGATACTTAACGTGTGTTTAGTTTCAGCTACTTCTGCAAAGGTGCTAAAGTGCTAACAAGTGAACCATAACTGCTGGCCACGTATTGCGGCCGAGTTGGAGTCAGCGGCAGTGCCGCAGGCACTGGAGATTTCTGGTGAAGTGAGGTGAAGTGAAAAAGCGAGTTGATATCGTGTGTATTTCTGTGTCGTAACCTTATTTGCTGAATCGCAAAGGTAACCTGGTGAGTTTTTATATTTTTTTCGATTTAAGAGTAGAGCAGAGAGCAATTTATTTCGAAACCTTTCGTTTTTAAACATAAAGTAGAATAATGTCTAGTCTTTTGACCACTATGCAAGCAGAAAATAATTATGATTTCGCTATTTTAAATAAGAACGTGTATTATCTGCTAAGCTTAGTGAGTTAATCTTATCGTCATGAGTTGATAGATTTAACATCACTGGAGGTGGCATAAGTCACTGTTAGTCGGAGCTGGCAGAGGCGCCAGTTAGTATCCTAGCAAATAGTCTAGTTTGAGTATTTTAAATTATAATTTTTAGCGTCTTATAATCTTACGTGTGAATACTGGTGTAAAATGATAGTTATTAGGTACGTTACGTACTTCATTATTCGTGAAGTTGGAGAGATAAGTTCTCCTAGCCTTTGCCTCATATTGGACTTAAGATAGCTAAATATGATAATGACTTTTATAAAGATTATAATGAGATAATGACCAGGGTGATGATGATGATATTGATAATGAAGAGACAGTGATGACGATGAAGATATTATTGATGAAGAGGTAGTGATGATGAAGAGGTGATTAATAGGACGGCGAGTCTACCATGATAATGATCATGGTGATAACTTTATTTAAAAGGACCCTTCACCGTTTACTATGTGAGTAATAATAATATTTTACCATTAATTTATTATTTACTGTGTTTTAGGTTAACTGAAGTAAAGTCCCGTTACTTGAGTAAATTTTAATCTGGATAATTAAAGTTGAGTAAATATTGTGATATTATAGCCAAATTCAAGAACATCATACTGATAAGCAATGTTATTTAGATTAGTAGGTCCGTAGAAAAAAGATTAAGTTGCAAACGCTTTAACTGTATTCTAGCCACGCTTTAATGTAACAAAAGTACTGTAAACGCTTGTTTTTAATTGACAGTTGGGTGTTTTCCTGAGCCAGGGATGAATTATTTTGAGCTGTTGGCGGGGTTAAGCGTCGCAAAGTAGTGTCGTTTGTTTTTGAACTTATCCATTTTAGCGTGGTTTTGGATTTATTGTTGCGGAAGGGCTGATGGTGAAAGCGTTGTTTGGCTCCGGGGATCTGTGTCGTCATCTGCCTATATTTTATACAAAGTCCCAGTGCAGTCGAAGTGCAAACAGTGGAAACTGTTTGTTTTGACGTTTGGAGGAAGGTGTCTGATTTGACTTGTTGGAAAATAGCGTATATTATCTACGCAGTTGACATTTATTTTCACTTCTTCCTCTTATCGTGTCGTTGGCTTGAATTTTAAATTTTGTTCTTTGAGAACGTTGCCACTTTTACGCTTCCCTCCGAGGCATAGTATAGGTCAAGCACGGTACAGCTGGTAGAGGTTTGATAGAGGTGATCTAATGATCTAATCGTCATGACCACAATCGCCCTGTGCTTCTGCTTGGTCTATATGGCACCAGCGCGCCAGATTATGTTTACATCGGCCTACTTCAGTTCGGTGGCAATTCAAGCACCTCCAAGTAGCCCATGGCAGTTTATGACCTGGCGGTAGCGCCTCTGATGGTTGGATGTAATCGGGGGGTGGAGCATACTGTTCGCACCACATTCTAAACCTAGATGATTCCGGTTGTTCTTACGTATAACTACTTGAATCATTATGACGATTTTTCACCAATCGAGATGCTTTCCGGGCATGAAACTCAAAGCAAATACACAAGTGTTTTCATGATAGTTTGAGAAGGATGCGGGAGCCAGAGAAGCTCATTAGGAAGACCGATAGCATAGCCGAAGGCTTTATTGCCATAGGTAGAGTGATTAATTGTTTTGTTTATTTTGTTGTGACCGTACTAGAGTTGACCCGTAGTACGTGAGTGGGCAGTATGCGGTCGGCTCTTGTGGAGGTCGAGTTTCTGGAGGAAATCATAAGGTCAAGTGGACCTGGTGATCACAGGTGGTAAAACGCGTATTAGTGTGAGGCTAACGATGGCAATTTTGTTACTGATATGTCTTGGTGATCTCTCCTAATTGAATTAATATTTCATTAAAATTCAAAAGTTCTATTCGTTTTGATTCAATTTGACTTTTAATTACTGGTAAAGAGAACATGTGATTAATAACAACTTTGAACTGTCAGGAAGGCTGGCTGCGTTCCTTAACATGTGATCGCTGCACATAGACATGAGGTTATTACTATCCAATTCGATTTTAAAGATTTATCGATGTTCATTTTTTGTTTTGAGTTTATTATATTTTAGATCGTTTAATCCAATTAAGTAAGTCATCTAATAAAGATGGTTATTTATAGCAAAAAAAACATAAACAGTACACAATAATTAATTTAACTAAAAACCAAATAACCTACCTAAATTAAAATGTTAAAAGTATGAACTAAAATATACTCTAACTAAAAAATATAAAAATAAAACATATTCCTAAAAGACTGACGGCATTGCCTCGTCGTAAAGCAAGACTTCTAAAAAAATTACTAAAGCTTTGTTTTGATCAGGTTTGGCCGAACGGTGTACCGTTTGTGCTTTGTGTTGATCTTAATATTCTTAATATGAAACCCGAGGACGGGTGTTACTGTCAAGATGGCAGTGTCGGCGAGTTAAAAATTGATCCATGAATTTTGTTGATTCGAATGATTGAATACGTAAGTATTGTGCGAAAAATCCCTTAGTCATGATTTCTTTATAATTATTCCTGTATAGATCTTGGCTGAAGGACAAATAAAAGACCGGTTCAGAAAAGAAGTTTTGCAAGGCACTCTCCTGGAGTAGAATTTTTGCGAGTTGAAATTTTGTTATAGTTTTGTGAGACGCTTATTGCCGAGCTAGATCAGAATCATTTTATGGTTATTTCTAACCATGCTACCATAGAATACATAATAGTACAAGTACAAAAGATTCACTCTGAAAAATCAATTAAAGAAATAGAGACTCTCGCTACGATACAATTAAGTTCAATTCAGATCGCACAACGCTAATAACTTAGTTATATTCACCTAGACAAACCATCTCTTTCTATCGCGTAACGCTTACCTTTTCTGGCGCACTGATTAGCCACGCTGGCATGGCCGCCATACGTACTTGCGTTTTTAATACCTACCGCGGAGTGAGACAGGCCTGATGCTACTTACTAGTTTAGATTACTATTGAGAGCGCGTACGAGGGCGTACGCATGTCAGGTTGGCCGTGTCGGCGAGTTCAAGATAATCCCATTTATTATTGTTTTCGATGTGCAAACAGAAAGTTGTTTACTACAAAACATAACTGCTACATTTTCAAATGTTACAAACAAGTATAAAAGCGGTCGCCCTAGTGACGAGCGGCTCAGTCTTGTGCGGACCGCCGTACTGTGAACATCTCCTTTGTGTAGTGTGCTGTGGGCTTGGCCATAACTTCTTTAATTGTGATTGTTGTAATAGATGAGGATTTGGTAAACCGATTTATTACAATGATAGTTGTTTCAGCTAGACGATAAGCCCAGGTGGACACAGATTCAATAACTGTGTGGGCCAGGGGTATTCAGACACATATGGTTGGAATCCATGATACAGCGCGAGGCGGAGCGCTGTATTTATCGTCACACTTTTAGTGAGTTCGGCGTAGGTCATCTCCTGCTCCGTCATATATTTGTGTGTTTAATTTAGTACCTATTTCTGAAATAATTTTTTAAACAACTTGTTATTTAAGAACAGCCTACATTCAACTCTGCTCTATCTTTTATTACAGCAAAACTAAATGTAACTATTTCTTTTTTAGAACACTTGCTAGATTTTGTTACTCCAGTATCGGGCAACCTCATAATCAAAAGTAACTGTTTCAATTTATTACAGAAATGATGTTTAAGGTCTTGTTGGAATGCAATTTAAAGAACCCCTACCCAAGTAATTGCAAAATGCAACTCTGAAATCTCTCGTATCTCCATCAAAGCATCGAGCAATTTCCAAGAAATCTCAAGAAATAAAGGGATAAACGATTTCTCGAGCTGGGCGATATCCGTCACATCTCGGGGCCTCGCATACGTCGTGATTGAGACTTTCTCGATGTCTAGATACAAGTTAGGAACAACGGTTTTGTCATATCACTCCCACGAGTACACTCAGTCGTAGTTCTTATACTCGTTGCTTGGAACACGGCCTTTTTAGGGTTCCGTACCCAAAGGACGGGACCCCATAACTAAGACTTCGCTGTCTGTCCGTCTGTCTGTCTCCAGGCTATATCTCAAGAACCGCGATAGCTAGACAGTTGAAATTTTCACAAATTATGTATTTCTGTTGCCGCTATAATAACAAATACTAAAAACAAAATAAAATAAATATTTTCCCATACAACAAACGCGATTTTTAATAGATAATGGTACCTTACTAGTGCTTTACCCTATTAGTGCGCAAATCCGATTCGCACTTGGCCGGTTTTTATTAAGTACCCGCACATTTTTTTATAAAATTCTGACAACTTTTTATTAAAAATAAAACTTGAGAGGTGTCAAGGGACACCCGGATGGAACGAAATTCGAGAGAGCGAGAGACAGACAGAGAAACACGCGCACGCCACAACTTTTGGTCTTAATTTTATCCGTCTTGCCCCCTTTCGCAACGCGCGATAAGAAACTTCGTTCCAAAACTTCGTTTCAATTATCCTTAAAATCATTGTGTTTTTACTTAAAGTAGGATAAGGGTAGTTTCAGTAAATTACTTTTTTTTAAGGAAGCCATTGTTGTTGTTATGACCCTGATACCACAAGTGACATAATAATTACTTTACGCAATGTTCATCATACTGTAGCACACCTTCGAAATCTTCTACTTATTATCTGCTTCACAAAATACTTAGCATATTCTGCATTTTTTTGAATTTTATCTCTATCTCCGAAAAATAATTAAACTGTTGAAGCATTTCTAATTTTGACAAGTAACAAATTATTTTCACTAGTTTTTATGCAACCGAGTGTACCTATTTCGCTGATGGGTGCATGTAATGTGAGAGTCTGTGCGCACGATTATCACTCGTAAACAGATGATACGGCATGAGCTTTGTTCGTGAGAAAGCTCGACTTTTGGAAGCTCGTGAAACTGAAAGTAATGTGTGTGCTCGTATGAAGAGTTTTTTCGTAAAACAGTAATAATTTTAAAAAGAATAGAAAAGTTTGAAAAATTGTAATCATTTCACTTAAAATTAATTAATTTTAAGTTGAAATTATGATGTTAATTTTATGTTGTACTTATTAGATTGAACATGGTAGATACTTCTTTATTTTGCACCATGATTACAAATAAATTAAATTTGTTATAAGACTAAAGAATAGTTTCGAGAGTTCGTCTTTGTGCCACACAGTAACTGAAAATGAGTTGTGGATTTCTATAAAACGTAAATTGCACAACTTATTTTACTCATCTTACAACTCTTGTTTGACTAAACGTACCTAATTCATAATACTACAGTTGTCCTATTAAAAGGTTATCATTTAAGCTTTACTGAATACTATGACACTGCCTTACATTTACTTACAATGCAAAACGATAATGGCTCAGCACAAAGTAATAAATAAACATAAGCCATTTTCCCACAAAACGTTACTTTCCCATGCAATATATCGCGTTGTCTGCAAAAGATGATAATATTATGACAAAATTTACGACTCGGCCGCACAAAGCTTGAGCGTTTGAAATCGAAAGTGTAATTTATTGAATCCACCCTCGTCTAGAAATTATCGAAAGGGAATGTGTCGCTGAGCTAAATGACTGCTAGTGCATAATCGCCCACGCAAGAAATCGCACAGAAATTACAATCAACCCAATGGATAAGGCATTTATGAATGCTAGTAGTAAATATGTCAAAGGACACTGCTGTACCTGGGATGTTTATAGAAGCAGCTGCAAAGGATGGCTGTGCGTGCATTCTTTCCATGCCATCAATTTAAATCATTGTACAATTTCTCAATAGGCGTTCTGTCTTGGTAAAGAGTTATCCTCTACAAGTTTTAATTTTGTTGTTCCTTGAATTATTTCTATGATAATTGTTTGTATAATTTGCTGATAATATCCCTTTCGAAGTTGTTTACATTCTCTACATATTTAGTTCAAGTGATATAGAGATGGGAGAGGATTATAAATCGTTACTGCCGGAACTACAGCTTTTTCTTAATGATGGTATGAATACAGATTATAATGTAAGAGAAAAAACAAAAGCCCCTGTGCTAGATGAAGCCGAAGATAACTGTGTTGCAGAGACAATAAGTGGAACAAAAAAGAAGAGAGGAGCTATCAATTTTGTAATGAAACATAGTTCACAAACAGACACGACGGTAACATCATTATAATAAAACAAGACAGATGTTGAATAATAAAGCTTAAGCACCACATCAACTGGTCATTTAGCGGCTGTGAAAGCCAGGGCAATGGTTAAAGGACTAATACCTAGGCCTCAAACAATGCACGTAGGCGGCGAAAGCCAGTTCTGATTGTATGCAGTGACAATCTTATCTCAATCTACGGGCATTTCCTTATTAGTGTTTATTTGCAGCTCAAGGTGTCTAAGATTAGATAAATTACGCAAAGCTCAGAAAGAAACTAAAAGAGAACAAAGTCAGGGTAAACCCCGTTCTCTGAATCAGTCTTCATTGCATATTGATCAATCCTCTAAGTAATATGATTTCAATCGCTGTTACAGTAACTATTATTGACTCCACAAGAAAGACTGCGATCAATTTTTAATTAGAGAAGTACTCAGCTCAATCAGTATGAATATTGCTTAATTCTTATGCAGCATTTTCAACCATGCCTGGCAATTCTTTTGCAATGACATGATCTCTAGTTTGATTCAAACAAGCCAGCTCTTTCTAACGTCATTTAGTAAGGGCATACAAGAAAATTCTGCTATTCCAAGCATAACGATACTCAAGATAAAATCTAATTGTACCTATCTGATCTTGATTACAAAAACCATTACTGTACATTGGTGAAAAGGCTTGCAACTTGCCACAGAGATCAGCTAAACTACTTCTACATCATATAATTTAAAGGTAATAGAACTTTTCTAACTGGACGATTAAGTTCTTATGGTACTTCAGTATAGTTTTATATGTATACTAGCCGAAGCCCTCGACTTCGTTCGTGCGTAGACTTTATGTCTCTGGAAAATGCTCGTCAGGCTAAACAACTTTTGCTAAGACATCATTTTTATATTTATAGTTTAGCCCGACCATTATAGTTCTGCATCAGATGTTCCATTTCCAAAATCGTTTACACCTTAAAAGTTACCCAGGCTTAACAGCTATACAACAAAAAAAGTTTCATTCGAATCCGTCCAGTTACCGGAGATTAGCGTGTACAAACAGACCAGACGAATAGAAACACAAACGAACAGACTTTTTTTTTCAAATTCTTACTCTATTACTAAGTCTCCATCGCCCCCAATATATTTAATGTACACACTTATTTTACTGTTTTATTATATATATATATATATATATATAAATATAGATGTACGTATACAGTCAACAACAGCATAAATTTCATGCCTCTTTATATTTACATAATATGATAATAAATAAATAGTAAAAAACAAAAAAAAAACGACTTTCCCATAGAAATTACCTGGGCAGCTGCACACTTTCGTATGGAAATGGTGGTTCGATTTATAAAAGGTAACTCCCTTCCACGTTGTATACAGCGATAATAGTGGCCAAATAGCATTTAATTTGAGTAGTAATTTGAATAGAACAACAAACCAGTTAGAACTATGCTGACGTTTTCCAATAAATGTGCTGATCATGTTTTGTTTTTATAACATTGGAAGTATTAAGGTAGATTTATGTTTATTATGTTTTCCTACTATAATTATTTTTCTTTCTCTTTTAATTTGTCACTTAGAAGTTTCTTAGAAGCAACAATTTGTCACAACTTTTTTTAACTTTCTATTCAACTTTATCTTATTTGTTTCGCACATCCCTTCATTTCTTTTACTTTTCTATCCATACATCAATCACTCAGTCAACACTGCATAATCGTTCATACATAAATAGTCAAAACTAAATAAGATCGACAGAGCCCTAAGGCCCTTGAATATAATACTCCAAGTTTACAAGTATGGAAATCAACATCGACTAGATTTCCCTCGTCCTGGAATGTCATCCTGTCTGCCTGTACATTTGCATAATTCCATCAGTTAATCATTTGGCCGTGGTCTGTAATTTCGAACTATATATCTGCTTTGTTTATTTCTAACAAGATTGTAAGATAGATTTGAAGAGTGTCAGGAATACGTTATGGTTATGACGCCTATAATAACTGCCATTGGAGCAGGCCGTTAAGTCGAGTAAGTTGATGCAAATTGTTGTTTAGTGCCAATATCAAAAGTAAAGCGTTCCCTGTTTTGTGTACTAATAATTTTTTACATCTTCCTGTAATATTACTCAAATGTTATTGATGTTTACTGTAAAATAAAATGAGAAACAACAAACATTTGTCTCGTTGGCATTACTATTAACTAAGATGAAATATTTTTTAGCAGATTCAGAAAGTTTTCATGGATGATCATAATTATTTTTAGAGTTAAATTTCGTTTTTGAAGTGAAACCTTCTTTAGCGGCGTTGTGCACTTTTTTTGGAATGGGTAAAAAATGTTAAACTCGCGTCAGGACACGTGACCTGATCGAAAATTCGTAAGACGGCGCAGGGCGCTTGCGCGAATGTTCGTACAGCGTGCTACGCGCATCCATGGATGGTGACAGCTGATGGCTCGACCGTCTGTGTAGTGGCCATACTGCTGTGTATTTGAAAATGATTTTGTTGAAAATGAATTTGGTCATGCTTGTGACATTTGTGACAGACTGTGGTTCAGAAAAGATTTGAAATATTTTATACTGATAATTAAAGCAATTCGTGCAAAATTATTCCCTAACTATTCCAAAATATCAAAAATTCACAACGTTAATATTCAAGTTTTCACTTCTGCCGGCACTCCCAGAGTGCAACCCGTCGTTTTTTTTTTTCAAGAATGGGGAAAGCAAATATTTAAAAAAATAAATGAAAATACAATTTGTACACTTTCAGCTTCTCAATGCTAGTCAAACAGATCCGTGATTTAACAAACAGTCGGACACGTGTAGCCATTAGTATTAATACAGATGTTATTACAGAAAGTACATCGAATTATGGTGAATGGGACGACGATAGTACATCTAATACAATAAATAGCGTATAGAATGTTCACTTTATATTCCAACAAGCCATTAGGTAATTCTAAGTATAACTCCTTCGTCTTCCTCCTCACCTCATCCCACTTTACGTAGGGTTGGGACAGCAGGTAATTCTACAACTATGGTCTTAAATATAGGCCTTGTGGTTTCCGGCTTTTTTCTTAGCGTGTCGATATTCATATGACGGCATAATTCAATATTTATTTGGGCCCAGTATTGAGCCTTGGCATCCGACTTCGTAACAATGATCTTTTTTCGTGGGCGAGGTGTTAGCCCGCCGCACAACCCCTGAAATGCTGGAGGACCATACCCATCGTTGGTCAGCAAGTCCATCGGACTTAACCGGAAGCGTAGACAGGTTGTGCTACCGACCGTTCCCCTATCCGCCACCTCGGGGACGCTCCCCTTACGTTAGAGCTTGCATTGTACAGGTCCTTCTTTACTTATAATGTGTCTCTTTATATTTGTCTTTATCTATTTATTTCTTTATTTACTGGGCAGCTCAGCAAGTGTGCCAGTCTGTATATGCACCACAGCCGCAGATGTTGCGATCTCTGTGTATGTATTTCCACCTTACCAGATTATCTTTACATCAGCCGCCCTGGGTTCTCAATTTGTTAAGGGCACTTCCAGATGCAGATCCCCATCCAGCGACTTAGGATTATCCTTATGGTGGTCAGTGGTCACATGTCATTGGAGCAGTTTTGTGCTGGTTTCCAGCCTACAATAGGATGGCTTATATCTTCTTGCGTTGATGTCTTAAGAGGAGATTTAATGTGGTTAAGTACAAAGATTTGATGCTATACTGGAATATAGAAGGGCTGGGTCGGCAGACGGTTGTGACACTTTTTGCACAAATATATTGCCATCAATTATCATCACGGTTGTTTGTAAATTCTCAGCCTGATCGTTTTCTTCTGCATTTGCACCTCTTTATCTTGGTTGAAACAAGTAATAAGTATCACCTTGTTTGGAGATAAAGCTACAAAGCTGCAGTAAACAATCAGAAAAGTGCTAAGAGAGAAGTAAGTACACTTGCTGAGAGTTATACTTCTGTCCTCTCGGCTCATAGTGACGATGGAATGTGTCCGTAAGCCGTGCATTAAATACGCGTTAGTTCCGATCTGAGGGGCAAATGGGAGAGGCAAATGAGGCGTGATGTCGCGTGCAATTATACTGCATGATATTTTGCAATTCACGCATGTCTTATGAAATCGTTTTCGTAAGTTATGCTAGTTAAGTGCTTAAAATAGATTTGTTTTGGAAGTAAAAACGGCAAAACTATGGAAGTAACACCTCTCTGAAGTTACATGACTGTGTTGTGTGTTGAAGATCTTTTATTTCATTTAAAAATCATCCTGTGGTCGAGAGAAAACCTACAATCGTTAATCATGCCATCATTTTTGTATATTTAATGTTTTTTCACCCCCATCTGCAGTGACTGGATATACGAACGAACACGGTTATCAATGTTTTAAATGTCAACAACAACTGAGTGTAGGCAGAGTAAGACGATATAATTAACTCAGGAAAATAAGAGAAAACCCAAAGACCAAATTAAATAGGTACCCTATCTAATCTATATTTAATGCACATGCAAAATAATCTTTGGAGAAGAAAAAGCCGGAAGAAGAAAATCAACTCATTATTTACTTATAGGATCTAACTAAAATACCTAAATAGATATTCGCCCACAAGATCTAAAGCAATTATAAGACAACTAACCATAACTACAGGATTCGAGACGGATTTAATTACAAAATAACGTATCTTAAGTGACCAAACGGGAATATGGATGACTGGTCAAACAAATGCAGCGAACACTAAATGCATTCAAGACGTCAACCCGTCTACATAACGGTGGCAACAATATGAGAATCATCGCCTACTGAATAAGGATTCAGTCTGATTTAGGGCGAGTTGAAGATGAGCATTGATGTGGATGTTGTGACATTATTAAAGAGTTGACACTAAGTTAAAATGATATATGGAATTTTCTATCTCTATCTATTTTTGTTAATGCCTCATTGACAAAGATAAATAAATATATAGGGACAAATTACACTGATTGAGCTAGTCCCAAAGTAAGTTCGAGACTTGTGTTGTAGGATACTAACTCAACGATACTATATTTTATAATAATAAATATATAGATAAACATCGAAGACCCAGGACAATTTGAAAAAGGCCATTTTCCAACTTGTTCTGACCGGGGATCGAACCCGGAACCTCTGGGTGGCGGAATAGCATGGTGACCACTTGACTACGATACGCAGGTTGTCATTCGATGTAGATCTATAAGTACTTGGCAGTTGGTTTGGGCAGATTAAGAACTGACATGATGATTATGGTTTATTTGCACCAAGAAATAAGATATTCACATTTCATAAGAAAGGAAACAAGAATACAATAGTATAACACAAAGACGCTTGCATTGCAAAATGGAAGTGATACGAATAGGTAGTAAATAAAGCAATAATTTCAGTTACTACAGCGTTATCACAAAGCATAGTTATGAAAAAATAAAAATAAAAAAATGGCTGGTCGTCCAGCAAATCCTTGGGGAAGGGCTATGTCCAGCAGTGAACTTCATGTGGCTGATATGATGACGATATTCCAAGGAGAACGGAGAATAATTATACTTGGGATCGGTAGTAAAATACACTTTAAATTTTTGTCTTGCTTTTGTTAATTGGTTATGTGAGTTTACAGGTAAAACTAATTTGACTTTCTTACCCGACTTGACTATCATGCGAGTCGTCTTCAATCAAGCAGCAGCCCTAGTTCGGGTTGCAAGTACACCCACGCAGCCCTACACCCAATTCAATTTGTATCAATAAAAAAGGCACAGAAGAGCCATAACTCTTACTTTAATGCCTATACGTACAATGAAAGATCAGGATGTAGCTATAAACTCGTGAGGATTTATTGATATAAGTAATGAAGGGTAGCACGCGATGTGTTGTGAAATAATTTAAGAGAAAGTAGAGGATTAATGGTACATAAAATGAAATTTGAATGCAAGTAAAAGATTGTAGGATAAAAATAAACAATTTACCACAATTAAATTTATGTTGGCTACAATACATTTCAGAGAGACTGAAGTAATTTTGAATTTCACGAGAGAAGACTAGAAATCTAAAAAAAAAACAAAATTCACTAATGCATAAAGTTTTTAAGCTTAACCTAACGTAACATTGGTGCAAAGTACAAAATAAGGATTAGAATCTATCAAAGTTCAACTTACGTGTCCAAACGCCATGTCTCTTGATCCATGCCAAGTCCAAAAATAAAATCCCATTATTTTCAATACCTTTCTGAAAGTTGGACCATAAACAAGCGGCGCGCAAGTAAAAGTGTAAAATACGAGTTCGATTAGACATAACCTGCGTGTTATGATTCGATTTTATGGATCTTTCCGATTGAGGTGCCAGTCATGGTCATTCAATTAGTGAATGGGGAAAAGCAGGTGAACTAATGGGCGAACATTAGTTTTCAAACGTGAAAGGAGCCAAAGGCTCTGACACTTGAGTGCACGGATCTGAACTGCATGTAAATAATGCACTACGCCCTGAAATAAATTATAACTTCTTTTACCTTGCGAATATATTCAGGCATTAAGAGTAATAAAGATAATTTTGCAGATGTAGAAACGAATGGCCAATTTAGGAACAGCGCCGTCGAAAAATTGAATGGATTACTATGATATTTGGATTACTTTGAAAAATATTTTTTTTTATTGTACACAAAATATAACAATATAATATTAACTAAATAAATACAACCTAAAATTAAAACTAACTAAAACTAATTAAAAATAATTTATATTAAATTATATAAATAATTGAGGCCAAATCGCTGCCGTCAAAAATAAAATAACTCTAAAAGTAGAAATTTTAATAAAATGAAATGAAAAATAAAAGGCCCCGTGCAACATAAGACTATTCATGTAGAATCAGAACTTACATGATTTTAAAGGAAATGATACGAAATATTAATATCTTTGCACCCGGTGCAACTACCGGCATCTTTCACTGGTATGTATTTACAGGAATTCAGATAGTCTCGTTCATAAACAGGTACGGCAATGACTACTAATATAAAAATAAATGAATATCTGAAATACAAATAACCACCTGAAAAAATCATCTCACTAGAAAACGAAACAAATAAATATTTCTAAATACATCAAACTTCTAAAACATCTGTACACGACCTAATCACTGACACTGATTCACTCGCACGCAGCCTCCGTAGAACACGTTGTTACATCATAATCGTCTCGGAAGCACATACATATTCATTACCCGGCTTTGTCCGATCGGTAGAAACGCTAAACTCTTTGTTTGCTCCAATTACTGTCTGAGAAGTGGATTCGGCTTAGTAACTTGATATTAGTCGATGCTTTACTGTATAATGATTTTTACACAAAGCCGAGTACAGTCGTGATAGATTAAAATATATTTCCTTCCACTGATGCAGCTAGAATTAAATAATAGTGCGGGAAGTAGTGTCATAAGGTGCAAATTTTGGTATCGGAAGAATTCACTTGGCACACATGTAATATACGTAAAGTTAAGCTAATTTAGCCCGGTAGCCATCCCCCACCCCCTGGGGGGTAGGTAGGGGGGGCATTCGAAGTTACTCGCCGCCGCGCTTCAGAAAAAAAATCATATCAGCTTCTATTTACCTAACACCTCAAGTGTGGTATCATTTTCTGATAAATCAGGCATGAGGAATTTAATTCTGAGTACAATTTTACATTTAATATAAAGATTAATAGAAAAAAGGGAAAATATTGACGAAAATATTAAAATCGGATCGCATTTATTTTTATTTTAACTGATTTATTTTACAAGAAATACTGTATTTTGTAAAACAAAAAATACTATGTTAAAGAATATTTATCTAGCTTTTAAAAAATATATACTTTGTTATATATAGCTGTCATACATCTATCTGAAAAAAAATCGAACATGGTACGCGGCGGCGCCTAGGAACTAATCCAACCGTCTCGTCTCACATAATTTGTTGCAAGTATTAAGTTGTTTTTTAATTCAAAATATATAGAATACATACATTATTAATTATTGACTTTCGCTTATGGTCTAATGTATCAAAAGTAGTATTTTTATATTTATACTAGCTGAAGCCCGCGACTTCGTTCGCGTGCACTTTATGTCTCTGGAAAATGCTCATCAGGCTGAACAACTTTTACTAAGGCGACATTTTTATATCTCTTATAGTTTAGCTGGACCATTATGGTTCTGCATCAGGCGTTTCATTTTCCAAAATCATTTATACCCTATATGTTGCCCAGGCTTAATAGCTATATAACAAAAAAAGTTGCATTCGAATCCGTCCAGTATTTCCGGAGATTAGCGTGTACAAACAGACAAACAGACTTACAGACAAACAGACAAACAGACAAACAGACAAACAGACAAACAGACAAACAGACAAACAGACAGACATTTTTTTTTAAATTCTTACTCTATTACTATGTCTCCCAATATTTTTTTTGGAAATATATTTAATGTACAGACACATTTTTTACTGTTTTATTATATGTATAGATTAGTTCATTTTTTCATCAAATTTTCCACCACATTGTCATAATTCGGTACATTTTAATAGTTTTCTTATACAGTTGCACCTAACACTGCACCGTGACTTGCACTTGCACCGAATCAGTGGTTCACTTCAAGCGGTAGCAGCCACTGGTGCAGTAGTCCACTTCGGTTTCCAATTATTTAGTTCAATTTCCTATCCCTTATCCGCCGGACTGGAACGATTTTGAATCAGTCCCATACGTGCACCTCATGGTAAACAGCTCGAAGAAGATTTTGTAATTTTTTTTAATAGCCTTTATAGTATCCCATTGTCGGGCAAAGGCCTCCCCTTCATGCTTCCGCGATTCACGATCCAAGGCAGCTTGCTACCATCCACTCATGTAGCTTTCAAAATCGTCCCTCCATGTTTTCCTCGGTTTTCCCCTACGCCGGCGTCCTTCTGGAACCTATAACGTCGCCTTTCTTGCCCATCTTTCCGATCTTTATGACAAACATGTCCGGGCCACTCCCGCTTCAGTTTTGCCGTTTTGACACCCACATCGACAATTTCGGTCCTGGAGCGCAGTTCAGTGTCTCGTAGAAGATGCTGCCAAAAAATCTCTGGTTGTCGGTCTTTTTTTAGAGAACAGCTCCCTCCTGCACTCGTTTAGCGATGTGCACTGACTGGACCTAAAATGAAAATCAGGTAAAGAGGTATTGCAGTATTATTTTGGTCAAAATAAAATACAGCTATATATACCTGTCATTTATAACAACGTAGATACAATTTTATTATGTGCTCATTTATCAATTTTACTATACATCTTTATGACAATATTTTAAATAATTTGGTTAGAGTTTTCTACGTCTCTGTTAGCGAGCATATTAATTCACTAGTTGCTGATGGTAAAGTATTCCATGCTTCGTCAGCAACATGCACCATTATTTTCGTATCAGCATTCAGCTTCTTCGTCGTTACAGGGGTCCATGTTACTTTTTCAACGATCGCTGCAGCTACGAACAGCGTGTACCTGTTCTTAGCAGCACTTATAAAGCATGGAATACTTTTTCATCAGCAACTAGTGAATTTAATATGCTCACTGACAGAGACGTCGAAAACTCTAACCAAATTATCAAAAAAAAAAATCCTAACGATACTCTAACCGAATTATTTAAAAAAATTGTAACGATGTATAATGTATAATAAATGAGCACAAAATAAAATTGTATCAACGTATAAATAATATGACCCAATATTATAAATGACAGGTATATATAGCTGTATTTTATTTTGACCAAAATAATACTGCAATACCTATTTACCTGATTTTCGTTTTAGGTCCAGTCAGTGCACATCGCTAAACGAGTGCAGGAGGGAGCTGTTCTCTAAAAAAAGACCGACAGCCAGAGATTTTTTGGCAGCATCTTCTACGAGACACTGAACTGCGCTCCAGGACCGAAATTGTCGATGTGGGTGTCAAAACGGCAAAACTGAAGTGGGAGTGGCCCGGACATGTTTGTCGTATAAGACCGGAACGATGGGCAAGAAAGGCGACAGGTTATAGGTTCTAGAAGGACGCCGGCGTAGGGGAAAGCCGAGGAAAAGATGGAGGGACGATATTGAAAGCTACATGAGTGGATGGTAGCAAGCTGCCTTGGATCGTGAATCACGGAAGCATGAAGGGGAGGCCTTTGCCCGACAATGGGACACTATATAGGCTAATCTTCTTCGAGCTGTTTACCATGGAGTGCACGTATGGGGCTGATTCAAAATCGTTCCAGTCCAGCGGATAAGGGATAGAAAATTGGACTAAATAATTGAAAACCGAAGTGGACTACTGCACCAGTGGCTGCTACCGCTTGAAGTGAACCACTGATTCGGTGCAAGTGCAAGTCACGGTGCAGTGTTAGGTGCAACTGTATAAGAAAACTATTAAAATGTACCGAATTATGACAATGTGGTGGAAAATTTGATGAAAAAATGAACTAATATAAATATAAAAATACTACTTTTGATACATTAGACCATAAGCGAAAGTCAATAATTAATAATGTATGTATTCTATATATTTTGAATTAAAAAACAACTTAATACTTGCAACAAATTATGTGAGACGAGACGGTTGGATTAGTTCCTAGGCGCCGCCGCGTACCATGTTCGATTTTTTTTCAGATAGATGTATGACAGCTATATATAACAAAGTATATATTTTTTAAAAGCTAGATAAATATTCTTTAACATAGTATTTTTTGTTTTACAAAATACAGTATTTCTTGTAAAATAAATCAGTTAAAATAAAAAAAAATGCGATCCGATTTTAATATTTTCGTCAATATTTTCCCTTTTTTACTATTAATCTTTATATTAAATGTAAAATTGTACTCAGAATTGAATTCCTCATGCCTGATTTATCAGAAAATGATACCACACTTGAGGTGTTAGGTAAATAGAAGCTGATATGATTTTTTTCTGAAGCGCGGCGGCGAGTAACTTCGAATGCCCCCCCTACCTACCCCCCAGGGGGTGGGGGATGGCTACCGGGCTAAATTAGCTTAACTTTACGTATATTACATGTGTGCCAAGTGAATTCTTCCGATACCAAAATTTGCACCTTCCATACATTGGGTGACACTACTTCCCGCACTATAAGAATGAGAGGGAGTTGAATGAAAGTTGATTTTATAAAAATTAAGAAAATTAAATCAATCTTTAATTTTCTTACCTTTTCATTATGAAAAAAATGAGTCGGAGAACATGTACATGAGAACTGTTAATTTAAAGCTACATGCTATTATCTACTTCACACAATAGCATTAATAATTCTTCTATGCCTATGTTTAGCAGATTTTTTATTTTATGGCATATAACTAATCTTCTTGGAGACAGTAATTTAGAATCCACGTTGAAAATGTAAAAACTAAAAATCAATCCTAAATGAAACATAAATAACTGTAGAATAGAAATCATTAATTCTAATCAAAACATCGAAAGCAATCGAGCTATCACTTAGATTAGTGATTAGTGGAACGGCAAGGAAACAGTGCAGCACAAGAAAAACAATAAACAAAATTATCAGCGGTTAAACAAGAGAAAAACAATGAAAATAAATTCAATAACAGTTAGGGACGTCCCTATCAAATGAAAAGTTACAGAGGAAATACTAAAAAGAGTATATCTTGACATCTTTGTACCTTGAGTATATTTACAACATACATACGAACCTAACACGAGTGATCCCACATCGATATCTCTAGCACAATAGTCACTTTACATCGTAAAATTATGGGAACAGCTGATTTTTTTTCACGCCTCTGGAAAATTTATATATAATACACGTAGGATTTCACTTTATACCTCAATGTTTTATTACATTCGCTGGTTTTAACTGTAACGACCACACTTCAACCTTTTTGAACAAAGTGTCTTTAAATGAGCCCCTGTTAACTCTCCGTTAGTCTAAATGTTAGAAAGAGGATAGTCGGTTTCTAATCTCGTACATCAATATTATATGACCAGCATGTTCTTAAGAGCTTGGTCAGGTCGTCTGACCACCTTGTAGCTGACTGTCCTACAAGGTGGTGTCGCTTGTCGGTCGCTAT
The DNA here is from genome assembly GCA_963555685.1 of Acrobasis consociella. Classification (NCBI taxonomy): domain Eukaryota; kingdom Metazoa; phylum Arthropoda; class Insecta; order Lepidoptera; family Pyralidae; genus Acrobasis; species Acrobasis consociella. Next base: position 5,969,287 of record OY743124.1, on the reverse strand, counting down.
TTGAGAACCTTTCTGCCACAATCTTATATAAAAAAAACAAGTCTTCAAATAGTTCCTGTTGGAAACCCTAGTTTCAGCGCTATGCGCTACTGATCTAAGTTATGGGCGTTTACGACAGGCATTCGGAATTCATTGGTGGGGTCATTGCCCCCGCCCGATATAGCGCAAGGCCACCACCACTACAGTCCACTTTGCGACCACCGATTTAATCCACCAAAACAACATTAGTAATGGATAAACTACGCAGTAGATGGAACACTTTAGACAAATTTTTGGCGTATCTAGGAATATTAGAATTAGATACAGATTCGGTATTTGTTATTTATCTCAGACTATTGAGCCAGTACTATTGTGTTAATTTCTGGCAGCTTTGAGGCATTTGCTTTTCACTTATTCTTATTAAAGTTTTCATGAAAAGTAAGATAAACGCTATTTCGTTACTGTTATTAGTATTACGGGACTTACCGCGATTAATATCGTTTTTTGCCAGATATTTCTATTGCTATTTCGTTGACCGGCAAGAAGCCTTTCATGAAAAAATATGTCTTCGCGTCTAAACCAACTCTTAACATTATAAGTTTCCTAATTATTTATAGCCCGGGATTCCAGAAGACGCTAAAATAGAACAACACTTATATTAGGCGTCACAATAAAAGATTGAACAAAAGAAAAATTTTAACTCTCCAACTGGATTCTCATCTGGATACTCATGTACATATACCTCTACTTAGCACTGAGGCATCCATGACTGAGGGAATCTCCAAATCGTTACACTGTCGAATGTGTCGAAGGAGCTCAGTGGCCCGGTGAAGTGCGTATCACTAGCGCTTTGGCAAGTAAAGCGACACCGAGCGTGGTCCGCGCTTGGATGGGTATAAAATATACCACAAGTGGCATAAAAATTTCTCGACCTCCAAGCACGAAGTCAGAATTTACGTCTAAGCCTATTCTTTCCAAAACACTTAGATAAATATCCACGAAAGCCTTTTGAAGCTAGCTTATTCTATTTCAATGCTAATCTAATCCAATTCATCAGACAGTTAATATTTCAGCCGATAGTGACCTAACCCTTAACCCTATACTTTCATTTGCATGAAAGGAAATGCACTAAAGTATGTTAAATACCAATAGAAGTGGTACAAGCTAGAACAATAACCATAAAAGCATTTCTGTGTTAACATTCTAACGCCTTGAACATAAGATGGTCTTATCTTTATGGAATGTGCTTGGATGTTTAAATGTTCTAAATCCTAAATACTTGCACTCTTGCCCTGTTTACTGGTTAACATTGGGTTAACACTATATTGCAATTGAAAATTACCATGTATTTTGTATGTCCATCTATAGTGAATAACGTACCTTTCATAGCAGTGTGTTTTTTAGCGATTGAATGCCAATTTTGTAAAATTTTGTTTTTGATCTGTTCTCAGTAAATCTCAATTGTTTTAATTGTATGTAGTTTATGTTTTATGTATTAATAAATAATTATTTTTTACTCAATTTATTATAAAGATTCAAAATCCTTAGTGTACAACGACAAAGGTGATTTCGCAATATTAACTATTTTTTAATGATTTTAATGCAAGAGATGAAATTCGAAATGATAAATGGAGGTCAGAAACAGTTATCTCTAAGGAAGATGATCTTGCGAGAATTAAGGTTGCAGTAGTTGAAGTTATTGACCTTTATAGTAATGTGAATTAGATTGAACCTACAATCATAACACGAAAGCGGGTTGTCTAAGTAATACCGCTCTCTGGAGCGTGTAATAACCCAATCAGATACGAGCACGGCTCACTGCGTAATGTCTTCATTATTCGCTCCAAAATCATCATTTAGATACAATAAGTAGTTCCGTTTTTAACCGACTTCATAAGCGAAGGAGGTTATCAATTCGAATGTATTTTTGTATGTTTGTTCCACGATTTTTTAAGCCTGGACCAATTTGGAAAAATTCCTTTTGTCCTAAATATTCCTAATTATTTTATTTTTATTTTCCTAAATACTAAATAGGTACTTGTTTGAAATGGAATACTTTTTAGGTGGTGCCGTAGACTTTTTCACAAAATCAGTGGTAATCTCCCATGCTGGTCTGGGAGAAATAAAAAAAACTTAGAATGTACCAGCTGCTTCTCTTCCCGCGCAGATCGTAAAAGCCGATCGAGGGAATGGGCAAAAATGCGAATCATGTTAACAGGCGATGCGGCTAGCAACCCATCACTGTATTGATTGCTTTTTCATCTTCTCGCCCACCATAACGCTAAAAGTGGCTTTTGGGTCTTGCAGCCCTGAGCTCTGCATAGAACCGCAAGACCCAAAATGCTATGTCTGCCCCATTAGGGATTAAGACGTGATAGTATGTATGTATGTATGTATCAGTGGTGTAATTGGGAGTAGAAATCGGTTTCAAGATTTAGTTTTCAAAAATTATAAAATCTCTTCGGTTTTGTTTTATAATTTTATCCCTTTCAAGTGTTTACTTCGTTTCCAGACGCATTAAATGAAGGTTGTTTTATTGGAACAGCCTAACTTCTAAGAGGGATGACCATAGAATTTGGCAATACTTCTTTATCATGTGAACTATCTGATACTGAAAAGCTATTACCTGCTATTTCAGGAATAGTATTAATCTGTAGTAATTAATTATTAAACCAAAAGTAACAATTTCTAAAACATTTCAAACAATTTTTTTAGATCCTCAGATGACCAGACGAAGCAGTACAGGCGCGCTTTAGATCGGTCACTTTGCAAATTTTCGAAAGGATAATATCTAGAAGCACTTTTTTACACCCTAAAAACGTAAAGGTATATTTGTATTCCTAAACAAAGCTAGTCATATAGAGGTATTTAAACGCATAAATATTAATATCAGAAAACTAGAAGTGAAATCAGAGCAACATTTTGCGATAAACTGGACATACCTAAGAAAGTCGGTGCATTGTTCTGTAACCTGAAACAAAGAGCAGAACGTTAACGTATGTATTACACAGGCAGCGTTTACAAGAGAAATCGTAAGCTTGGGTACAAAGTTTTGGTAAACACAAAAATATACAACTTATTGAAATAAATGAATGTCTTATGGTGGTCAGCAAAGAAGAAAACGTAGAATATGCTCAGTCAACTAAATCAATAGGCATAACTTTGATTCATTCTTTGATTCTTAATGCAGCATTTTGCTGTCGACCACTCAACTGCATGCTGTCGACGCAGCAAACTGCATGCTGTCGACACAGGTTTTGCGTTGCGGCGGCAACTTCAACTTCGCGTCGGCGCGAGCGTCGACAAATGGCGACAGCTAGCCGCGGCATGCTGCGGTGTGCTGCGCGCGCGATATTTCGTGAGTCGAGTACAAATAGACCTAGAGCGCACATATATAAAAATTGATGATTTTGTTATTGACGATCCTTTATTGAAAGAAAATATTGAGAAACAAATTCTGTTCTGTTAATTTGGTTAAAAATACTGTACAGTTATTTGATGTACCACCAATATTGGCTTTTAAAATGATTATCTCTCATTTATTGTCTGTGATTAATTAGATATTAAAAGTATAATAGTATTGTCATGGCAATCCTTTCCTCAGCTGAAATACTTTTGCGCATTATAGTCTCTTTGCGAGTTACTGAGTCTTTTAAAGTGGCAGTTAACTCGTCAAATAAAGCTATTGACATTCGAAAATAATTAAAAACTTTTTCTCATATTTTCATAAAAGTAGATAAAAGGTACAGAAATCACTGTTTTCTTTGTAACTAAATATTTAGTGAACCCATATAAAACGATTTTGTCTTTTAAGTTAGCATCTACGGATTAAAAGCCGCAATAATGTTTCCTCCTCAGTTCATTTTTATACTGGTGCCTGTACTATAATAAAGCTGTCGACATTGATGGACTGCAGCCGTCGACAGCGGCATTTTTCTTCGACGACAGCGCAGTTTGCTGCGTCGACAGCTGCAGTTTTACTGCGTCGACAGCTTGCTGTTGGGTGGTCGACAGCAAAATGCTGCTCGTGTGTTTGGTGCCTTACTATCCTAACTTCACTTATCTCTTCACGCTTCAACCAATGAACTGATTTAAATGAAATTTGCTATGGATATATTTTGAGACCCGGAGAAGGACGTAGGATCACAAAGTTTTCATCCTAAAAATAATCCATTTACTAAAATGGCATCTGAATCTTTTGAGTGTCGCAGCTAGTCTACCCCGTACAGGATAAGAATGTAAAAGTGTATAAAGCAAAAGTAAATGTAAGCGCCTCGATCTATACCTAACTATTAACCATTATCATCACAGACAGAATGCTTAAACTTTGTATTTGCATATGTTTTCTACAATGTTATGAGCCCATTACCACTTCGACTAGATAGTGAGAAATAAGCACATATTACCTATTTACATACGTAGATGTATGATTGCATTCAGGGCCGGATTCACCATATCGGGGCCCCTAGGCAATGAATGACTCGAGAGCCCCGGAACTAGGTTTGTGGGCCCTAAGCCGAACGCCCCTCCCCCGCTCTATCAATATAAACAATACTTGGTTGCTCCCTAACAATTATCAGGGGACAATAGCGCGTCACCCACCCACTAGGTGGTCTGACGACCTGACCAAGGTCGCTAGATGCAAGCCGCTCTAGATCGGTCATTTTGGAAATCTTTGGGAAAGGCCTATGTCCAGCAGTGAACGTTATGCGGCTGAATTGATGGTGATAATGATAATGAATAGCGCAAAGAAAAAAAATATCGGGACTCGCCTGGGCCGTTGGGCCCTAAACAATACGGGCCCCTCCCTAGGCAGTCGCATGTTTGCCTAGTGGTTTGTTCGGCCCTGGTCTTGTTGCCTTTGCATACCATTGCCTACGAGCTTGCATTTACAAACAGATTTCAACGTCAGATCGTATAAGATATGTAAACATTCATATAGTTGATAATTCTCCACGCGCATAATTTCAAAACATACCTCGTAAAGTAATGATCTAATTATCTACAGCACTTCAAAATATCCTTTCTATTTCTAGAGATGAGAGAACTATTGGCTTTGAGCCAAGAGCCTGTGTATTTCTGGAGATCCTTTTAACCGTTTTATTAATTTGCCACAAAGTTCCTTCGTTCACGCATTTAAATATAAAACTTACGAAACTAAGCACAATTTTACGTTCATTGCTTCTTTTTGCAGCGATAGTTCATACAATTTCATAGTGATGCAGCAATGTGGTAGTTATAAGGTTATTTATATCGCTCCTCTTCTGCAGGAGTGTGTGGGGAAGTTTCATCACTCACCGCTTGAAAGTAAGTTTGATATGAGTGTGACTTATGGGAGAATCCACTTCCTTTATGGGTGAATAGGATTTTGATGGATTACAATTTCCTGCATGCAATTTGTTTGAGTTTGGAAGAGAATGTTTTAAAGAAACAATTAAATAGAAAAAAAATATTAAGTAGAAAATGTGGATCCAGAGAGTTACTTTTTAATGCATTTGGACTTTGAAGTCTAATATTATTTGGAGAAAGATATTAAATCGCCACCATTTATTACAACCACTACACACTGATTTCTTCTAAATTGGTATAATTTTCAAATTAAAAACCTACTTCACCCCCAAACTACACAACCGATTTTGATTAAATTTCTATAGAACCGCCTTGAATACTTCCCTTTCACACAAAAAATATCGGTCCAAGGGTCTTCGAATAATCGGTGAACATAACTAAAAGAAAAAAAATGGCAACGAATTGTTAACCAATTTCTTTTTTGAAAGTCATTAAAAATGAATCCTGAATCAAAATAATTCCAGGTATACAGTCTACAACTGTCCCTATTTGCGTCTTTGCTGGCGTATCCCACAATTGCAAATTAAGTGTTTATAGACAGCAATGTCCAAGATTGCGAAAACACCAGCAACAGCTTAAAGCGTCATTAGTAAAAATACTAGGTACGGTCACCGTTCCAGATAAACGCAGTAATTTCTGTAATAAGCGACGCGTTGGCTCCGTTACCGATAACCAATAGCTCGTTACTGGAACGCGATAGCACACAGGCTGGGAACTACTCTAATTATTGAACAGAATGGGTAACAGTTACGTCACGTGACATTTACCAATGCACTCGCGCGCAAAATAGAGTGCAGAGCAGATGTTAAACTTTCAAGATTGTAGTAGTCGCCAATTGCACTATCTGTAGTCTGTCTATCTTGCAAGAGTTAATCTGCCCCGAAATCTAAGTTTGTTCGAAATCAAAAGAGGCGGCCGTTAAGTTTGTTGCAGTTCATACTTAAGTGATTTGCTTAAGGCAACCCCTGAAGACATAGGGAATGAGATCGAAGTTGCTCTAACTATATTTGAGTACCTGGGCGACCGAGCTTTGCTCGGTTACATCTCAAACATTAACTATTTTTTTTAAACTTGCCTAAAAACAATGCAAAAAAAAAAAAACTTAAACATAAAAAAAAACAAAAGTAAGTCACCGAGTGGGATTCGAACCCGTAACACTCTTTCTAGCGGTCGCTATCCTTAACCGCTGAGCTAAATCACGGCGGTCGCGGCGCGACGAAATTAGCGACCATATTCTGCGTGGAAAGAAAAACGCATGAAAACTCGAAAACACGCGTTTTCCCAAATATAAAACTAATCTAGATCGATTGCTTACCCCCGAAAACCCCCATATACAAATTTTCAGCGAAATCGTTAGAGCCGTTTTCGAGATCACAGAAATTTATAAATAAATATATATACATACAAGAATTGCTCGTTTAAAGGTATAAGATAAGATAAATAATTTAGTGCAGATACAGAAAAACTTATAGTGAAAAACGTTTAAGTCCGTCACTTTCTATTTTCAGAACAGTGTACAATACATCTTCGGTTCAGCTGTCTACGAAACCATGGTCTCGTAACCAATTAAGTGCGTATAACCATATTTACATTCGGTTAATGGAAAAAAATTAGGCCTCTTACAGACGAGCGACACTATGCCCGTGACACCTGTCGGAGACGGTCATCGACCTTGGGCGACCATCGCCGACCTGTGTTGCCGACTGTCGCAAACGTCACAAATTAGGTACTTTCCTAAGTCAAAGATAAATTATTTTGTACTAAAAGAAAAATAAAGCGTCGCAAAATAATGTCACTTGTATTTAAACATATCCATTTTAACGTTATTTTAAATTTATAATTGTAGAAAAGCTAATAATAAGAGTGCTATTTGACTCCAAAAATCTATGACGTCATCTGCCTGTATTTCATACAAAATCCTATAGAAACTGTTTGTTTTGACGTTTAGAAAAAAGTTGCTGATTTGACTTGTTGGAAAATAGCGTATTGTCATAAACTGTCGCGCAACCTTCGGCAACGATCGACGACTGTCGCCGACGGTCACGCCACAGATTGTGACAAATTGTCATGTGTCACGCACGCGATAGTCAGCGACGGTCGCGGGTATACTATCACTCGTCTGTAAGAGCGCTTACTTACTTAAAAGTTTTACCTCCGTGATCTAACTATTTCATGACTAGCGGGACAAGGTAATGCTTACTTCCGAGTGTTCAAAAAAATGTGAGAATATATGCTCATAAACTGCACTTAATTTATAACGTTATGCAGAAATCATGGGAGTATGGTGGTGGTATGGCGCTTGGTGCAATCATTCAAGTCGGTGAAGTATGACAACGTGTAATAAACTTTAGATGAGAAACATGAAAAAACTTTTTAATTACGCGTAGGCACTAAACTTGGTTAGTATTTTAGTTTTTCCAATAAGTACAATGTTTAACGCATATGCATAACATAAACAGGTTGCCCACTTTAAATCTGTAGTATCACTCCGATTTCCTAATTATCTATATTCATTTGCAATCTGTAATTAAGCACATTAACATACAAATAAACTCGTTATTTTTCATCAGAGAACAAATATTGTTTTAATTTCGTCTAACGGAACCGTCATAAATATTTCTCTTTAATCCATTATCAACGAATTAATTTCTACAGCGGAACTATAAATCCACAAACTAGGTCTGCCTATATATGGTACCGAAACGTAAGTAAACGTAGGTTTTATTAGCATAACCAGCCGTCATAACGCAGCTGAAATGCAGTAAATCAGTGCCGTGGGAGCATGCATCGGTGCACGTGACAACGACCAATTGCTTTTTACAACTAGGGCTGCTACAGAACCACCAAAGTTGGTGCCGTTTGCTGAGATTAGAACAAATAAGGGCTTTTGTCCACGTATCCGGTTTGCGCATCATATCTAAAAGAGATACATATCGTCTGCATTGCATATCCCTCCGGGATGAACTGATTATTACTGCAATCACCCCATTACGGTCATTAAAAATTGATTACAATACGTACAGTACATTTTCTGCTCACTTCAAAACAACAACATGAAAAAAATATTATTAAATACTCCAAGCGTTGTGAAAGAGGTCGCCCAAGGACAAGGTGGTGCGATGATCTGGTGCTTTTTAACAAGACCTGGAAGTCGAAAATAAATGATAGAGAACAGTGGCGTACTAGAGGGGAGGCCTTTGCCCAGCAGTGGGACAGTATAGGCTAGTAAAAAAAACTCCAAACATTAAAGTGCCTACAAGAGAAGCAGAGATGTTTCTTGATTCTTTCAAACTCTCAACTACCTTAACCCTTTTGCCGGTTGCAATCTAAGCTGTCGTACCGCGGAGCGCTCTTCCATTGTTATTATAACATTTTAACTGCTTTCATAAAAAGTTATTATGCCAAAAGCGTTTATGTTATCTGTAGCAGCCCTATCAACTCTATTATCTGTTTCAGATTGAATCGCTAAACGTGTCATTACCTTTTGCAGCAGTTCAACAGTCTCCGCTTCATTATGGTAATAGATACTTGTTCTAAATTGTCTCGAGTCATATTGCTTTACATTAGCTCTCGGAGCCGCCCAAGAGCCTGGATAATCGAACTAACTAGTTTCACTTATCTAGAATCTAGTACTAAGTATTAAAACTAACGATAAACTTATTACCTAATCGAAATATAGGTTTGATCAACTGACTATCCCTGGGGATCATCCATAAATTACGTCTCACATTAAGGGGGTCAATGAAGTGTGACATTGTGTGGCAAGGGATGGTAAGTTCGTGACGTCACAATATAAAATCTATAGGTATCTAAGCAATAATAAAACAGTATTTTAACTAATAGTAAACTTTGATGTATTTCCAGCTTTATCAGTCGCATTTAGAAAGATGACTAGCTTGTTTTTTTTTAATTATAAAAATTCAGCATCTGCTCGTGAAATGCAGCGTTTAAAGAATACTTTTTTAAATATTTTGCTTGCGAACGAGTTAACAAACATAAATTACGTAACAAGAAATACTAAGTAGTCAAAAAAGCAAAGCCCAACCCGGCAGCACCTGTTCACGAGTTGACGCAAGGATCAGCCATCGTAACTTAAGAGTCCCCCGACCCTAGACTTCTCTAAAATTTTGCCCAAATCGGACATGTCGTTTTGAAATAAAACGTAAACTACGTTTGTATGGAAAGTTGTATTTTGGTCTAGGGTCGGGGGACCCTTAACGTTGGTTCTTGTAGAGGGATCATTTATCTTGAGAGCGATATGTAATCAACAGCTTTGGATTTTTATTATCTAAAATAAAAACTAAGAAAAGTTTCTAATTAAATTACTCTGAACTAGTAACCTTGATATTATGGCTAAAAAAAGTCTAATAGAAATCGCTGACGCAATAAGTATAAGGCACACATACTCCCACAAGCCAACAATTCATGTCTTATCGTCTTTTCTTTGCTCAATACACACATTTATAATGGTCCCGTTACATTGAAATCAGTCTGTGACAGGGAACATATTAATTTCGAAGCAAATGAATTGATTTTATTTAATGGAAATAGTGTCCCATTCATCTTCTGAATAGCTTTTAGAATTAATAGCTGCGCCTATTTGCATGTTCTTATTGGGTCAAGTAACTAGTAGAGATCTGTGAATAACTAGGTGAACAGTCCAAGTGAAAATATCTTGTGCCTCTATGACATCAGCCCGTCTATAAAACATAAAAAATAATAGCCACGACAAACGATTTCTTCTATCCAAATAAATTGATTTTTTTTTAAACTTTCATGCTGTTTTAGGAGAAAGGATGTTAGGAGAAAGGATGAAATCTTAGAATATGTTGCAAGGGACTGGGCGAGATAGGTTAATACGAAATGCTGTTAGCAACCCATCACATCTTGATTCCCTTTTCATGCCCACCATCTTTAGTCCACGTTCACGTTCATAGTGGCATTTGGGTCTTCCGGCACTAGGCTCTGTCTAGTAACAGTGTATCAAATTGAAACTATACTTGTTAGTAGCATATCTTGATGATAGACATGTTCCATACATGATTGCTGTTTCGTGAAATTGTACAATTTAAATCTCCATTGAGGTAATTGTAAACCAGAATCGACACGATAAGAACTAGGCAGGTGGTGATGATCGCAGGCGGTTAACTTAATTTCTTCCGTATCCAAAACATGCTAAACGGTTCGTGAGTGTCTGTTGTTAGCTACAAGACGCCTACAAGTGGCTTTTAAACCTTCCTGATGTACTGACAACTGCAACAAGTAGGTTAGTGAAAATCTACAATTAATTCGTCGGAAGAATTCTGTGTAGTTTCTGGTCTTCGCTATAAAATACGGCAATTGGTGATCAAGAGCTTTCCTTTGGCTGAATTGATCCTTGCAACTCAAATATAGATTTAAGAAGTGGGAGCCATCTCGATTTTTGATGTAGGGGAGCGTTATGAAAGGATACCTTTTGATCACCAAACGCCGTATATTGCAATTTTATGTCGCGTAGACACGATATTAGTGATAGAATGTGAAAAAAGGAGGTTAAGATAGAACTTAAAGGAAGATGGAAATAAATTAAAATAAATAATTGATATCCTAACAATCACCGTCTATCATCAATCATAGCAATTTTCGCCTATTCTATTTTACGAACTGCTTAGAAAGAAAAGTATATTTTTCATCCCTGAAGTGACATTTCAGAATTATTTTAGCGGTTAAGAATTTCGCTTTAATGAATAACTTTTAGCTTTTGAGGACGCGTGCACCGAAAATTGTAAGCCGTTCTCCAAAATGCACAACTTCCCGGAGAAACAACTGTCAAATTAAATCTTTAAACATGGACCAACTAGTAAAAAGTAGTAAAACATTTACGGCCCACGTCGTAACTTCAAAGAAAGCACCATAAAATCCTAATTAGCTACTGTACTGCCATACATATACACTACAATAGAACCAGACAAGCGCTAAGAACACATAAAATCTACTTGTAGAGGTGGGTATGTAGCAGCAATACAATGCTATCGAAGTGTTCCATCGTCTCAGTCTTATCACGGCCAGCTGGTCGGTCCCAGATGCTTAGATTACTGAATTTCGATGGGATATTTCCTGAGGGTTACAGACTATATCTAGCTTTCGTTTAGTTTTGAATGAATCTGACCAGCTCTTGACCCCCTACTACTGTGTTGACCGCGTAATACATTATTATGATAATAAAGACATTAATTCGCTTCTTTGCTTACAACAGCAGTTGTTGACTTCATAACATACAAACTCTAGAACCACAGAGTAATAATATACCTAGAACTTACATTTTTCGGATAACTGTTGTATTGTTCCTATCCCAAAAATCATCCTTATTTGAGCGTGATTCTAATTGTATCCTTGCTATGCTGATCCCGGAATAACGGCTTTCCAGCTTAACCTTCCTATTCCTAACTGAAATGTGGTTGTTCGCCTGACGTTACTATCCATAAAATCTCTTACATCTCAGCGTATTTCCAGTTATATCTTCAATTGCATTGCTGTGAACTCTGGGTGCTTTTACTTCAATTCACACGGTCTTAAGCATCTTTTTTTGAGTTGGCCAGAATATCGTCCTTGACAACGTCAAGCCATCATTTCTTGGGTCTGCCACGTCTGCGCTGCCCAGCAGGGAAAGCATCATGGCTACTTTGTTTCACACATAACTTGCCGGTTAACTCTCCTTGGAAATGCATTGCGAAAAATCTAAGTATAATATGAACACTTAAGTAGGTCTAACATCCTCAAGTGTAAAGGTCAGACAATAGGGTCGATAGGGCCGTGGAAGGTAATGCGTGTCGAATGGCTGATCGAACGGCCGATGTCCTGCCCCGGGGCTCCAACGACCGCTAGCATACGATGGGTTTGTTCTTTAGTTAGCGTTCGAGAAAGATATATTCCTTCGAAGAAAATTACAGAGTATAAAGTTTAACCATTTGCATGTCATCCCGTGTCCCACGTAACTTGTTGGTTTCCGCAAGATATTTCCGAATGACCGAACAGCGTACGACCAGACGACTCTTACAGTTTGCTATGTCACTGTCAAAGGCTGCCGCTAATTATCTATAACTTAACTTTACCAAGTAAAGATCTGAGTATAATTTGCAAGCAATGATCCTGCGCTATTTCATTTATTTCAACTTTACCTATCATCATATAACGATTTTTATACATATAGTAACTCGGGAGGTACATTGATAAAAAAGTTACAAAATTATATGGAGATCGACCCCGAAATTGTCAAACGTTCCATCCACCTGGTCAACGGAATGCATAGATTTGGACAGAGCAGAGGAGCAGAAACACATCTGGCTTATTAGAGGTAAGTCATAATTTTCATTCTGAACTGGAGCACAGTAACGGTTCGATATCGACTTCCGGCGACCTTTATCAGTTCATTTTAATTGCATAGAGTTAGTATCCACCCCGCATTTAACGATGAAAATACGCGGTTTGGCTGGCTTATTAAAGTTATGGCCAATATCATGTACAGTTGTCAGGGTTGCGAGATGCAACTTCTCAATTATCTTGCATTGCATGACGAAAGGAAAACCCTACGCAAAACTGGGACAAGGGCAGAAAGAAGACAACATCAGAAAGCCATGTAAGTAAAATAATTTAGGATAGTTTTGACACGTTCGCTTTTTCTAGTCTGGGAGAAAAGACGATAATCAAGGGAATTGGCAAAATATATATCATATGCAGGTAGCATCACATGCCATCACTGAATTTTTTTCCAACTTTATTAGTGTTAAAAAAATTATGCGCTATATGGTGGTACCAATATTCATATTTTTAACATTCACTGCCACACTAACCCGCCTACCCGTAGTTATTATGGGCAAATCCAGCCTTTATTAGGACAGGTATTTATTCCAGCAGTGGACTGATATAAGCTGTATGATACTTATGACTCTTATGATCTGGCAACCCTGAAGTTAACATGAAACGGCTGGCCCTAGACAGCAATCATGTGGTTATTGGGAAACAGGGTTCGTCTCGTGTTCATTTGACACAGTTTGGTTGTCTGACCTAGCTGATAGCAAAAACTTTTGAACCAAACTTGGTCTCTTGCTTTTGTAGCATGAATTTAATTTTGTGCAGTTGTATTAGTTTGTTATCATCGAACTGAAGTATGTATTCTGATGCTATATGTAAAGCCGAATAGAAAAATTTAAATTACCTTTGTCCCTGTCTACCCAAAAAAAGTTAGGTCTTAATTGTAATTTTCAATACGTTAGAAAAATTGAGATACATGTCATCACAGGGATACAATGACGTGCCTTTCTGGAAAATTTCGAGAACTGTCCGAAACGATATGGAAAAATTCCGAGAATTTCTCGCAAGAAAATTTTTTCTACAAAGTTTCTCGAGACACGTTGCAAATTTCCGAAAAATTTCAAGGAAAGAAATTTCAAATTTCTCGGCCGCAGAAGCGAATGTAAATATTCGGTAAAATACTTGTAATGTAAGCATAAAAGGATGGAATTTCTATAACTGTGTTTCAATAGCTAACTTCTCTAACAAAACATCTTAATCCATATCATTATTCCAATCTAATCGGAAGGCCTTATTTTCCTTACACCACTTGGATTACTCTATTTGCGATAATAAAATTTACAGCTTATGAATCGAACTAGGCCATTTTTCCGATCGAATATTACTAACTTGGGTTCAATTAAAACTTGGAATTGGGCTTATCGACGTTGGTATACACAAATACAAATTAACTTTATTGCACCATGATATACATAAAAAATTACAACAACAACAAGAAACAATAAAGGCACAAAGGCGGACTTATCGCTATAAATGCAATCTCTACACTTTACATATATAACTAAAAATGGAACCGAAATAAGAAATGGCAACATTTTGCACATTCCGTACATAATCATGTCAAAATAGGGTTGCTATGACAACCAATGTTCTTATTCCAGAGATATATATAACGTCAATTCAATAGGATTTGCAGTAACTTTCAGCACTTTTAAACAACTTAAATAACACTGATTGATTAACATTATGGACCATAATTCTGCATTTAAAGTAACCTGCTGTCGATGCAACGTTGTAAGTTTTATAGTACACAATTTACAGACTTTGTTGTTGTATATAGGACGTAGAGATTACGGTTATTCCAATGATTTGATTTGTATTAGGCGATGCCCGCGGTCCCATCCGCGACGCATGCTCTCTGTAATAATTGGTTTAGGGTTTGTTAAAATTGCAAAAAGCGACATCTGTTCAGATTTGTCGATGGAATCTAAAAACATAATGCTTGCAGTCTTCTTGTTTGTTTTTCTTCTACAATTTTATCTTCTTCTGACAAGGTACTTTGATTTCTCAGTGAAATTGTATGGTCCTGTTATGTGGTATTTTTTTAAACGTGTTCTATAAATCTTATCGCAAATAAGATGTAGTAAATCCGAGGTTAAGCATTCCTATGGGTACTGAATGAAGCAAGTACAAAATGTAGCTGATTTCGGTATATAAGCTTTCGAGACTGGGAACATCTTAAATACTGCAAAATATCTGAACAATCTTATTATTTTTTCTAACAAATAAATATATACGGACAAATCACGCAGATTTAGCTAGCCCCAAAGTAAGTTCTAATAACTAACTCAACGGTACTATATTTTGTAACAAATATATATACAGATAAACATTCATTTTTTAATAGCATATGCATGACAAAAAGCAACACATAACACAATTATAAAAATCGCCTTGACCTATTGTACTGACGGTAACATCAAGTAAATTAAGTGCGTGAAGAACATTATTACTAAATTAAAATTGAATTAATCTTCGGTTGACACCAAACTTAATTTACAACAAATTGGATGGCTCAACTAAAACACCTTGTCCGTAAAAACCACAAAAGCTTCCAAGTTGTATAGTGTGACGAGGCCAATTTTTTACAACTTATACATTGTCCTTTTTTATTAAGTACAAATATTTTAAGGGGTGATTCAGTCCATCATATAGAACAACTTTTCCCAATAAATGTATATCGAAATACGAAAAGAAAATTTTCATTTTCCATAGTAATGATATCACGTGACTACTTGATTTGTATGAAAACCGAAAAAATATTTTTCGTATTTCGATATACATTTATTGGGAAAAGTTGTTCTATATGATGGACTGAATCACCCCTTAAAATATTTGTACTTAATAAAAAAGGATATTGTATAAATAGCCAGATTTGACAAAGTTATAAGCTAAGCTTGATGGGTTGACGACATAATCAAAGTAGTGGGTCACACCTGGATGAGAGCAGCACAGGACCGAGATGGGTGGCATCGACGAAGAGAGGCCTGTGCTCAGCAGCGGGCGGAAAAAGGGCTGGAATAATGACAATGATGATATGCTAAGCAAATACAGAAAATTAATTGATTCTTAAGTATATCTAAGAATATAAAAATAAAGATATGCTGAGTCGGGAAATTAAAATGTATATCAGGATTTTCGGGATAACTACGCGTTTGTAAAATATATAGGTAAAGGTAAATAGCTCCATTAATAAAGTTCGAAAATATGTAAACGATAATGAATGATATGAGGTAATCAACAATGATGTTGATGATGATACTGACTTTTCGTGCTAAATTAGCTAAAACAAAACACATCATCAATCAAATGAAGAAATCCGAAGAAAGAGTTACTGTTTATTATGAAATCACCACATTGCACACAACCGTACAGCATAATTTTCTAATAACTTCCTTTTTCAAGGAATATGTCGCATTACCCAAAGAATGTAAATTTACATGCCCATAATTAGCATCACAGCCGAGACCGCCGGACTGAAAGCGCGAGAGAAATTTTTGACGTTTTTGTTATGTTGAGCTTGACATCTTGGGTAATATGCTAATACTTTCCATCATTCCCTTGTGTGTGTTGTGCAACATCTTGTACTGCATATCATTGTTCTAGTTACAGTGTTATCTGTGGTATCTATTTGTTTGTCACTAAGATTCCCGATTACGTTAAGATTTCTGCTTAAATAGTTAGCGATCAAGTTTTTAAAATTTAAGACATCTTGCGCCTTTCAACTTGAGATCATCTCAGGTTGTTTAAGGGTTGGTCTGGGAAATCGCCAGCAACAGACAATGAGGAGATGTTTTAGTGTAGCAAGGGGTTTTCCTAGAAAAAACATTCGCCCAATAGAATAACTCCTAGTAACAAAGCAGTTCATAACATTTTTATCGTTATTACATGGCATCTTCCTAACTCTAGTCCAGGAGTTAAGATGTAGTGTTGTTGAGTGTTAGATGTGGATAATAAAAAAACTTAACAGCTATTATGAAGATTAGATCAGAATAGATTTAGAGGATCCTAGAATGGACAATACACGGCATCACTAATATTTGTTTCTCGTTTCTCTCCAGCTACGCCGCCGAGGAAATGCGGCGTCAGATATTACTTGCAAACCGTTACTTTCCATAATCAGATCTTCCCGCCAACACCGTTCTAGAATCTGAATAAAACAAAGTTAGTCGGATTGTTACGAGCCGTGATACCGGCATAATGTGGCGGCTTCTTTGTATTGCAGATAAAGCAACAAAAGGCCCATAAACAGAATTTTCGCGGACACGTCTCACCTTATTGTTTTAAACGTGAATATGACGGAACAATCGCTAGAATATTATAGGAATTATTTATTCTTGAAGGTTGGATAGCACGACATATACGAGAGTTTTGAAAAGGCCGAGGCCCTGGTATTGTTAGCACTATTATTCTTTAATGAAACTATTATATGGAATTACTCGTAGTAATTATTTATTCACAGACACACACGATACGTCACAGGTACATAAGTAGGTATCTCAGGTAACACGTCTTATCTGGAAGCCTCGCTAGGCGGCTCTGGGGACGAATCTAGCCCGGGCCCCATTGTAGGCACCGTGACTTTCAGCCTCCTATGATCTTCTAATACCGCAGATAACACGGCCATACTGACGACAGCTTCGCCCTCGAAGCTCATAGCTCATCAAGCACCACACCTTCAGTAGCTGAAACGTAGGGAGGGGTTACGGTCCTCCCTGCACCTGCCTGACTCATAGTCAGATATAGCTGAAACGTGAAGAAGGGGGTTACGGTCCTTCTGCACCTGCCAGACATTAAGTCTGAAAATGTGAGAGAGGGTTTGATAGACCTCTTAACACCTGCCGACGCTATGTCGAAACTGTCAAGGCGGGTTGATAG
The DNA here is from genome assembly GCA_963555685.1 of Acrobasis consociella. Classification (NCBI taxonomy): domain Eukaryota; kingdom Metazoa; phylum Arthropoda; class Insecta; order Lepidoptera; family Pyralidae; genus Acrobasis; species Acrobasis consociella. Next base: position 5,951,731 of record OY743124.1, on the reverse strand, counting down.
CCCACCGACACCTATCTGACCAGGAGTCAGAAACTGTGAGAGGGTTGATGGCCCTCTAGCACCTGCCGACACTATGTCGAAACCGTCAAGGTGGGTTGATAGCCCACCGACACCTGTCTGACCAGGAGTCAGAAACTGTGAGAGAGGGTTGACAGTCCTCTATCACCTGCCGACACTATGTCAAAACTGTCAAGGTGGGTTGATAGCCCACCGACATGTGGCTGATATAATATAGAAAACGTGAGAGAGGGTTGATAGCCCTCTAACATCTGTCGACACACAGTCGACACCGTGAAGGTGGGTTGATAGCCCACCGACACCTGCCTGACTATAACTTATAAAAACGTGAAAGAGGGTTGATAGCCCTCTAACATCTGTCGACACTCCGTCGACACCGTGAAGGTGGGTTGATAGCCCACCGACACCTGCCTGATTATAACTTATAAAAACGTGAAAGAGGGTTGATAGCCCTCTAACATCTGTCGACACACCGTCGACACCGTGAAGGTGGGTTGATAGCCCACCGACACCTGCCTGACTATAACTTATAAAAACGTGAAAGAGGGTTGATAGCCCTCTAACACCTGTCGACACACAGTCGACACTGTGGAGGTGGGTTGATAGCCCACCAACACCTGTCAGGCCAAAGTCAGAAAACGTGTAGGAAGGTTAATAGCCTTCCGACACCTGTCAGGCTAGAGTCAGAAAACGTGTAGGAAGGTTGATAGCCTTCCGACACCTGTCAGGCTAGAGTCAGAAAACGTGTAGGAAGGTTAATAGCCTTCCGACACCTGTCAGGCTAGAGTCAGAAAACGTGTAGGAAGGTTAATAGCCTTCCGACACCTGTCAGGCTAGAGTCAGAAAACGTGTAGGAAGGTTGATAGCCTTCCGACACCTGTCAGGCTAGAGTCAGAAAACGTGTAGGAAGGTTGATAGCCTTCTAACACCTGCCAGACCGAAGTCCGAAATCGTGAAGGAAGGTTGATAGCCTCCCAACACCTGCCAGACCGAAGTCCGAAATCGTGAAGGAAGGTCGATAGCCTTCCGAAACCTGCCAGACCGAAGTCCGCAATCGTGAAGGAAGGTTGATAGCCTTCCGACACCTGCCAGACCAAAATCAGATATCTTCTTAAGTGGCCAATTCCAAATATTTTCACAAATCTTTATCACATTTTAGTACAATCAATTGGTAAGTGCATATCACTTTACTGAGTCATACACTTTGGAATTGGCTCTTAATATTCTTATACCACCCCGGCTTTCTTTACTAATATACATTAAAACTTTGTGGTACGGGGATTTCAGATATCTCATAACATTAGAACGAGTCATTTGCTCACTTTGGTCTGAAACTTGCTCTTGTGACCCTTGAGATCTTACCTCTGCCCAGACTATGTGAGATACTTCGCCAAATGCTTTGCAGATAACTTCGACTTTAGGGTCAGCTACTCATTTGTGAAATATGATATGAGGCTTCTTAAAGCATTACTGTTAGGGTCTGCCACCTTGACAAAGCATTAACCGCTGAGGTCTGCCGCCACTTGTCAGAGATGCACAGAATATTCTCAATATTCTCAATCATCAGTGCTTAAAGCAGTCTGTCAGAACAATTTGTAGTAGTTCTTCATAAATTTTACTTCTAGAGCGTCAATCTATCTGAGAGCGCATACTAGCTTACTGCTTCCCATTAGTGATCATGAAATACAGGCGCTCTGTTTTGTGTTGAGTCAGCCTCACATAAGAGGGTCTGCCAGTGTTGTCTGTTTTACTTACATTCCTCATTTTAGACATGTGAAAATTCACCAACACTGCCTTTGAACTCAAATTCTAATCTGATTTTGTCTCTCATATGTTAGACATTTACTAATTCTTTAGAATGTAAGTGACTCTTGTACTACATTTTATTACATCTGCTGTACTGCACAGAACCGTTCATGTTCTCACATTAGGTATTTTCTTCAAGCTCCCCTTACACATAATCTCAGATTGAAAAATGAAATGAAAGGTCATCTCAGCAGATCACATATAACTTTCGGGGTGGGTCTTCAACAGAGCGTCTATGTGCATTTGACCTTATTTCACGATTGCCATAATGTGCCGATTCTCAGGACCTATATATTTTATACCCTTTGGGACATTTAGTTATTACTAGTGTTCACTAATCCAAGTGCGGGTCAAGCCCTGTGCTGCTTAACATGCGTAATCGCTAGTTACGAGTACTTCCGCCTAGGTCATCGAACCCCTCACACTTATAATGAACTTCTGCCACACCATTGACAGCAGTAATTCTTAGCAGCTTCTTCTAGGTCCGTAGCTAATTATCATCGCAAATAGGTACTTATATCTTCTCTCTTCTCTTCTTCTTCTGTCACTACCTTTTTTTAATAGCAAGTATGTTGTAGTTGCAGGCTGCCAAAAGACAACTTAAAAGATTTGTCAGAAACTGATCTAACTGATTAGACAATACATGGACATTACAGTAGGTACTTGACACTTTCAACTTGTGATTTTCATAGTGGCTTCTTGCAAGACTCGCATTATTTGCTACTGATCCATTCTATTTGTACTAATGCAATTTCTGTTGTACTAAAAGTATTTCAAAAGACATCCAAAACAATCTAATTCTGGACATACTTTGTTTTCACTCGAGTCGTCATCAAATTCTGATGATAACTAACGTGTCGATATCTCGTCTCCATTTTTTAGAGAACATTACACAGACTGTACTGACGTAAATTATTTTTGTATCAATTTATTGTCATTATAACAAGTTGAGAGCCTTTACATGTGACGTATCTAATATCCACCATAGCTTGGTCAATATTTATCTCACAGGTCATGTCTTATATTTGACGATCACAGGATGATATTGTTTTTTTAACCATAGACTTACGAAAAGAAATAGATCCTTCTTGTTATCTTTACTATTTATCTTCTCATTTGCTCTGTCAGAATTCTATAACAGATTTTCCGTTTTCGACACCTTCAAATTTTTTTTATATTTCAACAACTATAATCTTTTCAAGTAAATATCTATTTCAATGTCATTTGCTATTTCACTTTTTCCAAGATAAATAAAACTGTCGTTTTCTTTTACCAAGCAAATTAGTTCACCAAGATTTTAATTTTTGAACATTACACCTTTTTCTGCCAATATTTTCAACACGAGTGACCCAAACTTTTATTAACTGAGCTTCATAACTTGAACAACAAGTCTGTTTCTTAACATCGAATAATAACATTAAATTATAAGTTAGCCGACTTTTGTTTATAGAAACATTCCTCCGTGGCATCGGCGACAATCATGGTCATAGTAATGTTTACATTATATTAGAGTCAGAGGCCCTGATTACCTGCGTTGTAATCGCCTCACACGTAGAGTTGAAATTGGGCTTACACCATCTTCTGAGCCTGTACTGAAGAACAAGCGCCCTTTGTTTGTCACAACGGCTGAATGTTCATGTTTCGCCGGACGGTAACTGATAAGGCGTCGACATGTCGTGATCGTGATTGTTGGGAATTATGATGAATAAGTTTTAATGATCATACAACTGATTTGATCCTCATTTTCTTTTGTTCTTTCGCAAAAGCTTTCTAAAGTTAAAACTGTCGGTTTGCCAGTCACCAAATCAATGGCATAGTGGGAAATTATACTCAAGGAAGAGAAATATTTTACATCAAATGTAGAATAGTCATAACACATCCATTGCCAACTTACAGGTCGTAGGTACTTGAGCAAGCATCCACTTTACATTTAACATAAAGGAATTTCACACTTTTAATCAACATCCACTGTAGTGAAAGGAATTACTATTTAGCCAGTTTGAGGTAATGAGAACTTCTTTTCCAAGTAATTGTTTTAAATAACCAAAAAAAAACAATTTAAGTCATACCTGCATTTTGAATCTTCATTATTTTCACATAACATTAGGGTCATCATCTACCAAAAACTACTTGTTGGTCAACACATAGCATCATCATCATCATCATTTCATCCACAGAGCATATTCAAACAGAAGCTTTTCTTGTAACTTTGTTCAGATCGTCTGATCACTTATAGCAGGTGGGTGTCCGACAAACGTTTGTAGATTTGTACCGCTATTAGTCCCGCCCACTGCCGCTTCAATGATATAGTTCGTAGATCTATGTTCACATATGCATCACATCACTGGTACCCTTCTTAACAGGAATAAAACCTAGTTCCTTACTCGCGTTTTTCAATGCCGACGTACTTTTTTTTTTTGTTAGGAACACATTTCCAGTTTCAATTCACATTATCCAAAAAGTATTGTGATAAAATCACTTTTAACTTTCACATCAGTCTCACATTTTAACGCATATCAAGTCCTCTTCGGTTTAGCGTATTTGGGCAATTATCCCACCGCTGTGTTAGCACTATTATTCTTTAATGAAACTATTATATGGAATTACTCGTAGTAATTATTTATTCACAGACACACACGATACGTCACAGGTACATAAGTAGGTATCTCAGGTAACACGTCTTATCTGGAAGCCTCGCTAGGCGGCTCTGGGGACGAATCTAGCCCGGGCCCCATTGTAGGCACCGTGACTTTCAGCCTCCTATGATCTTCTAATACCGCAGATAACAGTATAGATAAAATTGATAAAAAGATGGCTCAATATTATCAGATAGTTTATTCGTGGAAACCATCTTAGATAGATATCCATAGGCACAAGACGGCGCTGACTCGAAACTGCACGAAAAAGGTTAATTCTGAAATTCAATAACCTAAAGAAAATAGTTATCTTACTGAGGTATATTCCGCTACCTAGTGATGATCGTTAACACATATTACACGTTCTCACCATTTCTTTTCACAATTTTAGTAGTTGTAGTAATTTTGCTATTAAATTCTGCAATAAACGATAAATTACCTATAGAAGTATCCTTGATCAGCCCCGGGTCATCGACATCATAAATAGTACGCATACTGACCGGAAATGGCTCAGGGTAGATCTCCCATTATTACTGACCTGATTTGCACCGGAAATTAACTCTCAAGTATGTAATCGGTTCTTTATGTGTGGCCTAAATAGATCGAGAATAATTTTATTAATAAACTAAATGAAATCATCAAGTATTACCAATACTTAGAATTGATTACAATTTTAGATCCAAAAAGCAAATTAAATCTAGTTACTGAAACCATGAGTATATACTCGTATGTATATCATTATGGTTGCTGATTTTTTTGTTATGATATTTTGAATTGCACTAGGGCGTGTTAGGCTCGATCTTTAAATTAAAAATAGATAAAATTTTGCACATAGATCTATTCTTAACTGAGACCCATAGCTTCGCTTTTAATTTTTAATCTTCGGATGCGGGGACTGAACATTGTAGACAGGTCTCCATGGGTACATGTACAAAACTTCAGCTTGAGTATATTTCAGCAACGGCAACGTATCCCGAGTTAAGTAATACTTTATTGTACACCAAAAAAAGCAATTCAAATATTCAAAGATGTTTTCTCGCTAAAAGCGATTTCTTCCAGAAAACCAAAGGATGCAGGGAATTTAAATGCCCAAGATTGGATCTGAGGCACCACAACACCCACAATCACACTTTAGTATGTAAACGATGACCGCGTGATGCTTGATGGATGACTGATGAGTGCATTCGATTCAACTCAGTATATAATCGATCGACCCAATCGATCATAATATAGGTACTTATTTGCATCGAATGCACTGTCTATTGCCTAGCCTAGACTAGTCGCCCCGAACTGTGAACTCGCGAGCCCCATATCTCGACAACATTTAAATCGATTTGAATCAAGTTTGAACTTAAAAAGTCTATTAGATACTTTTACAAGCCTATTAAATTTAATGAAGCTCCGATCAAAACTACTCGAGTTATCGTCAAACAAGCACACATACATACAAATGCCGGTTTGTTTAAGTAGACTCTGAGAACTTCGCTTGCTAGTTCAATAACAACGAGACTGTATTATATTCACTTATTTCAATCCTCAAATTTTCTTTAGTAATATTGTGAAACAGTTTTCCGTGAGCATACAATACAAAAGTATAATTTGTTTGTTCAACTGTGCAGTTTCTAACGTTGGGCAATTGTTTTCTTCTCAAAGTGGACGACTTCAAAACAGGACAGCTGAAAAATTTCAGCCTGAAATTAGGCATCTAAACATCTGAATCAACAATGTCTATTGATTTCAGGTCGTCAACATTATATGCGTAGATTTAGATATAGAGGATTTTCGCAATTTCATTGTTAAATATTTACCCAGTATGAGAAGGTATGTATTTTGGAACGAAAGAAATACTTAGCTGCGTCTTTAATTACAATAACTAATACTTAGTTATGAATATATTATTGCATTTTTATGTATTAAGTACTTTAGATATTTGAATCCAACCAGAGATATTTGACAGAGTTGAAAAAAGAAAATTCTCGAGTGTATGAGATGATTTGACGCAAAAAAATCGAATACTAGATGCCACTCATAGTCTAGAGCCTAGTCAAAACAGCAGAATTACAAAAACAACAAGACTTGGCTTAGAGACATCATAGATATTAATTATTGCTTTTTTGTGCCGCATAATTTACTCTTTTTATCCCTATGGTTGACTGGGAGAAAATGCTCTTGGCATTAAGTCCGACATTTGTTAAAAGTATATTTGTAAAAAATAAAAATAAATCAATAAGAAATAAACGCAACACGATGAAAACAGCAATGTCATTACAGGAATCATAATAAAGTTAGCCACAAATTACACATGGAAAGGTGGGGCAAAAGTCACCCCTCAGATCACGACGTTGATAACTTCTACTAAAAGGCTCAACTTATACCTATTACGTAACAATTTACTCGGGCTCACTATCATCTAGGAACTAATCACCAGTCAATCGAATATATGCTCTATTATTGAACGATAAGGTTGAATTCCTTGTAAGATTAAGATAATGACCATCATCAAGTGTACAGTCAACTTCCCAAAGGATGAATAAGAAAAATAGGGAGGAAATTAACGTTTTAGATTAGATGAGCTCATGGCACGCAATACCAAGTTTGAAATTCCTGAAACTGTAACTTTTTGTTATTTAGTTGCGTTTTCTTTATTCGTTAAGGTTTGGGCTACATCTATTAGCAAAGCACAGCACTTTTCTATGTTGCTATCATAAAAAAACATCTATGTCTATGGTTGCTATCCTATTCTGATGCTCAGAACCGTCATTAGCTAGAGTGTGAGAGAGCGATGGAAAGCTTCAGCACCGGCCGTGCTGATAAGTATTCACTGTTGTTTTTTTGGTTATATTTTTTGACAAGATAGGAATAGATGCGACTTGTTGTAAAAACTCATTTTCAGTACCTTTGATACCTACGTACCTCTAGTGTGTGTGGAATGTTATAATTTATGCCCTAATGTTATATGTTTACTAAGAGTTTAGTAAGATTAGATAAAGGTTTGTTATAAGACCTTCATTTGAGACCATAAAGGATAAGAAACTAGCACACGTGGCTCTATAGCAGTAAAAAGTGATATTTTACTACTAGAAAGTAAATAAGAAATTAATTTAATCATTGATAATGGCAAACCTCTTTCGCTTCTTTAACACTCATTATTATCTTTATTCGGCTTCATTGTTTTCTTCAACAAAGTTTTTTTTTTATATTTATGATTGTTTTTAAAATATTATAATATACATTTATCTATATGTTGATAGTGCTGGATGAATATTACGAAAATAGCTTTCGTGTTAATTAGTAATAGAACAAGATATAGTTTTAAAAACTAATCACAACACAACTATTATATTAATCTTCCTTCATTCTTTTAGATTCTTGAGACCATGACAAATCTTAACTTTATTGTTTTTATCTTCTGCTGTTTAGAAAATTTAATTTACTGCCTATAGAACGGGAGGTCACGACAAATTTGGTAACGATAAGGGATATGGCTGACTCTGGTTTTATAGAATAAAGAGCACCTCTCTGATGCTAAATATGTTGGTCTGCCTGCGTGGAGTGGTTGCGTTACTTAGATATGGCGCCTGAAAAGTTGGTTATCGTGACCAAAAAAAAATGATAAGGGATATGGCTGACTCTGGTTTCACAGGATTAAGAGCATCTCTCTGATGCCAAATATGTCGGTCTGCCTGCGTGAAGTGGTTGCGTTACTTAGATATGGCGGCTGAAAAGTTGGTTATCGTGACCAAAAAAAAATGATAAGGTAAATGGCTGACTCTTGTTTCACAGGATGAAGAGCACCTCTCTGATGCTAAATATGTTGGTCTGCCTGCGTGAAGTGGTTGCGTTACTTAGATATGGCGCCTGAAAAGTTGGTTAGCGTGACTAATAAATGATAAGGTAAATGGCTGATTCTGGTTTCACATAATGAAGAGCACCTCTCCGATGCTAAATATGTCGATCTGCCTACGTGAAGTGGTTGCGTTACTTAGATAGGGCGCCTGAAAAGTTAGTTACCTTGACGAAAAAAGAAAATTATAAGGTAAATGGCTGATTCTGGTTTCAAAGGATGAAGAGCACCTCTCTGATGCTAAATATGTTGGTCTGCCTGCGTGAAGTGGTTGCTTTACTTAGATATGTCGCTTGAAAAGTTGGTTATCGTGAACAAAAGAAAATAATAATAACGTAAATAGCTGACTGGTGTCACAGAACAAAGAGTACCTCTCTGATACAAAATTTGTCGGTGAAGTCTTGTTTGTTTTGTCGGTCTGCCTACGTGAAGTGCTAGTGTTACTTAGATATGGGTATGGCGCCTAAAAAGTATGTTATCGTGATAAAAAGTAAAATTATAAGGTAAATGACTGACTCTGAACGGCTGCATATCAAGCAAAATACATCTATCGTTAGTATCCGATATTATATATACATGCCGCAGTTCACAATTGTACTAACAACAGTTTTTAGTCCAGAACAGCACAAAAATAATTACATAATTTCACGTCTATTCAAGAGTCTAGTCCTTTGACTGCATTATATCCAAAATTGTGGTATTATAGTTGTCTAATTTCAAAAATAGTAAAATAAACTTTAGTCCATTTGTGCACTAAACCTCATTATGTTAACAGGCAAATATTTTTTCAAAACTAAAATACACTTCACCCCCAAACTACACAACCGATTTTGATAAAAGAATGTTCCAAATCGGTGAAGGCACCTTCAAATAATCAGTAAATGCACTTGCATAACTTTAACACGTGGGTAAATGTTATAAATGCGTATGATACGCAGGACTTTAAAATTTTGTTGAAATCAGGCAATACTTGAAGATTGAATTTATAAAACTAAAATTCCGGCGTTAACAATAATACTAATTATTGTTAACGCTGGAATCTTAAAAAGTACAACTGTAACACTAAGTTTTTGGTACAAAGACTTAATTTATCTGGTACTAAAAAAGTAAAAATCGAAAATTTTGTAGTTAGTACATTTGTGAACTACGGCATCAATATTAGGGTGACACAGGGTAGACAAATTCATGTGTTTGTATGAACGCACGCTACTGTATCTAAGTAACGCAACCACTTCACACAGTCAGACTGACATATTTAGCATCAGAGAAGTACTCTTCACCCTGTGAAATTAGAGTCAGCCATTTACCTTATCATTATTTTTTCATCACGATAACTAACTTTTCAGGCATCATATCTAAGTTTCACAACACAAATTTTGTATAAGAGAGGTACTCTTTGTTCTGTGACACTAGAGTCAGCTATTTACGTTATTATTTTTTTCTTTTGTTGACGATAACCAACTTTTCAAGCTACATATCTTAGTAATGCAACCACTTCACGCAGGCAGACCAACATATTTAGCATCAGAGAGGTGCTCTTCATCCAGTGAAACCAGAATCAGCCATTTACCTTATAATTTTCTTTTTTTGTCCAGGTAACTAACTTTTCAGGCGCCCTATCTAAGTAACGCAACCACTTCACGCAGGCAGATCGACATATTTAGCATCAGAGAGGTGCTCTTCATTATGTGAAACAAGAGTCAGCCATTTCCCTTATCATTTATTGGTCACGCTAACCAACTTTTCAGGCGCCATATCTAAGTAACGCAACCACTTCACGCAGGCAGACCAACATATTTAGCATCAGAGAGGTGCTCTTAATCCTGTGAAACAAGAGTCAGCCATATCCCTTATCATTTTTTTTTGGTCACGATAACCAACTTTTCAGGCGCCATATCTAAGTAACGCAACCACTTCACGCAGGCAGACTGACATATTTGACATCAGAGAGATGCTCTTAATCCTGTGAAACAAAAGTCAGCCATATCCCTTATCATTTTTTTTTGGTCACGATAACCAACTTTTCAGGCGCCATAGCTAAGTAACGCAACCACTTCACGCAGTCAGACTGACATATTTAGCATCAGAGAAGTACTCTTCACCCTGTGAAACTAGAGTCAGCCATTTACCTTATCATTATTTTTTCATCACGATAACCAAATTTTCAGGCATCATATCTAAGTTTCACAACACAAATTTTGTATCAGAGAAGTATTCTTTGTTCTGTGACACTAGAGTCAGCTATTTACGTTACTATTTTTTTCTTTTGTTCACGATAACCAACTTTTCAAGCGACATATCTTAGTAATGCAACCACTTCACGCAGGCAGACCAACATATTTAGCATCAGAGAGGTGCTCTTCATCCAGTGAAACCAGAATCAGCCATTTACCTTATAATTTTCTTTTTTTGTCCAGGTAACTAACTTTTCAGGCGCCATATCTAAGTAACGCAACCACTTCACGCAGGCAGACCAACATATTTAGCATCAGAGAGGTGCTCTTAATCCTGTGAAACAAGAGTCAGCCATATCCCTTATCATTTTTTTTTTGGTCACGATAACCAACTTTTCAGGCGCCATATCTAAGTAACGCAACCACTTCACGCAGGCAGACCGACATATTTGACATCAGAGAGATGCTCTTAATCCTGTGAAACAAGAGTCAGCCATATCCCTTATCATTTTTTTTTTGGTCACGATAACCAACTTTTCAGGCGCCATAGCTAAGTAACGCAACCACTTCACGCAGGCAGACCAACATATTTAGCATCAGAGAGGTGCTCTTTATTCTATAAAACCAGAGTCAGCCATATCCCTTATCGTTACCAAATTTGTCGTGACCTCCTAATCTACTATGACAACATTTTACTCGCGACTTCCTTTAAAGCTGCGATACATAAGGGACTAGACCACAACAATAGACAGAAAAAAATAAGACGAATGTCTCTAGTCCCGTTAATATACATATAATTTCTTTGTTTTTTTGTTGTAATCTATATATATATAAAAGAAGAAACTGAATGACTGACATCAACGCACAGCCCAAACCGCTGGGCCTAGACTCCAAATTTGGCATATAGGTTCCTTATGAGGTCTAGGGGTGCACTAAGAAAGTATTTTTACCTAAGGAGTGAAACGGGGGTCCAAAGTTTGTATGGAGAAACAAGATTAGTTTATTTTAAAAAGTTTTGTGCCAGTTTTGGGTCATAAACTCATTTCTCATAAATTAGATAACAGATGGTATCAATAACGGTTACAATAACTATCATTATAGGTAGGTATACGTCAACTGCATGTTCAATATCAATAGAAACTACAAAGGAAGTACTTAATAACTTATTTTATTACAAGTAAAACTTAATTATACAGTTTCGTATTAATTTATCCCGTTTATAAGCAATTTTCTACTGGCTGAAAACTTCTATGGGCAAGTATTTTCTAAGTCATAAAATAATTATAGTGTTTATGTCGGTGGTTCCATATCACTTTAACTAAGCTTTGAGATGGAAATCGTGAGATATCAAGTTCGTAAATAAATCAAGAGTTATTACTGATTAATCCACAAGCTTCAAGTTTATTTGCTAGGCAATTAAAAAAAAAACCTTTTGTTATGAACACCATCTAGTGATAAGCAGCGGAACTACCGAAGTCGTATTAGGTGGTTCCGCTACTTATCTCTATATGGATATCCAAAGCGCCATCTATTGTTCGCCAGCCTAGACTTTCAAGCGTTAAATCACAGATGAAATAACTGTTAAACGGCTCGACCGATTTTAATCAAACATATCCTAGCAAGTTTCTTTGCGGTGGGTGGGAACTTGCTTTCAAGTAAAAAAACGGCATCTAAATCGGTCCATCCGTACGAAAACGACAATGCCACAGACAGACCTTACCGTCAAACTTATAACACCTTTTTTGTCGGGGGTTAAAAAGAAAAGAAAATTAAAATACCTACAACAAATAAGAAAAAACATTGAGTAGAAATAAAATAAAATAATAAAATTACTCATAAGTACAAGAAAACTCGTAATAATCTACAGTAACATTTCCTGTCGCGTGTGTAGGCCGTGTGTGTGGCCAACTGGGCTAAAGACTGTTGACAACATTCCAGTTTCATATAATTGGCGCTGAACCCAGCCCTGCTTCAAAATATATAGTGTCCAGAATGAACACTATCAGTCTTATTACAAAACGCAGACTAACTTTGTTACTAGGTTTAAACCATTATCCCACCAAATCAAGTTGACATCTAGTAATATGCCACTGTCTCATCTGAAAATATCAACTTGATTTGGTCGGATAATTCTTTAAAACTAATAACAAAGTTAGTCTGCGTTTTATAATAAGACGGTATATGTTATGTTTTTTAGCATTTAAGTTGATAAGTTTTATTTTAGTTACAGAGATTACTTATCAAATTTTTTGTTGTCTCAGCACCGAAAGCTTTGATGAAAGTTTTTTGACACACACACTTAATAAAGCGCGACTTCAATCTACAGTATAAATAACTGAAATATTCCAGGAAAAAAGCAATTATACATTTACGAGCTAAAACATGTCTAGTCTATTGTTGTAAGCTATAACAGGTGTAGGTCCGCGAGTTATCTAGAAATGCTTGGGAGAGGCCTATGTCCAGCAGTTTACGTTATGCGGCTGAAATGATGATGATGATGAATAATATTTTAATACATGATTTTAGAGTTTCAAGGTCACAATTACTGTTATTAGTATTACGGGACTTACCGCGATTAATATCCATCCATCATGGTCGCTGGCCGACTGATCAGTCAGTCAGTGACTGGTCAGTCGGCCGGCGACCATGATGGCAGAAGGGCCGTCGAAATATCTGGCAAAAAACGATATTAATCGCGATAAGTCCCGTAATACTAATAACAATATTTTAATACGATGTTATCCCTCTGTACCGTCGATAGTTTACTATCCAGCCCCGTATGGTCATTATTCCTTCAACTCATACCGAGCCGAGCTAGCATTCCACTTTCCCTCCCTTTCTTGTTTTCTTCTGTCAATCTTCGCAGTTCGATTTAATTGGTACAATATTGCAACACCTCCCGCCTGTGTTTTACTAGAGTGCGTGATTGATTTCTTTTCTTTTGCGATTGATAGCCTTCTTTCTTATCTGGGGCAGTGAAGCATCGACTGCCTATTGTTTTCTTCAGGACTGGCTGTTTTATGTGAAATGTTTTTATTTAAATGCTGCAGAGAAGAAAACTGCGTTGTTACACTTTAACATTTTCGTACATTGTTTGTTTGTAAGCTGATTTTTCTATGAAGATTATTAAGTCCTTGACAAGTTAATACTTCTCAATTTTTTGTTTATGGATCACGAAACGAACGAACCCCTACTAAGTAGTGACCTGATCATATTTTCCGAAAAAAAATTGTAAGTAAAATATTTGGAGTGATAAAAAAGACAGATGTTTGAAAAAGTATTGGTGATCCACAATCATACAACACAGTCGCGTTCGAAAAAAGCCACATTGAATCTTTGATTCAGTTGTCGGCAATGACCGCAACCGCATCTTGAAAGTCAAAACTGCCCTAATCTCAAAATCATTAAATGAAATCTAAGACTTTGGTAGTCCATTCAAAACTTCCATGAAGATCGTGCAAGATTGACACCTGTTCAGTATTGCTATATTTATAGCACACGAAAAGTAAACAGATCACGAGCAAGACTCCCGCTGAGCAAACCCAAGCAGAGCGTTGCAACGCGACCATTTTAACAGAACCCCTATACACTAACATTATCTCCCAAGTGACTGCCTCCGTGGTGTAGTGGTTAGAGCGTTCGGCTCATACCCGGAGGTCGCAGGTTTGATTCCCGGCGGGGGCAACGACTTTGTGTTGTTGTCCTAGTTTGGTTAGGAAATGGTAGGCTAATCACCTGATTTTCTGATAAGCAAGATCATCCGTGCTTCGGAGGGCACGTTAAGCCGGTTGTCCCGGTCACTGTCTTTGACACAGGTCGTTACCTAAAACCAGAGGCCTTTAAGGCGGTTTAAAAACTCTGACACTAGTGTTAGTCACTAATACACACGATAAGAAGAAGAAGATCTACCAAGTAATAACATGGAGGATTATGCTCAGTGACTGATCAGTGATCATGATCGGTATAAAGTAATGTCTCTCATTCGCACATAACAATAGCAAAGTGTGAGGAGTTGTGAAGCATTCTTTATATTATCGGTCGTCATTTAAAAATATTTTCGATCGGAGCTTAATAAAATTTGGAACCTACGTGAGAAGATGCCACTGAGAGAATATTTAATTTCGAAGATGAACAAAATAAGGCAAAATTGGTCAAAAGATTGCCTTGATATGTAAATGAGTTCACAGTTAGGGTTAGGGGCGAACTATTCGTGAGCAGGAAAAACCAAAAGCGTACTCTGTCTTAAGATTCCTCCAGTGTAAAGAAATTACTGGCCATAAAACTCTTTACTATTAAAATAAAAAACTGAGTGTCGTATACTCGGTTGGAACCAAGTTACAAAAATTTAAGCCCCTAAAAAAACCCAAAGTATTCCAGCCCCTAAAAAGGTTGTGACGGAAAAATCTCCATTTTTTTGCCTGTCCCCAATTGCCAAGTCCATACCGTCCGTAAAGGGACTCCGTTCCAATATCTAAGTATGAAATTATAACAGTTCAAGTTAAAGTGGTGAGTCGAATTCATCTGGTCATCGTGGGAACTTCGGCGCTTGCTCAAGAAAGTCAGTTGTGGTCGCTCTGACAGGTCTAAATGTGGTTTCTTCGCTACGTTCAACAGCAACGAATATCTTACTTATGTAAGTGTTTAGTGAGATAGTTGAAAACCGTTCCCGATCATTTTTATTCCTAATTTTTAATTTGTTCTGGCGGCTCCGTACAATAAGACGAAGCATACGCAAGCCAGCAGCTTGGTCACACGACATCAAAACGACGGCCGATCAAGACCAAAATCGCCGAAGCAATCAAAAAAAATCCTAAGTAGAGGCATATTTGTTTTTCATTTGCATTTTCGGTATCATAGATATGTTGAGAGAAAGGAGAATTTAAATCATTCCTAAGGAGAGTGATGACATCAGTTGTCATCAGGCAGGCCGCCGGACGAAAAACCACAGCCAAATTTTTCTTCCCCACTTCGCACGATGTTCTGCATACCTACATATCATCACAGAGTTTAATATACGATATCCTCTATCTACGAATAATTCCTCTATGAAGAAATAAAAGCGGGCAGCGCGACTAAAAAATGAAGAGGAGTGTTAGATTGTAGTGTTAGAATATTTAGCATTGTTTGTTTGTGAGTACTTGAGAGGTACCAAAAATCCTAAGTCAATGTCAACATTCCTAACATACAAATTAACACAATTCCTCATTTACAATATTGAAATCGATGAAACCAATACCAGTGACCAGAGAAATTAAATTATCACCATGTATGATCCACAAAGATCAATAGAATGGCAACACATTACCCTTTAATGCTCAAATGAAGCATGAATAGAGAAAGTGGTTGAAAACTGTAACGGAACAGAAATACACACACGTGCTGGTTCGCACGGCTGTTTCCTATTGATTTAATGCAAGGTTCGAGGCCAAGGTGGCTGGTTGCGTGCTGCATCAATAAACAATCGACAAAGATGACCCTGAGGCATATTTATTAATATCTTGTAGGATTAACAATGGATTCCTAGGATGTCTTGCGTGGATGAAGAGGAACTCTTTTCTTAGTAAAGTTATGTATAATTTTCAATAATCATAACTTTCAATCCCTGTAAGAGATAAGAAAATAAGTAAACTGCGACGTGAATATAGTAAAGAAAAGAAGTATGAGCATAATGCATTCTATATGTAATATTCCAATTTCTTTAGCATCCTTTCCTCTAGAAGAAAATAAAACTAATCATATAGGAGGAAAAGGATAAGGATAAAGATCTTATTATTATGTGGGCATAAGACATGCCCAAAAATTATGATATCTTTTTTGTTTTTTCAATTGTTTTTAGTCTTTAGTCTAACTCTCATCTAGGTGTTTCGCTCCTTCGCATGCCTTTCCTATGAAATATAAAATCAACGATAGCAAATCTTTAAGAATCAATTTATTACCATAATATAGCTTCCTTGCAGGCTTCAATCAGTGTAAGTTAACACAAAAGAGTACTTACAGACAACAAATAAATGGTCAGTTATCGGAAACTGTTACCTCATTACACTAAACAGATCAGCTTTGTGTTGCAATGGCCTATTTTCAGCTGAAACGTTTCACTTAGATCATTACAACTCATTAGAAACTGTCCAATTAAGACTTCCAACAGCGTGTTTTCTTGTGAAGACATAATGAGAAAACATAATTATGATACCACTTTCATGTACTTTTCATTTACTTCCATGATCCAGACCAGAAAAGAAAATACGAAGAATTTAAAAGCTACTGCCCTTTCCGCGATAAAAACAACAAAGTAGATTTAATTTTGACTCTTTTTAGGGTCCAAAGGGTAAAAACGGGACCCTATTTCTAAGCCTTCGCTGTCTGTTGGTCTGTCCGTCTGTTTGTCACCAGGCTTTATCTCAAGAACCGCGATAGCTAGACAGATGAAATTTTCACAAATGATGTATTTCCATCCGACGTGCTGAAACGCTAGCCAGCTTTAAATCTCAAGTGAAGTCACACTATCTATGCCTAGTTTGATTTCCTTTTTTTTGTTTTCTTTACATATCTTTTTCTGGGTATCTTTTCTGTGTACATTTGTATTTATTATATGTATTTATAATATTTATGTATGTATAAGTATATTTATTAATTGTATCTACAGTTTTTATTTTTCTTATCCCTTGCCTATAACCTATAACTTTGCACCTCGCCTGTTTTCGTCAAACATCTCCAAGTACCTCGGTTGCCTGGAAGAGATTGCAGTTGCGATAAGGCCGCCTTTTGACATCTGTTTTATGTATCTATTACTGTGTTACTGTATGTTTTGGTGCAATAAAGATTTTAAATAACTAACTAGCCAACTATTTCTGTTGCCGCTGTAACAACAAATACTAAAAACAAAATAAAATAAATATTTAAGGGGAGCTCTCATACAACAAACGCAAGCTTAGCCCGTTTTTTTTTTCAATTTAATGCCTACAATCACGCTGAGCCTGAACGTGACCTTCGGGTCTTAGGGACCTGGCCTTTGTCTGTCAACCCTGTTAGGGATAAAGACTTGAAAATTTATACCATGTCTTTTGCGTACATTTCTCCCCGCAAAAGACGTCGTTACTAGTCTGAAATATAAAGAACTGATATAGTCTAAAAGCAAACACTGCAAACGATCATTATTCCCCCGTGACGGGAAGCAAGACCCATTCCTTCACAACTCTATACTAAATACTTACCTACTTATTTTCATGTTCGATCCCTTGATTATTATTTTTTTTACTTCAACCAGCAAGGAATATGGTTAAGCTTCAAAACACGGTTTATCAGTCCACGATTAGGGGTAACCTACTATGGATTGGATACATCTAACTAATACAATAGCCATCGATGTCTCACACTTTGGCTAAGGCCTCTTTCTCACTTTTCATTTAATACATGGATAAGAAAACTAAGCTCACATCACGTTGTTATACTTTCCCTAAAATCAGCCGGTTACACAACACATATGTTAAACTCTCGAACCTATCTTTACTGCAGATAAAGTTACGAAAGTCCGCCATTTCATGACATAAGAGGCTAAAATGTCGCATCTAAATCAGGACACGTGATAGCCTGGAATCGCCAGCGACCCTACAAGGCATAGAAAGCCGGAAAGTCGTGAGATGGCCGATTGGGCATCAAAACTGCCGGTGTGTAAACAGCCTAATGGCTGGGCCGCGAGCGATTTGAGATAGTTATGTTACGATGGTGATGAAATTCTAAATTTGCGCTTTTTGACACGCAACTTCTTCATCATCAAGAAACTATTTTTGAAATTTAGCAATCTAAATAAAGTCACTAATGATCCTACCCTCGCTAATTAGGGAGGAAAAGACGCCAAGCAACTTCTTAGGTAAATCGATTTTTTGAAGAATCAAGAAAAATCTAAAAAGCACCACAATCTACGAAACAGACTGTAGAGTCAAAGATGCAACCAGGTAAGCATTAACATGAAAAGAATGACCTAAAACGATGCAAAGGTAAACTAGCTGCGAGTGAGTTTCCCTTGTGGGCCTTGTGGCCCTTGTGGCCAATTTTTTTTATCGCATTTTTTGCGTAAATGACAGTGTTACTTTCACCGGTCAAAAAATCAATTACCGAATGCCACACTGAATTGCGTCGCAAAGGTTTTGCAATGTACCATAACATCCTCGTAGATCACAAGCGCAAAATATCGAGATCATGATAACCCGAATCTAACAATGGATTTCGAAATGAGACAGGAGTAATCGGATTACCGCAGTGTAAGCCAAAGGGTAACTGCTTTAACCTATTTGAATTCAATTGTATTCTTTGAAAAGGAGAATTCCAATTAATTTCGTGCGCAAGTCGTAGGTTTGACGATGAGGCTCACATTTAAGGTTTGAACCGCGTATGTTGGCAACCTTTTATATGCAGATGGATCAACGGAGTCGGTATCAGTTCCAGTCGTTCTAAATGTTCAGCTTGAACAGCGGTCTCTAGTTAAGTCAATTTAGGTTTTATTTTGTAGGATTGAACTTCTGTGCCTACGAAACGGCAACATTCGGCAAAGCAGACCGGCTAAAATGTTGTCGTAGATTCTCTATGATTGACAGGATAGAAAATGTAACTATTTTATTTATTTCTGTGAAAACAAGTAATCATTATTGAACTAAATGTAAAAACTAAATTAAAAATCTAAACTATTTATATATTTATAGAGAATTTGATACTCGACGAACGATAAATGGAAAAAATACTGGTGAGAGCATAATAATAAACGGCCCATGGTCATTGTTGAATTAAACGTTTTATTTACTTAAGGACTTCCTTGCTTGTTTCGGCGAAACTTCGCACATCCAATGTGGGATTTTCATCTATAAGACATTTAGGTTTTTAGCTTTTAGCTCAAATAATGTCCCGTTGCTGCCAAGGCAAGGACCCCTGGTCCTGAGTCCTGACATAGTTCAAAAATAATGAAATTGCTTTCTTTTTAGTTAAATTTTGACTAATTAGTTTTCTTTTATTTTGTTTTTCTCGCTTTTGAAACAAAAGATCATTTACTTAATACTAAAGAATCAAATACAAAAAACCCTTAATGAGTCAATAACAAAAGCAGGAAGTAGCTCAAAATCCATAACACCGGAGCGCCCCTAACAAGCCACCCCGTGGAGATTAGGAAAGCAACCCTAACTAAATATTAACGACACATAAACATGCAACTTACCGCACGCATGAAAAATCATAACAAGGTGCACTATGCTTAATTAATTTAAAAATGCACCGCACTCTTGGTGACAAGTTGTAGACACACGAAATCTGGAATGGTCATATAAATAGAAAGTTCGTAATAAAATGTGGGAAGTTTCTACTAATTTTACAATAATATAGGTACACTTTACAAGTCATTAGCGGTCAATTATTGTACATTGCTTAGTTGTATCACAGATTACTTAGAGAACGTTAGTATGAATGAATGAACATTCATTTTGATATTTAGCATTCATTGGTACCAAAGACCAAAAAAATTTTTCACCTTCTATAACTATGATAGTTAATTAACTACCACACAGTGAAATGACTTAGTTTCTTCGTGTACTTATGTGAAGTGGCCAACATTGTTACTACCACGTCGCTACTTAGGTACTATCTACATTTAGTTTTACCCATTTTACCTACGTGCTTTTAAGAAATGCTGTTGTCAAACCAAGAATATCTTCCGTGTTAGAATCAACCTTTTTGATAATTAACCTAAATATAAAATCCCACTTGGCAAAGGTCTCCCGGATCTTCGTGCAAAACTGGTTTACAAAATCACCATACAAAGAATTGTTTATTCCTGTCTATACTCACGTCTACACGCAATGCACTAACACTAACACCGCGCTATTGACTTAAACACATAACGGATAATCGTTGCGCTTGCGCAAGTATTATCAAGCGACCGTAATTAACAATCATCGTTTTCATTATACATACATACATACATACTATCACGTCTTTATCCCTAATGGGGCAGACAGAGCATTTTGGGTCTTGCGGTTCTATGCAGAGCCCAGGGCCGCAAGACCCAAAAGCCACTTTTAGCGTCATGGTTGGTGAGAAGATGGAAAAGCAATCAATACAGTGATGGGGTGCTAGCCGCATCGCCTGTTAACATGATTTGCATTTTTGCCCATTCCCTCGATCGGCTTTTACGATCTGCGTGGGAAGAGAAGCAGCTGGTACATTCTAAGTTTTTGTTTATTTCTCCCAGACCAGCATGGGAGTCTTCATTATTCAATTTAATAAGGGACTACGACCAACAGTAATGGAGTGAAGTCTTTCATTCTATGCGTGTTAATAGCTAACACATTGTGACACATTATTCGAGCTGTCTAATGCCTAAGGACAGATTCTGACGCAGCTCAATGTTTATCAAACCTTGTAGAGTTTTACCTGAGGGATAACCAAAGATCTAGATGTACATCTAGGTATGTGGGGATAACGTTTTAAAACTTTGGTCCCTGGTCCGAGACGAACTAAACCTGAGCCTGCTTTTATAAACTGGAATCATAATTTTGTATTCTTTGATGTGTTTTAACCTGTTCCACAGCCTGTTTTTACCTGTACCCCGGTGTCATTTTTTCATGAGGGCAAAAAAATAAATTTTATGAAACAGAGGATCTTTTTCCGTATTTGGACTAATCAAGGCTTGAAACAAACATGATGCCGCGCTCTTTTCGGTGTAGTTTTTTCCATTCTATTCTGTTTTCCGCCAACCTCATGACATCTTGATGCGACACTCCCGTCACCTTTTTCTTGACTTGCTTCATATAGCTGTGCCTGGGCTTTCCTCTTCCCCTACTTCCCTATATTATAAGCCGTATCAAGTGTCCCATATTTGTCCTTCCGACTAATGCCAAAGACAAAAAAAAGGGTTGTTCTCTGTTTTTATTTTCATTTATTCGGAAGATCAACAGCGTCAACAAAAATATTACAATAAATTTAAATATCTACTAGCCGATAACAAAAAGAACTGTACTGATATTATCACAGACATAGATATAGATAGACGACTTAAATGCACCTACTTCGCGTGTAAGTTCTCAGACAAAGCGTCGAGGTTGGCCGCCGCTACTGACAGTCCGCGCGTGTCTGTGATTGCAGCGCCGGACGGCAGCGAAAAATAAAGAAATGCCTCTTTGCATGATAATAAACTGCAACAGCCCAAAAATAGCAAGCGCCCAAAGTCAAGAACATATTTCCTATCACCGCTACATTATTTTAAAATTATTTTATGCGTAAATTCATTTTATAGTATTTTATGCAACAGTTGTATAAGAGGGTTCAAAATATGCGAGTGGCGCAGGTTACGATGCAAGCTTTAGCGAGCATCGTAAGAAGACGCCATTGAGCATTTTTTGACGTACTTATACAACGTTGCATACAATACTTTTTCTACGACTATATTTACTAAATAAAATACAAAAATAAACAAAGAAAAATATGAAAATGTATGACATCATTTATGTTTGGTAGAAAATAGGCATCTATGGTAAACTTTTTTTTTTTTTAATTGACGTCTCCCTAGTGAATAGTGAATCACGAATATATTAATAAAACGTTTTTCTTATGTTGGCAGTATGATAGATTCAAAAAAAAAAGGTTCTAAGTCTATGGCTAGGAGTATCGTTTTGGCGAAATAACGATACAAGTGCTGTTATGGGGAATAGACTATAGACTTTCCTGAAGTCATAAATAATCAATGTTCTTATAATAGTGTTCGTGACTATGTAAAAGGCAGATAACAGTAGAGGAGTAGAAAAAAACAATTTTTTAAGTATTCCAAGCTATGATTCCAAGATTATACCTAAATAAGTATAGATTAAGGTTAAAAAACTACATTCACATTACATTGCCGCGTTTGCTTTGAGCGTTTGATCCGACGTTGTGTGTTAAGAAGCAATGAATATCGAAACAAGCGATACTGTCGCGCATCTCTACGACGTCGTGGTACCGGCAATTTCTCATTCGTCAGTAAAATTTAGCGACTAGTGTTGTTTATTCTTCAACATATACCAATAATCGATTTTAATCGATATCGGACTGACAAATGGTATCAACTATTATTAAAGAGCCAATTTAATAGATATTGGTATAAACAAGCTTATTTCCTAATTTACACTTTAGAAAACGAGGGTAATATTTTCAGAGTTCATGTATGTAATATGGTCGCTCATGTTTATTCTTTGAACATATACTACTGGTCACACGTTGGTGAACAAAAACTGCGCGTGCGTCACTACTCACTGCTCGTTAGTGAGTCGTCCCTACTGAATTTCCATTGAAGCGGTCGCAATGCGTGAGTATATTTTCGATATCTCTACGCGGAGTGAGACAAGCCTGACATGGCTAAGAACGACCGCAAGGGAAGTTGCTTTAACGTTAAAAAAAACGCATTGAAATCGGTCCATCCGTTCGAGTGCTACGATGCCACTCTTTTTCGTCGGGGTAAAAACAGAATAAAATAAATACATCCCATGCAACAAACGTGTTTCTTTTTAGATAATGGTACGGAACCCTTCGTTCGCGAATTCGACTCGCACTTGGCCGATTATTTAAGAATAATAATAGATTTATTTTTAAAATTCAATTAAAACATTTACATAATTTGTAACTTTTAGTTTTAATTTAAATTTTAATAAATTGGTTTAGTTTGAATTTCAGTTATATTGAAATAAATTATTTGAGTACAAATATTTATTCTTTATTATCAAACAATTTTCCGTTTAGAATCATTTGTTTATCCAATTTCATATCATTCGTCAATCAGATAATCGATTGTGATTTTTATCACAAATCGATTAACTCGAATGTTAATCGATCGTATGATTAGCGAGCGCGGAGTGAGCGAGCGAGACCACAGATATAAAATCTATGAGTGTGAGCGAGACGATCAGGGTGGCGGCTTGCGTCTTCAATAAATCGTTTAAATTGTAGCGAGCGGTTTCTTTGAATCGGTTTGAATTTCTCGTCACTAAAATTGCTTGTGACGTCACAGTAGGCATTAAAAAAGTTGGCACGCTTGGTTTCCATACAAATCTTGATACGGGCGTTATCTATTACATCTATATCTGTGGATATTATTGTATTAGTGCAATAGGAATAATAAGTCCAAAAAATGCTTGACCTTGACATATTGAGAGTAATGTATAGCCCCAAAGCTATGCTTGCTTATGTTATGAGGCGTACAAAAAAATCCATTCAACCAAAAACTACGCAAGAATACAATAAAACAATTAACATTTGCATAAGACAATCGGCTTAATAAATAGTTATTTCTCAAACACATTAAGAGAGAATTCGCATCTGTCGCATCATGTCATGTCATGGCTGTCTTATCTCAGTCCCTTGGCCTCAAGGTTAAAACTTCAATGGAAACGTTGGCGGGAGATGTGATTGCAATATTTTAAGAGCCTTCAACACCTTTGTAACTATCCCTTTGTGGGCAAGTGAGCTTAAATTAAAAAAAAACAGAAGCGTCACTTAATGACACTATAGGTTAACTAGTACGTAAACTCCTAAAATAAGCATTCCCTAATGTGGAGGCAACGTGAACACAACAAAGGAGGAAACGTGAAAACATATAAAGAGGTTAAGAACTTAGCGGAAGGAAGAGAGACATGGAAAGCACTCCACCGACAAGAGCCCAGCTCTTAAATATAAGAAGAAGAATGTGGAGGCCACATGTGTCCTTAAAAGAATTCCGTAAAAATATAAATGTTGTAGTTACTTAAACTTGTATCTCAAAAGTCGTCATATAAAGTAAAATTTAAAAAGTAAAGACAGTACTAAAATCTTCCAAATTCCTACCATAACTTTCTTTCACTTCCTACATATATCTTAACAGGAAGCTTTAACAAAAACGATAATATAAGTATTTAAAAAAAAAATAGAGCATAAAAACACGACTGCTTACCACTTTAATTTAGTAAAATGCCCTCTTATATCTACTACTATAGATTCGTGCAACGTTCTGTACCCTCTCTATTTTAAGAAGTGAGTCAATACATTGATTGCGTTCGGAGATGCACCTTTTGTTCAGCGCTCTTTGTTGTAATTAGCTGGTAATTTCATTGTCTCGTTTTGGTTTCGAGCTTCACAAAGGAATGTCTTGAATGCAGTAACTTTGGTTGCGTAAATGTATGAGATGTATATATATATAAAATAACTAATTAACGATTTAATAAATAATAATAAAACTCGAAGATGTTTCGTCAAACTCACCAAATATGACCTACATTGGAATTTGTTATTAAAAAAAAGAAAAGATTAAAGTGTAAAAAAAGTCACCATATTATGAGATACGCTACTGCAAGTGTACGCTAATTTCACAACCCGCTTCAACGTTTCCGTAGTGTAGCGGTTATCACGTGTGCTTCACACGCACAAGGTCCCCGGTTCGATCCCGGGCGGAAACATCTGTTTTTTTTGCAATTATATTTTTTTATACTATTCTACAAAATAATTAAGTGGGTAGGAAGACATTTTGTTGCAGTTTCCTGCACCATTAACCAGATAATGGAACACGAACGCTATAGGTAGATGGATGCTAGATATATAAATATGTATATACGTACTGACAGATCACACAGATTGAGCTAGCCCCAAAGTAAGTTCGAGACTTGTGATATGTAAATATATAAAGTTTAAAAACTTTATAGATGCAATGATATATCTATTGATTTTTGATTTCGTAGGGTTTGTATAGGTATCTTTTATTCTACCTCGTATTGAGTCAAGTTTCGTAGCAAGACCTATAGGCAACGCTTGGTAAATTTACATACATAAAGTTTTGCCATACTTTGTGTGTCTGTAAGAATTAGATTATGTAGAAATGAAAGATAAACATTGCGACCTAACCGCAATGGAGTTAGAACAAACCTAGATGATTCTCATTACATTCCAATTACAAACCAGCCATGGATCTAAACGGGAAATAACCAAACTCTTATCAGAATTCAGTTTCCTTATTTACCTAAGTTTAAACTGGATCAAGATTAATAATCCGGAAAGGCATTGACAATGGGGTACAGACAAGAGGTGGAAAAGGCGTAATTAACGTTAGAAAGTGGTGCGGCATGGTGCGGCCTGCGCTGCCTAGGGATCGGTGGCACAAAATACAGAATGTAAGGCGCTGGACACACAGAAAAAAAGACGTAAGCGTAAGACGCAGACATATTATGTCTCCTCCGCGTTTTATGCAAAATGTATACAACCGTCGCGTCGCAGAACACACAGAAAAGACGAGCGCCCCGTCGCGTCCTTGCCAAATATGCAATTGCATATGAGTACGTACAATAGCGTGCATTTCATATAGACACATAGAATTTGTCTACCCTGTCCACCCTAATATAATGTCAGATACTAGCGAGAAATGTATTTTGGTCGATATGGAGGCCGTTCTCGTAATTTAGGTAAGATTATGCATATCCTGTAAAAAATAGTGCACGTCACTGAGTACATATGGTTACAGCCAGAAGCAGTAACATTAAAAAGTTATATCCTTCGAATCCGCGTATGTAGTTTGTTTTTACAGAATATGAGGCAAGTTTATGCAATGCGTTCCGAAAGATGGACCAAAATTACGACTTAGAATTTTTTTTGTGCAAAAATTTCTAACATTACATTCCACGTCCCTGACGTGTGGAAGAATAAGTGGGGCGACTAAGCTGGAAAAAAAAACAACATGGTGCCTACCCTGAAGTGTATGAAACACAATTATCCGATAAGGATTTTGATGGCATGTCCTTCGCAAGGTTGAGTGGTGGTAATGGTATGGTTTGCACTATCTTTACTTTGCGACTACGGGATCGTTGGGTTTCTATTGACCGGCCTACGCGGAAGGTGACCCAGGCTAGTTCCTCGTTAGAATAAACAATTTGCAACCATTCAGAAATTGTACATTTTTAAAAGGTTGAAAGGAAGAGATTGCTAGGCGGACTTATCGCAAAGTCCGCCTTTGTATTTCTATTTTGTCTTTCCTTTTGGCTTAATGGCGTAATATAGAGTATTTTGTAAACATTTTGTTGTCTTCCATGGCAGTTTGAAAAAAAAACCATTTATAAGTTGCCTTCTTTCTTTAATTCTTTCCCGCTTTCCGTATTATGTACGATATGCTATCGTACATCCCGATAAAGTTAAAAGATATATGTTTTCAGCTTATATGATCATATTATTCGTGGCATTGCGTCTACTTCGTAAATCGAAAGGAAGTAAGAAAGTAATTAGAAAATTTCATTTTGCAAAGGAATTTTTACAAGAGAATCTATTTTGAAAGTTCACCTGGTATTTAGAACAGACCATATCTATCAGAAAGTAAACAGGGTTTTATCGTAGTAATAAAATGCCAGGTGCTTTTATGTTCACCGCAAGTTGTACCGCGACGAGTAAGCATAATGCTTGTGCTACTTACAGGAAGCAAATGGAGGGAGAGATTCCACGTGTGACATTGTTACAGTATTAACCATAGATTTAAAAATTCTAGGTCTATAGTAGACTAGGCTCCCAAAATTTGGTGTATTTTTGAATCCATATTGTGAACCTTACATACATTTGATGAATGTAGGATTTTAACACGTGATTTTATGATCCTTTGTGTAGCCTTACACTAAGTATTTACATATTTGATTAACTTTTACTCGATACTTTTATTTAAAGAAACTCGTACCTCGTTTATGATTTTTTTCATAGTTCTCTTGTATTACGTACTATCACGTCATAAAATTAATCGTACACAAGGGAAATAACATGTTCTAAACATTGACTAAAAATTATTTCTACACATCGTTTATTTTTATAGTAATTAACGAAAACAGTTTTGAGACTTACGACTTTTACTTCTGAGTCTATACGCATGAGGATGAAGTAAGCGATAAATGACTTTATTGCTTGGGAATAAAATCGACTGGAGTAGCCCGCTTCCCCGCTCGCATTCCCGCTGTGCGCGTCTTCCGAGCAAGACCTATGTCAGTTGTGCCCGCGCCGGACGACATCAAATCCACGGAAATATTTCTATATCTCGTTCAAAATGGGTAACAAAGTTAACAAAAAACACATATCAAAAAGGAAAAATGCTAAACGATTTAAAGAAGCTAGTAGAATTGCTAGGGAATCGAAGACGTAAGTACTTACCCGTTACTTTCATTTCAAAAATTTGTATGTAGGTATTATTTTATTATTATCTTTGCAGTAGGTATTTACATATTATTATAAATAGGTTGGTGTTATATCAAGTAATGAAAAAACTTAGAAGATAGTAGGTACCTACTTGTTGTTACGCGTGTCGTAAAGGTAGATCAAGGGAATGGGGCGCCAACTTAGGGATTTGTCTATAAATAATAGGTACCTTGACGACGAGCTAGCGTATCATTATTTAGAATTTCTCTCTACCTGGATATAGGTATGTTCACCATTTCGCTAAGGCTAACAGTGGCTTTAGAGTCATCGACCTTTGACTCTGACTACCCTAGAAGGGAAAAGAAGTTATTCTGTATTATAAATATTGTAAATATTTGTTACTACACGTAAGTAACATGTTACTTTGCCTTTCGTAGCTTCTTTTGCGCTATAGTACTAAATAATAGCGGAAAGCAATTTACATCTACCTACCTTGATGAAAAATGTTTACCCTCCTTGCCTTGCACAGTCGAGTAAAAAGCGTCGTGTCCTTTTACGTCATTTTTAGGGTTCCGTACCCAAAGGGTAAAAACGGGACCCTATTACTAAGACTTCGCTGTCTGTCCGTCTGTCTGTCACCAGGCTGTATCTCAAGAACCGCGATAGCTAGAGAGTTGAAATTTTCACGAATTATGTATTTCTGTTGCCACTATAACAACAAATACTAAAAATTTAATAAAATAAATATTTGAGGGGGGTTCTCATATAACAAACGAGATTTTTTTTGCTCTTTTTGGTTCGATTCAATAATGGTAGATACTTGAAATATTCACAAAATACTTAGTTGTATTTTTGTTTTAATAATAAATAAAAAAATCAAAATAAAATAAATATTTAAGGGCGGCTCCCATACAAAAAACTAGATTTTTATAGATAATGGTACGGAACCCTTCGTGCGCGAGTCCGACTCGCACTTGGCCGGTTATTATATTATTAGTACGGTTTTACCCATAAGTAGCTTCAATTCTATTCGAAATAGGTATTACTTCTTCGTCGTATCAGCCGTGCAATGACATGACTGGCAGTCCACTGCTGGCCTTAGGCCTCTCTCAAGAATTTCCAAAAGGACCGACCGGAAGTGGCCTGCATCCAGCGTCTTCTGCAGGACGGAATCTTGTTCAGCTTGTCCGTCTAACTAGCCGGTGATGGGGATCCTACGCTGCGCTTGGTAGGTTAGTATTGTACAGTTCAGAATTTCGAACCCTAAAAAAAGGACTTAGGCTACTCGTAAGTATCCAAAATTCCGAATTCCTGCATGTACCTAAGTAGATACCTATTATTGAAAGCCTATGCGTGTTTCCCATATCACAAATTTCGCAATTATTGAAAAAAATAATTTTATTTACAGAAAGATACATTCCTGTTTGGAACAAAAAAAACCAGTGGAGTCGCCAAATGAATTTGTTGATTTAGTCCCGGTTAGAGATTATATGGAAAAGTTAGTATAATTTTGATAAAATTCTACCTAATAAAATTGTTATCTATTTAGTTATTTTATCGTGATAAAATAGTCAAAATGAAATTTAGATTAGGTAAAATATATGAAACTCGAGAGAAAATTTAATAACAAATTATGATGTTTTGACATTGCGTGCTACCTAAAGTATTCATTGATCGAGATGAAAAACTGGACTGTTACAAGTATTTTTATGTTTTGTGCTTCATGTCGAGTGTTTGTCAAGATGAGATGTCGAGTGAAGGTATCTATCTATATGCCGGTGTGTGACATCGATGTGTGTGTCTTGGCTCTAGTCATTCAGTGGAGCAAGCGGTTATCTGAAGTGTCCTAATATTTGTTTAAAAATGTGTTTTAGTGTCTCAATATATCGGACATGGGCATTCCATGCTAATCTGGGTGCAAAGAAAAAACATAAAATTCTCTCGTGAGAAAAGAGAAATACAAAGTGGGCTGCTGTATTTGCTAAATAAATAATTATTGTTTTTTAAATTGAAAACATGAAATCTTATCATTAATTTATCACAATAAACGCTTGTGCGTTTTGGAATATGGTGTCCTAAATGTTATTACTGTAGCACTTAGCAAATTTACTATCACTTTGCAATTGGCACAATATTAATCAGATATTATTATTTTTTAGGTCACCAGCATTAGATGTAGCGTCTAATATGATTACTGTGCATGATGCAAATCTGCAACTACCAGAACATGTTAGTTCATAGATTTTTTTTAATATTGAATATTTTTAAACTACATTGACTTATTAACATGTATCTAACTCAGTAATTTATATCAGTATGTACATTTTTAGCTGCATACGAGCACTGAAAATAATAGTAATACGGATGATATTCTTTTCAATAGTAATGAATGTGAAGGTAAATCGGAGACAATACAACAGATAACAAAGGATGCTAGCTTGGTATGGTGATCTTTTCTTTCTCTTTTCTAAACACTTTTCTATTCTTAATCAATGTTTTTATCTCTTTAATTAGATGTATATGTCATTATAACGATAATACTTATTGCTAACGTCTTTGTTCTAGGAATGTAAAATACTAAACGGCAGACGGATCGTTAATATTCAAGCTCTTTTGGATAAACTAAAAGATATATCTAATCACAACTCTCTTTTTAATTGTGGCTTGGGTTCTGTAGAGATAATATCTGAAGTACAAAAAGGCCTTTACTCTCGGTTAAATTTTCAGTGTTTGATGTGCAAGAAAACATTTGCGATAGAGACAACCGATCAGGACATAAATAAAGAAGCCATAGCTGGTATTATAGCCAGTGGAGGTGGCTATTCTCAATTGCAGCACCTTACGTCTGCAATTGGCTTAAACGAAATAAGCGAAAATAAATATTTGAAACTTCAGAATGAAATAGCTGATGAGTGGGAAAAAACGGCCTTGGACGAAATGAAAAAGGCTGGCGAAATAGAAAGAGAAGCCGCTTTGAAGGAGGGTCGGGTCAGCAAAGATGGTATACCAATGATCGATGTCATTGTAGATGGTTGTTGGTGCCGGCGTTCATATCAAACGAATTATGCAGCTAATTCCGGGTGTGCAACGATTATTGGGAGACGTACTGGGAAAGTTTTATTTATGGCAGTAAAAAATAAATATTGCTGCATTTGCCAAAAATCTGGGATCAATAGTAAAGCACATCGTTGCTATAAAAATTATGACGGACCATCAACGGGCATGGAAGCTACTATCATAGCTGAAGGTTTTAAAAAGTCCATTGAAATGCACAATGTTATATACCAAAGATTTATAGCCGATGGCGATAGCAGTACTTATGCCAAAATTATCGAGACACGCCCATACCCAAATGTGTCTGTTGAGAAAATTCAATGTAGGAATCATATTTTGCGTCGATTCTGTAATAATATGCATAAGTTGTGTACGGACACACGATATTCCGTAAAAGATAGAAAACTTCTCACGAGAAAAAGAATACTATCGGCTCGTAAATATATATGTGACGCTATCCGTCACAATAAGTTTAACAGAAATTGTGAAAAATTAAATTTTGACATCAATAACTCTGTTAGCCATGCTTTTGGTAAACACTCTAAGTGCAATAGAGATATATGTTTGCAAACTGACGACAAAGTGACAGAATTTGACACTTGTAGTCTTTGGCAGAAAATCAAAATGCTTGCCGCCAATGTTGCTTCTCATTCCAGAAGTCTCATCGAAGATGTTGATAGCAACATTGTTGAACAATTTAATTCGGTTATTGCCAAGCTAGTTGGTGGCAAACGTATAAATTATTCACAACGTCGTGGTTACCAAACTCGATGTTCAGGAGCTGTAATATCTTTCAATACAAAAAGACTTTTGTCAACAGTCCATAAAAATATTCAGAATAAATCACCCAGAATCAGTATCAAAAATTATGAAAACAAAATTTGCCTGAAAAGAGAAAGAACCAAAATGTCACAACGGAAGAAAAAAAGAAGTTTTACTGCTGCCAAACCTTCAGATATAAACTACGGAGAAAACGCAGATCAACCGGATATGGACAAGGAAATGTTTGAAATCGCAAAAAAAACGTTTCTTGACAATTTAGTTAAGACTGAAGAAGAACGCATCCGGATTACTCAGCAGACAGTTTTGCAAAGCCAATGCAGCGAGTGGCTTGAGCTCCGACGCAACCTTTTGACGGCGTCAAATTTCGGGAAAGTTATAAAAAGAAGGAAGACTCAAAGCTGTCGTAATATCGTGAAGAGTATGTTGTATAGCACACCTATTGACCATGTATCCTCTATACAACATGGAAGAAAATATGAAGGAGTAGCATTAGAGCAATTATCGACATTGCAAAATATTGTAATTAAAAAATGTGGTCTCTACATTGACGAAAAATGCCCATTTTTAGGAGCCACACCCGACGGTATTACTGATGATATGGTCGTTGAAGTAAAATGCCCTATAGCACCTTTTAAAATCGGAAACATTGATAAAGCTATTGACCAAAAAAAAATGCATTTTTGGAAAAAGAATAAAAATGGCGAAGTATGTATTTTCAGTACTTATTTATTTATTTTTATTTATTTGCAACATTTATATCAACAAAATACAAATACGGAAACAAACAAAGTAAGAAAATAGTGTACATTAAATATAACAGATAAATAGGGTTGTATTATTACAATAGATTTATTTAATAGCGTTAAATGTTTCTCAAATCTCTAATATTTTATTGCAGGTTTATATTAACAAGAAATCAGATTGGTATTTTCAAGCGCAAGGTCAAATGCACATTGCTAATAAAAATAAATGTCTTTTTGCTGTGTGGTATGGTGACAACAAATTGAAAACTGTTATTTTAGACAAGGATGATGAATTCTGGAGAAAAGAAATGGAACCTAAACTAGTAGGGTTTTATATGGACTGTTTATTGCCTGAGTTGGTGGATCCCCGATATCCCAGAAAAAAACAGATTCGCGATCCTGACTACGTCGTCATCAATAAAGGATTAGCAACAAATTGCACTGATGCTTCTACATCTGAACCCCCACTACTTACAACACCAATAGTGTCCAGAAAACGACCACTACAATCGATAGAAAACAGTTTCGGCTCCATAGAGTCATTACATTCTCCAAGTCCGCGAAAGAAATTAAACTTCAACCAATTTTAAAATTGGTTGAAGTTTAATAAAAAAATAAGTTTCATAAAAAAAAAAAACATTTTTTGTACAAGCTTTTATTGTGAGGCCAAAGTACTTTCTAAGCCAAATGACATAAGCCCAAACTTGACGGAGTTGCGTCGTTTTATTACTTAGTTCCATTCACCACCTTCCATCTCTGTGATCAGATCCTAGGTATCGTCTATCATAAAGTGCTCGTCAAGACAAATCAAACGAGTCCTACTCAAGCGGTTATGTTGTTTTATAACTGAGTTCCGTCAAATATCTCCCGGCTCCATCATCAGAACAGCTCATTACTTCATAATATTGTATTGTCATCTGACTTACACCAGTATACAACGTTTCAGCTAAATCGGTTGAGGATAACTGGTTGAAAATTAAGTTGCCAGATTTAACTTAAACAAACATACATTCATACATACATACTAGATACATTGCAGATTAAAAAATATTATAATAAAAGCTTGTAATAAAAAATATTTATGGTTTTGAAACGTACTAATAGGCTATTTTACTTTGATTTTATATTTTATACAAAACCAAAAATACCACTGAAATAATTTTTTTTAAAACAGCTAGAAAATTGGTTAATTGATCAAGTAGTAATAAGCATTTCAAATATAAGAGTGAGAGTGTGGTGGGGACATCTCACTATGTCTTTCGTACGCGCGAGACCTCATGGCGTGACGTCAATAAAACTGTATGTGCATCCTTTTTCTGTTACCTACTTGACAGTTTCCCCTTCCATCAGATTTTAAAGGCTTATAATACTTATTTTTGAACAGACTAAAAAATTTTTTTATTGTTTTTTGTTTGTTTTCTGTTTCTGATTATGTTACTTTTTGATATGAATAATAAAAATAATTGAGTAAAATACCGTACTAAGCCCTTTCATTTGATACCCAACACGGTGTGATACGACTTATTTTATTTGTAGTTCATTAATATAGTATAACCTACAGAGGGCGCTACATTGAATTTTCAGTGACGTCACATAGCCAAAACTAGCGGACAGCTTGAACTTTTCCAATGATACTTCATTTGTCAATGTACTATGGAATACTATGGATATCATGGAGGATACGCGGGAACAGATAAATATACAAACATAGCGAATATATTTCTCATACAAAGGTATACTTTCGCTGACCACGCAATTTGTATGGGATAATATATTTTTTTAGAGTTCCATCATTGGTTGTATAAGAAATATTTATGGACTGAGTTTTAAGCATCTGTACTTTACACCTATTATACATTTCAAATCCTTTAAAAATATTATTCAAAGGTGACTCTATGCTTTTTGTGTTCTCTGCACGGAGAAAAAGCGCGCGAAATATGGTTATCGCACGCGCCGTGACGCGCCACACCGACACACGACGAACGTTGTTTGCGGGGCGGCGGGGACTTGAAGGCGGAGCTAGCGCGGGAATATTTTTTGACTGCTTAGTCTTAACCATCTGACTTCTAAAACATGGACTATATATTTTGAAACCTTATGGAAATGTGACCGCACTTCCTTATGAACGATACAACACCAGGAATAATACCACAGGCGCACACCAATGCCGCTAAGGCTGGCCTTGAGGATATACTATCCTATTAGTATTATAAACGCGAAAGTTTGTAAGTATGGATGGATGGATGTTTGTTACTCTTTCACGTATAAACTACTGAATGGATTTTAATGAAACTTTACAATAATATAGCTTATACAATAAATCAGAATACCGCATAGGCTACAGTTTATAAAGATATTGTGTGATAATCAGTTCACCAGCTAGTAATAAATAATTTCAAGCACTTTTTGAGTAGGTAATAATATTAACAAAATTTAAGCTAAGTGGGAGCTCCAGCGCAATGGTAGGTGGAGTAAGGCTGCAACGGAATGGTATCCCAGAAATGGTAAGCGCAGTGTGGGTCGTCCAGCGGCTCGGTGGGTCGACGATATCAAGCAAGTCGTTGGTAAGAACTGGATAGCAGCGGCCGCGGACAGGACGGGATGGTGCAGATAAAGCTGCTTATGGCTGCTGGAAGCTTATGCCCAGCAGCACAGTGGGTTTTTGAAAGCTGATCAGTAGCAGCTGCGGCATGGTACAGTGCACTCATCTAGATTCAGCCGATTTTGACAGCGGTGTTTTACGCGAAGCCCGTCGACCATTTGTACTCCAAGTTTTTATGCCTTCTTAATTTTGTAGCAGTTAAGTGGAGATGCCCTGCCCCTGAAAATCTTTTTAATGGCCTGCTAGGACCTTACTCCTAACTTTTTTTAATTATATTTTTCCCAGCTTTTTAACTGTAAAGTCGTGAAAAAAAGCATAATTGCTTTATTGAATCAAATGAAATTATTATATAGCGCTCATCTAGGTACCACGCCATTTATACGGGTACTCAAAGGGTAAAAACGGGACCCTGTAACTAAGACTCCGCTGTTCGTCTGTCTGTCACCTGACTGTATCTTATGAACCGTTATAGCTAGACAGTTGAAATTTTCAGATAGTGTATTTCTGTTGCCGCTATACGCTATAACAACAAATACTAAAAACAAAATCAAATTAATACTTAAGTGCTTACATACAAAATACGTGATATTTTATACATAATAGTACGGAACCTTTGATGCGCGAGTCTGACTCGCACTTCGACGGATTTTTTTCTCTTTGATAATTTTTTAAATTTATAAAAAGAAATTTTGACACTATCTGTTCATGATTAATCATAATCAAATCATGGGCTGGTAACTTCGGAGCAGATTATCGGTCAATGACCGAGCCGCGTGTCGTAGGGATTGGGGTTACCTGCCTGGCTCCTAATTATATTAGCTGGAGTCAATTTACTGACGAATCTCCATAGTTTGTTTGCTAACTTTGTATGTATGATTGCCTTATTATTGTCATTAACTATAAAATAATGCGAATGCAGACTGAGTTCACACCACTCAAAAGTAATTTTCTGTTGAAATTGTATGAAATTTTCCTTACCTGAATACATTTTATAGTCGCCTATAACTTTTTAATTTTTAAACCCTACTTAGCTCTGATTTGGTTTCCGGCAGAGTAGAATAGGGCCACTCCAAGTCATCCCGTGGATGTCGTAGAAGGCGACTAGGGAATACAAGCTAAACAAAGCTTTTCAACATCAATAAGATCTCTCCAACCCGTCTGGCCAGCGTGAAGAGTGTAGGCCAAGTCCTCTGGCTGCTCTGACCAAATATGGCTCTGATAGTACAGAGAGGGAGGTTAGCTCTGATAGTCTTCCTTTCAACTTTGTTGTATCTACATATATACTATTGCTGTGCATTTTATCACATGTCCATAGATAAATATGTACAGTATGTGTCCATATACATATATGTAAAAAACAACAAATACTTAAAATAGAATAAAATAATTATTTGTTCACATACAAAAAAACATTTTTTTTTAGATAATGGTAAGGAACCCTTTCCTGCAACATGCACTTGGCTGGTTATTTTAGTGAAGATGTAGGTACTTAAAGTTATATTCAGTGACTTAAAGTTTTTTTTGAAATTACATTTTAACGTACATACTTGATCAGTATTTAAGTAATAAAACAAGTGTCTTACAATGAAATATATTATACAAATAGATTAAGTATAATTTTTTACATTCATTGACCTGTTATGCAAACATATGAGGCTTCTTATGTCGTACTAGTTCTAATTCTGTGCTAATGTTTACTTATTTGATGTATATTTGAATAATAATGCTACATTATTCTTTAAAAAGCAACTGGATAGACAACTAGACATTATATATTATATAAAAAAGACATTAACATATAATATGTTATTTTTATAAATTCGGCTCTAGCACAAAATAAATACTATGCTCTAGGCTCCAAAACATAAAATTAAGCCATTTTTCATACAAATTCCCTATTTTATTTATTTATTTATCAAACATTATTGTTTCAAAGTACAATACTTAACTATTATTATAATTGACCACCCTTACATTTTTTTTTAATAATGACTCAGCAAAGTTTTGTTATAAACCATGAACTCAAAAGTAATTTTTTATATTTCTAACTTTAAAATTAACCAAGTTTTATACAAACTTAGGGAATTATTTGAACGCCTAAATCCTAGTGCAGCTGTGCATTGATCGATCAGTCAATATGTCACGCCAGTGAGTTTCTTCTTTATATAGATAGATAGTCATGATACAGAATTAAATATAGTAAAAGTATAAATTTACACCAACCCGCTCACATAGAAAGGCAAAATGTTACGAAACCGATAATAAGTAAGTAAAAGTATAAATTTACAATTAAAAATGTTTATTATGAGAGTGGAATGGATGTCATAAGAGTTGGGCTACATCTATCAGCATGGAACAGCACTTTTACTGAACGCTTCAGCACTGCTGGTGCTGGCTGAAGCATTCCGTCTCTTTCTCTCGCTCTAGTGAATGACAGTTCTAAGCGGCAGAAAAGAATTGCAGCATAGAAAAGTGCTGTTCCATGCTGATAGTTAAAGCTTGACCCTAAAGGAATTCTTCTCAGGGATATGTTGTGGAATCAGGATTAGGATCTGGGTCTTGATGAGCAGGATAGGATTTTCGTTTGTTCACTTTTTAACACTGTAAATAAAAGGATAATCATAATGGTACATACAACATATCATTTTTGTAAGAA
The DNA here is from genome assembly GCA_963555685.1 of Acrobasis consociella. Lineage (NCBI taxonomy): Eukaryota > Metazoa > Arthropoda > Insecta > Lepidoptera > Pyralidae > Acrobasis > Acrobasis consociella. Next base: position 5,914,279 of record OY743124.1, on the reverse strand, counting down.
AAATATACTTACACAAAAATAATACTTATCTAGTCAAAATCAAAAATGGTTTAGGTAATTTTTTGTCAAATAAACAAATAAGAATTTTGACAATATGTAACCCAATTAGAAATCAGACTTCATAATTTTAGTTACCAGAATAAGTTTAGGTATCATGTTGAAGTTTGAAACTTCCAATAAAAAATAATTACTACCATTTCACAGAAATCGAAGGCTGACAAGCTGTTGCATCTAGTGACGTGAGCTGCAGGCAGTGACGCATAATCAATAAATCCAGGTTGCACTGCAGTTGGATGCAATTTTTACGCCAACAAAAATAGTCGGACTTGCGAACCGTTACTTTGCCAAACGGTAATTTACTCCGACAACGCATGCCCTTCATTTCTGTGTAGCTACCAGTAACTAATTTAATATTACAAGAAAAAGTTACTCAGAGGGTAGCAAGTCTACGATTTTCGCAAAACATAACACAAACAACTTACCGGGCCCGAGCGACAGGTGGAATGTGCAACTTCCGAAAGTGTTTCAAATTCCACAAAACAGCACCAAATAAACACAAAATGACACAAACACTATTTATATTAGCACTTACAGTTTAGCACTTGATGAAATTAATACACGTTGAGTCAGTAAAACGTTTACAAAAGGTTCAACACGAAACTCCACACCGTGTTGCTGACCAACCATTCGCAAGTTGTAAGGCCAGTTTACACGAATCGTGACGTAAAGTTACCGACAAAATAAATTTAATTTATATAAGGTTTATTTACGTCTGAGTCATTAACATAAAAACAATGAGACAGAAGGGATTTAAATAGTAACATATATGAACTTAAAAATGTATTTATCCTCGCAGTTAAAAGATTTAGAACAAATTAATTTAAATCGTCTGGTATAAAGCGACCTTGACGAAATTGACAACAACACTGCTGCTGCCATCTAAGAGACGATTTCTGAAACTTTTTTAATCTTAATAGCACTATTCGTTCACTTACCGTAAACTAGATGGAGTTAATAAATATGAAGCGAAGATATACGGTTTTTAGGGTTCCGTAGCCAAATGGCAAAAACGGAACCCTTATAGATTCGTCATGTCTGTCTGTCTGTCTGTCCGTCCGTATGTCACAGCCACTTTTTTCCGAAAATATAAGACCCATACTATTGAAACTTGGTAAGTAGATGTATTGTGTGAACCGCATTAAGGATTTGACACAAAAATAGAAAAAAAACAGTAAATTTTGGGGGTTCCCCATACTTAGAACTAAAACTCAAAAATTATTTTTTCCTCAAACCCATACGTGTGGGGTATCTATGGATAGGTCTTCAAAAATGATATTGAGGTTTCTAATAGCATTTTTTTCTAAACCGAATACTTTGCGCGAGAGACACTTCCAAAGTGGAAAAAAGTGTGTCCCCCCCCCCGTAACTTCTAAAATATGAGAATCATAAAACTAAAAAAAATATATGATGTTCATTACCATAAAAACTACCAGCGAAAATTGGTTTGAACGATATCTAGTAAGTAGTTTTTTTTTAATACGTCAACAATCATAAACAGCAATTTACCTTTCATTCAATCAACTCAAATATAAAATTAAAAAAAAAAACATACTACGACTTTTATATTATGTTATTTGCCACTACGGAACCCTTCATGGGCGAGTCCGACTCGCACTTGGCCGCTTATTATATTTTTAGAGATTGCTCCTTTTGCCGTGGAGGTACGGTGGAGTGGAGGCCTTGGGGTGCGGTAGCTCGCTCGTCAATTGTATAAAGAGATTTCCGCACGTTCAATCGACATTCGTTAAAAAGGCGATGGAGTGCAGACATGTCTCAGGGATTCAATTTCAAGGGCTGGTGCGCATTTCATCAACGCGAAAATGCCGCCAGCCTCTTGGGCACCCCACCGCAGAGATATGGGTTTAAGTCCTATATCTCTGCCCTACCGACTGCAATTTGGGTTCAATTTTTCTTAAATATTATTATACAATATATAAAAAATTGTTGACGTTTAGAAAAAAGTATGATTTGACTTTTCATCTAGATAAAAGTTAGTCTAGTTTTATAGTTTTGAATTGCTTAAAAAGAGCGCACTTTATAAAGAAACCATGACCCCTTGGCACCAAGAAGGCATGTCTTGCCAAGGGTAGACAGATGCACTTAACGAAATAAAAATGACACGAAAATCTTTATTTAAGTATAGCTTTTATTTATTAATTCAACTACATTTTAATACAACACTAACTTCTTATACCTAGGTACCTACTAATTTAACCAAGGTTCGTCTTTGGGGTGGTAAAAGTACGTTTTCTGGAAATTTTCTTCTGAGTGCTCTTTAGCTGCTGCAACTGATTGTACACTTCGCCCCAAATGTTGCTTTGGTCTTCAATAGGTATTGTTTTCCTGAAACAAAAATCGTAATTTAAGCTTTGAGCTTACAAGCTTTGAGATCGAGAAAGTTTATGTAAAACAGGTTTTTTAATTCCCCCATAACTATTGAATCGCTGAACCGATTTCTATTAAACTCAGCTAAGAATCTTCACGATCAATCAGCTTTAAAGCAAAATAACCTCATTCAAAATCGGCCCATTCGTTTAGGTGCTACGATGCCACAGGCAGACACACAGACACGCAGACACATGCCCAGCAGTGGGACACTACAACTACAGGTTAGAAAAAAAATCTTATGAGTATGATCTCACACCCTGCAGCATGACATCGGCCACAGCGTACATATATCGAGCGATATAATCTCTCTATTGCGCTCATGATAATTCTATTATTTAATTATTTTAAATTTTATTAGGCGTAATAACGAGCGCGACTTGTCATTGTGCACTAAACAAACAACTTTTCACCCTAGGTTTAACTAACAGTCCTCTGTGCAGAGCATGCATGGAGGCTGAAGAAACTGCGAGCCATCTCCTCCTGGAGTGCGATGGCGTCGCACACATAATAAGGTTCCTAGAACATCCGGGAACGAATGCGGAAGCGTGCAGGGCGCCAGCAGGCGTTCTAAGCTTCCTGAAGGTGCTGGGCTGTTCGAGAACTGAGGCGTACGCCAGCTCCCCACGCAAAACGGGACCGGCCAATTCGGGCCTAATCGCGGAAAATTATCATCGAGGGATAGGGCGAGATTTGCCGTGTGGTTTCCGGCAGAGTAAAATAAGGCCACTCCAAGTCCTCCCATGGATGTCGTAGAAGGCGACTTAGGAAATATAAGCTCACCAAACATCAATGAGACCTCTTCAACCCTGGCCAGCGAAGAGAGTGTAGGCCAAGACCTCTGGCTGTGCTGGTCAAGTATGGCTCTGGTAGTACAGACAGGGACATGCTCCTGCAGTGGAGACTAAAAAGACCTGATGATGATAATCCTCGAGGGAAGTAAGAAGTAATTAGTAACGAGCACGATGGCACTAGTCCATCGCACTATTTTATAGCAGATCAATAAAAAAATTGTAACATACCTGTACTCTTTCATTAAGTCATACTTTTCCCAAGGTTTCTTGTGCTGTTCTCTCCTCACTCTATCCTTATCTTTCAGGTGCTCCTCAATGTTGGCAACACCTTTAAGTTCTTGCCTTTCCCACCTTTCTAACCAAGGTCTAGGCTTCAGCTTCACCTGGAGAATATCAATTCAGAAATGTTTAAGGGTCCGGCGGACCTAGACCAAAATACAACTTTCCATACAAACGTAGTCTACGTTTTATTTCAAAACGACATGTCCGATTTGGGCAAAATTTTGTAATTTCAAAGATATTGCAATTATCTAGGTTTATATTAAGTTTCCTACAGTAAAAATATGAACTTGAAATAGAATATAGTGTTTTATATCATTTTTGACCATTAGTATGGGAAACTTCTAAATCGTTATATTTTCTTTCCAGTTCATAATTTTACTATAGGAAACCCAATATAACCCTAGATAATTGCAATTTCTTTACAATTACCAATTTTTACCGGAATCTGACATGTGGTTTCAAAATTAAACGTGTACTACGTTTGTATGGAGAAGTCTAGGGTCGCCGGACTCTTAATACCTTACACAATCGAGATATACAAAGAAAACTGGACACAATCAGACATAATTCTACTTTACAAGAAGGGAGAACCACTTAATATTGGCAACTATCGCCCAATCAGTTTGATGTCAAATGTTTACAAAATATTTGCTAAAGTACTGCTAAAACGGATAGAAAAGGAACTAGATGATCAACAGTCAATAGAGCAAGCAGGCTTCCGAAAAGATAATTCAGTGATAGACCATGTGCATGTTGTACGCCAAATAATACAGAATTATAGTGAATACCAGCTCACATACTACTTAGCCTTTATCGACTATAGCAAGGCCTTCGATTCATTGATTCATGAAAAGATATGGGAAACTCTGAGAGACCAAGGAATACGTCACAAATACATTAAGCTTATTCGGAATGTGTACAGAAATTGTACTGCATGTGTACAGCTGGAGAAGAAAGGAAGAACTTTCAACACACAAAAAGGCGTGAGACAAGGAGACCCTCTATCCCCAAAATTATTCTCAGCAGTTTTAGAAACTGTTTTTAGAAACCTAAAATGGGAAAATGTAGGTCTAAACATAGACGGTCGCAAAATGTCACACCTAAGGTTCGCTGACGATATCGTTCTGTTTGCCAATACATCTGAAGAGCTAAACAACATGATCATAGAGTTGGCAGCAGAGAGTGAGAAAGTGGGACTAAAATTAAACCCAGAAAAGACTAAAGTGATGACTAACGGCAACGAAAACACCATAAGAGTAGGATCTACCCATGTTGAATACACGCAAGAATACGTCTATCTGGGCCAACTGATATCACCCATTGACAATATAACTAAAGAAATAGAAAGAAGAACTGCACATGGTTGGCACAGATATTGGAGTATGAAAGAAGTGATGAAAGACAAAACACTCCACATTAATACAAAATGCAAACTCTTCAACACCTGCTTACTGCCTATCCTCATGTATGGTTGCCAAACCTGGCCTCTGTCAAACAAACTCACGAATAAACTCACCACATGCCAACGAGCCATGGATAGAAGCATGCTGGGAATACGGAAATCTGACAGAGTAAAATCAACTATTATTCGAAACAAAACAAAAGTCAAAGACATCATCCAAAACATAAGAAGATCTAAATGGCGATGGGCAGGTCATGTAGTAAGAGGGAAAGCTAAGTGGTGTAAAACTGTTTCAGAGTGGTATCCAAGAGAAGGACATAGAAAGAGAGGGAGACCGCAGATGAGATGGGACGACGACATAAGAAAGGTGGCAGGAAAGACTTGGCACAGAGTGGCACGAGATAGAAAGGAGTGGAAGAGGCTGGAGGAGGCCTTTGCCGAAGGGCAATCAGACTTACAGAAAAAGAGAAAAACCGATATAATAGAATAGCGAGAACACTAGTCTGAAAAATAAGGCTATAATAATTAATACCTTACAAGTGTTTTGACTCGATTGCTCCATATTAAGTTACCTATTGAGCCCAAATGTACAAGAGAAGCAGATGTACAAGTTGTTCATATGTATCACTGCGTATTGTGTGTATAGAGGTGACGATGAGGCAACATCCTTCAATTTCAATTGTTATAAGTATATTTTGTATTCGATTAATGAAATTGTTTCGGTTTTATTCTATTTTGTTAGTGAATAAAATATTTGTACCATGTATTATATAGAAAAATACCTCAATAATTATGGTTATACTTTCAAAAGTATTGTTTCCATTTTTACCCTTTCTCGCCCGACCACCATGCTAAAAGTGGCCTCGGAATCTTGCATTCCTGGGCTCTGTCTGAGCCACAAGATCCAAAATGCTCTGTCTGCCTCTTTAAGGATATAGACGTGATAGTATGTATGTATTGCATACCTAATCATAGTATCCCATAACACAAGTTTAAACTTTGAGGCTAGCTCAATCTGTGTGATTTGTCCTTAGATATTAGAAAAAAAAATGGCCCAGTAGTGTGCACCTTATCATAGTACAATTAATATATACCTGCACTGGATTGACAGGCACTGGAGTCCCTTCTGGCAGTATCTCCATGTCCATATCAAAGGGGAAGGTGCTATACTCTGGCAGGGCATCTCTCAAATAATACAGCTTGTCGTCGAGTCGCTTTTCAAGTCGCAGGACTTGGATCTGCTGGATGGTTGGGTCGTAGAGGTCGTACCTCACCTGTGTATATATATAAAAAGTTATACATACTTACAGGTATTAATAGCTTTTTGTTAGTAACGCTAACTTAAGAAGGGCTGGACTGAGTGGGTTAATTTTGGTGTTGAAATGTTTGTAGATGTTGGGAAAGTGTAAATTGTGAGAAAATATGGAAAAATTAATAGAAAAATAGCGGGAACGGTGACGGGGACGGGTCGAAAGAAGTTTATTGGGTCAGCTAGGTAATTTGGCCAAAAGTAATAGTTTTTCGCAAATGTGCTAATAACAGCTTCACAGTCTTACTTATTAATAGTTCATCAAATAGTTTGAAGGGCTATCTAGGGCATAATGAAACAAAAATTTTGAAATATAACTCCATTTTCTTTTAAACAATTTATTTCAAATGAGGGCAGTATTGGATCCAGGAAAATTTATGTGTAATAAGTGATACACTCGCAAGGAATCAAAATGGTCACCCATCACTATTTTGATTCCTTTCTATCTTCATGCCCATTACATTAAAAGTGGCCTTAGAGTCTTGCTGCTCTAGGCTCTGTTCCCTTAAAGCTGCAAGACCTAGGATGCTCTGTCTGCCCTATCAGGGACAAAGACATGATAGTATGTATGTACTACTTACCTCCACACCTTGATGATCCACAACATTTCGCAGAGTGAATTCAGCTCTTAGACCACAGCCTTTTCGCTCGATGCAGATACCGACAAATCTATTGGTTTTGCCTTGCGCATGAGGGTCTGATATGGTCACAGCTAGGATGGAACCTTTAAATATGATTTAAGATATTTAATATGGACAAATTACACTGGTTGAGCTAGCCCCAAAGTAAGATAAATAGAAGTTTACTTAAATAAATTATTGATTACCAAGTCATTTTGCTAAATTGTTCTTCTAATGTGGAATTACAAATAAGAAAGTATTTAGAAGATGTCTGCAACTTTTGTGTTTCAACTTCAAGATGGCACTACCATCACAGAATAAATACCAGTACTCACATACTACAACTAACAATCCCAATAACATGCATAATTCCTCAAGAAAAAAGTTAGAAAATCAATAGTAGAGATGAAAAGGATAGTGATTTCGCCGGACACCAGATACCCGGTTAGGGCAAATTAGAAATATTCTTTTTGAAATTTTCCTGGGTCTTGGGTATTTATCTATACCTACATATTTGAGTTAGTATCCCATAACACAAGTTCAAGCTTATTATTTATTAATGTCTTACTCTAAACAGAATCCTCAGTCTTTTGATTAAAACTAATGTAAGATACAATCATTATTGTATTTAGTGAACGGTTTACTCATACAGTAGGTGACTCTTTACGTGAGTAACCCATGCATTAAATCGAATAAAGAATCCTTATTGTTTGTATTGAGATTATGAATTTATGATCATTGGTTCCTTACCAACATAGAACTCAGGGATATCAATTTGACTTCTCCTCTTCAACATATCAGCTCTCTCCAGTTTCTCTCTTAAGCTGTTTCTCCAATCAGGATTGGGGTCCGGCAGAAACTCAGGGTAAGCATGACGACACTCCAAAAGAGCGTTATTCGGAGGCCTGCGCTTTGAGACTTTTTTTACTTCAGTTTCTTGGGTACCTTCAGCCACTTCTGGCAAAGTTGACAGCGGCCGAAAATCTAACACATAGTCAACATAAATAATATAATTATCATAGTCAAAGAGGGCTAAAGAAAAATAAACTGCCTGAAAAACTAAGAAAACTAACCTCTTCGAATCATCCATTTTGCAGCTGAAAGAAGTTCTGCGGTTTTCCTTATTGCTAGCGACATTTTCCAAATTATTAAATATTTTAGGTTACGATCAATACCTATGAATTAAAATAAATACATTGCAAAATTATCAATCAAACCAAATCAAACCAAAAAATCTTGTTGAAGTTGAACCAAACTGATTGACATTTGGTTGAAATGACATGACACTGACACATGACACTCGTCAGCACAGGTAGGAATTGGCAACAAGGTTGTCCAAATACAAAATGAGCCCATTTTTGGAATCATAATCTTCAAATACAATTTCTGAACGCTTAACATTACGTCAAATAGACATCACGCTCGTATCTGTCAGTGTCATTCCTGGTCTAACCACCCATCTGTCAATTTTTGTTGACACGGTTCACGGTTCACAACATTGAGCAAAATACATATTGATTTTTTACTTTGCCCTCGTTCCAGTTTTAATTCAATTTCAAGAAACATAAATAATGTCTTCAATCATGCAGAAATGCAACGACGACAATATACCGCTAGCTGACGATGATCCTCAAGTGATAATCACCGATGACGTAGAGCACAATCATTTGGATCACGGAAGGTCCATGGACTCATTGCCTAGTTCTTACACTGGAGGCTCTTCCAGCCCTGGCCTCAATGGTCCACCGAGTTTTGAGCCTGATTCGGGGATTGACGAACAGGAGGAGAAAGCTCGATTGATATCACAAGTGTTGGAACTGCAGAATACTTTAGATGGTAGGTAATTCCTTTCTCTAATCGCTTTCTCATCATCAAAGTCATAAGAAAAGACCTTCGTTCTTTTATCTGAACAAGACTACTTACATGCTATAATATACTACTGAACTTGTAATGACTAAAAAGGAATCATCCTGTCTGATGTCATTGTTTTCTTGCTAAATTATGATTTGGTTGGAACAAAACTGGGTATCTTATTATGTATCCTACATTATTATCATTTTAGTTTGACTGTTTATTTATACTTTGCTCTGTTTAGCTTTGGTGTTTGTATTAATTTCTTTATATTTGTACTATGAAATGAATGTATAATTCATAAAATATGTAGCAAATACTCTGGCGAGGAAAAAAATATTTGTAAATCCTTAGGAGTGGCCTATGGCCAGTAGTGGACATTATGCAGCTGAAATGAAGATGATGATGATAGCAAATGCTAAAAGTGTTAATTTCTATTTTGTTACTTACATTTCAGATCTGTCGCAAAGGGTGGACTCAGTCAAAGAAGAGAACCTTAAACTCCGTTCAGAAAACCAGGTTTTAGGGCAGTACATTGAGAACTTGATGTCCGCCTCCTCAGTATTCCAGTCAACTACATCAAATGTTCATAAGAAGTAAAGCACTAAACACTAATTTATACATTAATGAAATGGATTAATCTTTTTATTTATATTCTTTGCCTTGTGTAATTTAAATGGGCAATTGGGAAAATTAAGAACATAGACGGCACTCAACGAACGACATGAAAATGTATGATATCTGGATCTGAATCTGAAAATTAACACATTATGACATCCACTTCATTCTCAAAACCAACAACTTGAACCAGGGGCAGCAATAGACGTAAGCTAGAGAGGCAATGTAGTAGTATCTTGGGGTCTTCGGGCCTTGTATTGTTTATGAAGCAGATGATTTTTTTACAGATACTTTTAGCACAGTTCTTACAACTAACTAAGCATATACATAATAGATAACTGAGTTCCCAAACTAGGCAAAAGCCTTTGTTTTGGGAACTAATTTACTAGTAAGTTATTTTGGTTAGTGTATATGTGGTGCACGGAAGCAATTTACGGAGAAATTTGATTCCTGGACCAATGAAAATCTTAAGAACTCTGTGTTATTCAATTTAATGTGATGTTTATTTGTACAGCTCTTTTTTGCCAAAAAAAGCTTGCAAAAGGCAGCAGTGGCTCCGAAAGCCCTGGAGCTATCCTGTTATAGCACATATGTAGTCGGGCCGCGGGCCCATTGCACATTTTGTGTTTGTTGGTAGCAAGGGCTAAGTGGTCATTCATAAATTACGACATACTCCAAGCTAAATGTATATGCATAATGTTACAGGGATAAGAAAAAAGTGTGTTAAGGGAGGGGGCCGAAAAGTCAAAATTTTGTGTGATGTTAACCCTTTAACTGCGAGCGTCGGATATTTGCGACAAAAAAAAATGCTCGTATGGCACATAACTTACGTATCCATATCCGTTTTGGTTGTAGATAAGTATTTTAGATTTACCATGCCTCGCGCTGGGGGTCCGGCCACTGATATAAAGTCTCGCAGTGAAAGGGTTAATATTTGGACAGCCCCTAAGTTATGATGGTTCTTTGCTAGATTAATTTATAAGCTAATTAATGAGGCTTAAGCTTTTAAAAAGCAGTTATCTGTTCATATGATAAGTTAAACTTAATATTACTAATTATTAGATTTAATAATCACGATATTGATATGTCAGTAAATTTTTATGAGCTGAGTTGTAATTGTATACATATAGTCATGTTATTTATATACAAACTTACTTGTTTTGCCTAGGAACCTTTTGTAACTTTTACAAATTAAATGCAACATTCTTTGAACATTGTATAGAGAAAAATAAAACTTTTTACCTATTCAAACATTCCGTTTATTTTTGCTTTATATTATATGTTGATCAGTATTTTTACTATAAAAGCTCTCTTGTATTTAATCTCATGCAATCACAACTTTAAGTTTAGGCTTTGAGTAATAAACTTTTTAAAAGTCAAATTGTTTTTCATTGACCACTGCTTTAATTTTCTTTGCAACGTGAAAGTTTTTTTTTATATGGTTTCATTATTGTACTTACATTTAATATACATTTACATCCTTGTTTAAGTTTATATTAAGATTCGTAAAAGGCAAATTATACAAATACTAATTAACTAAATACTTGGTAATTATATGTATATAATGTATATATACAGAAAACATAATATACAGACAATTTTTTTTTAACACTAACAATACCCGTCATATGCGGCGGCTCTGTACCTACTTGGACATTACGTGTGCTCTATCTTCAATATTTTTTAAAAATATTTTAATAAACCAGATCTGCATAACAACAACCCACATTCCTGTTGTCACCCAAGTACATATTTATTATCAAATTGGTTTTTTGTTGATTAATTAACTGTATGCCTCAGCTCAGTAGTTAGTAACTAAGTTGGTATTCTGCGTCATCAGTAGGGCGCGTGATAGCGGCGTGACGTACACTTAGCGAAGGCGTGATCATGAAGGAAGGAAATTGCGACAGTTCAATGAGGAGGTTCGTAGAAAAAACGGAGATCGCTGACATAACAAAGAGGATTAGCTCTTTTAAGTGGCAGTGGGTGTGAGGCACACAGCGCGAAGAACCGATGGCAGGATTGTTTATGAATGGCGGCCACGTACCGTACCGCAAGTACAGCAGGACGGGCCACCCACCTGCTACGTTGTTGGATAACTTGAGCAAGGCTGCAGGAAAACGCTAGGATGCAGGTCGCTTCCGATCGGTCGTTTTGGAATCCTCAACTTAGGAGGAAGGAGAGAAAGGAGGCTTAGCCCTTATAGTTCCTTCTCCCTTGATCGCTTTTTACGATTTGCCTGGGTTGAGGGCTTGAGAAGCAGTAAGCAGCTGATAATATTCTGTCTTTTCTATGCGTTTGGAGTTTAGACCAAAATCAAAGAATAATCAGGGTATATTTTATTATACTGAGCACCTGTAAAAATTCGTTTTTTTTCAATGCTCAACAGTTAACATTTTATCCATTGTGTTGTTGTGACTTGTGGTCATAATAGGTATTCCACAAATTATACAGATATGTCCTAAACGTAGTATTCATCATGGTAGAATAAAATAAGGTATTCTCTCTCCGTGACAGCTGATGACGTAGGAAGAACTTGACTACGTCATCAGTGTAATATGTTGCCTCTGTGTGAAATTGAATTACCCGAGCGTAATGCATTTTTAACCAACTTTATATACCAATTTCAAATTAATAATCCATTTTATCAATTTATAAAATTTTGAATTGATAAATGACGCGAGAATCGCGAGATTCTTAATAGCTAAGTTACTTAACATTTTATTTAATATTAATGAACTAATTGAGAAAGTCCTTAAATTTACTGAAAAGAACAATCAGTGGCAACACTTTCGTGACGTAGTCAAGTTCGTTCTCGGACAGAGAATACCTTATTTTATTCTACCATGGTATTCATCAGTATTAATAAACACAAATAAGAAAGTTAATTATCTAGTAATCTATTATCTTTTTTTAAGAAATCAGGGAAATAATTTGATTTCTGGCAACATAATTGCCATCTCTTTCTAACACGCGTCGTTTGCGCGTATCGATTTATTGGTTATCTCATTCTGTCTTTGTTGGAGTGGGTTGGAATACCCCCATGATCCCCCCTCCTCTTTCCCTTCCCTTTCCATTAGTCAGTTGTTATATGACAGCGTAGTAGTGTGTACGTTTTGTCCGCGATATTTTTTATAAATAAAAATGCCGAAAAAATTGAAAGTTGTTGTGAAATCTTTGTACTCACACGAAATTCGTAAAGATGTGAGCTTGGATAAATTAAAATCGCTGAGGCTAGAGGATGCCTGGCCCTTCATCAGGGACGAAATCGAAATTGAAATCGGGAGTAGCCAGTTAATTTGCATCCCGCACATAACAGAGGCCTTTTTCTACAAATGCACATCTCTTTTCGTTCAAAACGAGAAGGAAATAAATGGAAAAATGTTTACTCCATTGGGTGAATTAGTGAAAAATGTAAATAAGGAGAAATCCGACAGCAACTACGTGAAATGGTTGGAGGAGGGCAATTTTGTCGACAGCGAATTCAAATTCCCTCACGAAAGCGTAAAGGTAAGTGTTTTAAATCGTTTTATTTTATTTATTGTGGTGAAATGAGATCGCATTATAGGTACTTTTGCTTGAAGGAAGTGTTACGCATAGTTGCGACTTTGACCTTGACCTGTCCGCGCCGGTTCTGCTTCCATGAATCCTGCCGCCTGCCTAGGACTTCAGACGACTCGGACACAAACATTCATGATATGGACACAGTATATTCGGATTCGGACACGCTGTCCGAATTGGCACTTTTTAATTATGTTTTTTACTAAGACGCAAGTTTCTGAAAATTGCCAACATTAAAACAAACAGTGTCATAGTGACCATAATATCATTCAAACGAGTAATATAATGTTGTACTAAATTTCATAAAGCAACGCGAACTCGATCCTTTCTTATCCATCAAACATTCAAATTCAGCGTGGCGTGGTGCATAGGTAGTATGACTGGTCTCTGTCTGCCCCGTGATAGACAGGGACGAGGTATTGTACTTAAAAATACAAATTGGCTTTTGTTAATATCTTTTCGATAAGGAGATCATCCATATAAATTGTAAACTACCCCTCTTAAGGGTGTCTTTATGAATTTCAAAAAAAGAACATTGTCATGCACGTGCGTCGTGTGTTTCACTACCACAGCTCTGTAATTAAAAAAAACTTACAGGTTTTCGAATTGGGTATTTTCCTAGGTCAAAAATAAATTATTTGGTACCTACTGATATGAAAATAAAACGTATCAATATAATGTCACTGACAAATTGATCAATTCAATTCATCATCATATCAATTTTCAATGTGATTTTGGATTAAATATTTTTGAAACGCTAATATTATGAGCGCCATTTGACTCCCAGAAACTATGACGCCATCTGCCTGTATTTCATACAAATCCCATAGAAAATATTTGTTTTGACGTTTAGAAAAATTAGAAAAAAGTACCTGATTTGACTTGTTGGAAAATAGCGGATACACTTTGTATCCCGCCATTTTTATTCGATATTAGTTTAATTTGCGTTCCAACATGTAAATAACGAATATTATAAATATGTAATTCTATTATTAACTATACCTAGTACCTACATAGGTTGTTTGTATAAAGGCGCGTCTGCGTGGCAAGCATGGTCGCGGTGACAAATTTTAAATTTTAACCTTGTAATTAGTCGCATTTCGCGTAATATACCGCAACAAATATAGACAAAATGGCGTGACAAATAACTTTCATTCATAAAACGTATTTATCTCATCCTTAACTTCTGTGCGAGCATGGTTTTGACAGGTCAAAGTAGACATTAATAGACACATAATTTGAAAAAGTTGCTATCCGGACAGTGTGTCCGACTGTGTCCAACTCGTCAGCAAGTCGCCTGAGATGCCCCTCTGCCAGACCTGACACCTTAACATTAGGTATATTTTATGTGGAACTAAAATTCAATTTTTTGTTTTATCTGGACATAGTTATTCCAGGCATATTTTTAAGTTTTTGTAAGCTTGTTTTAGAATCATTTCACTAATGATGTAATCATATGTAAAATATACATGTTTTTGTAATAAACATAATTATTGTATTTTAACTTGGATGAAAATATAAATAAGAAAGAAAGGAAAATACTTTATTTGATGCATTAATCGAGAATAAGTACCTTAATATTGAGCATTTACCGATTTCGATTATCTTGTGCGTGCACATTAAATGTTTTGTATAGTATATTAAAAATTATAACAAAGCTACTAACAAAAACTAATTTAAAAATACAGTGGCACTCCAGAAACGCCAACAGAAGAGAAAACTTGATTTCGGTAACAGTGTCGCAAGTTGAATGCTTTCTTAACATCTCAAAAAATGCTTTCCGTGCATGCCCTATGCATCTTTTTCACTTCGAAAAACAATGGCATTTCGGGAGTGCCGACAGAAGTGAAAACTTGGTGGTGGTAACGGTGTCACGAGTTCGATGGATTTTGCCATCAGAAAAAATGCTTTTCGTGCGTACCCAACTAAAAATTTTCACTTCAAAAAAGAAACCGAAAAAACTGGAAAAGACGATAAATTGAAATAAATAGTTTACCTAAACATAAAATTGACCATAAACTTCCTGTTATACCTATATAAAACTGTAAATATTCATTTTCGAATAACATTTGTATGCCACAGAATTTTAAACATTAGGAATAATAAATCAAGCAAGCATTTGGTGATTCAAACCAGAATTTTACAGTTGAAATTGTTTTTGTAAATATACTGGAACTGGGATATATCAAAAAATATTAAATTAAAAATAGCCAATTAAGTTACTCTCGCTCGATCAAAACCATGACAACAAGCTTTTGTAAGTCACGGTCACGGGTCAGAAACTTATTTCTTTCTTTTGCAGATCACTTTGCAAGATGAAAAAATCAAGAACAAAGTTAGAGTGATCATGGTGAACTTCACCAAATGTTCCATCCCGAAGGACAAGGATCTCGTCAACAACATCTACTTGGATGTGGAGAATAACAAAGGTTAGTTATTTTCAATGATTTAACTCTTAGGGCTTTAATAGATTGTATGCCTCCGTGCGAACTGACTTTGTGTACCTAAGCGTATCCTGGATGGCGGCGCCAAACACAATTTATACACAACGCCATAGAAACTATTGCAAGGCCCGTAAGAAGGCAAAACTAGAATTGCGGGAAGGCACAAAGAGATGGCAGCACACACAACTAGCAACAAAGTTACAAAGGACGTGTTGAATATGCTTTAAAAATATATATTGCATTTCATATAAGTTATATTTAATATTTAATTATTATTTTTTATTAATAATAATTAGAGTACTACTTGATTTAAATAATAGTAATAAAAGATTGCAATGTTTTAATTAATACCCATAGCGCCATCTAGTGACAAGGAAGATAAATAATTATGTTTATATGCTGATTGGTCCCCGACGACAGGTGTCGCGAATCATCGCAAGCATATTATTGCTTGTCTGTTAGAGTCCTTTTCCGAAAAATAAAACAGGAACAGTTGTTTCTTTCAAAAACTTATGTTATCCTCTTGTACCTGCAATATGAATTTTTCATTTATTTAAACCTTATGGCTCCACAATTAACAATTGCATTTGTCCCATTGTCCCGCATTCGCCTATACCTACTATTTTTTCCACCTTACTTAATGCAAGTAAACATAATAGAATTTTTTGGTTATACAATCATCCACTTGGGTCAGTATAATTATTTCCCTCAAGGTTTGTAAACAATGGTAGATGCTACACACAGGTGAACCGTAGAAAGATGACTTATTGTTCTAAAACCTAGCCAGCCTAGCTTAGTAATAAAACCCGCATGAAACCACGAGGTTAATTATGATGGAACTCCTAATGAGTCAACACCACATATTGTCAACAAGATTACATTAAACAACAATAGTTATACAGAGATATTATTATTATTAATACAGAAATAGATAGTTTGAAACCCATTGGAAATTGCAAACCTTGAAAGGAGAAAAGGGAATTATGTACATTGTACTATTTGCACTATTGTTTATTTTTGTACTGTTTATACATTTATATCTTTATTACTCTGTGTGATATATATTCTTATGATCATATATAATCTAATAAAAATATTATCAATACATATAATAAATCAGTAGGAACCGCGTGTCTGTACATTTGATAAAAATTACAAAAAATGGATGTGGGCGATAAGAAAAGAGTAACAGAACACAAAAAAGATTTTTTGGATTTTTTTGTCTGTCTGTCTGTCTGTCTGTGTGTACTCGCTAATCTTTTAAACTACTGTATATTTATTTATTATTTATTTATTTACTGTACATATTTTTATGCGGTTTTTATTAAAAGATTAAGCTCATCCCTGAGCAACATTTAGGCCTTGTTTCATCGAAATCTGTTGTCAGATAAAAAAGTTATCATTATTTAAAGTTTAAAGATAATTTTTCTTTGGGCGATTGTTTGTCTGTTAGTACACGCCAATCTCAGGAAATACTGGACGGATTCGAATGAAATTTTTTTGTTATATAGCTGTTAAGCCTAAGCAACATATAGGCTATAATTGATTTTGGAAAATGGTACACCTGATGCAGAGCCTTAATGGTCCAGTTAAACTATAAGAAATAT
The DNA here is from genome assembly GCA_963555685.1 of Acrobasis consociella. Taxonomy (NCBI): domain Eukaryota; kingdom Metazoa; phylum Arthropoda; class Insecta; order Lepidoptera; family Pyralidae; genus Acrobasis; species Acrobasis consociella. The sequence goes on along the minus strand of OY743124.1, from coordinate 5,897,346 downwards.
ATAAATGACGCCTTAGCAAAAGTAGTTTAGCCTGATGAACATTTTTTGTTGAGATATAAAAATCGAAGATCTAGAACACCTGATGCAAAAACTTAATGGTCCAGCTTAACGACAAGAAATATGAAAATGACGCATTAGCAAAAGTGGTTTAGCCCGCTTAGCATTTTTTGTTGAGTTATAAAAATCAAAGATCTGGAACACCTGATGCAGAATCATAATGGTCCAGCAAAACTATAAGAAATATAAAATGTCGCCTTGGCAAAAGTTGTTTAGCCCGCTGAGCATTTTTTGTTGAGTTATAAAAATCAAAGATCTGGAACACCTGATGCAGAATCATAATGGTCCAGCTAAATTATAAGAAATATAAAAAGGACGCCTTAGCAAAAGTAGTTCAGCCTGATGAATTTTTTTTTTGTTGAGATATAAAAATCGAAGATCTGGAACACCTGATGCAAAAACTTAATGGTTCAGCTTAACTTTAAGAAATATAAAAATGACGCCTTAGCAAAAGTAGTTCAGCCTGATGAACATTTTTTGTTGAGATATAAAAATCGAAGATCTGGAACACCTGATGTAAAAACTTAATGGTTCAGCTTAACTACAAAAAATATAAAAATGCCGCCTTAGCAAAAGTTGTTTAGCCAGCTCATCATTTTTTATTGAATTATAAAAATCGAAGACCTGGATCACCTGATGCAGAACCATAATGGTCCAGCTAAACTATAAGAAATATAAAATGACGCCTTAGCCAAAGTCGTTCAGCCTGATGAGCATTTTTTGTTGAGGTATAAAAATCGAAGTCTGAAACACTTGATCCAGAAACATAATGGTCTCTACGTATAATAAAACAGTAAGAAAAGGTATCTGTACATTGAATATATTTAAAAAAAATGGGGCGATAAAGACTGTAATATAGTAAAAAATAAAATAAAAAATCTGTCTGTTTGTACATGCTAATCTCCGAAAATATAGGACGGATTTGAATAAAACTTTTTTTATCAACATATAGGCTATAATTGATTTTGGAATGGAATGGAACACATGATACAGAACCATAATGGTCCAGCTTAACTATATTAAGAAATATAAAAATGATGTCTTAGCAAAAGTTATTCAGCCTGATGAACTTTTATTGTTGAGGTATAAAACACGAAGATCTGGAACACCTGATGCAAAAATATAATGGTCCAGCTAAACTCTTAGAAATATACATTAATGACGCATCAGCAAAAGTTTTTCAGCCTGATGACCATATTTATATGCCGAAGTCCTGAAGTCCACGCGAACGAAGTCGCGGGCATTAGCTAGTTAGATCATATATGATCATAAGAATCATAACGCTACGTTCAGACGGGGAAGCTCAATAAGTATGTAGTTGTAATAGAAATAATTGAAGTAAGAAAAACATTACTGAAGTTTTGTAAGTAAATAATTAAGGAAATCAAAAGTAAGTAGATAATTTAAGCCCATTACACTGAGGAACTTGGTAACAGTGTGCTCAAGCGCATAATAATTTAAGTCTGAAACAATTATTTCCATTTGAATGACGTAACCCAAGTCCGGAAAGACGTGACTAAACGCATCGCATACCGCGATGCATTCAGTCACGTCGGCACTAACATGCATGGCCGTTTTGTTTTGATTTTTGAACATAAGCTATACTACTATATCTATTTTATCTTAATTTCAATATTACATTCTACATAATTTGCGATATAAACAAATATTCTTGTAAAATGGAAAATTGTTACTATAAAGTTATGTTCAACACACAGGTTCAACATGTTTCTGTCAATCAAAATTTACGAGTGTAGCAGATGATTCATGATGTGAATCCGCATTGATGTTTTCGTGGAATGGAAATAATTGGGTATTTTCCTGGTTCAAATATAGATTATTTGGTATTGTTAAGGAAATAAAATGTCACAAAATAATATCACTTGTCATGATCATATCCATTTTCAATGTGATTTTATATTTACTATTGCAAAAAAACTGATATAAGGAGCGCTATTTGACTCCAAGGCATTAGGACGTCATCTGCCTGTATTTCATACTAATTCCGTAAAAAAGGTTTGTTTTGTCGTCTGGAAAAAAGTATCTGATTTGACTTGTTGGAAAATAGCGGATTGTGCACAAGATTTAATGAAGTCGCGAGTCAAGCCGCGATACATAAAAAAAATATTTTTGTTGCAGACTTGAAAGGCAAGAAATCAGTGTATATGATCACAGACGTGCTAATGGCGAAGACTATTGAATTCCGTGTTACGCGTGGCACCTCTTCTAGAATTTTCCATCTTGGAAACTCTTCGCCTCTCGTTTTCGGATTGGAGGAATTCATGATCGGAGAGGACGGGAAGTTGACGGCTAAGGTAAGACTAGTTAGATTTTCCTCTTTTCGTCAAGTTTGATGTTGCGTGAGGTTCATTTTGAGGTTCTTACACCATTAGAAAGCAGTTCCTCATCAAACTTTTAGGATTGAAAGAATTTAAGATAATATCGTCGACAAAAATGTAAAAGGTCGATTAAACAAAAATATATTTAGTTCACAGAGTACATTCAAGTTCTCAGAATGGACTTGAACATTCTGGAGTTTGTATGTATGTTTATTTGAAGACAACTCGAGAATCTTAATTGCAGCTTCCTGTAATTTAGTAGAAGTATATTTAATTTAGTGAGAAGGAGCTTACGTTTGTCACAGAATTAATAATAGTATTACCGTTTGTGACGAATGTAATTATAAGTTACTGACGATGAGCTAAGAAAATATTGTTGTTATTAGTATAGCACGGTACTCATTACCAACTTCGCTGATGTTAGAATTTGTTTAGATTCTCTCTGTCAACCAACTGTTTAACATGTGCGCCGTAATTTTAGTACCCCACTGTGATTCGTTACACATTGCTATCAGTATAGCATGCCGCAACACTTCCTCGAATCTTCAATAGATCGATAAGATAATATTATTTATCAGTCATGGCTTGTGTTTTTTATAAAAAAATATGTTTTATGTACGTGGCCTTTGATAAGTTTCTTCAACGATGATGCTTTTTTAATCAGTCTATCTTAGGAGAGAACTTTAACTTTCAATAAATGGCAACTTTTTAAATTTCAGATTAGCTAAACATAGTTACCTAAATGGTTAAACATTCAGAGCTACTTATTTGATCAGACATATTTGAGCGGTATTTCCTCTGGGGTATTATGGGTATTGTGAATAATCAATTTATGTAGAAAATCCTGTATTATGTTATCATAATACAGGATTTTCTACATAAATTGATTATATATTAATTATAAAATACTAATAAGCTTGAAACTACGATAAAAATGTCCATATTTAGAATATAGGACTGACTTTGATTAATTGCTGATCATATCTATACCTCTTTAGGTACCTTTGTAAATAATAAAATAAAATTGTTTACTGAGACACTCGTTGTTATATTTATACAAATTTCTGGAGCCTTCTTTTAAGCAAAAATATGCACGTACCAGGACACAACCCGTTCTTTCTTATCTCTAACATTTATAATACAGACTAAACAAAATACAAAAATAGAATAAATGTGTATTCATGTATGTATATTGTATTGATGTTTACTTCACTCTTAGAACATATCGAGGAATTAACAAATATTTGTCATTACATAAGCAATTTTTGTACGATAATTCATTCACACTTCATTATAAAGAAATCTTATACCTTTAAACGAGCAATTCTTGTATATTTATTTATTTATATGTTTATATATTTATAAATTTCTGTGATCTCGAAAACGGCTCTAACGATTTAGCTGAAAATTTGTATATGGGGGTTTTCGGGGGTAAACAATCGATCTAGATTAGTTTTATGTTTGGGAAAACGCGTGTTTTCGAGTTTTCATGCGTTTTTCTTTCCACGCAGAATATGGTCGCTAATTTCGTCGCGCCGACCGCCTTGTTTTTAGCTCAGCGGTTAAGGATGCTAACCGTTAGAAAGAGTGTTACGGGTTCGAATCCCACTCGGTGACTTACTTTTGTTTTTTTTTATGTTTAAGTTTATATATAATTTTTTATTTTGCATTGTTTTCAGACAAGTTTAAAAAAAATTAGTTAATGTTTGAGATGTAATCGAGCAAAGCTCGGTCACCCAGGTACTAATGAATATATAGGGACAAATTACACAGATTGAGCTAGCCCCAAAGTAAGTTCGAGACTTGTGTTATGGGATACTAACTTAATGATACTATATTTTTATAACAAATACATATATACAAAAACATCCAAGACACAGGACAATTTGAAAAAGGCTATTTTCTAACTTGCCCTGGCTGGGGATCGAACCCAGGTCCTCCAGTGTAGCGTGTTGACCATTACGCCACGGAGGTTGTCATTGCTTCATCATTATTCGTCATTTGTATTTAAACTCCTACTTTTTAATGAAATTCACTTGATTACAACTATCAAACGAAACAACTTTACATTAAGAATGTAGAGAAATATGTATGACTTATATTTTTTCTTTATGTACATATCGAAAAATTCTTGGGTCAAAAAGGAAAGGGCTTCTGCTTGCAGTAACGAAATAAATAAAAAACAAAAGTCCAATATGTAAAACCTTTTATCGATATTTTTTTACAAGCTTTTTTTTTAACTTTCTATTTAATAGGTCTAATCTTGCAAATCAATTTTTAACCTGTTATCGAATAGGAGTTAAAGCATTCGTTGTCGTGGACCACGAAGACTGTAAACCCTGCGCCTGAGTCCTTTTCAAAACGTCAGACGAAACAAAATAAAAGTGCGTGCTAATCCCCGTTTATACGTACGTATAATAAATTAATAGTGTGTTCAAAGCCCGATAGTTTAAAAAAACAACCAGTTATCCTCATCCGAGTCAGATAAAATTTTGTATACTTATGTTGTGTAAGTTGGATGATGAATTCAACGAGCTGTTCTGATGATAAAGCCGGAAGATAATCGATGGAATTCAATTATAAAACAGCATATCCTCATTGAGTAGGACTTGTTTGATTTGTATTGACGACCACTTCATAGTAGACGATGCCTAGGGTCTGATCACGGAGACGGAAGGTGATCGGTGAAACTAAAATGACGCAACTCCATCGAGTTTGGATTTATTTAATTTGTCTCGCAATTTCATCGAGTTTGGACTTATTTAATTTGTCTTAACAAGTACTTTGGTTAAGTAAACACAATAAAAGCTTGTACAAGAAATATACCTTTTTCACAAAACTTATTTAAATATTTAAGATCGCTACTACCTCCTAAAAAACATTGTCTTGTTTTAAATTCAGGTTTAGTTTAGAAGTATCAACTGAATACCTATAACACTAGCATACTAAACCTGAGATATAGCTCAATGTCGATGTGAACGGCCGAGGTGATTCGAGGTCGCCAGAATTTTCCCAACTAGAAAATATCGTAACCGAACACGCGGACGGAATGTGATCTGTCAGTCTGTAAAGTAGGGTCTCAGTAAAACCAAAAATGCATATTCTAAACAATTTGAAAGTAGAACATTATTTCATATTCTGTTTTAGTTTTTAGTAAAGCCAAACAATATCTGCATTTTTTGTTCAAAAAGTTTTGTTATCTTTTACAGAGGAATGAACAATAAATCAACTATAATGATACATACTTATGTTAAAATTCATTATAAAAAAAGCAATACGTCATAAAAGTGCATTATTTGATCTCTTTGACCCGTGATAGGTGATTAGGTATTACTTTAATCAATTTCTTTCCAATTGCCAATTGCTTCCATTGTCCTTGAAAACCGTTCTATTTACCGCTTTCAACCGTATCAAAGCTGTTTACAAAGAAAATGTTTGTTTCTATAAATCTCTATTGATACTGTCCAAAACTAACACTGAGAGTATTAGTTGAGTTGTATTGAGGCAGGAATGTTTGCAGATTAAACTTTTGCATTGATCTATAAAAAAAATCTTTGTATTCTTGTTATCTTACTAGATTATATATTATTTTCTTGCTTAATTAAGAGTACCTGGGTGACCGAGATTTGCTCGGTCGGTTACATCTCAAACATTAACTAAATTTCTTTAAACTTGTCTGAAAACAGTACAAAATAAAAAATTATAACTACACAAAATAACAAAATTATAAAAAAAAACAAAATTAAGTCACCGAGTAGGATTCGATCCCGTAACACTCTTTCTAGCGATCAGCATCCTTAACCGCTGAGCTAAGCGGATGGCACCCGGTGCGACGAAATTTGCGACCATATTCTGCGTGGAAAGAAAAACGAATGAAAACTCGAAAACACGCGTTTTCCCAAACATAAGACTAATCTAGATCGTTTTTTTACCCCCAAAAACCCATATATACCAATTTTCAGCGAAATCGTTAGAGCCGTTTTCGAGATCACAGAAATTTATAAATATATAAATAAATAAATATACAAGAATTGCTCGTATAAAGGTTTAAGATTTTAGTAAGTTAATGTTCAGTATTAAAGGGAATACTTAATTACTTTTGATTATTCTATAAACAAAAAGAAGTTTTGGAACATTATTGAGATTGCCAAAATATGTACTGATCCTGAATTTTAAACTGTTGTGTTTTACACAACTTATAAATAGCATTACTGAGCAATCGACTCCGTCTAAACTTCTAAGAAAAACTGTCGCCTAATCTTTTTTATAGTGATATGGCGCGATCGTATGGCACGAATATTCTTGGCACTTCTCCTACCTGGGAATCGCACGATATCATTCTTGGAAGGCTCACATATGACGTAAATAACCTATAATTTGTGATACTTTGCTATGGAATTAACAGTAGCTTTTAATCAAAGTTTGACGTATGAATATCACTGTAGCTTCCTATTGTACATTAGCCAAATTATTTTGTTTGAAAGTTTTGTTTGAAGAAAACTTTAACGAGAGTGTTCTAAGTTATGAATGTCATGATCTAAGAAAATTTTCAGAGTATGTTTAAGTTTTTAAATGTTCAAATTTATATTTATCTCAAGATATTTTATATCTACAAGTGGACCTTTGCACATATTTATATAGCTTAGTCGTAACTGAAAGTGCTAGCTTAATCACACATATTGTAAAACTAACTTTATAATCACCGCAATTACATAACATTACTTATTGGTTGTATCAACAACATGAGAAAGTAATGATTATAAAGATTATATGATTGGTTTCCCTCATAGCTCGTGTTCTGTGAATCATGAATTTTGCCATTTTTAATGACGTTCCTATTTCATGGTCGTTTCTTTCTTAAAATAAGTACGAGTACATTGAAATATGCCATTGATCAGCAGAAGAGATGTATCATCATCGTTTTTTTAAATATTATTTTAATTGTTCTCCATATTTATGTAAACTACCACATTGTATGATTTGTTACATAATTACGTACCTATTTCCTTTATCATTGAGTAACTACTTTCGAAATTCTTACGTATATTGCTAGTAGTAAAACACTGCAACTGGTTAATAAATAATGCCATAAATGGGTGTTACTTTACTATTAAGATTTACAACACATTGTTAATTGTTTTGCCGCGTAAATATGACTTTATCTTATCGATTGAGCAAGTCTGACTTACATTTGTATTTCGCATAAATGTATGACCATTTCTTCTATAATATATTTATGTAAGAGATTTAAAGCCTTAGAATGTTATTTGCTAAATCCCTGACGCGGATCGTAAGAGCGAACGACGAAATTATGTGGTCAAGTAGTTTTAATAAAAATCTAATTCGCTAGTCATTTCTAGGAATAGCCTCTGGGAAAAGATTTTTCTAATTAGTTTTTGCAAATAAAGTCATACTTATTTAGATATTTATTTTCTAAAATCCCAATGACCATCATTTTCAAGCAAGGTCAAGCTTATTTGAGGAAGTGACATCAATCACGATGAAGATTCTTTGAGTAAAGCTGACAATTTCCACTTTTTAGTACTGTATTATATTGACACTGTCACTGTTATTTACCAACACAACAACTAGACAACAACCAACATAACGATAGTAATTTAAACAAGAAACATTGACAGTTGACAGATGTTATTGTTTTTTTAGTGCAAGCATAGGAAAAATAAAAACTTTGACTGTTGTGTGTCGTCACTTCTTGTGTAATAACCTGTTTATATCCTGTTCGTATTTCAACACTTTTATATTCTTTGGTTGATAAGCCAATTGTAAAAAACATATTCCCTGGGCAATGGCTAATTTCTCCGGATTTCCATTGTGATTGGCCATTTCGTAAAATTTTTAAATTATGATCTGTAATTTTTAAATTAACATAAATAAATATATATTTTTTTTATCGGCCATACCTTACATTCATGCATGACTGCACAGATAACCTTGACTGCAATACATAGAGAGGCTTCATCGATACAGGGAATTCCCTTTCCTATCAGGTTGTGATTAAACAAAATAGCCTATTTTATGATTTTAAATTATTCCATCGACATTAGAATTTTTGCAAGAATGGCTTTTTTACATATTATTATCGGTTACGTCTATGTTTTTTTCATTTCTAGTTTTAGATAAGTAGATGTAACTGGTTCAAGAATATCGGTTGTTTCTTGCAATTTTATATAGCTAAGTCTGCAAAATGAATTTTAACACCAAAATTTTATTTGTAACCTCGCATTGCACTTAATTTCCATAAACAACTTTAATCGATAACATAAATGATAACATAAATGGACACATTTTTAAAAGCTAGAATATCTAAGTCTAGCTTGTTCGCCTGGTTCATACTGAAAGATAGCACATTTCTATAGTGAAATGAAATGAAATGAAACTTTATTGCTTAAAATGTGGTACAATTGGATAGAACAAAAGTAATATGTCGAGTCTCACACATTTTGTCATCACTGACATGCAATAGACATAGTTTACTAACCATCCCTCTAGACGTCCATAAGCCTCTATCTGTGGTGAAAATATCAAAGCATTATTAACTATCCAAACAGCCAATGCCAGCTAAACAACATCTCGCCTAGCAGGAAGATGCTACAAATTAATAAGATTGGCTCCCTGACAATCTCTTACAATTAACATTCTGGCTTTGGCTGACTCGACCAGCTTAGCTATTAATACGCGCCACGTGCTTCCGATCGATGCTGAATTGATCGCTTTATATGTCCGTTAGTAATGTATGAAGCTTTTCATCAAAGAGATCTAATGAAATGGAACGTTATAAAGTATGGATAATAAATTTCATATTAAAGATTTACAATAACGCCCTAAGTGCACTACAAAAAAAAAACTATGAATTTGTATCTTTAAGGTATTACGTATTTTGAAATCCGTTTCCCTATCTGAGGCTTGTCAGCACAAATAAACATTTTAAGTCAAATTTAAATATAATAAAAACTTTGCATTTTTATGTCTTATAGTCGCTACCTATCGCAAATAATCTTCAAGAAAATAAAGGTTGTGTTAAATATTAGTGTTAGTGTTAAATATTATTGATCGAATTGTTCCACCAGCACATCTATGGTATTCTTAGCACGTGGGTGATCAGGTGGGGGATCTCACGTGTAGCAAGACTAAAACGTGTTTTTTGCTTTTTCCATGCTTTATTTTTTCATTATATGGGATGGTCCCCCATAAAACAGCTTGAAAAAAACTGTCTTCTAACAGCATGGACAAAGAACTATATTAAGAAATTATACTATCGCTCTTTCTAGAATGTAAGAGCCTCCAGATATACCTCTTGTCTATCTAAGACATTAGGTATCTATTTATTTTGTATTTATTAGTAAGGTGATTGACTATAAAATTTATTTAAAAGAATGCGTTTTTTATATCCTTCCAGGAACCGGTTGGCATTGTGTCGAAATCTCTTCACTGGCAGAAAGTGGACCCCTCCGACCATCTGTATAACCCAGCCGAAGACGAAGCTTGCGCCGCCTAGGCATTTCACGCGCTAACAGGGGCACGCTTATTTAGTAAGGTATTGCTGACAAAAAATCAGCATTGAGAAAACTATGGTATCTTGTAATAGCTACCTTATGCTGCAGTTATTATAGATGAGTTTGCACTGGCAAGATGAAAAGCCGTCTAAGGTGGATATGGCAAAGACCTATTATGAGATCAACGACTCAGTATGTATGAAAAAATGAATGGCCCATCTAAATTAAAATTTTACATTATTTTGGTTATCATTATAAAGTACCTAGTTATCGCACGTTATAAGCAAATATGTGCATTGGTATGAATAAATTTTATACTTAGGTACTAAAAAATGGAAATTGATGAAAAAATCTCTTTAAAAAATCTTGATATTGTATGTCTTGCCTTGATTGAATTAGATAATTAAGCGGCTTTATATTTTATTAATTAGCCTAAGTAGATATGTCTAAGATAGCACCCACATAATTGGCACTTTGATCATTGTTCACGTAGCGACCAATGTCTAGCAAATTAGCAACAATTTGTTTAAGAGTACTTTTATACAGTTAAAAAAAAATATTGACACAAATGGCCATCTGTGGCACCGGCATGCCTTCTGCTCTTAACATCGGCAGTGCATCCGGTTCCATGGTGTAATGGTTAGCACTCTGGACTTTGAATCCAGCGATCCGAGTTCAAATCTCGGTGGAACCTACTTTTTTATTCAAAACCATTTTTTTAAGCTGCGTTAAAATCATATAAAAACTGTTATCAGTATTTTTTGATGTTGAATAATGATTAAGGTTTTTGGTGTACCTACTTATTTGTGTTACTGTTTATTTATTTGATTCATATTCAGTATTATTACAATAACTTTTGTTATATTTATATAATAAATTACATCAGAATATAAAAAAGTGACAATATAATGGCGTTAGTAAATTATCTCTATAACTATGAAGATATGATGCAAGCTCGCTGGTACGGCCTTGCAAAACATACCATACTATAGTAGCATACATGGCCTAGATTACTATGTCTATATTTACTTAAAATTTTGTTATAATGTAACCAAAACTTACAGAAAAATAAGAAAAATGATAAGCAAAATTTTAGTAGAAAAGCTGTACTAATTAAAAATATTTAGATATAATTTTAATATAACTTATTTGAAATCTACTATGAGCCCACCAGTAATATTTTATCTGAATTTTATCTAAATACGTAGACCAAGGTTTAGGTATATTTTTTAGAAATAGAAAAGTTTAAACCGTTTATTTTGTGTAGGCCACAGGTTAAATTGAAACATTTGAACTTATTGCCTACTATATTTTGTTATTTATTTATGATGACAATGTTCACAATTTGTTTGACGTACTGCTCTGTATGTTGTCAATCGATACACAATTACACATACATAATTGCATACATATAATCATGATTGTTTCTCACAGGGGTAGGGTAGGGATAGGCAGAAACTATGGACTTTCACTGCATATGATCCTAACAGACCTCTTTCGCTTAATATTATTATGATATGCATATTTACATTCCAAATAAAATTTATTAAAACTAAATAAACGAATTAAATGTGTACCTAGACTGTATACAATACAACCCATAGAATAGATACCAGTATTAGGTACAATATGTACTTAAAAAGTGAATATATTGACCTGTATTTGCATGTGATTATATTGTGATTTATGTAATTCATTACTATTATGAATATTTTTTACTTTGATGTGATGTTTCTTAATTAATTAAAATAAATGAGTGTTATTAATTTTGTGATTTTTATTTTTGTTCATTACTCATGTTTGTAAGTAGCTAACTAACACTAGTGTTAGATTTTTCAAGCTGCTCTATGTATTTTGTAATTGTGAGATGCATGCATCTGTTGACGAGACGACTGTCCACTTCTTTACTCAATTATCATTCTACAGTGAAATACTCGAAATCTTTGACAGTGGACCTCAGAATCAAGTCTAGTGTAAATAAAACTGAAAAATACCAGTTTTATGAATATTGTAAGCTTTCACTCACTGACACTACCTACAATCCAAACCAACAACTTCTTCTTCTTTGCGTGTCGATGGATTTTTTATATTTGATCAGCCCTAGGAGTAATATTATTCTATGGATCAGCCCAACTAAGAACAGCATTCAACTTATGCTAAACTTCCCGGAATTTTGGGAAATCATGTTATGCTAACAACACTTTTAACACGAAAAAATAAAATGTCAATAAATGACAGCTGGCAGTGACAGTGACATTTATAGGTATTTCTAATTTGTGAGTGTCATCCATCTGTGTCATAAATAAAACTACATTAAAACAGCAACACGTTTTAATTTATTTTTACAAAAAAATATTTTAAATTAGTTCCCTGTGCGACTTAAAAAATATGTCGAATCAAGGACCAAATATGCCAACAATAGGAACAATCAACCAAGGCGCTATTCAATACGTAAACAATCCGATGCAGAGCCCTCAGTTGCAGTCAGTTCAAGGATCTCCGTCGCAGCACAGTCCCATGGGAACCCAGGCTCAAGCGGGGACCAAAGCCAGCCAAGGCGGAGCTGGAGATCAAACCACTCAGGTAAGAAACTCGTACGTTTTGAAGCAGGAAATTCTCTTAAAAAACCTAACAAGGAAAAAGTTAACACTTCAAACTTTATCTTCTATCTGAGTTACAAATCAGAGGAACTTATCAACTACCTATTTTGTGTTTGTGAAACTAAGCAGTTTTTTTTAAGTTTCATTGCCATTTCCTCTTATTCTACAGAAGCCTATGGTTGTTTAGGTATCTCACTATTTTACTTTGATTGCCTGTGCCTATACACTGTGTAATAGTATATCACTGCTCTGCTCTAGATATAAAATGCACATTGGAGCAGTGAAATAAATATTCCTTAGATCTTATTCTTAAACTTTGGCTTGTATGCAGACTAATAATTACTGGTAAAAAGCTATTATGTACATAACTGGAAAATGAGGTTTTATAGGTTAGTTATGGTATGCAAATGAGCCATCCCCAAAAGGGAAAAGGCAAGGAAGAACAAGAAGGAGAAGTTATGTTATGTAAATATGTTATTATAAAAAAAACACAACGGATATACAAAAATCAATCAATACAACAAGTGTATATTAAATTATGCTATCCTGCCTGTGACCACAATCCACAAACAAGCTGGGAATGATGTTAAATGTATTGGTGTGTACAATTTTGTGTCAGGTTCTGACGGGCAAGGTTAATTGCAACACTAACATGTTGTTGAACAACACTGAAGAACATTTATTCTTTGTCTTTAGCTCCTTAGTCGGCCTCGTCTGCAAGAACTAGTACGTGAAGTAGACCCCACTGTGCAGCTGGATGAGGAAGTGGAGGAGATGCTACTACAATTAGCTGATGACTTTATAGACACCACATTGAATGCATCGTGTGCGATTGCCAAACACAGACATGCTCCGTCTGTGGAGCTTAGAGATGTGCAACTACATTTAGGTGAGTTAATAGTTTTTATAAATTTTTTTTGTGTGTTTGTTTGTAATAACTTTACTGTACCAAAAACAAAAAGTAGAAAAAATTTCAGAGATCAAATCAATGGCAGCCCTTATCCCATATAGGGATCTCTTCCAATCAACAGACATAGTCTGCATGTCTTAAGACACTAAGGCCTTCTCCAGCTTCTTCCAACTGGAAATTTGGCATATCCCTTTAAATGTCGGACGCCCCGAGCGGGCGTCTGATGTATTGTTTTACTATTGTGTCTGCTATGCCGACATTTGAAGGGATATAGATCGTTTTATTACCGAAAATAACAAATACATAGAATATTTATTATCCATGAGCATCCTGTAAAGTGTCACAATTTTTTGATGTCCTTTCTTTCTTATTCACCATGTTTGTAAAAGGCCAACATTACATAGCTTGACGACTGCCATATAATGATGGCAGCTGGCACCAATGGGTTATATGTGCCTTCTGTAGCACGGACAAGCAGAAGATTTTTTTACTACTTGTGGTCATCTATCCAAGTGGAGACCACATCCAGTGGTGTCGCCTTACTTGCAAAAGCGTTAAGAATGCGCACTGGGCGACAGAGCTTTTCAATGTTTTGTTTGTTTTTCGTGTGTGTAAGCAGTAGCATGCACTTCATACAGACACATAGAATTTATACATCCTGTGAAATCCTCCCTTATGAAATGAAAGGTGAGAAATGCATTTTGTTCAATATGGAAACTAATCGCAATGGAAGAAACCAACCGGAAGAAACCAACCGGAAGAAACCAACCGTTCTCGTAATTAAGGTAAGATTAGGGTCTACCTTGTAAAAATAGTAGTGCACGTCTCTGTAAGTGGCCAGCACTGGTGTCTTTTGTAATGTTCTGAATGTTGTTTTCAGAACGTCAATGGAACATGTGGATCCCAGGCTTCGGCAATGACGAGCTCCGGCCGTACAAGCGCTCCGCCGTCACGGAGGCTCACAAGCAACGCATGGCGCTCATACGGAAGACCATCAAGAAGTATTAGTTTTATTTACTATATAGGCACAGAAATAACACTAGTATTACATACAGAACGGAATCTCTTAAGGTCCTGCGCAATATGTGACCCCGTCCCCCGTCCCCGCACCTCTACCCCCTTCTCGCCTTGTTGGAGAGAGGTGCGAAGTTGGGATTGCTGTATGGTAATACTCATATTAATTCTGTGATAAAGGAATACCTTTTTTGTAAATTGACTGAAACCCAAAATGTATGTTGACCTTACAATGTGTTGAATGTGATGCTGATTTCATATATAGGTAGGTCTGCCTGTCTTATAATGAACAATATTAAGAGACCCCAGACTTCTCCATACAAACATAGTCTACGTTTAATTTTGAAACCACATGTCAGATTCTGGTAAAAATTGGTAATTGTAAAGAAATTGCAATTATCTAGGGTTATAACTGGTTTCCTATACTAAAATTATGAACTGGAAAGAAAATATAACGATTTAGAAGTTTCCCATACTAATGGTCAAAAATGATATAAAACACTATATTCTATTTCAAGTTCATATTTTTATCGTCGGAAACTAGTTATAAACCTAGATAATTGCAATATCTTTGAAATTACAAAATTTTGCCCAAATCGGACATGTCGTTTTGAAATAAAACATAGGTTGGTCTAGGGTCGGGGAACCCTTAAAGGCCAATAACTATGTTAGTGGGCCTGAAAATACGGCGCCTCTGAACGGTTTTAATCTGTTTTATGGGCGGTCCCTGTAAAATTTTAGGTCCGATTTTTTTGCATTTTATTGAGGTGATGCCTTTTTTGCGCTCTTTTTAAATACCTCATGTCATGTCTGTGGAAAACCATGACATGCTTATGCCACAACCTCAGTTTATGTTGAAAAATATCTCTGAATACGTGTGATATGGGAGGAAGAGAAGAGGGTGTAAGAACTTGCATACATTTATTAAAGCAATGCGTCTAGAATTAAATATTTAGGTATTATAAGATCTTAAATAATAATAGGTATGTATATTTTAAGGTGATATAATATAATATAAAAAAATAAAACATGTTTTGTACTTTATAAGCTGTTTAATTATAACTTCACCTATTCAGTTTAGAGTACAGTCTTTCTGTTTGGTTCATAGTCAATATGACTTTGTTATGTATAACTGAACATTCCATTGTTGTCTGGTCTAGAAGAAACAAAAATGCACAATGTACAAGCTGCTTCTCTTTCCGCGTACTTAGTAAAAGCGGATCGAGGAACTGGGCGTCAATCAGAGTAGTATCAATAGATGTGGCTAGCAACCCATCACTATTTTAAAAGTTGCCCAATATCACGCTAAAAGCGGCCGTTGAGTCTCAAGGTCCTGAACTCTGTACCCTGCAAGGGACAAAGACGTTTGTGTCAACACCCTGTTTCTTATTCCTTGAAGACTTTCTAATTTGTGTTCTTAATCCACTTCATCGATGTCCATTTCTTCGTGTTCTTCGCCCGATAGTTGCGCCTCGTCGAGATCGATGACGAATTTTTCCATCGGTATCGAACCTTCTTTCATTTCCCTCTTGAAAAACTTTAGCGCCTTCTTCAAGTCCCAGTCGTAGCTCTTTAGGCGGCTGGAAGAGAATTTAAAATAAGATTTTGTCGCAATTAGTTTGAGGGAATGGTTGAAAGTGGCACATGATTGAGATATTTGGAAGGAGATGGTGGATCTTTGTCCAGAAGTGGGACAGAATAGGTTCATCATCATCACAGCCCTTCTTCCGCCCACTGCTGAGCATAGACCTAAATTCGTCGACGCCATCCATCTCGGTCCAGTGCTTATCTCATCAAAGGTTACTAAAAAAAAAATTGTAAGCTACCAATAGAGGACCCGTAACGAATTTTGAGAATGCAGATTTACATAGCTAAGAAAGCCATAATATACAGTGCAATATAGTTCGTTCTACGATAAAAGTTGACGAAGTTATGACCAAATTACTAGCTCGTGGCTGGCGCGCCCGCTGTGACGTCATCGTGTCATTGCGGGGGACAGCGCGGGTTCAAGCCGACATCGCAACTGACGGACCGGTTTCGATGATTTCAAAATTATATTGATAAGAAAGCTCAGTAGAACACTTAAATGATCTTCATTTTTTTAGCCCCTTAAAAAAAAGGAGGAGGTTATCAATTCTATTGTTCTCCGATTATTCGAACTTTCGAAGACGTCTGGAGTGGACCGACTGGAAAATTCTCGAAAGGGTATACTTATCAGGTGGTCCCATAGAAAATTTTGAGTTGAGAAAAGTTTGGGGGTGAAGTATATATACTTAACTATAATTTATTTGCCTAAGTATTTTTGGTATAATATAGTATTTTTGGTTTTTTTTCTTTTTGTGTATTGGTGCAATAAAGAGTTTTTCATTCATTCATTAATTCAAGATTTAGTCGTGTTCAATGAACAAATGTTTCTTTACCTCAGAGCCTCGTCTTTCCTCAGCTGTGTCAGATAACAAAACGCGTTGCACACGATCTCTTTCTCTTCAGGGTCCGGGTTTATAAGCGCGTAGTCGTACAAGTTTCGCGATGGTTGCTGCAAAAACAAGATTCATTATTATTTGACATAGGAAACTCGGATTTGCATAATAGGGGATGTTTCCAACCAGTTAGCACTCGCTTATTGCACTATATGCCAATAGTTTAAAGTTTATTTTTAAGTGTCATAAAAAATCCTCTCCGATGCGTTGCAGAGGGCAACGTCTGAACTGACCCTAATAATATTAAGTAGAGTGAGGAGTGAAATTTTGTAGTAAGAGTTTAATCTGTGATAGTTACTGTCTGTTCACTCACACATAATAGTAATAAAAGATTTTAATTATTATCTAATAGCTCCATCTAGTGACAAAGAAGAGAATTATGTTTATATGGCAAGTCGTAGGCATGCTGTATAGGGGACGTGCACGACGACGGTGCTGCCAACTAGTGCCTAAAATTTGAAACTTTTACTTCTACCGGTCTTTTTGGGCTATCAACACTTGACGTAAAATTTATAACAAGTAAACAATTTTATGGGTGAAAAAATATCTAGATACGTAATAATATATTGTTGCATTTCTGGATGTTGGAATGCATCAAAAACAAAACGATGACCCTTTAGTCTGTGTACATTCTTAACTTTCTTTCTATATAGGTACCAGCGTAAAATCTTCGCTTGGTCAAAGATAATATAATTACTAACGCGTAAGCTTGGTCAATGGTTCCAAAGCTAATATTTTACCAGGCTTAACATTACAAAAAATTGTACTATTAAATAGCTCTAGTATTAAAGTTTGAGAGGAATAGTTACTAGCTATGCATTGCATATGAGAGATGTCATGTATTATTTGGCAATTTTTTAAATAAAAATTATTTTCTGAGTAAACGAGATGAACTAGGGTGCCGCAGCCATAATTTCCTTTTCTTGTTTTTTAATCTCCGTCAAAAATGACGGGTGTTATTAGTTTGATGTTTTTGTGTGCCTGTGTCTTTCTGAGGCATCGTAGCCCCTTAACGAATGCGATTTTATGCGGCTTTTTTGTTTTGAAAGCTGACTGAGATAGTTCTTAGCTATTTTGATGGAAATCGGTTCAGCGGTTCACAAGTTATTGGGGAAAAACACTTGATAGTCGCGGGATTTTTATTTTGCCTGACAAATAATATGCATCTTCTAACTGAAGGATACAAGGGTGTGTATTAGCGAAAGATTCTCCTAAAGTAGCTGTGAAAATATCCTGTGATCTAAGCTCCGTGGCGTAGTGGTCACCATGCTAGTCCGCAACCCAGAGGTTCCGGGTTTGATTCCCGGTCAGGGCAAGTTGAAAATGGCCTTTTTCAAATTGTCCTGGGTCTTGGATGTTCATCTGTGTATGTATTTGTTATAAAATATTCGTTTTTAGTATCGTTGCGTTAGTACCTCACATCACAAGTCTCAAACTTACTTTGAGGCTAGCTTAATCAGTGTCATTTGTCCAAAAAAAAGAAAAAGAGATGTTCTGTGAAATTAATAAGTTTTAGTTTTTGGCTTGTGTTGGATAAGTATTTCTGATATTTTTGTACCTTACCCAGTAACTGAACGTGTGATGGTTTACCCCATTGCTGAGCACTGCTTGTTTTTTATTTAGCAGTTTCTGGAGAATATAGTGATTGAATTAAAGCACTTAATAAACTTTTATTTTCCTAAAAAGCCAAATTTAGAAATAGCACTAATATTGTTTCTCTTGCAATCAAGCTAAAAAGTTGAGAACATAAATATAATTAATTACTATACTTTTTAATATTGATTAGTTATATATGAAAAGTGGAAACAAAAACATTTTACAGTCATTTTCACATCGTAAATATTGGAAATTTTTGTCCGCACGCCAATTTATCCAGTTATCACTACTTATCACCGCCTCGTTTTCTTCATTTACTTTCTCTTCGTCTTCTAATACATGGCTAGCCTTGAAGAGCTTTTTACTTAGGAAAATATTTTAGCCACGCTGTCGATCATTATTTATTGGTCGGAAACCATATTTTATAATTTTTATCATAATAAAAAAAAAAGTACATGAAATATTTCATTTCATGTACATTATTTTTTTTTATTTCATATTGATACAGTATTGATAGCAGAATGACAGCAAATGACAGCTTATATAAGTTTCATTTATCGTCCGCATAGTGTCGCTTTTGTCGATTTGTGCTGCCATCTATAGTTCGTGCACGCTCCCTATAAATGTGCTTACCAAAAAGCTGTTCTGAATTTGCTCCGGCGTCGCGAAGTCTAAGTGCAGCATTTCGTGCGCGATGTAATACTTGGTGGACGGGTGGTGGAACATGACCTTGAATATGAAGGTGCGACGGAACGAGAACACTTTCTTAGGAAAGTCCGCTACTAGTTTCATGACGCCGTCGATGACGACAATCATGTGGCTTTTCTGTAAAAAAAAACATTATCAGGCCTTTTTAGTTTCCACTGCAGGAGCACGACCCTCTCTGTACTAAATTTAATATCATTAGTAACGTAACAGATACCCAACACCGTAGAAATATGTAGGGACAAATAATAAATAAATATATAGGGACAAATTACACTGATTAATCTAGCCTCAAAGTAAGTCCGAGACTTGTGTTCTGAGATACTAACTCAACGATATTATATTTTATATAAAATACATATATAGATAAACATCCAGGACCCAAGACAATTTGAAAAAGGCCATTTTCCAACTTGCCCTGACCGGGAATCGAACCCGGGACCTCTGAGTGGCGAACTAGCATGGTGACCACTACGCCACGAAGGTCGTCAAATAAATAAATAAATAAATAGGGACAAATTACATCCTTTAGTATGGAAATGTTTATAAGAAAGAGATAGTCTATAAGAGAAAAAGAGAAAGCGACAAAACTTACATCTTTCTTGAAAATGTCAACACAGAATGTCGTCGGGTCATGCTCAGTTTTGGGAACTTTGCCAGCGCGCAAAACCCGTCCTTTAGTATCGAAATGTTTATAAGAAAGAGATAGAGTCTACAAGAAAGAGAGAGAAAGCGACAAAACTTACATCTTTCTTTAAAACGTCAACACAGAATGTCGTCGGGTCGTGCACAGTTTCGGGGAACCTTCGCAGCGCACTCAAAACCTTTCCTTTAGAATTGAAATGTTTTTTGAAGAACCCTAAATAGCCTTTTTTCTTGTTTTTCATCGGATTCAGGGCGTTGCGGCTGTCTGACGCGATCACGGGAGGCAGGAGTTTTTCTTCCTCCTCTGAAAAAAATATGTTTTTGAATGACATTGATTAATATTAAAGGTGATAAGATGACCTGAGCGCAAGGTTAACAGAACAAGCTGGATGTATAGGTCGATTCCGATCTATGGCTTTGGAAATCCTTGGGGGAGGCCTATGACCAGCAGTGGACTATTCATACGGTTATGCTGTATGCATACAATTGGAAAAGACAAAACATCTTCAACCCATCTGGCCAGAGTAGAGAGTGAAAGTCAAATTCTCTGGCTAAGAATTACTTTGGAGTACAGAGAGGGTCGTGCTCCTGCAGTAGAGACTAAAAAGCTCAGTAGCCCGGCGGGAGTGCGCATTACCAGCGCTTTCGCAAGTAAAGCAACAGGCGTGGTCTGCGCTTGGATTGGTGACCACAATGGCATAAAAATTCTCGAGCCGTGCTTCGGAAGGCACGTATAAGACGTTGGTCTCAGCAGACATCATTGTATGACAGTCGTCAGTTATGTTAGATGCCTTTAGGCAAAACGAAAAATAAGAGACTAAAACACAGAATTAATATAAGACGCATAGCGCGATGTAACGAAAGATTCTCGAATGGCAATCGCATACTGGCAAGCGAAGCCTAGGGCACCCACAAGGTCAGACGGGCTAACCAGGGTCGCTGGAAAGAGCTGGATGCAGGCCGTTCTTGATCGGTCATTTTGGAAATCTTTGGGTGAGGCCTATGTCCAGCAGTAGACGTTATGCGGCTGAAATGATGATGATAATGATGAATATAAGTATTACATACAAAACGGAATCTCCAAAGGTCTCCCCCGTTCTCGTCTTGTCGAAGCGTCCAGGCGTCCGCAGCATTCCACAAGGCGAGAACGGGGGAGAGGTACGAGGCCGGGGGACGGGGACGCATATTGCACGGGACCTTAAGAGTCCCCTTACCCTAGACTTCTTCATACAAACGTAGTCTACGTTTAATTTTGGAACCACATGTAAGATTCCGCTAAAAATTGGTAATTGTAAAGAAATTGCAATTATCTAGGTTTATAATTGGTTTGAATGAAGTCGGTTGAAAACCATTAAAAATTAATTAAAAACCGCTCTAGATCGGTCATTTTGGAAATCTTTGGGAGAGGCCTATGTCCAGCAGTGGACGTTGTGCGGCTGAAATGATGATAACTGGTTTCCTACACTAAAATTATGAACTGGAAAGAAAATATAACGATTTAGAAGTTTCCCATACTGATGGTCAAAAATGATAAATAACACTATATTCTATTTCAAGTTCATATTTTTACCGTCGGAAACCAGTTATTAACCTAGATAATTGCAATATCTTTGAAATTACAAAATTTTGTCGAAATCGGACATGTCATTTTGAAATAAAACGTAGACTACGTTTGTATGGAAAGTTGTATTTTGGTCTAGGGTAAGGGGACTCTTAAGAGATTCCGCGATCTTTGCCGTGTGGTTTCCGACAGAAGTAGAATAGGGCTACTCCAAGTCCTCCCGTGGATGTCTTAGAAGGCAACTTAGGATATACAAGTTGAACAAAGTGTATATCATCAATGAGACCTCTCCAACCCGTCTGGCCAGCGTGGAGAGCAGGAACGTGCTTTCCATAGAGACATAAAGACATTGTCTACCCGGAGGTTCCCTAATATATGCGCATTTTATTATTTAAAAATAAATTATAATAGGCCCTATTTTCAAATAAACGCGCGCTTTCCTGTCCATCGCGCAATATGCTGGCTACGTACTCGCTTACTTAGGGTAGGTATACGTATATATATACGCAGTACTCTAGGCAGCTACCTAGAAGACAATTCTCCATAGTGTCTCGATTTACACACATTCACAGTGCACTGATAGGAATTTGCGTCTGTAGTCTGTTCGTCTACGTATTTCATCGACGCACACACACGCGAAATTTCCGCACACACAACTAATATCTAAGACAAGAGCTAATGCATGCCATTTTTAAAACGCGTCAGTCATAAACAAAGCTAATTTTTGTATGGAAAAAACCATTAGGTTAGTGAAACGCTTATTTTCAAAAATGGCCCTTATCTTTAAGCTAGTTCTATCTCAATAATCAACGTTTTTTATCTCTTTTCACTTTTGACCAATAAGGAATGATATCGATTTCGAGCCATTTCATTTGTTCCCTAATGCATTGACGTGATGAAAAATAGAAAGTTATTGGTTCTCGCTTGTGTTACGCTACCAATTTAAATACGCGGAAGGTGTTCGAGGATAAAATGAAATTACGTAAACTTTTGTGTTAGTCGTATATATTTGATATTTTTTCTTGTCCAATGATAATTATTTGCATTGTTGCATTACAAATGATTACGATCTGCTCTGAATCTGAACTTTGTTTGCGATATTAAATGAAATTAGGAGAAAAACTTTATTACCGCTTTATATGCATTGAACATAATATTATGCAATGGAAAGTTTTTCATGTAAAAGTTGTGCGCCTGGTGTTTGATTGCTAAATTTTGAGGACAAAAGAGCAATAATCATAAGTGGCCGATGCCAGCCTATTTTAGATTTCATTCAAACAAGCGGTAAGCTAAAAAGAACATTTAATAGTATTATTCAATAAGACGCGTTTATGTGGCTCTCGGGATGTAAACACACTAATAGGGTCAGTTCAGTCAGAGTTTTTTTTTGTCCCACTGCTGGGCAAAGGCCCCACAATTAGTCTATCCTGCAATAATCGGTAATGCACGTCCCTGGTGGAGATAGTAGGCCAATGTCCTCTGACTGCTATGGCTCTGGTAGTACTGCAGGTAAAGCAGTGGTCTGGTAGAGAGGATTGTGCTCCTGCAGTTGAGACAAAAAGATCTGATGATGATGATGATTAGGAGATTCTGTTTTGTATGTAATATAGTGACTAAAACAAAGCCACTATGATGATATATGATTTTAGAGTTTCACGATCACAATTACTGTTATTAGTATTACGGGACTTCTTCTGCCATCATGGTCACTGGCCGACCAGCGACCATGATGGCAAAAGGGCCGTCGAAATATCTGGAAATATCAAAAAACGATATTAATCGCGGTAAGTCCCGTAATACTAATAACAGCCATTATGATGATGATTACCAGTAAAAGGATTTGTCATCGTCAGCTGTGGATGCGAATCGTAAAAGGCGTCGATCCTGTTCCGGGAGTGGTCGAAATGAGAGAAGTACAGACTGAGGAACTTCTCCATCAACATCTTGGTGTGCTTGTCCGGTGTGATCGCGAAGTTCTTGAAGAATGGCAACACTAGACCGTTCTCGTTCAGTTTTACACCATCCT
The DNA here is from genome assembly GCA_963555685.1 of Acrobasis consociella. NCBI lineage: Eukaryota > Metazoa > Arthropoda > Insecta > Lepidoptera > Pyralidae > Acrobasis > Acrobasis consociella. Next base: position 5,873,899 of record OY743124.1, on the reverse strand, counting down.
GAAACATAAATAATAGTCAAAACATTTTTTCTTGAATGTTAATCGCGAAACGATTTTTTGGAACGAAGTTCCTTTTTGGGTGGTACGGATTACGGACTTGGCGGATGGGGTAGGGCTAGGCGAAAATATTGTAAGATTTTTGACGTAACTTTTTTCAGTCGTGAACTTTTTTGGGGGCTGGAATTTTCTAGTGATTTTTAGGGGCTAAAATTTTTGTAACTTCATTCCAACTGAGTGTTCCACGAAACTCATTATTTTTCTATTTATTTTTATTAAATTTTATTAGAAGATTGTTACGCGGAGCCAAGGCCTTTATTTCTGTCTCATGGTTCCCATATTAAATTGGTAAATGTGACGAAGAACTTTGGAGAGATGGAAGAAACTCCTCATGTGTATGTTTGTTACTACTTCACGCGCAAACGGCTGGACCAATTTTGATAAAATTTGGTATGCAGGAAGGTGACTTCCTGGATTAACACATAAGCTATTTTACGCGAGGTAACACCGCGGGCGCAGCTAGTTAAGTAATAAATGGTAATAATAAGAGTCCCCTTACCCTAGACTTCTCCATACAAACATAGTCTACGTTTAATTTTGAAACCACATGTCAGATTCCGGTAAAAATCGGTAATTGTAAAGAAATTGCAATTATCTAGGGTTATAACTGGTTTCCTATACTAAAATTATGAACTGGAAAGAAAATATAACGATTTAGAAGTTTCCCATACTAATGGTCAAAAATGATATAAAACACTATATTCTATTTCAAGTTCATATTTTTACCGTCGGAAACCAGTTATAAACCTAGATAATTGCAATATCTTTGAAATTACAAAGTTTTGCCCAAATCGGACATGTCGTTTTGAAATAAAACGTAGACTACGTTTGTATGGAAAGTTGTATATTGGGTCGGGGGACTCTTAAATCAATAAAGCGAATAGTAATAAAATTAGGTATTTCTTTTAAATATTTCATACAGTACTTACAATTTCATTGACTCTGGGGAACTTCATAGTGATTTGTTTCACATAAGTCGGCGCATCCATTTCCTCACAAAAGGGATTCCCTTCCAACCAGATCTTTTCTATTTTGCTGCTGTATCGTTGTATGTCAGACATCGAAGTTATCTGTGGAAATGAGTGTAAAACACCTGTCTTTTACCTGCCTGCACAGCATAACCCTCCTCGTTATGTTTTTCGTGTGTATGTTTCTTTGGCACGCTCAGTTGCTTAAACGGCTTAAAGGATTTTAAGTTGGAGATTCATCTTAGAATTGGATCTGATCGTTAGCACGGAGCGGAACTTTCGCATGCTGCTGTCCTTTTCTGTCGCTCAGAACCGTCATTTGCTAGTGCGAGAGAGAGTGACGGGACGTTTCAGCAGGGCTGGTGCTAAGTTTTGGAAATCCTTGGGGGAGGCCTATGTCCTACGCATGCAGTGGACTTCCTGTGGCTAATATGATGATAGAAAGTGCTGTTCTGTGCTGTGAAATGTATGATGAATCCCAACCCTTAATTGTTAGAGTGAGTGGCTAGCAGTTTTTGAGGTTTTTGCGGTTATTATCTTATACCTTTAAACGAGCAATTCTTGTATGTATATATGTATATATATTTATTTATAAATTTCTGTGATCTCGAAAACGGCTCTCACGATTTCGCTGAAAATTTGTATATGGGGGTTTTCGGGGGTAAACTATCGATCTAGATTAGTTTAACGTTTGGGAAAACGCGTGTTTTCGAGTTTTCATGCGTTTTTCTTTCCACGCAGAATATAGTCGCTAATTTCGTCGCGCCGACCACCTTGACTTTAGCTCAGTGGTTAAGGATACCGACCGCTAGAAAAAGTGTTACGGGTTCGAATCTCACTCGGTGGCTTACTTTTTTTTATGTTTAAGTTTATATATAATTTTTTATTTTGCATTGTTTTTAGACAAGTTTAAAAAAATTAGTTAATGTTTGAGATGTAACCGAGCAAAGCTCGGTCGCCCAGGTACTTAATAGTAAAGTGAGTAAATAGTAATCTTTACTTACATTATTATTACTCAAATTAATTCCAATCAGATTTCCTTTGATGAAGAAATTCAATATGTCCATTGGGAGTTGCCTAAAAAAAATTACTTAATTCATTATAGACCTAAAAGTTTTTAATAAAGATATTCATTAATATTTTAGATTAGTTTAGACAATCTTATTTACCTTAAATTATTCCCACTAAGATTTAGAAACTTTGTGTCCCTTCCCATCCTTAGCATTAGTATCTTGTAATGGGCGAGTAGGCCCAGACGGTAGAAACATAATTTTTTCTCTAAAAATTCTGGAAAAAATATAAGACGAAAATGATACAACTCATATCTTATTGATTACATTGTCAGCACTTGCTTGGTAATGAAGGAAATTAGTGCAATATGTCCTCATCATCTTCCTGGCTTTCTTCTTATTTGGGGTCCTTTAATTCAACTTCACTGCCTTGTTCGGGAGCATAAGTACAGTTGGCCAACGAGATATCTGGGCCAGCCCTCTACCTATATCCTGAATTTTCTCTTAAACCCAAAATAATATTAACATGAAAATGTATATTTAGATAGACTTTTGCATTTTATTTATCAGTTGTTGTTCCACCAGCTGGGGGAAAGACTGGTAAAGAGTCTCATAGTGAAAGGGTTAATATTATGAAGACAAGAATAGTTTTTTTTTCTTTATCATCAAATATCACAACTTACCAGCATCATTACAAAATTCCGACAGATCCAACTCAAGCTTCTCATTCAGACGATTGCTTACTACGCTACCCACGATATCCTCAATGGAGATCCAATTATCAAAGAAGTCCGCTGAGCTTTTATCGTTAAACAGTATATCAATATTGTACATGTTACGTTCATATGGAAACATGAAATCTAGCTTCATGATTTTCAATATCAGGGTTAGACTGCTTGTGTAGAAAGTGGCGAGGTTGTTCTGGTTTAAATAATGTATGGGGATAAATACGGCGGAGAAGTAATCGTTTATTATGGAGAATAGTTGTTCAGGTGCATCTGGCCAGTTGTGGACCTGTCAAAGAGAAAGAAATCAATCAATCAATTCTTTTTCTTCTCAAATCCAAAGGCTATTTGATTATAATAAACCTGACCTTTCAAGAGGATAATGTATTAGAAAATCTTGGAGGAGGCCTATGTCTAGCAGTGAATTTCCTGCGGCTGATATGATAACGATGAAATTTGACCAGTATTTGGCTACAGTGACTCTGACCGAGGAGTCATGATAGCTTTTGCTTCATTTATATCAAGACCTAAATGCAAGCTTATGCAGATATGAGGCAATGGCATTGAAATATGTACTTCAATGATCTAGAATTTTCTTTTACTGTATAAAAGTTCAATCAAAGGACTTTTTCTGTGTTTGTGAATAATCGTTTTGTATAGTGTTTATCTGTAGAGAAACGTGGTCTAAGTAGATTTTGGGAGAGCTGGAGGCTTTTGGAGCGTGTGTTCTAATGTTGAACTGTAGTTATTTACACTAGGGTCAATAAGAATATCACACAAACCATAATCTTGTGGAAAGAGTGCTTGTTGGCTTCATCGTCGCGCGTTAAACAAGTTTCGATGTATTCGGTCAGAGATGCTGTCGCAGTGACTCGGTTAAGTAGGAACTTTTTGTAGCCATTTAGCTGACACTTTTTAGAATACATGAATATAGGCTGAATTGTACGTCGTAAAGTAGAATTATCTTTTAATAACTCGGCGACAGCCATTTATTTATTGTGAGTCCATCGAATGTTTGTTTACAATTTGGAAATGTCAATGTCAATAGTGACATTGACATTCGTAACATAATAACGGTATTTTTTAGGGTTCCGTAGCCAAATGGCAAAAACGGGGCCCTTATAGATTCGTCATGTCTGTCTGTCTGTCCGTCCGTATGTTACAGCCACTTTTTTGCCGAAACTATAAGAAACTGTTGAAACTTAATAAGTAGATGTATTCTGTGAACCGCATTAAGATTTTCTCACAAAAATAGGGAAAAAAAACATAAATTTTGAGGGTCCTTACTTAAAACTGAAACTCAAAAATTTATTTTTCATCAAACCCATACGTGTGGGGTATCTATGGATAGGTCTTCAAAAATGATATTGAGGTTTCTAATATCATTTTTTTTTAAACCGAATACTTTGCGCGGGAGACACTTCCAAAGTGGAAAAAAGTGTGTCCCCCCCCCCGTAACTTCTAAAATAAGAGAATGATAAAACTAAAAAAAATATATGATGTTCATTACCATGTAAACTACCAGCGAAATGGGTTGAACGAGATCTAGCAAGTAGTTTTGTTTTAATAGGTCATAAATAGTAAACCGCAATTTAATTTTCATTTAATCAACTCAATAAAACTTCATGGCGACTCCGACTCGCACTTGGCCGCTTATTTCACACCTTGGCACAAGAAGTAGGTATTTACCAGTGAATTTATATGAACTTGTTACAGACTTGAAAATAGCTTGTTTGTCAAGTCTTTGACTGTCTTTCATACTTCTCACTAGGAAGGATCTCTTGTATTAGGTATAGAGATGGGCATCTACCCGGGTATTTACCCACGCTTGGGTATTTACCCGATATGCACCGGGTATATACCCGTATCTACCCGTTTGGGTGGGTAGATTGGAAAATTTATTTAAAATTTAGTGCGGGTCCACTATTTATGTGTAGAAATGTACAAAAAGGTTATTAAATGTATAAAACAATGATTATCTCTAAAAAAATTAACAAACATTAAAAATCACCGATGATATCCATATTAAATATACACATACCATCTTATTTGTTATCTGATTGCTTATTATAACATATAATTAGGTCTACAAACATTTGCCAGCAAAATATATAAACTTTGACCTGTCACATTATATGTTCCCATACAACGGGTAGATACGAGTAAATACCCGGCATACTATTTTGTGGGAAATGTTGTAATAGGTTGATGGAGGATCAAAGAACTCTTCTATACAAATATATTTTGTTCCGAGACCAACCCCGAAATCAGTTGTTTTGGCTCTTGGACAAGCAGTCAAAGATACTTACTCTATACATGTATGAGGGTGCTCGTATATTGACATCGCATTTGATGACTGATTGCTTGTTTTAACATCTAGTTAGGTCTACAAATATTTGCCAGCAAAAAATATAAACTTAGACCTATAAATTTGTATGTTCCCATACAACGGGTAGATACCCGGCATACTATTTTGCGGGAAATGTTATAATAAGTTGATGGAGGATCAAAGAACTCATTGATATGAATATCTTTTGTTCCGAGGCCCACCCCGAAATCAGTAGTTTTGGCTCTTTTATGAGCAGTCAAAGATACCTACTCTCTATATATGTATGAGAGTGCTCGTATATTGACATCGCATTTGATGTCAGATTGCTTATTTTACTATATAATTAGGTCTACAAACATTTGCCAGCAAAAAATATAAACTTAGACCTGTTAATTTGTATGTTCCCATACAACGGGTAGATACAGGTAAATACCCGGCATACTATTTTGCGGAAAATTTTATAATAAGTTGATAGGAAATCAAAGAACTCATTGATACAAATATCATTTGTTCCGGGACCAATCCCAAAATCAGTAGTTTTGGCTTTTATATGAGCAGTCAAAGATACTTACTCTCTATACATGTATGAGGGTGCTCGTATATTGACATCGCATTTGATGACTGATTGCTTATTTTAAAATCTAGTTAGGTCTACAAATATTTGACAGCAAAAAAATAAACTTAGACCTGTAAATTTGTATGTTCCCATACAACGGGTAGATACAGGTAAATACCCGGCACTCTATTTTGTGGGAAATGTTATAACAAGTTAATAGGGGATCGAAGAAATCGTCTATACGAATATCTTTTGTTCAGGGACCAACCCCGAAATCAGTAGTTTTGGCTTTTATATGAGCAGTCAAAGATACTTACTCTCTATACATGTATGAGGGTGCTCGTATATTGACATCGCATTTGATGACTGATTGCTTATTTTAACATCTAGTTAGGTCTACAAATATTTGACAGCAAAAAATATAAACTTAGACCTGTAAATTTGTATGTTCCCATACAACGGGTAGATACGGGTAAATACCCGGCATACTATTTTGCGGGAAATGTTATAATAAATTGATGGGAAATCAAAGAACTCATTGAAACGAATATCTTTTGTTTTGGGACCAACCCCAAAATCAGTAGTTTTGGCTTTTATATGAGCAGTCAAAGATACCTACTCTTTATATATGTATGAGAGTGTTCGTATATTGACATCGCATTTGATATCTGATTGCTTATTTTACTATATAATTAGGTCTTAAAACATTTGACAGCAAAAAATATAAACTTAGACCTGTAAATTTGTATGTTCCCATACAACGGGTAGATACAGGTAAATACCCGGCATACTATTTTGCGGGAAATGTTATAATAAGTTGATGGGGGATCAAAGAACTCGTCTATACAAATATCTTTTGTTCCGAGACCAACCCCGAAATCAGTAGTTTTGGCTCTTGGATAAGCAGTCAAAGATACCTACTCTATATACATGTATGAGGGTCTTCGTATATTGACATCGCATTTGATGTCTGATTGCTCATTTTAACATCTTATTAGGTCTACTTACGTTTGCCAGCAAAAAGTGTAATCTTAGACCTGTTAATTTGTATGTTTCCATACAACGGGTAGATACGGGTAAATACCCGGCATACTATTTTGCGGGAAATGTTATGACAAGTTGATGGGGGATCGAAGAATTTGTCTAAACGTATATCTTTTGTTCCGAGACCAACGCCGAAAGCAGTAGTTTTGGCTCTTAAATTAGCAGTCAAAGATACCTAATCTCTATACATATATGAGGGTGCTCGTATATTGACATCGCATTTGATGTCTGTTTGCACATTTTAACATCTAGTTAGGTCTACAAATATTTGCCAGCAAAAAATATAAAGTAAGACCTGTCAATTTGTATGTTCCCATACAACGGGTAGATACGGGTAAATACCCGCATACTATTTTGTGGGAAATGTTATGACAAGTTGATGGGGGATCGAAGAATTCGTCTAAACGAATATCTTTTGTTCCGAGACCAACCCCGAAATCAGTAGATTTGGCTCTTAAATTAGCAGTCAAAGATACTTAATCTCTATACATGTATGAGGGTGCTCGTATATTGACATCGCATTTGATGTCTGATTGCACATTTTAACATCTAGATAGGTCTACAAATATTTGCCAGCAAAAAATATAAAGTTAGACCTGTCAATTTGTATGTTCCCATACAACGGGTAGATACGGGTAAATACCCGGCATACTATTTTGTGGGAAATGTTATGACAAGTTGATGGGGGATCGAAGAACTCGTCTAAACGAATATCTTTTGTTCCGAGACCAACCCTGAACTCAGTAGTTTAGGCTCTTGAATTAGCAGTCAAAGATACCTAATCTCTATGCATGTATGAGGGTGCTCGTATATTGACATCGCATTTGATGTCTGATTGCTCATATAAACATCTTTTTAGGTTTACTTACGTTTGCCAGCAAAAAATATAAAGTTAGACCTGTCAATTTGTATGTTCCCATACAACGGGTAGATACGGGTAAATACCCGGCATACTATTTTGTGGGAAATGTTATGACAAGTTGATGGGGGATCGAAGAACTCGTCTAAACGAATATCTTTTGTTCCAAGACTAACCCCGAATTCCGTAGTTTTGGCTCTTGAATGAGCAGTCAAAGATACCTACTCTCTATACATGTATGAGGGTGCTCGTATATTGACATCGCATTTGATGTATATTTGCTAATTTTATATCTTATTAGGTCTTCTTACGTTTGCCAGCAAAAAATGTTAACTTAGACCTATTAATTTGTATGTTTTCATACAACGGGTAGATACGGGTAAATATCCGGCATACTATTTTGTGGGAAATGTTCTGACAAGTTGATAGGGGATCGAAGAACTCGTCTAAACGAATATCTTTTGTTTCGAGACCAACCCCGAAATCAGTAGTTTAGGCTCTTGAATGAGCAGTCAAAAATACCTAATCTCTATACATGTATGAGGGTGCTCGTATATTGACATCGCATTTGATGTCTGATTGCTTATTTTCACATCTTATTAGGTCTACTTACGTTTGCCAGCAAAAAGTGTAATCTTAGACCTGTTAATTTGTATGTTTCCATACAACGGGTAGATACGGGTAAATACCCGGCATACTATTTTGTAGGAAATGTTATGACAAGTTGATGGGGGATTGCAGAACTCGTCTAAACGAATATCTTTTGTTTCGAGACCAACCCCGAAATCAGTAGTTAAGGCTCTTGAATTAGCAGTCAAAGATACCTACTCTCTATACATCTATGAGGGTGCTCGTATATTGACATCGCATTTTATGTCTGATTGCTCATTTTCACATCTTATTAGGTCTACTTATGTTTGCCAGCAAAAAATGTAAACTTAGACCTGTAAATTTGTATGTTCCCATACAACGGGTAGATACGGGTAAATACCCGGCATACTATTTTGTGGGAAATGATATGACAAGTTGATGGGGGATCGAAGAACTCGTCTAAACGAATATCTTTTGTTCCGAGACCAGCACCGAAATCAGTAGTTTAGGCTCTTGAATTAGCAGTCAAAGATACCTAATCTCTATTCATGTATAAGGGTGCTCGTATATTGACATCGCATTTGATGTCTGATTGCTCATTTAAACATCTTTTTAGGTGTTCTTACGTTTGCCAGCAAATAATGTAAATTTTGACCTGTTAATTTGTATGTTTTCATACAACGGGTAGATACGGGTAAATACCCGGCATACTATTTTGTGGGAAATGTTATGACAAGTTGATGGGGTATCCAGGAACTCGTCTATACGAATATCTTTTGTTCCGAGACCAACCCTGAAATCAGTAGTTTTGGCTCTTGGATGAGCAGTCAAAGATACCTACTCTCTATACATGTATGAAGGGTGCCCATATATTGACATCGCATTTTATATCTCCTTACTCATTTAACCACTTTTAAGTATGTCTTCGCGCACCTCCCAACAAAAAAATGATAATAAATCAAAAAAGCCTATTATCAAAGTATGATTAGTATGGTGGTTTCATATACTTTAATGTCAGATTTGACGTCTACCTGCATTTTAAGCATATTACAGCGCTTGCACACACTTTCCGACACGAATTGCGAAGTAATTACTCATAAAATTCAATCTACCCACCAAATGGGTAGATACGTTTATATACCGGGTATTTACCCAATCTACCGGGTATATTCCCAAATGGGTAGATTGGGTATTTACCCGCCGCCCATCTCTAATTATGTAGAGTAGAATTTAATAAAGCAACTATGGAAACATGAAACATTAAAAACAAATCCATTTGTCGTTGGGTAATAGAGCTATCTTCTTTACGGTTGAAAATGCTGCAACTTGACAGCGACAGTGACATATCAGATGACAAAGCAAAGACAAATATTTTTAAAGACGATCTCAACGTGTCAGCTGGATGTGAAATAAAATATTTTAATTTTTGCAAGTTTTACAAAACGAGTAATAGAATTTCAGTGACAATTTTTTCTAAATATTGTCTTGTGTAAATAATACTTCTTCAATTACATTTAAAATAAGTAAGTATCCATTATTTCACAATATGTTTCAACTCAATGTTTACAAACTTTAGCCTTACTTATTTATAGGTTTTTTTTCTATAAAAACGAGCAGAATTCTGGATCTAGACTGGTACCTATATTTATTATTATTATATCTTTTTCATTTACAGGCGCTGAGTTTAGTTCGTAAGAATGATAGAACTCCCAAGGATAACAAGAGCCCTAAGGGCTCACACGCAGCTAGACAAACCACGATGTTTGAAGCCCACGATAGATCCCACTAAACCTGTTGTGATTAAACCAAGGAATCTGCAAAAGTGAGTATCTTCTCAAATATTTGGTGTCAGGAAGCTTTACATTTGGGAGTTATAAAAAACACTACAGAACATTGATAAAATAGACGTTTTGTATTGGGTTATTCATACAGTTTAAATCAAAAACATTATCAGGGGAATCCCTTTGTAAGATGGTAAGTATGTGGTGTTGCCAAGTTCCAGCATAGTAATATACCAATATCGAGATATTTAGTTTTACTTGATTCGATTGGATAGTGATTTAAACTAAGTGTAATTAAATTTGGTTAATGTTTTTTTTGTGTTTTTAAAAAGACCTGACATAATTTGACAACTGCCATCCAATAATGATAGCTAAGTCCAACGGCTTAACATTTCTGAAGCATGGAGGAGCTAGAATATTAAATATTTTTTTAAAAAAGTTACCCCACTTTTTGTAATCAATAGTTCACCAGTTACCAGTGACGTGCACAACTACTTTTTACAGGGTAGGCATTATTCTTACTAAAAGTATGAAAATGGCTCCATATTGAACAAAGTACATTTCTCGCTAGTATCCAACATTACATTAGTGTGGCACTAGGTGGACAAAATCTATGTGTCTATATGGAATGCACACTATTACCAAATATTCTCATTTACTTCTAGGTTCAAATCCTATGCAGATATAAGCGCATACATCAAACAAAATGAGGCTAACGGAGCTAACCTAGTGATCCTTCTACAAAACCTGAAAGAGGCATGTCTGCAGCTAACCAGCGATATGTCTGATGAGATGGCAGATGACGCAGCTGTCATGTCATTGAGGATGTTTATGGATCATGACATTGTGATGCTGAAGCACCTGAATGAGTTGAGGCAGACATTTGGCGCAGTCACAAATGCTACAGCTAATAAGATTTGTCAGGTAAGCACTTTAGCAGCATCCCACATTGACTTTTGCCCTCACTTACAGAAAGAATCTTTATTTTTTCAGCACACTTATGGCTATGAATGTAAAATGTTAGATTATATTAAGAAAAATATTAAAAAAAGTAATTATTTATTTAAAAAAATATAACTCTTAGTGATGATGATCAATGGACACTTGGTGAAATGCTTGTTATAACTTCTTCTTAGTTATGTTATGCTTATTCCCCTAATTGAACTTAGGGTCATCGACATATTACGAAAAAGCGAATGCCAAATGGGACAGTATATTTTAAAGGGAATGAAAAAAAACATGACATGGTTAGGTAGTTTTAACCCCGAGTTGGTTTCGAAGAGTAACAATTTTGTGTGATATAAGTATACATACAGTTCAAGATAAGAGTAATATGTGGTACCTTATACACTTATATGCTTATATTTCATTGATAATTTCCAGATTGTCACACAAATATCCAGTGATATTACAGATGAGACCAAAGAGTATATCAAGAAGGAAACAAGCGAAAACAAGGAGAATGTGAAACTGTGGGGGGAACACATACAAATTCACTACATCCCATACAAACCGGCCAAGAAACCATTAGCCAAGTTGACCAGCAAGCCTGCCACTGCTGGGGCCTTTGTCACAGACTTCTCTATGAAGTACAAGAATAGTAGTGGAAAAGATAATAATGTAGCGCAACTCGCTAAACCTGCACCACTTTCGAAGGTAGAAGAGATTTTTACTTCCCCATCTTTATTTTTAACTGATTTCTAAAAAGAAGGAGGTTAAGGAGGTTATCAATTCGTCGTGAATTTTTTTTTTGTATGTCCACCGATTATTCAAAGACACCTGGACCGATATAGAAAAAAAATTTTGTTCGAAGAAGAAAGCTTGTTGTCAGGATGTCCCATAGGAATTTTATCAAAATCGGTTTTGTAGTTCAAGGGTAAAGTCGGTTTTTAGTCTTGAAAAATTATTCAAGATGCTAATATTGGAGCCAGAGGATTTTCAAGCTGCTTGAAGGCATCTAATGCCGAATGTAATCTGGCTATAACCAAATGGGCCATTATCTTTATGTGCCATCCAAAGATTTGTCTTTTTAAAGGGTATCAAATAATTTAGATGTTGCAGAAAAAAATCTATATGTGACCTGACAACACAGATTGTAAACAACCTGTGCAGCCATCATTTAAGGCACACTAACTTAGTTGTAGACCTTTAGTTTTCCAATAAAATGATCTTTTACATAAAAGAATACGAGAAATGAGATTTATATTACTTTACATAGTTTCCAAACAGTTGCCTGCAAAAAAATTTGAATTGTTAAAACTTTATAGTCAATTTCTTCAAGAGTTTCTTTAGTTAAGTCACATTTATCTTATACCTTTAAACGAGCAATTCTTGTATATTTATTTATATATTTCTGTGATCTCGGAAACGGCTCTAACGATTTCGCTGAAATTTGGTATACGGGGGTTTTCGGGGGTAAACAAGCGATCTAGATTAGTCTTATGTTTGGGAAAACGGATGTTTTCCGAGTTTTCATGCGTTTTTCTTTCCACGCAGAATATGGTCGCTAATTTCGTCGCGCCGACCGCCTTGTTTTTAGCTCAGTCGTTAAGGATACCGACCGCTAGAAAGAGTGTTACGGGTTCGAATCCCACTCGGTGACTTACTTTTGTTTTTTTTTTATGTTTAAGTTTATATATAATTTTTTATTTTGCATTGTTTTTAGACAAGTTTAAAAAAATGTAGTTAATATTTGAGATGTAACTGACCGAGCAAAGCTTGGTCACCCAGGTACTATATTTTTTAATGTTATAAACACGGTTTTACTCACGTAGTGAAGTCGGATAAGGCCGACTAGTTTCGATCGGTTTAGACGATCATCCTCAGGGCGCCGACTAGTTTCGATCGGTTTAGACGATCATCCTCAGGGCGAGTGTTAAGAAGACCGGCGACCCGACGGCTTCGCTGTCCTCATCGCATTCAGTGTTTCAAATATTTAGTTATGTCATCTCACATTCGTTTTATTAATAATATTATAATATTTTTTTTTACAGTTCAGTAAAAGCTGGCTGGAAGTAAAGATCAAAGAACTCTACAGTGAAAGCAGTGGCATGTCTGGCACAGACATCCTCCAGTCAATAATAACATTCCTAAACTCTCCGCGAAGTAACGACGAGCTGCAGAACGACCTCTTCGAGTTGCTGGGCTTTGATAAGTTCGAGTTCATTCAAGAGATGCTGGTTCATAGGCAGGAGATTGTGGACAGTTTGAAGGCACCGCCGCCTCAGCCCACTATTGCTGAATGTGAGTGAATCTAATGAAGCTAGTCAATTGGGCACTTTCATGGGTCAAACAAATACATACTATCACGTCTTTATCCCTAATGGGGCAGACAGAGCATTTTAGGTCTTGCGGTTCTATGCAGAGCCCAGGGCCGCAAGACCCAAAAGCCACTTTTAGGGTCATGGCGAGAAGATGGAAAAGCAATCAATACAGTGATGGGTTGCTAGCCGCATCGCCTGTTAACATGATTTGCATTTTTGCCCATTCCCTCGATCGGCTTTTACGATCTGCGTGGGAAGAGAAGCAGCTGGTACATTCTAAGTTTTTTTTTATTTCTCCCAGACCAGCATGGGAGAAATCTATAACTACTTTTATATAACGTCCAACAAAATATTTTAAGGACTGAAACTATTTTAACGATAGATTCAGTCCATGATACTGAACAAGTATTATGTCCCGTTTATGTATTATTTAAGTAAATAAAACACGCTAGGTAGCAGTTGTCGTGTAATGACCAAATCCAGACTGTCACATAATTATTACAACTACCTGCACTAAACTTCACTTTATATATTAACAAAGTAAGCAAGTACCCACATTACTATTCCATATATGACATACCTTCCCCTTAAGTATGAGACAACAATAACTAATAATCAAACAAACTAATTTCTCATATTATCACCCTAACTGATCATCGCTTCTGCTATTTAAACAATAAGCCTTTAAATGACACAATTATTACAATTCTACTAAGAAATAAGTGACTATAAAACTAATACATGTAATTAATATCAGATGAAGTACTAGGTCTCTGATATGGGGTCTTAGAATGGACGTTTAGTTTATTTCGAATCTTTCCTGTAGCACTATCATTAACCGATTCAACTAATGGCGGAATTCCCAGCATATCAGCCCACTGGTCTGCATCAGGAATCTCTATGATATCTTCGTTGGTTTGGCTATCATCTGTTATTTCCGCCTCAACCTGTCTGTAGCTATCCTCAGCTTCGGGCTGGTTTTCATTGTGTTCAGGTGGACATACAATGTCCCTTCTTTCCCTCTCCTCTGAGTTGAACTGTTGCGATTCCGCTTGCGTGTCTTGGGTTGGCTTTCTCACAGTTATGATCTGATCAACATGTCGATTAACTATTCCTCCAGTATCACTTTGTATCTGATAACTAGATGGTCCCTGCTTACTAATCACTACACCAGGTGACCATCTTGGGCCTTCATTTCTATAATTCCTGAACATCACCTTTTGTCCTATATCAGTTTCTCTTCTCTTCTTCTGATTGTTGTTCTCTATCTGTAGGTCTCTCTTTGTAAATTCTAAATTATCAGGGTGTATGGTATCCAAGACAGTACGCAAGCGTCTGTTCATTAACAGTTCAGCTGGGCTTTTTCCAGTCGCAGTACATGGAGTGACTCGTAGTCCCAATAAAAGATTAGGAATTTTAACGTCCCATGTCGAGGATTCCATTTTCTTCAGCTTATCTTTGACCGTCTGTACCATTCGTTCTGCCAGGCCGTTGGTGGCGGGGTGATAAGGAGCTGTTGTTTTATGGCAAATGTTGTTAGCTTCTAAAAACTGCTTCATCTCGGCAGAAACAAAAGGTGTGCCATTGTCGGAAACCAATACTTCACATAGGCCATGAGTGGCAAACGTTGCTCTTAACAGACGAATCACTGTGGCCGACGTCGTATTATTTACCATGAATACTTCGGGCCAGCGAGAGTAAGCATCAACGAGTATCAAAAAATACTTATTGCTGTACGGGCCGGCAAAATCAATGTGAACCCTTGACCATGGTCTTGTTGGTGTTATCCACTCATAAGTAGTTTTTGGTGGCATGTGCCGATGTTCTAAACAACTCTTGCATCCACTCACTAACGTTTCTATATCCTCATTGAGCCGTGGCCACCACACGTAACTTCTGGCCAAAGACTTTGTTTGAACAATTCCATTGTGTGTTTTATGCAACATTTTTAATGTCTCTTGACGTAAAGGTTCTGGTACTACGACTCGACAGCCTAGCAATATGCAGTCGCCTTGTACTGAGAGTTCTGCTCGACGTAGCCAGTACTGATAAAGCTCTGACCTTGATTCCTTGGCGGGCCAACCACGTTGTATATAAAAAATTACTTGGCACAAAGTCTTGTCCCGTTTGGTTGCTTTTGCTATGTCATCCACGCAGTACGGGAAATCTGTGGGTGTTTCAGCCATCAGCAGAACGTCGCATAGCTGTTGCTCTGGTTCTTCTGGGACTGGCCGGGGCCATCGACTCAAACTATCTGCATTACCAATCTGTGGTCCTGGTTTATATTCGATCTCATAGTCATGTGTAGTAAGAGCAATCGCAATTCTCGTCAAGCGTGGTGAGATCATATTAGACATTGGCTTTTTAGGGTCAAATATACCAAGCAGGGGCTTATGATCGGTAATTATTCGAAAACTTCTTCCCACTAAATAATTGTGAAATTTAGTAATACCAAACATGATAGAGGTGGCTTCTTTGTCCAACTGTGAATATCGACGTTCATGTAAATGCAATGTTCTAGATGCCATGGCAATCGGACGTTCTCGTCCGTCTTCAAATATATGCGACAAAACTGCTCCTACTCCATACTCAGAACTGTCACAAGTAAGAACGAGAGGTTTCTCCAGATCGTAGTGTACCAGAGTCAAATCATAGGTGATTTGACGCTTAGCAGTATCAAATGCAGTTTGTTCCTGCTCTGTCCATTTCCAAGTTTGCTTTGAGTCTAAGAGCCTATGTAATGACTCTAACAATGTGGCTTTATGAGGTATGAACCGTTCATAAAAATTGTAAAGACCAAGGAAAGCCTGTAGTTCCTGTTTATTCCTAGGTGCCGGAGTGTTGACTATTGATTCTATTTTACTGGGAGCAGGATGGATGCCTTCAGCATCGATGACGAATCCCAAAAATTCTACTTTTTCCTTTGCAAACTTGCATTTATTTTTATTAAGTCGCAAACCGGCTTTTTGTATACGTTCAAGTACAGTGTCGAGTCTTTTTTGCATTTCCGTCATGTTATGCCCGCTTATTATGATATCATCAATTAGTACTGCTACCCCTGGTATGCCAGCTAGCAAAGAAGTCATCAACCGCTGAAAAATACCAGGGCAAGCTTTGACTCCAAAGGCCAATCGATGTACGGTGTATAAACCCTTGCAAGTATTCAGGGTTAACAGCTTTGCAGTATTTTCATCAACAATTACTTGTGTATAGGCACGGTCTAAGTCCAATGTGGTGAAAAATCTACCACCAGCTATGGTAGCGAAGACTTCGTTGGCTGTAGGCATAGGATAGGTATCCGATTCAGTAGCCTCGTTGACTGTACTACGGTAATCCCCACATAATCTGATATCGCCTGATTTTTTCACAATTGGAACTACTGGGGTTGCCCAATCGGAGTAAGATGTCGGTCGCAACACTCCTTCTTTCTCTAGTCTGTCTATCTCCTTCTCTACCCTCTCTTTTATAGCGAACGGCACCGGACGCGCTTTTAGAAATCTTGGTGTTGCTCCTGACTTCACATGTATTGTCACTGGATGTCCACGGTAGGTACCCAGACCATCTTTGAATACCTCTCTGTATTTGTATGTTAAACTTTCTATCACACTGTCTTCATTAGAAACAAAGTTAATATTCATGGAAATATTTAATGGTTTGAACCAATCACGTCCCAGTAGGTTGGGACCATTACCCTTTGCTACAACAATTGATAAATATTGTGTATGATCTTTGTAAGTCACAGGCAACATTGCCTTTCCAATGATCCTCACTGGTGTCTCTGTCCATGTGTGCAACGCGAGTGATGCTGATTGGAGAGTGGAGCGCGGCAGTAGAACACGTATCGAGTGCCAGGTTTGTTCATTCAGTATGGAGAAACTAGCTCCTGTATCAACTTGCATATGCACGGGCATATTGACAACTGTCACTACCACTTCATAAGGCGGCACACGATTTAAGTTTTGAATACAATAAATTCCATTGAGATGATCTGCAAATCCTTCTGTAAAGTTAACTTGTTTGTTAGCACTTTTCTTTTTGCTTATACAAATCTTCTCGATGTGTCCCTTTTTCTTGCAAAAATTACAGACTGTATTCAGAAACCGGCACTCTCCAGAGTGTTTATCCCCACAACGATAGCAAAGACGAATGTTTGATCTCTGGTGAATAGCATTAACATCCATTGGTTCAACGGCGGCAGAAGACGTCGTCGCGGAACACGGCACTGGCTCGGTAGCCGTTTGCATCATGCGCACGTCCCGCACTGCACTCTCAGATGAAAACATCGCATCGACCACGTCCTGGTAACACAAGTTGTCACGTTTCAACAAATCGTACTGCAACTTTTGGTCACCCATGCCGCAAACGAGCCTGTCGCGCAACATTCGCTCCAAATCCGTAAAGTTACACTTAGCACTAAGATGTCTTAACGCAGCTATATAGTCCGCAACTTTTTCACCACGTTTTTGATCACGTTTATAAAATTGAAATGACATTGAAATTTCATTTGGTTTTGGACTATAATGTTTAGTCAAAATTGTTTCCACTTCACTAAAAGTTACATTACTGGGTGATCTCGGCGTTATCAACGCAAGTAAAGTTTCAAACACTCGCGCACCACACACGGTAAAAAAATTTGCACGTTTAGCACTGTCCAATGTGACGCCATTTGCCTCGAAGCAAAATTTTAGTCGACTTAGGTAAACATCCCAATTGTCCGTTTGAGGGTTGAATTCCCCGAATTTTACTGCCTTTGCATTATCGTCCATTTTTAACACTTTTAACCTTACGTCGCCACTATTATGTCCCGTTTATGTATTATTTAAGTAAATAAAACACGCTAGGTAGCAGTTGTCGTGTAATGACCAAATCCAGACTGTCACATAATTATTACAACTACCTGCACTAAACTTCACTTTATATATTAACAAAGTAAGCAAGTACCCACATTACTATTCCATATATGACAACAAGTTTTCCCAAGAAACATATACCTATCGAAATATGAAAATTTATGCTTTCCATAAAAACTCGAATCAGCAGATTGGTTAACTAGTATGGGAGGCCAAAAAACATATTTTTTTTGTTTTGTTTGCTTTTGTTTTTTTTTGTCATATTTCGCTATAAGTTCCTTGGGTAAAGTTGTTCAGTGTCATGGACTGAATTCAGCCATTTTCAATGTGTATTTTATTTTTCCTTTATTTTGTTTCAGTGGCTGCTACTCTCCCAGAAAACAAAATGCCTCAATACCTTTGCCAAGTGTCAGTGTTGTCAGAGCAAGAGAAACTGATCGCGAAGCTCGTCAGGAAGGAGGAGAAGAAAGCGAAGAACGTGAAGAAGAATGACAATGAAGATGAGGAACCGGAAATTAACATCGCCCAGATGAGGGCCAAACGGTAAGATTGTTGCACATAATATCATCATGATCCTTTCAAACTTCCTCTTATTTAAGAGTTGGGCTCTTGTCGGTGGAGTGCTTTACATGTCTCTCTTTCTTCCTTTCAAACGCGTGACATAAATTCTGCTGGTGGCTGATTGGAAGCAACCTACATCCAGCATTTTTCTATGACCTTGCTTTAGTCGTCCTTCTATGCCTGGTACCTGAATGAACAAAAATGCTATTTGTGAACCTTTCTTTGAAATCTACAATCCTCAAAAATGACCGGTGTAAAAACGTTTAAACGCATCATTTATACCGGTTATTTGTGGGGATTGCATGGGGTTAGAGATTGCAATCCGGCCTCATTTATAATCCGCTCGGATCCGCCCGGATTTCCATCAACCCGGCAGGGTCTGACCAGCGCTAATGAAGTGTTAAAAGAATAAGATACCTATACAAAATCAACTTTATTATTTTTAGACAGGATCCGGGGAATTGGAATCGGATCCGGTAAGTGTAAATTGTTGCCGAATCCGCCGGATTACTGGATTGCAATCCCTAACGGCGATACAGATGAATAAATAGCTCTTCGTGTCCCATTGTTGGACAAAGGCCTCCCGTCTGGTCTTTCACAGATCTATCTGTGGAAATAGCAGATTATGGTCTAGCTAGAGATACACAACTTTATAAAAAAGATCATTTTTTTCAGTTTAGCGGAGTTATCAAAGCCTGTAGTGCCATTTTCGGCATCAAAATCTGCTGCCAACATCGACCCGTTGTTGCAGAAGATATCGTACTTCCAGACCAAAGTGCAATACCCCAATGTGTATGATAAATCCCTTGATACTAAAAACGCTGCTGGTAAGAATTGAAACTATCTTATTAACCTAATATTAGCTTATATATATCAATAATTTCATCTAGTCATTTTCCACAGTTAAACGGAAAATTCAGGTATGCCCATACCTAAATTAAAAAAAAATTAATACCGGCATCCAGTGGCGCCCTTATTTAAAATAAATTATTTGAAAGAAAACGGAGATATCATTTAAAATTGTGTCTTGACCAAGCTTTAGATACATATTCAAAGTATTTTTCAAACTACTTTTTATAGTTTAAAGCGAGAACGTGAAGCTTTTCTACGCACATTTGCGAAAAACGGCCGCTTTTGGCTAATGTGCGTAGAAAAGCTTCACGTTCTCTTTTTAGACTATACACTATAGTTCATAAAATAGTTTGAAGGGTTATCTAAGGCTTGATCAAGGCACAATTTTAAATGATATCTCCGTTTCCTTTAAAATGATTTTTTTCAAATGGGGACGCCACTGGACCCCGGAAAATTTGGGTATGGCCTTAACTGCGTATTCACTAGGTACTAGCACGCATACCCATCGCCTTGTAAACATAATTACTTCTCTTCCTTGTCACTAGATGGCGCTATAAGGTAATAATTAGAACATTAAAATCTTTTTATTACTATTATTTAAATAAAGTGGTACTCTTTAATTGCAATTAATATTTTTAAAGCATATTCAACACTTTTCTTGTCACTTTTTTTGCTAATTGTGTGTGTTGCCATCTCTTAGGCTACTCCGTGACTCCAGTTTTGCCTACTTACAGGCCCTGCAATAGTTTCTATGGCGTTGGTTATCTCTTGCGATAGTAATTATATTATCTTTGGTACTAGTGTAAGTTGTATGAAATCTTTTTTAGCCGTTTAGGTCTCATGGTTGGGCAAAGGCCTCCCCTTGTTGTTTCCAGGTATTTTATAAAGTTCTTTAAATCTTCATCATATTTATTGAAATATGATTTTTCGATCAATGCCATTCAAAAAAGAAACGAATGTAAATGTAATTAGTTTATGTATTATTTATTTATTTACCAATTTATGTACACGGTAAATGTATACAGAGAATTTATGAAATAAAAGTTGTACAAGGGCACTACTTATCACAAAAAGTAGTCTTTCAGTAGGCCTCGGAGAGTAGATGATTAAATGTACATAAAACTTTTAGGGTTCGTATCTGGCTTGAAACTGATGCTTCCGGAAAATGCAGTCAGAAAGGATATAAAGGAATACGAAGAGGTTATCATCCCTAAGGACGAACCGGCGCCGTTGGAAGTAGGAAACAAACGGGTTCCCATTGCGGACTTAGACGAGGTAAGAGTTTCTGTGTGGTTCGATCTTTGTTTTTTCTGTAAGTGGCCACCAATATAGGTGTCAGATTTTTCACGCTACTTAAGGCCATACCCAAATTTTCCGGGGTCCAGTGGCTCCCCCATTTAAAATAAATCATTTGAAAGGAAACGGAGATATCATTTAAAATTGTGTCTTGATCAAGCCCTGGATAACCCTTAAAACTATTTTATGAACTACTGTTTATAGTTTAAAATTAGATCGTGAAGCTTTTCTACGCACATTAGCCAAAAGTGGCCGTTTTTCGCAAATGTGCGTAGAAAAGCTTCACGTTCTCACTTTAAACTACAAAAAGTAGTTTAAAAAATACTTTGAATGAGTATCTAGAACTTGACCAAGACACAATTTTAAATGATATCTCCGTTTCCTTTCAAATGATTTATTTCAAATGGCGGCGCCACTGGACCCCGGAAAATTTGGGTATGGCCTTAACGGCATCTGAGATAGCAACTTTATAACAAGTTAGGGATACAGTGCAGAAGAGGCGCCCTCATTCAAAATAATAATAATATAATAGTTTAATAGTATAATCGTAAATATGGTTAAAACTAAAAAAACAAATGTAATACTTTCAATTGTTGTTGACGATTAGCAAAATAATAATTAGTTGCTTTCCTGGGTCAAAAATAAATTATTTGGTACTGTTAAGAAAATAAAACGTGGCAAAATAATGTCACTTAATTTTCATGATCATTTCCATTTTCAACGTGATTTTACATTTTGCAAAAAACATATATTTAGAGCATTATTAGACTCCAAGAAACAAGACGTCACTAGCCTGTATTTCATACAAATCTCATAGGAAATGTTTGTTTTGGCGTTTAGAAAAAAGTATCTGATTTGAGCTGTTGGAAATCAGTAAGTGATCACTTTTGTTAAACAATTTATTTGAAATGAAGGCGCCACTTCTGCCCGGCACTAACCCTAAACCGATTTTGTAATAAATCTTGTTCCAGATTGGACAAATGGCGTTCGAGAACATCAAAGAGCTGAACCGCATCCAGTCGGTAGTGTTCCAAACGGCGTACAACACCAACGAGAACCTCCTCATTTGCGCCCCGACCGGCGCCGGCAAAACTAACATAGCGCTGTTGACTGTGGTACATCAAATCAAGCAGCATATCGAGAATGACGTCATTATGAAGAATAAGTTTAAGGTGATTTTTGCGTTTTGTCTGGGATAAGCCTTATTGTTTCCTTTATTATTTAAATTGTAATTTTGATTTGTTTATTACGTTTACAAAAAAGTTTTTACAAACAAAAATCATTTTCAATTTTAGCGTCGTAATGTTTTTAGTAATAAAAAAATATAAACAACGTCGCTGACGAAGCTCGAAAGAAATTATAGCGATTAAGGCAACCTCTAGTTTTGTTACGAAGTGCCTTGTTCCTAGCTACGCATGTGTTTGAACTTTTCTATTTGATGCCTACCCGCTTGTCTTGAATCGCAGATAGCAAAAATGTTATCCGCGATTTTATTTTGGGCTGTACTACTGTACTGTGTTACACTTCATAGAAGCGGGGTATCATTTATGCGTACTACTAGTACAAACATCCGTGCACACGGAAATGTGTGTGTGTTCGCCGTTCAACACAAGCGATAAGGCGCGAACGGGAGAGGTGCGGGGACGGGGAACGGGGACTGTATGGTGTATGTAATACTAAAATTAATTTTGTGATTAAGGGCTGAGGCAGATGAGCAAAAGGCACCCTGGTCGACCTTAGTCGGCGGCGTTCGACGACAGTTGCCAACTATCGTTGGCACAATGTCAGTCATCTTAAGAGGCCTTAGTTTCCTATTCTATGATGAAAATAGCGCACATCCTATTACAGATAATCTACATAGCACCAATGAAGGCGCTCGCATCAGAAATGACGGCCAGCTTCGGCCGTCGACTTAAAGGCCTGGGGATATCCGTCAGAGAGCTGACGGGTGACATGAAACTCACTAAAACGGAAGTGCAGCAAACGCAGATGATAGTCACTACGCCGGAGAAGTGGGATGTGGTAACCAGGAAAGGAGCTAGTAAGTTATTTCCCACCAAGCCAGGATATCATGACTTTGCCATATGAAATGAACTTTATTTTAATGTAATAAGGTTGAGATTTGTCTGTGTTCGAGCGGCCCGATCGTAACGCTCGGGCTACAAGGGTGGGCGTGCGCTGCGTCAAGCGGGACCATGCGATGTTTAATCTATCTCTGTCACAAACTGTACCTTCGATAGAGACACGGCTTCACGCGACGTATTCTTCTATCTCTTTCGCATATAGACTTTCTGACAGAGATAGATTGAACACGTCGCGTGGTCCCGCTTGACACAGGGCAACCTATCACTATGTCTATTCCTTTTTCCACCTCTCGGCCCAAAGGCTACTTTTTGCGTAGTGATGAGCCACCACGCTAAAAGTGGCCTTTGGCCCTGGGTTTTTTCTGATTAGAGCCGCAAGACCCAAAATGCTCTGTCTGCCCCATTTGGGAATAATACGTAAATTTAGGCGACAAAGCTTTTTCAATCTGCACGGAAAGAAAAGCAGCTACATCCTAAGCTTTTTTCTTCTCACCCAAACCAGCATAGAACAGTTATGAAAGTTTATATTGTGTTAATACTTGAAACTCATTAAAAAACAAAAGTATTTTATTTTTAGCTGACACTGAACTTGCATCAATCGTAAAGCTGTTAATCATCGACGAAGTCCACCTATTGCACGGCGATAGAGGGCCTATAGTGGAGGCCATAGTCGCCAGAACCCTTCGACAAGTGGAATCTACGCAGAACATGATCAGGATTGTGGGACTTTCTGCCACGTTGCCAAACTATGTCGACGTTGCCAGGCGAGTTTGAACTTTATGGTTTAGTGCTAGGGTAGTTTTTAGCTAACACAGAAATCCACTTCATCCACGGCGATAGAGGGCCTATAGTGGAGGCCGTTGTTGCCAGAACCCTGCGAAAAGTTGAATCTACGCAGAACATGATTAGGATCGTAGGACTTTCTGCTACATTGCCGAACTATGTCGACTTTGCCAGGCGAGTTTTAACTTTATGTTATAGTGTTACGGTCGTTTTTAGCTAACACAAAAATCCACTTCCTCCACGGCGATAGAGGGCCTATCGTAGAGGCCATCGTCGTCAGAACCCTGCGACTAGAGGAATCTACGTAGAATATGATCAGGATCGTGGGACTTTCTGCCACATTGCCTAACTATGTAGACGTTGCCAGGCGAGTTTGAACTTTATGTGTTAGTGCTACGGTCGTTTTTAGCTAAAACAGAAACTCACTTCATCCACGGAGATAGAGGGCCTATAGTGGAGGCCATAGTCGCAAGAACTCTTTGACAGGTGGAATCTACGCAGAACATGATCAGGATAGTGGGACTTTCTGCTACATTGCCGAACTCTGTCGACATTGCCAGGCGAGTTTAAACCTTATTGTGTAGTATAATGGACTATAGTCGAGGCCATCGTCGCCAGAATCCTGCGACAAGTGAAATCTACGCAGAACTTGATAAGACTTGTGGGAGTTCTGCTATGTTGACGAATTATCTCTATGTTGCCAAGCGAGTTTAAACCTTATTGAATAGTATTACAGACTACAATCCAGGGCATCGTCGCCAGAACATCATAAGAATATTGAATATACTATCTGCTACACTACCGAACTATGTAGCGTTGCAGGCGAGTTTGAACCTTATTTTGTTAGTGTGATGGTACTTAGTATAGTCAATGTTTATTTACAGATTCCTTCGGGTGAATCCAAATATTGGACTGTTCTTCTTCGACTCTCGGTTTCGTCCTGTGCCGCTTGAACAACAGTTTATCGGCGTCAAAGAAGTTGGTAGCGGTGGCGGCTCTCACCTCAGACAGGTAAAACTGGAATATGTACAGTTAAGTGCAAAAGTCCATACATAGCTTAAAATAACAAACCTTATATTAATAAAAATTATCAAAAGTTTGCTAAACCTATTTTAGTTCAAACATATTTTGTCTCTTTCTTTCAATGTAAAATATGTATGAGTGAGCTTTCTCCAAGAAACATATTTCAAAATGTGAAAAATAATTTTAGACCTCCCATACAAGTTTTTCCTCCCATACAAAAATTAGCTGATCCGAGTTTGTATGGAAATCAAAAATCTTCTCATTTCGATGTTATGTTCTTTGGGGAAAATTGTTCAGTATCATGGACTGAATTAATCTTTGAAATAGTTTTAGTCTATATTGTTTTTTTTAAAGCCTGTCCATGATACTGAATTACTTTTCATAATGGCATTTCGGCTTCGGCCAAACAGATTTTGTACGGGAGGACGAGTTTCTTTTATCGATTTCTAATAACTTTTTTTTTTAAGAAAGTAGTTCAATATCATTGACTAAACTTGCTCCAAAAATGTGGCTGGTCGAATCACCCTGTATATTTGTATTTTTTATATCTTTAGATGCAAATAATGAATGACGTATGCTACGAAAAAGTCGTCGACATGGTCCAAAAAGGCCACCAAGTCATGGTTTTTGTCCACGCTCGTAACGCAACCCACCAGACGGCCCTTATCCTCAAAGAGCTCGCCCAGAAGAAGGGTCACCTTAAACATTTTGAGCCAGAAGACTCAGGGGCCTATCTTAAGGCCAGGAAAGCGATTAGCACAAGCCCTAATAAGATTTTGGGAGAGTTGTTCGCGAGTGGGTTTGCCTGTCACCACGCCGGTATGTTGAGGAGTGACAGGCAAGTTTTTTTCCTTTCTTAAAGTATCTACTAAACTAAAATAAATAAGTACGCTAATAATATTACAATCTAGCCTTAACTCAGACATAGTAATTTATCATTGACCTAATTTTATACGTAATTGACTAAGAATGTGTCTATTGGCACTTTTTTTATTGTCTATATTAATGGAAAAGCACTATTCTTGTGTCTCTGTGACGTGAAAGAGACTTCAAACGTAGAATCTTCAAATAGATAGAGTATTTGGATTCTCAGAGTATTTGAAAAGAATGAAAGTACATTTAAAATACAACCAAGTAGTCGAAATTAAATTTGAGTACCCTATATTTAGTGTACGTATTTCCAAAAAAGTAGTTCGTCATTCGCAAACTTTTGTTTAAGTTAAGTAGATATTTGAATATTGCTGGAACATACCGTTTGAACACGCTCGGTCTCTTTTTTTTTTTTGTAGCCGTATAGTCCATTTCATTAAGAGGTTGAAACAAAAAAACAAACAGGAGGTGTGATGTATGCCATCTCACTCGCACAAGTTCTAGACTGCCAATGTTAGATAGAGACGACGATAAGATTTGTATTTCTAAATCTTACATAAATGCATATTTCAGGAATATGGTGGAGAAATATTTTGCTGAAGGCTATATAAAAGTGTTGGTGTGCACTTCGACTTTGGCTTGGGGAGTCAACTTGCCTGCTCATGCCGTCATTATTAGGGTAAGTAACGTACTTCGCAAAATATAAGGAAAAGAAGTGTCCAAAGTAGAACCACAAATTAATATGTCATACAGAACGGAATCTCCTAAGGTCCCGCGCAATATGCTTCCTTCCCTTCCCGCGTCCCCGCACCTCTCCTCCGTTCTTGCGTCGAGGCGGCTGCGGTAATTCTGTGTTAGAACAATGTTACTGAATATGTCAATAGCTGACACTGGTGTCAGATTTTTTGAGCTACCTTAAGGCATTGACGGATCTCAAAGAGTGTCATCTAGTGGCAACTGTCATTATTACTCAATAGTAAAGTGGAAAATGAATATTTAATATTTGCCTCTTAATAACAAAATATTTAAAGCCGAAGAAGAGATCCCACCCTGGGATAAACCCCCCTTTTTTGTTACTTTCTAAATTCTACAAACAAGTCTGTATGTATGTGATTTATGCTATTTCTTACAAACAAACGATTTTTTTTTCACAGGGCACAGAAATCTACGACCAAAGCCACGGCACCTTCGTGGACCTCAGCATCCTAGATGTGCTGCAGATCTTCGGCCGCGCCGGTCGGCCGCAGTTCGATTCCTCGGGCACCGGTATCATCATCACCACCCACGACAAACTGACGCACTATCTCAAGTCGATGACCAACCAGTTCCCGATTGAGAGTAACTTTATCAACCTTCTGGCGGATAACTTGAATGCTGAGGTAAGACAGCTCATAAACACCTTCACAGCATACATAATCTGCTAGATGACAATAAGTCAAATCAGACACTTTTTCTTAACGTCAAAGCAAACATTTTCTGGGATTTGTGATACTTTTTCTATACAAATTGCGGAGAGGAATTTCCTCCATTGTAAATCTATATTGTGTTTAGCATGATATCGTTTTGTCTCATTATAAATGTTGTTGGTGTGGATACAGAAAAGTAAAATAAAAAGCCATTAAAAAGTTATGAGCCATCAAAGATTCGTTTTTCTTGCAAATTTTTACGCAATTTTCGGCGTAAATAAGTAATATAAGAAGTGTAAAATCTCCAAAATAAAGACCGCACCGACACAGCTTAATTATCGAAGATTATAATAAACTTTATTTGTAATTGGTTAATGCAGAAGCTTTTCCCAAATGACTTTACGTATTTTTTTTACGTGCTCGATTTACCATAATTTGTCGCTCCGTTTCACCACAGTGTTTTCGTCCGCCACAATGTTAGATGAAACAACATGCTTTTAGGCCACGCCCACCTGTGAGTTCGAGTCCGCAACTAGTTCAATATATCTTAAATCATGTTGAAATGGATATGATCAATGAAAAGTGGCACCATTTTCTGACGTTTTATGTTATGAACTGTACCGAATAATTTATTTTTGACTCAGTCATCTACCCATTTATTAATGACACACGATTAAATACATACGGCCTCTCCTATGTCCCTCCCTTTTTAACCGACTTCTATAAAGAGAAGGGTATCAATTTTTTGTAATCTTTTTAGAGTTGTAAATGTGCAAAGTAAAAAAAAAAAACTCATTTACTTTGCATGTCTGTGTTTGTGTTATAAAATTTCACCAATCTACCACCTATCACCTTATTCGGTCCAAAGTGTTCGGAGCAAATTGGCTGTGACAGACGGACGGACAGACAGACGCACGAGTGATCCTATAAGGACTCCGTTTTTTCATTTTTAATACGGAACCCTAAAAAAGATTCCGACGAAATGATAACATCCCCCTTTTAGGAAGTCAGTTAAAAAGTGTCCGTCTCATAGCTCTGAAAATCAAAATCTGTTTTAGGTCGCTCTGGGCACTGTCACCAACATCGACGAAGCTGTCGAGTGGCTCAGTTACACGTACCTGTTCGTCAGAATGAGGATCAACCCTCAGGTAAGCATTTTAGTTTGATTTTCACATGTATTCCTAGCCTATTAGGCAAGAAATTTTTAACAGGATGTCCTATGTAATATTCAATTACAAATATTTTTTGATTAAGTTAAAAAAAAATCGGCGGTGATTCAATCCATCATTTTGAACAACTTTTTGAAATAAATGTAAGTACAATTGTAGTGTACCACTACATATTCACTATCACTATGTCACTGGCTCACCTTCACACCAAGACACGTCCGCTCTGTACGACATCCACTCTGAGACTGAGCGATCAGACTGCCGCACAACCTACTTATATAACGTACATCTGACGTTTAGCTCTAGCTACTTGTGTGAGTGAGACAGCGTATTTGTATCTATTCATAGACACAAACACTACAACAATGAAATACGAAAAACAACCCCCTCCAACTTTCTAGCTATCACGGTTCAAGAGAAACAGGCTGGTGACAGACAGACGAACGGACAGACAGCAGAGTCTTAGTAATAGGGTCCCGTTTTTACTATTTGGGTACGGAATCATAAAAAAGCACTTTATACGACATGGAAGGGACATAGTCGTAGTAAATCTAACCACGGGCTATACTAGATCACTATAGTATAATGAAATTAAAATAACCGTCCAAAATTGAAAAAACCAATTCGACATTCCCATACAATTGTCTCGGGCAATTTGTATGGTAATGTGGAAAGAAATGAGAAATAAAAGGATAACTATAGTGATCTAGTATAGACCGTGACGTTGTATATGTATAGTGAGAGAGTTTACAATCCTGTACCACAGGTGTACGGGCTATCCTACAGCGATGTACAAGAAGAGCCGATGCTGGAAACTAAACGCAGGGAGTTGATCACTGCAGCGGCTATGCAGCTAGACAAAACGCAGATGATTCGGTACAATGAGCGGACTGGCGACCTCAATATTACTGGTAAGTGATAATGATCTACTCTTTAGAGTTACAGCCGTCAGAGTAAATTTGAATGGTTGTCAGCTTAGTCGCACTCACACACACGTAATCTCGATGTTTCCCGTCATTCGTCGAGTAATGAGAATATTCGAGAACAATGTATAGCGGCGCATATAAAAAGGCGATCGAGTGCGCGTCCCGCCAGTTCAGCACGTACGAGCTATGAAAGCGAATTCAAGCGCACTTCGAAGCGAACTGAAGCGAAGGAAACCTACCTAAGTGCTACAAGTGGAAGTACCTCCGACAACTTTGGCGAGATACCTGGACCTCAGCTGCCACGCGAATTGGACTTGGACATCAGAAAGACCATCTTCACGTGTCAACCTTTGGGTTCCGTAGTGAATAAAAACCCTCATACGAACTTTGGCGTTTTTCTCCAAATCTCGAACCCAGTTTCGTAACAATAATATTAATGTGATGTGAATTGTAGCGTTTAATATTTTAAATAAATGTATTATACTAAAACAGCCTATAAATTGAATGATATATAAATAAACAGATCTCGGGCGCAGCGCGAGTCACTACTACATCACTTGCGAAACGATGGAAGTATTCAACTCTATGGTGCGCAAGTCTATGACCCAGGGGGAGGTTCTACAGTTGCTGACTCGATGCTCAGATTTCCAGCAGCTCAAGGTAACGTCTACTTTGTCCTAAAGCCAACCTCATTACTTAACCGGTCAAGATCCGCATGGCATTAAATTAATATATGCTACGTTCATTGTTTTACTTCTTCTTCTTATCGTGTGTGTTAGTGACTAACACTAGTGTCAGAGTTTTTAAACCGCCTTAAGGCCTCTGACATGGTTTTAGATAACGACCAATGTCAAAGACAGTGACCGGGACCGACGGTTTAACGTGCCCTCCGAAGCACGGATCATCTTACTTATCAGACAATTAGGTGATCAGCCTACAATGTCATAACCAAACTAGGACAACAACACAAAGTCGTTGCCCCCGCCGGGAATCAAACCCGCGCCCTCCGGGTATGAGCCGAACGCTCTAACTACTACACCACGGAGGCAGTTGTTTTACTATTGTGTCTGGTATTGGCGGTAAAGGAACGGTTAAGGCTAGTAGCTTAACCCAGCAGAAGTGGCGCTCTCATTCGAAACAAACAGTTTAAACACAGCGACAATCAACAATTTGACCTCCAACGATTCCAGAAAGACCTTCAAATCATTCCATCAACGACCGCTGAAAGTATTATTAAAAATCCGTCTAGTTTTAAAACGAGTTTTTGTCATAACTTGTTTTAGAAATAGACGGACTAACGCAATTACTTTCAAGGATCGTTCATAAAATAATTCAAAGGTCCTTCCAGAGATAGTTGTTCCTTTTAACAATCCATTTCAAATTAGGGCGCCACCTCCGCCGAGTTCTGCTAAGTCTTATCGGATAAGTTAATAGCTGGCAATAAGGTTTTCAAAAATCCAAATGGCAGAACAGTAACGTCAGGTCCAAATAACTTTTGATTGGACCATTAGTTGACAGGTTTTTTCTCCGTCGAATGTATCTAATAACAGCAGCTTATTAGACCTGACTTCACTGTGTTGCCATCTGGTATCCAACATTTTTTTAAAACGCTCATTGGTAGCACATTTTTCGAGCTGCCTAATGACAAATAGTCTTCTTACACTCTCTTGTGAAACTAGTGGGCAGGTTTCCCCGTGATGTTTTCCTTCACCGGAAGTTGCCAAGTGTGGCTCTAAATAGACAGAGCCCAAGGCCGCAAGACTCAAAGGCCACTTGTAGCGTGATTGTGGCCAAGAGAGAGAGTTCGCAATGTGTTTTCCGGCAGAGTAAAATAGGACCACTCCAACTCTTCACGTTGATGTCGTTTTGGCAAAGTCACGTTGGTGTTTTTCAGGTGTCACTTAAATTCAATTCAATTCAATATATTTATTGCTTTTCACAATGTTTACTTTACTAAATAGTCACTTCTTAAATTAGTAGGTGTACAACTTGAATTTCTCTTTGACACATTATTAATCTTCTATTTTGATAGGTCAGAAAAGAAGAATTGTCAGAGCTGTGGCAGCTCAAAGACCACTATTGCGAGCTCAACATCGAAGATCCGCCGGAAGATATACATTGGAAGATCAACATACTACTGCAAGTTTACTTGTCGAGGGGACGCGTCAATGGATCATCGTTGCAGTCCGATCTCAATTATATTAGTCAGGTAATCTTTCTTAATTTTTAGAAGAAAAAAAAAACAAGGTCCCCTTGATAGCCCCTGCTCTCATCTATCTAAACTTACATATAATAAAACAGTAAAAAAAATGTGTCTGTACATTGAATATATTTCCGAAAAAAATATTTCATTAATTCATTTATTTCAGATATTTCAGACAATTTTAGTTCATCATTTGTTAGTAATAAAAATCACTTAAACACTAAATGTTAGAAGGCACTTAAAAATTATTAAAAGCGAATTAATATTTTCTTTCCTCGCGGATTACTGGGGCATGCATTTGGGGCCATGGAGACATAGTAAAAGTGTAAGATTTAAAAAAAAATGTCTGTCTGTTGGTTTGCCTGTTTGAGAACACGGTAATCTCCGTAAATACTGGACGGATTCGAATGAAACTTTTTTGTTATATTAGCTGTTGCCTGGGCAACATATAGGGTACAATTGATTTTGGAAAATGGAACACCTGATTCAGAACCACAATGGTCCAGCTAAGCTATAAGAAATATAAAAATGACGCCTTAGCAAACGTTGCTCAGCCTGATGAGCATTTTTGCACGAATGAAAACAAACCACAACTAGTTTGAAGTATTTATTTTATCGTTAATATGCTATTAATTAACATTTTAATAACCCACAGGCATTAGATAGACCTTTCAATGATTTCATGAATAAACTTTGAACATATCATTGGTGTCCGTCTTCTGTGGCCACTTTTGGCGAAAACTCGTTCTAAAACTAGACAAACTAACACAATTAGGGTTTTCAAAAATATGTGACACCCGGTCGCAACACATTGACGTCAGGTCCAATCGATTGTTGTTATTGGACCACCAGTTAACAGGTTTAAAAAAAATAACAGTTAAAAAAATAAATGACTCCCACATTCTACATGACGTTCTCTTTGGTCCATCTGTATCTTTACGGTCTGTCTTTGTATATAATCAACTTTGAAGTCGAACAAAATATGTTGCTCTTATCTGAAATAGCTACAATCTTGAGGTAAAATTCTCCGTAGAAAAACGACTTTCCGAACAGAGCGTTTGTTGTTTCTGTGACATTAATTTCGAAGGTGTAATGTCCCTGAAAGTTACAATATACATGAATGAAACTGGAAGGAGATGTAATGAAACATGGTTGGAGAAATTTATTCCCTTTCTGAATATGTTCACACGTACACATACGGATAAACTTTCCTTTTTTCAGACATTTGCGCATGCGCACCTAAAGTATATACGAGAGACACAAAAATCAATACGCCATCAGCCAAAGTATTATTTTAAAAAGAAAGACTTTTTTATTCAGGACAGATTTATAAATTGATTTTAGTGTTGTTAGAAGTATTTATTTACTAATACGGATTATATTGAGCAAAACAAGGTTTAGTTTTAACTGTTATAAGTTGGCATGCTGCAAGATATTTTACGTTTCAATTTTTTTTTAAAGCTAACCTTTTTGTTATATTTTTCGAGTACAATGACCTTGTCTACAAATTTAAATACTCTTAAACTTTAAATTTAAACTTTTAATACTCTTTCCGACAAACTTTGTACTTATTATAACCTCTACTGTGATCACGAAGTTACAAAAACCTTCCTTTATTGGAAAAGGCATTTAGTCCCACAATGGACAAAACTAGGCTGTACAAAAGAATTATTTGTATGTATATAAATAACTTAGCACAAACCTTAGGCTGAATACAACCTTCTTTTCTGATCTCAAATTTCTTTATCAAACTTTCTAAAAACAAAAAATGTTTGCAAGGTTTGTTTATTCTGTAAGTCCATAGCGGCTTTTTTGAAATTTCGTCAGTAGAGAAAAATCTCATTCTTATCTGGAATACATAATAAAGATATTTCCTTAGTACATTTTCTATAATATAGTTACTATATTGAAATTTTAATAGCACACAAAACCGTAAGAAACACGTTTATTTGATAGGCAAAATAAAAAATCCGCGACT
The DNA here is from genome assembly GCA_963555685.1 of Acrobasis consociella. Taxonomy (NCBI): domain Eukaryota; kingdom Metazoa; phylum Arthropoda; class Insecta; order Lepidoptera; family Pyralidae; genus Acrobasis; species Acrobasis consociella. The sequence continues at coordinate 5,840,715 of OY743124.1, read as the reverse complement.
GTCAAGAACGCCATCTAGTGATGACTGGCGGAACTACATATTCGAATTGATATCCGTAGCCCCCACCTATTATTTGCTAGGGAAAACCCTGACTTTTAAACGGCTGAACTGACTTTATCAAACATGGCTAAGAATTACCGCAAGAAAACCGCATCGAAATCGGTCCATCTGTAATATGTATTTTTATTTCGCTCTTTTCTTGAATATAGCTAATAAGAGGTATAAAATGTTCGTGTATACATATAAAGCTAGAGTACCTGGGCGACCGAGCTTTGCTCGGTTACATCTCAAACATTAACAACATTTTTTTAAACTTGTCTAAAAACAATGCAAAATAAAAAAAAAATATATAAACTTAAACATAAAAAAAACAAAAGTAAGTCACCGAGTGGGATTCGAACCCGTAACACTCTTTCTAGCGGTCGCTATCCTTAACCACTGAGCTAAATCAAGGCGGTCGCGGCGCGACGAAATTAGCGACCATATTCTGCGTGGAAAGAAAAACGCATGAAAACTCGAAAACACGCGTTTTCCCAAACATAAAACTAATCTAGATCGATTGTTTACCCCCGAAAACCCCCGTATACAAATTTTCTGCGAAATCGTTAGAGCCGTTTTCGAGATCACAGAAATTTATAAATAAATATATATATATAGATACAAGAATTGCTCGTTTAAAGGTATAAGATAAATTTGAATATTGAATTTGATTTTGAATACTGTGAATAGAATTGTATTACAAAATCCACTATTTGTACCTATCTATTTTAAATCTTTGACAAAATCATTTTTATTGACTTAGACTTTGAATGACAATGCACGCGCACTTATACGTTGAATGAAAAACGCGCATGTATGACTTACCTCCTCCAGTTTAACTGCTTCCAAATAACTTATATTTAAATGAATGATACTAAACTTGTTTTTATTCATAAGAGCAAGAGAAGCTTTTGTTGCGTTGATCCGCTTCGGTCCTCGGCACAAGTCGAAAGAATCCATTTTGATACTGTAAGGGCCCTACAAACAGACGTGTAAAATATCTATCATTATAATTATCATCAGGTCTTTTTAGTCTCCACTGCAGGAGCACGACCCTCTCTGTACTACTAGAGCCATACTTAGCCAGAGCAGAGGATTTGGACTACACTCTCCTCGATGGCCAGACAGGTTGGAGAGGTCTCATTGATGTTTATAAACTTTTTTTAGCTTGTATTTCCTAAGTTACCTTCTACGAAATCCACGGGAAGACTTGGATTGGCCCTATTCTACTCTGCTGGAAACCACACGGCAATCAATATCGCCTTCGGCTCCGTCTAAATAAACATCTTCCGTCTAAACAAAATTCGACAGAAATGAAAGAATACATAAATATTTAATTATAATCTTTATCGACCGCAAGTGGTACAAAAGGTGGACTTAATGCTAATGCATTCTTTACCACTCAGCCTTTAGGAAAAACAGAAATAAATTTATTAGCGATAGTTATATATACGTGATACTTTATCTGTATCATATTGTAAGATATTAAAAAAAATATATAGTCATTTAAAAATTTCACACCCTTCATACTCAATCAGGGACGTCAAATTCTGGGCAAATACAATTTAAACAATAAATAATTGCCAGTGACTCGAAAAGAAGAACAAAATTGCTTACATAGTTGCTCGGAGACTTTGGAGGACTTATTGATGTGACGAACCAGATATAAAATAATATAAGCAATATTGTCAGTTTTAACGTAGCCATTATCAATACTCTTCGGTTGGTATTTATAACTGAATACTTAACGTTTTAAGCTAGTTTTACTGAGTGATTAGGATACAGTTGTATGATACTAATCACAGGCAATTACTAGTTTCCATAATGATGATGTTTATTATCTCATTTGTTTCCAACTAAAAATTCAAACCGTTTTTTAAACGTTTTGCAATGAATTATATATGTTTTTTTTTTAAAATTTTCTTCAATATTTACTAAGACATTTTGAAATATCATATTTGTGTTACTGTGATACTAGATAGTGCGTTAAAACGTGATAAATTTTGTTTTTTTCAAATAAACATTTTAACTCAAGATAATGTAAAGATTCTAACGATATTCTAACCATAAATCAAAATCTGGCACTTTAAAGAAACTCTCATACATAAACCCTGAAAACATAATACTTTTTAGGGGCAGTCGACGCGATTCGGGCGTCCATCCAAATTAAAAAAAAATGCCTTTGTCGTCTACTCGTGATTCGTGCGCTCTAATATTTTATAAACAAGTACTTTAGTCGCGATTCGGGCCTCCATCCAAATTAAAAAAAAAACGACGGGATGCACTCTGGGAGTGCCGGCAGAAGTGAAAACTTGAATATTAACGTTGTGCATTATTGATATACGAAACAGCAGGCGCAGGCATACATTTTCGCCGCGCCGTAGAAAGAGAGGGGGATACTCCCTCTCCTACGCCGCGCCAGCTGTCTACTCTCCATCCGTCTTACGAATTTTCGATCAGGTCACGTGTCCTGACGCGAGTTTAACATTTTTTACCCATTCCAAAAAAAGTGCACAACGCCGCTAAAGAAGTTTTCACTTCAAAAAATGCCTCTGTCGTCTACTCGTGATTCGTGCGCTCTAATATTTTGTAAACAAGTACGTTAGTCGCGATTCGGGCGTCCACCCAAATTTAAAAAAAATGCCTCTGTCCTCTACTCGTGATTCGTGCACTGTAATATTTTGTAAACAAGTAAGTTAGCACATAATTTTAGAGTACACGAATCGCGAGTAGACGGTGGAGGTATTTTTTTGTCATTTTTGATGAACGTTTGACTGCTTTGTCCAATTGTTGGGCAAAGGTCTTTCCCATCTTCTTTCACTTATCTCTTTCCCGTGTTAGGCTCGACCATCCTTTTTTCTAGCTAACATTTAGCTTAACCAATAAAGAAACAACATGTCACAAATTATATATTTGTATTTCTGTTAAGTTTTATTTGGAAAATATTAGTTTCGATAATACACAAAACACGTTCCCTTGTTCTGTCAGAGTTACAGTTTTCATCATGAACGTTCCGTAGAAAAACGTTTCGCCAATAAATTTGTAGAATATATCCTTAATATTTGATGCAAAAAAATAATTACCCTGGAAAAAATGCGGCATTTTTTTAGTAAGCTGTGGTGGACAAGGATTGGAAAGAAGTATCTAAATAGTTGGAATCAAGTGAAGGCCTTTGCCCAACTATGGGACTTAAACGACTAGGTAAAAAATAAGCGGTGGTGGCCTAACAACTATAAGTATTGGCTGCGCGTCTGTTGTACACATACACTGTAATTTTCAACATTATTGCTTGCTTCTGGTGAAGGAAAACATTATGAGGAAATCTGTTGTCGCTAGATGACAATCAGTGAGCAACGACTAATGCAGCACACTTAAGGTAGCTCGAACAATCTGACACGAATGTTAGCTATAGTCACACTTAGTAAGAAAGAAAGAAAAAAATGCTAACTAGTGACACGACTCTGTAGACCATAGATTAAGAAGGTATAAGATGGATATAGAGTATTATAAAATGTAACCAGAAACGAAATATTTCTGTGTAACTTTTTATGGGTTGTATTTGTACCTAATACACAAACTATGGGTAAAGCAGTACGATACCATCTTTCCAGTATAAGATAACTTATAAATTAACACAGTTTACAATTTGGAAAATCAAATTTTCGTGTAACGATGTTCGAGCCAGGGTGACAAAGGGTGACATGTTTTGTATGAAAACTTGTGTCTTTGTCAAATTGATGCTATCTCTTTTGCTCTTATGAAGATGACACTTATCATATTATCTGTCGCACTCGGCTAGTGTGGTCTTTTTACGCAGTAAAAAAATTCTACTTCTATGAGCAGTACGATACCATCTTTCCAGTATAAGATAACTTATAAATTAACACAGTTTACAATTTGGAAAATCAAATTTTCGTGTAAAGATGTTCGAGCCAGGGTGACAGTGGGTGACATGTTTGTATGAAAACTTGTCTCATTGTCAAATTGATGCTATCTCTTTTGCTCTTATGAAGATGACACTTATCATATTATCTGTCGCACTCGGCTAGTGTGGTCTTTTTACGCAGTAAAAAAAATCTACTTCTATGCTGTAGACCTTATAGACAATATGATTTGTATATGACTGGGAAAACAACATAAAAATACTAGGACTGTTTCTTCCATGTGAACTATTTAGCGTTATAGCAATAGTAAGTAGCAGATAAATAAAGGAATAGCAGCGTTTTTTACCGGGTCAAGAGAAAAAAATTAATAGGTTTAACCGGAAAGCAGCTCTTGTTTTAATAGAAGTAATGTACCAGTTTGGGAAAGCATTTACGGGTCCGCCCTAAGCCAGCAAAAATCAAGCGGGAGCACGGCGCGACGGCCTTTAGGCGGATGGTCCAAACGCGGATATTTTCAAAACATTTAAGAGTTATTTTAAAAAGAAGTAATATTTTATTTGAAAAAAAAAATGTAATATGAATGTTGCCTTATCTATAATGCAATTATAATCCAAAGTTTCAAAGTTTATTTTGATGTATTCCGTGAATAATAGTTGTCCGTATTTTGAAAAAAATCACAAAATCTATACAATCATCGAACTTGCTCACAAAATTTCACGAGAATCGGTACAGAAATGCGACCTGAACGCAAGAAGAGACCGGCAGACGGACAATAGTACATTATGGTACCAGTGTGTAACGTTGGTGATTACCGCCGCGGCGCCATTGAGACCCGAGCCGGCGAGGGTCTTAAGAGAGCCAAGGACGGTCATTAATACACACGTGTATCATACGACGTTTTTCAACACACTTGTGAATAAAATAATAATAAAAACTCATTTTATTTAGTAGATAAAAAGTTTATTTAGAGAAACAATTAGTAAATATGCAGTTAGTAAAATTATACATACATACATACATACTATCACGTCTTTAAAAATTAAAATTATAATTAAGTAAAATTATAATTAACTGTTTTTGATGACATAGCGGTCTCAACAGATAAATTATTTATTGAAATACTTCATGTTCTATTGAAATTTGAGATGGCTCATTATTCGTGTAGGTAGGTGAAATCCAATCATTGGATGTACTTGGTGTTTCGTCAGTAGGAATCTTTTATAAATTTTTCAATATCGTCCGACGATTAAACCTTTGATTTGTTGCTTCTAAATCCATCGGATAGTCTCTTTAGATAAGCTTACAAATTAGAGTATGTTTTTAAGTCCACTCCATTCTTTGTTCGGACTGTACTTTTTAACATTGAGTATAAACACCACAAAGAGCTAGGTTTGTACTTAGAAGATAATTCTTTAAAGTACGCCATGAACACAATTTCTGAAAAAGTATGCGTATGTATTCTTGCTGTTTTGCCATTTTATGAAATTTTGGTAGGTACGCTAATAGATATTTTTCCTTGGAGTTTTCAGGTAATAAACTTTCTACAACGTTAAGGGCTTCACATCTTATATCGGGCGGTGTACAACATAAATCATTTTCTTCGTAACTAGTACTTGTAGACATTTTAATTAATAAATAACTATAATTTCAACAGTAAAAACGAGTTGTAAAAAATGTTTCGGGCGGGAACAATTAATCAGTTTTCCTATGCGCGCGCATTGCGATCGGCCACAGACTAGAAAGATAAGTTTTTTTTTTCGCGCATAAGATTTGCGCCTATTCTGCCACGGGGAATGGGGGATTTAAAGTTTTCTTTTATTACAGAGAAAACAAAAGTTATACTTGAGTGAAAGTTTTATTTATTAAACACGTACGAGTTAAAATTATCTATTTAAATAAGAAGTTGCATGAAATAAGCAAGCAAAAGGAACATTCATTTGTTTGTTCTATTGAACACGATCTTTTTTTTTGAATAAAAACTTTTTAAATAAGAACAAAGCAACTTAACGCAAGTACATACAATTCCATGAACTCAACCAATAAAATTAAAAAAAAATCTATAACTCACTAGTGAGTTATAGCAATGAAAAAGTCACAGTTTGATTATGGGTGTCATTATGTGCCTAATTGCGGTGACCATAGAGCCACTTTATGAGCAAGTGTGTTGAAAAAGCATATTTGGCCAATCTCGAATTAAAAAAGAATGTATGCGACTGCCTAGAGAGGACCGAGGCTCTAAGAGTAAGAAAAACGCCATTTAAGTTGGCGAAGTACTACCAAATAAATTAAATAAGTAGGAAAAATAAAGCTATGTTCAAAGCTTATGCACCACACAATGCTTGAGGACCTTGAACTTCGCTGCTAACTCTGCTCCCAATATATTTTTACAAGGTTTATTTAACTTATTACTCCATAAGGGCTTGTTTTCTTTATTTCTAGTCACTATCTGAAAATAAATATACTTGCTTATTAGTCGTTTTTTTTTCAAAATACTTGATTATGAATTAAAAAATCTGTGAACAAAGAAAAATCCACTAAACTATTCTTGAAAAATCATGCCACACCCCAAAACTACTCATATTTAATTCTTATGTCTTTTATTTATTTATACATATAATAAAATAGATAAAAAAATGTTCAACAAAATTAAAAAATTATAATAATTGGAACAATGGATAGAGGCATAGTATAGAATAAGAATTTAAAATAAAATGTCTGTTTGTTTGTCTGTTTATACACGCTAATCTCCAGAAATACTGAACGAATTCGAATGAAACTTTTTGTTATATAGCTGAACGTATAGGCTATAATTGATTTTGGAAAATGGAACACCTGATTCTGAACCATTATGGTCTAGCTAAACTACAAGAAATATAAAATTGACGCCTTAGCAAAAGCTGTTCAGCGAACATTTCCCGGGGTCATAAAGTCCACGCGAACAAAGTCGCAGGATTGGGCTAGTTTTAAATAAATGAACGACGTAATGTTGTTATGGACATGTATCGGTAATTTACTTTAGGTACTTTCCCAGTATCGCTACTGTAGGTCTAATGGGACCGTAATATAAGTATTATTCTTCTTATATCAGAGTTCCTCATTCAAAGTAACTGTTTCTAAATAGGTTATATTAATGTAAGTCATGAAGGAGTTTTCAATTCTTTTGGAGACAATCGAATATTTTGTGACATTTGCTCTTTAAGGTCCTTTGCACCCTTCGAAACTGTCTACTTGGAGAGAGTACGGCCCCTGCGAACAAAATAAAACCATTTATATTCATTATTTTTAATTTTTTGGGAGAGGTGTTTGCTCTGCATTGGACATTATGCGGGTAAAATGATGATGATATAGTTTAGTACATTATTATAGTAGAATCTACCTATTATATACAGTATATAGATATAGTTTATTGTTTAAATAGGTTCTAACAAAGCATATTGAAACTATTTTAAAGGTGAATTCTGTTTATGATACTAAAGTACTTTACCCATAAGTAATAAATAAAAAAATATGACTTGTTTTTTTTTGAGATCCCGTTAATAAACTTAAATCTAGCGTACCTTAAATAAAAATAAAATTCAAATTTGCAAGAGGTTGCAAGATAAATTGTAATTGATTTGATGAGATTGACCACAGTAAATCTGCTTAACCCTTAGCCAGGCCTGGCGATTATTTCATCTTTATATACAGATAATGGTAGATTGGATGATAATAAAGAAACTAATTTCTTAATTTTTTTTTATTCCTATGTTTTCCTAAAAAAAAACCCTCTGGTCTGGATATGACCACTGCCCATTTAAATATACATGATGTGGATTATATCTGACCACTGCCCAGTTAGGTCACAACATGTAAGTATGGAAAAAATAAAGGTGAATCCACATATAAGCCTAATATTAATAAAAAGAGGAAAGATTTGTGTGTTTCTTTGTATAAAACCTTATTTAAACATCAATGTAACCCCGAGGTATCAAAATTTTGGATATAAACGGCATTGCCGTATCCTTACTAATATTATAAATGCCAAAGTGTGTATGTATGTAATTTTGTATGTATGTATGTATGATCCATTTTCACGCTAAAACGGCTGAACCAATTTTCATGAAATTTAACGTAGAGTTATATTGGACCATGGAGAAGGACATAGGCTGGGTATCGGTTATTCTTCGATGCAAGAACCTATCTATCTACCATACAAAATATTTGATGTGTAAATATGGTTTTGCCTTTACATTTATGGATAAACGCTTGTAGGACAGTGGTTACACGATAACCACAAAAAGTTTTTCCAGACAGGCAGAAGTCACATCTTGAACACAAACTTTCGGCGTAAATATTTCAAAGAAAAACAAATATCATGTAAAACCGAAACATACTACATATAGTTCAATCTATCTGCTATCATAAAAACACAAATAGTATCACTTACCGGGATTTTTTTCGCCATAATCTAATAAAAACACTTCCACTCTGCTCAAAATTTTGCCGGTTGACCATTATTTTCACTTTGACAAGCGAAATGATTTCTTCTAGAGTCGTTTTTTTTTTTTCGTTCAGAAATCAACTGTATCATAGACAATAGACGGATGACATTTTGCGGTTTCTAGCTAGCATATGCTCGTCAGAAAAAAAATATTTCTGAGGTGGTTCGCTATGTGTACCCAGCCTGGCTAAGGGTTTAAGTATTGTATTGTTTATTTAGTAAATACCTCTTAAAATATGTGCAACAAAGGAAACCTATTTTGTTTAAGATGTTTATATTTCTTTCATGTGGTCATTCCATTAAAAAAATTACAGAGATTTTGAACTATGAAAAAGAAAATCTAAAATACTCACATATTTATCAGACGAATTCATTGGAAAAGATACAGCCGAAAATGTAAAGAGTATTGCTATAATTGCTGCACGTAACATTTTGTTGTCATTAGGTGAAATATCAATGTTATACTAATGACCACATTTTGATGTAGAACTACGCAAAATCAAAATCGTCAGTGATTATAACTAACCATTCACATTAGGTATCATTAGGAATTACTAGCCGAAGCCCGCGAATTCGTTCGCGTAGACTTTATGAAAATGCTTATCAGGCAGAACAACTTTTGCTAATGCTATGAATGAAAAAGACTTAGTAAATACCTATACACACCACACTAATGTGTGAGGGTGTGCCCGTGTGTGTTTGTATGTCTGTGCCTGTGTATGTGTGTGTGTGTGTCTGTGCCTGTGCTTGACCAATATTGATAAAATTTAGTATGCAGGAAGTTGTTACCCTGGATTAACACGTGATCTACATAAGGCGCGGCTGAACAACGCGGGGCGCCACTAGTTTAATTAATAAACGCCTAACCGACTAATTTCAGAATGCAGTCCGTATAGTCCGAGCGCTCTTCGAAATAACCCTCCGCAAGAACAACGCGTACATGGCCGGCATATATCTGAAGATTGCTAAGATGTTAGAGCTGCAGTTGTGGGACTTCTATAGTGACATGCGACAGTTCAACTGCTTCACTATAGAGACTTTGAAGCATGTGGAATATCCCATGCTGAAGCCGGACCAGATTCGGGATATGGATTGGCAAGAATTAGGTCAGTACGCTTTCATCCACCAAGGGTGTCATAAGAGAAGGCAGATGGGTACTACCCCTGTATTCATAAAAAGTAACAAATAAAGTCTTTTAGTTCAAATATGTTTTGTCTCGTTATTTTATGTCAAATATTAAAAAGGCGGAAAGGGACATCTAATTTGAATGAAAACCTTTCTTTTTGTTTCTTTTTTCTCTGGCTGCGCTCTGTATTTAAAATCTCAATTTATTTATTATTGAATGTATGATAGGTTTGTCATTAATACAGGTGATTTGATTCGAAACCCAAAGAATGCAAGACACATGAAGAAATGCGCGGACGAGTTTCCTCTACTCGAGATGGAAGCCAGTCTTCATCCCATCACCAGAACTGTGTTACGGATACGACTAACTATTACACCTAATTTCAAGTAAGTTCTTTCTGCAAACTGCACAAACATTCAGTCATCTGTACAAATAGCAAATCATAGAGACAGTTTAAGTCTAGAAAAATGTTAAACCCTGTTATGTTGACAATAGACCGTTTCCTCAACGCTCCGCATTTGAGGCGTGCAATATTGTAATGGCAGCGTATGATAGATGTGTCTATCTATGTAATGTTTTTTACACTTTAAACTTTAAACACTTATCAAAACCCAGTTTATCCAAGTAAGGGGCCTTTTTAACTCTATAAAACTTAATGAAAATTAAACCACTTCGCAGGGTATTTGGCATCATTGAATGACTTTTGAATGATATAAGGGTATAAGGCCGCCTTTTGCGCATTTCTAGATTTTAAGTTTATGTCCTGTATTTTTTTTTGGGCGATGAAAGGTATTGTATTGTATCATTTGTGAAGAAATAAAAGCCGGATGATGCACCCCGGGCACCATGGGCCCTAAACAGCACAGCTAATAATATAACCAGGGACGAGCTGAGAAGAAAAAGCCTTCTTTAAATTCTGTTATTTTAAATAAATCAATGTATTTCTCTGACAGATGGAATGACAAATACCATGGAAAAGCGCCCGAAGCGTTCTGGATTTGGGTGGAAGATCCCGATACAGATATCATGTATTACCACGAATATTTCCTCATCACCAAGAAACAGGTATTTTATGAAAACTTTCTAGGATATCACGGCTATAGACAAACCGCTTTAATGTGTTCCTCGCCTGTGCGGCACAAGGGCACGGGGGCACGACGACTAAAACAAGGGACAAATTACACTGATTGAGCCAGCCCCAAAGTAAGTTCGTCGTCGACTTGTGTTATGGGATACTAACTCAACGATACTGTATTTTATAACAAATAAATATATAGATAAACATCCAAGACCCAGGACAATTTGAAAAAGCCATTTTTCAACTTTCCCTGACCGGAGATCGGACTCGGGGCCTCTGAGTCACGGACTAGCATGGTGATCACTACGCCACGGAGGTCGTCGACTAAGGGGACTGAAGGAGGTGCGGGCTATCACGCTATTCAAGCCCTCCGCCCTCAGTCCCCTCAGTCGCTACACCCCCGCGCCCCTGCACCGCGCAGACGAAGACTCGAAGCTGTTGTTCTATAGGCATCAATTGTTATTTTTATTGTCGCTGGCCGAGCAAAATATTAAGATTTATATTACATTCATAAATTCACTAGAGCGAGAGGAGCTCGTTGCATATTGCCGTATTATTATTGGTGACGCTAGTTGGATTAGTGGGCACGCATGACTTATATAATATGTAGATATTTGTGATTTTCTTTATACTAGCAGCATTACTTTGCTTACATAGATTTGGATGTATAGGATGTCATTAGAATCAGCACATCATAATATCTTTTATGCTGTTTGTGCCCTACTAGCTTCTGCCTCAGAGAGAGAGAGAGACAGAGAGAAAGAAAAAGATAGAGAGGCGTAAAAGTGGCGACGAACTGGAAGAACAAAATTAAAAATTTCAGCCAGCGACGCGGGAAAGAATCCGCATATGATCTATATTTTTTAAGTCGTGTTTTCTTTATTTTTACTTTTTAATAACCAGAATGTTTTTGAAATTGCAGGTAGTTACAAAAGAACCGCAGGAACTGGTGATCACAATACCGATTACGGAACCGCTGCCGCCTCAGTACTACATCAGGGCTACTTCGGAAAGGTTAGCCATTTACGTCTCACATTCTTTTTTCTCTTAATCTTATCCTAGTCATACATACATCTTGATTTTGCACCCACTAGCTTTAATGAAATCTTGGTATAAAAATCAATAATAAAAAATAAAATATCTTATAGATTAAAGTATCTACCACAGTTGTGCGACAAACCGTTGCCCGGCAGATCTATAACCGACGTAACATTTGATCGGTACCATTATTACTTGACATCTATTTTGTTCGACCGATGTTTGTTTGAAAAAACATTTGATCGGCACTCGTTATTTTCTGTTTTCTTATAAATGACTACTGAGTTGATTTTCAAGGTAAATGCGTAACGCTAACGTCACAGGTATGGCGTTTCATAGAAGCGGAGTATCATTTATGCCTACTACTACAAACGACTACAACTATACATCCGTGCACACGTCAATGTGTGAGTTTCGCTTCCTAGCACACTCGACAAGACGAGAACGGGGGAGAGATTCGGGGACGAAGAATGGTGACGCATATTGTGCGGGACCTTAAGAAATTCCGTTCTGTATGTAATACTTATATAATTCTGTGCTAACGTGTCTCAGTAATTAGGACCAGCTGTTGTTTTGTTGAATCTATGCATGTATTTAATTTGATATATACATAGTTTTACTTATATCTGGTTCGTTATCCTGTTTACAGATGGTTGGGTTCTGAAAGTGTACTAGCCCTCACATTCCAACACCTAATTTTGCCGGAAACTCATCCACCTCATACTGGTGAGTGCATAGATTACTATTATAAAGAATAAAGTTGTTATATTATTTTCCTTCCATGCGGGTCTGCGAAAAAAGAAAACTTATAATGTATCAGCTGCTTCTGCTGTGCAGATCGTGGAACAGCCAATTGAGGGAATGGGCGAAAATGCTTATTAAGATTAATTTCATCACCTTCTCGCCCACCAAATTTCACGAAATTTGTAGAGAATTTTATAAGCTGTCATTATGTAATACAACAAAATTTTGTACGACGCACCGTTTTCGACATGTAAGCAAAAAAACAAAAAACGGTACCTTCTTTGTGCCCTCCCCCCGTGGGCACTCCTCGGAGGGGTAAGGAATATAAGTATGTTTATCTCCTAACTAGTCCAAACAAAGTTCCTGAGTCAAACTTTCTGCTTTCGACTTTTACATCCACAGTTATTCGTTGACTGTACTACGTTGGCCGCTTACACACATGATACAATAACATATTTATTTTTCCAGACCTCCTAGAACTGCAGCCGCTCCCGGTGACGGCACTGAACAACCCGTCCTACGAGATGCTGTACAACTTCACCCACTTCAACCCCATCCAGACCCAGATCTTCCACTGCCTATACCACACTGACAGCAACGTGCTGCTGGGAGCGCCCACTGGCTCGGGGAAGACGATAGTCGCAGAGCTGGCCATGTTTAGAGTGTTTAATCAGTATCCGGGCTGTAAGGTGAGGGTCGTTAGTTCACTAGTGTGTTAAATGACTGTTGTCACTAGATTCACAGTTGAGTTATATAAGATGTCTTTAGGCAAATTCGAGAAATCTGACATCTGAGTTAACTATAAACACGCTCGAAAACAAAGAAGGTAAGTTTATATTAGCGACTTCTTAATAATACAGGTTGAAATAGCGAGTCTCATCCAACATAATTTTTTATTGAAAAGTATCGACCCCATCAAAACCTAAATCTTCCACTGCCTATACCATTGGACAGCAATGTGCTGTTGGGCGCTCCCACTGGCTCGGGGAAGACGATAGTCGCTGAGCTGGCTATGTTTAGAGTGTTCAACTAGTACCCGGGCTGTAAGGTGAGGGTCATTAGTTCATATGACTGTTGTTATTAGATTTACATTTGAACTGAGGCAGACGTCAGCTAGAAAAATCTGACACCACACAATAATACAGAAGAAACTAAGTTTCTTGGCGATTTTTATAGTACGAGTCTCATATTCAAAAGTATTATGAAATGAATGAACCAGTCACAGGAAGTCCACTGCTGGACATAGAAAACCCCCAAAGACCACACCCAAATCCCACTGGGTAGCATACTTTGTGAAAAGTACTTTGTTTCCAGTCATTGTTTTACTATTGTGTCTGATTTTTGCACTGACAACTGATAAAGTGTCGCGATAAAAGATAGATTATTGTATTTTCATAGGTCGTTTACATAGCACCGCTGAAGGCTCTCGTCAAAGAAAGAATAAAAGACTGGAAGATCAGGATAGAAGAACGACTCGGCAAGAAAGTTGTGGAGTTGACTGGTATGTACCTTACTCTACCTTTTTTTTACTTTGATGCCTAACTCAAAACGCGGTCCCTTTTCACTAAATATCAGTATTGTTTTAACATCAAAAAAGTATTCGAAGTAAGTGCATAATAAAACTAGGTTTGTAAAGAATTTGTAGTGACAAATTGTGGACTTATTTTTGACTACAACGACTACTTTAGAGTTGTCTCCATTAATCGATTGTCGCAAAACACTTTTTGAAATGTGTTTTAATTTATTTAAGAAATATTCATCTTATATCTATTTTGATGTTTACTTATACTGGCTTATTAAAATGACAAACTAGGTAGCAAACAATATTTTTAAAAGTGCAGTGTGTGCACATTATCTTCAGGAACTGTCAGATAGAATACAAATAATATATATGTAGTATATGTATTGGTTATTATATCTATCTATGTATATTTTGAATGTAAGTTTATTGATATATATTATTTTATTTATTAAATATATGTTTTTATTTATATTACTAAATATTAGTAAATCTTTCAAAATTACGTATTTTGCACCTCCTTCTAAAGACTTCTTATTCTCGGCACCACCAGTGGGTTGACTGGTAGATAAAGCCTATGGCTTTAAGTCCGCCTATTACATTTGTAATAAAGTTAAATAAATAAAATAAATAAAAAAAATTAAAAAGTATTTCAACCGCTATTTCACGTTTATGAATATAATTTTTTAACAATCGTTCTACAAATCTGTTACGGACGTGACTTAAGACGCGCATTTTTTTAACGTATAAAACAGATAAATCTGGGTTCTAGGTGACGTATCCCCCGACATCCGAGCCATTAAAAACTCCCACGTGATTGTAACAACCCCGGAGAAATGGGACGGCATCAGCAGGTCTTGGCAGACGAGGAACTACGTGCGAGACGTAGCTCTCATCGTGATAGACGAGATACATCTGCTGGGAGAGGACAGGGGGCCGGTGTTGGAGGTGATCGTGTCGAGGTAAACTCAACCTTATGTCTAATACATAAGAACTATTTTCTAATGCAGGTCTCATCGTGATAGACGAATTTCATCTGCTGGGAGAGGATAGGGGGCCGGTGTTAGAGGTGATCGTGTCGAGGTAAACTCAACCGTATGTCTGTATACATAAAGACTATTTCATTATATGGCTCTCGTCGTGATAGACGAGATACAAATACACCTACTGGGAGAGGACAGAGGGCGGGTGTTGGAGGTGATAGTGTCGAGGTAAACTCATTATGCATATTTAAAAACTTTTTTATAAAATGGTTCCCATCGTGATAGACAAGATACACCCTCTGCGGAAGAAATATAAAACCTCACCCGGGCAAAACCTAAATATGGTTGTAGTTAAACATTTTTTTGGTGCAAAATGATAAAAAATAATCAAATACGTGAATTAAGTTACGTTAAAACATTACAAACGTAATTACTTATCTTACTTATGTAATCTCCCCCGTTTCCCAGAACAAACTTCATAGAATCGCACACCGCGCGTCGCTTGCGCATCATCGGGCTGTCAACCGCTCTAGCCAACGCCAAAGACCTGGCGAACTGGCTCAACATCGGCGAAATGGGACTGTACAACTTTAGGCCCTCGGTTCGACCGGTACCACTTGAAGTAAGTCTCATCATCATCATCATCATGAGGTCTTTTTTGTCTCCACTGCAGAGCACAACCTTCTCTGCACTACCAGAGCCATACATGGCCAAAGCAGCCAGAGGACTTGGCCTACACTCTCTACGCTGGTCAGACGGGTTAAAGAGGTCTTATTGAAGTATTATAAGCTTTGTTTAGCATGTATTTTCTAAGTCGCCGTCTACGACATCCACGGGAGGTCTTGGAGTGTCCCTATTCTACTCTGCCGGAATCCACACGGCATAG
The DNA here is from genome assembly GCA_963555685.1 of Acrobasis consociella. NCBI lineage: Eukaryota > Metazoa > Arthropoda > Insecta > Lepidoptera > Pyralidae > Acrobasis > Acrobasis consociella. Next base: position 5,824,938 of record OY743124.1, on the reverse strand, counting down.
GTGAAGTATGGCTCTAATAGTACAGAGAGGGTCGTGCTCCTGCAGTGGAAACTTAAAAGACCCAAAGATGAAGATGTACTGTCGCGTTGCCAAGACAGGCGCATTTCGAAGTTTAGATATGAAGCTAGACCGTTCGACAAACGCGGCTTTTTCACTAACATAAGGTTAAAATTGTAGCAAAATGTAACGTTAGAGATAAAGGGATACGGACCGTCGTATCCCATACAATACAAGCGGCATCCCAGACGTAAAGTACATTTCATGGCTAAAAGTGTCTACATTTACTCAAGTTTAGCGGACGTAAAAAGTCAGTGAGAGAAAATAAAAGCATTTTCAACAGAATTTTGATCTACTTTACGAGCAAGTGTGCTCGTAAAGTAGATCGAAATTCGGTAATAAAATACGCGTTTTTTATAAATAGGTACAAACAGTGAAGTTATATTCTATCCCTCATATTCACATGAAAAATGAAAAAGCGCGTGTCAAACCTATTGTTAAAACATGGTTTGTCTGTTTTCCTCTTTAAAATGTTTAACATTGAAAGAACGAGACAAAACACATATTAACTGAAAGTTGTTTAGCAAACGTGTGTTAATTTTTATGAATATAAGGTTATAAACGCATTATTTGCTGTTAGTTTGTTTGTAATAACTTTATTGTACCAAAAAACAAAATTAAGTACAAAAAAATCGAAAGAGCAAATATACAAAGGTGGACTTAACCCATTGCTGCATAACATATGCTGTTTATGCTTCAAATTTTTTTCCTAAATTTCGTACTGGCTTGGTAATGTAGTATTCTAATTTGTTTCCCACCAGGTACACATCTCCGGCCACCCCGGCCGCCACTACTGCCCGCGCATGCTGTCCATGAACAAGCCGACGTTCCACGCGATCCGCACGCACTCCCCCAACGCGCCCGCGCTGGTCTTCGTGTCTAGTAGACGGCAGACCAGGTGAATATAACAATACTGATGATAAAACGACACTGATGTTTTTTCTTCTTCATATTAGCGCCTTCTCGGTCGCATCCTCAGCTGTGCTGCTCTGGAGCCAGGGGTCCGCTTTACCGCATTTTCTTATCGATGCTACAGATAGTCACACAAACACGTTAAACTTATAACACCTCTCTTTTTACGGGGGGTTGAAGACGGTAAAAAACCGTCCAAGTGCGAGTCGGACTCGCGCATGAAGGGTTCCGAATCCTTACCTATAAAAAATCACGGTTGTTGTGTGGGAGCCCCACTTGAATATTTATTTTATTCAGCTTTTAGTATTTGTTGTTACAGCGGCAATATAAATACATCATCTGTGAAAATTTCCACTATCTAGCTATCATGGTTTCTGAGTTACAGCCTTGTGACAGATAGACAGACGGACAGTGGAGTGTTAAGGTCTTAATAGGGTCCTGTTTTTACCCTTTGAGTATAATAACCAAAAAATGACACCTTTATTATTAAAATTCGTATTTTTTTCAGATTAACAGCTCTTGATCTTATCGCGTACCTAGCAGGAGAAGAGAACCCAAAGCAATGGCTTCACATGCGGGAATCTGAAATGGAGCAAATCCTGTCCAACATCCGAGAGTCCAACCTCAAATTAACACTCGCCTTCGGGATTGGAATCCACCATGCTGGCCTGCATGAAAGGGACAGGACTACTGTTGAGGAGCTGTTCATTAATCAAAAGATACAGGTTGGTCCAAATACACGCTGACTTTTCATTGGTTTTGAAAAAAATGTCGTATAGTAAACAAATTCCTCTATCCATATACGTAGGTGATCCAAATTTGTGTATGGCATAAGATAAAAAAGTTGCGATAGTGATTTTCGATCGAGACCACGTAATTACGTCTGTCCAAAACTGCCGTGTGACCTCATGAACTCCGGCGGTACTACTAATTAATCGATTGATGATAGCAAAAAAAAATGTTTCTGCATTTTTATTTTTAGTAGCTTACCGATACTTATAATGTGGCCTTCGGCTTCAAAACCAGAAAAATGTCACCGTGTGTTATATGATAAAATGCATTATTTCAGGCCATAATATGTATATATCCCACTGTTGAGAATATTCCTCTCCGTGTATGCCAATCACCTCGATACTGCGCCTTATGAAACCAGTTTCGACCCGCGATTTTTCTTATTTTCTTATACCATAATATAAGTAATAATCCATAAAATAGTTGCAAAAGGAGGGGTATTAAAAACACGTGTATTTACAAAAGAGCCGTAGACGAGGTTTTTAATAGTATCACATGAAACATTTAATACCTAGTGCAGTTTCATACACCCTTTATCTAATCTCATAAATTGCGTAACCAAATGAGAAAGTTCACTTTCACTTCCCTTGGTAGTATTCAAAGGCACAAAGCAAAACAAACCTTATTTTCTTGTGTTTAGGTTCTAATTTGCACCGCAACGTTAGCGTGGGGGGTAAACTTCCCCGCTCACCTGGTGGTGATCAAAGGAACGGAGTACTACGACGGCAAGCAGAAGCGGTACGTCGACATGCCCATTACTGATGTGCTGCAGATGATGGGCAGAGCTGGGCGGCCGCAGGTACGCGACTCCTTTATTAACATTTTTCGTCCATTTTCAATTCAACTTTGTCCCTTGTATCCATAAAAATTAACAGCCGTTTGCTAAACCTGTTTTAGTTAAAACGTCTTTCATCCCTTCCTCTCCTTTTAATGTTTGACATTGTAAAAACGAGATAAATAAAACACATTTTAACCAAAATGGGTTTATTAAATGGTTGTATTTTTTATGAATAAAGGGGTATGGCCTTAAGTCCGCCTATTACATTTGTAATAGTGTTTAATAAATATGACTTAGGTCTAATGCGGGATACTGAATAAAGAGATTTAATCTTATCATGTCTTATGTTATCAGACTGGGCCTCTATACTCATCATAATAAAAAAAAAATAGGCTCAAATATATTTTGCATTTCAGTACGACAACGAGGGAGTAGCGGTGGTTTTGGTCCACGATCAAAAGAAAAACTTCTACAAAAAGTTCCTGTACGAGCCGTTCCCGGTAGAGTCCAGCTTGTTGGAAGTTTTAGCTGACCATTTGAACGCGGAAATCGTTGCCGGTAAGAATTTATTAAAACTTTATAAAAACTGGTGTCAGATTTTTTCTGTCTGCTATAGGGCATTTAACATAGCTTGACGACGGCCATACAATGATGACAGCCAGGACCAACTGTTTAACGTGTTTTCCAAAGCACGGAAAAGATCGATAATTTTGGCTAGTAAAAAAATGTGTCAGCAATCCAAGTGCGGTCCACGCCCAGTATCACTTAACTTGCGGGAGCGTACTACTACCGGGCCGAGGTTCGATCCTAGCCTAGGGCCATTAGACCTTAAGGCCTTACGGCTTTCTTAGGAGTTACCGCAATTTTTTAACCCCTAGACAAAAAGTGGGGTGTTATAAGTTTAGTCTTAGATGCCGTTTTGTCCACGTGAAAGTAGGTTCCCTTGCGGTTCTTACTTGTTTGATAAAAATAGCTTTAAAAGTTATTGGAGGTTACCGCTTAAAAGTCAAGGCGTTCTCTAGCAAATAATAAATGGCGCTACGAATATCAATTCGTATCGTTAGTTTTGCTATTCATCACTAGATGGCATTCTTTACAGTTTTATTTTAATTCCTTTTTCATTCCACAGGCACTGTCCAATCAAAGCAAGACATCCTAGACTACCTAACGTGGACGTACTTCTTCCGTCGCCTGCTCAAGAACCCCTCATATTACAATCTAGAAAGCCTGGAACCCCAAGATGTGAACCGCTACCTGTCAGACTTAGTGCAGACCAGGCTTGATGCCTTGGCCAATGCTAACTGCGTCGAAATCGAGGAGGTATGTTAATCCGTTAGTTTTTTAATTAAATTCAAATCATCATCATCATCATATCAGCCACAGGAAGTCCACTGCTGGACATAGGCCTCCCCCAAGGATTTCCAAAACGACCGATCGGAAGCGGCCTGCATCCAGCGCCTTCCTGCAACATTGCGTAGGTCGTCTGACCATCTAGCAGGTGGGTGCCCTACACTACGCTTGCCGGTACGTGGCCGCCATTCGAGAACCTTTCTGCCCCATCGGCCATCGAATCTTCGCGCTATGTGCCCCGCCCACTGCCACTTTAATGAGCTAATCCGCTTGGCTATGTCAGTGACCTTCGTTCTTCTACGAATCTCCTCATTTCTGATTCGATCACGTAGAGAAACACCGAGCATAGTCCTCTCCATAGCCCGTTGAGCGACCTTGAGCCTTCTTATGAGACCCATAGTAAGGGACCACGTTTCAGAGCCATAAGTCATCACTGGTAACACACATTGATTAAACACTTTCGTCTTGAGGCACTGAGGTATTCTAGACGATAAAACACTGCGCAATTTTCCGAACGCTGCCCAGCCTAGTCGAATTCGTCGAAAGACCTCTTCCTCGAAGCTGGAACTTTCTGCCTGGATCAATTGACCCAAGTAGATATACTGGTCTACAACTTCTAGGGTGGAGCTCCCAACAGAAACAAGTGAAGGCGTAACGTGCCTATTTGACATGACCTTCGTCTTGTCAATATTCATTTTTAGGCCTACCTGTTGGGAAACTCGATTTAGGTCTTCAAGCATCGTACTTAAGTCCTCCATCGATTCTGCCATGACAACGATATCGTCGGCAAATCGAAGGTGAGTGATATACTCGCCATTAATGTTAATGCCCAGTCCTTCCCATTCCAGGAGCTTAAAGGCATCTTCCAGAGCGGCGGTAAACAGTTTTGGAGATATGACATCTCCCTGTCTTACGCCTCTTTGCAATGGAATATCCTTTGTACTGTGCTCCTGTACTCGGACCGACATAGTGGCTTCAAATCATTTAATGCATTTCATAATGTACATCGGTTCTAACCAGGGATGTTGTGTACCAATGTCAAATAATTTTCTACAACGTAAATGCGAATAAGTATCTTTAGGCTGCGAATATAGACACCAAGTATTACAGAAAACATACATATGAATTTCATAATCAATCATTTTAATAAAAATATCGCCATATGTCACTCCCGTTGACATAAGAAAATAGTATTTTTATTTTAAAATACAATAAACTATTTGTTTATCTAATGACCAAATACAGCAGACTGCAATAAAATAAAATAAAAACAAAGGAATCACGTGAAATAAACGCTTCCTATTGGTCAAAATAGAAACGCAGATAGTGCGGGCGATAGCCATAGCATGACCTGGGGACGCATTTTTAAAATCACTTTTCTTATTACGAATGGTTTGCGCGAGCGTTTCCAAACACGCGTATTTTTGAATGTCGTATGCGAAGTATTTGCAACGAGTGGTCTTGACCACTTGTATTTTGACATTTGTAGCGTACAAATGTCATCGAAACCAATCATGGCAAAACATTGGCACTATATGATGCGAATGTGAATGTTTAAAACGATGCGAACCATGCGCACAAGTGAATGCGAATATTCGTAACATCCCTAGTTCAAACTACTAAAAATCACTGTCTAATATTCCGATATTATGTACACTATGAACCCTGTCGGGTATCGCAACCAGGAAGTGGAATGGCCAGAAAGTTTTATAACATGCAGTTAATTTATAAAATTAAATGTTTACATACAACGTCAAAACAAACATTAACAACCCGTAATAAATCAAACCGCGGGCTATACTACGTCACTATAGTATATTTAAATTAGAATAACAATCAAAAAACCAAAAAAAAGACACTTTCATACAAAATTTTATGCGATTTATTTTTTATTTTTGCTCTGCTTTACTTTTGCTGTATCAGGGTCGATTGAACTCATTTAACGTTACTACAGAATTCAGTGAATACACAATTTTGTTGTATCAGGACCAACGCACAGTCCACTGCACGTGGATGGGCCGCATCGCGTCCTACTACTACTTGTCACACAAAACCATGGCTCACTTCAGCCTGCAGCTGCAAAGCAACCTCAACACGGATGCACTCCTGCGCGTACTGTCTGACGCTGACGAGTACGCCACATTGCCCGTACGGCATAATGAGGACATACAAAACGGGTAGGTGCCGCAGTTTAGATCCTTTCAACAGGTTTGGTTGGGTTGCGGAGGTTAGACGGCAGTCCTTCTGTGTAAAAACCAGTAACCTCGTCATATCACCTTGGTTAGGTAGCTGAATCATTACTGCTGAGGCTGACTTATATGGAATGCAATAAATATTTTTAAAGTATATTCAACACTTTTGCTAGTAGAGTGTGCACTGTACTTCCATCTCTGTGAGTCTACCTATTTTAACGCCTTTGATTTGAAACGCCGATATGTTGCTATGACAACTGTTCTGTTGTACTCTGAATCCGCTTGTTTCCAAGAAGTCAAATCAGATACTTTTTCTTAACTTCAAACCAACCTGTGACGTCAGTGTTTTTGGAGTCAAATAGCGTTCTTAATATCCGTTTTCCTGCAGTAGCTAACGTCTTTTTGAATATTATTTTATATTCCAGTGAACTAGCCCAGCAATGTCGGCTTTCGGTGGATCCATTATCACTGGATTCCTCTAACGTCAAAGCCTTTCTGCTCCTGCAAGCGCACATGACGCGCCTGCCGCTGCCCAATACCGACTACCTCACAGACACCAAGTCTGTGCTCGATCAAACCATCAGGATATTACAGGTATTTATACATCCCTTTAAGAATCATAATTCGCTTGTCAAGTAATAAGAAAAATCGAATCAGAAAATCATTTCGAGGAATAGCCGAAAGTTTTTTAATCAGGTCAGTCTTTCAAGGTCTGACTTGTTTATATCTAAATATTTCTTCTTCTGTTTCTTAGCAAAAATCCCAATGACCTTAATTTTCAAGTAAGGTCAAGCTTATTTGAGTAAGTGACGTCACGAAGATGAAGATTCTTTGAGTAAAGTTTGCAATTTCCACTTTACGTACTGTACTGTATTGACACTATCACTGTCATCTACCAAAACAACAACCAACATAACGACGGTAATTCAAACAGAAGATATTGACGGTTGACAGACGGTATTGTTTTTTTAGCACAGGCATTAGAAAAATGTAAGTCACTTCCGGTGTAATGTTTAAAATTACATTAACCGTTCCTTTACCGCCAATACCAGACACAATAGTAAAACAATGAACGTAGCATTTATTAAGGCCATGCGGGTCTTCACCGGTTAAAGAAACCTGATTGCACATATTTTTTTATTCATATTACAAATTACGTTCTTATAGTCTCTATTTTCGATTAAAACAAACACTCACAACACTTTAATATTCTTTAGTCTCAAGCCAATTTATGCTTATTCTAATTTAAATCCTTGTCCAGGCCATGATAGACACGTCGGCAGAAAGCGGCTGGCTGTCGGTCTGTCTGTCCTGCCAACTGCTGATGCAGAGTATAGTGCAGGCGCGCTGGCCGGCCGACTCCCCCCTCACCACCCTCCCACACGTGGACTCCCAACACCTGTATATGTTCACACAAATGAGCAAAGACACGAACAAGCCGTGCACCATGCTCAATGGATTGAAGGTGGCTTGTATGAAGAATTACGAGCTGCTCGCTAGATATATGAGACGGGAGTTTGAGGAGCACCAGATTGAGCAGATTCATAAAGTAAGTTTGTTTTCATCATCATCATCAGGTCTTTTTTCTCCACGGCACGACCCTCTGTACTACCAAAGCCATACTTTTCCAGAGCAGATAGAGGATTTGGCCTACACTCTCCTAGCTGGCCAGACGGGTTAGAGAGGTTTCACTCATGTTTTTAAGTTTTGTTTAGCCTGTATTCCCTAAGCCGCCTTCTACGACATCGACGGGAGGACTTGGAGTGGTCCTATTCTACTCTGCGGGAAACCACACGGAAAGTTTGTTTTGTGTATTTTTTCTGTTACCATCGTTGGACAAAAGCCATTCCTCTGTTTCCGTCTATCGCGGTCCCTAGACGTGATCTGCCATTCTTTTTCAAACTGTGTAAAGTCAGCAGCCTATGTCTTTCTTGATATCCATTTCTTCGATCCATCCATTCCTTCCTTCGTCCGGAGTATTTATTTTTTAACAGCATTACAATGCTCGGATTGTTGTCCAAATTAAAACATGTGATGAAAAAGTAACGTTAACTTAAACTTTACTGTTTCACAAACCCACATTAAATATTGATCCACTCAGTTGACATTCCAAATTAAGCTCAATGCATTTGAAACAAAGTCAAATTTGGCTTGTAAATATATTTTTTCTTTTTTTAGATCTGTATTCTGCATCTGAGTTGACAGTGTATTAAAAATGCTAAGGGGACATTTCTCATTCCTCATCAGAGTAAAATTGGCAGCTTCCCAGCAAAAATATGGACCCTATATCGAAGAGTACCACGTGGTCGAAAGAGAATCTTATAAAGGCTTTTTACGATTTTATAATAACATCTAGGTTTGAATTTTTATACCTGCGATAAGAAGATTTTGCTAATACATACGATCATAGAGTAATAATATAATGCGTACATAGCAATGTGCCGTTCCCGAGAATTTTGGAAACTTTGGGCAATATTCCCGTAAACATTTGCGGCAATATTGTTAAACATTTAAATTTATGGGAATATTTAGAGAAACATTGGGATTATTCCCGTAAATTTGGAATATTTCCAGCAGCATATCTCTATTCGTACAATAAACTGACTTACATTTCAGGCTATATGCGACCTGCCGACCTTGGACGTGAGGCTCTACGTCCGAGGGCTGTGGTTCGACAGCGACAGCGAACAAGACAAGCCGGTGCCTCAACCGCAGCCCAGGGACCAGTGGATGCCCATACATGCAGATCAGGTGAGATGTGGCTTGCTTGTTTGGAATCAAACTTTTATTGTAACTAAGAGTTGACTATATAAGGTCTAACAAAATATAATGAAATTATGTTAAGGGTTAATTCAGTCCACGATACTGAACAAGGAACACGTATCGAAATATGAAAAGTAATTTTTGGCCTCCCATACTAGTTGACCGATCAAATGATCAGAGTTTGTATGGAAAGCCAAAAAATATTTTTCATATTTCGACATATGTTCCTTGGGGAAAGTTGTTCAATATGACGGACCGAATTTACCCTTAAATTAGTTTCAGTATATTTTGTTAGACCTTATATAGTCATCATCATGATTTCAGCGGCATAATGTCCACTGCAGGACATAGGCCTCACTCAAAGATTTCCAAAATGACCGATCTAGAGCGGCCTGCATCCAGCTCTTCCCAGCGACCCTGGTCAGGTCATCAGACCACCTTGTAAGTGCCCTACGCTTCGCTTAAGTAAGAGTGAATGAACTCATTATCTTACCACAGACTAATACCAAGTCATGCCTACCCATTGCTATTAAAACATAATTATTTCTCTTCCTTGTCACTAGATGGCGCTTTATTGTAATAATTATTAAAACATTAAAAATCTTATCTTTTTCTATTATTTAAATAAAGTAAGTAGTAATATAATATGTATGTAATAATATGCTATATTTAATAATGCCTATGTAGTACTCTATTTAATGATGCCATTTCATATACAAGGCATCAATATTTTTAAAGCATATTTAACATTACCTTTGTCACTTTTTTGCTAGTCGTGGGTGCTGCCATCTCTATGTGCCTACTCGCAACTCCAGTATTGCCTACTTGCAGTATTGCTGTCCAATAGTTTCTATGGCGTTTGGTATCTGTTACGTTAGTTATATTATCTTTGCCAGTTTATTTTCAAGTGTCATAAAAAAGTCCTCTTCACTACGCTCCTTTTACACTGACCTGACTGAACTGACCGTTATATTTCTTGGCAGGAATATACACTAGTAATAGAAATGAACCGCCGCGGCGGCAACCCCAACAACGTGTTGTGTCCCCGCTTCCCGCGCGGCAAGAACGAGGGCTGGTTCCTCACATTAGGGACGGTGGACAGTGGAGAATTGCACGCTTTGAAGAGGATACCTCCCAGAGGAACTGCGCAGGTTACCTTCTACACACCGAACTATACAGGTATAGTTACTATTTTCCGTGTAAGTGTCCAAAACTGGTGTTAGTTTTTTTTAAATTAACCTGTATTGTCTTATTGCTGGGCTAAGGTCTCTACCTAGGGCTGCTTCTGACCAATGTCGGCAACAAAACTGACAAGTTAAAGTGGGATTGGGCGGGTTACGTTAGCAGAATGTCCCCTGAAAAATGGGCTCACAGGATAGCTTTGTGGATACCCGGGAAAACGGTCGGCGTCTCAGGGGTGGGCCTAGAAAGCGTTGGCGCGATGACGCTTTCCAGCGATTTAAAAAATCTATTTTTCTCTTTTTCTAAAGGCATCGGATAGCTTGACGACTGTGCAATGATGACAACGGCTTGAAGTGCTTTCTGAAGCACGGATTCTTTTCTCTGAGAAACAAAAAATGACAAAGGGCATTTAAATTTCGCATGATGTCACGGCTGAGTACGATTTTTTTCTTTGCAGTGACGTCGCAAGCCCCCTCTTAGGAACTTTGGAGCTCCGTATCTTAGTAAAATTTTATTTTTTGGTAAATTGTAAAATATGCGTCCAACTAGGTTATTTATGATTAAAGTTTGCTGTATTGAAGGTTGTTTTTTTCGCATTGACAGGCCGGGTTATCTACACAGTATACGTAATGAGCGACAGCTACATGGGCCTCGACCAGCAGTACGACCTACAGCTCGAGCTGATGGACCCCCTACCCCGGGAGAATATGGAGCGGGTGTACGATAACATGGATAAAACTATCATTGAGTGATCATTTTTTAGCCTATACTATCTTACTGCTGGGCAAAGGCCGTCACACTACGACACATGATCTCTATCTTGCGCGATGGACTTCCAGGTCTGGTTGTATCCCATCCGTCTACGGTTCCCAGTCTGGGGACGAATAGAAAGGACCATTATTTCAGTTTCGTCCCCAGGGGGGATAGGACAGACTTCCATTTGTCCCCAGTGCTGATGAATGATAATTTAATCTTAAGATTAATCCAGGTCTTGACAAAAAGAGCCAGATCATCACATCAACTTCTTCTAGGCCGACCTCTTTTGCTACACCAGCCTACCGGCACCCATCATCATCATATCAGCCACCACTATAGCCTGTGTCGTTAGATGTCTCACTCGATATAAATATAGTAATCATGTACATGTATATAAATAAATTATTTTTATATTTTCGTGAGTTTTATTGGCATTGAGCCTACAGCAATCAAGTTGTGGAATTCTTTTTACACATTTATGTACTATGTATAAATAACGTGTTTTACCCATCATCTAATCCAATACACATGGAAATAATCCGTATAAAGCTGTTTGGTATGCTGAAGTAGTACCAGTTCTACTGGTAGGTCTGTTATTGGGACATTGGGAAAAATCATACTTGCTTAGTGTATTATCAGGTAATATGTCAAATACATAAGCAAACTTGCTACATTTGTAATTTGATTTTAGTTATGTATTATCTATACATATATTAAAACAAAAAGAGTCGGTACATTGAATATATTTCCAAAAAAAATATATATAGGCGTGATGCAGAAATAGTTATAGAGTAAGAATTAAAAAAAAATGTCTGTATGCTTCTACACGCTTATCTCCGGAAATACTGGACGGATTCGAATGAAATTTGTTTTATTGCATAGCTGAGCTTGGGGCAACATATAGGGTATAACTGATTTTGGAAAATGTAACACCTGGTGCAGAACCATCATGGTCCAGCGTCATTTTTATATTTCTGAATTCTATATAGAATTCAGAAATATAAAAATGACGCTTTCAAAAGTTGTTCAGCCTGATGAGCATTTTCCGGAGACAAAGTCTATGCAAATTAAGTCGCCAGCTTCGGGGTTTTAAATAAAAAATTCAAATATCATCAACATTTATTATAGTTAGTACTTTATGTACAACAATCACAATATAATATACATAAATATATATGTACAACAATCTTACGAAGCTACAAATTACAACTAGGCATCTAATTAGCAATAGGTCAAATAAAAGACACTGCTAATGAGATGTTTAATTTACAATTTGCAACACTTATTATACTATTAATATTTTAATTAGTACCCTTACGCATACAATGTTCTTGCAAATGTATGCATATGAAAAGCAAAGTGGAATAGATTTCATCTATAATAAAAGTGAATATCAAGAAAATTGATGCCACACTAAGCAGGTGACAATATAGGAAACAGGAATATCAATTGGTTATCCCTAGTGGATAAATATGAAATATTAATAGATGAAGACAAATTACATGTTGAATAAAGTGGAGAGAATAAAATCAGTTCCAGTTTCCCTTGGTTATACATATAAATAGAACAAATATTTTGTTTAGCTAGCTTGCTTGCTTATCAAGCTCTGATTCAGTAACATCTACTCAAGTGAGATTAGGTGTGTATGGCAACTACTACTAAAATTAAAATATTACTACACCAGAACATTGGGTCTTTACAATAAGTTTTAATTTCTAAATTACTAATTCTTTATGAGAAAATGGCATATGTCACGAACTAGTCTACAATGAAAAAAAAAATGGTGAGAATCAAAACAACTTCAAGTTATAAAGAGATTTAGTAGAAATATAGATTAAGTATCAACCTTGACTGCAAATGATTGTCTATCTTAATCAATTCTTTGGTCACATTCTCTCAAACAATGTCAAATATTGTTGGAGAGTCTGCTTTATGTTATTTCCTTTTTCTCTGCTCATACTCAATGGCTCGTGCCTCGGATATTATCTGTCTCTCTCTAGTCAGTATGCCATCCAGCTGCTCTGTAAATGCGTCAAATGAGAACTTGGTTTCAAACCTCTTTCGTCCGGCTTCACCCAACCTCTCACATAGTTCTGGACTAAGCATCAACTTGCTCATAGCATTCGCAAAAGATTTACTATTTGGCTCACATAGAAACCCTGTTACTTCATTGACTATAGTTTCTGTAGGACCCCCACTGTTCACAGCTATGACTGGTTTACTGTAATACATGGCTTCTAAAGGAACTATACCAAAATGCTCATTAGAAGGAGTATAAATCAAAGCTTTGCAGTTGTACAGAAGAGAAACCTTTTCAACATCCTTGGGAGATTTCATGAATGTGACTTTTTCCTCAATGTCTAAATCAGCAGCTAGATCTGTCAACTCAATATAATGCTCCATATTCTCCAAATTTATAGGATCGAAGCCCCCTGCCATGATCAAATGCACACGATCCCAGTCAGACTCGCTCACAATATGTTTCATATGCTCCAGAGCCTTCAAAGCTAATTTTAAATTCTTCTTTCTCTCATATCTATTGATAGACAAAAATATAAACTTATCCATACCTACAGGTACAATTTCTTTCAAAGGTTTAGGTGGAGTCATCTTGAAGAATTCTGTGTTTATAGAGGGATAGCAAATGTCAGGGATATCTTTGATTTTCTGAAATGCATCTTGGTATACCCTGGCAGTGTATTTGCTATTGACTAGAACCTTATCAGCTCTGGCTGTGGTCAGCTCTTCCAGCCAGTTTAAAGGTGCTCGATACAGTTTCTTAAGAAACCCGCCTTCAGTAGTAAGTAGTTTGTCTGGATGATGACAATAGAAGACAATCCTGAATGGTCCTCGAGCCATCTTCAAAAACGGAATGCATAGAGATATTAGGTCGCAAAATATTAAAGTTGGTTCCTCTTCAGGTATTACGTACCAGGCCATGTAGACGGCGGCATAGACCATGCGCGCGTAAGCACAGGCAGCCTTGAATCTCCCTAGTATGGACCTAGGAATCCAGTCTCCAACAACTGTGACCGGGAACGTGCCATCTCTAGTTTCGGCGAAGCAGTGAGTGGGATCATGATGATTCGTATAGAAGGCTACGTCATGGCCCTTCCTTTTGAAAGCCAATGCGGCATCCAAAACTAATCGTTCTGCACCGCCGATGCCGAGGTCTGGATGTAGGAAAAGTATTTTCACCATGTTTTAGTTCTTCTCTAGTAAGTTTTATATTTACATGTGGGTAAATATTCTTGAAGAAACAAGAATAGAAAATATATTTTATTTAGAAAAAACGTGAATTATTGTGTATTAGACACTAGTTAGTGAATTTGATTGATTTATTTTATTTGCTGTTACTGTGCTGAATACAGATGACAAATGTACCATGCAATGAATGACAATGACATTGACAGGCAAAATTGACAAATGTACCATGCACTGAATGACAATGACATTGACAGTGTTTTGTTTTTAAAAAGACAGGCTCAAATGTTAGATTTGTACAGCCAAATCAATGTTTTTACGCGACGAACTGACTCGCAAGTTTAAAGGTATTTATAGAAAAGGTAGTGGGTGGTAGTAGTAGCTGGAAGTAACATTGATTTAATTTAACTACTTACATTAAATTCCTTTCGGGACCTGAGTTACCATCGTTTTTTCGAAACAAAGTATTCCAGACAAACAGACACGTGCTCACCATAGTTCGAAGTGAGAGTTCGACATAATTAAGGCTTAACTCACACCGGAAGAGAAGCGGCGGGAACCGCACTTTAATTGTTAAACCAAATTCATTTTTAATTCTATTTGCACCATTTAGGTACAGTACAACTATCCAAACTCTATGATTTGCACAATGCACTGTACTTACAAACTGACACTTTGGATAAAACCAAAAAAAAATTAAGATGAAATAAAGATGACTCTAATTTAACTGAACAGTAGACTGTCCGCCGGTTCTCTTCCTTAGCCAAAAGGTAGCCGATGTTCTCACATTTCCATATATAATTCAATATCAATCTATGGTTCTCACCTATCCCCTATTTTAGTCTTTGGATCCATACAAACAAAAATCTCGCTCGCCAACAGGTCCAACTATTTTGATGATGATTTTAATGGGTGTAATTGGAGGTTGCAGGGGTGAAAAAATAGATCTAACAAGGTCTTATGTCTAAGAAAAATTCAAAGCCAAGCAAGGTTGCACGGGTTCTTAATTTATTTTATTGTGTTTTGAAGATGAAGATAAAAGCATACTGTATTTCAAATAGGTATATGTCTTTTAGTGGAAGATTAATAAATGTATAAAATAATTAGTTTTATTTTAATTTTATCTCAGAACAGAACACATAATTATATAAAATCACACATTCATCTAAAAAAATGTACTTAAAATATTTTCATATTATACACCAGCCTAAGGTGACTACGCGCGTGGTAGCATGAATTGAATTTACCTTGAATATTTATCCAGATGTGTTAGGTAGGTCAGAAAATATATACCTACTTAATAAAATAAAACAATTACAAATCTTTGGAATGTAAAGAAAAGAAAAGATATACTTGTAGTTGTGTTAAACTTTAGATGGCATCATTAGTTACTTATCACTGCCAATACCACAGGTTAAAAAGATTTAAAAAAAGAGTTTATGTTATGCATATAACTTAGATGTTAATATTCATTAGACAGTGGTAACTATTTCTGGATACAAAAATTTATTTTTTAGTCACTATTAGGCATACATTTTACTCAGCTTATATGAAGCGCCATACCTGTGGCAACACCACGGCATGAAATAACAAAAAAGGAAACTGCACAACCGAAATAAACTATTAAAATTCATCTTTCCTATCAATCTTAACTAGATCAACGTGGAATGTAAGAGTAGCTGACTTAGGTATTTTAGGGGGAGCTCCCGCCTCCCCATAGGCCAACTCCGGAGGGATGACAAGCTTCCTCTGTTCTCCTTCACACATGCCTATCAGGCCCTGGTCCCAGCCCTTGATAACTTGACCTGAGCCCAGTGTGAATGTCAGGGGGTTCCCACGAGGAATGGAACTGTCAAATTCTGTGCCATCTTCTAATGTGCCCTGAAAAATAAAGGTTACAATAGGTTTTATGGTTTATTTACATTGCTCTTTAGAAGATTTTTTAATGGTTGTTATAGTGTTTATTTATCAGACTCAATCTATGTCCTTACCATTTACCTACCCTTTTTAGCGGATTAAGTAATTCAATCGAACCACATGTATTTACTCGAACCACATGACCGGCCTTTGTGGAAACAGACGTTACAAATGTAAACATACCTGTTCACTGAGCCTGTTCATTATTTAAATAAAAAAATATGACTTAAATATGTTACCGTGTAATGCATATGAAGTAGATCGCCCTTTTTGCTCTTTATTGGGCACTCCGCGGGCCTTTTCTTGACGCCAATTTGTAATTTCTTGGGGGCGTTACTACCAAGCACAACATGAGATATTATACTCATAAAAACTAACACAAACAGCGTAATTTTCACTACAGTTGTCAGCGTGGAGGTCATATTTATTTAATATAAATACCGAAAGCTTATAAATATAGCTAAATTAATTGAAAATTTACGATAATAATTTACTTTCGATCGATTCACTCTATCTCAAAAATGATTTGATCATGGTTTGTTCTGTCATGTGTCATACATACATCATACATGTATGTCACAGTAATTGTCACTGTCAAAGTGTCAACTGTCAAGTCGATTTGGGTTGGGTGCGTTCGGCTTACGACCTACGAGGTCTTCTAATCAATATTCTAATCAGAAATGTGTGCTTCCTGAATTTCCTGATTGATTTGGTAACTACAAGAAGCATAATTATATCATATCTCGAGCGCATTCGTTCTTTGAGGCACGATAAGCTGTTAGTACCGGCATACCAGGCTATCATCTTAATATATGCTTAAAGCATTCGACAGTATCCCATATACCTATTTAAGGAGTTAGTGTTCGACAAGTATCTTACAGCTTAAAAATCTGGCACTAATGGCTATTTACACATACGGAAATCAAACAAACTATGTAGGTACCTACTAAAACCACTCCCACATACAATACACAATTAAAATTAAATACAAAAACATACAACAAAACTCTTGGCTAGTTTTACAAAGCAGGATAGTTAGCTAGTGCACGTCAATAATTTAAGGGTCCCATGCCAAAACCTCAAAAAACTAACATCAAAAATTGCCGTGGTGCCACTTCTGAAATTCATCCTTGGGCCTTGTGGCGACCTCTACGCTACTTCGAGGAACTACAAACCACAAACAACAATAAACAATGCGATATCATAGTTCACAAGAATCATACGAGATGGCGCCAGCAGTATCTACATCTCGATCTCGGAGTTCTGGTTGTAATGGGAACATACAAATTGACAGGTCTATGTTTACATTTTTTGCTGGCAAACGTAAGTAGACCTAATTATATGTTAAAATAAGCAATCAGATAACAAATAAGATGGCATCTGTATATTTAATATGGATAGCATCAGTGATTTTAATCTTTGTTATTTTTTCTTCTAGAGATATTCATTGTTTTATACATTATATTACCTTTTTCTACATTTCTACACATAAATAGTGGACTCACACTAATTTTTAAATAAATATTCCAATCTACCCACCCAAACGGGTAGATACGGGTATATACCCGGTGCATATCGGGTAAATACCCAAGCGTGGGTAAATACCCGGGTAGATGCCCATCTCTAGTTGCAACTGAAGATATACTATACACTTCCGACAATAAACCGTTGGAGCCGCGGTTCCCCAGGCGTAACACCATGCCTGGCGGGAAGATTTTCCCTTTGTGGCGGTCGAGCATATCACCTCGCTCCAGCTAAGGCCTTAAGGTGATTGCGAACCTTGGTCGTCCATACATTTTGTTGTGGATAGTGTTTCTCATATTACAATCGATTTTCCAATTTTCATGAAGTTGTAGTGCTCGCCTTTACAATCTTTCATAATAATTTACAGTACTTTACAAGAAAAACGATATTTAAAACAAGACAAAAATTAACATTTCCAACAATGTGTGTGTAATAAATAGAATTCATTTTGGAGTGACATCTGGCAGATTTATTACAAACTACTGCATTAGTCTAATTTGACAGCTCAATGCTTTTAACGACATACTTGGACATCATTTAGATGGCGCTGTAATAAAAATATCTAAATGTAGTAATATATTATGTCAGAAGACTCAGCACGATGCTACGTTGCCGTTCTGCATGCAACGGGCAACGCGCAAAGTGTAGTAGGTACACAGCGGCACAAGACGGCAACGCTGTTTGCTTTTGAAACCGAATGTGCCGAATACATTTCTCTCCAAGTCTCCACAATATTTCTAACCATGATTTCTAATTTCTACGATATGAGTTCGTTCTGAAACTGAAACAAATATTTTTTTCAAAACATATATTAATTAAAAGAAATAATGATAGGTATAGCTTAGTAGGTAAACATGTACCTATTCATAAACAAAAAATAAGTACTTACTAATATATGTATTGATTACTATGAATACTACCGAAAAATTATTCTTTACTTTTTATTTAGAATTTCACAATAAACCTACGAACTTCTGAACGTGACTTATCTAATCACGTGGATATAGTTCATAAATTAATTGTTAATTATTTTATCGGATATTAATATTAAATATTAAATATTTATTGGATATATTTTATAAAAAAATTCTGCGATCGTACTTATCTTCTCTGTATTTATGTTCACGCCAAAGAAGTATAACTTCTAATAACTAACGCGTGTAGGTACATAAGTACACGCCATCGAGTACACACACTCTTTTTTTAGGGTACTCGAAGGGTAAAAACGGGACCCTATTACTAAGACTTCGCTGTCTGTCCGTCTGTCCGTCTGTCTGTCACCAGGCTGTATCGCAAGAACCGCGATAGCTAGATAGTTGAAATTTTCACTAATTATGTATTTCTGTTGCCATCTGTTCCGCCAACAAACGCGATTTTTTATTGATAATGGTACGGAACCCACGTTAATGTTAGTGCGCGAATCCGATTCGCACTTTGCCAGTTTATTTTTGTTTGTTCATGTGTGTAAATGGCCTACACTGGTGTTAGATTTTTTAAGCTACCTAAAGGAATCTGACAAAGCTTTTCATTTAATAATGTCAGCTGGATCCAACGGCTTATAACTGCCTTCCAAAGAACCGAGAAGCTTAAGACACTATTATGCCACTTTTGGTCACCCATCTAAGTGCGGACCACTCCCGGTGTGGCTTTACTTGCGCAATCACTAGTAATGTGCACTTCCGCCCGGCCCCGTTTCTTTTGATTTTTAAGCGCACGGTAGTTTTGATTTCTAAGCGCACGGTAGTCCGCAGGCCAAGTTATAGTAACAGGCCGCGCCTAGGCCGTGCACTATTTACCTACACGAACCTACACGAACCTACACTATTTACTTTTCCCCCTGTAGCTAAATGCCTATTGCAAGGACAGAGATAAAATTGTACCTATGTAATTATATACTAGTACAAAAGCAGTATGCCAAATAGATATAGCTTCAGTAGATCCTGAAAATTAAATATGACCCTGTGAAAATAGCTAATTTTGGCACTGACTGACTCACTGACCGGTAAATCAAATCCACTTCCAATTGTAATAGCGTTATGAAATTTGGCACACAGGTCGTGTATTAAGTATATTATGTAAATTAACAAAAAAAAACAGAAATTTAAGAAATCGGTCAAGCGTGAGTCGGCTCAATCTAATATCGAATTTTAATAAAAATATTTATGAACCAGTGATACAATGAGAATACGATGAAGAGGGGGGAGGAGGATAGGGGGAAGGAGAAATAAAATATTGTCATGTATACATAATGCACATTGTATAGCAGGCGTGGCACAAAAAGAAAAAAATAGGTACGATTTCTTGAAAAAAGTATTGAGATCCAAGGGGCCAAGTTCCTATCCGCTTGGCCCCCATTGTAACAGGTATGTTTTTGGTGGGATTTGTATCTACCAGATGTTGCCGGCAACGGCACATCTCTAGATTATGTGTGTTACAATTTTGTCGTGCTATATTATAATTTCGGAGAATAATGGCTACCAGATTGGATAGGAAGAAATATCAAAGTTACGTGTATTCGGGACCGCCTAAGTCGAGGAAGCGAGTGCTTGCAGGTTTGAAACGATATACCGATATGACATAAGTTGAAATCATTTGAATATTTAATCTTATACCTATAAACGAGCAATTCTTGTATATATAAATATATTTATTTATAAATTTCTGTGATCTCGAAAACGGCTCTAACGATTTCGCTGAAAAATTGTATATGGGGGTTTTCGGGGGTAAACAATCGATCTAGATTAGTTTTGTTTGGGAAAATGCGTGTTTTCGAGTTTTCATGCGTTTTTCTTTCCACGCAAAATATGGTCGCTAATTTTGTCGCGCCGACCGCCTTGTTCTTAGCTCAGCAATTAAGGATACCGACCGCTAGAAAGAGTGTTACGGGTTCGAATCCCACTCGGTGACTTACTTTGGTTTTCTTTTATGTTTAAGTTTATATATAATTTTTTATTTTGCATTGTTTTTAGACAAGTTTAAAAAAAATTAGTTAATGTTTGAGATGTAAACGAGCAAAGCTCGGTCGCCCAGGTACTATAATTTATTATAGGTAAGTTGTATCCGGTTGAGATTTGTTTACGTCGCCTGGGTGTCTGATAGTGACACGCTACATGTTTACACATTTCAGTGGTCGCCGCAGTAAAAAACCGGCTGTTTAGTCAAAATGACATTAGGCGGCGAGCAAAAATGCCTTCATCCACGGCGGTGCAAGAAAAGTACGGATGTCACGGATGACGTTTTTGCCAGGACTTCTTGTCTGCGTGGTCGAACGGACTCGTGATATTTTGTAATATTATTATTGTACTATACGTGATTCAACATTTCATATTGGAATCTGTTTCAAAATGTTTCCCTAAGTTGCAAATTGCCGCCATGTTTGACACTGAAACACAAGTCTCGAACTTGTTTTGGGTTTGATTGATTTAAAAGTCTGTGTGATTTGTCCGTACTTATATATTTTTGTATAGATACCTATATTTATATTTAAAATTTATTTCAGGTCCATAAGAAAATACGTGTCAGGAAAATACAGAAGTGTTTCTTTTTTTGTTTCACTTCTATTACATAAACTCTAACAGAGGTTTGCCGTTTCCATCATCCATCATTTCAAGTTCAAACATGCAATAAACTATACTCGTAAAGTTGTTTTTAGTCACCGTGCACAGAATAATGACTTCAACATTTAACAATTTATGTCGGCAAGAAATCACTATCATTATGTATCATTCTATCTGTATGAATTGTTTTTTTTTTCAGTAATAAAAATTAAACTTCAATAAAAAGAAAATTCAACAATGTGTACGATTTGGTTTTATTAAAAAATACAATGCATGTACAATGACGACGTTTGTTGCGCGGTGGTTTTCCCTTCCACCAAATGGTCTAAACTCTAAACGAGTGCCCCGACACAAGGCTTGATTAGCTATCAGAGTCAAAGCTGTGGTTGACAAATATGCAATCTGAGATCATTTTTTTATCGCCGGCCGTGTTTAAAATGATTTTCGGCTGTTTGAAATAATAACTGAAAATATGCGCTATCCAGTTAAGTTTTTTTTTAAATAGTGCCATCTAGTGGCGATACTCAAATCTATAACCATAGCCTATAACAATGCTTTACGCCATTTTCATGCTTTTTGAAGCTCCTGTCGTAGTGTGAGTGAGTGTAGACATACGAGACAAAATGACAGATTTTATTTTGGAGCATTTTTCTGAATACATTGACTGAAGAATAATAGTATGCCATAAAATAAATAAAAGAGTATGTTACAGGCTCGCCGATCAAAAATATTTGTCTAACAGTAATCCATTACGCAAGAATTTAAAAAGAAACTTAAAATATTGAAATCAACGCCATCTAGCGGAAAAAGTTTAATGAAGAGCCCTTTGCATTCACCTTAAGGACCAATCCTACGAAAGGAAATCTTTGGTTCAGCAAAAGCCGTATTGTTCGTTTTTTTGTATTATAATTACAACTGCAACTAGTTTAATGTATTATATTCAATAATTATAAAAACCAAATAACTGTACAGTTGTCATACTAGGCCTAGCAAGCTAGTTAAAGAAAAATAGGTTTTTAACTTATAAACTACTACCTACTTAAGTGGCATTTTTTAACGCAGGGTCTCTAAACGGACGGTTTTTGTACAGAAAAATTATTCACTTAAGTGACTTCGAGTTTCAAAAATAGCACTTCTGTTCCTGTAGTAAGCTCCTGTAGTAAGTCCTTATTTGCTAGTGGGAGGCGTAATATTTTAGTTCTTAAGTATTTGCTAAGTTGAGACATAAGCTAGTAAATTTTTACTTAAGATTTTTCCGGTTGAAGGTGCGAATAAAACAGCAGTCAATTTATTAAACTTGCTTTTATTTTAGTGAAGCAATAATTACATTTTGGTACATACATACATACGTAATCAAATACCCGTGTACGTAAGTCTAAAACTTCTGTTTCACGGCGTGAATACACTGAACAACGGCAAATCGCTTCTAAAACCAGTTACACACATATGATTATTTATATAGGTCCTTCACTTGTATTTAGGATATATATCTATTGGTGTAGAACATTAAAAATTAAAATCATGTTAAGTACCTACTTACATTTTATAACAATAATCTGTAGGATCAATTAAATAACATTTTTAATAACCATTCATTATCCGATCGTGGTATTTCGATAGATTTCTAATTTTCCTAATTTCCTTCCACTATTACCTCCCATTTCTCCAAAATATATTAAATAGGAATAACCTTCAGTTAGATAAGTGAATGAACTAAACTAAGAAAATTAGTGCTATAACTACATTATCTAATGTTAAATATGCAAGTATACTAAAGTCATTATTAAAATGAGATAATTATCGGGTTACTCACGCATAGAGTCAGCTACTGTCGACATGTTTCGACCTCATCCGGAGGTCTTTATTAGGGCGAATGTGACTAAAGGCTCGCGACATACTGAGTGACTCAGAGCGATGGGCCTTTAGTCACATTCGTCTAGATGAAGACCTCCGGATGAGGTCGAAACACGTCGGCAGTAGCTGACTATATACGTGAGTAACCCGTTAACTCATTTTAATAATGTCTGTGACTCGTTAGTTTTAATCAAAGTATACTAAAGTCGTTTTTATCTTAAAATCATTTGATATAAATATTAGGATCGCTCACGATGTATTAAAGGTTGTTCTTTTGCGGGTTTTTGACTCATTTAATTTATTTATATAATTATAATATTTCGTTGTCAAACACACAGTTTTTCTAGTGATCACCATTTGATAATTTTTATCAAATGATTTTAAAATAAAGATCATAATGTTACGATTTTTATACTTCATAAAAAAATTAAAATAAATATATTAAAAGTGAAACAAATAAACACACTTAATTAAAAATCGTAACAAAATGTAAACAGAAGAATCATTGTTGTAAACCATTTTTTTTACTTTGGAGACTTTGTTCTTGTATTTATAACAATGACTATCCCGTTTCATTTACAATACTTATAGCTATTTATTTAACATACAATTCTGGTGTGTTTTTGCTTACCTTACAGTGAATGTTATTGTAGACTTAATTTTTAAAACACATGTCGATATAGTTTTTATAAGTTGTCCTGTCTAGTTTTATAAATTAAGTATGAATATCAGTCAAATAAATATTTCAATGATTTTCGATGAGGTCGTGTTAGTGAAAAGGGCTTTTCGAAATAACAGCTACATTTAAATTGTTACATTTCATTTCAGTTAATGCATGTGTTTTAAAAATTAAGACAATTAAGTATAATAAGATACTACATCTAGATGATTTATTAACTTAAACTGATTTAAAAAGAAGTCACTGAAGAAAGCAAAAATGTCAACAAAATAATGTAGGTAGGCATAAAATCAAATTTCATTAGATACCATTTTGGTAATTATCCATTTTATATGTAATTTAAAGCTAAGCATAAAAGGTGTTATTTTTTATACTGGCCAAATCCTTCAAAAACAAACCGAATTACTATATGCTATTTTCCGCAAAATTTTAGCTAATTATAAGATTATATTACAAAGTCTAACTACAAAGCTTATATTAACTACCCACACAATAACGATGTATGTCTTAAACTGTGAATTCCGAGAATTTGACTGGCCAGTTAAGATCAGATACAGAAGTGGGCAAGATAAACCGATGGTGAATAATTTAAAAAAAACACAGGTATTCAAAATTCTAGTCTCACATACCGAATAATGTTTTATTGTTTTCGCAATCGAAATGTCGCAATTGTTATTTTTTAAACAGTTTTACCATCGCCATATATTTAATGAAACATAAACGAATATTTTCTTATATTATCCTACCTCCTAATACTTATTTATATAACAACTCCAATACGTACAAATCTTCGATTCAAATAGATATAAGTACTCGTACGATGGTTTAGTTTTCGATAACATTTTCTTTACGGTCAAAACTAAAAGCTATCAAGCAATCTAATGAAGTACTTTGATATAAAATATGCATAATATATACCTATTGAAATATATTAAATCATCTTTACTTGTATACTCCAGAATTTATATTTAATTCTCATTTTGATATGATTATTTTGTTACATGGTTTAAGTTCAGTAGAGGAAGGATTAATTATATTGATTAAATTGTTTAAATAGCATTTGTTTCAAATTCAGTAGCGCGCGTGATAATGTATTTCTTTTGGCTATTTAACACCTTAACTGCCAGCATTGCCAACGTTTAGATTTTTAATTGTTTGTCGGACACCAGGTGACCGCCAAACAACATCCGGTAAAATGCATTTACTTTTACAATAATAAATGACAAGATACAATTAAAATCATCTGAAACATAAGATCAGTATAAATAGGTATGTAAATTTAAAAGTATCCATATAATAATACCTACGAAATATACATTTCAAAATTCCTTAATTTAAAATAAACGGAAGTGAACATTTTTAAATACAGCAGTTGTATCAGCTATGTGGCTTAACTTTACCACTTTTTGTTTATTCTAATTAACTATTTATTCCTATCCATATTCAACATCTATTAAAATGATTTCACGAACGTCATATAAGCATAGATTACATAAACACATGCATATAGTATGTTTATATCAAAGATCAACGATTAAACGGTTCGGAAATAAAATTTTATGAAGTAGGTAGATACAAAAATAAATGCTTAGTAACAATTGATTTAAGAAATTTGGTCCAAATTGAACAAAAAAATAGTCTTTACGTTTACAAACATAATTTTAGCCTTTCAGATATGACTGGTTTTGATAAGCCTTATCTAATTGGTAGCATTATAGTGATGTTAACACGGTAAATTTTCAAAAACAAAGTTCATCTAAAAAATACTCTATTTCCATCACGGGTTTATAAGTTACCTAAAATAAAGGCGTGTTTTACACAGAATTTTTGAGATAGAGTGGATGGTGAATGTTGTTGATATAACTTTAGGATATTTGTAACAACACTAGTGTCTACTGATAGGAAGTTAACAGTTCATGTCGAATGAATGTTGTTGAACTTGATAGCATGCATCCATGAAAATTAGAAACCTGTAAACAAAAAAAAATATTAATATAAGAAATTAGATTTAAATGCATTGTTAAATTAAAATGATGTTTCTTACACTTCTTTAGTACCGGAAAAGATGTATAATTACCAACAACATATGTTTTCTAACTTGCCGGTGGTTAAATTATTTTAAAATATTTAATCTTAATATATTATTCTCTCGAAAAATTTGTTGTGTAGATAGATATAATGTAATGTAATAATAAATATATTGTATTAATATAATGGATAATAATGGATATATAAATTAAAAAAGTAATAAGTCAATACCTCGAAAATAATTCTTTGGCTTCAGTCCTCCTGTGTTTTCTTTACAGACCTGGAAAACATATATTACCGCAACATTAATATTTTTTCACAACATAGGTACATACAACTCACAAGCCGCATAGACTCACAAAGGCGATAGATATATTATTTTAAAAATAGATATATAATTTGCCTTAGCTTTCATATATATTTAATCTAAAGTAGTTACCTACAAAAATATATACAAATTATTTATTTAATGAAATTTGTCGTTCGATAAGAAAGATGTTGATTTATGTTATGATTTTTGTATTTGTATAATATTTTTAAAGTCAATGTAATCTTGTATATTTTAATATTATTGGGTTTAATACACAGTAATAACATATGAAAAGTAAAAACCTAAACAAATATAGTTATTTAAGTAAAGCATACTTAATAATTAGGAAGCACTAAAACATTATATTGATTTTTAATTAAGTGTATCTACTACGTAAGGATTTTTTTGATACTTTTTTTGATACTTTATATATGTATAATATAAAATTAAATGCTACATAGACTTACTTCCTGTATTAAAGCGCATTAGTCAGGCATTTATATCTAATTGTCTTAGTTGACAATCTAATAAAAAGAAGATAAAAGTAGGGGGTGGGAGAAGCATAGCATTCTTGGATATTTCATTGTTTTATGTAAAGCATAGTTAGATTCTATATTTTTCTTGACAACTATATCACAATTATTATTTCAGAGCAATAAAACAATTATAATTATTTTTAGGAAGCCCAGCTGTTTAGGATTTGAATTAATTTGCCAATCATAAAAGTGACGCAATTTTACTACACTAACATTGTTTAAAATTAATGTATTACAAAATATTTCATTTAATTTTTATTGTCACTTAAACGGTTGGTTATTTTGACATGGGGTGAAGTTATTGTCAATATTTAATAAAATATTGCATACGAACTGACATTATATTAAAATATTGCATACGAACTGTTATTATATTCACAAAACAAAACGCAAAAAAAAACAAACGGCATTCTGAATGGAAATATTTTTAACAACACATATTTTATTAATTTAAAATCTTTAACAGCATGAATATAGAAGACTGAGGTAACCGACAGAGACAGATAGACGAAATAACAAGAACATAAAAAGCCATCACGATTATACAACCACATAACATGATTGTTCACTTACCAAAAAAGGCTATAAAAACTTTGTATCTTTATAAAAATAACATACGTTTTTATATTTATTAACAGTTACTTCTAAATTTTACTGCGGTTACCGAAACTTGTTCACACAAAGTTGGCTGGAAATGTGGAAAAAATAATGAAATGGTTAGTCTAAAAATAAAATTAAAACAGTGATGGCATCTAAGTGCATGTTAATTCGTGTTTCGACTTACCAATAATTAGGGCCAAAATAATGATTCCAATTACAGCAGCGATTATCATCATCTGAAAGGAGAAACAAATAGGTAAATTTTTATTTACACCTTGACTGCCAGCATTGTAGATACAGGACACAATAGATTTGTCGGTCACCAGATGACCGTCAATATCATCCTATCTATATTAGGTATACCGATTTAGCGTCTATCCGTTAATCTTACCTAACGTTCACTGACATTCATATAAAGATTAATTTCTAAGGTTTTATCATTTTGGCATTTCATGACCCACTAACTTTTTACGCGAGTATATTAGTGAAGTGAGTAGCATCACTTGCAATACACATGTCCACGTAATTTCGTGTTGTAAGTCCAAAAACCCTTTATAGGTCGTATAGCAAAGCTTAACAATTGTGTATCTGAGGATTTTCTCCCAAACATAAAAGAGATTTGTATGAAAGAGATTCTTTGATTATAAGCTATTGAACCTGTAAATCTACTTTTAATAACTTTTCGAATTGTCTAAACGTAAGAATAGGCGAATTAGGTATTGTTTATACTTATACTAACCTTTAAGTTCTGCAACCAGAATTTGCTTTTAAGTTTTCCAGCTTGCTGCTCGAACTGTGAAGCACCCTGCTGCAGAGCGTCTGAAAAGACAAATAGTTTTGTTAGAAGATCAAATAAATAATGCATCTGTTAGATATTAACTTTATACACTAGTGGCTCTGTGAGCTGTAGACCTCGCGAGTCCCGCCATCCGTTGAAGTTTATCAGATCAAAAAGTGCTTTAGACAAAAAAGTTGCGTCTAAATAAGGGTAACACAAAAGTTTTATATTTGATTTTTTTGAAATGGCTGTAGTATCTTATACCTTTAAACGAGCAATTCTTGTATTTATATATATTTATTTATAAATTTCTGTGATCTCGAAAACGGCTCTAACGATTTCGCTGAAAATTGGTATATGGGGGTTTTTGGGGGTAAACAATCGATCTAGATTAGTCTTATGTTTGGGAAAACGCGTGTTTTTGAGTTTTCATTCGTTTTTCTTTCCACGCAGAATATGGTCGCTAATTTCGGCGCGCCAGCCACCATCGGCTTAGCTCAGTGGTTAAGGATGCTGACCGCTAGAAAGAGTGTTACGGGTTCGAATCCCACTCGGTGACTTACTTTTGTTTTTTTTTATGTTCAAGTTTATATAAAAAAAAATATTATGTACTGTTTTAGACAAGTAAAAAAAAATTAGTTAATGTTTGAGATGTAACCGACCGAGCAAAGCTCGGTCACCCAGGTACTAATTTTTTAAATTATCAATTTCTTTATTTTACCATTGTGAAAAATTTGGAAAAATTGAATTGACTTTAAAATTCTATATAATTGTCGAAATTACTCAGGAAATTTTAAAGAATCTGTAATTAAATGCGACCTTTAGGCGAGAACAGCCAGACAGCCGTACAAAAGCATTTTTGGCCAATCTCGAAACTGAGTTTACTACATATTTATTACAATTACTTTACTATACATATTTTACTAGCTTACTGGTCAACCACTTGTTGTCACAAAGAAAATGACCCAATTTATCACTTGTTATATCATATACAAAGAGACATCAACACGGTGACTGTTGGGCAGTTCCACAGACAATGGCACAGTAGCTTGTAACAATGTTGCAATAAACTCCATCCTTCATGTTCTTACTCGTCTTTCTCCATCATATCATTCTGTCCACATTTTCGACTGTCATTTCTAAATTTAATTTTTAATTCTTGACACATTCCTTCCTCATTATACTGACTTATTCCTCTTCCACCTCTTACTAATAACATCTAAGTACTTGTAATTTATTGTATACCTAATCAGTTCTTTTATAATAATAAATAAATTTATTTACTAACGTGTGACACAGACATTATTAAAATGAGGTAACGGATTACTCACGTATAAAGTCAGCCAGACACATGTCGGCCAGTAGCTGACTATAGACGTGAGTAACCCGTTAACTCATTTAAAAAAAATTGTTTACCCTTGTCGATCTCATGCCCTACGAACTTTACTGTACACATTTCATGCGGGAACACACTTATAGGCGTTACAGGTGGCGTTCTTACAAACTGAGCTGTCCAAAGTGTCCTTTGAAGGATCTGTAAAACACCAGAGGTGCTATTTTTCAAACGCGGCGTCACTAAACGAATGATTTTTTCTATGGAAAAACCATTCGTTTAGGTGACTCCGCGTTTCAAAAATAGCACTTCTGTCCTAATTCAGTACAGGCACAGTATAAGTACTAGTACGTCGTACAGAAGTCTTACTCAGCAATGAAATTCAAAGAAATATCTACTCCATGTCGTTACCGATATGGTTTAATTAAGCTCGAGTCAGAACTCGGCACCTTTTCATTTAGATACCTTGAAGTGCATTGCAAGCCAATCACATTCTTATTACTGTGCACAAACGATTCAAGTCACTGAATTCCCACTTCGGAGTGGTCGCCGCGATCGTAGTAATAATGTAAATTTTCGATACCTAAACGGGGAGTGACACAGGCCTGGTACAGGTAGCTCAATACTAAGCCCAGAAGAATATTTACATTTGAGTGGACATCTCAAGCTAAGAAGAAAAATGAATACCTGCTCTGTCATCCAGCTCCGATAGCTTCTGATCTCGCTCCAGCACCTTCTCGACGTTAGTCTTCATAATGTCCACGACCTGTAACGTTCATTGGTTGAAATTACCCTTAAAATAAATACAGTACAGTGCATGCAGCAAATTCTGGGTGAAGGCTTAGCACTACATGGAATCAAATATATTTTTATAGATAGAACCGATTTCAATACCAAACTTCTTATATTTAAGAGCTGAGCTCTTGTCGGTGGAGTGCTTTCCATGTCTCTTTTTTCGCTAAGTTCTACCACCTACAAACTAATACCAAACTTCACAACCAATATTGATAAAATTTCTATGGGACCACCTGTCAAACTCAAAGAATTTTCCAAATTGGTCCAGACTTCTTAAAGTAATCGGGAAAGATACATAAAAAATCATATATGCATTCGAATCGATCGCCTCTTATTTTAAAGCTAAAATCGACTACAGCCTCAAACTACACAACCGATTTTAATAAGATTTTTATGGGACCACCTCGCAACTCTTTTCCAAATCGGTAAAAAAACTTTAAAAAAAAGATCGTGACGAATTGATATCCCCTCCTCTTTTGGAAGTCATGACTGACTTCGAAGACGACATAAAGAAGATTGACTTTGAAGGTGGAAAAACGGAATCAAAATAGTGATGGGGCTAGCATCATATTTTGATTTCTTTTTTCGTAATCACCCCTTTTCGTGAATCTGAATCATGACATCGCTTATTGACATTTAGATTCTCGCCCATTCCCTCAATTGTCTTTTAAGATCTATGCGGAAGGAGAGACCGCCGGAACATTCTACATTCCATTTTTCCTTCCAGACCCGCATGGGAGTGATAAAGCACTAAAAAGTGCCATTTGAAGGTGAAAAGGTCAAGGTCAACAAGTACATAACAATTTTACATCAAAAGCTTATCGACATCCTAAACATCCCGAGTATTGCCAGAACAAAAACATACAGAGTGTTCGCTGTTCAGCCTTCAAACGAAAACAAACAATTTTGGGGAGTTTTCTCCTTTTCGCGATGACGTCAAAGCATTCCTGCGTAAAGGCTTAAATGCGGTCAACTGTACTCTGCTTTTCAACTTTGACCTTTACGGTTATGATCAAAGAGATCGAAGTTCATTGGAACTACCACACAATTAACGATGTTTGGGACATAGCGATAATTCGGCAACGTGTTTGTTGAGGCGCGATTCGAATTAAAATAATTTGAATATAGAAATGAATTTCAGTCAATTTTGATGAAATTCAAATAGGTGCTTATTCTTGATGAAATCGCAAATATCAGCTGTCTATATATTAAACTTCATATTCATATAAATTAACAGTACCTGGGCGACCGAGCTTTGCTCGGTTACATCTCAAACATCGAAAATACGCGTTTTCCCAAACATAAAACTAATCTAGATCGATTGTTTACCCCCGAAAACCCCCATATACCAATTTTCAGCGAAATCGTTAGAGCCGTTTTCGAGATCACAGAAATATATAAATAAATATACAAGAATTGCTCGTTTAAAGGTATAAGATAATCATCATCATCATCAGGTCTTTTTGTCTCCACTGCAGGAGCACGAAACTCTCTGTACTACCAGAGCCTTACTGGGCCAGAGCAGCCAGGGGTTTTGGCCTACACTCTTCACGCTGGACAGATGGATTGGAGAGGCCTAATTTATATTTAAATGCTTTGTTTAGCTTAATATTCCTAAGTCAAAGTAAAAAATTAAAAAATGTTTGGGAAACCCATTTTTAGATTATTATAGTTAAAAAAAATTGTCTCGTTCTTTCAACGACAAATATTGAAATAGGTAAAGGGTCAAACCACATTTTAACTATTTATTTAGCTTTAAAATAGGTAAAGCAAAAGATTGTTAATGTTTATGATTGTAAAGGTTACTCGGTAATTAGAAGTATCTACGTTCCATAAAATTTAAACAAATTATGGTGATTTCGGGACTTATAAAATTTTTGAGGTTTGCCTGTAATGAAAGAGTTGGCCGTTCCCTAGATATATATTCAATCAATGCTGAATATAGTTCATTTACGAGACAAAGTAAATTGAGATTTTTTTGTCCGAAAACGCCTACCGAAGGCACCCTGCTCTCGCCATAGGTACCCTTTGTTCTAGTGCATACTGTAAAATTGTTATTACGGTACAATTTGCAAATTGCATTGTTTCATACCAGTTACTTCGTATATTCTCACTATTACTGAGCATATTCATTTCAAAAACATGTAGCGTGGCTCGTCCCCAAATAAAGTTTAGTCCAGTAAATTTCATAGCTCTCGTAACATGTATGTAGACAGGATGACGTTTAATTTCCGTGGGCTCTCTAGTTTATTTATATAGCTTTACTATAGCTACAATATAATACTATATCTACAATACGCTGCGCTCTATCAAAAAATGTTATGGATGTGGGCAAGAAAGAATTCAGCTAAGCTAAAATGGAATTGGGCAGGTCACGTTGGTCTTACGCATCCAGCAAGATGGGCGTACATAGCCACAGGCTGGATTCCAACGGATGGACGTAGGAAGAGAGATAGACCGATGACGAAACGGGGAGACGACTTGAAAGCATTCGAACAGGATCGGAAAGTGAAGACCAAGGACAGAGAGTTATGGAAGGAAAGAGGGGCCTTTGCCCAGCAGTGGGACATGAACGGCTAATAATCTTTCTGTCCTCGAGTGGATGGAGGGCGAAATGTATTGACGGACAATCGTACGGAGATGAAGGTTTCGGTCGGCGAGTCATCGGAAGGACAAATGTTTTGTCGTTGAATGATAACTCGAAGAATGATTATGAAGGCTTACAGGGTAGAAAGAATTTAGGGCCATATGACCTAAAGCTTATTTTCAGAGTGAGTTGTCGACCTCACTCTGAAAGTAAGCTTTAGGTAATCTATCTAGGCTATCAGTAGTGACGGGCTGCTTGCGGCAGAGTTGCAGCAGGTAAGTTTGTAACTTTTTAGTTTGTCTCCTAACAGGAAGCTACCGAGCCCGAGCTTGGACGAATAAAATAGGGAAAGACATCAAGCTAGCCAATATCATTATCATAATCTTGGAATTATCCATTATATCTTAACCTTATTGGGTTGGATAAAAAAAACTACTAAAGCCCACACACTACACTATTATCCACATTATCAAAATAACTAGATGGTAGTGTTTATACATTTCCTTTGTTTTCTATCAACAAGTGAACAAAACACGTGGGCGGAAGTGCTCGCTTCCAAGGCACGCCCAAAAATTATTATCACTTTACTACTTTATTACTTTACGAGGTTTATAGTACCTACCTAAGTATCATAATAATCGTATCACTAATTTAACATTGTAAAATCGTTAAATAATGAAATAAGTATAGATATATATATTTATTGAAATCAACGATCTTCGGTGGTAATGTCAGTCACAAATTTAAAAATCGGAACTCCTCCCAATCACACCGTTGTTGTTCGTCCAGATTCAGTCAATTTAAAAGCGTTTGTAAATGGAACACTATAATTTTTAAATCACGACAGGCTACACATGGGCTACACTACACGGACTACAACTATTGTTATTATGAGGCCGAAGTCGCAAACCTTAAACATTCTTGTCTCAAATCATTGTTTGCCATCCCGCCAATATGAGAGCGGTTGAAAATGGAACAATACAGTTTTAATATGAGACAGGCCACCAAATAAATCCTGAACATATTTCTTCATCCAAACCACTTATTTAAAACTTGCTGTCCGAGTAGTTTGGCGTAAAATGAGTATTTTATATTTAAATAGCAAATATTATCATATTATTTGTACATACCTCGTCAACTTGAGCCTGCGTCTGTTGCAGGCGCCGCTGGGCCGCGATCTGCTGGGGCGTCTTCGGACCGCCCACGGGCATTTCGCCGTCGCCGGCTGGCGCCAGACCGCCCTCCGTCGCCCTGAAAGGAATTAGCGTTAGCCAAATTGCGGGAGGGCATGGCGGTTATTGTCTATGGCCTTGAAAAATAATACGTGCTGGGATTATTGTCTGTGGTTGGCCGTTGGAATTTTTTTGTAGAAAGTACCATCCCAACAAGCTATTAAGTACCTACTTACGTACTAGAGTAAGCGCCACATATCACAGTTTCACAGTTTTCTGTTCATCTCACATTATTCGCTTGGCGGTGGCTTACTTTTTTATTTACTTGCTTAGTACACCCACAGTTCACAAAAGAAAACATTGTCAACATAAACAATAATTGGCCAAGAGCGTGTCGGGCCATGCGCAGTCTAGGGTTCCATAGTTCCGATTGCCAAGTTTGAGTTCATACCACTAAAAGCGTCTAAAAACTAATTTTCTTTTGAATTTGTATGTATTTCTTTTCCGAGAACAGATTATAAGTTTATCGCATATAACTTTTTAATGTGTAAGCCGTACTTAGCTCTTATAGTTTTCCTCTAAACTTCATTATATTTACAACACCTTTAAAAAAAATCAATATTTTGATTTACTACTTTTTTTGGCACAATTAATAAACCTATGCCTATACCAAATTACAGCTTTCTAGTACTTATAGTCTCTGAGTAAAACCGGGGACGGACAGACAGACAGACCGACATAACAAAACTATAGGGTTTCTTGTTTACTACGGAACCCTAAAAACCGCCACCGAGTAGGAGGCGATGAGTCCGCCAGCGAAGTGGTTATTAGATTCTGTCAAAAGTTGGCGCTCTAGTCTAATTTATATCTATACATATAACAAAACAGTAAAAAAGTGCGTCTGTACATTAAATATATTTCCAAAAAAATATTGGGGACGATGGAGACATAGTAATGGAGTAAGAATTTTAAAGAAATGTCTGTCTGTTCGTCTGTGTGTCTGTTTGTCTGTTTGTACACGTTACTCTCCGGAAATACTGGACGGATTCAAATGAAATTATATAACTGCTAAGCCTGGGCAACATATAGGGTATAAATGATTTTGGAAAATGGAACACCTGATGCAGAACTATAATAGTCCAGCTATAAGAAATAAAATAATTGGACAAGTGCGTGTCGGGCCACGCGTAGTGTAGGGTTCCGTAGTTGCAAATGCCAACTTTGAGTTCATGCCACTAAAACGTCTAAGTATCTAGTACATTTACTCCTTTTCGAGTACATTTTATGAGTTGATCACCTATAACTTTTTAATTTGTTAACCCTACTTAGCTCTGATAGTTTTCCTATAAACTACATTATATATACTATAGCTGTGATTTTTTTCACGTGTCCATATATAATCGTTTAGCAGATAGATTTTGGACACGTGACTTTAACAAAAATTTCACTTTAAACCTAAATATTTCAGACACGGATCCTTAAATCGAAAAATGGTGTTCCCAAGCTCACAATATTTTTGAAAGACCTATTTAACGATACCCCACACAATGTGTTTGTAGAGAAAAAAAATATTGACTTCCTCTTTACTTGTATGGCAGCTACCCTAAATAAAAATTTGTTTCCATATTTTATTTTACGACTTTTTTGCCATAACTGATATACATATCCATGCCAAATTACAGCTTTCTAGTACTTATAGTTTCTGAGTAGGACCGCGGACGGACAGACAGACAGACAGACAGACAGACATGGCGGAACTATAAGGGTTCCTTGTTTACTACGGAACCCTAAAAATGACGCATTATGTAGCAAAAGTTGTCTAGCTTGATTAGCATTTTCCAGATAAAATGTACTCAGAAAACAATTTTACAAATTCAAAACAAAATTAATTTTTAGGGGCGTTTTAGTGGAGTGGACTCAAAGTAAGCATTCGCAACTACGGAACCCTACACTGCGCGTGGCCCGACACGTACTTGGTAATTTTTTCTTTATGTTGGCTGTACGATTTGAGTTGAAACGTTCCGTTGCACATTTATTACAATAACATTTAATTTTAATAGTGTTTAATAATACTCTTTAGTAGTGTAGGCCAAGACCTCTGGCAGCTCTGGCCAAGTATGGCTCGGGTAGTACAGAGAGGGTCCCGCTCCTGCAGTGGAGACAAAAAGACCTGATGATGATGAATACTCTTTAGTTGCAATATTTTTCCTAGGAATTATTATGTACTTATACAATTCTTTCATTTAATGTGATTGTTTTACAAAAAGCGTGTTTAAGTTGTAAAATTATTATGTATTTTCTTAGCAGACATTAGACAATTTGTTTAAAAACTGCCTGCCTGTGACGACTCATGTTACAATGTATCCATGAATTTTATCATGTCAAGTACATTTTTACAGAGGGAAGAAATGTAAAACCTCTCAGTTAAAACATCATGCTTGCCATGCTGAAGGTCTTTACCGTTAATTTATTTCAGATCAGACCCTTTACACAGGTTACTGATAAAAAAGTTTTCAACTAACGCCATAAACCTTG
Organism: Acrobasis consociella; assembly: GCA_963555685.1. Taxonomy (NCBI): domain Eukaryota; kingdom Metazoa; phylum Arthropoda; class Insecta; order Lepidoptera; family Pyralidae; genus Acrobasis; species Acrobasis consociella. The sequence continues at coordinate 5,788,747 of OY743124.1, read as the reverse complement.
TATCTAGGTATCCTACCATAGCTATATGACTAACACATTCGAAAGAAAGAAAAGACTCAGTTACTATTATCAAACGTTTGTAGCAGTTCGTAGCACTGCCCGCGTAGCGCCGGCCGTAGCACGTCTACGAATTACTACGATCTTCTTTTTTTTATTTAGCATAAAAATGTAACATAAAAACTACAACAAATATAAATAAAAACAAACACTTATTTGCCCTTCGACCATTCGCCGGTAATTATTCAAATAACATCTCTCGTGAAAATGTAATCGCTATGCTTAACGGTTCTCTAGGGTAATATAATATTTTAAACACGAATGGAAATGAATTCGTTTTACTTTTTTCTTAGTGTCAACGACCAGCAGGCACCAGGCCCAGCTCTTAAAAGCTCTGGCTAACCTGCCGAAATTTCTGCAGCCAAAATATTATAAAGGGTAGTTCATCATCATCATCATCAGGTCTTGTTTAGTCTCCACTGCAGGAGCACGACCCTCTCTAAACTACCAGAGCCACACTTGGCCAGAGCAGCCAGAGGATTTGGCCTACACTCTCCACGCTGGCCAGAGGCGTTGGAGAGGCCTTTTTTGACTGATGTTTGTAAGCTTTGTTTCTCGTATATCTTAAGTCGCCTTTTACGACATCCACAGGAAGACTTGGAGTGGTCCTATTCTACTCTGCCGGAGCATTTCCATGCTTGGATTATTATCCAAATTAAAGAGTGCGATGAAAATATTTGCCACGAGTGGAATTCGAAACCACGGTAACGTTACGTAGTTAGTTTGTAAGAAATATGAAAAGATACTGATACATTCTCACGTCTATATCCCTGACAGGGTAGGCAGAGCCCAGGGCCGTTAGGCCCAAAGGCCACGCTTAGCGTGGTGGTGGACGTTAAGACATTATTAAATATGAAAAGAGGAATATTTAAGGGCTTTATAAATATGGGATTTTAAATGGAGGCACAGCGTCAGGTCCAATCAACTGTTGTGATTGGACCACCAGTTGACAGGTTATTTTGCTCCGTCAAATGTATCCAATAACAGCAGCTTGCTGGACCTGACTTCACTGTGCTTATCTGGTGTCCCATATTTATGAAAATCCTCGTACCTATTAGTACGTGATCTTCCTTAACAAATTGCAGGTCACTTACGGCTGTGGACGTAATTCAATTGTTATTTCTATTGTGTCTGGCCGTGTGTCTTGCAATGTGTTAAAGCCTTATCAGTCCCTGCTGGGCTAAAGACCTCTCAATAGACGTGAGATTTACATTACCACGCTGCCGGGTAGGTGGTCGCAGTAAATGGCATAAAGTCTTTGCACATTTCTTCGTTACTAATGTCGACGAGCTACGGCACTGGCAGGGTTGCCAATGTCGCTATTATGTAGCGCGAATGGTTATACTATAAAACACCTGTTTGGAGTAGTCGTAGATCGACTCTGCTTTATTGCGGATTGTCATAAGCATTGTCATCCAAAGTTGCAATGCTGGCAGCGTTTTAGGTACTCTACCGCAAGGCAATGATCTTGAAAGGCAAGGAAGAAGAATAAGAGGATTTTTTTAATTATTATTATTTGATCAGTTTTATTTATATTTTTTGGTTGAGATTTTATCGTTATAGTAAATGTTATGTTGTTAAAATTAAAAAATAAATTAGAGTAATAAACTACTTAGTCTTGTATTTATCAAGGGCTTTTATTTAAGGCATATGTAACTATGAGTGACGTATCACACTACTGCTGTTCTCTGTCACCTAAACTTCTCTTAGTCATCTCTTATACCATTCGTGAGTGCCTAAAGTATCCACGAAAAAAAAAAACGTTAGCTTAAATCACGTGATAAATGCGAAAACAATGAAATAAACAAAGGTGTAAATCACGTGTCGCCCGGATTAGTGGGCCACAACCCGAAACCCGGGTATTCGAGCCGGATGTGATAGTCGATATTAGGTAGGTATCTATTGGTTTATCAGATACGAACGAGGTGCCTTTTCACTTCAGTTTTATTAGATAAAGTACCTACACGATTAATTTACCACAACTCCCGAATTTTCTTTGTTAATTTTTTTTTTCACCTGGCTAAATTTGAAGTACCTATTCAGTGAAATTTGGTCACTGACAAAACATTTCTGTACCTAAATCTCCTGAACGTTTTTTTAGGTTCCTATTATATAAATCTTTTTGTAGTAAAGTATCTACGTGATACATGTAAAATCCCTTACATATTCGACCAGCGTTACATTTAATTAGGGTTCCGTACCCAAAGGGTAAAAACGGGACGGGAATTACTAAGATTCTGCTATCCGTTCGTCCGTCTGTCTGTCACAAGGCTGTATCTCATCAACCGTGATAGCTAGACAGTTTAAATTTTCACAGATAATGTATTTAACAACATACTAAAAACTGTATTAAAGTAAATATTTAAGTTGGGCTCCAAAAACTTATTCAACAAACGTGATTTTTTATACAACCATTCCTGCGCGACTCTAACTTGCACTTGGCCGGTTATTTTTATTTAATTCTCATTCCCGTGAACGAGGCTCTAAATTCAATTTGTGTCAGAATGCACGCAAACAGCCCTTTCAAGGTTTTTTACGTAAAACAATTTCTTCAAAAAGTAGGCAGACGATCTTCAATGTTTAAATCTTTAAGAATATTTTATTATTAATTTTTAACTTTAACAGAATTGCAATACTCGGATTATTTTACAAATTAAAATATGTGATGAACTAGTGGCGATATTTTTCATCACATGTTTTATTTACGACATACGACCTCTGTGGCGTAATGGTCACCATGCTAGTACCCAGAGATTCCAGGTTCGATACCCGGTCAGAGCAAGTTGGAAAATGGCCTTTTTCTGTATATGTATTTGTTACAAAATTTAGTATCGTTGAGTAAGTATCCTATAACACAAATGTCGATCTTACTTTGGGGCTAGCTCAATTAGTGTAACTGTAACTTGTCCATAATTATTTATATCTTTATTTATTATTTTGTATAATACTGGTATATTTATGCGTTTTAATATAAAACTTTATAAATCTGAGACCAGTGTTGGACTTTAACACATCCAAAAGAGAGAGAGATCGATTTTTGTCCTATAGGCTATCGTCCCTACGTCAATATTAGAGAAAGGTATTCTCTATCTTATCAGTCTCTAATCTTGACAATTGTTCGCTAGTTTTTAACAAGAGCCCTTAAATCATTAGAAAGACCATTGGATAGTTGGATAACTTATCGAGATAAATAAAAAATGTCGACTATGCTCCATCAAACGCGCTTGCCTGAAAGCTAAATCAAATTGATTTCATAAGATACGTCTCAATTGTCATTTCATATCCACAAGGAGACACAAAAGTGGTTACATTTACAACGCACTTCATAAAGAAATCCCAAAAACTAAAGACTTACATTTCTCGTACTGTCCTTCTTTTTTCGTGAACTGAAACTCCAAGAGGTCACCCTGTATCGATTTGTCTACACACAGTATTTTAAACCTCAATTATTAGCTTTTCATTCACTGTTCCAATATCCCGTTCTATCCGACCTGAGTTACTGCACCGCTCGACACCAAATGAATGTATTTTATGAATGGGAAGCTCAACTAGAATCCCCTACAAGTATGTCGGGAAACTGTCTATTTTTAGTAACACATTTACAAGCGAATATTTCATTAAAATATACTAGTTTACTATTATGAACACACACGATTACCAACGAGTATCAATTACAGTAAAGCGGTAAGAATAATGCTTTTAAAACGCTGATTTTCCGAAAATATATTGGAGAGAAAACCTTCCGCACGTCGGTTTCCCAATTTGTAAGAAAGAGGGCGCGTCTGTATCCACCATAATAGGCATGTATTGTCTAAAAATATCATAGTTCACAAGTAAATACTGAAAGCTAAGCTTATTTCTTTACAGGTAAGGTTTAAAGTTGGTCTGTTGGTAGTTTGAATGTGTGCGTTTGATTTAGTAGGGTGTGTGTGTCAAGTTATTGGCGCATGCGTACATCAAGTTCAGAATGGCGACAAAAATCGATTCCCTTTGGTATGTGGGTGTTACGTAATGAGAAGACATGTTGGCAGCGATGCTTGAAGTTCAGCCTAATTGGGATTAATAAAATGAACAAATGACAATGAAAGTTATTGTTTAACTAATGTCTTTCTCTACAAAACCGCCTACGTTCGGCTGTGACCTTTGTTATTTTTTTTACTTTTATAAGCTAAAACCATGTTTACTTAGTGACCTTATTATATGGCAACCTTTAAAATTAAAATTATGATATTTGTTTGTAATTCTTAATAGTAGTAATATTCATTATTTTTATGCAATTTCTTAACTATAGTGGTAGATAATAGTTTAAGTGTTACTTATTTCAATAAAATTATATTATTTTATACGTATTTTAATAACAGAGACGAGTGTCTATAAAATTAATCAAATATTGTTAAGTACATACATATGATTGATAACATAAAGTTGAATTTTGAAATTTAAAAATGTTTGTTAAATGATTTATTTTATTTCATGCTTTTGGTAGTCAACCTAGTTTTGAAATAATTTATTTTTCAAAGAAATTCCTAATTCTAAACTCAAGTCAAGTAAATAATGTACTTACCAACTTAAAAAACAAAAGTAAAGTCAAGCAAATTTAAGTAAGTTATGCGAAAATACATTGTTTTCTTAAAAAATATTAATATTTTAAAATCATTAATTTTCACGTCTTTATCTCTGACGGGGTAGTGAGAGTACAGGGCTGGAAGGCCCAAAGGCCTCGCTTATCGTGATAATATGCCTGTTATTTTTATGGCTAAACAACCTCTCTGACCTCTACATAATAGTACATCGGTTAAAACTTGTAACAAATTCGTTTTCTGTGACTAAGTTTTCTTGGAAACATGAAAGCCCGAGGGACCGATGAGGTCGTAGCAAAATGCGGTTATATTTTATTTCTATTATAATGTTGATAAAAACTGTTGGTAAGTTCCATCAATGGTAAAGATAGATTTTGATGTCTATATTTAGTTGCTTTTCTTGTGGAGTTGTTTAAAAAGATGCAATGGGGAAGGCAGCTCAAAGCTAATCGTAGATGGCGTTGTGTACGTTTGTTCTTTTCCGAAAAATTATGACAGTAGTTCTCAACGTAAACAAATGAAAAATATTAAAATTCTTGTAGTTTTTACCAATTTTTTAGTAAAATAAACACGAAAGAGTGCTCAATATGGTTAGTCCCTGCCCTGAAAGCGGAATTAAGAAGGGAAGGTGTCCCAACAAGGGGAAAAAAATTGATTTAGTGATAGGTTATAAATTTAATATTTACGCAATATTTGGCGATTTCGATGTTTTTGTGCCTAGTTCTCAATGACGTGCTGATGTTTTCCAATATTCTGACATCTAGAAATAAGTATCCTTTTCATTTGCACGTCAATCGATGAGTTTTTAACCTTACACTTATACTTTTCAGATTGGAGCTTTACGACACTAATGTTAATTTGTAACGCCCCAACCCCAAATATTGTAGAATCAATAAACAGACACAATTATAAATAAATATATAGTGGCAAATCAGACATTGAGCTAGCCCCAAATAAGATTAAGCCTGGTTGAGCTTGTGTTATGGTTATGGGTAGTATCCCTAAATCCAATGATACTTTACTTATTTTATGATATAAGTATGTATATATATATACATAATATACATATTTAGATAAATACCCAAGACAATTTAAAAAGGCCATTTCCTAACTTGCCCTGGCTGGGAATCAACACCGGAAACTCTGAACAGCAAACTAGCAAGGTAACTAAACCATGGGGTCAAAGAAAAGTATGTACTGGTCAATGTTCTATATTACCATGCCAGTGACACCAATATTAATTCACCAAACTGTCCTACCCACTGAAAAGTCAACGATTTCCTTTATAGAGGCTGAGGCTGGGTGAAACAGTGTGCATTTAAAATAAACAAATATGTATGTAGGATTACAAAGAAACAATAAAGAAATTAAGACAAATAAAAACATTTTTTTATTTTAAATCTGAAGAAACTGATAGTGGGTTTGATACAGACACTACTCATATACACAGATACCATAAAAATACTGATACATTATCATAAATAGAAACATCTGGTACATTCAAAGTGTAAATTACATTACTTAGAGAACATTCTTTCTTTGCACTTATTTTAAGGGATTGTTGTTCAAACATACACTGATCTTGCAATGCTTCATTGAAAATGTTTTATAGAATTCTGTTCCATCTGGCACATCTTTCTGAGCTTTTGATAGGTGCCAATTAATTTTGATTAATATTTTTTCAAGTATATTATGGACAGGAGCCCAGGTGGTAGACCTGAAAACAACAAGATTACCATTCATCATTATAGTACATGGATGGATGCAAAATTAAGTACCTATTGTGTTATACTTTATACTGGAAGTTTAATTATGTGATTTTTTAACTATTTTACTACTTACTAGTTGTATTACTTATGGAATTGTAATACTTTTCATTGAATGGTCCAGCATAACCTAGAAATATTTGTCAGTTCTTAATTATCTTTTCTCAGAGCTGCTATCCACTTTTTCCTTATGGCCTTATCTTAAGGCAATTTATGAATGCCAATATTTTTTCACCAAATAGCGCTGAAATTAGTCTTATATAGCAAAAATAACACTTTTTCATAAAATCTCCATTGTTTTGACATTTAATTCAGAACAAACGTATACAGCGCCACTTTGACAGCTGCCATCCCCATTAAGATATATTTGATTAGGTTCAAGCCATTCAAAGAAACATTACGTGCGTTTAAAAACACAGAGGAATTCAAGACAAAGTGCCGCCATACAACATCCTATTCTCAGACATACTGAATATACACACGAAATTTTATAAGAATTATTTAAGGGGTTACATGAATTTTTCGGGGTCTAGTGTTCCCCTATTTAAAATAAATCATTTGAAAGGAAACGCCGATTTGCGAAAAACGCCCACTTTTAGCTAATGCAGAAAAGCTTTACGTTCTCTCTTTAAACTATAAACAAAATAATTCAAAAACAGTTTGAAGGGTTATCTAGGGCGTGATCGAGACACGATTTTAAATGATATCTCAGTTTCCTTTTAAATGATTTATTTCAAATGAGAGCGGCACTTGACCTTGCAAAATTCAGCCGTTTCTGAGGTGTTTTGTTACAAACACGAGAATGTTATATTTTTATATTCACAAGCTATGTTACGACGGGATCTCTGCCAGTCAACCGAAAAGAAAAACTAAAAACTTAATTTGTCACATTGTTTGTTCATGTTATAGGTTGGAAAAATATTGTGATTACACGGACGTGGTGAACGACATTCTTTGACCTTTGACCTCTTGACTTTCCTGCGGGAGCGTAATTAAAAGGTAGGAAAGAAAAACAGATATTCTGACAAAGGCAATTATTGCTGAGTAAATTTTGCCTTCACGTGATAGGTACCTATTCTGCCTTAATTTTGTCACAAAAGTTTTAATGGCTTTAAGTATATACACATATAATATAACATTATATATATATTTATATAGCTTTGTATAAAATAACAAACCGTAATGTCATAGTTTTTTGGAGTCAAATAAAGGTCTTATATCGGGTTTTCCACATTATTTATTTAATTGAAGATCACACTGAAAATGGAAACAAGTATGATAAAAGACAACTTATCAATATCAAATACTTTATTTCTAATACTAGATCCATAATACTACCATATTGGAATAAGTATATAAACGAGCTGCTTCCCTTTCTACGCAGATCGTAAAAGCCTATTGAGGGATTGAAAAAAATGTAAATAATGTTGATACACAATTGATATGCATTTTAGTTAATATTATATATATATATGTTATGTTTATTATGATGCAATAAATTATTTTAAGAAAAAATAATTTATATGCTTTCATCCATTTTTTAATTTTTTGTACGTAACCCTTTACGTACAAAAAATTAAAAAACGGATAAAAAATTAAAAATTGGAATCTTATAAGATCACTTGTGTATCTATCTGTCCGTCCGTCACAATAAATTTTCTTCGAATTTACTGGACCAAATCAGGTGAAATTTGGGAGGATGTTACTAATTTATGAATATTTGCTTGTTTATGAATAATTAATACGGTTTACTCTCGTAGTGTAGTCTGAAACGCCGAGATTTAATTTGAGACGATCATCACCAGTTGTTTTAAGGGAAAGCGAAACCGTCAGGTCGCCATCGATTGAAACTAGTCATCATTTCCGACTTTAAATATTTATCATAATGAATAATTTATATCACAATTTCCTCTTCCCAGATTCATGCCGAACGGGATATATTTGGACGCGCGAGCGCTGAAGCCACAAAAACTAGCAGATTCATTACCTCATAAAGAATCCAGATAAATACGCAGAGTATTTTAATTCAATTCAATTCAAAATATTTATTGCATTTCATAATGTACATCAGTTCTAACTACAAAAAGTCACTGTCTTATATTAGGTACACTATGAACCTTGTCGCGTATCGCAACCAAAAAGTGGAACGCGAGCAAGTCTTATGACATGCAGTTAATTTATAAATTTAAATGATAAAGTATACTTAAATAGTATTTTTATTTGTAGCTATCAGTAAGATTGTTAGATATCAGATGGATATGGAGGAATCATTATTCTTACCATAGTACGAAGTGAGAGCACAGAGACAGTCGACGTTTGTGCGTTTTGTAAGATGCTATTAGACGAAGAAAAGTTTAATCAGAAAAAGGTGCTAAAAAAATCCACAAGTGGTGGGACTCACATAATAAGTATTTTCTGTAATTATTGAATGTGAAAAATATTTTTTCCGATATATATTCCTTTTACAAGGTTTTCTATTTCTAAACCAATAATATATTTTATTAATAATTGTATTTCTAAACGACTTCAAAAAACAAGGACGTTATCAATTCGTCGAATTCTTCTTTTACTGAGGTTTGTTATTTAATGAACAAGTAGGTATTAGGTAATTTGGATGACCTTTAGCATACTAGCCTTTTGGCATTAACTCTCAATTTATAATCAGCGCTAAGTTATTATAGGTAATCGTTTAATTTACCTTCCAAGGAAGACGTATTTAAACCTACTTGCTATAAAACGCAGGCTAACTTCAGTTTAAATTTATTAACCCAAAACAAGGTAAAGTTGGACCAATTTTGATAAAATTTGGTATGCAAGAAGCCATAGATTTACACTTCTTCCGCGGGTAACACCGCGCGACCGTGGCGGGGCGCAGCTAGTAAAAGGTAAATGTTTTCACCGAATTGGGTACTTTCCTAAGTCCAAAATAAATTATTTTGTACTAATAGAAAAATAAAGCGTCGCAAAATAATGTCACTTGTCTTTGAACATATCCATTTTAACGTTATTTTAAATTTATTACTGTAAAAAAACTAATAATAAGAGCGCTATTTGACTCCAAAAATCTATGACGTCACCTGCCTGTATTTCGTACAAAATCCTCTAGAAACTGTTTGTTTTGACATTTAGAAAAAAGTTGCTGATTTGACTTGTTGGAAAATAGCGTATTCTTTACGTGGAATAAAGGGTGCCAAGTGAACGTTAGCAAGGAAATCTCTCGATCAAAAACCATTACCTTCCTTCGGTAGTTGGATAAAAATGAAGATTGTATAATAAATCATTTAAAAGTAATAAGCTCATGATCTACGGAACTAGTCTCGACGATAGGAATCGAACCTGCTCACCTCGCAATGACATTGACCGAGCATTGCTCTCCGCACAGTCGGGTAACTAGGTACATCCGGTAAGGAAGTGATATTGCAAATCATTATGGTTGATTAAAAGGGCAATGATCAATTATTATTGTATAGTAACAATATCATAAATGAGTAAGGAGACTTTTGACCTAAGTATTTTGAATAATATTATCATCAGGTCTTTTTGTCTCCAATGCAGGAGCACGACCCTCTCTGTACTGCCAGAGCCATTCTCAGAGCAGCCAGAGAAAAATATAATTTGACGTAAATATTTCCGTATATATATACATAAGGTTTTTATTTAGTTTTTCAGAAAATTTAATATGTTTTTATATTTCTTTTTAAGAATTAAGAATAATTTAAACTTTTAGACAGAGTTTAGTGTTGTTTTTTTTCTATTGTTATTTATAATGCTCACTAATTAATTTATAAACAAAGTTATTCCTTCCTCAGAGATTTAGCGATATTCAAGGAAAACACTTTTTAAACAAATCTGTGTTTTTTACAAGATTTTATAATAACTACTCCAAATTTGACTGTGCTTTTGAAAGCTTGTTAAAACTAGTAAGCATACTTAACATTAAAACATAAATACGCACAAATCACATAGATTGAGCTAGCCGCAAAGTAAGTTCGAGACTTGTGTTATGGGAACTTAAAAAACAACTCAACCTGAAAAATATTATTGTCAATCTTGATCTGACTGAGGATTGAAACGGGGTGATCCGGTGTGACAACCTGGCATCATGACCACTAGACCACAGAGGTTGTCGAATATTGCAAAAACATGAATTTATTTCTGATTCTTATGTCATTACCTCATAATATAACCTTGTGAAGTTTTACGACCAGCTTCCCGAAATAAGCGTCTTCCGCTCGCCTTCATTAGATGGAACTAACTATAAGTATGAATAAATCGATCGAATTATTGCAAATGATCATAATAATACTTTGTAAAAAGTTCAAACTTAATTTCATAGAGTCGTAATGAAATCCGATGTACAGATTTTTTGGAATTTACTAAACTGGTTTAGTCTTTTAAGTTAGTTTTTGACAATAGGAAATCCAATGGTTTCCTCTAAGCAGTTCCAATTTGGATCTTCAAACCGATTGAAAGATCTGAATTCTTTTTTTGTTGTAATCGACAACAACACATATTATAAAATTGACCTTAGCTCCCATTTTCACATTATTATATTATTTTGGTGGAATATACTTAATTAATTTTTGTTTATAAATTCGCAATTATTTAAAAGTCATCTGTTCAAAAAGGTGAAGTGCTTTTTATAACATATTTTAAGGAGTTATTAATTAATTCAGTCTTTCATTCTGAAAAACGATTCCCAATAAATGAATAAGTATGGAAACAAAAAAATATATGGACAGAATTACCTCTTGAAATATTTGTACTTAATTAATGTTTATGTGAAATAGATTATGGCCAAACGTGACTTCAAAAGGATTGTGTGAAATTACATACGATACGAGTGATATGCGCCTTTTTGGATTGAACTTGGCTGGTCACGTTCCCGTGTGTCTTGATAATGTCAATGAAAATAAAACTGCAGTAATTTATTCGTCACGAGTGTAATCTTAAATCAATTGTTTACGAGTTAACTGTAATACTCATAATTCCGTTGCAGTTTTATTTTTTCGAGTCGATCAGGGCCGGACTATCCCTAAGGCAGGGTATTACGCCCGCATTGATCAGGGGTCCAACGGCCCGCGCGATTCTGTGTACAGGAGGGTCAAATCCAACTTGTTAGGGCACATTGTTTGACTGTTGGTCCCCGCTGTCATCACGGTAGCAGCTATGTCAGATGACTGAAAAAAAATGACAACAATGTTGGCTACTTACGTAAGCAAAAACTAAGAATAGTATAGGTTGCAGAGGAGGGTAGCAGCGTTCTCTGTGTGGCATTATACCATCGACTGCAATCACAAACCAGTCTCCATAAATATGGCATCTGATACGATCTGATACGACAGGACGATTTCTTAAAAAAACATAATTGAAGGGAAGTTAAAAGGGAAAAAAGGGCCAGGAAGACCGAGACATAGCTACATTTTGCAGATAAAGGAGAAGGTGAACGTAGTGTCGTACAGCGAACCGAAGTAAAACTGCTAGGTAACGAGAGAGAAAAATGAAAGAAAAGTTCATACCCCGCCGACATCAGCGTAGCTCTTAAATAAATAGACTAGCTGGGTGACCGAGTTTTGTTCGGGTGAGGTTCTATTAAAATGAAATCAAGCTAGATTGATATTTCAGCTTCGTTACTCCCTAAATACTAAGTTTCATCAAGATCGTTAAGTATACGAAAATATGGCCTCCCTTTATTGGAGATCTTTAGCAGTCAACTCATATAGGCTGTGAACAAGAATCATCAAAGTTATCAAAGGTGGCTCTTGGGCCTTTCAACAGAATTTACCCGACTCTGGGGGCCTCCAACCATGTATTTCCTAGGAGCCCCGATATGGTAAGTCCGGCCCTGGATAAACGCTTTATCAGTAGACGGCAGTAAAGATCGATATTGTTTTGTATTGGAACGTTCTGTTTTTGGAGTTAGCAGCCGAATGAATAAAGAGCGAACTGAACAAAATGAAACGGAATAATGATACAGTTTTATGTATTTTTAATAGGTGAGCGAATTCGGGATATTATATTAGTTATTTATGACCTAACAAAATATACTGAAACAATTATAAGGGTGAATTTAGTCCATGATACTGAACAACTTTCCCCATAGTACATGTATCAAAATATGAAAAATATTTTTTTTACATAGAAACTCAGATCAGCTAATCGGTCAACTTGTATAGTAGAAATAAAAACGTCAGTGTGACCTGCATCTCCAGCGTGAAATGGACTGACATGACATAAAATACTATCGCTTTATCATCTAAAAAGTACTTATAAGCACATAGGCCTTTGGGTCTTACGGCCATGAGTTGTGTAACCCGTTAGAAATAAAAACGTCAGTGTGACCTGCTTCTCCAGCGTGAAATGGACTGACATGACATAAAATACTATCGCTATGAATCTGACATGTCTTGATAACTTCCATACAAAATTTTCGTTCAGGCAAATGACGACCTCCGTGGCGTAGTGGTCACCACGCTAGTCCGCCACCCAGAGGTCCCGGGTTCGATCCCCGGTCAGGGCAAGTTTAAAAATGGCCTTTTTCAAATTGTCCTGGGTCTTGGATCTTTATCTATATACATATGTATTTGTTATAAAATATAGAATCGTTGAGTTAGTATCCTATAACACAAGTTTCGAACTTACTTTGGGGCTAGCTCAATCAGTGTAATTTGTCCTTATATATTTATATTTATTTATTTATTTGTTAATCTACGGCAATAAGGAGGTTTCTTGGGTCAAAAGTAAATAAGTTGGTACTGTTTATAGGATAAAACGTAACAAAATAATGGCACTTGTCATTGCTCATATCCATTTTCAAAGTGATTTTAGATTTATATTTGCGGAAAAACTGATATTAAGTGCGCTATTTGACTCAAGAAACTATGACGTCATGATTAGTCTTTATTTCATACTATTCTATCCTTGCTCTGATTCTACATAAAGTGTCGGAGCTAGTAGGTACTATTGTTGAAAATAAATTATCAGCTTTTTATATCGAAGTACCTACTTACCCAAATACCTGTAAAGCTTCATAACTTTGATTTTGTTAATTCTTTTTCAGTTACAGTTTTCATCCCGTTGCCTTCGAATCAACACTTTATATTTGTAAGTTATTTATCATTTTTTACTTTTGAAGTGAAAACTTCTTTAGCGGCGTTGTGCACTTTTTTTGGAATGGGTAAAAAATGTTAAACTCGCGTCAGGACACGTGACCTGATCGAAAATTCGTAAGACGGATGGAGAGTAGACAGCTGGCGCGGCGTAGGAGAGGGAGTATCCCCCTCTCTTTCTACGGCGCGGCGAAAATGTATGCCTGCGCCTGCTGTTTCGTATATCAAAAATGCATAACGTTAATATTCAAGTTTTCACTTCTGCCGCCACTCCCAGAGTGCAACCCGTCGTTTTTTTAGTACCATTTATTACCTTTGTAAGGGGACCTTTTTTAGAAACATGAGTTATAAATAAGCATAAAATAAACAAGAAGAAAAACAAATTGCTCAAAGCTGATATTATCCTGGAGCTGTTTACCCAACAAGCCGTGGGCGGACACGTGGAGTGGAGTCAGATATTACACTGAGTTTACCTGCAATCAGTTAACCTTTGTAACAAAATTAACTGAGATTTACACCCTTAATTTTCCACTCCCACTCTGTTGTTAATATTTAAACTTCTTTGAAATGGTCTATTAAATGGAATTTCCTAAATTGGTTTGTGAACAGAGAAGTTCTTGAAGAACATACATAAAAAAACAGTGGCACTCCGGGAATGTCGGCAGAAGAGGAAACTTGGTGTCGGTTCGGTAACGGTAACAGTATCGCATCATTAGGAGCTCGGTGGACTGGCAGGAGTGCGCATTACTAGCGCTTTCGCAAGTAAAGTGACACCGGGCGTGGTCCGCACTTGGATGGATGAACACAAGTGGCATAAAAAAATCTCGAGCTCCTCCGTGCTTCGGAAAGCCCATATAAGCCGTTGGTCCTGGCTGTCATTATTGTATGGCAGTCGTCAAGCTATGTCAGATGCTTTAAGGCAGCCTGAAAAATCTGACACCATTGTTGGCCACTTACACACACGAAAAATAATAAGTGTCGCATTAATCGATTTCAATGGTTTTTTGCCATTTAAAAAATTGCTTTCCGTGCATGCTTAGCGCGCCTAAAGAAGTTTCCACTTCAAAAACAAGTCTATTAGTATTATAATATAGTATTATAAGTCAGTCTTATAGTCGCTTAAAATGCAACAGAAAAGAGCAGTCATTTTCTCTCGCAGCTTCATTCTCCTCATTAGTGGTGTGCGGCGTTCCCCAGGCGGAAATTTTTCCCGGACGCCGAGTGGTAATGAAAATTGACGGGCGGAAAAGACTGGGGTAGGTCGCGAGTCTTTCATACTGCCAATTCTGGAAATCAATTTTTTTTTCTCTTTTGTGTTCAGTTATTTTTTTTTATCGCCCAAAATATTTTTTCATAAATGTATTAAACGAACAGACACGCGTTTTTTCTGTTTTCTTTTTATATAATTTTATACTTTTTTATTTTTACGTATTTTATTTTTAGTTAAAAAGTATAAAAAGAAAGACCTAGTACGACTAGGATGAAGTTTCCCAATTTAACAGCTTAAACAAAGTTCGGAGTTGTTATCCTAAAATAGTTATGAAAAGAATCACTTCTACCTCATCCAGTTTATCCAAATGAATGTACTTACACCTACATAAAAAATATTTTGTCATACAAAATTGACTTTATGAACAGAGTTTAAAAATAGATTTAATATTGCTACGCGTAGGATTTTGCATCTTTAGTTACTTCTTACTTCCCTCGAGGACAATTTTCTGCAATTAGGCCCGAATTTGCCGGTCCCGTTTTGCGTGGGGAGCTGACGTCGACCTCAGTTCTCGAACCAGCCCAGATCCTGCAGGAAGCTTAGAACGCTTTCTGGCGCCCTGCACGCTTTTGCTTTCCCAGAGGTTCTAGGATCCTTCTAGGATTTTGCGTCAAAAATAATTGAATTTATATTGCCTGAATTTTACGAGTAAAATCTAAGACAGTTGTTCAGTACTTATAATTTTCCCTTTTCCGCAGTATCGTTTCGCTCTGCTTTCAATAAATATAAGTATTATCATTCACTGTTTGCTCTCCACTCTGCGGTATCACCACACACATCGAGCGATGTATATAACATAAGATTACTAGTGTAGTGACGTCATACGGGGGCGACGGGTGTGACGATGACGTACGCAGCACTCGCGGGATCTTCATTTAACAATTGTGTATCAAATTGCGAAAATACAACATTTACTCTACTGTTTGACGTTCGTGAAGGTTTTATTTGAAGTTGAATTTGTAGTTTGTACAATTTTGCCTAAAATTTTGATAAACTGAAAAGTTAGCGGTTATCCGATATTTTTATAGTTCGTTCAAATGGTATGTAGACTGTCGGCGCGGCACAAAGGCGTTGTCGCTTTTATTTAACTCCTAATGTTTGTATTTAAGTTTATTCTGTTGTTTACTGAATTTAATAAAAAACTAACTGGTACTTTAATTAGTCAAACTAAATAATGTAATAAGTTTTGATTACTTTTAGTATTGAATCTTGAATGCTAAAAAATATATAAATTACTGATACTATACAATACAATACAATACAATACAATACAATACCCTTTATTGCACATAATAAAATACAGTATATAATTATCTTAAAAACTAGGAAATGCGCAAAAGGCGGCCTTATCGCTAAGCTACTATCTACTATTTCAATTTCTAGATATTTAAACTTCTTCATCATTATCATAATCATCATCCGAGTGTAAACTCGGTTGCATTCTCAGCGGTAAGGCTTTAAAGCCTGGGGTCCACTACCTAACGTAGGTGATTTGACGAGGTTACACTACTTTTTACACAGAGCGAATGTCATCTGACCTCCGCAACCCAAAGGGTGGACCAGAACCAACCTTTGGATAGTTTTAAGAAAACGCTAGATGACGTTTTCAAATTTCCAAAATATGGAATCATCTTTTTCGGATAATCACAATACGCTTCCCAGTAGGATTCGAACCCTCGACCTCCGGATCACATGGCGAACCCCTTGACCGCTGTACCAGGGAGGGAGTTAGTTAATCTTTTTACATAATACTCTCTTTGCAGCCAGTGGACATGTGCGTATTGGCTGACATCTGTAACCACACGTGGATCCCAGAATGCGGCTTTGAGAGGGACGAAAAGTACTACCGCCTGTTCTTAGACGAGTGCGATATGTTCGAGTACAACTGTGACTATAAGCTGTGTGCGTATCAAAGAACAACCAAACAATCTATCAGTAACTTTGTTTGCGTAGAAGTCAAAAATGGTTCTAATAGGTTTTATTTTATTAGTTTTGATTTAACATACCTATTAATATTATGCTAACATCGTGATCCGATCATTTACCGAGCGAATTGTTTTATTAAATCGATAGCAGAAAAAGTAACAAAATATTTAAATTATGTTATTTAATTTTCAGACTTTGAGATAAGAAACTACTCTGCGTGCTTCGACGGACTAGGTCCGTGTCCGCCAGTCAAGCCGTGTCCCCCGGCCCCTCCTTGCCCCAAAAAAAATTTATTGAGACACCGCCACATGCACATGGGAAACTTCGATCCTTTAGGTCATACAATTCCTACAGTACAACTCACACCGCCACCTGGTTTTCCCAAACACATGCTTCATGGGAAAAGAAGGTACACGCCTAACCAAAACAGACCAAAAAAATATCGACGATATGAAAACTCTGAATGTGAAAGCTGCCCCCCCTGTAGTGTAGCCTCATCGCATACCAGGACAGGAATGGAGCTGAAAACTGCACCGACGCGACTTACGCTCCCAATGAAACCTATGACAAGAATTAAAGGACTAACAACTACTTTTTGGAAGACTAAGATAATCAAAACTAGTACTTTTATCAAAAACGGTGTGAAGATGGTGAAGATAGTGAGGGGGTTCAACAGGGCGTATCTTAAAACTACCAGGACTATGAATCCGGACGATTCGGATTTTTTGGAATAGAATTATTGTGAAATACATGATTGTTGTTGCAAGGGAATTAGTTTTTTTTGACGTTGACGAATGGTGGGTGTAAAAAATCTATAATAAACTTAGTTTTTAATTACTTATACTACTCATTTATTTCTTATTCTTTCATCTAAGAACCACGTTCTTGTACTTTAGAATGTTTACTTTTATGTCCGAAAAATATTTTTTTTGTGATTTCATAAAAAAATATTCAAAACTAAAAACCGAATTCATACAGCGATGCACTTATGGTGGAACTGGGCACCTGGATCGACGGATCGAGGGCAGGTGAAGCAGGGGCTTTAACCGAATGGTGGCCCAGAGCAGGTGAAAGAAGCGTCAGACGTCCAGCAATGACATGGGGTGATGATATAGTCAAAGTTATAGGTCACATCTAGTGATGTGCGGCCGAGAAATTCGAAATTTCTTTCCTTAAAACATTCCGGAAATTTTCTACATTTCTCGAGAATTTGCTTTGAAAAATTACCTGAAGAAATTTCCCGGAAATTTACTAGACCGTTTCGGACATTTCTCGAAATGGTCAATGGCACATTACTAGTCGCACTTGGTTTAGAGCAGCACAGGACCGAGATGGGTGGCATCGACGAAGGGAGGCCTATGCTTAGCAGTGGCAGAAGAGGGGTTGAAATGTTGATCAACATCAAAGTATACTGTATATTTAGGTAACCTTGGGACGATCTGACAAGTATTTTCCAAATCACCTGATGCAGAACCATTATGGTCCAGACAAACTATAAAAAATATAATAATGATGCCTGCAAAAGTTGTTCAGCCGAACGTATAAGGTCCACGCGAACGACGTCGCGGGATTCGGTTATAGTTTAGCTGGATCATAATGTTTCTGCATCAGGTGATTTGAAAATACTTGTCAGGTCGTTCTATTGTTATGTCTGCCCTATTAAAATTTTGCCTTAACCTTTTGTATGTCATTGCGGAGATCTGCTAGAAAATGCGTCTGATATTCCGGCATACAAGGGGTTTAAATAACTATATTTTTGTTCGACTTAAAAAGCAGTTAAATCAGCGTATCGTTTTTACACGTTTTAGTTGTGAAATATGATTGTCGTTGGTGGAAGAAATTGCCTCAAAAATAATGTTAGTGATAAAACAAACGTTACGTGACGCAATTTTAAAGTATATCGTTTTGCATTTGTTTTTGTCTGTGTACCACAGTCAACAACGACCTCATTTTGGAGAAGTAAGCATTATCACAATTTTAATTTAATAATTAAATTCGTGAACGTTTTTTCCTCAGGCGTGTGTCTATGCGATGTGTTGACGACATAATCAAAGTCGCGGGTCACACCTGGATAAGAGCAGCACAGGACCGAGGTGGCGTCGACGAAGAGAGGCCTATGCTCAGCAGTGGGCGGAAGAAGGGCTGGGATGATAATGGTGGTAATTAAATTCTGAGAGAAAAATTGTTGAATGTTCCAGCTGGTTGATTGAATTGGCCTGAATGAGAATCTTAAGAAGAAAGTTTTTCTTTAGAAGAAAGTTAAATGTGGCCATTGGTTCTTAGAGTGTACCAATCAATGCCGACAGACGAAATCCCGGTGAACGCTATACCGACAGTTCACTAACTTTTTGTGCATGAGACCGACAGAAGACGAAATCTAAATAGTTAACCTTAAGCGTTGTCTATACCATCAGGGATACAGATGTAATTTTAATAGTAATTAATACCTTTATTTGAATAATTATCTTTGATAAAATTATATTAGGTATGTTGTTATGATCTTGGGATTAAATTAACTACTTACTTAGTCCTAAATTTACAAGTGGCAGATAGAAAAGGTCAACAACTAAGTTGGTTCACCTAAAACGATGGCATCACCGAATGCTTTTTAACCGATTTCCAAAAAGCAGGTGGTCAATACGTCGCGATGTTTTTTAATGTATGTTCACCGATTATTCAAAGACTCCGCTAGACCGAGTTGAAAAATATTGCTTTGTTTGAAAGTGTACTCTTGTCAGGTGGACCCATAGGAATTTTATCAATATCGCTTGTGTAATTTGAGGGTGAAGTTGTTTTTAGTTTTGGAAAATTAAGTTTTATTTTAGTCTGTGTGTTAGTAATATTGGCGGTACAATGTTTTCTTTTAGTTCAGCGATTCGTGTTACCAATCATACATGTGCAACCATACGGACATTGCCACATGTGGGAGCGACTCTAGGACCTTGCAAAACAGACTATTTCTGGACGAATGCGACATGTTTGAACACAATTGCAATGAGCGCAAAGGTAAGTATAACCATACCAGTGTTAGACTCTCTGTAGGCCCTGTAGCATGGCGTCGTTGATGAACCCAAATCAAGTTTATATTGCCCGAGGATCTATTAATCCAGCTCATTATTACGTAGGAGCGAGATAGTGATAGATGATAGCACTTGATAAACACTGTCGCTGTTGGCATGATACGGGGAGGGAGGGGCTTAGAGAAGAGGTCTCTTGAAGGAAGAAATAACATAATTTATAGGCCTGTGGTAGTTCAGCGAGGTAATTAAAGCCAATGATCTCATTATTGGAAGAGACCTTTAGCCCAGCAGTGGACAGAAATAAGTACAGGCTGAAGTTCGTCACGTAGTGTAGCTAAATCACTATATTAGGTCCGGTTTTTCATTCTTAATGACACAAAGCATAATTCCCTCGGCATACTATCCTTTGGTCTTTTAGTGAGAAGAAAATGCAGGAAGGCACACCCCATGCTTTGAAGCAGCATAGAGCTGAAGATGCAATCGGGAACGTGCTGAGATAAGAAGAATACCAGCCTAGTTTGCCCATCCATAGTAAGCTAGGTACAAACGTAGCCTATTTTTGGACTTAGATTAAACCATTGTAGTCTAGCGCAAGAAAAAAGTTTGAAAAGAAGTTTCCATCTGTGACCATTTTAAAATCTAAAGTGTATACTTTAAGAATTGTTAAAAATCGCAAAGTCATTATAAACAATAGTTAAATTATAAACCATCTGATTGATTAAGTATTTGTATTTCAGCATTTAAAGCAGTTGAGAAAACCAGATGCGAATCACACCGAAATGAAGAAAACTATGCAACACCAACTTTTACTTCGATTTCATCACCTACTACTTCACCAGATATATCAATTCAACCTACGAATTCTCCATCCTCTTGTACTTGTGACAAGATTACTGAAACCACAGAATCAAAAACATCTACTACTACTACTGCTACTACTATGCCTGAGACGACAACTCTTCCTACAACCAAAACGGTGGCTACCAATACAACCAAAAAGCGCCGTCACAAGGTGGCAAACGCCACTAATATGTATCGTTTGCTACCGTGGTGGCCAACACCATTAAATTTATTTCATGTAACCTACCCACCTAGATTACCCCCAGTGTGGCCACTTCAACTGAACCCGTTTTATCCACCAATTTGGTGGTCAGTAAAAACAAATACAACAACTACTCCAATAAAAGCGACTTTACCTACGACAACAGTAACCACTTCGGCACAATCTACTAATGCTTTAGAAAAACCTTCTACGACATCGACCAAGTCTACTACGTCTGAAACAACTGTGTCGTTGACAACGACAACAGAAAAAACGACAAGTACAACAAAAGAAACAACTACGGAAGAAACTACTATTGTATCAGAAACAACAAACACAACAGAAAATACATCTACTACTGAGACTGAGACTACTAGTACAAGTAGTACAACACAAAGTACAGTATCTTTGACCACAACGTCCACCACCCAAACTGAAGCCATTAAAAGCACTAAGCCATCAAATAAAAATTGTACATCAACATATCCCGATGATTGTGAATTACCAAGTACTTGGGAAACAACAGTAAAAGGAGAGAGAAAAGATTTCTTCCAACTAATGAAGAAAAAGTACGGCAGACGAGCAAGGTGGATGAAAGCCACAACGCATTTCCCAAAAGATAAAAAGAATTTAGAAGGTACTAAAAATGGGTTTTTGGTTGGGCATCATAATGAAAGACATAACCTATTGTCATAAAACACTTATGATGGCAGAGCCAAGCTTTGATTATATAGAAATATACATAAACATTTTAACTTCTAAAATTATTATTATTATTTAAACAATTTCATCACATGTAAAAACATGTGATGAAAAATTTTGTCACGAGTGGAATTCAAACCCACGACCCCTCAGTGCACTACCAATTGTGCTGCCATGACTTCGAATCACCCATATGATAATATAACGATAAAAGATATGACACATGTATACAGTACACACATTTGAAACATGGGTTATTTTTCACCTACCACTTTATTACCCACATTACGTTATTTTTACTATTTCATCATCATCATCATCATTTCAGCCGCATAACGTCCACTGCTGGACATAGGCCTCTCCCAAAAGATTTTTAAAATGGCCAATCTAGAGCAGCTTGCATCCAGCGCCTTCCAGCGACCTTGGACAGGTCGTCAGACCACCTTGTGGGTGGGTGTGATACGCTTCGCTTGCTACTATTTAGAAGAGTGGTACTTAACTTAATTCAATTCAGATGAATTGAAAGTTGATCAAAGTAAAGAAGGCTTTTTTTAAAATTGGATAATAATCAAAAATAAAAATCAATAATAGTTTCAATTTTAAATACGCTAAGTGACCGTTCATTTTGAATACAATACTTAATTCAAAGCCTTCTTCAGTTTCAATTTATCTAAATTGAATTAAGTTGAATACTACACTTCTAAATATATGGCAGTAATGAAGAATAACGCATGCTTCAAATGCGTGTGTACAATGTGGTGAGACAATTCGTCGGGGTCATTCGAAGTCACGGTAGTACAATTGGTGGTGCGGATTCCAATCGTGGCAAATATTTCGTTACATTTATTAAGTTGGATACAAGTATTTTAATGCTGTTAAAAATCAATAAGTTTACTTACATAGATGAATTTATACAGTTAACATACACCTGAATAGCTAAAAATGAAGACAACATTAATATTGCAACCCGAAGGTTAATAGTTTGTGTCTCGACGAAAAGGTTTAAATAAAGCACCTATTTAAATCATACCTATGAGTATAATTATTACCATCATTAGTAATTTAATAAACGGCATTATGCAAATCTTCTCACATACGTCCATTGTTAACATTTTGTATTATGTATTATTACATTTACATGCCTAATTGCCAAGATTGTGATCCGTCGTGGCATTCAAACCAGATAGTCCAGGAGCTATCGTTAGAGTAATGTCAAGGCTTACGCCATGGACGTATACAATATGTGACGAAAAGGTATCAACCTGAAGGGGGTGTGGCCAAGTGTGGCTTTAGTAGTACAGAGAGGGTCGTGCTCCTGCAGTGAAGACTAAAAAGACCTGATGATGTACTTATTAGGACTATGAAATTTATTTTTATTTGTGATCGGTCATAAATATGGAACTTACATAATTTAATTACATTCTAAATTGTTTTACAACAGATTCAAGTCAATATTCAACCTCCTAGTACACCAGCGGCATTGCCGCGCTATATTGTTATAACCATTTTTTGCACCAAAAATGCGTAGGAGCGGGAGTCTCTATTCTTTTATTTCTTGTGAGGGGTTAGAAGTTTAATCCTTCCCCATAGCCGACACAAATAAGCGAATTTCTTCCGGGTCTTCGCTCACTTACTTGTTGTTTTCTCTTAATTTTACATTCGCTATACTAAAAAATGTGCTTGAAATTTTAGGCTTCATCAATATCAACCTTTACTTAGACATACACGTACGTCATCGTATGTTCTTACGACTTCGCATGCACCTGAATTAGTCCATCTACAAAACTATAAATTGAATTCAGATGATATAAATCAAGAGTTCTACTACTAGCTTTCTTTCAAATAGGTGAGACACTCAAGAGCTTTTTTAAGAAGACGGCGAAAATTACATTCGATACCAGCTTAAACCCCTCCCTTGGGAGAACTATATCTACGTCCACATACACGCATTGTGTTCTTGATCTCTTGATAGCCAAATAACGAGATGCAAGAACTTGTAACTCACGTGACGGCATGATGTTGAAATCGTATGTTCTGCAGCATTATCGCAATTTGCTTTGAAACCGTATTCGCCCTTCAAGTTCGACATACTCGTAAGTGTGAAACGCAAATTGACGAATTTTGCAATATGTTTTATATAGGATTGACAAACGGTTTTTTCTAGAAGTATTATGTCCAAATAGGCTTTAAAATTCTCTAAAATGAGATTCCCAAAAGGCTCGATACAATATTTGGAAAAAAAAACTTAATAATTTTATCTACATTATCATCATATCAGCCACAGAAAGTCCATCGCTGGATCTTTTAAGAAGAGGTAATTGCCTAGTACTAGTATAGTGTATAAGTAAGAACAAAGTATCTATGTTAACAGTTCGAGCTAACTGGTAGTCATTTATTCGCTTAAATAGTACTTATCTAATTAATGAGTTTTTTACACTAACGTATAATTTTTCAAAGAATCTGACATTTTGTAAAATACCACAGCGTTGGCGTTGCGTAATTGTAGTGTTGTAATAAAAATGTGTAGGTGAGGTTATTCCACGAATCATTAATGGAGATAATTCCCTATAGATGTCTGGTAAGTGGGCGAATAAATATTCTTATACAGAATTTAATATTTATTCTCACGCGGTACTCACGCAAATATCGCTAAATACCTAATTAATAAGGAACTGTTTAATGCTTCTTCTTATTAACAAATGAAAGATGTATCAAGAATTCAAGATATACATGATGTAGAACATACGTTGTTTCATACTACAGATTAAGTATTAAATATTCACGTAAAAAGAAATGTTGCAATGAAATTCAAAGAAATATATACTCAACGTGGTTACCGATATGGTTTAATTTAGCTCTCATCAGAACTCAGCACCTTTTCGTTTAGATACCTAGAAGTCGATCGCAAGCCTATTTCATTCTTATTTAGTCTGGACAAACGATTCATGTCACTGAATTTCCCACACAGGAGTGTTTGCCGCGCGCATGATTATAATATTAGGTACATTTTCGATAGGTACCTAAACGGGGAGTGACACAAGCCTGCCCTTGGATCAATAAAAAAAATATCTTTTTAGGAAAGTTGTATTGTGGGAGCAGATCCAGCCAACACGGGGCTGGATCTGCCGTTAAAAACACTCCAGTGTCAGTGTATTTTGTTAGATTCTATAAAAGTCAAGAAGTGACTCATTTGAGTAAGTACTTATTATTTTTATAGCTTTACTTCAAAACACGGTACAGGTCAAAACAAAACAATATTTGGTACAAAATAGAAATAGCAATCCACAACTCTGAAGGACTTTGGGTGCAAGTTTGATACATGCTTATTATAAACTGAAAATTAATTGATTTGCATGTGATAAGTTCAAAAGTTTAAGAAAAATTTAAACAAAAAAAATATATAAATAATTTAACGCAAACTTAATAATATTATGCAACACATTAGTTTAAAGAAGCATGAATATCTGAATCATTCACGGAAGAATAATCTCTAATGGCATATCTTACGACACACTCTTGTGTAGCAATGGTAATCGCTGCTTTGCTCGGTCATATGTTGCTTAACATTCGTCTTGCAATGAACTTGACCATGTACGGCGTTTAAATGTCTATGATGCAATCGAGAGGATAATGAGACGAGTAGGAAACGTAAAGACGTTTGGTAACCACGTGACGTAATATTTCTTTAGTCCTTTGTGTTTACGAGTAGTTCTGGTAAAAAAATTGGTAAAGCGGATACCGATATCGCAGAATTAATATACGAGTAAGTATTACATACAGAATGGAGTCTCCTTAGGTCCCGAGCAGTATGTGTCCCCGTTCCCGGTTCTCACCTTGTTGGGGCGGCCAGGCGTCCGCCGACGGGGGTTGTTAAATGGCCACAAGGCGAGAACGGGGGAGAGGTGTGAGAACGGGTGATAAAACGGGGACGCATACTGCGCGGGACCTTTGGAGATCCCGTTCTGTAATATATTTATTCTGTGCCGATATTGCATTTGGGTTGGAATCCAAGAATTGTCCGCGACAGTCATTTATTTAAATCAACAAGTTTATTTTCCAGGCAAATTAAAATTCCGGAGTTTCAAGCGTTCACTTCCAATAACTTTTAAACGGCTGAACCGATTGTCATCAAACTTGCTTTTACCTAAAAAACCGAATTGAAATAGGTTCATCTGTTCGAGAGCTAGAGAGACTTGACTATACCGTGTATTCATAAACCGTATCATTACTAGGTAGGTACGGTATGCTATTGACATCTAAGTTTGATTTTGTGATCGCATACTATGTACACATGCTATAAGTATAACTAAGAATCAGTGACGTGCACAAATTTTATTGACAGGTAGGCACTAATCTATATCTATCTATACATATAATAAAACAGTAAAAAAAGTGTGTCTGTACATTAAATACATTTCCAAAAAAATATTAAGAATTTAAAAAAAAAGTCTGTCTGTTTGTCTGTTTGTACCGCTTATCTCCGGAAATACTGGACGGATTCGAATAAAACTTTTTTTGTTATATAGCTATTAAGCCTGGGCAACATATAGGGTATAAATGATTTTGGAAAATAGAACGCCTGATGCAGAACCGTAATGGTCCAGCTAAACTATAAGAGATATAAAAATGTCGCCTTAGTAAAAGTTGTTCAACCTGATGAGCATTTTCCAGAGACATAAAGTTCACGCGAACGAAGTCGCGGGCTTCGGCTAATCTTATCTAAATTACGAGAACGGCTGCGTATCAAGCAAAATACATTTTTCGCTAGTATCCGATATTATATTATGGTGGCACAGCAC
The DNA here is from genome assembly GCA_963555685.1 of Acrobasis consociella. Taxonomy (NCBI): domain Eukaryota; kingdom Metazoa; phylum Arthropoda; class Insecta; order Lepidoptera; family Pyralidae; genus Acrobasis; species Acrobasis consociella. The sequence goes on along the minus strand of OY743124.1, from coordinate 5,762,476 downwards.
AGGGTACACAATTGGGTACTTTCCTAAGTTAAAAATAAATTACTTTGTACTAATAACAAAATAAAACCGATATTATTGCAGAAAAACTGATAATAAGAGCGCTATTTGACTTCAAAAAACTATGACGACATCTGCCTGTATTTCATACAAAATCCCATTGAAACTGTTTGTTTTGACGTTCAGAAAAAGTATCTGATTTGACTTGTTTGAAAATAGCGTGTTTCTATGCTAAGACTGAGTTGAGTACCTGTCTGTTTTCACAAATGTAATAAGTCTCATTACATTGCCCTTTATTTTTAACCAGTAAATGTCGAGGGACAATTGAAATGTCCTTCAAAGCATCTCGGGACATTTGAAACACTCCGTCGAATTGATTCCACATTAGTATGGAAATTGGGACTGAAGGACCGATCCAGAGGGCCTTAACTTATGTAAATTGCTGTGGCCTTCTTTCTGTACAGGGTTTGTCCACTCCTTTTCTCTCACCATATATAATTGGGTTGTCAAGTAATTTTTAAAAAGATCTGATTCTCAATCCTTTTTAGAGAAGTAGCCTCTAGGAGAAGCTTTCACTAATCAGATTTTAAAATAAGGTCTTACTTAATTAGATTTTTGCAAAAATCCCATTGACCTTTATTTTCAAGCAAGGTCAAGCTTATTTCAGAAAGTGATGACACAATAAACATGGCGAAACTATAAGGGTTCCTTGTTTACTACGGAACCCTCAAAAGGAGGAGGTTATCAATTTGACTGTATATTTTTTTGTACGTATGTTACGCGATATCTTCGTCAACCTTGGACCGATTTTGAAAGCCTACCAAGTTTGTTGCATATTAATTTGGTGAAGACATGATGAAGAATTTTGGAGATATAGAAGAAACTCCTGAAAGAAAATGAAGTCGGTTGTTTTTTCTTGTTAAAAATGTAATTATGTTACATCTGATGACCAAATTTCATTCACCTAATATTTTCACCCACTAAATAATTTCCAATTATTTATTGTAAACAAACTTAAACAGAATACCGTAAAATACTTTTTTGTTAAAACTTTTAACAAACTTAGAGCCATATTTACTGCACGTTTTATATTACTATTTTCTAATATGTTCTGTGCACAGATTAACATATTATGTTTCAGTGTTATTCAAGTTACTCGTACAAAATTTTTTTACTGACTTCCAATCCAAACAGGAGGAGGTTATAAATTCGGCACGATCTTTTTTCAAAATCTTTTTTCTTTTTTTGTATGTTAACCGAATATTTGAATACGCCTCGACCGATTTGGGAAATTCTTTTTTTGTTCGAAACCAAGTTGGTTACTCATCAGGTGGTCCTACAGAAATTTCATCAAAATCATTTATGTAGTTTGGGGGTGAAATTGGTTTGTATTTTGAAAAAAATATTTAATTGGTATATGGTCATAGAGCGAATGGAAGACTCTTTTATAACCCGAAATCTAAATTATCATAAAGTTCTAATCCCAAAATGTAGAATTACCCAAAAATAAATACCAAAGGTCACATTATCCGAGTGGAAACACTCGAGTGCGCTAGACAAATGATAAACAAATATTGCGTAAGGGAAAACTTTACGTTCCGGCAGATTGTCGACTATGGTATGTCACCTTGGACACAGAATAGATAATTCCTCACACCTTGGCCTGCAATGGCAGTACCTACAAATTCACTTGAACGTAGGCGCCATTACTTAATCAAATGAAGCGATGTTTATTCTAATGTACCAGCTCTTTTATATTATATGCTGAGGCTTTTTTTATTTTGCACGGCCTTCGGTATCCTTGGTGACCAATACAATATGTAAAAAAAAAACTTGAGAGGTGTCAAGGGACACCCGGATAGAACGAAGTTCCTTTCGATTAAGTAAGAGAAGATAGAGACAGACAGAGAAACACGCGCATGCCGCACGGCTTACAACTATACCAAAAAGTGTCGTTACAACTTTTGGTCTTAATTTTTTCCGTCTAGCCTCCTTTCGCAACGCGCGATAAGGAACTTCGTTCCAAAAAAACCCTGTCCGATCCTTTACGTAATGTTGGGTAGCTTGTGTAGGTTCTATTTATCAGTTCATACATTTTGGAACAGTAGGTATTTCATTTTGTATGGAGATGCATATTTTTTTGCGATTTCAGGGATGGGAGAAACCGATAAATATTTACTATACAAGCTACGGACAGGGTTTTTTTTACATATTGTTGCATTTCGAGAAATAAGTTTGAAAGTGGTCGTAGGGTTCTTGCTAAGTGAAACTATTGTCGTTAAATATCCATAATAGTTACATAAAAGTAGACAAGTTTATTTTCCAGGCAAATAAAAAAACCCCGACTTTCAAGAAAGCCATTTTGTAATGAGTAGCGGAATTACATATTCCAATTGATACCCGTACCGCCATTTATTATTTGCAACAAAACGTACTTTCAAGTGTGAACCTCCAATAACTATGGAACGGCTGAACCGATTTTTATCAAAGATAGCTAAAGAGCCAGAGGAGTGGACGACCAAATATGGCTCTAGTAGTATAGAGAGGGTCGTGCTCCTGCAGTGGAGACTAAAAAGATCTGATGATGGTAGCTAAAACCATCGCAAGGGCATCGCAAATAAACCGCATCGAAATCAGTCCATCGGTTCGAGAGCTACAATGACACAGACAGACAGATGGACAGACGACAGACAGACACCAGAAGGAGCGGACGTAAAATGCTTTTATGTTAATGATAATGTTACATTTATGCTTAATTTGATCGTCATGTTTCACGTTAGCATAGAAGTAAACCAAAACTCCGTGGATTTTATTTAGGTCTGAAACTGTCAATTATTCGATATCGGGCGCCGCCGACAAAGTGAGATGAACGGATATGAAATCAGCGCGTTGAAAGGTTCCATTCAATTTATTTTGGGAGAAAATATTTTTATCTAAATAAAAGTGAGATGATTTCGTTTTGTGAGGAGGTATAAAATATTACTTAAATAGTCTCTTTATTAATAACTTAAATAATACAAATACATATATTATATATTGAGATTAAACTAAATAACTAAATATAACTAAGTATTGATAAAAACTAAACTAGATATAAATACAATTTTAAAAAAAATTACTTAAATGCGTACTAGTTGATGCCCGCGGCGTTGCCCTTTTAAGAATCTTGGGGACTAATATTTTCCCGGGACAAAAAGTATCCTATGTGATAATCAAGGTAATTAGCTAACTACATGCCACACAATTCAGCCGTTTTGTCGTGAAAGGGAAGCAAACATATATCCACATATAAATAAAATTTTCGTACTTATATTAAAAGGTAGTAAATAGGATTGTGTGGGATTGCAGTCAAAGAAAACATGAAAACGACTTTTAAGATTTTGTTTATTAATTATTCTCCCCCTAGTAGGACTACAGATTTCAATAAGACGCCACACTTCTAGTTTCAGTATATTTTGTTAGACCTTATACAATGTGGAAGGGACATACCCGTAATAAATCGAACTAAAGGCTATACTTGATCACTATATTAAAATAATAATAACAGACAAGAAACAAAAAAAAATCTACATACCCGGTGGCCGCACACTTTGGTATGGAAATGAATTTTTGTCTGTTATTTTTACTACATTAATATAGCCTGTGGTTAGGTTATCATTTAGGAATTTGAAAAATCCTGGCAAAAAGCCTGACATTTCCATAAAAGTCCGGACTTTTTTGGAAAAATAAAAAATTAATACATTTACCGAAAACTACTTTTACGTAAGATAATAGTAATAAATTAAAACTATTTTTGTTTTGATTGAAGAAATTATGTTTGAACTATTTGATTGTTTGCAAATTTCACAGTAGAAGATTTATTGTTAAAAAAATTGGTTGTTTGTAAAGTAGGTTTACGATCGAGATGTTTACGTGATAACGTCGTTTCACGGAATGACTGGCAGCGCTCGAGATGAGACGGGAGATCGGTCCTTCTCTCTCTCGTTATACCTGCGATCGCGCTCGTGAGGTTTTGGTGTGACACAAGTTTCTGAACATGTCACCCGACTGAAACGATTTTAAAGACGTTATCACGTCAAAAGATTTTATATTTTGTTTTTTGATAAATGAGAAGTTCTTTGTTGATTAAAGACTGATTTGATATGTAAAAAAAAACGTTGTATTACTTATATCCCATAAATCCGGACAAATTAAAGGGTCGGACAAGAGTATAAAAGTCCGGACATGTCCGGACTAATCCAGACGGATAGTACCCCCTACCCATGGTTCGAATGTCCCTTCCACGTTGTACATGCAGGCTTTGTCAGCTGGTTACGTTGCAACGAAGGTCGCCCTGCCCTATTGAGGACAACGCACTGAGACGCAATTTTTATTTATTTATAGCTTGCCAACCACAACCAACTATGTTTGTTTTATTTACTCGTAAAAAATAGATTTCTTTGATGTTAATATTACAAGGGAGGAAAATACATTGGTGATTTGTTGTTTATTAATTACTTTAAACCTAAAATACATCACAGGTTTGCTCTAGTTTCAAAAACGATACTTCCTTTTACACCTCGATTTCTGTTGAATTCATAACACTGTGTCAAAGATAATATAATTACTAACGTAACAGATACCCAACGCCATACAAACGATTGGAGAGGCCGTAAGCACGCAAAACGGGAGTTGCGGAGCGGCCTCTCAGAGATGGCAGCACACACGACTAGCCAAAAAGTTGACGAAGGAAGTGTTGAATATACTTTTAAAAAATATATTGCATTTCATATAAGTCTTATTTAACTAATTAGAGTACTACTTTATTTAAATACTAGTTATAAAAGATTTTTGTGTTTTAATTTTTACATTAAAGCGCCATCTAGTTACAAGGAAAAGAAATAATAATGTTTATATGACGATGGGTAGGCATGACTGTGTGAACAAGTGGTGGGTTCCCACATGAAATGAGTATAGTAGAGATCGTAGAGCAAAATACTAAATAGAAGAAGATAATAAATTTATTTATTATGCAATAGAACTGATTAATTCCAAGTACTTAGATGTTATCATGTATCAGAAGTAAAAGTGGAATGAGTCAGAATGATGAAGAAGGAATGTGACTGGAATTTAAAAATTGAATTTAGAAATTAAATTTGAAGATTGATATGATAGAAAGGAGGTGGGCAAGCATATGAAGGATGGAGCTTATTGCAACATCTTTACAACACTATTATGTTTACCCTAATTTTTATTTTTTGGCTGTGTCTTTTTTTATATTGCGATAGAATATTCTTATTATATATTATTATAATTGTGAAAGTTGTTCAGTGTCATTAATGTAAGTGTACATACATCTTATAATAGTTTCAGTATATTTTGTAGCAATTAATTTAAATGCTATAATGCCTTAATAATGCTTAATTTTGGTAGGTTAATGTATCTGAATAAGTAAAATGAAAAAATATCCAGATCATCAAAAAAATATATACTTACATATATGTTACTTATAAATTAAGTACCTATCACAGTAATACTGGCGATGAAGTTAATAGGCAGAGTAACGACGTCAATAAACCGACGACCCATGTTATGACATACTAAATTGCAAAATATCTCAGTAGCTAAAGGTGACTTTTTGGAATTAAAGATGGGTTAAGACTCCGTGTTTCTCCCGGCGAAGAATAGGAACGTTCTATGTGGATGTAGAGGCCTATGTCCAGCAGTGGACGCTATGCGGCTGAAATGATGATGATGATGATGATGATGATGATGATGATGATGATGATGATGTGGATGTAGATGTACGAACGATATATTTTCATTATTGCTGACTGTACAAAATTCTCCAGGTTATGCCCAGGCAACCCTGTATACATTAGGACATATCTTTTTAATATGCAACACATATATGTCACATTTTGTTACTCGATGAGGTAGTGTTACGAACGGCCCCCCCTTAGTCTAATAGACATCATACTAATATTATACAGGCGAAAGTTTGTGTGTGTGTGAGGGTGTGAGGGTGTGTGTGTATGTGTATGTATGATTGTTACTAATTCACGCGCAAACGGCTGGATCAATTTTGATAAAATTTGGTATGCAGGTAGCTGAACTCATAGGTTACTTTTTAAGCAACACCGTAGGGCGCAGCTAGTTTGTTTATAAAGATGTATCGTTAACTTACCACAAAATAAATTCATTAGTATATACGGTTACATAACTACGTAATATAGGTTCGCTACTTTTGTGTTTTAAGAAATTATCCGTTCTACAACTCTCCAAAGTTTAATAAAAAAAGTTTCGTGGTCAGTAAGAAAAAAAAAAATTATTTGTTAATTTTAAGCCAAGTAGGTTATTATTTCGTTAGAATCTTTTTTTAAATTTATGCTCACCGCTTATTCGAAGACACCTGGACCGATTTGGCCTTTTTTTGGTTTGAAAGGGCCATGTCAGGTGGTCCTATAGTTTATCAAACTCGGTTGCAAAGTTTGGGGGTGAAGTCAGGTTTTAGTTTCAAAATTTTATCTTATTTGAAGTCTACTCAAAATAGCTCTTTAGTTAATACCTATATCTATTTAAACCTAGAGAAGTCTTGACTCAAACTTGCGAAATCCAGCCAAGGATTCGAAAGGATTGTTTAGGAGTTACTGACTGACTACTAAATAATGGCTCTTGTAGACTAACATACGACATTGAAGGGCTATTTGCATACCTGAGCACTAATATGTCAATACGTTTCTTAAAACTAGAATAAAATATCTAGTTTTTCCTTTTCTATACTTGTTATTGATTTTTTGTTATTCACAAATAATTTCAGCTACTGGCCAAAATGTTTCGACCTTATCCAGACATCATAGCTTGACGACTGCCATGCAACGATGACAGCCGGGGCCAACAACGACTTAGCACTGCTTCCGAAGCCTGAGGATGGAGAAACCTGCATAACACGTGAAAGTGCTAGCAATCCATACTCCAAACGAACCACCGAGCTCCTCTTTGTTTTGCTAATATTTTTTGTATTGCTAGTCAATGAGCGAAATGTAGTCGAATCTTAGCATAAGCCTTTCTTCCGGAATGTACTTATTATTATCATCATCATATCAGTTACATGAAGTCCACTGCTGGACATAGGCCTCCTCTAAAGGTTTCCAAAACGACCGATTAGGAGCGGTCTACACCAGCGATTTCCTGCAACCTCTCTTAGGTCATCCTATCACCTTGCAGGTGGGTGTCCTATGCTGCACTTGCCGGTACGTGGCCACCATTCGAGAACCTCTCTGCCCCATTGGTTCTACGTGCTATGTGCCCCACATTGCCACTTCAAAGAGCTAATCCACTGGGCTATATTATATCAGTGACCTTAGTTCTTTTACTAATCTCCTCATTTCTAATTCGATCACGTAGAGAAACACCGAGCATAGTTCTTTTCATAGCTCGTTGGGTGACCTTGAGCCTTCTTAAGAGAACTGTAGATTAGCTTCCTAAAACGGTATATTTTATTGAATACTAGCTGATGCCCGCGACTTCGTTCGCGTGGACTTTATGACCCCGGCGTCTCTGCATCAGTCCAGTGCAATAAAATAATATTGCAACTATAAATTGAGATGTAAGCTAATCTTTCAACTTGGATTAAATAATTGCACACGGTGTGCAAATCAAATTTAAAATCGGTTCAGTAGTTTAGGAGTCCATCGCGGACAAACAACGTGACACGTAATTTTTATATATAAAGATTATTATGCAATCCCTTTCTCATACAAAACTTTCATTAAAAATTGTGAACCAGTTTCGCTAAATTGCGTCCTGACCCGGTTTTCCAAGAAGTCTCTTGTCATTAAAGTCACGTGGTCGTGATGTAAAAAACGATTACAAAAAGACACTTGTACGGAATAATAAGCTTTCAAGGAATTTTGTATGGAGTGGGTTAATTATGTTTTCTTCTTTTAATGTTTCGCAGTTTGTCCATCTTGTTTTAAAAACTGGAAATAATTATAGTTTCAATTTTTATTTAACTAGCAATGTGCTATTAATATTTGCTTGGGACCGTTGCTATAAATTTTTAGAGGCTGTATAAAACAAAACATATTTAAACTATTTTAGAGATAGGTAGGTATTCAGTATAATGGCTATACTATTATACTGAATAATGATTCCCAGGGACATATACCGGAATATAAAATCAATTTTTTGCTTTTAATTGGATTTCGGATCAGCTTTCGGATATTCATCGGTCGATTTGTATGGATGACTAAAATTTTGATGTCATATTTCGCGATATGTTCACAGGGTAAATGTTCAGTATTATGGACTGAATCCAGCTTTAAAAATAGTTTTAGTTTATTTTGTTGGACCCGGTATACTCGTAGCTAGTACCGTTATGACCTCTGTGGCCTAGTGATCACCATGCCAGGCTGCCACTCCGGAGATCCCAGGTTCGATTCACGGTCAGGTCAAGATGGCAAATGATCTTTTTCAGATTGATCTGGATCTTAGTTGTTTATCTACCTATATATATGTATTTGTTATAAAATATAGTATCGTTGAGTTAGTATCCCACCACACAAGTCTTGAATTTTCTTTAGGGCTAGTTCAATCTATGTGATTTGTTTTTGACCACGTAGGCGCAACAGCTAGTTATTTATGAACAAAAGAAGGGCAATTTGTCTGTTCTCGACTAAAATTGCTCTCAAACGACCTCGGACCAGATTCCCCGTTGTTGTTAGGTGACTTCTGATAGAAATAAGGTTATACAGTATACAAAGGTACCTAATTAATATTGTCTTGTAGACTAATTGATGTATCACTGGACGAAGGTTAAGTGAGAACAAAATGATCATTTTTAGCGTTCCGTACCCAAAAACTGGACTGACATTGTAACACTAATGTAAATGACTAATGCAAATATAAATGGCGCTTAGGCCAAATCTTTTCATTAACAAAAATGGTTCTTGCTAAGCCCCGTGATAAGTTTAAAGACCAATACTTATGTCAAAGACAGTGTGTTATTACTGTTTATAATATTAAATTGTCTGTACAATAAGCAATTACAATTTTTTTTTGGCTAAAAATGTTTTTCTCTACAATGTCATTTGACTTGAATTCGGTCCCGTGACGATGAGCAAGGGTGCCACAGGATTTCCTGTCCATCAGTCCATTTGTCAGCGGTCTGATCTCATAAACCGTAATGTAGAAATGTGGAATTACTGCGCATTGAATAATAAATGTAAGGGACCATGTGATTAAATAGACATTATAATAAACGACCGCGCAGTTTGAAAAATGCCTAAAATGAAAGTATAGTGTGATAAAAACTAAACTTAAATTTGTAAAATCTTGTATGGAACCCTTCGTGTTTAAATTTGATAAGCATTTGGTAGGTAATATTATCTATACATATAATTAAATATATTAATTATAAAAATATAATTGAATTATACATTGAATATATTTCCAAAAAATATATTTGAGGCGATTAGTCATAGAGTATGAATTTTAAAAAATGACTGTTTGTCTGTGTGTCTGTTTGTTTGTTTGTACACGCTAATCTCCGGAAATACTGGACAGATTCAAATGAAACTTTCTTGTCATATACCTGTTAAGCCTGGGCAACATTTAGGGTATAAGGGTATAATTGATTTTGGAAAGTGGAACACCCGATCCAATCCCATGATGGTCCAGCTAAACTATAAGAAATTTAAAAATGAAGCTTTAGCAAAAGTTGTTCAGCCTGATGAGCATTTTCTGGAGTCATAAAGTCCACGCAAACGAAGTCGCGGGCTTAGGCTAGTTCTTAATAACTGTTTAGTCTCATATTATATAGTCCATGCATATAAATATGTTTTTTTCTGTCACCGGAAATTTTAAAAGTATCTATTATCTAAAGATTAGATAAACTTTAGACAGGAAGTCCGTCAGAGTATAAGCGGAAACCACTTGAGCATTACTTCAGAAACAAGCATAATTTTCAAATCTAGCTAAGCACACTGTATCAATCAGTCAGGAATTAGATCACGTTGAGTAGATCACCTCGTCTCCTTCCGGTTTCCGGTACTTCCGCCCCGGTTGAACTTTTGTAATAAATTGACATGTTTACACTGAAGTTACGTACAGTCCACAGCTGGGAAAGTTATCCTTCAAGTAATTTTAAGTAGCGGTGACAGTGGCGAAGTCGCAATGTGTTTTGGCGGCTTGATGTGCTGTTGACTGTACCTACCTGTGACACGATTTAAATTAAATAACTTTAACATTTGAGTGAAGCTGTAATTTTGAGATAATGTATTTATTTTTTTGCTGTTCTAGGAGGAAAAATACTTCAAATGTACCAACATTAGAAGTATTTTTTCTCCTACGTGACGGTGCTTGACGATGGACGAAGAAGCTAGTGCTTCTTTTCGTCCACCGTCAAGGTAAAAGTGGCCTTTGGGTCTAGAGGGCCTGGGCTCTGTCTGCTCTTAGTCGAAAATGCACTGTCTGCTCATCATCAGGTCTAATCTCCACTACAGGAGGACCAACCTCTTTGTACTACCAGAGCCATAATTGGCCAAAGCAGCCAGAGGATTTGGCCTACACTCTCCACGCTGGCCAGACCGGTTTCAGAGGTTGACTGTTTGTTTGATTTAGGATAAAGATGAGACAGTAAATTATACAGTATAAATGTATCTGAGTATACTAGAAAACTGATTTGAAATGAATGACTTTTCATTTGAATTTTAAGACCCTAATGGACTGCTACCATACTCTAGTGACAACCTATTAAATTTCTCAAGACCTCCTAATTACTAATTCGAACTACAAACCTTTGGTCTATTTTTTTTAATAAGAAAACATAAAGAATTACAATTGAAGTTAAAACTGAATATATCATCATCTGCTTCACCTTGTCCCATTATCTGGGGTCCGCGCAATATGTCTCTATTTTTCGTCATACTAACATTTACTCCCACTACCCCATAACTTGCCTTACGCATTCCGTCCATTTCTTTTTCGATCTTCCCCTTCCCCTATTTCCATTTATCCTATTATTTGAAGTTAAAATTAAACTAAGAACTAAAAATTAGTAACTCTCCGTGATTGTATTGTTTATTCTATCTTAATTTCAAACGTTATACACTTGCGTTACCTTTGAATAAGTTAAATGGTCTTAGAATAAAGAATGTAGACCTACAAAGGTCTAGTGTTAAGGATTTCTGAGCCACGTTTAGACTAGGAACCAAGCAAGGCGACCGACATAGCTTTTTTATTATTGAAGCGCGAACTATTTACACAAATAAGTGTGTAGCAATTGTAACTCTTCAAGGTGCGAGTAAATCGATTAGCGGCTATGTTTGCTTCTGTCGAAATGAAAAATAATTGCTTAAATTTTTTAATGCTCATTGATCCCTAAATATTTTGTAATGTTTTTAAAATAGTATTTTACTCGTATATTACATACTAAGTATGAGAGTCGTTTCTTCCAAGATGGTTAGGGAAGAAGAAAGATTAAGAAATTACCAGCTGCTTTTCTTTTCCTGCGCAGATCGTAAAATCTGGAGAATAAGAGGAAATGTGAATTATGTTATACCCTATTTTGCTTTCTTTTTCTACCTTCTCACCCACCTTTACTTGATTATTAAGATCTTGCGACCCTGTGACGTTAAGTAGGAGTAGATAGAGTAAGGCTAAAAATATAATGCAAAATGTATGATATTTTTAGTGTTAAAATAAACTTAAAGGATTCCCGCACAAAAAAGTGAATTAATGCGTGGATCAGCGAGAAACTTGTCCCGGAAGCTCGGCAGAAGGTTACTTGATTCCATAGCCTATAAATTCGTAGCATTGTGTGCGCCCGCGCAGTTACCCGACGACCGCGCGCCGCTGTCGTATTCTGTGACCGTGAATTTTAAACGTAAGTGACGTATCCAGTGAGTGCTGTCGCGTCTTTGTTTGGAAAAAAGTTGTTTGTGGTTATGAAATTGGAATGTGTCAAATGACAGGGTTCCACAATTAAATTTTGTTGTGTTTTCTTTTTTGAGTGACGTGTTGGTGGCCAGTGATTTATTGGAAATCGCCAAAGATTTTCTAATAGAGCGATTTTAAGAAAAAATACACACTGTTTCTGACACGGAAGTATAGACAAACATACAATTTCATGGTTTTATGTTGTCTATTCAAAGCTATGGACGATATTTAATTAATGTGATAAAAGAAGAGAAAATATTTTAAAGATGTAATTAGACTATGTATGTTTCTTACATTTATGCCCATTATTTATTTGATTGTTGTACAAAATAACTTTCACATTATTTTTGAACTACTGAACTTGATCTACAAAGCAACAAGTCACCCGGAAAACTGTTGCAATAGATTATTAGAAAATAAATACCTTAGTTACGCTCTTGTGAAATGTTACCTTCAACTTTTGCAATTACTAAGTATCTAAATGATTATGTTTGAAGCTTTGTTTAGTACATTACTACATATTCCATAAGCACTATAGATACTAACATAACTACACTATATATTTATTGCTTAGTAATAAACATAATATAACAATATAATATTAACTAAATAAATACAACCTAAAATTAAAACTAATTAAAAATAACTTTACGTCTCCACAGCAAAAGGCACAAATAGGTATATAACATAACTTCATCTATACATACAATAAAACAGTAAAAAAAGTGTCTGTACATTAAATATATTTCCAAAAAAATATTGGGGGCGATGCAGGCATAGTAATGGAGTAAGAATTAAAAAAAAGGTCTGTCTGTCTGTTTCTCTGTTTGTCTGCTTGTGCACGCCAATCTTCGGAAATACTGGACGGATTCTAATGGAACATTTTTTTTATATAGCTGTTAAGCCTGGGCAACATATAGGGTATAAATGACGAAAATGGAACACCTATAGTGATCCAGCTAAACTAGAAGAGATATAAAAATGGCGCCTTAGTAAAAGTTGTTCATCCTAATAAGCTTTTTCCAGAGACATAAAGTTCACGCGAGCGAAGTAGCGGGCTTCGGCTAGTAATCAATACACGCACATAATCATTAGCCTTATATCTCTTTATTTAATTTTGTCTGAATAGAGTAATGGTATGAGTAATATCGATAAGTAACAAAACAAGTTTGCGATTACTCAATAATTACTAAACGAGTTTATTTAACAAAGCAAAGTACTTAATTGTCTAATTTCTAATTTAATTGCTAGGAAAATACCTAAATGATGTCTAAATATTATTGTATCAATTTGCTAAATTAAGATTTATGCAGTGTGTGGAGTTAGCTGTACATATATAACGTGGAAGTGACACTATAGTAGGCACTATAGTATAATAAAATTGGAATAACATTCAAAAAACTTTTAAAAAATCGGATTTTCCATACAAAATTGTGCAGCCGCCCGGTGATAGCTTGCCACTTTTTAGGGTTCTGTAGTAAATAAGGAACCCTTATAGTTTCGCCATGTTTGTCTGTCTGCCTGTCCGCGGTTTTATTAAGAGACCATTAATGTTATAAAGCTGTAATTTGGCATGGGTATGTATATGAATCATGTCGAAAAATAGATAATTTGGTTAACTATTAAGCACCTATTTATTTTATATATTTGGAAGGAGAATCAGGCACTGACTTCCCCCCTATTAATATATAAAATATTTAATGTGTACAGCTTAATGTAGCCTGTTAGCTAGCATACGATATCTAGCATTTTTCTTCTATTTGTATTTTTTCTAACACAAGTAAATGTAACAATTATTTTTAATGCAGATTTATTTTAGTTGTATAAATGAACCTTCATAAATTTTATTTTTTAATTCAATTTGTTTCTATGTTTCGGCGTTAAGGTTTTAAATTTTAGTGAGAAAAAAGCAACTTGACTTTAGTAAATGCTCTATCCATTATATAGTTGTTCAGCCTAATTTACCATTACCACAAAAAGGGAACAGCTATCAAATAAATCTTAAATCAATCTATCCAAAGCTTATTATGCTGTACCCGCTACACGTAACCGATAAGTATTTTTTCTATTAGATGCCCACAGGCCCCAACGAATCTTCATTCTTATGAGAAATATCTATTTTCAGACAAAATGCGTCTCTTCATTGCTGCAGCCATCTTAGCGGTTGCCCAGGCCAGGCCAGGGCTCATATACACTCAACCCCTCCAGCCTATCGGGGTCGAGTACACCCACAGTGCCCTCCCCGCCGTGCACCCTCATCCTGCAGTGGAACTGAACGCAGCAAGCGAGGCCCTACTCCCAAGGGATCTGCTCAAATCCAGCGATTTTTACGATAATCCTAACATCGCTGCTGGCTTGGCAAAGGAATCTTGGTTTACCAACAAGGAAATGCAAGTAGTGGAACGCGAAGCTGAGAAAATTCCTCGCGAAAGAATCTACCATATTGTGAAGAGCGCCGGATTTTTGGACCGCCATTAAATATTTTTTTTAATACTAGGTATATATTTTTAAAGCAAAAATAACTTTTGAAAAATGACACTTACTATTATTCAAACTGTAACTTTTAGCATTATATTTATTTGTAAATTACTTTGTAATTATTACTATAGTTTAATAGTAACATGGCATTTGATTGCGCGCATGCGTGTGTTTGTGCCTGTTCTTTTTAAATACTATTTCCTTTGCTGGACTCCACTTTGTAACATATTAAGGATATTGTACGAAGAATATTGTTTATTTGAGAGTAAAATTATGAATGTGTAGTTAATAGTTTTTTTTGTAACCAATTATAGATTAAATGTTGAATATCGTAATAAGTAGGCTGTAAGTGTGTTCGCATTTTGTGTTGTGTAAAGTATGTTTGTCGTCACCCTGTATAAAAAATAAGTTTAGGTTATTTAAAGTGAATCTTCTAAGTCATAAGTTCGTACCACATCTAAGTTTATTTAATATTCATTATGCATAAATATGCATGAAATGTATTTATGTAAATAGTAGTGGATTATGCGCGTAATTCCAATCTAAGACCGGTTAGACTAAGTTATTATTAAATTAAGAAAATATTTAAACTTTAAATTAAGTTGTAATTAAGTATTGTAATTAACTGTGTAAACTGTGATCTCGGACAATAAGTGCTGTAGCAAGTTATTGTTCAATTGTTATAAATAAAAACAATTGTTTTGATAAGCGTTGCCTTTTCATTCTTTAATTACCTTGAGTTTTTTTATAAAAAGTATTTCGATGAATTGTGTCTTTAGAGACATGTTGTTGTGTCGTTTTACGAGGAAGTGCAGATAACATATAGATAAGCACAAATATTATCACATCTCCATCCCTAACAAGGCAGACAGAACGTTTTGAGCCCAGGGTCACAAGAACCAATTTTTTCTTTTCTATGTATAAGGTGTAACAAAATATACTGAAACTATTTTAAGGGTGAATTCAGTCCGCGATACTGAACAAATTTCCCCAAGAAACATATGTCAAAATATGAAAAATAATGTTTGGCTTTCTATACAAATTCAGATCAGCTGATCGGTCGATTTGTATGGGTAGCCAAAACTATACTTTTCATTACGAACAAATTTCCTGGGGGAAATTTGTTCAGTATCGTGCACTGAATTCATGCATAAAAGAGTTTCAGTATATTATATTACGAGTATCATCATCATTATGAGGTCCTTCTGCCTCCACTGCAAGAGCACAGCCCTCTCTGTACTACCAGAGCCATACTTGACCAGAGCAGCCACAGGATTTGGCCTACACTCTCCACGCTGGCCAGAAGACGGATTGGAGAGGCCATGTTATGTGAGACCTTATATAATTAATGAGACGTTCTGGTGTAGCTACATACTGAAAAAGTTCAGTAAGTACATATGGTTCAACAGACGAGTGCTCTATTTTAATTTCGAAGTTAATTCTCACTAACCAAAAAAATACCAGGACATTTTAAAAATACATAATCATGTAGTTTATTAAAACTAGTGTTATACTAGGTTCTGTTTGTCGCAGTCAAGACCGAACTCTGGCTTCTTGAAGCTCCTGCCGCGCTTGCAGGTCACCCAGCATTCGTGAGCTGGTTTCTGGATGAAATCTGTAATGATAATAAGAAAGTGTGAATACTTGTACTCGGACCGCATCGATAAGTGTTATTTTGAAAAGCCATAATAAAAAAGCCCTGTGGTTTTCGGAAAAGTAGAATACGGCCACTCTAAGGCCCAAGTCACACTGGCACAGAGTCGAAGCGACGCGACTCGCGAATCCATTCGACTCCAGCTGAGCGTCGAAGCGCGAATGCGCGCGTCAACGCGCTTCGACGCGCGTTTTCATATTTACATAGCACAAATTTGTACTTAAATAGTAGAACAATAAAGATGAATATGCTTAAGGCGGAAAAATATGACGCGTCGCGTCGCTTCGACTCTGCGCTAGTGTGACTTGGGCCTAAGTCCTCCCGTGACGTGGATATCGTAGAAGGCGACTTAGGAAATACGAGATAAACAAAACTTATAAACATCATGAGACCTCTCCAACCCGTCTGGCTAGCAATACAAATACAAATGCATTTATCTAACGAACTTCTTAAACTAGGATGCAATGGAGACATAAAGACTTGATGATGATAATAATAAAAAAAACATATGAATATCATACATACATACATACGTACTATCACGTGTTTATCTTTAACGGGGCAGACAGAGCACTTTGGGTCTCTAAGCACACATAGTGCCCAGGGCCGCAAGACCCATAGGCCACTTTTAGCGTGCCGCTGGGCGAGAAGGTGGAAAAAAGAATCAAAATAGTGATGGTTTGCTAGCCGCATCGCCTATTAAAATAATTAGCATTTTCGTCCAGTCCCTCGATCAGCTTATACGATCTGCGCGAGAAGAGAAGTTTTTCTTCCTCCCAGATTAGCATGGAAGATATCGATATGAATATCATAAAAAAATATTATTGTTTTACCACTTGAATATTGAAGAATATAAACACAAAAAGGGTACTGTAATGTAATTGGGTATCTTTCTAAGTAAACATATCACAAGTAGGTTACTCGTGTAGTTAGTTTATATTTTACCTCTAGGTATATGAAGTTAATATATAGGTAGAGATTATAGGTAGCAATTACATATTATATGAAAAATTGTAATCGAAATAAGTAGGATAAAATTAATCACATATTTACAAATAAAATAAAAAAGTTGACTACGAATTTATGGTATACCTACGAATATACAATGTCCTTTTTAATTAAGTACAAATATTTTAAGGGGTGATTCAGTCCATCATTTCGAACAACTTTTCCCGATAAATGTATATCGAAATACAAAAAAAAAAAAACATTTTCGATAGTAGGTAATGATATCACGTGATTACTTCGATTCGTATGAAAACCTAAAAATTATTTTTTCGTTTTTCAATATACATTCATTGGGAAAAGTTGTTCAAAATGATGGACTGAACCACCCCTTAAAATATTTGTACTTAATTAAAAAGGACATTGTATAATAATCCAATGATATGAAATTAAAACAAATATTCTCAGTGAATAAGTTTAGATAAAAATGACATGGCGCTTCATACAATACGAATGCAAATATACAAATCCAGGTAATTGCCAACGCAGAAAGCACTTCAACGAGACGAGCACTTACCTACAACTACTTATATTTGAGTGGCTAATTATTATCGCCACTCAAACTGAAGTACTCCTAGCTCTAGAGGTCCCTTTGACTTTGACAATAAAGGTCATGAAATAGCTTTGAAATAGAGATTTGTAAAACGGTTGTTGTAATAGCTATTTTCTTGACAAAAATATGGAAAAGTCACCTTCAAGACTGGTTTGCGAGGACTGTAGGTCGAAGTTATTACAAATGAAGATCCATAGTCTATTTTAGGGTCCCGTAGCAGCAAGGAACCTTTAAAGTTTTGCCATGTCTGTCTATCTGTCTGCTATCCGTCCGCGGTTTTACTCAGAGACCATAAGTACTAGAAAGCTGTAATTTGGCTTGGGTGCTATTAATCATGCTAAAAAAGTAGTAAAATAAAAATTAATTTAACTCCTACAAGTAAAGTGGGAGTCAATTATTTTTTGTAAGACAAAGATTTATAAATATTTGTTTAGCAAACGTGCCTGTTATAAGAATAGCTTTGACATTTTTCCGGTGAGTTTAAATTGTTAAGGATAAATATTACTTCTAATCTAAATAAGTGTAAATATATTCTTTTACTATTGTGTCTGGTATTGGCGGATCTCAAAGAGTTAATAGAGCAATTTTTTTTCAAGAGTCAAGTATTACCCTCTCTATCTGTTAAACAAAATCACATCAGTAGTACGGATCTATAACGAAGTTTAAAGGAAAACTATCAGAGCTAAGAAGGGTTTACAAATCTAAAATTTATATGTGACCAACTGGGTGCTTCCGATCGTTTTGGAAATCGTTAGGAAGCCTATGTCCAGCAGTGTACTTCCTGTGGCTGATGTGATGATGATGATGAGGTGACCAATTTATAAGAGGTATTTAGAAAAGAAAATTTTTATATATAACTACGGAATTATACATCATCATCATCATCATCATCATATCAGCCACAGGAAGTCCACTGCTGGACATAGGCCTGGGCATAGAATTATACATATGGCCAGTGATTTATTTCTAAATTCATACTGAAATATTTTTCTCTGAAAAATTACTTTGTAAAAGAGTAAAATAAAAAAAAAAGCTTTCAAATTTAATAAATATTTTACCACTAAACTCCAGAACTAGTGTAAAACGGGTCTAATCAGATTCCTACTTGTAAGTCCATGGCGCCAGCGTAGGCGTTGAAACGACCACCCTAGCATGACCCCTGCTACGTATTATAGGGATTACAGAAGCATTTTATATTAAAACTTTCCGCGGGAAAATCACGATGTGGAGGTATTTCTCTGTTTTACAAAGGCTTATTTTTTACCGGGAAACCAAAGCTCGAAAATAATTTATTGGTAAGCCACGGGTCAACAGTCTAATTTAATCAAAATGTAGGGAGATTCTACAATATGATTCTATATTATTAGGTTTGATTTTTATAGTACATCTTTATTTACATGATATTAAGATAAATCAGAAAATCTTCTGATGTTAATCCAATGCTAAATGTTGAAAGGGATCTACTCAATTTTCAAAGGTTTTTTGCACAATAGTGATCTTTTTCATGTTTCGTGTCTCATTTAAGAAATAGTTTATATTTCATTAGTTTATTTTTATCGCTCTATTCTTTCTAATGATTATGAGCATCGTCTTTATATAAAAAATTCGTTTATTATTATTTGAACAGGTTCCCAAACAATGGATTTGTTTATATGTGATACATGGGACACATGTATCATATATGAACAAATCAATTGTTTTACATTAGATTTTTATTTACGGACAGTAAATGGGTTAATATAAGTTACATGCTGCTTTTAACAAATTATGATAATGCAGCTTACCTTACAGCTCATCCTAAACAGTTCATCGCACGGCTGCCTCGTAAATTTACAGATCATTCCCTCCCTAGCCAACCCCTCTGAGTCAACATGACTAGACAAAATTCTAGGAAGCTCGTGCACTCAGACTTGATTCATTCACATTCACTGTACTGCCAGAGGACTTTGGCCTACACTCACCTCTTTGGCCAGACGGGTTGGTCTCATAGATGTTTATAAGCTTTGTTTAGCTTGTATTCCCTAAGTCGCCTTTTACGATATCCACGGGAGGATTTGGAGTGGCCCTATTCTACGCAGTCAGAAACTACACGGCATACTTAATATGTATCTTATTGTTACACACATATTTAAAAAAAATTGGGGGCGATTTAGACATAATAATAGAGTAAGAATTTTTTAGGCTCATTAAGTCATTAGATAGATTATTAAAAAGTGTGGTAGGTATACTTTTTTTTCCCCTGATTTGCAAATAACGATGATTACCTACATATACAACGAAAACAAGATGACGTAATCGTAAATCGCCCCCACTCCGAAACTTCGAAGCTTATCTGAAAAAATTTGGATTTATTTTAGATATTATTGTTGACAGACAAAATAAAATATTCAATTTTTTACCCAGTCCTGATTCCAAGATTTAAATGTAGAGAGGGTGCAATTTATATCAACCTGTACGTAACTACGCATTTAAGACTCATCTTTGTAAGCATGATTTATCTTGCATTGCAACAGATACTATGCTTGTGGTTTGTGGTTTACGTTTCATTATGTGCCTGTCGCACGCACGACTCCAATCAAAAATTTTTAGTGTGAGGCAAGCGATCAATCCAAAAATATCACACTGTAGCATGTGCTTACGGAGTCACCTTTATCTATCCCGTAGGGAATAAAAACGTAATAATATTCTAATACATAATAATATATAATATAATGTATGATAATATATACTATGTCCAGCAGTGGACGATATGCATAAAATGATGATGATGATGATAGAATGTATCTATGTAATTTTACAAATAAAAATCGATTTGAATACCAAACTACTCAACAGTTTTTTTTCAACAACACAATTTTCCATATTCTTCCATTGCCAAGTGTCTTGGAGTAATCGGGGAACATACTTAAATAAATACATAAATATTTACCTTTTTTGCTATCACAGTTGAACTCGTGCATGTCACAGGTATCTATAAACGTCCTCATTTCGCCGCAGGAGTCGATGCCGCAAATCGGCACTTGGTCGTGTCGGCAAATATCCGCTATTTTGCATTCTTCCTCCAACTGAAAATTATTTGTCATCATCATTATCATCAGGGCTTTTTGTCTCCACTGCAGGAGCACGACCCTCTCTGTACTACTAGAGCCATAATTGGCCAGAGTAGCCAGAGGACTTGGCCTACACTCTGAGAGTCTCATTGATGTTTATAAGCTTTGTTTAGCTTGTATTTCCTAAATCGTCTTCTACGACATCCACAGGAGACTTGGAGTTTCCCTATTCTACTCTGCCGGAAACCACACGGCAGAATCATTTGTGGCATCATATAATTGTGAACAAAGATAGTTTTGATAAATTATCTCGCGAGATTGTAAACTGTCTATAACTTGTGAACTGTACCATAATGCTTACAATATAACGTATTGATTTTCGATAGTTTATAATCTATCCTCTTGCGGTTAGAAATTCTATGAACAACGCAAGTTGCGTCGCGTATCCTGCGTTGGGTGTGTCCCTTAGTCGAAATGTTTATTAGAAAATAATTTAAATTAATATAAGGACAATTCACACAGATAGAGCTAGCCCTAAACCCAAAGTAAGCTTAAATTTATGTTATGAGATACAAACCCAATCATAAATACATATCATCATCATCATCAACAGGTTTATTTGTCTCCACTACAGGAGCATGACCCTCTCCGTACTACCAGAACCATACTTCGCCAGATCAGCCAGAGGATTTTAGCCTACACTTTCCACGTTGGCCAGATGGGTTGGAGGAGGTGTCATTGATGTGTATATAAGCTTGTTTAGCTTGTATTGCCTGAGTCGCCTTCTACAACATCCATGGGAGGACTTGGAGTGGCCCTATTCTACTCTGCCGGAAACCACACGGCACTTAATAAATACATATAGGTATAGAAAAACACCAAGAAATAAAGACTTGGTAGAGTTAACAAATAAGAATGTCAGTAAAAAATATACCTTTGCTCCATCAACATGAGCTTCAATACTTTTAAACGTCGACACTAAAATCACAGTAACAATAAAATATTCTACCATTTTACGTACACCATAGCATGGTTGCGTTCCGAAAAATTAAAAATTTTGTACTTTTCAATAAAACATATTTTCCGTGCAAATTGTATTTACATATCAGAATGGAATGCAATAAACTTATTTCGTCTTATCGCCTTTAGAAATTTGAATATTATTATTATTTCTAAATTTCACATTGAATCAAATTACTCAGTGAATGCATTGAATTGCCATTTTATGACATAATTTTAGTTCTTAAAAATATAATGTACATTTATATTAATTTAAGTTACGGCAACATACTCATTTAGGTTCTTCACTGGTACTTTAAAATAGCCGACCTCGTATTATAAGTTTTCGTCTGTTGAATATTTTTGATAGCTGCCGGATAGTACCCTGCCGATTCTGTTTTGTTCTAGACCCTGCACATTATCAGGATTTGGATGTGTCGATACTATGCGGGGTCTAGAACAAAACATCTATTTTTAAACATTTTTAATTCGCCTGTGAGTTCTTATAAAGAGAGCACATTCTACGATAAAAGGGCTATGGACTGAGTAAAATTTTTTTTTTTCTTAGTCTGTCAAGTTTATCCAAAAATAAAGGACCCATATATTTTCTTTTAGCAAAGTAGTAAAAATTCACTAAGATACAGCGCTTCAAAGTTCCGGAGTGAGGGTGATTTACGTCACAAGTGTGAGGTGACGTCACACGAAATTTAAATGTCCTGTATGTTTGTCGTATTTTGCTTATTACAATACATTATAACCTATACTTACTTTTTATTAAGTTATCTAACATAAATATGTTTTTAGTCCACATCTCTTATTGATGTGGCAAACAATGCCTGTAATGGCTTAGCTTAGTAAGCTTAGTTTTTTTTAATCCATTTAAAGTTCTGCATGTTTTTCGCCATTTCATAGTTTTCGGAGTTCGAGGACCGCTCATTAAAATCCTTGATAGATATAAAGTTAGTGTTTTCTAGGTTCCGAGAGCAAATAATAGCCACATTTTCCGGAGTGACAGATTCGAATACACGTAACAGATTCGTATACACATAACAGATTCGAATACACATTCGATGCCGTCACTCCGTAAACTGTGGCTATAATTGGGTATTTTCCTAAGCCAAAAATAAATTATTTTGTACTGATACCAAAATAAAAAATCGCAAAATAATGTCACTTGTCTTTGAACATATCCATTTTACCGTGATTTTAAATTTACTATTGTAGAATAACTTTAAATAAGAGCGCTATTTGACTCCGAAAAACTATGACGTCATCTGCCTGTATTTGATACAAAATCCAATAGAAACTGTTTTGACGTTTAGAAAAAAGTGTCTGATTTGACTTTTTGGAATACAGCGTATTGATAGTAAATACTAACTTGACATCACTCAAGGATTATAAAAAGTGGTCCCACACGATGTTACTCTATAAATTTTGGCTGTTGCGTAGTAGTAAAAATCGAGACAAAAAGAGTTAAATGAAAAATGTCTAAGGTATAATTATATTCTATTCGCTTTAACGTTGATGTTGCAGTCAGTTCTGTATTCCGGCTTTTTGAACGATCGCCCTCTTTTGCACGTCACCCAGCACTCGTGGATTGGTCTTTGTTTGAAATCTGAAACAGAATTTGTTAATTTCCATTTTATGGGGTACAGTAAATCTATACCTAGGAATAGATTTTCGGGGTGTTTTTTGTTTACTTAAACACAAAACGAAATAAATAAGTCCATGATAAGTAATGATTTATATTTTCATTTCATTCATACATATACGGTGGATTACGGAAAAAAGTCAACCTCGAGATTCTTTTGATCAGCAGAACGCTCTTTTGTAAAAAAGTTTTGAGAAGCCAGAAAGTTTCTCATATTATTTGGACATAAAGTCAAAAATAATAATTAGTTAACTAACTGCTGTAAGGGAAATATTTCTTGATCTTATTGAATCAAAACATTCATCTTTCCATTACTAATTTTTCAAAACTTAAAAACGACTTCACCCCTTAACTACACAACTGATTTTGATAAAATTTCTATGGAACCACCACACAAATATACTCTTTCAAACAAAAAAAGACTTTCTCAAATCGGTTTAGGCATCATCGCATAATCGGTAAACATACATAAAAAAATTAAAATAAAAGATAGCGACGAATTGATGACCTCCTTCTTTTCTGAAGTATGTCAAAATAATAAAACAAATGTAAAGAAAACAAAAGAATAGAGAAATTTTGAACAAAATAAGCAAGGTATACCACCTTTTTTACTGTCACAGTTAAACTCGTGCATGTCGCAAGTGTCTATAAACGTTCTCATTTCCCCGCAGGAATCGATTCCGCACATCGGCACCTTATCATGGACGCATAAGTCTGCTATTTTGCATTCCTCTTCATTCTAGAAATTAAAAAGTAAACTCACATGAAACATGTAACATAAATATAGGCACAGATGGAAGATAGAACATTTTTTCCAATGATAGTAACCTACCTACATAAAAGTCAAATTATACACTATTTGCACACAATAAAGTTAAATAAATAATGCATATTTTTATGACGATCATTTGAAAATATACTTACTTTTATACTTTCACTGTGACAGCTTACTTCGGAAATCATATATAAAATTAAACCTGCAAATTTTATACATTTTAGTATTTTAACGTATATTTTTTTATACAATTTCACGTAATAACATGACAGATTGTATTACTGGGTCCAAAGAATCATTGAATTATGCCATCACATGACCTTCTACACAAAGATTAAATTAACTAATTAAAGACAATAAATTAATTGTACCTATTACTATTTTATCAAAACTTTTATAATACTGCATCATCATAACACATTTTTGTAGACTAGTTTTTTTTTAAATTATTTTCACTGCACAATCTGAATAGGAAAGAAAATCATTTTATTTTCCAATAAGTATATTTTATTGCTTCCTTTTATGGGAGTAAAATATTTCTACATTTACGAGTATCAGATGTTGTAAGTAGTTTAATATTTTCCACATCGTTTTTTGGTATATTTAAAATTGGTACAAATTTTATAAAATTAAGTCTCCAGTTGTTTCAAGCTATGTCAGATACCTGTAGGCAGTTTGAAAAGCCAAGTCTCGGCCACTTACGTACACGAAAAACAAACGAACTACTAGCTTTTTTGTCAGAAATTTCCAACTTTATCGTCAGACCTATCTCATCGTGCTTAGATGTTTATAATTTAAAGATGAGTAATAAAGCCAAAAAAATACTATTTTGGGACAAATTTGGGTTATTCGATTTGAACCAAGTACCTACCAGAATTTGAAATCAGATAAAAACATTTAATAAATATGTGGATTTGTTAGTATATAGACCCCAGCTTCTACATAACTATTTTTTTAAATTTACAAAAGGAAATTGCATATTAAAATAAATTAATTGCTGACATAAAGCATAAAAATGCCAGTAATGAATGTGCAATTTACCCAGAGGGCCGTATCAACGCCGTAATTCAATCAGGCGCTGCTTAGTAACTATAAATCTTATTTCGAGAGGGGTGGAGGGCTTTAGCTGTGGACTAAAATATCTTGATCTTATAACGCAAAAACATCTCAACTAGTAGTGCGCCTAAAGACTGCCGAAAACTAATACTAATAACTTCGTCGTCATATATGTGCTAGTGTCAGAGCTAATATGTGTTCAATTTGGAGTGTATGTTTGTTTGGTAATTCTTTTGATGACTCTCGAAAATTCTAAAATAATCGTGTTACAAAAAATACAAAATGTATTAATAAAATGTAAAATGAACTCTTTTATTCTGCTAAGAAATAAAAGCACCAAAACTTAATTTGAAAGTACGAGTAATTGTAATTAAATAACCGTAACTACTTTATAATACAGATAATAATTTCATTCTTACATTGATACTACACAGCAATTATTTAGTAATATGCAGACAAAGGTTGCATAATGGTATTTATTCATGCTTTTGCATAAGATTTACTAGATTTGTTTAAAGGTTAATTGTATAACATTATTATATATAAAAGAAAAATAAATTGCTTAATTATTAGTCTACACCAGACAAAACACTAACCTACCTATTCAAGTAACAATGAGACTTAGCTTCAAAGACGTAACGATTTTCGAGTTGATAAAATTAATTAATCAGGTAAAGACTTATTTTTAAAATAGTTGGCCTCAGATTTGTAATCATTAAATATCGCTCTCCCCGGTGTCTTAACTGAGAATAGTTTGCATGCATAAGTTGATTAGTTGCTTCGTTTCGGACTAATCAAACACTTCTAAATTGAAAGGCAGAGGCTTGATCGCCTTTATCCAGCAATAGACTTATTGTTTATTCCTCCTCATATATCCCGTTTTGTGTGATAACTATCGACAATTCAACATACCCGTTACTCGTACAGCCCTTGTTTATTTTTTTTAAAGACTCGAACCCACAAATGATCAAGATTAAGTGATCGTGTTAATCAATTACGCACACTATAAGTGGGTAGAGCAGCACGGCCGACCTACTTGTTGGACGCTGCCTATCTCGAGTGGATCGCCATGGAGCCACTGGTCTTTGGTAAGGATATCCATTTCGGTTTAAATCTATCTAAGTTTTATTTATATTTACGACGTGGCTTACTTTGTTACATAATGTATTACAGGTAGCGGCACGAAACTCAAAAATTAATACTGTTCTCGTGCCTCAGAATAAGTACTAGTACTTACGTACAGAAGTCTTACTTAGCAAAGGAATTCAAAGAAATATCTACTCAATATCGTTAGCGATATGATTTAATTTTGCGCGTCAGAACTAGTCTTCGTTTAGATATCTAGGAGTGGTCGCCGCGCGCAAAGTAATAAAGTAGGTATATTTTCGATACCTAAACGGAGAGTAACACAGGCCTGCCCGTGCGCAGTATCCCCTCTACACTTCACTTAGCGCTAAACTGACGCGCCGCTACTTATAGCAGTTAAAAAAAAAAATTAAAATTCATTGGAAAAAAAATACAACATTGGTCAAAGAGAAATTAATTTACAAAAAACTCATGTTATGCATTTTTATAATAAAAAATTACCTCCTAATCTTCTTATAAACTACAATAATCAAAAAATAGTACTAACAACTAAATTCCTTGGCGTCATGTTGGATAGCAATTTAACTCGGACATCTCATGTTGAACAAATTTGTACAAAACTAAGCAAATCGGCCTACGCGTTGTTCAGGTTGTCAAAAAAAGTTAAATTAGACGTTACTTTAGTGGCTTATTATTGTTTAGTTACGCCCCATTTAAGTTATGGTGTAATTTTCTGGCGTAACTCGCAGGAAAGTGACAAAGTCTTTAAGGCTCAAAAAAAATGTATACGATCAATGTGCTCAATAGCTGCGTACCTTATTTTAAATCGTTAAAACTTTTAACACTGCCGTGTATGTATATAATGGAGGTATGTTTATTTGTTAAATCGAGTCCACACTTGTTTGCCAAATTCATTGAAACGAGAATGAGGAC
Organism: Acrobasis consociella; assembly: GCA_963555685.1. Taxonomy (NCBI): domain Eukaryota; kingdom Metazoa; phylum Arthropoda; class Insecta; order Lepidoptera; family Pyralidae; genus Acrobasis; species Acrobasis consociella. The sequence goes on along the minus strand of OY743124.1, from coordinate 5,735,320 downwards.
AAATAACGTAAGGTCCCAATATGAACATGAGTTAGTAACAGGTGGATTCCATACTGCTTTAATAAAAAATATTACGGCTCTCATTATTTACAATAAAGTGCCAGATCATTTGGATCATAGGCCATTTAAAAATAAATTAAAATTACTTTTGACTGATAAATGTTTCTATACTGTAAAAGACTACTTATAAGACAATTTGACTTAAATTTCATTTTATTATTATTGATTTTGAATTGTTTAATGTTTTTTAGTTACTTATTTCATTTGATTTATAATTATTTTTTTGTCTATAAATTTGACTATATATTATTGTATGTCCATCAAGGGCAGGTCACAGTGGTACTTGTATAAATATTTTAAGATCTTTTTGTAACCTGTGTTTCCACAATAAAGATGATTTGATTTGATTTGAGAACCCTTGTGATTTATTCAGTCCCAGAAAAAAAAGCCAATTTAAAAAATACTCTTTTCTTTTGCCTTTATTGTTCAATATTTTTGTTAAAGGTTTATGCATGGCGGTAATACTTGGAATCTCCCAACAAACACCTTTTAAAAAATATCCTGTACGAACTTCGGTAAGATTTTCTTTTAAATTTTAAAATTGGTAATCGTATTAGTGAATTAAGGCAAAGACAGGGTTAAAGTGGCGCCACCATTTGGAATAAAATTTCAATCGTAAATATGGTAAAAATTGGAAAACATTTTGCAAATGTAAAGCCTAAGATAGACTTTTAATTTATTTTATAAACAATCATTGAATGTAATTTAGTTAGTCCGTCTAGTTTTTAAACGTGTTTTAGCCAAAAATAGCCCCTTTTAGCAGAAACACGTTTTGAAATTAGGCAGACTACTAATAATACTTTTAACGGTTATTTATACAATAATTAAAAGGTCTATCTGATGCCTAACAATTAGCAAAGTGTTATCTATTAATGACCTCCATGGCGTAGTGGTCACTATGCTAGTTCGCCACCTAGAGGTTCCGGGTTCGATCTCTAGGCATGGTGGAAAATGACCTTTTTCAAACAGTCTTCTCGGATGGATGTTTCTCTTTATATGTTAGCTATAAAATATAAGTACCTATAGTTAAGTTAGTATCGCAAATCTTAAACTTAATTTGGGGCTAGCTGAATCAGTGTAACTAGCCCATATAAAGAAAATACATTACCATATTTACGATGGAACAAAAAGCCAAGATTAAGCGAGAGGCAGTAACGGTGATAGATTTTTGAGTTCCTCTTTTCAACCTTCTCTTCCTTCTTCTCTTCTCTTATAAAACCATACCTAATAATTAATATATTTAATTAACACAAAATACTCGTGTTAATACATATACAACGTGGAAAGGACACACCCGTAATTAATCGAACCACGGGCTATACTATACTAGATCACTTTTGTATAATGGAATTAAAATATCAGTAAAAAAGCAACAAAAAATTGCTATATTCATAATAAAGTGCAGCCGCTGTGTATGTCGAATATTTTTTGTTTTTTGACTATTATTTTAATTTTATTATGATAGGTGATCTGTTATAGCCCGTGGTTTGATGTACTATTATCGGTATGTCCCTTTCAAGTTTTATATTTCGATGCAATAAAATATATTTTTAAATGTTGCAATACCTATCTCTTATTTCAACAGGGAAGTCGTAGAAAACTAAATGAACATTTCTTAGAAGAGAAACTAATGGAGCAGAGTGAAGCGCTAGATCAATTACTGAAAAACGTACAAAAGAACGAAGATCTTACCAAGAGGCTCCTAGACACCCTGAGTGCCAAACTGGAGGAACCAAAACTGCCAGAAGTTGTCGAAGTGAAGCCAAAGACTACGACTTTAGCTTCCGGAAGACGGACTTTCGAAGAAACCACAATATATCCGGTAGAGGAATTTGGTAATATGCTGCCAAAGTACGGGAATTTGATTAGAAATTGGGTCCTTGGCAGTTTGTATGATGAAGACCCTGTAGCCTTAGTAGAAGAGAAATAACTTGTTATACAGTAGAACTCTTCTTAGTATTTATTATCTTCTAATTTTTGCTTGCCTTTATCCTATTTGGGATCTAGATGTAAAAAGGTGGCTCCTAGATTTTCGGTGTTATTTTCTTTCCTAATTAAGTATTGGGTTTAGATCTAACGCACTTTTGGTTGGGTTCTTAATTTTATTATGGCAGATTAAAATTTCAATGTAACACCTTTGTAATCATATTTAAAATTATACCTAAGAATATTTATAATCATGAGTAAACACCGACTAATTAAAGATGCAAGTTGCATATTTGCATATCCATTTGCATGTTTATTTAGCCTGTTCTCATTGGTTATTGCATATTTTTGTGAAACATAGTTTTGATATATTTCTGCATAGAAAATTATGTTGTAGTCATATCGATTAGACCGACTGACCTCAGGGCTAAGTTATCCCAGTAGATAAGAAATAGTATTTTCCCACTTATAAAAATATTTTGAGTGATCGATGGCACAATTTTAGTGTCCTAAATGTACGATACTAAAATTAATATTAAACTGCTCTAAATGTTCATCACACATTGTGACATTTTGTATTCCATATATGTAAGTATAAAAAACTGGTACTGTTGCTGTACCATTTTTTATGGAATTATAAAACGTTAAACTGTTAATTTACTGTCAATATTTTACATAGTATATGTAAATTTAAAATAAATTTGCAGATTTACGCACTTTTCATCGCTTTTGAAAAATGATTGATATATGCATGTTATTTTTGCATTTTCCATGAAATTTATTTTCATGCAATTTGAAGGTTGCAAATAATATGGTCTCTACATCCAAATTAATTGTGCAGAATCAACCAATCACTCTGTATTACTTTTTTTTAATGTCGTTATAAAAGTAATTCATCATTTATACGAATATGTAGGGTACTTTCATTGCAAATAAAAAATTTATGACATCAAACTAGCATTATTATTTTTCAAATCGCTTATACTGACTGCAAACTAGGTAAGTAAAAATTTTCCGAAAATTAATTGAACAGTGTCTGTTTATCTGAACTTATTATATTTATTTTCAGTTCCGTGTATTTAATTTTAGTGTTACGACAAAAATTGCTGGAAACACAGACTTGGCTCCATGGTGTCGCAACGCGACCTTATGTAAACCTGACGGTGTAGATCCAGTGTGTGGCTTCGACAAAATGTTTGGGATCGGCAAATTCGAAAACCTTTGCCATATGCTTCAAGTCAACTGTTATTGGAAATATAGTAAGTTTCTCACCGAGACTAACTTTATGAGCGCCATTGACGCTTTGTTACTAGGTTTAAACCATTATCCAATCAAATCAAGTTGACATATAGTATTATGCTATTGTCGCATCTCCTGATGCTGCAACTGCCTACGTGGTGTAGTGTTTAGAGCGTTCGGCTCATACCCGGAGGTCGCGGGTTCGATTCCCGGCGGGGGCACCGACTTTGTGTTGTTGTCCTAGTTTGGTTAGGACATTGTAGGCTGATTACCTAATTGTCTGATAAGTAAGATGATCCGTGCTTCGGAGGGCACGTTAAGCCGTCGGTCCCGGTCACTGTCTTTGACATTGGTCGTGACCTAAAACCATGTCAGAGGCCTTTAATTGAAGGCGGTTTAAAAACTCTGATACTAGTGTTAGTCACTAACACACACGATAAGAAGAATTGTCGCATCTGAACAAGTCGACACGATTTGGTCGGATAATGGTTTAAACCTAGTAACAAAGTTAGTCTGCGTTTCATAATAAGTCAGAAGTAGTCTATGTAGCAACTCGTCTAAAACGCTCATTATCTATTTTGACGACATGCGATTTATCGCTTGTCAAAATAGAAAGTGGTCTTAAGATTAATTCGTCTAAAAATGAGGTGGTCTAAAGTCATATTTCACTTTAGTTGCAAAACGGTCACGTGACTGAGACGCCATTAACAACTAGAGTATGGTCTAAATTGTACTATTTTAACTAGGCTAGGCGACGGGGGTTCTGGTGCTGGGCGAGGGTGCATGTGCTGTGTTTTAACAACCCATAGGATTTAGATATCATTAGACATATCTCTTTCAATGTCATTCATCATCAGGTCTTTTTGTCTCCATTGCAGGAGCACGAAGAGCCATACTTGGCCAGAGCAGCCAGAGGATTTGACACTCTTCTCGCTGGCCAGACGGGTTGGCGCGGTCTCATCGATGTTTATAAGCTTTATCTAGCTTGTATTTCCCAAGTCGCCTTCTACGACATCCACGGGAGGAGTTGGAGTGGCCCTATTCTACTGTGCCGGAAACCACACGGCTTGTACTCTTTCAATGTGTCAAAACTTAACACGTCCCGCCCAGCATCAGCACAATCTCAGCTTCGAGGTCTTTTAAAGTTATTTGTACCAAAGGTTTATCATGCTTGACCACCTCACTTTCCTTTCAGATATTCTTGACTTTTAATATATATTTTTTTGGTTGCAGATTTTACGCTTGTACCGACCTGTTAACTAAAGTGTTGTTTGTGTTTTTATTTATTATAATGTTTACAAAAACCAAAAATCCAAAAATTTAAATTTAATTTGAATCATAAAAAAACAAAATATAGTAAACTTTTTGGATCTCTTGAAGTAAGTAAATAAAATATGTTGCATTCAATATAAGTGAAATAAAAGTTGTTATTAAAAGATCTTTATTGGTATAAACATGTTTCCTTATCCCATCCCGGGTCCTAATTCCTTCGCGTTTGGACAGATACCTTCCTCTTCCTTGACGTGCCGGAATACTGAAAACATAAAAAGAGTATATATATTTCTCAATATTATGTAAAATTATACATATTTAGAAAAACCCAAATAATATTATTCCCTTCCTTTTACAAGTTTATTCGTATTTAAATAATAAAATCATGGACTAACTATTCACTATAATAATAAAATCATGGCCTACTATTCACTAAATGGTATTCCGTTTCGAAAACACGTTATATAAAAATAACTGATGTAACTTATATAAGAATCATCAAAGCAATATGATTATTCACTGACAAAAGTGAAAAAAATGTACCCCTGTTTTTTTTTCCTTCCCGGCGTATTCATTTGAAGCTCAAGGTGCGAAGATCTCTCTATGGTCCGTAGCGTTCAGAAACCCTTTTCAAAATAGCAGTTTTGGCCCATGATTTTGTATTGACCGATTCGATTCTCAAAAATATAAACTTACCCATGTTATATTCGCATGCGAACTCGTACATGTCGCAAAGGTCTAGGAAGGTTTTAGCTTCGTTGACAGACTTTCCGCAAACGATGATCGTATCGTGGAAACACGTGTACGCGTGCTCACATATCTTCTTCAGTGTTGACTGAAACCAGAAAACTTTGCATTATGGCAATTGGGTAGATGACAGGGTCCAAAATAAGTTATTCGGTACAGTCCATAAAAACACATCACAAAATAGTTTTTTCTGTAATGTCTTTAAATTAATTAATCATATCCATTTTCAATATGATTTTAGATTTATAAATGCAGAAAAACTAAATAATATTAAGAGCGCTATTTTACTTAAAAAACGCATCAAGGTTTTTTTTTCTCCACTGCGGAAGCATGACCCTCTCTGCACTACTAGAGCCATACTCAGGCAGAGCAGCAGAGGATTTGGCCTACACTCTCCTCGCTGGCCAGATAGGTTGGAGAGGTTTCATTGATGTTTATAAGCTTTGTTTAGCTTGTATTTCCTAAGTTGCCTTCTACGACGTCCACGGGAGACGGAGTTGAAGTGGTAATATTCTACTCTGGTGGATACCACGCAGCTAATATTTTAAAAAAGCATGACGTCAAGTTTTAGAAAAAGTATGATTGATTCGACTTGTCATCCTGTCTTGTGAAAACTGGTAAGTTATGCGGAAAGCAAATTTAACCAGACCCCCCTAGACGGGGTAGAACCAAGAAATGCTGGCTAGATGCCGTCAAAGATGATATGCGTGCTAATGGTCAAACAACCAAGGATGTTCAAGACCGTGCAAAGCGGAGAAGAAAAATCCGTAAAGAGGAAGGCCCAGTCTTCAAGGCAAATTACAATATAATTAACACCCGATAAAAAAGGCGTGCTACAAGTTTGACTTTTGGAAGATCTTTTACCAGGCAGGCGGTTGTAAAATACAACAACGTCAACATTTTTAAAGATTCCGGTTTTACATTACCGTACATCTTACTCATTGATCTGCAAACTTCCGGCCGGACGGAGATCGAACCTGGGACATTTCGGTTATAGGTTGCGCTCTTAAACCACTACACCACCACTTTCTACTCATAGAAGAAGAAAAAACCAACTACTTACCAGGTTAGACCTGTCTCCGACTATGTGCCCGTCTACATGTTGGATCAAAATAATCAGAATGAGCTTCAGCAAGCCGATGTTCTGAGACATTCTAGCTTCTATTGAATGTACGGTGAATGTGTACAATGACCGGATATTATTGTTTATCTAGCGCCGTTTCTATGAAGTGCTTGATTGTTAGAAATTATGTAAATTATATGTAAGTACCTAATATTCTACTGAATTTCCTCAATGCTTGTCTGAGAATAAATAAAAAATGTAGAGAGTAACTCAAAGAACGTACGAGCGGTTTCCTTTTCTACGTAGATCGCAGAAAAGTAAAAGAAAAAGAAAAAAAAGGAAAGGAAAAAGTAATAGCCCGTGACGAGAGAATGGATAGAAATCTTGAGAAATTGATATCAATAATCTATACGTCTATCATCACGTTTTGGGTCTTACAGCAGTAGCCCTAGGCTATATCTGCCCCGATAGGGATAAAAACGTGATTATTATTTACACAGGCTGTTACAACAGAATAATGTTTTTCTCATTCCGAAATTTCCTTTCCAGTTATTTATTTATCTGGGTACATATCTGGAAATTGGTGTCACATCTCCAAACCTTAAAATTCTACAGGTTCCATCACTTGCGTGTTAAATGTCATGAAACTCCGTTAAAAGATACTGAGTTAACAAACGGACATAAACCACCTATATAACGTAGATAGTAGTTATTACTAAAATATGTCGGCTTAGGTAGTACTAGGACGTAGGTAGATATTTTGGGTATTAAAGTTACTTAGATACTACATAACATCCATACAAACAGTTAGCTCGCTAGCCCATTTATCGTATGTACAAATTTCATTTGCTCATGAAGCATCTTAACTCATTAAGCAAAAGTTGAAAATTATTGTAATAACCGGCCATGGGCAAGACGGACTCCAAAGGTTCCGTACCGTATACAATAAACGTGATTTTTAATATTTATTTTTGACGAGCTTTGTGGCGTTGTGGTCAAGGCGCTTGTTCGCCAATCTAGAGGTTCTATCCTATAACACAAGTTTAAACTTACTTTGGGGGCTTTGCCATCCCATGCTGGTCTGGGAGAAACAAAAAACTTAGAATGTACCAGCTGCTTCTCTTCCCACGCAGATCGTAAAAGCCGATCGAGGGAATAGGCAAAAATGCAAATCATGTTAACAGGCGATGCGGCTAGCAACCCATCACTGTATTGATTGCTTTTCCGTCTTCTCGCCCACCATGACGCTAAAAGTGGCTTTTGGGTCTTGCGGCCCTGGGCTCTGCATAGAACCGCAAGACCCAAAATGCTCTGTCTGCCCCATTAGGGATAAAGACGTGATAGTATGTATTGGGGGCTTTGGGGCTAACTCAATCAGTGTAATTTGTATTTAATAAAAAAAAAGTTCTTTTTTAGTATTTGTTGTTATGGAGGCAACAGAAATACATCATCTGTGAAAAGTTCAACTGTCTGGCTATAACGGTTCATAAGATAAAGCCTGGTGACAGACAGACGGACAGCGGAGTCTTAGTAATATTGTCCCGTTTATACTCTTTGGGTACGGAACCCTAAAAAACTACGAGTAACGTGCTTATCAGTAAAAGCTTTTTTCAGTATCTTTGCTTCATCATCATTATCATCCTCCCACTGCTGGGAATAGGCCTCTCTCAATGAATGCCATTTATCATGGTCCTGAGCTACTCTAATTGTCTCTCATCCACATTCGACCTGCGAACTTTCTGATGTCTTCGACCCATCTTGCTAACGAACAAACTATTATCATTTATGGACCACTGCGTAAATATTTTCCTCCACCTGTCATCACCTCGTCTTGCCAGGAGTCTTGCCAAATCCTCTTTGCTTCACTTCAAAAATATATTTTTTCTAAATACTATTATTGAAAATAGAAAATAAAACATCTCTTAGATTTAAAATGGTTTATTATCTCCTTAGAGAGTATAAATATAAATTACATGTTCATAACATAAATCTAGTTAATTTCTCGTGGGACGTACAGAGAGCAAATATCTTCGGTACTATTTCAAGAAATTCTATTTATAGTAGATAAGTACCTATTGGAAAATCAAGTTTTCATCATATTAATAGTTAACTTAGTAGTTCTAGATATATACTTAGAATTTTGTTAATGTGTTTGTGATTTTTTATGAAATTTTATTACCCACTATATTATATATTGATAATAAAGTCAATAAATGATGACATTACCACGACATTTTGAGTAGGGCCTCAAACCAATGGACCACCTTCTGTCGAGTCCGGGCTTCCCTTCGTCATGTATCATAAATGACTTTAACGAGGAACAGAGGGATTACCGTGGCCACATAAGTCTAAGATAATCTTAAATTGAAGCTACTGTGAAACCATTTAATCGGGCCTGATATTTCGACAAAATAAGAATCATGGTGGTTTCAGTATTAAGTGTATATTGAGCGCTTGCTAGTATAAGTGCCAAGTTTCAGAGAGCCCGAAAGCCTAGAAATATTATAATATTTTATCTTTACGTATCTATATATTTAATATAACGACAATTAAAAAAAATTGATAGTACTTTTCCTTAACTTTATAATAAATACAAGTATCAATACGATAGCTAATCACAATATAAAAAATAATAGAATGTACTTAAAGCTAATCATCGTAGTACCCGTTGGTGGGTCGACGGGAGACGCTCAGTTGCGACTTGTCATCTGGACAGCTTGTTTGTTTGTAATCTGTAATAAAGTAATTGTAATAATACCTTACCCTACTTACATCATCATCAGCTTTCAACAACCCACACAAAATATAAACCTCCCTTTGTTTGGTACATTATTAAAAAAAAAACGACGGGTTGCACTCTGGGAGTGCCGGCAGAAGTGAAAACTTGAATATTAACGTTGTGCATTTTTGATATTTTGGAATGGTTAGGGAATAATTTTGCACGAATTGCTTTAATTATCAGTATAAAATATTTCAAATCTTTTCTGAACCACAGTCTGTCACAAATGTCACAAGCATGACACATTACACACACGAACGTAACGTAACATAAACACACACGAACATTCGCGCAAGCGCCCTGCGCCGTCTTACGAATTTTCGATCAGGACACGTGGTCCTGACGCGAGTTTAAGATTTTTTACCCATTCCAAAAAAAGTGCACAACGCCGCTAAAGAAGTTTTCACTTCAAAAATAGCATACTTTGCTAAACCTATTACAGTTTTGTTTGTTTTTCATGTGTGTAAGAGCTACACACAGTGGTGTCAGATTTTTCAGGGTGCCTAAAGGCACATAGCATAACATAGCTTGACGACTACCATACAATAATGACAGCCGGGACTGATTGACTGATAACAGCTTATACGTGCTTTTCGAAGCACAGAGGAGCTAGAGAATTTTTTTATGCCACTTGTGGTCACCCATCAAGGTTCGAACCACGCCCGGTGTCGCTTTACTTGCAAGAGCGCTAGTTATGCGCACTTCCGTCGGGCCAAAAAGCTCCTCATCTATTTTTGTTACATGTGTATGTGTATGTTACATTATGGTCACGGATAATGGTTACCTAGTTAGTGTAACATTTCGCTAGTTGCGTGGACAGTCTCTATCGTAGACCTTTTATTTTTAAAGTCATTTTACGCCTCCAAATACCAGCCTTATTCCTAACCCTAACTATTCAATCAGAGGTTGGTGGAGGTCCTGTCAAAGAATTTTCCTGTCTGTAAAGAATTCCAATGCCAGACAAACTCACTTCTCCTCCTGATGCAGTTAAAGTCGAACATGTCGCACAGGTCCCGGAACCCCATGAGGTCCCCCGCGTGGCTCACCCCACAGATCGGCACGCGGTCATGGTTGCACACTTTCGCCATGCTGCACCATTTAGCTCCCATCTGTAATCATTTCTTCATCATCATCGTCAGGTCTTTTTGTCTCCACTGCAGGAGCAGGATCTCTCTGTACTACCAGACCCAACTTAAAAACTCAGAGTTGCTCAAAGGGAAATCAAGAGAGCAATTACATAGCCCGACCGTGTACGAAACGAAGTGATTTGAGGGACAAAAGTCATGGACGTTGTTTATACAATCATCATATCAGGTATTTTGGTCTCCATTGCAGGAGCACGACCCTCTCTGTACTACCAGAGCCATACTTGGCCAGAGCAGCTAGAGGTCTTTGGCCTACACTCTCCTCGCTGGCCAAATTGGAGAGGTCTCACTGATGTTTGTAAGCTTTGTTAAGCTTGTATTTCCTAAGTCGCCTTCTATGACATTCACGGGTGGACTTGGAGTGGCCCTTTTCTACTCTGCCGGTAACCACTTGGCTGTAATCATTTAATGTTTATGAATTTCTTATTAAGAGAAAACATGTCATAAATACTTTCCGTCAAATTTAAAAAACCCCCAAACTATAGTTTTATATGTAATCGCCAGATAGACAGACAGACATTAACGTCATACTTATAACAACCCTCTTTTTGTGGGGGGTAAAAAAATTCACGAATTCAATATATCCTGAGCTGATTGTCATAGAATTGATAATTTCACTATTTCGATATGTCCGACCGTTTCATGAAGTGGTTGTATTTCCATTGCAAGCTATAAAAATACGTAAAAAATCACTTGTCCCATCTTCATGAAGCAAAAGTTGAAAATTTTGTAATAAAATCGGGCTTTTATCTGTTAAAGCTTTTTTGTAACTAAAATGTAAAGACGTGATGAGGTGCCAGGGTAAGGCTGGCCTTACTTTTTGTACCTTCCTCCCCATGGCGATATCTTCGTTGTCCCTCTCCAGCGGAGGCCCGTGTGCGGCCACCAGGCTTGCGAACAGGAACACTACGAGTATTGTAGTAAAGTTAAAAGTTTACTTCTATATATTATACTAGCTGTGCCCGTGGGCTTCGCTCCCCGTGGGAATTTCGGGATTATAGTGGGATAGGATAAAAGAAAGTCGTGTTAGTTACACCATTTATAAATCAAGAATGGCTGGACTGATTTAATGAAATTTGTTATGGGTATAGCTTGAGAACCGGGGAAAGACGCAGTATAGATTTTATTCCGAAATTTCCACGAGGAGCGGAACCCACAAGCACATTAATTGTTGTTCGTTACTTACGCTAAAACTCGAAAACAGCTGGACCAATTGCGGTTATTCTGGTTTTAAAATGAGTCCAGGTAAAGTTTAAACGATAGGAAAATATGGAAAAAATAGCATAAAAGCAGGAAACGGGAACGGGAACGAGAACGGGTAGGTCAGCTTGTATAATAATAAAAAAAGAAAGTAGATGCTAAAAAATTAAGTGGAACTTGGAATATTTTTTGAAGACATTATTAAAATATCATTTTGTGGACATAAAAGTATTAGAATTTTTACGCAACATTTCGATTATTTGCTAGCCGAACCCCACGGCTTTGTTCGCGTGGTCTTTATCCAGAAAATGCTTATCAGGTTGAACAACTTTTGCTACGGCGTCATTTTTATATTTCTTATAGTTATATATCTGCATCAGGTGTTTCATTTTCCAAAATCAAATGTACCCCATATGTTGCCCAGGCTTGACAAACAGACAGACATTTTTTTAAATTCATTCTCCATCGCCCCAAATTGTTTTTTTGGAAATATATTCAATGTACAGACACATTTTTTACTGTTTTATGATATGTATAGATTTATTAATTTAAAAAAATTATTGAGCCAAAAGCTACAATAGGTGGACTGAATGTTAAAGCATTCTCTACCTGTCAACCTTTAGGAAAAAGAATAACGGATAAGAAAGTTAAGGAACGCGTCTAAATAATAGATTAAAAAAAACCACAAAATCAAAATAACAATTACTTTTAAATTACAATAAATACATATTTAACACTAAAACAATATATACGATTCTGCCTATACCTACAACAACAATAACTATACTACTGTGTCAGGTATTTGTTACTGTGTGTTTTTCATTGCTTTATTAATTAATAGTTTTTTATCAACCTCTATAAAAAATAATTTGATAACATAGAACGTAAAAAGTTATAAGATTTGCGTTTTACTCGTATCCCCAATTACTAGTTAGTAAAAATCTACAAAATGGTTGTTTTTATGAAACTAAATTCTATTAAGAATAGCTGTAAGGTTTTTTGCAACAAGAATTTATATTTTACAAAGTAGTACTTTTTCTTAACTTTTTAAAACCTGCATATAAGGTCAACATACCTGCGAATATTCTCGACATCCTGAACTTACCCGCAACAAACCTCTACTGAATCCATAAACCGCTCATCATAGCCCAAGTTTACTGTACTTTATGGTTGTCTATTGTCTATGCTTCCTGTTACTCTAACAAGCCAGCTAGCGAAAGGTTTGTAAACATTATAGCGGCGGTACATGCCTGCATTTCCCGGAAGAAGTTAATAAGAATGCTGAAAACGAACAATGTTTACATCAATTGTAGTCATCATCATAATCATTTCAGCCGCAAAACGTCCACTGCTTGACATAGACCTCTCCCAAGTATTTCCAAAATGACCAATCAAGAGCTAATAAATATGTGCTTACTAGTTTCATATTCGCAGTTGAATTCCAGTATGTCACATCTGTCCAAGAACCACCTCACCTCTCTGGTCTTCGGCTCTATACCGCAGCGCCTTCCACCGTCGTGTGAGCAAAAACGCGCTTTGTAGCAGATCTGAGAAGAAATATTTATAGTTTAGGACACATTTATAAAACGCAGACTAACTTTGTTACTAGGTTTAAACCAATATACGACCAAATTAAGTTGACATTTTCAGATGAGACAGTGGGATATTACTAGATGTTTACTTGATTTAGTCGGATAATGGTTTAAACCTAGTATAGTAACAAAGTTAGTTTGCTTTTTATAATTAGACGGATATGGTCTTAGACATCCTTAGTTGTATTCTTTTGGTTAGTAGTGGTAAAGATAATACAATTACCAACGTAACAGATACCCAACTCTGTAGAAACTATTGGAGGGCCCGTAAGTAGGCAAACTGAAGTTGCGGGGTAGTCTCACTGAGATGGCAGCACACGCCACTAGCAAAAAAGTGACAAAGATAGTGTTGAATACACTTTAAAAATATTTATTGCATTTTATATAAGTTATATATAATTAATTACAGTATTACTTTATTTAAATAATAGTAAAAAAAGATTTTTATGTCATAATTATTTGTCACTAGATGGTAAGATAATCTAATAGCTCCATGTAGTGACAAATAAGAAAAATATTTTTTGATTAAAACTAACGTGAGATGCAATCATTATTAAATTCAGTAAACGGGTTACTTACGTATACATAGAGTCAGCTACTGCCTACTACTACTGAGTGTGTCGCGAGCCGGTGCGGTGTACGGGCCTCTCGTCACATTCGCCCTGATGAAGACCTCCGGATGAGGTCGAAACATGTCGGCAGTAGCTGACTCTATACGTGAGTAACCCGTTTACTGAATTTAAGAAAGAAAAATATTAATGTTCATAAGGCGACAGGTAGACATGGTAGTGGGATAAATGGTAGTGGAATAAATGGTACTGTATAATTGTACACATAGACCGACGGGGCTCCAATAGTATCTAATTATGTGTCAATATACGTGTGCACGCATCCTTGACTTTTTATTTAAAACACTAGTTTGGCACATCTTCTTTCCTCGCCTTTTTCCTATTTAGGTCGGCTCTGTCTGTATTATGTCAACCTTCTCCATATTTTTTGCCTTTGGCTATCTCTGTTCCCATAAATTCGATCTCACGCATTCTTCCCACGTCTTTCTTGGTCTTCATTTTTCTCTAAACCCTTCTACTTTCATGTCAACCATTTTTAACTAGATGTTTGGCATCCCACCAAGGTCAGGTGATGGCTTTTAAATTTGTCGACTAATAGCTTTTTAATCTAGGTATTACATATTCTTTTAAAATTATTATAAAAGTAACATACACTTCTACTTTTAGAATATTTCCTGTGGTTCTCAACAAAAGCAATTACAATTGTAATCAATAAGAAAATTGAGACAAATTTGTTTGTGATCATTTAGTTACATCGTATAAAAACAATATGATTCCTAAATTATTATTTGATTTACAGGATTACAATGCTTGGAATTTAATATCTAAATTTTAAAATATATTATGAAAATCTCGTGGCGAATTTTTATCACATATTTTTAATTTAGATATTCCGAATCTACCAAAAGTTACGAAATATAAATTCGGTCACCGAATAAAAACAGTCTCGCGTCATAAAAATTGTTAGGCTTAGTTTACGCAAGATTGTTTGAGATTTATTTTGCTAAGTCCTTTACTCGGTCTCTTTTGATATCACCAGGTAGAGATAGAGTGGTTCTAAACCACATAATTCTTGAATACATCCCCTGATACCCTAAAATGGCGTGAACGGGGATATCGATTGGACTTATTTATTTAGTTTCTCGAATCAATTGAATATCCAGGTACGAAATGTTCTTTTATCGAAATGTCCTTTTTCCTCACCAACGTTTTAGTCTTTATTTCTTTATTTACCGCTTACATGCACTCATACAGAAGATGGTTAGTAGGTAAGTACATGAACCCTGGCAGGGTATTGCGAAATTATAGGAATTTATGTGAGTTTATATAATATTAATTGATTCATATTTAAGTATGCGAAGAAAAAATAATTAACATACATAAATTCTTAAACATTAAATTAAATTGATTTTAATAGTTAGAAAATATTAGTAAATATAAATAAGATTTAGAGATTAGATTTATAAATTTGTTCTACGTCATTATAGGATTTTAAGGAACATAAATATTATAATTCCTGCAAGTGCATTGGTCAAATGCTATTTCAAACTTGAACTGCAACTAGAACTACGTACCTATATATTTTGGTGTGTAAAAGAAAGAAAGAAAGAAAGAAAAATCGTTTATTTGGCTACATACTTATAAACAATTTGACAATTTGCTGAAGCTACATTACACAAGCATGCACCAAAACGGCCTCCGCTCAGCATGTGTCGTGGACCGTGGTACGAGCCACGACGCTGGTCTTCCGCGGATGCCGAGTAAATTATTATATTAGAGTTGAATTGAAATACATTAAATAACAATTAAAATTAAAATAAAATAAATATTGATTACATAACAAATGAATGACATACATTTTAAATAATATTAACCTATTACAATATTAATTAATTAGGTACATCTATAATCACCTATAATCAGTGTATTAAGTCTTTCTTTAAAACGCTATTCATATTATAATTTGTCATTTAAATATTCATTGACCGAGTAATACCCCTTCGATAATAGTCTTTCTTACAATCCTCTCCATCAACTGGTTGACTGGAAACCTAGAGATTGCTTTAAGAGATAAGACCGTCCATTTTACTCATTAAAGAGGATACATGAATTTTCCGGAGTCCAGTGCTGGAGTGAGTGACCACGACCAGTGAGATCGAGAAGTTTTCTTAGCAAATTTACTAAAAGTGGCCGTTTTTCGCAAATGTGCTAAAAAGCTTCACGTTCTTACTTAAAACTGTAAACAGTAGTTCATAAAATAGTTTTAAGAGTTATCTAGGGCGTAATGAGACAAAAATTTGAAATGATATCTCTGTTTCCTTTCAAATAATTAATTTTAAATGGGAGCCCTGGAAAATGTATTAATGTACATTGTACATATATGAATTTTCCCTTAATGTAAAAATATTTTTTATGTTAAATTTTTCTTTTGGTGTACAATAAAGAGTTATTCATTTACACTATTAAAAAAACTCTTCTCTGTGATGTATAGCAGGCTTAACGATAGATTTATTACTTCTAAAGTTCTAACGTTATTTTATTTGCGTTAAAATTGAAGTTTATTTCACCACAGTATTTTATTTGCGTTACATTGTAAAATGCGGTGTTTCCTGATATCGTTTCTCGGTTAGACTTTCTGTTGATTCATGAATTTTATCAATAAAAATACTAAGTCTAAAACATTTTTTAATTTTCAGGATTTCTTGTGTTGGCAATTGTTGACGGCAAAGCAACAAATTCAGTAGTTAGTACTTAGTCCTTATATTTTAATATATCGTACTTTTGACTAATCCAAAAATAAGTGGTATCCTTCGAGTATACCACTTACTTTTGGTACACTGTAATATAAACGTTGTTTCAAAAAGACGAATCATTGTTTTCAATCCTCGAGTATGAAAATCTGATTGATCCTTCGAAAAACTGAGCAAACAGATTGAATTTCTATGATAAAAAAAACAAAAAAATATTACTTTTCTCTTTCTTCGGCTGCGGACCAAGTATAACCTTCAAGGATTTCGCCTTTCTGAAACACTACATATATGTATAACTTGATAATAAACTACCTGTGTCAAAAATGTGGCCAAGTTCCGAGCAAACTGAGACTTTATAAGTAGGCACTTGTCAAGGTATCATTTGTTAATTAATTATTTTTATGGTATTTTAATCAATTATTTTTATTACACGTATAAATAAGTTAAATAATTTAAACCGAAAACATAATATTTTTTGATCTGCTCAAAAATAAATCAGTTTTAAGCTTTTAAATCTGATGGAAGGGGAACCTGTCAGGTAAAAGAAAAAGGATGCACGTAAAGAGTTCTTGACGTCACTGCATTTAGGTCTTGCGCGTACGAAAAGGATATGAGATGTCCCCGCCACTCTTATATTTAAATGCTACTAAGGTAAATTTCAGATTTATTCATGATAAAAATATACAATTGATGCTAAATTAAACTGTAAATATATACCAAATTACTATTTCATTAATTAACCAATTTCCTTGCTGTTTTAAAAAAATATTTCTATTCATTAGTATTTTTGTTTTACATAAAATATTAACCAAAAATATACACAGTAAAAAACCTATTAGTAGAATTGGGTATTTTTTCTGTGTTTGTTTGTAGGCAATATTTTTTATGACGCAACAAACGTGGTGGGAACATCTCTGTATATCTTTGATTATGTTCGTATTTTGATATGAATAATAAATAAGTGTCAAATACCATATCATGATATAGAAGAAATAACTAAGTAATTATGTATTTTATTTACTCCTATTATTCGAGCGTTTGAAAATGTTTGCATTTTTAATGAGGTCTACATTTCTTTTGTAGTTTTTTCAGATATAAACATTATTTTAAATTTATTGTCTTCAGAACGATAAGGTTTGTTACGAGGCTAAAACTTGCATACACAATGGCGAGGAGAAATGCGGTGTTACTCCGAATGGAGACCTAAGAAGATTTCTAGACACCTGTGACCTCCATGAATATAATTGCTTAAACGAATCGCGTATGTATCTTGAACTTACATTTTAAATAGGTATATAAAGATATTTATACACATCGTGGAAGGGTCTTATCCGTAATAAGTTTAACTCGGGCTATACTAGATCTCTATAATAAAATGGTAATAAAATTAAAGTCAGAAAGCAAAAAAAAAAACGACATTCCTGTACAAATTGCCGGAGCGGCTGCACAATGCACACTTTTGTATGGGAATGCAAATTTTTTGACTGTTATTAATTTCATTATACTGCATTTAAGATAGATATGGTTCAATTGCAAATGTCACCTACGAGTAACTCTTGCACATTGTGTAACACTATTGATATAGTGTTTATATAATTAATTATAGAGATATATTTTAGTGCTATAACGTTAAAACTGGCTAATGTATTTTTAGAGTATGTTAAAACATTCAACGATCGATGCGAAAAACTACCGCCCATTGACAAGAAAGTTGCACGACATAGCAGAATAGATAAACCTGTATTAGAAGGTCACTAAAGTGGATAAATAAAAGCAGTGAGACGAAATAGTGTTTTATTTACCTATTGCCAAATATCGTCTTGTTTTGCCAGAACTTGGCAGATTTTTGACATGGATGGAACTTGTAGGTTGGTAAAGAAGAATTTTATAAAAAGGAAAAATATATGTCGCAGCACTCGCAGCCATCTGGTTTAATCAGTCTGGACATACAAACCGGCTGAAAGATATCTAATCTAGCCAAGTCGTTGAATGCAACGTTTAACCAGATGGCTGAAAGTAGAAAGTATAGTCATTTAGTTAAATTAATTGAATAGGTATTAATGAATTTGTGATATTTGTTTTGGATCTACAATTTACATATTACTGACGACTATTTTTTACTATTATCTACCACATAGTAACTAGTAATTAGAAAAATGAGTTTTGATGAGATTAAGAAATGAAAAAAACATTCAGAGTCACAACAGCTGTTTGAGTTGTTGACACCATATTTGTTTTGGTGTGCTACCACGCCGCTGTGGAAAAAATTAGAACTTAATTTGAATCACTTGGCTGAGTCTTGGCCAGTTATATTCAAAGGACTGACTTTCAATACGCCAAGTGGTTAAACGTTAACGAGTCATTATATTTCAATTAACTATCGGCCTAGGCATTCAATTGGAAGCCTGGTTTTAATGTCCGGGCTAGGCATCCAGTTCGATGGCAAATTTAACCAGATGGCTGCGACATATATACAAAATTGTTTACCTAAGCTACACTAATCACCACCGAATCAACTCAGTTCTACTTATGAGAAACCGATTGTATTCTTCCATGGCGTAGTAGTGGTGGTAGTGGTGGTAGTGGCATCATACTGGAGGTTCTGGGTTCGATACCGAGCCAAAGCAAGCTGGAAAACGACCCATTTCGAATTTTCCTGAGTCTTGGGTGTTTATCGATGCGGCTTTCGCTAAAAAATACAAATGAATATGTTGACAGAATTGCTATGAGGCCAAGCGTTGTACCCACAGCCAGAAAGAGAAGTGTGCAATGAACAAAAAAGGGGAATTCAAACGGTTCAAGGATACCTGTGACATGGTGCAATACAATTGCGAGCATCGTCAGGGTTAGTATAAGTATCTATATGTAGTGGTTACCTATCACAAACTAGAATTCTTTAGTTACGAATTTGAAAATACCAAAAACGTTTCGTAATTTTTTTATTTTAAATATTTTCATTTGACCGAAATCTCTTATTCCATCTGGTTGAAATTCCGATTTTCGATTGTTATATTTTTGAAAGGTATATGCTTTGTATTGCAACCTAACGTTAAACCGATGATACTATTTCTATATGTTTCATAAAGAAAATAATTATTTAACCTAAAAATTATTTTCCCTATTATTAAAATACAACATGACAAATACCAAATAATTTAAATCATAATTTTGAAATCCAAAATGTTTATATATACTTTGTAGTTGTGTTCTATTTGTGTGTTTGTCATGTTGTGCGGCTTGGGGTGGCCTAAGGGCCACCCCGCCGCAACCTGAACCTACCTATAGCGCTCTGTCACAAGATTCAAATGTGATATAGAATTATCCAAAAACGTAATGTATAGATACATATAATAAAACAGTAAAAAAAGTGTGTCTGTACATAAAATATATTTCCAAAAAAAAATATTGGGGGCGATGGAGACATAGTAATAGAGTAAGAATTAAAAAAAAAATGTCTGTCTGTTTGTCTGTATGTCTGTTTGTCTGTTTGTACACGCTAATCTCCGGAAATACTGGACGGATTCGAATGAAACTTTTTTTGTTATATAGCTATTAAACCTGGGCAACATATAGGGTATAAATGATTTTGGAAAATGGAACGCCTGATGCTGAACCATAATGGTCCAGCTAAACTATAAGAGATATAAAAATGCCCCCTTAGTAAAAGTTGTTCAGCCTGATGAGCATTTTCCAGAGACATAAAGTCCACGCGAACGAAGTCGCGGGCTTCGGCTAGTGTTTAAATACATAGTTTATATTATTGTTACTTAAATAAGTGTTATTTATTATAATATATTAATCCTGCATGTACAAAATTACTGTTAATAAAATAAAAGCTATTAAAAATCTGTGTAAATAATAATTTGGAAGAAGTTATTTCTATCATTAATACTTCTAGAAAATAAAATTCTTGTTACCAAATAAATTTTCAAATAAAAATTACATATTTTGATTTTCGGTCGATAGTTTTTATAGAAGACGAAAAATATATTTATTGAATTTATATAAGCAGAAAATATGGTAAAGAACCCATTTGGCATTTAAAACTTTGTTGTACCGTTTTCGAACAAATAAAAATCGAAGAAAAACAAATCTAGTTTGTGATAGGTTACCATATGGGTTAGCACAGAATTATATGAGTCAAATCCAATTTCAAATATATCGTTATTATCATAGGATATTTATAATATCTCTTGATAATCTTCATTGTTTTGTTGCACAATTGTTGCCGTCGATTTTTTACTTACAGCTAAGTTAACATCCGCTTCCAAAGCGCTAGTGCAGAAGAAGCGGGAACAAACTGCACTGCAGTATAAGTGTTACGTACAGAATGGAAAATATTAATGGCTAGGGCCCCCGCAATATGAGCTACCATAGAATTTATATAAGTATTAACATGCCTTCCCCTCGCCATATAAACATAATTGTTTCTTGTCACTAGATGGCGCTTCATGGTAATAATTAAAACATTAAAATCTTTTATTCTATTATTTAAAAAAAGTAGTACTCTAATTAATTAAATATGACTTTTATGAAATGCAATAGATATTTTTAAAGCATAATCAACACATCCTTTGTCACTTTTTTGCTAGTCGTGTGTGCTGCCATCTTTGTGAGGCTACCCCGCAACTCTTTTTTTGCCTACTTACGGTCCTCCAATAGTTTCTATGGCATTGGGTATCTGTTGCGTTAGTTAATATATAATATAATATTATCTTTGTATTACATCATCATCATTTCAGCCGCATAACGTCCACTGCTGGACATAGGCCTCTCCCAAAGATAAAAAGGGCAAAAATAAAAAGAGAATAAAACGTCACAAAATTCACAGACACAGACACTTTTCTTGTAATTTTCTCAAAGCGCTATTGGACTCCAAGTACAGCTCCTACATTTTTAAACATGGGACGAATTGCAGAATCAAATTTTAATTAATTTTGATTTTCTGCGTTTCGTCTCAAATGGGCCGTAGGTACATGGGACGAATTACTGAATTACTCAAATTATGACGTCACGATCTGCTACTAATTTCTATAGAAAATATTCATTTTGACCTTTAGATGAAACTAAGATTAAAGATTAAACTAAGAAACTGTAGCGGATTCACCAATCACGTTTTATTTTTAGAGTTCATAAAAACAAGCATGGGCGAATGTGACGACCTGCCACCCCTCGTGGTCAAGAGATTGATCCAACCTTGGGAGATAACCCCAGCAAACTACTATTTGAGACAATGATGACGCGAACACACAATAAAACTATAAAAAAGCTTAGATGAGTGTTTTATAATCTCTGTTTTTAGCTAGCACCTCTAACCCGGTCTGAGGGCATAGAAATACTTCCAATTTACTAGTTATAGCTCATCCGGGGTGATTGTAGAAGTCGATCGATGGAATGGGTGAAAATATGACGGAATCATGTCAGTAGGTGTCGTGGTTTCTATCACGAGAGTATATTCAACACTTTCTTGCTAGTCGTGTATGCTGCCATCTCTGTGAGGCTTCCCCAGAACTCCTGTTTTGCCTATTTATGGGCCGTCCAATATAGCGCTAAGCATCTGTTACGTTAGTAATTTTTGACCGAGCAAGCGAAGCGAGCGAAGCGTCTCAGTTTCGAGACTAGCCAAAAATTCTTTTGTCCATCTGTCTGTCCGTCTATCTGTCTGTCTGTCTGTCTGTCTGTCTAATCTCGCCTACAGGTCGCATTTCTTAATCGATTCTCATGAAATTTTGTAAGCAGGTTCAGCAACTAAATAGAATTTTTTTGTCGAGCCAGGTTGTCGAAATTTTTCAAAATGGCGGAAATCAGGTACATTATTCTGAAATAATAATCGCGAGGTGGCGAACTACTAGTATTTTGCCAGACTTTGACTGCCTCCGTGGTCCGGTGGTTAAGGCATTCGCATTGTGATTTAGAGGTCGTGAATTTGAATCCCACTGGGAAGTATATTTTATGAAAAGTTATTTTCAGTCTGGTTAGGATATGGCAGGCTTGAATCATAATTATTCGAAAAGAAAGAATTTTCCGCACTTCGGAAGACACGTATAAACTGTAGGTCCCGAACGCCATCTAGCGTTTGCTTAAACCTATCTAAAGGATTAGTTCTGATCTGCCCTTTGGGCTACGGAGCTCTGTGTAAAAGCCTGTAACCTCGTCAAATCGCTCTGAAGTGTTATCGCTAAGGATGCAACCGGGAATACGCTTGCTTGATGATGAGACTTTGTTTACAGATACAATAAGTATGTTGGCCCGCAGGTTTGCTCGTTGTTCGACAGATGTCAAAATTACTTTATTCAAGGCGTTTTGCCAATCTTTTTACACGAGCAGCTTGTGGGTAAGCTACACACAAAAAGCATACAGCGCACTGCGTGTGCAATATAATAATGTCTTTAGGATGTTGTTACGGTTGCCACCTTTCTGTAGTGCGTCTACTATGTTTGCTGAAGCTTATACAGACGATTTTTACGCCATCAGACGCAAACGAGTAGCCTCATTGCTAAGCAGATTGCAAGCCAGCAGTAACAACATCCTGCAAATACTGTGCTCCAAATATGACAGTACACTGCTATCATTCTGGAGCAAAATTGTAATAGGAGCTGTTAAATAAATGTATATGTACCTACTCAAAACATTACTAACATAGTTTTAAGAAAAATTGTTACTAACATAAATTGGACCATGTTGTCTGAATAAATAAATAAATTAAAAAATTAAAAATAAGTATCGTACTTACCTACTGTAGTAGAAATGTACTGTATAGATAATGATATATTTTTTTAGAGTTCATAAAGGTCCGGATGGGTTTCTGTGAAAAAATACCACACATTGTAAGGAAGCTAGTTCAACCGTGGGAAATGCATACGGTGGACGTAACTACGGACACATCGGCACCTACTTTACCATGGACAGAGGGTGTAAGAGTATCCATATCCATAAAGACGCGGGCACACGCGGCGGGCTCAGTCTATCTCTGTTACCATGGTATAACAAAACCTGGTATTCTCTTACCGTGACAGCTGATGACGTAGGTGGAATATGAATACGTCATCAGTTTGCGAAGTGGTTCGCAAACTTTTTCAGTGGGGAAAATGATGGTAGATAAAAACAAAACAGTTATCAGGTATATTTATTTGTTATTACAAGCTTTTATTTAATTTTCCTTGTTTGTCGTTTCGGAATGACCACTGCTGGGAAGATAGCAATGAAAGAAACCCAGTTCAGTGTTGGTCAGTACCCGGCCTGATGGCTATTATGTTACAAATGACAATACAGATTCACATCTTTAACTACACATTTATATTACATTAAAAAATACAATAAAAAATGTTTAGTTCACTATTTCCAATATTTTTTACCAATAACCAATTTCTTGCGTATCTTTCCTACTTCACCGCAGAAGTTTGGAAACCACAGTCATTTCTTTACCGAACGAAATAGCTCTATATGTGTGAGCGAGACGACAATAACAACGAAAGGGTGGGATGTTAGTATGACACTTGTCAATTTCATGTGTTACCACTGTGTGAAATTAAATTACCCGAGCATAATGCATTTTTGAACTTTATATACCAATTTCGAATTAATAATTCATTATATCAATTTATAAAATATTGAATTGATGAATCACACGAGATACTAAATAGCTAAGTAACTTAATATTTTATTTAATATTCATGAACTAATTGAGAAAATCCTTAAATTTACTGAAAAGAACAAACAGTGGCAACACTCATCGTGACGTAGTCTTGTTCCATCTCTTCCAAGTCTGTTACAAACTATACGTGACAGAGACGGGTAACCCGCGATGGATTCTTCTATCTCTTTCGCTCTTAGAGTTTGTGGTAAAGAGAAACTGAAGCCCACCGCGTGCGTCCGCGTCACCAGTCGAACAAAGTTTGACTGCGTTTTATAATAAGACTGAAAGTGTGCAGCCGCTCGGGCAATTTGTACCTATGGAAATGTTGTTTATTTTTGTTTTTATGATTGGTTTTTCATTATCATTATAATATAGTCTATATATCTAGTATAGCCCATGGGTCGATTTATTACGAGCGATCGATGAACACACAGCTCAACCGCTGGGTCTAGAGCTCCGTGGTCTAAAAGCAAGAAAATTTTGCAGAAGTGTGCACTGAGAAATGTTTTTATAAGATTTATCCCCTAAGGTGCTTATCCATGCTGGTCTGGGAGAAAAGATTAAACGTAGAATGTACCAGCTGCTTTTCTTCCCGCGCGGATCGTATAAGCCGATCGAGGGCCTGGACGAAAATGCGCATCATACTAAAAGGCGATGTGGCTAGCAACTCATCACTATTTCATTCTTTTCACCTTTTCGCCCACCATCACGGCAGAAGTAGACTTGGGCACTGGCTGCTCAAAGCCGCAAGATCCCAAATGCTCTGTCTGTTCCGTAAGGGATAAAGACGTGATAGTATGTAGATAGATAGATAAAATCTTTATTTACCAAAATGTTGTATGTATGTTTCTCCTAAGGGATTAAATGAGAAGTTAGAGATGAAAAAATGACTTCATAAAAACTTAAGCTTATTGCATCTCTATTTTCAAAAAGTCAATCTTTGAGGTGTAAAAAAGGGGGTGAAATTTTATATGAAACTCAGCTTAAAACGGCTGAACAGCGCAAAAGTGTACGAATTGAAAAAAAAAATTGACCAAGCGGGCGAGTGATTTAATGAGGAAGTTTCCTGGGTCAAAAATAAATTATTTAGTACTTTTAATAGAATAAAATGTCACAAAATAGTGTCACTTGTCATGTATCATATCGATTTTCAGCGTGATTTTAATTTTTTTATTGCGGAAAAACTGATATTAAGACATTAGTTCCCACTAGTTCAGTAGTCCAGTTCAATTGACTGAACTAGTGGGACTCTTTTTCTCACTTGTTCAATCGACTGAACAAGTGAGAATAAATTTTCGTTTGTTCCCACTTGTTCAGTTGAGCGCTATTTGACCCCAAGAAACCTTATGACGTCATAAGTTTTTATTTCAAACAAATTCCATAGAATATAGTATCTGATTTCAATTGTTGGAAATTTGTAACAATATGTTTCTCAGACTGTTACTGGTCGCCTGGCAGTAGTCAACGAGTACTGGTGCTGGAGATCCAAGCACTGTCACGAGCTTATCAACCTCGTCTGCGCAAGAGACCGGCGCCTTAACAAGTACATGCTGTTCCAGAGCGAATGTTCCATGTACAAGCATAACTGCCATCAGTTTCACGGTAAGCCTTATTCCTTTGCTCCCCGTGGAAATTTCGGAATAAAGAGTACTTTATGTCTTTCCCCGAGTCTCAAACTATGTCCATACTAAATTTCATCCAAATTGGTTCAGAAGTTTAAACGTGAAAAGATAACAAACAAACAAATATACAAAATCACTTTCGTATTTATAATATTATAATAGGAAGTAGGACTAGCTGACCCGGCGAACTTTGTTCCGTCCGGTCCCGTTCTCGTTACCGTTCCCGCTCTTCTTCCACCGTTCCCGTTCCCTTCCCCTTCCAACGATTCCATTCCTGCTGCTACTCCCGCTCCCACTTCCGTTCCCCTTGCACCGTCAACGTTCCCGTTCCTCTTTAGATAAAGATAATTGGTTTGTTTTATTACGTCAAATGTTTGACAGCTGGGAACAGAGTGGTTTGTACGGAAAAGAAAATTGTTATTTTTACTGTTCCCCTCGTTTTTTTTTCTGTTCTTTCTCCCCACAAGAACCTTCCTCAGACTTCATCAAACACAACAAAATAGTAATCAGCCAAATCGGTTTAGCCGTTCTCCAGGTTTGCGCATTTTTACGATGTTTAACCCCCGTCGAAAAAGACTTGTGCGAGTTTGTCGTGTCTCTGTGTTTGCGAGTACGCTACAATACAATACAAATACTCTTTATTGCACCATAAACAAAAGGAAATACAAAACAGAAAAAAGAACAGAATTATGATACAAAGGCGGACTTATCGCATAGCAATCTCTTCCAGTCAACCTTTGGGTAGTGGGAGAAGTGGATATTTAAGAGAAACGGTGCAGTGTGTCAGAAATACTGTAAATAGAATAAAAAATAGAACCTGCCACAATATATATAATATATACATATACGCTATGTTTTTATGCCTATTTATTTAAATGACAATCACAAAATAATACAAAACCACATTAACAAGCTATGTTTTATTAGTTAAATAAAAGTAATTTCTTCTTCTTTTTAGATTTTACGGCGACCAGCAATAGAACCATGGAATGTATGCAGTTAGCAAAAAAATTATCTACCCGTACCATACTCTCCGACATAAAACTGAAATAAAATCATTCGACCGACTAATTGTTTGATTTATTGCAATTTCGTTTTATTCCGTTTTATTAAAGTAAAGAACTACTCGTAAATATGCCTAAAGCAAAATGACTTTATTTGTTAACATAATTATTGGTAAGTTAAAAAAATAAAGTTTAAAAGATAAACCTTTTCCGCTTTGTACTTTGTACCTATACAAGGTGATCTTGGTGAAGGCCACTTCTTATGGATCGTTAGTAAGACCTACCTAATCAGCTAGTCAAAATAAGAATTCAGAAACAAAAAATGTTGACTAAAACTCGAAAGTAAAATCATGAGATCAAATTAGTAGTACCGCCGTTATAGGTGCCAGCGACCGGCCGGAGTTCATCGAGGTCACGCGGTAGTTTTAGACGGGCGTAACTACGCGATCTCGATCGAAAATCATTTTCGCAATACATTTTTTTTTCCTAAACCAATGAAAAGTTAACATGTGTGGTTTCCAGCTGAAAATAAGTACACTGCATCTCTTCCTGTGGATGTCGTAAAAGGCGAATACACATCTCGTGCTACAACGAAATTATCAAGGCATTGTCGTCGTGGGTAAAACTTTACTAAAAAGATACTTTATGCCGTTGATTTTGGTAATAGTCGTTTTTAAATAACCGGCTTCGGCACTAAGATTTCTATATAAAATTATTTTATTCTGTTTTTAGTACCTATATAGAAACACATCATCTGTGAAAATATCAACTGTCTAGCTATCACCGTTCATGATATACAGCCTGGTGACAGACAGACGGACAGACAGACAGAAAGATGGACAGACGGACAGCGGAGTCTTAGTAATGCGGTTCCATTTTTAACCTTCGCATACGGAACCCCAACAATAGATAGTTAAATATTTAACTCATCAAAAGTGATTCTTTTTCAGGATTAATTATATTCGCGGCAGTTGAAGGCAAAACGAACTTTGAAAAAGTTAGTATTAAAACTTCATGCTGATAACTTTCTCATTACATTCGTGGGTGCAAGTAGGGAGCCTCCCCGAGAGGCGGACGGCGCACTATGGGATGAAACGGTGCGATCCATCTCAAAAATCGGTAACTTTTTTGTTTCTTGACATTGTTGTCTGTTTTTTTTTATACGTATTCCGGAACACTTATACTTTTATGTTATTAAAACACCATCAATTTAAAAACTATATTTATTTAGTAAAAAAATTACAAATATAAAATTATGAAAATGTTCACGGAAAACTTATATTAAAATATTTTTTTAAAAGTTTGCATACTTAAAAAATAATAATATTGTAATAACTACGTACTCATATTATATTATGTTTTAAAAAAGCAATAAAAAAATATTCTTCTCATTACTTGTCAATATTCAAAGCTCTTTATAGCTTCGTCAAGTAATTATTTTGATATTACATTACTCGATCTATATATAGGGATCAGAAGTATAAAACAGTGTGTGCGGAACGCCTTTCATTATGGCTGACCTGGAACACTTCCGAGCATGATGCATCCGAAACCAAATTACGAGCTTCTTGAGCATTTTCAGACAATTGGCCTATCGGTAAAACTGCGAAATGCTCGATTATTTTGGTACTATGTATCAGAATTTTATGCACTGAGGATGGCATCTAGTACCAATTATATTTAATTACAAATAACTGTGCAGTTCCTAGCGCATATTCACCAAACTTCAATGCGTTAATAGAAAATCCTGATGACATGGTTAACAGAATTATATATAATCTCTTGATTAAATCTTCATCAACACCCGTAATTGGGTACTTTCCTAAGTCAAAAATAAATTATTTTGTACTAATAAAAAAATAAAGCGTTGCAAAATAATGTCACTTGTCTTTAAACATATCCATTTTAACGTTATTTTAAATTTATTATTGTAGAAAATCTCATAATAAGAGCGCTATTTGACTTCAAAAATCTATGACGTCATCTGCCTGTATTTCATACAAAATCCCATAGAAACTGTTTGTTTTGACGTTTAGAAAAAAGTTGCTGAATTGACTTGTTGGAAAATAGCGTATTTCTGCAGAACATTGATAATTTTGGAAGAATCTTCTTGCCGTGTTTCCATAATTGCTGTTTCCCGAACCTTGACGAGGTTTGACAATGAGTAAACCGAGAAAACTCCTGAAACGAGATTGGAACTTTGACATACTCACTCATTCTTATTTTCTGCAGTCAATGAAGACCACTTTTGAAAACCTAGATTATAAGAACCATGCAGTATCATTTCCATACATCTTATCCATGCATGTAAGGTGGAGAGACCGTATTTGAACGCATCTTCATTCCCAACTCTTGCAGTCATTTTTGTTAAATTGTTCATCTGTTTCGGAGTTTCTCCACAAATAGTGCATGAAGCACGTGATGGTGTCTGCGTTAACACTTGCGATAATTGTACGGAACCCTGCGTGCGCGAGTCTGACTCGCACTTGGCCGGTTATTATTTTGTATCCAAAATCGTCAGGAATTAGGCCGCAGATAACATGACACCTCTTTAAGCACCTATCGCAATTAGATAAAAATTTTATGTTTTCTAACAGGCTGACTGGTAGAGAATGCATTAGCATTAAGTTCACCTTATGTACCGTTATGGCCAAAAAAGATTTTAATAAATAATAACATGACTCACTAGTTACTTTTTTCCTTTAGTTGACATTTTTGGTTTTAGCTTGAAATGGCGCAGTAATGACGCAGGTTTTTTTTATTTCCCTGTATTACTGAATAGTTAAGGTATCTAAAAATGACAATAACTCGACATCGGCAGCTTTCGGCAACAAGGAAACCTCTAATTGAAAATCAAAAATAAGGATATTTTTATTAAAATATATAAAGAAAATAATAAAAATTATTTTAAGTAAACTCAAAACTGATTTGTAAACTAGATATCTTGGGCAATCCGAAAATGTATAATACTTATATATTTCCTTCAAGAATTTAGTAGATATCGAAAGTTGAACTTTCATAACGAGTAATAATTTTTCGAAGATAAAAGTTTGGATGTAATTTTAAATATATCTACAACTAACTATTTTTTTTTTTACTTGTACATCAAATAGCTCTAACATTTAAGAATATAAAACAATCGAAATGGTTGCAGTATCACGCATTTCGTTTAAACCATTTTTGAGATGGAATGCACCGTTTCATCCCATAGTGCGGCGGTCAGTCGACGTCCAGCGCAATTTGATAGATGTGCGTTTTACTGAATGCTATCATATACAGTAAACCGCAATGACCGCAGTCAACGCAGAGTACTAGTGAACCAATCCCTACCCCACGATGGCTCATCATCATCATCATCATCATTTCAGTCGCATAAACATCGACCAACATCATAGTATCCATGTAACAAGTTTATTTTCTACAAGCTTTTATTTTACTTGCAATGTATCTTGTATGTATGTATGAATGAATGTTTGTTTAGGTCAAATATTGCAATTCAATTTTTAACCAGTTAACCTCAACCGATTCAGCTGAAATTTTGCATACTTCTGTAAGTCGGATGACATTTCTATATTATGAGCTGTTCTGATGATGGAGCCGGGAGGGAGCCGCATTGAGTAGGACTCGTTTGATTTGTCCTGACTAGTACTTTATGGTAGACGATGCCTAGGGTCTGATCAAGGAGACGGAAGTTGGTCGATGGAACTCAGTAAAACGACGCAATTACATTACGAGTTTGGGCTTATTTTATTTGTCTTAATAAGTAATTTGGCCTTACAATAAAAGCTTGTACAAAAAAAAGATTTTTTCAGAAATCTTATTGACCCAGAAAAGTACCCGAGTCTTGCCGAGTAAACGCGCTCTAACAGACCTATGTCCAGCAGTGGACGTTAACCAGCTGAAATGATGATGATGATGAAACGCGCTTTAAGACCTAACGCAGACGACATATGCAGTAACGCAAACGACGCGCAAAGACTGGCGCGCGTCGTGTGCGTTACTGCATGTGATTGCGTGGGTTCTATTTTCACAGACTAAAAAGTGCGTCACGGATAGTCTGTCATCTGCGTAGGGCCTAATGCTACCCTTTTCAGGTTTGTTACGAAGCTAGCCGCTGTACCCACAGACGACACACACGGCGCAACGAAAGGTGTGCAATCAATACGGACGGCTTATTCAAGAGATTTAGGGAAGAATGTGAAATGATACAGTACAATTGCAAACATCATCAGGGTTTGTACTTTACCTCCACTGCAAACACAGCACAGGCAGACAGAGCACGACCCTCTCTGTACTGCCAGAGCAGCCAAAGGACTTGGCCTACACTCTCCTCGCTGGCCAGATGGGTTAAAGAGGTCTCACTGATGTTTATAAGCTTTGTTTAGATTATATTTCCTAAGTCGCCTTTAACGACATCCACGGGAGGACTTAGAGTGGCCCTATTCTGCTCTGCCGGAAATCACACGGCTTAGGATAGAATTAATGCGTACGGGAATTGACGTGAAACTTACCTTTTTTAGCTTGTTGAAGTGGCAGTAGGCGGGACACATGTATGTGGGTATGTATGTCTGTTTCTTCGTAGCATCCGAATCGCTTGTCTGATATGTCAATCGATTCATCATTACTGTCCGGGTGACATAGGCCACAATTTGTATGCACCAAATGTATACGACAAATGTTACAAACAAAAGATTAAGATGGTTTTCCATCTTCATACCGTCTATCATGTCGAACGTGGCCATAAGGCCGTAAGTTCCTAGCTCTCTCTACCCCCTTAAAAAAAGACGTGATAACCGTCTTTTTAAAAACATACGCTATTTCATTTCAGAGTATATCCTGACGAACCTGGAAGACTGTAAACATCTGCCAAAACTAAAGAAGTGTCCAAAATGCAACCGTGCTAAAAATACGTCTAAAATAGTAAATTTCCTAGCCAAATTACATGTTTCCTTGGAATCTGAACCAGACCCACAAAAAGAATCAAAAGCAGAGCCAAACGAAAAATCAATGAGAGAATGGGAACCGAAATCAGAAGCACAGTCAAATAAAGAATTAAAACTTAAATCAAAAACAGAATCTACCCCAGAACCACTGCTAGAATCTGAACCCAAATCGAACTCAGAATCAGCAGCAGAATCAGAATTGGAGGTAAAAACAGAATCAGTACCAGAATCACACGTATTACAAGAACCAAAACCGAAACCAACAATACTCGTAAAACGAAGATATGAGTATAATGGAAAATCATATAGTATGGAAGATTAAGAGCTGAAACTATCGCCAAGGTAATTTCCTTTTCTGGAGGAAGTGAAGAGACTAAAATACTTAATAAAATTTTAGGAAAACAAACGTGTAACATCATTTTCTCTGTATATATCCATGAATTTTCCACCGGGGTCCAGTGCTGCCGGCATTTGAAATAAATCATTTGAAAGGAAACGGAGATATCATTTAAAATTGTGTCTCGACTAAGCGGCCGTTTTTTGCAAATATGAGTTTCTACGCACATTTGCGTCACGTTCTCACTTTAAACTATAAACAGAAGCTAAGATAAGTTTTTTGATAAAATAAAATTTGTTGTATGTACAAGCTTTTATTGTGAGGCCAAAGTACACGTTTTTAAAGAGACGATTATCATGTCTTTTTTTGATGTTGTTGCGTCGTTTTATTACTGAGTTCCATCGACCACCTTCGTCTATATGAACAAATCAAACGAGTCCTATTCAATGAGGTTATGTTGTTTTATAAACGAGTTCCGTCGAATATCTTCCGGCTCCATCATCAGAACAGCTCAATGCCTTCATAATATTATCCTGTCGTCCGACTTATACAAGTATGCAAAATTTCAGCTAAATCGGTTGAGGAACTGGTTGAAAATTAAGATGCAAGATTTGACCTAAACAAACATTCATACATACAAGATACATTGCAAGTTAAATAAATGCTTGTAAAATAGTTTGAAGGGCTATCTCTGGCATGGGAGCATAAACGGCTAATAAGTCTAATAAGGTCCTTTTTTATTCGACAACACTACCACCAAACCACAAATAACTATAAACTTAAAAACAACTTCATAATCTTATGAAGAAAAACCGACTAGGTGCAAAATAATGCGTATTCGCACACGAAAATCACGTTTGTTGTATGTGAACTTAAATATATTTTATTCTGTTTTTAGTATTTATTGTTATAGCGGAAACAGAAAGACATCATCTGTGAGAATTTCGTCGGTCTAGCTATCAAGGTTTATGATATACAGAAAGACGGACAGTGGAGTCTTCATAGTATCAGGGTCCCGTTTTTACCCTTTGGGCACGGCAGCCTAAAAAATGATATTTAGATATTACTGTCTGGAACCCTTACTGATCGCTTGGCAGACGTCAATGAGCATTGTTTCTGTAGATCCAAGTATTGCCATGTGACCAGTAAGTTCTTCTTAATGCCATGCATGAATTATCCGAGGTCCAGTGTTTTTTAATAAATCATTTAAAAGAAAACGTATATATAATTTAAATTTTTGCCTTAACCAAGCACTATATAACCCTTTAAACTATTTATTGAAATACTGCTTACAGTTTCATGTGAGAACGTGAAGCTTTTCTACGTACATTTGCAAAAAACGGACATTTTTGGCTAATGTGCGTAGAAAAGCTCCGTTTCCTTTCAAATGATTTATTCTATTTTTGGGGCAGAACTGGACCCCGGAAAATTCTGGTAGCCCCTTAATAAGAACTCGTACATAGTGATCTAGATCGAGTGTTCCTTGCAAAAATATACTATCACATGACATCTTGCTTTCGCCTATTTTTCTACAAAAACTTGTATTTATGATTCTTGTTAGAAAGTTATCAAAATGTTATTAAATTATACACCTAACGCCATCTATTATCTTCAAGTGTAAACAATGTACTCTGTATTGTCTATGTGCCACTGCATTAAAAAGGAAATATAGTTGTCTATTGCTAACCGCCAACCAACGCTTTTTATTAGGTTATGGGCCTCACCCAAATTTTAAAATTAAAATTGTAATTAAAATAGTTATTGTTAAGTTTTGATCGCGTGTGTTATCCAAGATGACTACCAATTTTTTGTCGAACGTACCGAAGCTCAAGGGTCGCGAAAACTACGACGATTGGGCGTTCGCAGTTGAAAATTTGCTGGTACTTGAAGGCGCTGACAAGTTCCTGAAGCAAGAAGTGGAAGCACAAGAAGCGGCAGATGCCAAAGCGCGAGCTAAATTGATTTTGACGATAGATGCGTCGTTATTCGTGCACATAAAGGAGACAAAGACCACGAAGGAATTGTGGACAAAATTGAGAAACTTGTTCGACGATTCAGGATTTTCGAGGAGGATTACTTTGCTTCGTCATTTAATATCCATCAGACTAGATAACTGTGAGAATATGACTAGTTATGTGACACAAATAGTAGAAACTTCGCAACGACTTAGTGGCACCGGGTTCATCATTAATGACGATTGGGTCGGATCATTGTTACTAGCCGGTTTACCAGAAAAGTTTATGCCAATGATAATGGCAATTGAGCATTCCGGGATCCAAATCACGGCAGATTCCATAAAAACAAAGTTGTTGGATATGGAAAATGTAGAAACCGTTGAAATGGAGGGTAGCGGCAACTCAGCATTAATTGCACGAAGTTGGCAGAAAAAGAAACTGAGTAAAGTTGGCAGCAATAGCAAACATGGCGGACCGTCATCAAATCTCTATGCTCAGAATATGTCAAACTCAAATGTCAAAACAATGTCAAAAACAATAACATGTTACAAATGCAAGCAGACCGGTCATTATCGTAATCAATGTCCAATTTTAAATGAAAAAACAGAGAAGAAGAAACAGACTAACGCTTTCAGTGTTGTTTTTCTCAGTGGAAACTTTAATAAAAGAGACTGGTATATTGATTCGGGTGCTAGTATGCATATGACAGCAAACGAAAGTTGGTTGAAGAATAGGTTATCTTCGTCAAGTTTACCAGAAATTATAGTTGCAAACGAAACGAAAGTACCTGTATTGTGTTCGGGTGATGTAGAAGTCACGACAAGTTACAACTACGAAATCACAGTGAAGAATGTGTTATGTGTGCCGAGTCTCACTACTAACCTATTATCAGTGAGTGAACTAATAAAAAATGGAAACAGTGTTGTATTCGAACCTGGCCGATGCATCATTAGAAACAAACTAGGCGATCTGGTTGCCGAAGCAGAATTAATTGATGGTGTTTATAAATTAATCTTGCAAACTGAAAGTTGTTTGTTGACATCGTCTACAGTGGATGGTCAGACATGGCACAGGCGGCTTGGACACTTGAATAGTACTGATATGAACAAAATGAAACAAGGTTTAGTTGATGGAATGTATTATCCAGACACATTTGTGACGGGCAAGTCAAGCTGTGATGTTTGTTGTGAAGGCAAGCAGTCAAGATTACCATTTTCCACGGGTACGCGAGCCACAGAAATTCTACAGATTATACATTCAGATATTTGTGGACCCATGGAGTGTAAATCAATCGGTGGTGCAAGATATTTTCTATTGTTTATCGACGACTTCAGCAGAATGACCTTCATATATTTTTTAAAAGCAAAAAGTGAAACATTGAAATGCTTTAAAGAATTTAAGTCAATGGTAGAGAACTATCAGAACAAAAGAATCAAAATTTTGCGGACAGACAATGGGTGCGAGTACTGTAGCAATGATTTTGAAGATTTCTTAAAGCGTGAAGGCATCATACATCAGAAAAGTAACCCATACACAAAAGAACAAAACGGTCTCAGTGAACGGTCAAATCGCACGATCGTTGAGAGAGCAAGATGCTTACTTTTTGAAGCTGATTTGGACAAAAAGTTTTGGGCGGAAGCTGCCAATACTGCAGTGTATTTGAAAAATAGATCAGCAGCTTCTGGTGTTGAAAAGACCCCATATGAGACGTGGTTTAACAGAAAACCAAATTTACAACATTTGCGTGTATTTGGAAGTCCAGTTATGGTACACATACCCAAAGAAAGAAGGACGAAGTGGGATAAAAAATCCAAGAAACACATACTTGTTGGTTATAGTGAAAATGTCAAAGGGTATAGAATTTATGACCCTGTACGAAACCAGGTATCTACAAGTAGAGATGTTGTGATACAAGAGAAGAAAAAGCACCCAGATACAGTCACTATTTCTATAGAGAGCACAGATTCAGTGGGGGATGCTGTAGAGGAATCTGTGATGAAATCAGAACCTCTGAACGAGTCTAGTTCCAGTAAATCGGATTATTTAGATGTTGAAGATGAAAATATACAGTCGGAAGCATGTGGAGAAAGTTTGAACACTGCACAGGCTAGTACAGTTCCACAGAGTATAGAAGAAACTTCTGAAACAACACGAGCAGATCCTAATATACCATTTCCAGTGGAAATTGCTGAAAAACGGCAAAGGAGGAAGCCTGAAAGGTATGGCTTTGCTAACATGTGTGCTACAGCTACAGGAGAAGACGGGTTGACATATGCAGAGGCTATCAGCGGTCCTGAGAGACAACAGTGGTTGCAGGCGATGGCAGAGGAGCTGCAGTCGTTCCGAGACAATCAAGTGTGGGAAGTGGTTGACACTCCCAGTAACGCGAGTGTAGTGCAGTGCAAGTGGGTCTTAAGAAAAAAGATTGACATTGACAATAAAGTGAGATACCGTGCGAGGCTTGTGGCTAAGGGTTTTACACAGAAGGCTGGTGTGGACTATCAAGAAACCTTCTCCCCTGTAATTAGACATTCAACGCTTCGATTATTGTTTGCTATTAGTGTACAGCTAGACATGGATATCACTCACTTAGATGTCACAACAGCTTTTCTTAATGGTTACCTAAAAGAAAACATATTTATGCATTTGCCTGAAGGTTTTCCTTCAAACAATTCAAATAAAGTTTTGAAATTAAAAAAGGCTGTTTATGGCTTGAAACAGTCATCACTTGCTTGGTATCAAAGAGTTGAGGAATCATTGTGTAATTTAGGATATAGTAAAAGCAAGTTAGAACCCTGTGTTTTTATTAAAAGTCATAATAATAATAAGAAAACTATTGTAGGTATTTATGTTGATGATTTTTTAATATTTTCAAATTGTAAAAGTGAATCTGATAGCTTGATACAAACTTTGAGTCAGAAATTCAAAATAAAAAATCTAGGTCAAGTTAAACAGTATTTAGGCATGAAAATTAACATTGATAAAAGAGCAGGTGTAATTACAGTAGATCAGGAGCATTATATTGAACAGTTATTGAACAAATTTGATATGTCTGATTGTAACTCTGCTGAAACTCCTATAGAATGTAAATTGAATGTGGAAAAGTCTAATTCATGTGATTCAAAACTGCCTTACCAAAAATTGATTGGTAGTTTGATGTATTTGGCTGTTTTAACTCGTCCAGATATTGCTTTTTCCGTGAGCTATTTAAGTCAATTTAATAATTGTTATTCTTATGTACACTGGAATTATGCTAAACGGATTTTAAAATATCTGTCACAAACGAAAGCCTATTGTTTAAAATATTCCAAAGAAAATGCAGAACTGATAGGATATGTAGATGCGGACTGGGCTAGTGATGCCACAGACAGACGCTCATACACTGGATTTTGTTTTATGAAATCAGGTGCTGCAATTTCATGGGAAAGCAAAAAGCAGAGAACCGTAGCTTTAAGCAGTTGTGAAAGTGAATATATGGCTCTTTCGGAAGCTTCTCGTGAAGCAATTTATTTACAAAGGCTAGAGCTAGAAATGTTAGGTTTCTGTCGTAAAATTATAATATACAATGACAGTCAAAGTGCATTGAAGTTGGCAAATAATTATCAATCTCACAAACGTTCTAAACATATTGATGTGCGATACCATTTCATTAAAGATGTTTTAAGAAATGAATTAGTAGAGGCAAGGTACTTGTCAACAGCTGACATGCCCGCTGACTTATTGACTAAAGGTCTTCCAGGAGTTAAGCATTATAAATTCATGGATGCACTTGGTATTATAAATAAAACAAGATAAAGTTATTGTATAGTAATATATATTGTGTTATATATTGCAGAGTAATTGTTTTGTAAAGTGGTTTCATTATTTTGGATTATTGTGTTATGGGAAAATCCAATATTTTGATAAAGTGGGGGTGTTAGAAAGTTATCAAAATGTTATTAAAATATACACCTAACGCCATCTATTATCTTCAAGTGTAAACAATGTACTCTGTATTGTCTATGTGCCACTGCATTAAAAAGGAAATATAGTTGTCTATTGCTAACCGCCAACCAACGCTTTTTATTAATTCTGACGTTTTTTCAAGCATTGATTTAACTTGCAATGTATCTTGTATGTATGTATATAATGAATGTTTGTTTAGGTCAAATCTTGCAACTTAATTTTCAACCAAATAATTTCAACCGTTTAAGTTGAAATTTTGTATACTTTTATAAATCGGATGACAAAAAACAATATTATGAATTCAAAGAACTCTTCTGAGGATGGAACCGGGAGATATTCGATGAAACTCAGTTATAAAATAACATAACATCATTAAGGACTCGTTTAATTTGTCTTGACAAACACTTAATGGTAGACAATGCCTAGGGTCTGATCACGGAGACGGAAGCTGGTCAATGGAACTAAGTAATAAACAACAACTAAGCAACTTTATCGAGTTTGGGCTTATTTTAGTTGTCTAGTAAGAACTTTGGCCTTAGAATAAAAGCTTGTACAAAAATGATTTTTTCATTAAACTTATCTAATTATCAATGCGCTTCCTCGACGACCTCCGTGGCGCAGTGGTCATCTTGCTAGTCCGCCACCCAGAGGTCCCGGGTTCGATTCCCGGTCAGGGCAAGTTGGAAAATGGCCTTTTTCAAATTGTCCTGGGTCTTGGATATTTATCTATATATGTATTTGTTATAAAATATAGTATCGTTGAGTTAGTATCTCATAACACAAGTCTCGAACTTACTTTGGGGCAAGCTCAATCTGTGTGATTTGTCCCTATATATTTATTATTTATTATTATTTATTATTTATGCGCAAATCCGTGCCAGCATTACAGCGCACCACCAGTTGAGCAGAGCACTACGTCTTTAAGCAAACGCCTATTTAAAGTTAGCAGCATGCGTCCGTAAGTCGTCGTGTAACTTAAGGAGTAAGGCCCTAGCATTCAGCATTGTTTTATGTATCAGACTATACACCAGGCCATTTTATCATGTTCATTTTATTTTTAGGCTTTACGGCCAACAGTGATAGAGTTGAATTTTGTTTAAAGATTTAATCAAATATCTTCTCTTACTTAGGCCTAACTCATGCCAAACATTACTGTCAAACCATAGTCACCTTTATTTCTTTTATAAAATGCATAGAACACGTGTAGCTTGAAAAAACTCGACCTCTTGGCACCGAGCAGTCGCAATGCTTATGTTTGTTCAAGCTATACTGTGCATTGCCTAGATAGAAATAAAGCCAAATATGGTTTGAATGAAAAAGCGCTGCCAGCCGCTCTGAAGTTCTACTGAAGTTCCAGTGTGAGTTGGTCCTAACTCTACGTAATAAACCAGAATTAAATCATTCAACCGACTAATTGATTACCTATTTTATTACCAATCCGCCTTTTTTAGGTGACTAACTTGTAGTATACCCAAGGCGAGATGTTATTGTGTATTAACATAATAATAGGTAAGTTTTTGACAAGATACAGCCCTTTTGCTAAAGAAGCTCGATAACGCAAAGGCATGTGGGCTTGTTGAAAGGTCATCACTCTCATCATCACACACTAATATCACAGAATTAATAATAGTATTACATACAGAATGGAAACTCGCACCGTCCCGAGCAATCTGGCGTCCCCGCAACCCCTCCCCCGTTATTGGGACGTGTAAGCGCCTGTAAAACAGGGTTCTTTCTAGTCGCACGTTGACGTTACGCGAGTTACTTAGGATAAAGGTGAGAAACTGCGCATATTATCATTGTTTATCTAGGGAAAACAATAAAGAACGATAATTTTATAGATTTCTGCGAGGCTAGTATGGTGTTTTATCTGAGAAGTCTTTTCATATCTTCCCTCTGTAAAAATGTACATGATAACATAAAATTCATGAATGGACACGTAGTAAAATGAGTCGTCACACGCAGGCAGTTTATAAACAGAGTTTCTAATGTCTGCTAAGAAAATATAATAGTTTTACATTTAAACACGCGTTTTGTAAGACAATGACGTTAGATAAAAGACTTATATAATTACGTAATAATTTATAGAAAAAATATTGCAATTCAAAAGTATTAGACATTATAAAAATGAAATGTTATTACAATAAATGTGCAACGGAACGTTTCAACTCATGTCGTACAGTACAGCCAACATAAAGAAAAACACCGCTGCCCAGGGGGTATATTTTTCAAACGCGGAGTCACTAAACGAATGATTTTTGTATGGAAAAACCACTCGTTTAGGTGATTCCGCGTTTCAAAAATGGCACTTCAGTAGACGGCGGCCGGCGGCGGATTCACCGCCAAAGTAGTTGTTGTATTCATCAAAAGATGGCGCTACAGTTACGTAATTAAATATTTTGTTTTGTTTGCAAAACTGCAATAATACCTTGTTTAAAGATGTCTGCCTACATTTAAATGTGTAATTAATCATTTAGTGTTAGTTTAATGGAATAACTGTTTTAAATACGATTGAAAATATTTTAATTGAGTCTTAAGTGGGTCTAGCAAATCGGCGACAAATTTACACGATTTCACGTTGCCAACCGTCGAAATGTCTACTTTGACCTGTCAAAACCATGCTCGCACGTGAGTTAGGCATGAGATAAAATACGTTTTATGAATGAAAGTTATTTTGTCGCTCAATTTTGTCTATGTTTGTTGCGGTAAATTACGCGAAATGCGACAAATTACAAGGTTAAAAATTTGTCACCCTGACCATGCGCGCCGCGCTGAGTGATGAAAACAGGTAAGCAAAGCAATAAATTCTGTGGTGGCGACCCTGATTGTTTAACTCACACATTTGACGTGTGCACGGACGGATTGTTTCGTTTGTAGTAGTTCTACTTAAATATGCTGCTCCGTTTCTATTAGTGCTATACCTGTGCTAATAAACGGCAAAAGTTTGTGAGAGTGTGTGTGTGTATGTTTCTATCTTCTTAGCGCGCAAACACCTGGAACAATTTTGATAAAATTTGGTATGCAGAAAGCTGACACCCTATATAACACATAGGCTACTTTAGGCGAGGGTAACACCGCATGGCGCAGCTAGTCAACAATAATATAAATAAAACACGTATAAATTATTGATTTTGCATTAACAAAGTATTCGTTATTTTAAAATAAATAATACTTTAAAACTCAAAACTGACTTCAACACCAAACTTCACACAAATATGTTTAACTGTCTTTAAGTAATCGGGGAACATAAAACATTTATACGTTCAAAATAATAACTTTTTACTTTTTTGAAGTCGGTTGTTGAAAGTAGACATTTACAAGAGGGAATCAAAAGTATTTAATTATAAGATTAATGAAGTATCTATAATACCTTTATTTACATTTATCACGGACGCACAGGTATGGCACTTCATACAAACGGAGCAGCATATATACCTAGTACTACTACAAACGAAACAATCCATCCGTGCACACGTCAAATGTGTGAGTTAAACAATCAGGGTCGCCACCACAGAATTTGTTGCTTTGCTTACCTGTTTTTATCACTTGGAAATCTATAATTTTTTTTGATATTTATTGTTTTCCTTGGATAAACAATGATAATGTGCGCAGTTTCTCACCATTATAATTCAATTATCCTAAGTGACTCGCGTAATGTCAACGTGCGACTACCAATAACCCTGTTTTACTGCCGCTTACACCTCACAATAACGGGGGAAGGGTTGCGGGGACACCAGATTGCGGGGGACGGTGCGAGTTTCCGTTCTGTATGTAATACAATATAATTCTGTGACGGAGGTATCTAAAGATGTTAATAGAGACTTAAAAAGTGTAGCAGGAGCGCGAATATATGCTCGACCTCCAGAAAGGAAAGATCTTCTCGCCAGGCAAGGTGTTGCGCCTAAGAAACTGCGGCCCCGACGGTATATCGTCGGAGGTTATATTTATGCAGCGAATAGAGCAAACTCTGATATCAAGTTGTAGGATACTGCTGGCGCCATCTCGTTTGCTTCTTGTGAACTAACGTTGTTGGTCGTTGCTTTTTTATTTGTGGTTGTAATTCCTTGTTATAGTAGCATCCAGGCCACTACACAAAAAGTCACAGTAGTTACTTCAAAGTAACCACTAATTTTAAATTGGAATGTTCCTTTTGGATACATCAGTTTCGGAGGCAGTGCTACATTTGTATCCCCGCGCAAACCCTTTAGGCTACTTCCTCTTCTAAGATGTACTTGTCTTTTACTGTTTGTATATCTTGTTTTAGATCTCTACCTTAGAATTTTTCAAAATGAGCTTTTATTTTTCAGGATGCATTATATTCGCCGGATTTGCAGCGGTTGAATGCAAAACTGACTTTGGAAAAGTAAGTACCTATTTCTTGCGGTATTTATGATTATTCTTGCGGTAAAAGTAAGTACCTACCTATTAGTGCGGTAGACACATTTTTATATGGCTGAAAAAATTAAACCTTTGCTTTTGAATTTAATTTATTTTTACAGAAATTAAAAGTTAGGAATCATGGACTGAACTAGCTCCAATGACTTGTAAATAGAATATCAACCTGTTATATATTTTTTATTCTTCTTTATAATCGTATCTTCATTTTCTTCTTCACTCTTATATATAGGTGTGACCATAGGAAGCAGTTCCTCTCGCAGTGGTCTTTCATACTGGCATGGCTCCTTGATTGTTTGTGCTCGCTACTCTACGGACAAGATTAGTCCATCTTGTGGGCGTTTCTCCTTGAGGCATCCAGAGACATCATCATCATCATCATTAGGTCTTTTTTGTCTCCACTGCAGGAGCACGACTCTCTATCGATATTTGGCCAGAGCAGCCAGAGGATTTGGCCTATACTCTCCATGCTGGCCAGACGAGTTGGAGAGGTCTCACTGATTTTTATAAGCTTTGCTTAGCTTGTATTTCCTAAGTCGCCTTATACGACATCCACGGAAGGACTTGGAGTGGTTCTATTCTACTCTGCCGGAAACCAAACGGTGACCCAGAAACATGGCCCAACAGTTTTTTTTTATTGTCATCATGATCATCTATTTTAGATATGTAAAGAAGCTTCCACCTGCACATACAGCCACATCCAAAACTGCGCAGTCAACAAACATGGCAAATTCAGAAGATTTTCGGACGACTGTGAAATGAGGAAATACAATTGTGATCATCGTGAGGGTATGTACACTATCGTCACTATTAGGACTTTGTCTCTGACGATGTGTACTAAACCCTGGGCCGAAAGATTTTAAATGCCGCTTTTGGCATGATTTTTCGCGTTAGGATGGAAAAAGGAAATCTAAAGAGTGTCAGGCTACCAAGCCGCATCACCTGTTAACATGATTATTTTCGCAGATACAGGATAAATAATTTCATCAGTAACATCCTGACGGGTAGGGTTGGACTGGTCCTAGGCCACCCATCACCCGTCAAGTACATTTATCCACAGAGTTCCATAGTAAATAGTATCTTCCATGCTGGTCTGGGAAAAAGAAAAAACGTAGAATGTACCAGCTTCGTCTCTTCCCGCGCAGATCGTAGAAGCCGATCGGGGAACTGGGCGAAAATAAGAGTCATAATAATAGGCGATGCGGCTAGCAACCCATCACTATTTTTAATTCCTTTTCCACCTTCTCGCTTACTATCACGCTAAAAGTGGCTTTTGAGTCTTGCGGCCCTGGGCTCTGCTTAAAACCGCAAGGCCTAAAACGCTCTGTCTGTACCGTTAGAGATAAAGACGTGATACTATGTATATATCTATGTC
Organism: Acrobasis consociella; assembly: GCA_963555685.1. Taxonomy (NCBI): domain Eukaryota; kingdom Metazoa; phylum Arthropoda; class Insecta; order Lepidoptera; family Pyralidae; genus Acrobasis; species Acrobasis consociella. The sequence goes on along the minus strand of OY743124.1, from coordinate 5,691,766 downwards.
GATTTAAGCTACCTGCCGTAATTTCAATAAACCAAATACATACACTTCTATCTTTTTAGAGTACGCTTTGACGTTCATGGACAATTGTAAAAAACTGCCGAAACTTAAGAAGAAGTTAGTGCAGCCGTGGGAATGGTTCACGACAACCACCAGGTCTAGACCCAGTACAACCACTGCTATTACTGTAAGTTCAATCAATTATTTATGTTTTTTTTCATAAAACTAACGTGAGACACATATATTGTCGGATTACTTACGTAGAGAGTCAGCTACTGGCCGAAATGTTTCGACCTTCGGATATATCGGTCGTTATTCGATTACAGACACGCGCATGGCATTGTTGCTACACATACTGATGTTAGTGATGGCATAGATCATTACGAACGTAACTCAACGCCGTAGAAACTATTGGAGGGTCCGTAAGCAGGCAAAACTGGAGTTGCGGGGTAGGCTCGTAGAGATGGCAGCACAAACTAGCAAAAAAATGACAGAGAAAGTGTTGAATATACTTTATTTTTTTTATTGCATTTTCATATAAGTCATATTTTATTAATAGAGAACTACTTTATTTAAATAATAGTGATTAAAAGATTTAAATATTTTAAAAATTACCTAATAGCGCCATCTGGTGACAAGGAAGAGAAATATGTAAGTTTATGAGGCGATGGGTAGACATAGTGTAAGTTACCGATACTGGTGTCAGATTTTTAAGACAACCTATCCTACTAAGGAACCTAACCTACCTATGCCTTTATATATATCATAGACCCAAAATGCCTTTGCAAGCACAGTCATACTATGATGACAACCGGGACTTATTGCTTAACGTGCCTTCCAAAGCACAGAGGATGAGTAGGCATGGCGCTGGCAAGAGCGGGCGGTGCTGTGACAATACGGAAATTGCTGGGGTTTGCTGACTGCGTCAACTCCGTAAGGAGCTGGGAGCCTCATTTTCCTCTTCATCATCATCATCATCCTACTTTTCTGATTAAAACTAACGTGAGATGCAATCATTATCAAATTTAGTAAATGGGTTACTCACGTATAGAGGCAGCTACTGCCGACATGTTTCGACCTCATCCGGAGGTCTTCATCAGGGCGAATGTGACGAGAGGCCCGTACACCGCACCGGCTCGCGACACACTGATGTTAGTCGTAGGAGGCACGGGGCGCGCGGGCGGCGCGGGCGATCGCCCTCTGCGCCCGCAACAGCGGTGTACGGGCCTCTTGTCACATTCGCCCTGATGAAAACCTCTGGATGAGGTCGAAACATGTCGGCAGTAGCTGACTATATACGTGAGTAACCCGTTTACTAAATTTGATAAATCTTACTTTTCTTTTTCAGTTTAGTCCCACACCGGAGAACTTCAACGAATACTGGTGCACAATTGGCGACACGTGTGAGGTGCACGAAAACATGATCTGTGGGAAAGATGAGCGCCTTGACCACTACAGGGTGTTTCATTCCGAGTGTACTATGGCCAGGTTTAACTGCGACCAATATAAAAGTATGTTTTTGTTATTAGCTCTCCGTGTCTCACTGCTAGGCAAAACCGTCCTCTCCATGCTTTCAGAATCTTCTGTTGTTCTTCTTTCTTTTCCAGTTTTTAAACAGTCTCAACACATCCGAACACCTTGTTCTTGGTTTACCTCTTTTTCTTCTTTCAGGTAAGCTAAAATGGGATTGGGCTGGCCATATTTGTTGAATGCCACCGGAAAGATGGGCTCACTTTGCCACTGTCTAGACCGACAGACGGCATAAGGAAAATAAGCATAAAAATTTATTTAAATGAAATTAATACAGATTTTTATGAAAGGCGAAAAATACGTTTTCATATTAGAGACTCAAACAGCTGATTGCTCAATTAGTTGCTTTGACTTAAATCTTAGGAGCAATAAATAATGTATTTTCTTAAGGATATGGATAATTTCATAGCACTCATACTTGAAAAATAATCAAAGTTTAAAATAGAGGGGGCATAATTAAATTGTAACAAAAAAAACCGACCTCATTTTCTTTTAGAAGTATCTTCCATATCTTCAAAATTTTTCATCATGTCTTCATCAAATTAATATGGGACCATCTTGGTAGAAAATAATCATCAAAATCGGTCCACGGTTGCCAAAGACATCGCGTAACATACATAAAAAAAAAACATACAGTCGAATTAATAACCTCCTCCTTTTTATTAAATCGGTTAAAAATACTCTGCCAAAAAGACATTGTGAGCATTACTACAAATACATTAACACAAGAGCCTGGCTCTTGAAAAAAGAATAGCTCCTCGTTCTTCCCCACGCCTGCAGGCCTGCAAGCGAATTTTACTATCCAATAAAAAAAAATACTACATAATGCTTCATTCATAATAATTGACAATTCTTCAAAAAATCGAAATCTATCTACTATACATATAATAAAACAGTAAAAAAAGTGTCTGTACATAGAATACACTTCCAAGAAAAAAATTGGAGCGATGATGGAGACATAGTAATAGAGTTAGAATTAAAAAAAATATGTCTGTTTGTGTGATAGTCTGTTTGTAACGCTTATCTCCGGAAATACTGGAGGGATTCAAATTGAACTTTTTTGTTGTATAGCTGTTAAGCAAAAGTTGTTTAGCCTGATGAGTATTTTCCGGAGTCGGGCTGGGCTTCGGTTAGTATATAAAAGAAAACTGTTGGTGGCCCGGCGCAAGGTACGCATTGGCGCTTTCGCAAGTTAAGTAACCCAGGACATGGTCTGCATCTTAATGGCTTAAAACATTTTTCGTGTTTCTCTGTACTTTGGTTAGCGCGATAAAGCGTTGGTCTCGACTGTAATCATTCATTCTAAGGCTGTCCTTAAGCTATGTTATATGCCTAAAAGCAGCTTGATAAATCTGACACCAGTGTTGGCCACTTATGTAAATAAACCTACATAAAGAAAACAGTATGAAAAGAAAGGTATATAAAAAAAGAGAAAGAGTCGTATAGATTTTCCGCTCTGCGTTTGTTGTCGGTTAAAAATATGAAACATGATTTTTATTTTTTTCAGATTACTGGAAAACCGATGACACCATTCAACAGTGTCTGAAATTAATTTAAACACTATATCTACAGTTACCAGCAATACTAATGATGTTAATCAAAGGAATAGAAATAAAATCGTTCAATCGACTAATTGTTTCATTTTGTAATTTGGCCGTTTTATTAGGAAAGTTAACGACTTAATATGCATAAAGCAAAATGACTTTCCATAATCATTGGTAAGTTAAATAAAAAGATACAGCTTTTTCTTCTTAGTTGTCTACTGTGGAAGCAAATGCTTGTACTAACTCCACGTAATTAAATAGAAAAATAGAATCATTCAACCGACTAATTGATTATTACCATTTTGCATTTTTAGGTGACTAAGATATTATATACCTTAGGCGAGATGTGTTTGTGTATTAACATAATAATAGGTAAGTTTTTTGACAATATACAGTCTTTTTGCTAAAGAAGCTCGATAACGTAAAGTCTTACGAGCTGCTTGAAAGGGTCATCCGTCACTCTTATCATCAACAATAATATAAATAACGACACGAAACCACACGCATTGTCAGGAGGTTTCTCTCTCTGGGGCCCCAACCGCCGGTAGCCTGGGCCTAGCTCCGCTGCCAGCGGGCAGCTAGTTTAGGTTACATACCTAATGTATTTATATTTTACTTTATAGATATTATATAGAACCTTATCTATGTTTTGAAATAAATAAAGTAAAATATAAATAAAATATGTATACATGAAAAAAAAATTGCAGTACGAAACACTGACGATTAAATATCGGTCCATACTTTTGTAATAAATGCTTCTTATGCCGAATCCCACACTCATGTATACCCCTCATCATGCAACAGTTTCATTCAATTTAGTAACTACTATTTTAGTCGACAAAGATACTTCTTAGTCTCAGTAGCTCCTTCCATACCTTTAAAAAAACTACAGAGACAAAAAGGACACAGTAGTTCTTCCAAATGAACCACTAAAGAGACTGTTGAGAACCAACGGTTTCAGTAGTTCCTTTACACCTTTGGAGGAACTACTGGCTCGAAAAAATGTCACAGTAGAACTACTGGGACAAAACAAGTCAGAGATGCTACTGAGATAGCCAAGTATATAAACATATGTGCCACATCTACTTTAGAAATTTTCAACATGATTAATTTTTCAGGATGCATTACATTCATAGGATTTGCAGCGGTTGAATGCAAACCCGACTTTGGTAAAGTAAGTAAAGATCTTCGTGCTTATATAGTAGTGCGGTAGACACATTTTTTTATAAGGCTGAAAAATAAATTCTTTTGTTTTCGTATTAAATTTATTTTTACAGAAGTTAGATCGTTCAGAATCATGGACTGAACTAGCTCCAATGACTTGTAATTTATATTGTTCTATCATTGCCAATAAATAGTATTTTTATTTATAATCGTATCCTCAGATCTGAAGGTCGTGAACATTGGGAACAGTGGTTTCCCACACTGCACGATCTTGCGTCAGATGTATGGTTCCTTGAGTATTCATTTATTTATAAAAACTTTATTGATCCACAATATAAAATTGTTTACAATTGGCTGACTTTGAACTTTACCGCTAAAAGTGTTCTCTCCCAGTCAATCGTAAGGATAAACAGAGATTTGGTAGCGGCGCAAAATTACTTAAATAAAACAACACATATGTATACCTAATAAATATATCTGCATTTATTACATATACCTATATTTATATATATAATACATACATAAACATTCATACAATCTATAATATATAAATAATGAATGATAATGGTGACGCTGAAAGGAGATACATTATTTTAGAAGAAAAGAGTGTACTTTGTTTTTAAAAGAAAATTTAGTGGAGATGTCCTTGATGTCAATGGGTAAAAAATTCCAGACCCGTAAAGCTTGTAGGGTCAAAAAAGTTTGCCATTAAGTTAGTGAGACGTAGAGGAATAGAGAGATGACGAGTATCGGCAGAGCGAAGTTGCCGTTCATGAGTGTCAGAAATAAGTTGAAATTTGCATTTAAGGTATTGACGAGAATTTGGATTCGATAGAATTAAAAAGAGAGTGCAAAGAATTCGCATTTGTCTGCGTTCACGGATAGGAAGACATAAGCTCAGAACGAAAAGAAGATATATGATTATATTTGCGAAAGCAAAAATTAAAACGAATACAATTATTAACGAAACGATCAAGCTATTGAGAAAATCTATATTGAGATTGATTTTCCTTGACCTCGGTGTCCAAGGACATGGCCCAAAATTATTGTCTAAATTAAGGTTTTCTTTAATCATCATCATGATTATTGGTTTTAGGTTTGTAAAGAAGCTGCCAGCTGCATACACAGCCACATTCAAAAGTGCGCAGTCAACAAACATGGCAAATACAAAAGATTTTGGGACGACTGTGATATGATTAAATACAATTGCAATCATCGTGAGGGTATGTACACTATCGTCACTATCACGTCTTGTCACTGTCGAAGTATACTCAACCCAGGGCAGAAAGATCTCAAATGTCGCTTTTAAAAACTTGTCGTAAAGGTGGATAAAGGAGCCTACCAAGTTGCAGCACCTATTAACACGATTCTTTTCGCAGATTCCTTCGATCGGCTTTTACAGTCTGAGCTGGAGGAGAAGTAGACGTTATGTACTAAGGTTCTTTTTCTTCAGTGTGGAAGACTTTGTACATTTCATCATCATCAACCTGATGGGGGCTTGGGCCCGGTCTTGTAAATTTATTCACAGTTCGATTTTGGGTATTGTGTCTCCAGTCGCAATGTTGATATTCTTCGAGTCTTGCTGAACATCATCACATTATCTGAGCTTGGGTCTGTCTCAATTTCTAAGGCCCTTTGGGAGACTCTCTAGTAGTTGTTTAAGTACTATGGCTTCCATTCTTACTACGTATCGTCCCCATTTGAGGCGTCCAATTTTGTAAAAAGTAGTTTGTAGTTTTGCTCTTATTTTTACCAAATATTCACAAAAAAAATAATTTCACGACTTTGTGAGTATACTTACCATCATTTCGCTAAGTGTGGCCTTTGGCATTTGCGATCTTAATTTTTTCTAGTCGTAATTTAGTATTGGCTGGCGTGTACAGTTAATCTCGATTTGAACATTTTGCTGCCGTATTTTTAATAAACCAAATAAGTACATACACTTCTTTCTTTTTAGAGTACAATTTGGCGTACATGGACGATTGTACACATCTGCCAAAACTTAAGAAAAAATTGGTGCAGCCGTGGGAATTATTCACGACAACCACCAGGTCTCGGCCCAGTACAACCACTGTTATTACTGTAAGTTCAATTATTTATGTTTTTTTATTTTAAAATATGAGACATTGATATTATTGGTATGCAATATATTTATGGTTACTTACATAGGAAGTCAGCTACTGGCCGGCATGTTTCGACTTCATCCGGAGGCTTCCCAGGAGGAATTTGTTTAGGGACGCGCGCATGATATCGTCCCGACACACACTAATGTTAGAGATGGCAGGAGCAGGCGGCGCTTTGGCAGTGCAGAAATTACTGGCGGTTGCTGATTTACTGCGTCGAGTCCTGTCGCGGTGCACTGAAAGCCTCAATTTCCTATTCATCATTTTTTTTTCAGTTAAGTCCCACACCGCCGAACTTCAATGAATACTGGTGCTCAATTGCCGACACGTGTAGTATATTCGAAAACAAGTTCTGCGGAAAAGAAGAGCGCCTCAACCACTACAGGGTGTTCCATTGCGAGTGTACTATGGCCAGGTTGAACTGCGACAAATATACAAGTATAGCTTTTTTTTATTTAGCTCTGTATGTCTCATTGCTGGGCAAAAGCCCCCTCTCTGATGCTTCTAATCCGAACACTTTTGTTGTTTCTTTTGTTTCCTAAACCCTATCATGATCAGGTCTTTTTGTGTCCACTGCAGAAACACAACCCTCTCTGTGTTACCAGAGAAATACTTGGCCGGAGCAGCCAGAGGTGTTTGACCTACACTCTCCTCGCTGGCCAGAGGGATTGGAGAGGTCTGATTGATGTTAATAAGCTTTGTTTAGCTTGTATTTCCTAAGTCGCCTTCTACGACATCCGTGGGAGGACTTGGAGTAGCTCTATTCTACTCTGCCGGAAACTACACGGCAATATAAACAATGGGTAAGAAGGCAGCATGGAGAGCTTCCTTACCGGGTCACTCAGGTGTTCTCCAGGTATGGCTGTTTTGGAAGTACGTGTGAGAGAGGGTTCATACAGAATGGACAGCTTGTCATCACTCGAACGACATGTTGCGATGCGTACAATATATATATATATTTTTTTTTTTTTTTTAAATTTGGTATGCAGGAAGCTGAAACCCTGGATTAACACATAGGCTTCTTTAATTGCGGGTAAACAAGTGGGGCGCAGCTAGTTCTAAAATAAACGAAGAGGCTTCCACTGGCCGGCGCGGGCGCCTTCTGAAATGCAGAAGAATAAAGGGGTTTTATGTTCCCCCGTTGTACCTGCAGACTAGGCACAATGGCGGATAGTAACCTACAAAAAAAACCCGCTCTGCATTTAATTTTGCTGTTCATTGAAAAATATGAAAGTAGTTTCTTTTTCAGATTACAGGAAAACGAATGCCACCATTAAAGAGTGTTTGAAATTAATCAAAATACAAGATTCTCCTAAAATTTTACGATTCCTAGGCAAGATGGATGTATCCTTGGAATTTGAACCAGAATCACAAAAAAAAACATTAGTAGAATTAATGTTGAAGCCAGAATCGGAAACCAAACCAGACTCCGAATCAGCAGGTAAATCAGAATCGGATACTGAAACCAAATTAGTACCAAGGTCAATAAAATATCTAGAACGAAAACCGAGAATAAAGCCAAGATCTTCTCTGTTTGAAGAATCAGACGGTATAGAAGATTTAGGACTTAGACCACCACCAGGACCATTTACAGAACCAGACATAGATATTTGGGAAGGAAATTGTGAGAAATAATATGTATAATAAAATTTTGGAAAATGTTTATTTGTTTTTACTTTTTATTGTACATTTTAATATAACATGTTACAAAACAAATGAATTAAAAAAAAAATACAACGGCAGGCTTATCCTATTGAAGATTTTTTATTGTATTTATTTAACTTCATTACAATATACATGTATCTACCAGTCAACCAACAGGTGATGCTGCGAAAGTAATCTTTTGGGGTAAGTACTTACTATAGAAACTAACTAAAAAACGTGTGGCACTCGGGGCCTGCCGCGGTAAAGCTGCTGCTGGGGGAGGGCTCGGCCTTCGGCCTCGCCACGAAACTCACCAAATGGGCACGCGAGGCGGCTTCTAATAAAAAAGATCTCTTTTAACTTTTTAAGATGCGACAAAACCCAGACACAATAGTAAGACAATGGAAGCCGGTTGAAATTCCACCCAGTGACAGCGAAAAGGTTAATAAAAAAGATGAAAGACATATCTGTGAGTGGACATAGGCAAAGAGGAAGACTAAATAATAGATGGAAAGAATGCAAGAAAGATATGAAAGGCCTCGGAGTAGTTTAAGGTGTGACTAGCAATTTATTTATTGCAACTATATAATAGCACACTACAACACAATAAAAAGAAATTTTTAACCTTATTTAAACTAAGTATAGGCATGTGTGTTACAGTATTACAAAAGGCTGTAGCTCAGTGTGGAGAATTGCCCAGTGAGCAAAACACAGATTTTCAGCTACCGCCGCCAGTGTCTATATAGGTGTGTAATAAGTACTTAAATATAATCAACTATACAATTTTTATTACATGTATTTCTCAGTATACTTGGGAATTTGCAAGGAACAAGACTCAATGTGTAACTGGTAGCCTGGCTACATCAAACTGCATTGGTTGCTCATTTGCCTGAGAGACCGGTGGCGCCGAGTATTTTGTCATCATCCTCAGCAGTAACGCTACAGAGCCCGGGGTCCGCTACCTAACCTAAGTGATTTTACGAGGTTACTATGGTTTTTACACAGAGCGACTGCCGTCTGATGTCCTCAACTCAAAGGGTAGACCAGAACTAATCCTTGGTTTGACTTACAGTTTATTTATTGACTTCCGAAACACGGAATCTTCTTTCTTTTAAGATAATAAGGTGATCTAAGCCCGCAGTATCCTAAGAATCCTAACCAGACTAAAACCACTTTCCACAAAGTATGCTTCCCTTCACGACCACCAGTTCACAAGACGAACGCCTTCGCCACTGGACCACGGAGGCAGTCACAAGAAAGAAAGAAAGAAAGAAAAATAGTTTATTTGGCTACATATAAAAAAATTGGATACATAAATTACACTTGACACAATGCACCAAATCGGCCGGCGAGTGTGGCATAATTACGAGGGTAAATGCTATTTCACGTGATATTTTACGCTTATTTTTCTTTTTGTATACGAAAAAGTTTACTTCTGATTCTGATGATTTCAATTATTGAGCACTAGCGTGCCTTCATTAAAGCATCAACCTAACCATCACCCAAAAGCAAAATGACTATATCAGCTTGGCAGCAATGTATTAAGTATGTATTAGAATATGTATATCAACATTATTTGAAAGACAAAAGTTAAATATTTTATTTGGTGCATAAAATTATCTACAATCGTGTCCTAAAACTTAAAACTAAAGGCCCATTTAGACGGTGCAAGTTTCTTGCCCGTTGCATGCCATTTTATTGCAGCAATAGACAACTTGCATGGTCTAAACGAAATGTCAGCCATACAAATCATTTATTGCTTCAATAAAATTGTATGCAACACGCAAGAAACTTGCACCGTCTAAATGGGCCTTAATACTATTGCGGTTATAATATATCTAACTTATTATGCCTTAAATGCAAAAGTGATTGACTGATGTACCAAAGCACAGGCCAAACTGCTGTGGGGCTAGAGACTCCACAGTCACATAGGTATCTTATAAGGTCTAGGGGTGCACTAAGAAAGGGACTTTTCTTAACTACCTCCTAAGGGGTCGAAACGGTCCAAAGTTTGTATGGAGTATTTTATTGGAAACCCCACAAGAGTACTGCTAGAGGTAAATGAGTAAGGACATGTTTCATGGATTTTATAAAATTAAACCCCTAGGAATGATGAGATAGAGAGGGAAAGGGAGACATAATAATTTATTTTATAACAAAATTAAAAACCAACTAAAAATCCTATTACAACCATTTTTGATTTCTACGGACAAAGTCGCGGGTAGGGCGCTAGTGCTTGCTGATTTCAGTGGAATCGAATATGAAATATAGGTAGTAGGGTGGCTCAACTTAAGGACAGAAATAAAATTACAAGTAAAAAACATAAAGTTTAAAATCTTTATTAACTTTTTATTAAAGATTTTACGGCCACCAGCGATAGCGTCAAAGACTGTATAATATGTCGCAGTTCAATTGTTTATTTTGCTGTTTGACAAAACCTCTACGTAATTGGCGTTACAGCTCGGTTCTGTGAAACTACTGAAAATCGTTCAGTTGGACTGTCGATGTGTATCGTTTAACAAAACAGCTAACTTTTATTTAGATCACGTGTAATCAATTTCGCAGCGCAAAATGTAATATCATAGATTTTATTTTGGAATTCTGCCACTTAAAACCAATAAATATGGCCTCGGATAAGGTAAATTCTTTAATGCGTCCCGAAAGCAGATGATTTTTACCGAGAAATATCGGCGACATCGTCTATGATTTCGGACTGCAAATAGTTGAAGAGAATAAAGCAAACCTTCAGCTTGGTTTCTTTATTATTATTTCGATTTTTGCCTAAGAGATAAAAAAGTCTGGCTTGAGCTTAGTGAGGATCTCTGAAAGGTTTATATTTGTACAAATATAAAGGTTTATATTTGTACAAATATAAACCTTTCAAAGACCCGCACCAATACCAAGTGTACACTTACAAATGCCATAATTTTAATTCATTTGGTACATGTATAATGTAAGTACTAAATTTACAAATTGACACTAATTTTAAATTTGACATCATTCTTTGTTAATTTTATGACAGCAATGTATTCTCAGTTTACATATCTAATCTTAATATTTAGTATAATTGTAAGCTGACGTTTTAGAGACAATGCTGCAATACGGTTTGCTGCCGCTTCTTCTGTACTTGCGCTTAGGAAGCAGCAATAAATTTAGCTGATGATCTGACCTCAATAACTATTATGAAATCGAAAAGAAAATTGACAATTATTAAGTGATTCAAATATCTAAAAATAAAAAAATGATTTTTGACTATTGCGGCTAGATGGAAAATTCAGGTGGATCAAATAAAGGCCGTAAGAAACTGCTACGCGACCATTGAGTTGTCGCGTTTACATTTTGATATTCAATCGCATCAACCTAATTATCATTCCTTATTGGTGTCCTATGATTATATTGGATTACATAATAACAAATTGAATTGAGGGTTTATTTCCATGCTGCATGTGATGATTTTTTTTAAGAACTACTGCTGTCCCGTTTCGTAATATATTTATTGGATGCTACACAGTTTTATTAAACCATGGTAACCCCACACGTGTTCCGAACGTGCGGTTAGCTGTTTTGTTAAATGTAATACATTGACAATGCAGCTGAACGATTTTCAGCTGTTTTAAAAAACCGAGTTGTAGTAATAATAATGCCAGAAGCTAGATGTTTTGTCAAACAACGGATTAAACTATGCAACTGTGACATATAGATAAAATCAACTGAATATCTGCTCGCACTAACTCTACGACAAGTTGCAGAAATAAAATTATCCAACCGAATCATTGATTATTTTATTACCATTTCGCCAGTTGTAGGTACAATGTGTCACTAACAAAAGCATAACTTTTGTTAGGTTAGGTAAGTGACATGTACCTACCTGAGGTGAAATGTGTTTGTGCACTCACTTACCTATTATTAACATATTCATAGGTAAGTTTTTTACAAGATACTACTTTTTTGAAAGGAGCTCAATAACGTAAAGACATGTAAACTTGTCATAAAAATAATACATCTAACAAAATATATTGAAATTACTTATTTATAGGGTGAATTCAGTCCATGATACTGAACAATTTCCCCAATTAACATGTATCGAAATATGGTATTTGACCGACTTATAAAGTAGGAGGAGGATATCAATTTGTCACGATCTTTTACTTGTTTCACCGATTATTCGAAGACGCCAGGACAGGACCAATTTGAAAAATTCTATTTTGTTTGAAAGGGTATATAGGCCAGGTGGTCACATAGAAATTTTATCACAATCGGTAGGTGCAGTTTGTAGGTGTATTCGGTTATTGGTTTTGAAATATTATATTTTTAACTCAAAGGTTTAGGTAAATCGATCAGATTCAAACATAATTTTTTTATATTACAATGTATAATCTTTGGGGAAAGTTGTTTTGTATTCAAACTCCTACACTGGGATCCACCACATGGTACCAACGATGTTATAAGACGGTTTGGATAGTTTCGTCTCGTCTATTGAAATTTGCGTAAATACGTCACTCGCTCGCTCGCTCGCTTGTGTTTTGGTCACTGGAAACCTAACGAACCTAACATACACTCCACGGGAAAGTTGTTTTTTGTGTCTGTGTTACTGTGCCCTAAGCTTGAGCCGCTCGCTTCGCGAGTCTGTGTTACTGTGCCCTAAGCTTGAGTCGCTCGCTTTACTTGCTCGTGTTTTGGTCACAGGAAACCTAACGAATTCCATGGCAAAGTTGTTTTTGTGTCTGTGTTACTTTCGCCTAAGCTTGAGTCGCTTGCTCGCTCGTGTTTTGAGCTAACCTAACCTACTCATCGTGGTCAAGTTGGTTTTATGGTCGAGAATAATTCGTGAGTATGATAGGTTACCCTTATTAAAAATTATTCTAATACAAATTATACAAAACCTAATTTATGTAAAATTATTGATATTGTATGTACATTCGGACATATAAAAATTCGGTCAAACAATAATTATATTAAATATTTTTAATGCACTTTAATGTTTTTCGAAATAACATTCTGCCAAGTGTATTATGCCAAATGAAATTCGGAGCATCAAGATTCTGCCAGATAGAGGGAACCCGTTGGATTGTCCGGAAAATCCTTTAACTAGAAGTGGACAATGTCAACCAAGTTGTCAACCAAACCCACGTAACCCTCCCAAAGAATTGGGATGAAAAGACCAGATACCTTAAAGAAAAGTTTACTATAGATCTTTTCAACACTAGTTTTCATTTTTTCAGGAGGCATTATATTAGCAGGATTCGCAGCGGTTGAATGCAAAACCGATTTTGGAAAAGTTAGTACAAGAAGATGAATATTTTCTTTAATTTCATTTATTTCTACAGAAACTAGTAATTGTAGTTTTATAATTAAAATAGGTATACAAAGTACAAAATATTTTTATTGTGGAATCACAGGTATGTATAAAAGATGTACAGTATTATCATCATCATTGGTTTCAGGTTTGTATAGAAGCTGCCCTCTGTAGACACAGCCGCCACCAAAAGTGTGCACACAATAAAAATGATCAATTCAAAATGTTTCGGGACTCCTGTGATATGATTAAGTACAATTGTGATCATCATGAGGGTTTGTACTTTATCACGTCTTTTGTAACTATCACGTTTTTTGTCACTATCACGTATTTTGTCACTATCACGTATTTTGTCACTATCATGTATTTTGTCACAAGCGACGTCTACCAAGCTGCACCTTCGATCGGCTTTTACGAAATGAAAGCATTGAATACTTTTTACATTTCATTATCATCATCCTGATGGTATTTATCCACATTAATTTTGGGTAATATGTCTCCAGTCACTACGTCTCCATGTTGATATTCTTCAAGTCTTGTTGAACACCATCTGAGGTTGGATCTGCCTCAATTTGTGAGGCCCTTTGGTGGATTCTCTAGTATTCATGACTCTTACTACGTGTCATGCCCATTGAGGGCGACCGATTGTATGTAGTTTATACTTTTGCTTTTATTTTGACCAAATATTCTTTGCGACTACTACTTTGCTAGTATACTTACCATCATTTCGCTAAGCGTGGCCTTTGGCACTTGCAATCTCGATTATTTCTAATCACATTACACTAATATCATAAAGCCGAAAGTTTGTGAGTGTATGTCTGGTGTCTGTGTGTATATTTGTACCTTCTTCACGCGCAAACGACTGAACCAATTTTGATAAAATTTTGTATGCAGGAAGCTGATACCCTGGATTAAGAGATACGAATCTAATCGTAAAATGTATGAAAGAATTGGCTAGTTAGTACCGTACCTAAATAGCAACTCGATTTAAAAGTTTAGCTGCCGTATCTATTTTCAATAAACCGAATTAGTACATACTATCACTTCTTTTTTTTTATTGTTGTGTATATATTTGCAAGCCTGTGTAAGTGTAACTTATGTATGTATACTTTAACTTTTGTGTGTGTCTCAGTTGTGACAAATAAACAATTTATCTATCTATCTCTCTTTTTAGAGTACACTGTGGCGTTAATGGACGATTGTAAACACATGCCGAAACGTGGTGTGGTCACGAGAACCATAAAAAATGAAAACAGGACCATGAACAATGAAAACAGGACCACCAGGATTAGGCCAAGTAGACCTACTTATGTAACTGTAAGTTCAATTATTTATGTTTTTGGTTAAAAGTAACATGCGACTCAAACAACATTGTTCAGGCAAAGCCGGCCATTTTTATAGCAGGCTGCAACCTAGATTTAGCACATTGACATCGTGACAATAGGCATGACGAATGGAAAAACATTTTTGGTCCATCGGTTAGATCAGTGGTTCCCAAACTTATTTTGTCTACTGCCCACTTTGAGAATAAATATTTTTTTAGCGCCCCCATTTTTTCACCTATTTAAAAACCACTATAACTTCAAATTAAATTAATTAATTATTGTGACCTATATATGTATATTAACGGAGAATTCTAAACGAAACTTTTACTATAACCCGCAACTTGAAACCTGAGCACAGTAGGTAACATACAACGGCGCTTAGGTCTCAAGTTATAGCTCTTACGGGCTCCACCTGCCAATAAGAATGATTATTGAAACGCAACTTTATAGTATTAAAACAGAGTATCTTTTATTAAAAATATAACTAAAATAATCAATCCTTATATAAAAACTAATGTGAAGGATGAATCTGATGCTGTTTAATAAGTTTGTTGATATCAGGTTCCAATTTACTCAAGAACAGTCGCAAGTCGCCACGTTCGGTAACAAGCAAACGATTTCTCTTTTAGTAAGCAGTGTTGTCACAGCACTAAATCCACGTTCACACAAATATGGCGATGGGAATGCTATCAAGAATCGTTGAACGATTGACCACAATCCAGGGTACAATTGCGGGATCGGTTTTGAAAGTGTGTCTGTTGCCTTTTTATTTGTTTGTTTGTGTCTACTTTCATTACGAAACGGAGCGACCGATTGACATGATTTTCATTTTTTCTATATTCAATAAAATAGGACAGATATATGAACTACGCGGAGAGAAATATAGAATCGAGTTTGAGCAATCTTTTAATTCATATTAGTTGATGTTCACAAGTTGTTGTTGAGAGTCGAGAGCTCTTGCAGTCGTTGTTTAAGAGGCCTCCTAGCTAAATAAAGCTCCTAGCAAAAAAAAAATTGGTTGTTTGTAAAGTAGGTTTACGATCGAGATGTTTACGTGATAACGTCGTTTCACGGAATGACTGGCAGCGCTCGAGATGAGACGGGAGATCGGTCCGTCTCTCTCTCGTTATACCTGCGATCGCGCTCGTGAGGTTTTGGTGTGACACAAGTTTCTGAACATGTCACTCGACTAAAACGATTTTAAAGACGTTATCACGTCAAAAAAACATTTTCTTTCTGGGTCTCTTACCGTCCCCCTTGAGACCTGCAGCGCCCACAAGGGGGCGTTATCGCCCACTTTGGGAAAGACTGTTAGATTATCAAAAAATATTACTCTTAGAAACCAAAAATGACAAAGATACAGCTCATATAAATTTCGCGTGACGTCACAGCTGGGTACGATTTTTATAAGTGTGACGTCGCAAGCCCCCACTCCGGAACTTTGACGCTCCGTATCTTTGTGAATTCTTTTGGTCATCTGAAAAATACGGGATAATTATTTACAATCATACTTTTCGGACCTTGTCTTGGACTTTTTTCTTTTTGGACTTATCATCATCCCTATTTAAATAAGTAGCATTTAATTTTCAGTGTAATTAGAACATTCGGCAGATTCGATCGTTTTTTATTTCAAACATAGTCTTAGCGACCGGGTTCGTCTGACATTTTTGGCATTCCATCCTTGTCAATACATTAAATGTACGGAGCCAATACATATAAGTTGTTCACGTAGAACGTCAGTTACTGAGTGGCATGTGTCGACCTTATCCGAAGGCCTTCTTTAGGACGAATTTGATTAGGGACGCGCGCATGACGTCGACCCGACACACACTAATGTTAGCGATGGCAAGGGCGGGCGGTGCTTTGTCAGTGTGGAAATTGCTGGGGGTTGCTGATTTGGTCTATATTGGATCACCTAATTTTTCGTATTCCTGATTTAGGTTAGTGCACAAATTGTTTGCTTAAAATTTTTCATACAATTTTTTAATTCTAATTCACTAGCTTATTTTCCACATCCCCAAGTTTTTATCGCCGTAAAATGTACACATTTAATTCCCAAAATAGTTCGCGATCACTTTAATTCATATTTAGCACAATTCCAAAATGCATAAAAGCGTAACGCCTGATCATTATATATGGTCTTACAAAATATACTGAAACTATTTTAAGGATAAATTAAGACGGTGATAGTTAACAACTTTTCACAAGAAACATATGTCGAAATTTAAAAAATATTTTTTGACTTTACATACAAACTCGGATCAGCTGATCGCTCAACTTGTATGGAAGGCCAAAAATCCTTTTTATATTTCGATAGTTGTTCAGTATCATGGACTGAATTCACCCTTAAAATAGTTTTACTACATTATGTTAGACCTTATTATATATAGCGTAATATAACCCGTGACAGTTGCAGGCTTGCTTGCAAAACAAGCAAGCCTGCAAGTCAAGGGCTCCGGCGGACAGATAAGATAAGGAGCTATCATTTGCCCGTTCAGATATTCTATGTCCAAGCTCATTTATAAATATCCTTGCCTCAGTTCTCCAAACACCGTGGTCTCAAAGGCCACAGGCACAAAATTGTTATCCCTATATTTCTTTTTCAGTTAAGTCCCACACCGGAAACTTTCAACGAATACTGGTGCACAATCGCCGACACGTGTTATTTAGAAGATAACAAGATCTGTGGTTACGATAAGCACCACATGCACTACAAGTTTTTCGATTGCGAGTGTTCTATGGCCAGATATAACTGCGACAAAGAATATAGTATGTTTATTTTTATCGCTCTTTATGTCTAACTGCTCGGCGATAACCTCCCCAATTAAATGAAATGAAATGAAATGAAATGAAATGAAATGAAATGAAATACAATCAATTAAATTAATTTATTGCATTTAATGTCATACATCAGTTCTTGGTCTTACTAATATTACCACTGTTCTTAAGTACAACATGAACCCTGTTGGGTATTGCAAAAATAAAATGGAACGGCAAGCGGGTGTTCTAGTCCCAGAAATAATATATTACATTTAATTAAACCCTCCATGCTTTAAAACACTTCTGTCGTTCGCTTTTTTTCTAATTTCTCTCAAACAGTCTCAACTCATCCGAAGATCTTGTACTTTATCATTATCATCATCAGGTCTTTTTGACTCCACAGCAGCAGCACGACCCTCTCTGTACTACAAGAGCCATACTTGGCCAGAGCAGCCAGATGACTTGGCCTACACTCTCCTATCTATCTTGCTCTTAGTCTGCCTCTTTCCCTTCTTTCAGATAGGTTAAAATGAGCATTAATTCAAACATACATACATCAGGGCCGTGCATTCCATAGAGACATGTAGACGTTGTCTACCCGGTCGATCGCTAGTATATGCGCATTTTTTAAATTATTATATAAAAACGATTACGCGCTACACGTCTTTTAAATTGCGCGCTCTTTCCGGCCGTTCTACTCCAAAGTCGCTGTGTCGCTACCAGCGCGGCGGCGGCGCGGCGCACCAAACGTAAGTAGGTACGCGCCGAAGACAAATATCTAGATGGCTTGATTTACACACATGCATAGGTAGCTAATGTGTATGAATAGGCTTTTGCGCCTGCGTTTGTGTGCATAAACGTCCTTCATGGACACACCACACACGTAACAAATGCACACATAAAGCTAGAGCTGAGACCGAGGCTGTGGCCAATTAGAATGTATCAATATTTTTATTTGTTCCTGTGATGTCACGAAGGTCACGACAACAAACCCTATTGGCTAATTGTAGTATTAACCAATAGGGTTTCTTATCGTGCTATCGGTGCTATGCTTTCAAATTAGAAACGCGTAATTCACCGAAGATTGTATTGATATGTGTTACACATTTTTTTGCCGGATTATATTTAGTTCGGTGATTTAAGTACCTAGTTTGGTTACTGAGTTTGTTTACAAATGCATAGGTATGAAAGTTTTATTTAAAACTTAATAAATTGGTGCAAAGTTTTACTTGTGAATGTTGTATAACAAAGTGATTGCTTGTTCAAACTGAATAGTGATTGTCTATTATCAAACAAAACCAATAAGTATTCACAAATGGCCACTGATTTTGGAGGACGTAAAATCGCGTAAGTTGTATTGTAGTCTACCCAAACAAAAATCTCTATGCACGCCCCTGACATACATAACAGCCTGGCTCTTAAAAGAAGAATATCATCTCGACCTTCTCCGTCTAAAATTTAATAAAATATTCGGCTTTTCCATAAAAAAGTATTCAGCCACCCGGGCAATTTGTATGGGAATGTCGATTTTTTTTAAAGAACTAAATTGAGAAAATATTTATAAATAATTTTTTAATTTTGTTTTTTATTTGTAAAAGACGTTTTTTTTTAAATATTTAATTTAATATTTTATGCAATTTACCATTATAAGTAAAAAAATATATGTTTTTTTTTTTAAATATGGATTGTGGCTCTATGGTTAGTTGTTGCAAAAAAGTTGACTTAGAATCACGATTCCATGCTTAGAATATACTTACAAGAAAAAAAAAATCTATTAAGCAGTACATAATTATGTATATGCCATATTCATCACTATGTATTTAAGATGTCATATGCTTATATATAGCTTGCTAAAACTTACATCAGTGTTGCCCACTAAAATAATTATACCATGAAGTTAGCCTCTAACTTCATGAAGTATCTACACAAGGAAAACACATAAAGAGATTTCTGCTGTGCGGTTTTGGTCGATTAAAAAATATATAATTTATTTTTATTTTCAGATTACAGGAATACCAAGGACTCCTTTGGACAGTGTTTGTACTTGATTAAAGTACAAGATACGCCTAGAATCATACCATTTATGGGCAGTATGGACGTTTCCTTAAAATTTGTACCAGAGTCGCAAAGAAAACCAATAATAGAATTAAGACGACAACAAGAATCAGGATTAGCAGGAAAATTAGAACTAGGCACTAAACCCACATTACCAGTAACAGTAAAATAACAAGAATTAAAAACAAAAATAAAGACAAGATCTCTTGTTTTTGGACAATATTAACATATCATATCTTGTATTTTTTTTACAGGACATAATAATATCTAATAATAATGAAATTATGTTAAACTAAAAGCTATTCTATAAATCAAAACTATTACGAAAAATAAAAACATCAGTTTATATAAAAAATTATATTTTTTGGACAATGTATTACAGATTTAGGACTTAGAGCAACAACCGGATTATTCCCAGAACTAGACATAGGATTTGGAAAAAAATTGTGAGAGTTAAAATATTATAATAAAAATTTAGGAAACATGTGTAACAACAATTATTTCACTCTATTAAAATATTATTAAGTACTAGGAATATTGTTTATCACCTGCGTCCCGCGGTGTTATTCGCGGAAAGAGTATTATTACTAGTAGCCTAATTGTTAATCCAGGGTGTCAGCTGTTCCTAGATTTTGCACCTGCCGAAACATATTCAAGGGTACACCTTCAATAGGTACATCCAGGTAAGGGTTTTGGCAGGAGCTCCATATAACATCAACTTCTCCAAAGCTCCTCTACGTGTTGGATCTGTATCCCACGCAAGTATCTCAAAGGACCGGGTGAATCTATACATGATAAAATAGTAATCGATTATACATATCTAGTTTTTTTCCTCACATAACTTACAAGCATCAGTTTTCTGTATTTTTTTTTTTAAAACTAAAAATCGCCTTAACCCAACTATACAATCGATTTTGATAACATTTCTAAACATCGCGACGAATTGATAACCTCCTGAAAAAAAGAAATTTGAATGTACAGAGTTACAGGAAGTAGTCAAAAGGATTTAAAAGTTAATGAAGTAACCATAATACACCTCTTGTTATAACAAACAATGCGAGTCCTTGAACACATGACGCTTTTTCCGAAAATTTCCCCAACAATACGCGGATATTTTTTTACTTTTCATACAAACTCAGATCATATCAGCTGATCGGTCAAATGTAGGCTTTTTCATATTTTGATAAAAAAGTTGTTTAGTATAATGGACTGGATTCACCTATAAAATAGTTTCAGTATATTTTGTAAGTTACCCTGTATCTGTAAGTACTTGATTTTGTAGTAACATCATTTATTTATTGAAGATTATTAGTAAACATACGTTCAAAAACTAGTAGATGAAGTGTACTTTTGCTTCTATTTTGTCTCACTTGTCTCTACACCCCCTGTTGTTTAATGTCAGATGTCTTTAGGCAGCTTGAAAAATCTGACACCACTGTTGGTCACTTAGTCACACGAAAACAAGCAATCTAACTGGTAGAAAAAGCCCATAGCTTTAAGTTCGCTATTTACAATTGTTTTAATAAAGTTTTATAAATAAACTTTTTAACAAGACTGTAAATTTTTCAGGATGCATTATACTCGTATTCGCAGGATTTGTAGCGGTTAAATGCAAAACCGACTTTATAAAAGTTAGTACCTACTCTACTCCTTACTTATATGGTACGGTAGACGCATTATTTCATAAAGAAGAAGATAGGATATAGTTAATATTCGTATCTCATCAATTCATTTTTATAGTAAGCTATTTAGAATAATAAAATAAAAAGTATAATAATCAATATACAGACTAAACACACAGATGAGCTAGACCCAAAGTAAGTTGGAAACGTTTTGTTAAGGGATATTTACTCAACGATATTATATTTTATAATAATAGGCATGGCGAATGGAAAAAATATTTTTGGTCCATCGGTTAGATTATTAAAAAATATTGTACACATATTTTTTCTTTTCTCTGAGAAACCAAAAATGACAAAGTTACAGCGCATATAAATTTCGCGAGATGTCACGGCTGGATACGATTTTTACTTAGCGGTGACGTCGCAAGCCCCCACTCCGGAACTTTGTCGCTCCGTATCTTCGTAAATTTTTACTTTTTGGGTAAACTGAAAAATACAGATCCATTATATTTGGATAATCAAAAAGACGGACTACTTACATTCATACTTTTCGGACCCTGTCGTCACCCCGATTACATATATTGATAAACATCCAAGCCCTAGGCCAATCTGAAAAAGATCTTTTTCCTGACCTGGAAGATCTTGACCTGGCGGTGGATTGAACCCGGGACCTCCGGTGTGACAGCGTGGCACGATGACTACCTAGGTCACAGAGAACTTGCTTTAATACGACTTGTGGATATGTATTTTTGCCAATCAAGGCAAGCGTCTACAATGAGTTTATAGCATTATTGGCAAAGTTAAGATTTTTATTGGTAAGATGAGTCGACGATTTTATGTCGAAAGATCGCGGGCTGAACAAGAATAAGAATAAAATACATTAATTGAGAGAAGTTTATTTTGAAGTTCATCAGCTACTTTTATCATCATTATCGTTTTCAGATTTGTTACGAAGCTGACCGCTGTACACACAACGAAAACGAAAAGTGCGCAATTCACATTAATGGCACATTCAAGAGATTTCGAGACAGATGTTCTATGCTTAAATATAATTGCGAACAAGAGCAGGGTTTGTAATTTACCTTGTACTTTTTAGCTTTCCATAGGATCCCTAATAGTTTCAATGTCTGTGTGTCTGTCTCTGCAGTTTTACTCAGAGACAAGTACTAGTTTACCGTGTGGTAGAAGGCGACTTAGGAAAAACAAGCTAAACAAAGCTAATAAACATAAATGACACATTTCCAACCCGTCTGGTGAGCGAGGAGAGTGTAGGCCAAGTCCTCTGGCTGCTCTGGCCAAGTATGGCGCTGGTAGTACAGAGAGGGTCGTGCTCTTCCAGTGGAGACCTGATGATGATGATGATGATGAAGTTACTAGCTAATAGCTGAAATTTTGCATGAGTGTATATTATTCAGGCCGAAAAAGTGGTAAAAAGAAATCTGTTTTTTTAGCGTTGCTTTCATATAAGTGGGAGTAATTTTTTACATAGCGGTGACGTCACAAACCCCTACTTGGAAATTTAGATACCAGAGCATCTAAGTTTATCTTTGTGAATTTTGAATTTTTTGGTAAACTGAAAAATATGAGTCCAATATTTTTTGGATATCTAAAGGAGAGACTAATTAGAATAATACTTCTCTGACCATGTCGTCACCCCTATTCAGCGTTTGTCCGATGATATCTCGAGTAGTTTTGATCGAAGGTTCATGGAATTTAGAGAAGTAGCCAATACATTTCTTAAGTTCTTACATGAGCCTAATCGGTCATGGGGTTGCCGTGATATGGGTTCGCAAGCTCGGTTCAACTAGTAGTAGTTTATTGCTGACTGTATTTTAACCCTTTAACCGCGAGCGTCGCATACCTATATGTGACAAACATTGTCGGGCCCATTCCGCGAAGGTCACATATTTGCGACAAAAAAAAATGCTCGTATGGCACATAACTTACGTATCCATATCCGTTTTTGGTTGTAAATAGGTATGTTAGATTTACCATGTCTCGCGCTGGGGGCACGACAACTGATATAAAGTCTCGCGGTGAAAGGGTTAATAATCACGTCATTTCAGACTACGTTGTAACGGGCATTGAATTCTGTAATCATCTGCCAAAACTTGAAGTAAAAAAGAAGAAGTTGCATCAACCGTGGGAAACGCTCCCGACAACTACGACTACCACGACTACTCCTACTACGACTGTCATTGTAAGTTCGTTTGTGTCCTCTTGACAGCAAATGGCATTGTCAAGAATACATACATACATACATAATATCACGCCTGTTTCCCACAGGGGTAGGCAGAAATATGGACCTACGTCCTACACTTGCTACGATCCGGACAAACCTCTTTTGCTTCATCTAAACTCATCAATCTCTTCATACATGTTTAGAATACTCTTATAACGTTTTCCTGTGACGGAAAACCTGAGAAATGAAACTAGGCACAGAATTAATAATAGTTTTACATACAGAACGGAAACTCGCACCGTCTCCCGAAATCTGGCGTCCCCGCAACCCCTCCCCCGTAATTGGGCTGTGTAAGCGCCTGTAAATCAGGGTTCTTGCTAGTCGCACGTTGACGTTATGCGAGTTACTTAGGATTCTTGAATCATTATGGTGAGAAACTGCGCATATTATCATTGTTTATCCACAGAAAACAATAAAGAACGAACATTTTATACATTTTCGAGTGATGAAAACAAGTAAGCATAGCAACAAATTCTGTGGTGGCGACCCTAATTTTTGAACCCACACATTTGACGTGTGCACGGACGGATTGTTTCGTTTGTAGTAGCACTAGGTATATATGCTGCTCCGTTTCTATGAAGTGTCATACCTGTGACACAGTGCTCTACTTCCGTGGAAGAAATATCTGTTATTACATATTTTTTCAGTTCAGCCCCACACCTGAGAATTTCAACGATTACTGGTGTGGATTTGCCGAACAGTGTAAGATACACGATGCCAAAATCTGCGGGAGAGACCGGCGTACGCGCCAGTACAAGGTGTTCCAGTGCATGTGCGCTATGGCCAGATTTAACTGCAACCAATTTACTGGTAAAATTATAATTATACATAAAAAAACCCAATGTGACTTCACAAAATTTGTCAAAGAAATAAAATAACAAACGGCCAAGCGCGAGTCGGACTCGCGCACGAAGTGTTCCGTACCATCCTGCTTTCTACTAATATTATAAACGCGAAAGTTTTTAAGTATGGATAGATGGACATTTGTTACTGTTTCACGTAAAAACTACTGAATGGATTTTAATGAAACTTTACAATAATATAGCTTATACATCAGAATAACACATAGGCTACAATTTATAAAGATAATTGTGTGATAATACTGCGCAAACGAAGTCGCGGGCAACAGCTAGTTATAATTATACATCAAAAAAGATGTAATGTCAATGTAACTTCACTAAAAATTGACCAGCCAAGCACGAGTCGGACTCGCGCATGAAGGGTTCCGTATCATTATCTTTAAAAAACAACGTTTTTTGTATGGAAGCCCCAAATTATTATTTTTTTCTTAATTAATTATTTATTTTTGAAGTGAATATACACAACTAAATAATTTGTGAATATTTCAAGCGTTTACTTGGTGCCGTTATTAATATCGAGCAAAAAACGACAAAAAATCACGTTTCGATGGATGGGATCCCCGTAAATATGTATTTGTTGTTACAAAGGCAACAGAAATACATCATCTGTGAATAATTTTGCTGTCTAACTATCACGGTTCATGTGAGAGTCAGAGCCTGGTAACAGACAGACGGACAGACAGGCGGTGTCTAAGTAATAGGGTCCCGTTTTTACGCTTTGTATACGGAACCCTAAAAATGATTGTTATGATGTTATTATAAAGCTTTTTAACACAAAACATGATGAGTATATCTTATAAATAAATATGTAAATATATAGGGACAAATTACACTGATTGAGCTAGCCCCAAAGTAAGTTTGACACTTGTGTTGTGGGATACTAACTCAACGATACTATATTTTATAACCAATACATATATAGATAAAGATCGAAGACCCAGAACAATATGAAAAATACCATTTTCCGACTTGCTCTGACCGGGGAACCCGCAACCTCTGGATAGCGGACCACTACGCTGCGGTGGTCGTCATTATCGTCATATTCACTAAAAATGTAAGAAAAATATTACAAAAATTAATACAAGCTCTTGCGGCTCTAGTCCCATTCTTGAGAGATTTAACTGCTTCAGAAGGCCAATTGAATCTACCTCTAGGCCTAAAACACACTGAAATGGCGTAAGTTGAAGATGCGGAGCAGACGCGGTGCAGGTACGATGTCGCTTCAAAAAGGTTTCATACAAAATGTATGAAAGCGACGCGCGATGTTAATAATACTGAAGCGACGCGGCGCAGGCGCGGCACAAGCGTGCCGTATGCGCCTTTTCCGTATCTTCACCGTACGCCTTCTCTGTGTGTTTTACGCCCTATATACGCAATGAATAGTACTTCCCCATTATATCAGCCAAAAGCGCTCATTATTTTCGTTTCTTTAAATACAATGTCAAAGAAAAAAAAAAGGCCTGGGAATCAGAAAATTCCCAAAAAGTAGTTGCTTAGTATCAACTTCACGTTTGTTGTCGGTGAAAAAATATGAAATGAAACCTATATATTTTCCAGATTACACGAAAACAAATCACACCGTTGTACAGTGTTTGGAATTGATAAAAATACAGAATACCACTACAATTATACGATTCCTAGGCAATATAGATGCTTCGTCAGAATCCGAACCAGAACTGCAAAGAGAATCACAAAAAAATTCAAAAGCATACGAAGAATCAATGCGAGAGTCGATCGAGAGAGAATCAGAAGCAGAATCCAAATCAGACCCGGAATCAGTCGCAGAATCTAAATCAGACCCGGAATCAGTAGCAGAATCTAAATCAGACCCGGAATCAGTAGCAGAATCGAAATCAGAAGAGAAATGAATACCAAAACAAGTAAAATCACAAGAAATTTAAACCAAAAACATGAATAAAATCAAGACCTGCTATTTTTAAATCTATTTTTTATTTTAATTATATGTTTTACGCCAATATCTGTGTAGCTCTCGATAGGATGGCCCAATTTCGATACGGCTTTTTAAGTGAAAGCAAGTTTCCTTGTGGTCGTTTTCTTCGCTACGTTTGATGAAAATCGGTTCAGCTGTTTAAAACGTATTGAGGGTTGAAACGTGAAATTATAAGTAATTATAGATGTGTTTTTAGGGTTCCGTAGCCAAATGGCAAAAACGGAACCCTTATAGATTCGTCATGTCTGTCTGTCTGTCCGTCCGTATGTCACAGCCACTTTTTTCCGAAACTATAAGACCTATACTGTTGAAACTTGGTAAGTAGATGTATTGTGTAAACCGCATTAAGGTTTTGACACAAAAATAGAAAAAGAAACAGTAAATTTTGGGGGTTCCCATACTTAGAACTAAAACTCAAAAAATTATTTTTCATCAAACCCATACGTGTGGGGGTATCTATGGATAGGTCTTCAAAAAGGATATTGAGGTTTCTAATAGCATTTTTTTCTAAACCGAATACTTTGCGCGAGAGACACTTCCAAAGTGGAAAAAAGTGTGTCCCCCCCCCCCCGTAACTTCTAAAATAAGAGAATGATAAAACTAAAAAAAATATATGAAATTCATTACCATGAAAACTACCAGCGAAAATTGGTTTGAACGAGATCTAGTAAGTAGTTTTTGACGTGATAACGTCTTTAAAATCGTTTTAGTCGGGTGACATGTTCAGAAACTTGTGTCACACCAAAACCTCACGAGCGCGATCGCAGGTATAACGAGAGAGAGACGGACCGATCTCCCGTCTCATCTCGAGCGCTGCCAGTCATTCCGTGAAACGACGTTATCACGTACACATCTCGATCGTAAACCTACTTTACAAACAACCAATTTTTTTTTTAATACGTCATCATCATAAACGGCAATTTACCTTTCATTCAATCAACTCAAATATAAAAAATTAAAAAAAACATACTACAGACTTTTATATTATGTTATTTGCTACTACGGAACCCTTCATGGGCGAGTCCGACTCGCACTTGGCTGCTTATTTTAAGTGAAAGCAAGCATCTTTGATGTCTTCTTAGCTGTGTATGAAAATCGGTTCAACCGTTTAAAAAACGTATCAGGAGTTAACGGTTGAAATTCAATGCTTTCTCTAGCAAAACATAGATGGCGCTACGGGTATCAAGTCGTGTTGTTAGTTCCGCTACTAATCACTAGATTGCGTTCTTGACAGTCGGGGTTTTAAATTTGCCTAGCACATAAACTTGTTGAGCTCGTAATTAACTATAAAAAGGTAAGTAATGAAATTATACGATTGCTTAATTATTACAATTATTGCCAATCATTTTCTTAATTAAGAAAGTATCGCTAAATGTTGATCATAAAGCAAAATGTTTCGATTTAACATCGTCATTGGTAAGATTTTTTTGTTACTAAATAGATTATTTAGATATATAGAGAATTAAATAATTATAAACTCATGAATAGATTAAATAAAACAATATTTATGAAACGATATTTTTGGACATGTTTTTTTCTATCCATACTTTGTTGTCAAGGTAACTTAGAAATCCGAAGCAGGTAATCTTTTATTTATTTCTAAAAATACACGACTGAAAATATTCTCACATTTTCAGGTCTTTTACTTCTGTTTTTTCCTAGTTTTTTTGCTAAAGATAAGGTAAGTATGACTTATAGATAAAAATGGTTATTATATCTGTATACACTACATTTTCCTGGGCCTAAAATAAATTATTTGGTAGGTACTGTTATGAAAAAAAACGTCAAAAAATAATGTCACTCGTAATGACGAGGGACATTATTTTTTGACGTTTTTTTTTTAAAATTAAATTCATCGGACTACTACTACTGAAATTAATCTTTATCGAGAAATAAAAGTTCAGTTTTATTACTGCATTATACAGGGTGGCCAACTTGGAGGTATACAACTTTTTTTGCCGCCATTTTGTTTTGGCGGTAAATATGACAGTTGTTGCATGAATATTACTTTTTGTAGATACGGCAAATTTATTATGGAGCGTTTTACGACGGAACAATGTGTTTTAATTATTAAAACGTTTAACGAAACATTAAAAAGAATGTTTCCCGGTCGATTAATTTCGAGAAACGGTGACATTGATTGGTCCCCAAAATCGCCTGATTTAACAGCTCCTGACTTTTTTCTGTGGGGCTATCTAAAGGGACGTGTCTATGCTAACAGGCCTGAACCTTCAGCAATTAAATCAAAATATTCGAGACACAGTCACTGAGATAACGTAGGAAATGTGTGAAAATGTAATGAAAAACGCGATGAAAAGGGTTCATATCTGTGATGCTGCTAGAGGTGGACATGTCTGACATTATTTTCCATGTTTAACTGCCGGCCCTAAATATTAAATACTTGATATATTTTATATTTCATAGAATAAAATTAAAAAACTAAAGTGTATACCTGTTATTTGGCCACCCTGTATTAAGATAAAATGGAAAAGACATTAACAGTAATTGACAGACATATTTTTAAAGAGCATATAAAAATAAACTAGAATTTAAAACAGCCATAATGTTGCTAATTAAAAGTAGGTCCAACAACACGATATTGGGACAACCACAACCGATGTACAACGGGTGAAAAGTATCTGTCTTTTACCCTATACAACATCAGTTGTGTTTTGTTTTAATCATAAAATGCAGATTTTAATCAGTCGTGTAGGGTAATTTACGTATCAGCAGACCTCGAGGGAGATAGGTGCTCTAGTGTACCTAAAGTAATCAATTGATTAAAAACAAGCAACTAAAAATCATTTTCATAGTTAAAAATTTAATTGAAATTTTTGGTACTTAAAAACATCATATAATAGTATTTTATGCAACAGGCAGGTTACGATGCGAGCCTTGGCGAGCATCGTAAGGAGACGCCATCGAGCATTTTTTGACGTACTTATACAACGTTGCATACAATACTTTTTCTACGACTATATTTACTAAATAAAATAGAAAAACAAACAAAGAAAATATGATAATGTTTGACGTACATATGTTTGGTAAATCAGATTTAGAATATACAAGTACTGATTCTATATGGTATCTATGGTCAACATTTTTTTAATTGACGTCTTTTTAGTGACTATGTTAAAAAAACTTTTTTTCTTATGTTGGCAGTATGGTAAATCTATAAAAAAATGTTCTTGGTCTATGGCTAGGTGTATCGTTTTAGTGAAATAACGACACATGTGCTATTATGAGGCATAGAGTATAGACTTTTTTCTGCAATCATAATATCAATCTTCTTATATTATTGTTCAGAACCATATAAAAGACAGTTAACAGTACAGGAGTAGAAAAAGTCATTTATGTACTTGTCGATAATTGATTAATTTGCAAAACTTGCAATCGCAACTTGCAGTTTTTTACTCAACTTTACAAAAGTGCATATTATTGCATATATCTCGGAAACTAAACGCTAAAAACTAGCCCCTTTTTGCTTGGACAAGGGTGACCGGAAGATCCCTTTTGTGCAAATTACCATAGTTTATAATGCTACGTCCAGACGTTTGGCATGGCTTGGCATGGCTTGGCATGGCCTGTAGTCCGCACGCTTGCAAGTGCTCGCCAAACTATATCGAAAAATAGAAAAAGCGAACAAATAAAAAAAGAAGAACAACAAATAATTACGTCCACAATTCAATCACAACAGGTAGTCAAATAAAGTGAGAACGTAAAGCTTTTTTTCCCACATTTACCAAAAGTGTCTGTTTTTCGCAAATGTGCAAAAGAAAGCTTCACGTTCTCACTCTAACCTGTAAACAGTAGTTCATACAATAGTTTGAAGGGTTATCTAGAGCCGCATGAGACGAACGACGAGATAAAATTTTAAACGATATCTCCGTTTCCTTTCAAATAAGTATATTCTAAATGGGAGTAGCACTTGACCCCGAAAAATTCAAGACTTAGTTTTCCGGGGTGTAAATTATTCTAGGTTATAGGTAATTTCCGTTCTTTTCTTACAGGTTCCGCTTACGAAAGAAGAGAAGTTAAGACTCTTTTTCTGCCACAAGGTGCGTGGCTGCGCCAAAGGTGGCAAAGTATGCGGTTTTGACAAAAATGCAAATGCTTTGCAGTCTTTCGATAATATCTGCGAGATGTATAAAGAGAATTGCCATAATAGAACATGTTAGTACATCATAATATTATTAAAACTATACGTGAGATGACATAGGTAAGGCGATTAACACACTGCATCGCGCCCCGCTGCGTAGTCCGGTGCCGCCATACAAAAACGACGCGCGTGGACGCGGTGTCAGTGTGTTGGACTGTGCGTGTTTTCTATACAAACGGAGATACTTACAAACAACGTTAGAACACGCATTCACGCGCTACGCTGCGTAGTGTGGGGCAATGTGAGAATTGCCTAAAATATATTAACACGATTACACAACGGTAACTTGTACTTTTTGTACTATAAATCTTAAGATTTTAAGTGCAAATAATTAATTAAATAAAAAATAAATAAAATGGTAACTTGAGGACAGCGAAACCGTTGGGTTGACGCTCCTCGTAACACTCGCCCTGAGGATGATCGTCTGAACTGATCGAAACTAG
This sequence comes from Acrobasis consociella, assembly GCA_963555685.1. Taxonomy (NCBI): domain Eukaryota; kingdom Metazoa; phylum Arthropoda; class Insecta; order Lepidoptera; family Pyralidae; genus Acrobasis; species Acrobasis consociella. Next base: position 5,661,051 of record OY743124.1, on the reverse strand, counting down.
TCGGCTTTTTCCGACTAAACTACGTGCGTAAAACCGCGTTAATATATTTAGTCATGTTAGTACAATTTTGCATATTCTATAACTAACAACGTATACAATGTCCTTTTTTATTAAGTACAAATATTTTAAGGGGTGAATCAGACCATCATTTTGAACAACTTTTCCCAATAAATGTATATCAAAATAGGAAAAAAAAATTTACGTTTTCATAGAAATGAAAATTATTTTTTCGTATTTCAATAAAAATTTACTAGGAAAAGTTGTTCAAAACTATGGATTGAATCACCCCTTAAAATATTTGTACTTAATAAAAAAGGACATTGTATATATCACCTTCACCTCACCTTCAGATCTTTCTCCACTGCAGGAGCACGATTCTTTCTGTACTACCAGAGCCATACTTGGCTTGAGGCGCTAGAGGATTTGGCTTTCACTATTTTCATTGCCTTTTGTTTTTAATAATTTTTCAAATAAAAAATCTACTTCACCCCCAATCAACGCAACCGATTTTGATACTTAATTAAATCCTAAAAGCAAGTGTGTATGTGCCTATAAAATTCAAAGAGTTCCCTCGATTTCTCCAGGATCCTATAATCAGATTCTGACTTGTTGACCACCAGACCACCTAGAAAATATACCCTTTAAAACAAAAATATTTTAAATAGGTCCAGTTCTGCCAAGTTTAATTAAAGTACAAAAGTATTGCAACTACGTAGGCCATAATAGACTTCATCACCAATACGGCTCCGTGTAATTGTGGTTTCTAAAGATTATACAAAAAACCATATTTAAAGCGCTGTATGTATGCCTATCAAATTCAAAGAGTTCGCTGCAATTCTTCAAGATCCCATCATCATTTCAGCCGCATAATGTCCATTGCTCTCCCAAGGATTTCCAAAATTACCGATTTAATAATAAAGATACCATCACCAACATCCTAACTTGACTATGGAACCACCTTAAAAGTATACATGCATACATAATATCACGTCTTTATCCCTAATGGGGCAGACAGAGCGTTTTGGGTCTGGCGGCTCTATGCACAGCCCAGGGCCGCAAGACCAAAAAGCCACTTTTAGCGTCATGGTGGGCGAGAAGATGGAAAAGCAATCAATACAGTGATGGGTTGCTAGCCGCATCGCCTGTTATAAAACCTTAAAAGTATATCTTACAATAAAAATATTTTCCATATCGGTCCTTGCGTCTTCGAGTAATTTATGAACATCCATCAAAATGGTAATAATCGCGATGAATTGATAACCTCCTCAATTTTCTAAGTCGGTTACAAAGTAAGTATTATAAATACTTCGAAAGAAATAAATTTAAAAAGACGCATTGTAAATTTAAAAAAGTACTATAGGATGCAAGGTTTTTACCGATTTATACCTACAATCAAATAGGTATGTAAGTACAAATATTGTACAAAACTCATGTAAATAATATTTAAATATAAATTGAGATGTACAATAGGCGGCCTTATCGCCAAGGCAATCTCTTACAGGCTTTGGGTAACAGGATTGTGATATGTACAAGTATTTTGAAATTATGACAGAACTAAATTTCAAAACTAAAAACCGACTACATATTACTTACCCCGACAACATTACACTCGTTTTATGGCAGTCATGTAATTTTTTTTAATTTACAGTGTTTTGGGATACAAATGTAACGGCATGCGATGCCAAAGAAGATTTCTTGAAGGCTCACGGAAATTCGTCGGTAGACTGGTCACACGGGCATGATCACTATGATATACCCATGCTTAACCTATCTGAGCCTATGGTCATTCACCACGTGGACAATAACACCGACTTTTTCAAACTCATACCAGGTCTGATAGACTCGGTGGTACGCAAGTTTAAGAAAAAACTGCTTTGAAACTTGATTTAAAAATAAATGATTCGAATTTGTTTGTTTTTAAATTTATTGAACGAGTGAGAGAAGTTATCGAACTACTTGAATAATCCGGCGTCAGCATGTATGTATGTTTACATCGTGGAAGGGACTTACCCGTAATAAATCGAACCAAGGGTTATACAAGATCCTTTTAGTATAATGACAATAAAATAAAAGTCAAAAACAAATAAAAAATATCTACATTTCCATACAAATTGCCCGGCCGGCTGCACAGGTTTGTATGGAAATGCCGAAATATTTTTAAAATTTTATTTTAATTTCATTGTACTATAATATAGCAATCCATAGTCCGTGGTTCAAATTATTACGGGTATGAACTTTATACGTATGTATGTATGTTTCTTCGACGATAACTACAGTAGTTTCAATCGGAGTTTCGTGTAAAGCCAATAGAATTTTTATGTTTGAACGTGAGCCAAATCGATTTAGGGGTTCCCGAGATTTGGGTTTCGCAAATTCACAGTTCGGGACAAACTTCTAGTTGTAATAATAAAGTCAAAAGCCATCTGCTGATGTCGAGCAGTGTGTATAATAAAACACCATCCTGCCTGCTGTAAAAAATTAGGCTTCTATTTCACTACCTAGGTAGGTTTGTTTGTTTGTAATAACTTTATTGTACTATGAAAAAACACAATTACATACAAAAACAATAGAATAAATTGCCAACGGCGGACTTATCCCATAATGGAATCTCTTCCAGTCAACCGGCGAATAAGAAGATAGGACAATTACTCACAAGAAGGGTATAGAAGGTCGTACTTACACAGGATAAATGAAAAATAAATAGGATAGGTTAAATAAATAACTAGATAAAAACATTATACACAGACTGAGTTAGCACCAAAGTTAGCTTAAACTTGTGTTATAGTATACTAACGAAACGGTATTATATTTTATAATAAAAACATATACAGATAAACCAAATCCTAGACATTTTAAATAATTCTTCTAAACTAAAAACCGACTTCACTCCCAAACTACACAACCGATGTTGATAAAATATTTATGGGACGACCTCGGCAGTGCACTCTTTTGAATTAAAAAGAATTTGAAAATCGATCCACAATTGACGGAGATATCGGTGAACATACATAAACAAAATATACAGTCGAACATAGAACCTACTCCTTTATAGAACCTACTCCTTTTTTGAAGTCGGTTAAAAAAGTCATTTTCTAACTTGGCTGCAAAACCAAGACGCCACGGAGGTCATCGGTAGACTTTCGAAGCGAGCGTCTATGGCGTCAGTGACGCCGCGACACAGCGACAGATAGATATTCTGTGCAAAGGTATGAAATTTATGGGAACATCATTCGAGCGCAGCGACACTGACGCGGCGTCACTGACGCCATAGACGCAGAATATCTATCTGTCGCTGTGTCGCGGCGCCACAGACGCGGCGCCACTGACGCCATAGACGCTCGCTTCGAAAGTCTACCTTTAGGTAACCCTTTGACTATGGTATCGCCATCTGTATTATTTGTCTCATACTAACTTAAGTTGGGTTTGAGTACGAGAAGCAAGTTATTAAAGTTTCAACAAAGCTGCTTGGCCTGTTTTATTACAATAGCGGGCAGTAGATGTCGTTACAAGTTTTAGCGTTGTAGTTTTTGTAGGTAATGTTTCATAAAAATTAATTGTTTTATATGACGTTACGTTTATTATGGTTGGCGTGAAAATTGAAAACTGGAATCAAAATTGTGATGGGTAGTTTGCCGCATGGCCTTTAAGGCCATACCCAAATTTTCCGGGGTCCAGTAGCGCCCTCATTTGAAATAAATCATTTGAAAAGAAACGGAGATATCATTTCAAATTGTGCCTTGATCAAGCCCTAGATAACCCTTCAAACTATTTTATAAACGACAGTTTATAGTCTAAAGTGAGAACATGAAGCTTTTCTACGCACACTAGCCAAAAGTGGTCGTTTTTCGCATATGTGCGTAGAAAAGCTTCACGTTCTCGCTTTTAACTATAAAAAGTTGTTTAAAAAATACTTTGAATGAGTATCTAGAGCTTGGTCAAGACACAATTTTAAATGTTATCTCCGTTTTCTTTCAAATGATTTATTTTAAATGAGGGCGCTACTGGACCCCGGAAAATTCAGGTATGGCCTTAAATATAGGTCTGCTCCATTAGGGGTAAAAACGTGATAGTGTATATATATGTGGAAAAATATCTACAAGCTAAACAAAGCTTATAAACATCAATAAGACCTCTCCAACCCGTCTGGCCAGCGTGAAGAGTGTAGGCCAAATCCTCTGGCTGCTTTGGACAAGTATCTAGTAGTACAGAGAGGTTCGTGGTCCAGCAGTGGAGACTCAAAAGACCTGATAATTTAGTGGCAAAAGCTGTAAAATTATAGCTGAGGATGTAACTGGGAATAGGCTGAGATGAGAGAGATTAATCACGTCTTAACCAGTACAAAGTAGAATGCGTAAAAGATTTCCGAGTTCTTTATCATTATGTTGTGCGTACAAAAGTAAGTGGAAAAGGTAATCAAAATTAAAAACTGACTCCACCCTCAAACTACACATTCATATAAATTGAAGATGTGGCAAGAAAATCATACACTCTTTAATTCTGAAAAATTATTATCATGTTGCATTAACTATGCAACATGATAATACTTTTTCAGAATCAAAATCCGACTTCACCCTCATAGTTCTCAATCGATTTTGATTAAATTTCTAAGGGACTTCTACATTACTTGTTTGGAAGTACCCTAAACATATTTTTTGTCCAGATTTTATTTTACCACTTTTTCGGCATAATTAATAAACATACCCTTACCAAACAGCTTTCTAGAACTTATATAGTCAAACAAAAAAGAATTTTCCAAATCGGTGAACATACATAAAAAAAAACACCACGAATTAAAGCTCCTCCTTTTTTGCAAGTCGGTTCAAAATGTTACACTTATAAAGTAAAAGTAAAGTACAATTTTCGCATAACCTTTAGTGCGCAATGTGAAAATGTTTTTATTGTTTCTGAGATAAGATTACCACGCAGACTTACACCCACGCTTCCACCTGTCGTCACGACCCTGCGCGGGATTAGCCTTGGGAAACGTCGCGGGTTGACACATGTCAACGATCTAGTTTTGTTTGTTTGTTAATTATGGCCACGAACGAAAGAACTCCTATTTTTAAGGCTTTTGTACTAAATGAAAAAAAAAAGTAAATATTATTATTTTTTGGTGAATGTTTAGGTAACTAAACATTCACCAAAAAATTTATTGTAAAAATGTATTTTAGGGCTCTGCATAGAACCGCAAGACCCAAAATTCTCTGTCTGCCCCAATAGGGATAAAGACGTGATAGTATGTATGTATGTATGTTTAGGTAACTCTACAGATTATATGATAAACTGTAAATTTTATTTTTAAAGAAATATCTTTAAAATTACGATATTTTATTTATATCTGCTGGGACTGGATTTAAGTCCAGCAGATGTAGAATTTTGGGATCAAGGTAGTCCATATTGCTTAGGTAGATACTCGTATATACCTAAGCAATGGCATATTTTGACAAAATAATAATATGAGTTTTTGACGTTTATGATTGTAAATTAATGACAACATCAAGAGTTTTGGAACAACTCCAGTCCAGGACACTAAATGTAAAAAAATGGACAAAATTTGTTTAGCTGATTTGTTATGGGAAAACGATTTTTTTTGTTTTATATAACTGTTTTTATGGTAAGTATTTCAAACACTGGCAACATTTATCTTACAACATTTATCTTACTCTATAAGTAGGAGAAATATCAGTAAAATTCCTATGTTCGCCATTACTTTAACTTTTTACCAACATGTCGTTTCAAAATAAAAGTTAGATTACGTTTATATATAAAAGCCTTTGCCGTGTGGTTTCCGGCAGAGTAGAATAGGGCTACTACTCCTCCCGTGAATGTCGTAGAAGGCGACTTAGGGAATACAAGCAAAACAACGTTTATAAACAGCAATGAGACCTCTTTACCCGTCTGGCCAGCGAGGAGAGTGTAGGCCAAATCCTCTAGCTGCTCTGGCCTGGCCAAGTATGGCTCTAGTAGTACAGAGAGGGTCGTGCTCCTGCGGTGGAGACAAAAAGACCTGATGATGATGATGATCATGATTAAAGTCTAGATTGTGGGCGTAGGTACTCATTTAATTTTAAGGAAAAAACTTACTGCTATTTTTACATTGAAAATAACCTAAAGTAGAATAAATACATAGGTATAGAAACTCAGTAAGGTCAATAAATACGTCAAAGTCAAACAAAACTCGCAAAACATGTTTTAATCATAAAGTTCTATCGCTTCGGGCTTCTTTCTAATTTGAGGTTTAATGTTAATGGTAAATTTATTGAAGGAAAACTTTCGCGATTGCTTCTTAAAAATAAGTCTCATATAACTAATTTTTCTCTGCCCACTTGTGTACATAAGTAACTTGACAAAGTTTTGTCACGGATTTTTTTACGTTTTTGTCGAAACATTTGAAGTTTAGTTTTTATGAAAAAACATTAAAAAAAACACATCTAAGTAAATTTCCGACTACTAAGCATAAACACGACAGTTTGTGATTGTGTGTGTATGTATGTTTGTTACGTCTTCAATTTTAATAAAATTAATTCAATTTTAAGAAAATTTACAGCCTGGATTAAAACATAGGCTACGGTAGGCGCTAGTGATAGTAATATTAGTAAGTATAAAAAGGTACATTTATTTCCCCAAAATATTACTCACGCATGCAAAAAACGCTTTTTAATATTTTCAAATTTATTTTCTTGTCTTTCACTGCGGGAACAATAAACGATCAAAAAACGGGACGTAACACCTGCAGGTGTTAATCTATGAAGGGAAATCAATCCTACAGCGGCGTATCAAAAAGAAAAACACAAAAGAATAACTGTTCCAACTTCCTTCCCTCGATACATCTGACAAAAATAACCGAAAAGGAACTTTGACTGATATTCATAACGGTAAAGCGATAATATCGATAACTGTATCGATTCCTTTAGCTATCGGTATCAAAATTTCAGTCGATTTAAATTCAGTCGGGTCCTCTGGCACGTGTTCGGGAGTGCGTGTTTAAAACGATTAGAATTAGAAAGGGTGAATACTAAGAATAATATTGTTTACTAATTCTCCATTCAGGGTGTAAGGCGAGGTCGTGTATATGCCGTCCACACGTGGCGCGGAGCATGGAAATCGTGCGGCCGGTGATGCGCTAGTGATTGATCACATGAGAGGTGATTTGTCGATAAATTTTGTGTTACTTCCGCATGAAATAAAAAAATGCTTAGATTTTTCTTTTTTTTTCTATTTTGTAAGAAATATCTATTTAATAATGGCTTTTCAAAAGGTCATTTCTTGGTCACATGTTATTTATTGATTTGCTTAGTATTTGTGATAGCTTGTAATACTTCTCAAAATATTAGGAACAGCTAGAATGTATCCTAATGCTTGTACAGATTCTACTGTTCTTTTTTAATAAGTAAATAAGAATTTACTTTACTTGCATTGTCAGAATGATTCTACTCACACTACGAGTCTAATATTTAGATTTTGGAGCATTTATATATGATTTAATGATGTATTGAACAGCTATCATATTTGTAGCACATCCCTATAAAAATGACAATAATTAAAACTGTATTTGCCAAACATTATTTGGAAAGTTTTTATTTATCAACACGAGACCTTGAAATGGATACTTAAGAACTTTGCGACAGTGTAAGACATATTACTTAAAGTTTTTATCGATTGTCGATATAGCACATCCCTATCATTTAAAGTCGTGCGCTACCCTGGCGATTGTTTTCAATATATCGGTTCATTTCGATTAACACGAATAAAGGAATCGATGTCTTTGATGGAGCCTCGCTTTGTATTCATCTTATCGCCTAAGTGGCGGTAGGACCTGCATTTTTGCGACCACATTATAATAATTATGATTATGATTGCGATTGTTTTGATTCGATAGCTATCTCATTAATTCGAATTTGAATTTACGTTAATTTTTATCTTTGTGGCGTAACTTAGTAGTATTTGAGGTTAAAGTACTTATCAGGTAGTATACATTTACATATTTATTTATTTATTTAACTTTATTACATGAAATGTAATCGGCGGACTTAAGGCCGTAGGCCTTTTCTACCAGTCAACCTACAGGTGGTGTTGACATGCGAAGTTTCGGAGATATGTGCAAAACCTTTAATATTAAAACTCAAAACACTTACTTACAAATTATAACACAATACAAACCTACGTACATACCTATGATAATACATGAACATATACTTACATATATTGTTATTAAATTCTACATATACTACAATATGTACATTACTACACATACTACACATACATAAATATACATATATACATACATATATATATATATTATAGATATAAATATTAAATAAATATTTTCTATCCGTCTGACAGTTTGTGCAGATAATGATCACGCACGGCTTTTTTGAACGCGAGGCGACTGCAAGATTTGCGAATATCTACTGGGAGGGCATTCCAGAGCTGTACGGCTGTAGCAGTGAAAGAATGACGGAAAAACCCACTCCGATAATTTGGTATTTCAAGGAGAAGGTTATTGGACGAGCGAAGCTCTCTGTTGTGGGTGATACCCAGAAAAGTAAATCTAGATTTCAGATATAACGGAGTTTTTGGGTCAAAGAGAATCGAGAAAAGCGTACACAGAATGTGTAAATTTCGACGTTGGCGTATGGGTAGCCATTTAAGTTGAGAACGGTAAGGCGATATATGGTCGTACTTACGAAGGCCAAAGATGAAGCGCAGACAGTTATTTTGAAGTCGGTCTAGTTTGTTTAGAAAGTTGCAGTTCAAGTCAGAGTAACATACATCAGCATAATCTATTATGGGGAGAATTAATGAGTTCACCAGCATAATCTTGATACTGACAGGCAGAAAGTTTTTTAATTTATAAAGCGAACGAAGAGACCCTGTAACTTTCTGAGCAACCTGAGATATTTGTGTGTTCCAGCTAAGATTCACATCCACATGCAATCCCAAATCCTTTACGCTCGTACAAAAGGGAATTTTAATGTTGTTATAGCATACAGGTTGCAGGGTTTCTTGATCTATGCGACCTAACAATTGTGAGCTACCAATTAAGATCACCTGACATTTGTTTGGATTGACCGTAAGTCCAAACCGTCTCGACCAGTCACATATTGCTCTTAAGTCAGTATTTATTTGACGAATGGCAACATCTATATTGTCTACCTCTGTCTGTGCATAGAGTTGCAAGTCATCGGCGTAAAGGTGATACGGGCACTGAAGTTCTTTTGTCACGAAATCGATAAAAATAGAAAAAAGTAAAGGAGAGAGAATTCCGCCTTGCGGGACGCCAGAATCTAGGTCACACCAGTCCGATGAACATTCATCAAGGCGAACTGATTGCTGACGATTCCGAAGGTAAGAAGAGAACCAGTCTACAGCCGACGAAGAAACTGAATGATAGGAAAGGATAGTTAGGAGGATATCGTGGTCGACGGCATTAAAGGCATTCGAAAAATCTACCAAACCCAAAACAGTGACTTTCGTATCATCCATGCCTGCCCTAATGTCGTCAGTCACTTTTAGGAGTGCTGAAGTGGTACTATGCCCAGGGCGAAAACCGGACTGCAATGGGTTTAGCAGCCCATTTGTGAGAAAATGAGAAGTAAGTTGCTTGTGGGCACAAGCCTCAAGAACTTTTGATAAAAGCGGAAGTATGGAAATTGGGCGAAACTGATTTGGAAGAGAAGGATTGGGGACTTTAGGTAGTGGGCATATGTAAGCTTTACGCCAGAGAGAAGGGTAACACATATTGTGTTACGTAGGTAACTAAAAAGTAAAAACTAGTCCATTTCGACTCATTTTTTTATACTTCTGATATTTGCTCTAGATCTAAATTTAAAATTATTCAAAAAAATTGTGCTTATGTACATTTTAATATGCCTTGATAACAAGTAAAAGTTATTTTCACGCGCAATATTCTATTTTTTTGTAATTTTTTTAAGATTATCAAATTTTTATTTAATGAAAAATTATAGGTACTTACTACCCTTACTAAGTATTTATTTGCTCCTAAGTATAATCTAACTAGCTGTGCCCGTGCGCTTCGCTCCCCGTGGGAATTTCGGGATAAAAACTGTCCTAAGTCCTTCCGTAGGTATCAAACTATATCCATATCAAATTTCATCTAAATAGGTCCAGTGGTTGATGCGTGAAGTGGTAAAGAAAAAAAAACAAACATACAAACCAACAAACAAACAAAACAAACAAACAAATATACAAACTCACTTTCGCATTTATAATATTAGTAGGATAGGATATCGCATGTTAAGTTTGTGGATGGTGGCTGATTTAGGCAAGTCATTTTGTATTTTTTTTTTGTTGTTTGTTTTTGTGTTTTTGTTGAGAGGCAGTCAACGTTACGCGGCTGAAATTATGAATTTTGCATATCTTAGGTATACTTTTAAGCGAGCAATTCTTGTATATTTATTTATATATTTATAAATTTCTGTAATCTCGAAAACGGCTCCAACGATTTCGCTGAAAATTGGTATATGGGGGTTTTCGGGGGTAAATAATCGATCTAGATTAGTCTTATGTTTGGGAAAACGCGTATTTTCGAGTTTTCATTCGTTTTTCTTTCCACGCCGAATACGGCCGCTAATTTCGTCGCGCCGGCCGCCATCCGCTTAGCTCAGCGGTTAAGGATGCTGACCGCTAGAAAGAGTGTTACGGGTTCGAATCCCACTAGGTGACTTACTTTTGTTTTTTTTTTACGTTCAAGTTTATATATATTTTTTTATTTTGTACTGTTTTTAGACAAGTTTAAAAAAATGTAGGTAGTTCATGTTTGAGATGTAACCGACCGAGCAAAGCTCGGTCACCCAGGTACTGAAATATTATGACGCCATTACTAATAAAAATGTGGTAGGTATTGGCAAACAAAAGAAAGGCTCAAGGAAGCTCTGGAATGATATAATCTGAACGCGTGGTTATTTTTCTATTTATCGCGAATCCAGGATGCGTTTGCATCGCGTAGGAAGGGCCCGCAATAAATATTAATATTTATTATCTATAATCACTTCTTTATTTAAATACTAGCTTTTATTTTAAACTCTAGTAGGGAAATCGCGACGTCGTGCCAGGAAGATATAATTGTTCTAGGAATGGTTAGAAAAATGTAATTTAAAAATGCTTTGGTTTTCTTTTTACTATCTCAAACATACCGCAAAATAATTTTCTGTTTTATTTTTCAGGTTAGGAAAATATAAATTAGTTCACTTTATGACTTATCTATTTGGCAATTTTTTCTTTCTAAATTTATAATTCTATTGGTCGGAAAGTATTAATGGTATCAAGGTCATCTATCTTATTGATCTACATTTATTCGTTGGTCATCCGCCACTCAAATGGTTTAAATGTCCTTTTTGTTTTTCTAAGAAAAATTGCCATATAAAATGTACATCTGTAATGTATTTAATTATTACCTTCTAATTTATAATGTTTTAACCTGTACAAACAGAAAAAAATACACGCCTCCGACGTTATATTACATAAGTATAATACGAAGTAGCTTGTATGTAATCCATGATTGCTACTTCCTCTTATATTCTTAAAAATGCCCTCCTAGATCAGTTATATAGACTTTTTATGCAATTGTCAGAAAAAACAATGCTTTTTGAATCAGTAGCGTTATATTCCGTTTTTATGAATAAAACTCATATTCTATCATTTAACATTTCCCAAGCACACTCGCTATGTGATACTAATGTGTAAAACCAAATACATAAATATTAAGTGCCTCCGGAAAGCAATAAAGCAAAATAGGAGGAAGAAAGCGGCGTCTTGATTGAACGATTGCGAAATAAATAAATCGTCCATTGTCCATTGTTATTTCCCTTTTTAAATAGAAACCAGGATGGAGTGACATATTTGCATGAATATTTATCATAGTTGTCCGTACACGGCATTCAAATTGTTTATCTGGCGGTTTCAGTGAGCGCTTGCGTTGGTTCACTTTATGGGCTATTTTAAGTTTAATTGCTACTTTTGACATGGATAGTTTGGAAAACCTTAAACACATTTTTACTTTGTAAACATTTTTTAGGTAGGCCAAATACTCGGCTGCTCTGTGAGTATGGCTTTAGTAGTACTAGTCCTGCTTCTGCAATGGAGACTAAAAAGACCTGATGACGATGATGATGATACGTTTTTTGTTGTGAGAGTAGATTGGGATCGTGGTAAGTGGCAATCAATGAGAGAGACTTATTCATAGTAGGTGGTTTGAAAGCTGTGGATGATGATGATTTTCTGTTTAAAATTTGAATTACGTCTTAAGGTTTCAAAACTTCCGACGATTTGGCCACCGTTTTTCTATATGCGGAAAGTATGGCCCAACGCTGACGACAGACTATCCGTGACGCACTTTTTAGTCTGTGATAGTCTGTGAAAATAGTACCTATAGAATCATACGCAGTAACGCATACGACGCGCGCCGGACTTTTTGCGCTTCGTGTGAGTTACTGCATGTGATTCCATGGGTTCTATTTTCATAGACTAAAAAGTGCGGCGCGGTCTAGTCTGTCGTCTGCGTTGGGCCTATACCTAATTGGGTTTACCAAAATGTTTAACAATATTTCCAGAATATAAGACAACGATTCATCATAACTTATCTACCTTTGTAAATTAGTAGCCTTTTCAAAGTCAGATTTTGTAACTAAATGAATTTTAAAAAATTAGAAGTAGTTCTAAATCGACTTCCAAAAAGGAGGAGGTTATCGATTTGTCGCGATCTTTTCTTTTATCTATGTTTACTGATTATTTAAAGACGCCTGTACCGATTTGTGAAATTCTTTTTATGTTTGAAAAAACATACTAAACTTGTCTTGTGTAGTTTGGAGGTGGAGTCGGTTTTTAGATTTGAAAAATTATTCTGCAACCCTGCAATCATACAACAAGGTATTCTTTTCCCGAGATGGCAAGATAAGTAAATGATTGGTCTTTTAAGTAAATTTAGGGACTTTCTCAATAAGTAAATAAAAATTTACGTGTCTATTAAGAAAGAAGCAAAGTGGTAGTTGAGACTGACCGTAATCAAACTCAGAGGTACCAGTCGCGCCTATTGCCGATCAAACCAGCTACCTAATTAAATACTATAAACAAATCTTACTCATTAAACATCCAAACACGTCTAAACCATATGGTTAAATGAATTAAGACCAGCGTTCCCACGGCGGGTGTGAGCAGAAATCTTACTAGGCATAATTTATTAATTCGTTTTCTGCTAACGAGCTGCTAATGTTGCTAGTAGAGTTGCTGTATGTTTTATGCAACGACAGCCTACTAAATAACTGTTATTTTTTAATTGAATTCGAATGTTCGGAATTGTAAGATTGTAAAGGCTTGCTTGTAAATTAATTAATGAATTATGCTGCGTTTGTGTCCAAGTTTTAAGTCCCAAGTATGCGATTATATAATCCAAAACTGCTCATTTTCCGAGTAATAAGCGGGTTGAAAGAAATCTTAATTGCAATTGTCACTTATGTAACTATAGCGGTAGTCCTATATTTTTTTTGTGTTTTATATTTTTGTGCTTGTTACCTGCATATGCAACCTACAAACATAATATTTTTCTATATGTGTCATAACCAGTCTATTTAATGTGTATTTAGATACGATGACTGCTTTTTAGTTTAAGTACCTTTATAATAATTTTGTTTTCATGTATGTAAGTGGATTTATTCTAATCTTTTATTAGAATAAATTCTTTAAACCTATGTATCTTTTATCTACACTAAAATTATAAAGACGAAAGATTTGTAGTTTTTTTTTTTGTGTGTGTGTATGTTTCTAAGAAATAAACTTAAAAACTAACGTGCCAATTTCAAAATTCTTTCACCGTTAGAAAGCTGCATTCACCCTAAGTAATATAGGCTGTATTTATTGCCAGAAAACTTAATTACTAAAACTTTAGTATTGTAACCAAGGTGAAAAAAATGCCACTTGTCCACCCGTGCGAAGCCGGGACGGGCTGCTAGTATTTTAATAAAAACCTGATGAGTACAACTCAAACTTGCGTAAAGAGGGTGCAATTTGAATTTATTGTATCTTTCATCATAATTTTTGCAAGAAATTTATTACACTACCATTTTATAGTGTCTACAATGAACATGTAACTGAGATCTCAACATTATATTATAAGGCTAGGCACGCACTGCGATTATGCGTGCGATATAATAATTGAAAATATCAAATAATACTGCGATTATTATGAGGTAGCTACTTTATTGGATTTTTTACTACTGTGTTATTTCCAGAAGACACTTAAATACCAGTAGATTTAAGTGTCCCTCCTTATTGCGAAATAAAAGAAAGTCATAAGAAAAGAAAATCAATTTTCTCTATAAAATAAATTATTTAGCAGCGAGCAATCCTTGCGCTTTTAACGCAAAATTTAAATAAATTACGATTTTTGTAAAAATTTGTTTTAATCAAAAGTTCTGTACTTGCAATTTTTAAAATAAAAAACCAAATTCTAAAAATGGAAAGATAAAATTTCTATCATCTGATAAGTATCCTTGCAATAAAAGAATTTTCCACAGCGGTCCAAAACAGTTCAGGTCCAAAAGCGTCTTGGAATAAACGGTGAACATACATTTAAATAAGCGGCCAAGTGCGAGACGGACTCGCCCATGAAGGGTTCCGTAGTAGCAAATAACATAATATAAAAGTCTTGTAGTATGTTTTTTTTAATTTTTATATTTGAGTTGATTGAATGAAAGGTATTACATGGAAAGCACTCCACCGACAAGAGCCCAGCTCTTAAATATAAGAAGAAGAATGAAAGGTAACTTGCCGTTTATGATGATGACGTATTAAAAAAAACTACTTACTAGATCTCGTTAAAACCAATTTTCGCTGGTAGTTTTCATAGTAATGAACGTCATATATTTTTTTTAGTTTTATCATTCTCTTATTTTAGAAGTTACGGGGGGGGGGGACACACACACTTTTTTCCACTTTGGAAGTGTCTCTCGCGCAAAGTATTCGGTTTAGAAAAAAATGCTATTAGAAACCTCAATATCATTTTGGAAGACCTATTCATAGATACCCCACACGTATGGATTTGATGAAAAATAAATTTTCGAGTTGGTTTCGCCTATGAAGGGTTCCGTAGCAACAAGTAACATAAGTCTTGTAGTATGTTTTTATTTTATTTTTTTATTTGAGTTTATTGAATGAAACGTAATTTGCAGTTTATGATTTATGGCGTATTAAAAAAAAACTACTTACTAGATCTCGTTCAAACCAATTTTCGCTGGTAGTTTGCATGGTAATGAACATCATATATTTTTTCTAGTTTTATAATTCTCTTATTTTAGGACGACGACACACATTTTTCCACTTTGAAAAAATGATATTAGAAACCTCAATGTCATTTTTGAAGACCTATCCATAAATACCCCACAGGTATGGGTTTGCTGAAAAAAATTTTTTTGAATTTCAGTTTTAGGTATAGGGAACCCCCATACTTAGAACTATGTTCTTTCCATCCATCGGTTGTCTGGAAGAAATCGCTTTTAGCGATAAGACCGCCCATTGTACATTTTATGCTTTTTTTTGTGTATATTTGTATAATTGTTATTTTTTTTGGTGTACAATAAAGTATGTACAAGAAGCAAAAGAGGTTTGTCAGGATCGTAGCAAGTGGAGGTCCATAGTCTCTGCCTACCCCTGCGGGAAACAGGCGTGATACTATGTATGTATGTACAATAAAGTATTACTTAACTTAACCCCCAAAAATTATGTTTTTTTTTCTATTTTTGTGTGAAAATCTTAAAGCGGTTTACAGAATACATCTACTTATCAAGTTTCAACAGTATAGTTCTTATAGTTTCGGAAAAAAGTGGCTGTGACATACGGACGGACAGACAAACAGACAGACAGACATGACGAATCTATAAGGGTTCCGTTTTTGCCATTTGGCTACGGAACCCTAAAAAGGGACAAAAAATGTTTTAACTAAAATAGATTTAGCAAACGTTTGTTAATTTTTGTGAACATGAAGGTTAAAATGCTATGTCTGCCCCATTAGGGATAAAGACGTGATAGTATGTATGTATGTATGAAGGTTAAAAACTATTTAATCGTTCAGATGTTAGGTATTTTCTCCTGACATCTCATTTTTCTATTAAATATAAAAAAATGTACAATCAAATTGTTCAGCAAGTGCGCTTCCCGGCAAGGAAATATCACGTAAAGACACGTACATCAATAATTCATCATAGTTGCAACGTGTCAGACAACGCTGCAATAACAATGGATCAAAGCTTTGAGGCTTTTGCTGTGAGCTTTAAGTTAAAAGCGATACAATTAATCAGGCCATTCACATTTTAATAAACGTATTACGAGGTCCTCTTTTATATATCTTTAGGTATTTGTATACTTATAGATGGGTTCATACTAATAATACCTTTATCTCACACTGGGCAGTCAAAGCTCGAGCTATAAGGCTCAAAGGCCACTTTTAGTGTTTGTGTTTTCTTACTTCTGACCTTTCCTTTTTTGAAAACGTCCGTAATCTAGTCGCGGTAGGTACGTTCGTCGAGGACGACCCTGATCTTTAAGTAAATCTATTTTACATACTTTCTAAATGCCCAAACTATCTCAACATTCCTTTCTCAATTTTTGTTACTACATTTTTCAGTCTACACCGCTGCTTTTAATTTTTTTTTAATTATTGGAAAACTAAGAGAAACCACATACCTATACACACAGATTAAAATAATTTAAAGTAACGCAATAAAATAGTGTTTTATGATCAAATTACAAACGCTTCTACTTTACTACAAATCGCTTGCCTTTACAACTTAACCTTACTAAATCGGTCTTTATTTCTGATTGACAGCTTTAGCGCCACCACTCTTACTTGAACTTCCACGCCTCCTGATCTCTTTCCCCCTTCTTACATTAAAAGAGGTACAAGCATAGGACCTCAGGGGTTTTCTAAGAATGGACATTTGTTAGGCGCATAACATCTATTAGAGCAGGGCTCTTGTTCGCAAATGTAAATAGGACGCATTAGACATTTAAATATTTCGCGTAACTTATGCAATGCAATGGGTACGGTAAGACCAGTTGAATCGGTTTTTAATTGGTAATAGACATTTGCATTTACGGTAATTGTATGAGAAATTGGTTAGATTAGTGCGCCTGCCTCTTTATGACTACCGACGGGAGAGTATGTTTTTTTTGGCACGTTGTAGCATGAATGGGTTGATGTAGGTATGATTATTATCTTTTCTCCTCAAATACGAAAGTGATATAGAATGTTTTATACACAGAGAGTAGTAGTAGAATGAAAATTTTTTGTTCTATTTTGGTGCCGTGATTAGGATTTTAAACAACCAAGAACATATGAGTCCCTACATCTAAGGTTAATGCATAAGACGCATGAAAACATCAGCTATTTCATACACTTTGGCATGTACGTAGGTGTGTGTTTTTTTATATTAAGATCAGCTAATACCTGTTCAATATTGTGAATTCTCATTTGATACCAATAGCAATCGTTTTTGGCAAGGCTTGATGTTTATCCGACTAGTGTGATAAAGGAATCTTGTTTTCATATTAATTGTTATCCCTAGAAGTAGATAGTTTTATATATTCGTTTCTACAACAAGTAGCTCTGATGGCGACTGATATTATCACACGTTATTCTAACGCAGTAAACGCAGTGAGGTTAATCTGTAATTTTAAGGAATAATGGAAATAAAAAAGTCAACACATTTTTCTACTCGTTTATTCTTCTTAATTTATTTATTTAACATTACACTTAATAAATAGTAATCGAAATATTTACAGAAAATAACATTTGTATAAAGAACACTTAATATTTACAAGAAAAAAGATATAACTATTCCTTTGGAATGCAATGCACAACTTTTGGACGGAGTCGTTCCCGATTGCTTTTTAAAATTAAACCTTACATCAGTTACATCTAACAAGATATCTAATAAGTACTTAAATTACAAAATACTGAAGTTCATGAATTGACTTTGAGCTTTTCAAATAGGAACAATTTGGAAGAAAATGCATTTTATTGGAACCATAAAAATTGGACGAAATATTAATTTCATCATTTTTTAATTGCGCTATGTTGGTTTTTTTAAGGAACATACTGAACATATTCAAATTTTGTTTTAATTAGTACATATTCTACGCGGAAAAATTATTTTAGTATTGAAACCGTTTGATATTTTTACATTTTTGAGTTACTTTTTTGGTTATCTTGGATTGTATTCAGAATTAGATGGATTTTATCATTACTTCATAATGCCATGAATATTGCGATTGTGTACTTTTTCGCGCTTGCATAATAAATGACTTTATTTTGTTTCGCAATATAATCCAATGAAATGGAGACCAAAAAAATTTACAATAAAAAGGTTTTTCTTAAAATGTGCAAATGTTCACATTGATATAGAAATTCACATAATCATATTTCAATTAATCACATATTGATTTGTTATACATTAACCCTGCTTCGTAATGTATTTACATAACAAACCCTGGATAAAAACACACATTGTTTTTTACTAAAAAACACACGCACTTTATTGAACTTTTTTTACTCTATTAAGTGACCATAGCTCGTTCTGTAGGAGGCATCATCATGTGGTTATAAGAGGACCGTTGTCCGTATTCTGCCAGTTTCAGGGTCGTGTCTGACCAGGGTGGGCTGGGGTTCCATCTGTCCATGCCATCTTCTTCTAGGGTGACGGAGGGAGGTGCCACTCGCATCCGCTTTGGGCTCGGGTATTCTACAGCTGTCAAGGAAAAATATGTCAGTACTTAAGTATTATTTTAAGAAAAAAAATTGCTTTAATTTATCTATATAAATATAAAATTCCACAAAAATTAACATTTGTAGCAAAACACGTTGAATAATCTATTATTGTAATTTTTTTATTGTTTTAGTAACAAAGTCAACATTTAAAACCACCACCTTATTAATTTATTGATTACTTAAAAAATAATTAACCATTAGTTATGAAACACGTAGTCTCTGTAATAAGACTTTTATGGATTTACTATGATTAAATAATTATTTCGGGCGCAAGCCGCAAGTCATTATAAAAATTATAAAAAAAAGCAAATAAAGTGGTGCCATTTAGAAATGCTGACACGCTTCCCTTTTTATCCTAGTATTCTGATTTATATAGTACCTAGTATTTCTTTTCTCGGACCGATTTGGAAAATTTTTGCTTGAAAGGTCCCATAGAAATTTTATCAAAATCGGTGGTGTGGTTTTGTGTGCAATTGAGGAGTTAGGGGGATAATTTGAAAAAAAATATTAAAGCAATAGATAACTTTCATGGTCTAAACGAAACGTCAACCATACAATTAATTTATTGCTTCAATAAAATTGTATGCAACAGACGAGAAACTTGTCTAAATTATGTACAAAAATCAATAAAAAATGAAAGAGACAGTTGACAGTTCAGGTATAAAAAGTCTTACCATCTATCGCCGTGCTAGTGCAAGGCCCCTGCATGTAAGGCACTCTGGGATACTGTTCGTAGTACTCCCTCTTGCCAGGATGAGGGTACATGTACATATTGCTGTTGACTACCACTTCCGGTGGCGCGTCGTAGTGGTGGGGAGATCTGAAAAAGAAAAAAAAAGAAAATGTTATTATGGTTTAGCAGACAGTATCTATTATACATCAGGATTTTTATTTATTTAAACTTTATTGTACAATAAAAATGTACAAGTGGCGGACCTAATGCCATATGACTTTATATTTGGCTGGCTTTGGCTTTGGTTGAACGTCATCTTTGAAACATAATTCCATGAATAGTGTTTCTGAATGGCGTAGGGTATAGTCTATGCATTTATAAAATACATCACCCTAATATTATAAAGGCGAAAGTTTGTGTGTGTGTGTGTGTGTATGTTTGTTACTTCTTCATGCTCAAACGACTGAAACAATTTTAATAAAATTTGGTATGCAGGAAGCTGACACCCTGGATTAACACATAGGCTACTTTTTCCGCGGTTAACTCCGCGGGGCGCTGCTAGTATCAATCACATGTTATAGGTTACTAACTGTGCTAGCCTGTGTGAATTTCTGAATAAAAACTATCCTATGTCCTTCTGTGAAAACTATACCCATATCAAATTTTATCTATATAAATAGGTTCAGCGGTTGAAGCGTGAAGTGGTTACAAACAAAAAAATATACAAACTCACTTTCGTATTTATAATATTAGTAGGATAGGATAGGATAATTAGGATACATTTTATATAACACACGGGCATCTGTATCCCACTAGGTACACAAAGATTTTAGCCAAATTAAGCTATGTATATTTTGCCACTTCCTTTTATTTATCTGAAAAGATCAAATCAAAGTTTTAACCTACAAGTATGTGAAGGAGTTGACTTTGGACAAAGAGAGATAGAATGCATTCGTTGCTCCACAGACAAGAGCAAAGCAAGAAGAAGCTATAAATTTAAGAAGGCGTATCGTTTTTACGTAGGTATATACATACTATCACGTCTTTATCCCTAATGGGGCAAACAGAACATTTTGGGTCTTGCGGCGCTAAGCAAATAGAGCCTAGAGCTGCAAGACTCAAATAGTACTTTTAGCTGGATAAGGGCAGGAATGTAGATGATGGAATCAAAGCAGTGATGGGTTGCTAGCCGCATCGCCCGTTAACATAATTCGAATTTTCGCAATATCAAAACTTCGTTTTTACAAAAAAAAAATCTATAATAATATCTCCCATAAACTCCCTAACTGAATAATGTAGGTTTTTGTTCGACGATTTAAACGACCTTAGTTTTTCCTTTACCCTGAAAAACCATTACCACATAAAAATACCATAAGTACGCGTTACACTTTTACGTTGTAAATATTTTATTACCGTATTTTACCTACAGATAAAGCAATGAGGCCAATGTTGAGCGACTTTGTATGACGACTGAGACAAAAAACTAATTTATTTTTATTAGAGAGGTCAAAATGAATTACACTAAACAAATAGTTAATTTTAGTGTCAGAACTATATGCATTAAATGGCTTGTAAGTCAGTCCACTTAAATCCTTTTTGAAATAACCTCATCTTATATGGTTTAAATATCCAAGGACTAAAATAATTCAAAAAAGATTAAATTACTCGATTTTAAACTCTGTTTCAATGTACTAAGAGCTTGTGTTAGTTTCGTAGACTGTAGTTTAATATTGTAGTTATGAGTTCACAATAAATATGGTAATGAAAGGTGTCAAATTACTCAGATGGACAGACCGACGGACAGGCGATGATTTTCTTATTTATATTACCTCAGTGACGCGAACAAATTGTGTATGTGACCTCGCCTGTATATTTGCTTATATCGCCAGCTAATTTTCTGTTTGCAGTAAGAATTTGTAGGAATAAAAAAGCGTAAACAAGCCAGTCCCCAGTTTTGGTCTTATTTCGCGTATTATTACACTGTCTTCTTTTGGATGTTCGAACTAGCTGGAATTATTGTTTTAGAATTTGTGAATAGTTATCGAGTTATTAGCCTTTTTTGGATGGTCAAATCGAATAATTTAGCTTTTGGTTATATCGTTATTAGATGTGGTTTTTTCAGTCATCTGTTTTATAATGTCTGGCTAAAATGGCTTACGAATTCAGAAGTGGTAGTTTATTATTTAGCGTTTTATGCCTATAATTTTTTATAGATTATTATGTTTGTAATATGATTTTGACCATCAGAGTCTGGTTAGGATATAGCTAGGATATAGCAGGCTTGAATCACCTGATTATCCGAAAAGGAAGATGCTTCCGTACGTAAAGGTATGTAAAACGGTGCGTCCCGAAGGCAGTCTAGCGTTTGCTCAAACCTATCCAAGGATTGGTTCTGGTCTACCCTTTGGGTTGCGGAAGTCAGTCGACAGTCGCTCTGTGTAAAAACCAATAATCTTGTTAAATAACCTAGGTTTGCTAGCGGACGGGATCTAAAGCGTTACCGCTGAGGGAACACGTTCAGATGGTGATAATTAATACCATTGGTTCTGTCCGCACATAAATATCACTGGGAAAAAGACATAGCTGAACCAGTTTTGCAACCTAAGATTTGGTTAGTAGATACCAAATTTTTGTTCTCATTAGCAAAATGATGTAGTCGCATGTCCCAAATTACTACTAATTTATTAAAATACATTTAAACTACTAGTAGCTATAAGTTCAGCAGTCACTCGATTTTGGTAACGTGTAGCAAACATTTGCTACTAACAACCATTCTTTTTTCTCAGTAAAGATATACCTACAGTTCTTCTTACCTTTCTTCACTAATAGTAGACTGAGGTGAATGCGTAGAGTAATCGACCGGCCCTCGATCTGAATACACTCTTTCACAGCCAAAGTCCTCAGCGGTTTTTGGTTGCACATAACTTGACACGTGGTAGCCAGGGTACTCCACCTCCTGGAATGTAAAAAGTTTGTGAGAAAAATATTGTTATAATCAATTATTTCGCAAGGAAAAACACTTTGTAAAAAAAATGGTTGGCCAATAAAATGTAAGTGTACCTGTAGTTTTGTTATAAATATCAAGAAATGGAATATAATAAAGTTGAATTATATTAATATTTTATTATAATAAATGGCCGAATGCGAACTTTATATTTTTACATGTTTTGGCTAAATATTTTAAAATAATTCAGATAAGTACTATTTTATATTCCTGAAAAATCTCTACATGGCATTTGAGAATAGCGAAATAATACTTAATTTAATTTTTTTCGTCAAGTGAGTCTTTATCCAACTTTCAAGACAGGAGCATGTTATTAATTCGTCACGATTTTTTTATGTATTCACCAACTATTCAAAGACGCTTAGACCGATTTGGAAAGTTCTTTTTTTTGTTTGAAAGGGTATACTCGTCAGGTTACGTAAAATAATTACCAAAATAGATTGTGTAGTTTGGGGGTGAAGTTGGTTTTTAATTTTGGAAAATTATAGCTGCTTCTTTTCCATTTATATACGAGTAGTTAACGGAAAAAGGTTTCAACAAATCAGACAAACCTGGTTCTCGATGTAGTAGGGTTCCTGATAAGGTTCCTGGTAGCAGGGCTCTCGCCTGAAGAACTTCTGGCAGCGGGGGTCGACCATGCCGCAGGGCTGGTTCTGGTACCCGTAGTACTGGTACAGCCAGGAGTTGGCCAGCATTATTGACGCTTCTTCTTCTCTGCGGTGTAGGAGTTCAATTTATTTTATTTGAAACAAATAAATAAATTTAAATGATTTATTTTATTTGAAACAAATAGTTATATTCGATTTTAAAATTATATTTGCATTTAAAAGGTTAAATGACCAAAAAAAATTATTTTATTACCAAGCAATACAAAATTGCCGATATTTTTAAATAAAAACGAGTGAGATGTCAATTAGTTAGGAGGGTGTCAACAATTAGTATTTTTACCCAAAGTTCTGGTAAAAGTAGTCTCTTACTGAGTGTGTTACGAGTAGATAGTTTATGTGACAAAAAATGCCTCATCTTTCCTTTTCTCTGATAAGAGAATAATGACGACGCATCACGTCATGATCTAGTACGTTTGATACTAGACGGTGACTCCATTCGATGCGCTGTATCATTGTGAATTTTTAATACTTTGATAATCCAAAGAATGTAAGTCCATTATATTTGGATAATCTAGCTGAGGGACTAAATAAAATACTTTTTGGACCCATTCTACAAACTCAAATTCAAACTGAAAATGATTTATTGCAAAACTGTGTTTTAAGGTGGTACATAATATCGTAATGTTTCAACAGTTAGCCCCTTTCAGTCACGCAATAGTGACAAATTGTAAACAATATTTGTTTAAGTAGATACATAGAATAACAAGTTTTACAAATACTCAGAAGTTTTAAAAAGTAGTTTAAATAGTGAGCTTCAAAAATATTGCCACTTTGCATCGTTATACATACAAGTGCTGCAACTTCCTAACCTATTAATGTAATATTTACATAACAAGATAAAGATACTATTTTACGCCTACAAACTTATAAAACCAAAATTATCTATTTCTTTCCCTTAGAGTATCACATCCATCCACTTACGATAATATCTGGTTGGTTCCAACTATGAACTGTCGCGGTGAGTCGGCAGCATCCTTGACTTGCAGCACGACATGGACCCACAGGAACTGGTTACTCCGCTGCTGGAGTTTCACCAGGAGGATACAGCACTTGTCTTGCTCTGACTGCGTTACTGTAAGAGGCAGTGACGTGACCAAATAGTTTTGATAGGGTAGACTATCATCATCGTCAGGTCTTTTAGTCACCACTGCAGGAGCACGACCCTCTCTGTATTACCGGAGCCATACTTGGCCAGAACAGCCAGAGAATGTGGCCTACACTACTCTCCTCGCTGACCAGACGGGTTGGAGAGGTCTCATTGATGTTTATAAGCTTTGTTTAGCTTGCATTTCCTAAGTCGCCTTCTACGACATCCACGGGAGGACTTGGAGTGGACCTATTCTACTCTGTCGGAAACCACACGGCAAGGGTAGACTGATCTTACCTAAATTAAGAGAACGGCTGCATATCAAGCAAAATATTTTTTTCGCTAGTATCATTATATCAGGGTGGCATAGGGTAGACATGCTATGTCTATCCTGTGCCACTCCGTCTATGTGGCTTTACGAAATGCATGCTACTGAAGAGGTGTAAATATATTGGTTTAATCATCAGGTCTCTTTTTATCTCCACTGCCGGAGCATGACCCTCTCTGTAATAATAAAGCTATATATGGCCATTGCAGTTAAAGGATTTGGGGTACTCTCCAGGCTGACGGGTTGGAGAGATATAATTGATGTTTATAAGCTTTGTTTAGCTGGTATTTTCTAGTCACCTTCTACAATATCCTCAAAAAGACTTGGACACATATTTTATTAATATGGCGTACTTTTGCAAAAATTAATAACAAGTTTTACGATCACGACTACTATTATTACATTTTGTAAAAATGAAGACATAAAATACACGTCAACATTTTATTATGTATAATATTAATGACCATCATTAAATATATAGAATAGTATGATTCGTTTTTCTATACAGCTATTTTATCCCACAAATAAACAGAACTTTTATCTTGAAGGTATTTTTGATGGTTGTCATTTGCAAATGGCGGTTTGTATCTTTGTAAAAATATGTACCTAATAAACGAAAATGCTTGTACTATGTGTAAGTGTGTAAGAACGATTTAGAAACATACTTCTGGCTGCAAAGTTTAGGATGCAACCGGGAATGCAAGAAGATGAGAAGAAACTTCGCTCAGTGTTTCTCTACGTGACTGAATCAGAAATGAGAAAATTCGTAGGAGAACTAAAGTTACTGACATAGTCCAGCGAATTGGCTCGTTGGCGGGACAAACAGTGCGACGAACCGATTGCCGATGAGGCAAAAGGCTCTCGAATGGCGACCAGGTACTGGCAAGCGAAGCGCACGACACCCATCCACGAATTGGTCTGATGACCTGACCATGGTCGCTGGAAGGCGCTGCATCACAGATTACTAATAAGTTACTATGCTGGATGCAGACTGCTTTAGATCGGTCATTTTAAAAATCCTTAGGAGAGGCCTATGTCCAGCAGTGGACGTTATGAGGCTGAAATGATTATGATAATGATGATGATGAGAAAAAACTTATACTTACTTAATCTATGTTTGCTCTGTGCTTCCCGTAAACTGTCCCAGTGTAGCAGTTGGTACCACGACACATCTGTGAGCTCGTGTTTCTTCCAGCCGAGGTACCATTCGCCACTGCAACAATAGTTAAAATTTATTTATTTGATATACAACTTGTAATGAAAAGTGGGTATCGACCCGAAAGGAAGTAAACGTACTAATCAATGTAAACAACTTTTACCAGAGGACCATCCCTGAAATTCCAGAAAATCTGCAGCTCCATACAAAGTTTAATATTTACCGTGCCAAAATGTACGGAGCTGCATGTTTACCTCCTTTCGTAATGATACCCCTTTTTTGTTAGGTACGGTACACTACATAAATAACACGTTTTTAATCTTATGGGGCAGACAAAGCATTTAGGGTCTTGCGGTTCTAACCTAACCTAAGGTCACTTTTAGCGTAATGGTGGGCAAGAAGATGAAAAAAGGAATCAAAATATCGCCTTTTAACATGATTCGCACTTTCACAAATTCCTTCGATGGGCATTTATATTATTATATTAAATTAAGAAAGCTATTAACCAGACTTAGAAAACTTTAAATTGAAACTTAAAATTAACACGTTAATAGACAGTAGGACTTCTATAGATGTCATCAATTTTTTTTCTATTGTGTCTGGCTTAGTGTCCGTGAATGAGTTAACATCATTCAACTCTTGTAGAGGAAGTAGGTAATTAGGTAACCAACCCTAGATGACAAATCTTCAACTTGTAATTTTGTGATTCAAGTTTGTTTGTGGAGGCATCTTCACTTAACTTCACATTACAAGCGAGTTTCTCTTCAACTCTATTTACACATTAAACATAACATAAAATTAAATCATTACTAAATGAATATTGGTTCAAATTTCTACGAATTCATAATTTATCATTAATATTTCTAAGCAAAACCGTTAGAAATAACAAAGCATATTTCATTAAAGCTTTTAACAACTTAACGCTATAAATGTATATACCTATCAACTTCAAACTTAATCAAAACTAAACTAGATTTCGTAACGGCAATTATAAAAGCTCTCACTTACCCGAGCTTTAACGGCCGTGTTTCAGAACTTATTAATTATTCATTTTGTTTCAATTAATATTATTACTTATGAATTTGATTTCATAATAGAATGTTACTAAAGTGTTTCGTCTATGTTTAAATTACATGTATCTCATTATTGCCTAAGATTGATTTGTTTTAATAAGTATTGATTATGTAAAATGGATCCCATTAAAACTCTTTTAACGCATCCTATTCACAGTACTAAGTTTTAAGTTTATATTAAATAATTAGACTTTTTATAAGTATCTTCAAAGGTTACCTATTTAATTTTTTTACAACTTTAGTCATGAATTAGGTAGATGACTGAGTCAAAAGTAAATTATTTAGTACGTTTCATTATATAACACGTCACAAAATAGTGTAAATTTTCATTGATCATATCCATTTTGCATAATGAACAAATAACAACATGCTTTTAGATATATTATTGCAGGAAAACTTATATAAAGAGCGCTATTTGACTACAAAAAAGCATGACGTCACGCTTTTGTATTTCATAGTAAATATTATAGAAAATATCTGCTTTGACGTTTAGAAAAAAGTCTGATTTCACTTATTACCATCTAGCCGATTGTTCCTCAATTACTTTTCATCTTTTCAACTTTTCTTAAGTATGTTTAGTTCTTGTGGGATTACCAAACAATTATTAATTGAACATATTGTTGGCGCCTTGCACACACTCTTGCGTGTCGCGTGCGGCGTGCAAACTGCACAAACACTGCACCACAGGTATGGCACTTCATAGAAACGGAGTAACAAATATACCTAGTACTACTACAAACGAAACAATACATCAGTGTACACGTCAAATGTGGGAGTTAAACCATCAGGGTCGCCACCACAGAATTTGTTGCTTTGCTATTTATTAAAAATTTAAATTTTTATGGATTTCTCGGAAATCTATAAAATTTTTGTTCTTTATTGTTTTCTGTGGATAAACAATGATAATGTGCGCAGTTTCTCATTATGATTCAATGATTCTAAGTGACTCGCGTAACGTCAACGTGCGACTAGCAACAACCCTGTTTTACAGGCGCTTACAAGGCCGAAAAGCAGGGGAGGGGTTGCGGGGACGCCAGATTGCGGGGGACGGTGAGAGTTTTCGTTCTGTGTGTAATACTATTACTATTTATGTGACACTGGTGTAATACGTACTTGGCGTCGATGTGCAGTATCTTCATGTCCATGGCGTGCACGGTGGTGAACACGTTGGTGGCGCCGTGCACCACGCACTCGCGCGTCTCGGGCATCGCAAGCGGCGTGCAAACTGCTAAGAACACTGGTTCGTTTCGACTGCATAGTGGTAGGTACGAAACGTAGTGGCCTCTTACAAGAACTACCTGTGAACGATATACATGTATTAAATATTTTTATAAAAATTATTGTACCAAACACTCTTCAATTCATTTCTCATTGTTTGTTTATGTGTCTCTAAAACTAAGCCACTTGGTAGTATTGCTTAATAAATTTAGCACATTTATGACAGGTAACTTACTTTTTGGTCGCCGAATCTCATCTGCCTCCGAGCGTTTCTGGAGACGTTCATTCTACAGAAGAAATGCCTATTCTTTGGTACGTTTTCAGTCTCTCCGTTGTCTCCTCTGTTCAACTCCATCTGCACTGTTTGGTGGTCTTGCCTATCTATTATATCGTAAACACTATCCCCATGTATTAGTAAATCCTCCTAAAATAAAAATAAAACTTATTTGAATATAGTATCTAAGGAAAATAAAAACAAAAATGTTATGAGATTAAAATCTAGTAAGAGAGATATGCAAAATTCAACTAAAATCTAATTCCTCCTTAAAAAAAAATATTCTGCATTTTGGGTATTTACATACTAATAAAAATAAATTAATACTAGTAAAATATACATATCAATGGTCTCTAACCCATATCTCTTGTATCAATTAAAAATCGTAGTAATAAAAAAATATACAAACCATAGAGTGACCTAAATATTCCGCCGCATTCTCCGATATGTACAACAGCTTTCCGTTCTGTGTCATCATCATCATAAACCCATTCATAGCCTGAAAAACATTGTAACATTAACACTAACTCCTTTTAAAGTAAAAAAAAAACACTCGTTAAGTTAGAAAATACCTTTGAAAATCCAATATTAGGTGTAGGAGTCGCCTGTTCTTGATACTGATAGCTGAAGTCGTGACTCTTGAACACTAAAACAGAAAGAAACACGGAATAATGTTTAGTAAAGATAAGATAGCAACATAAATGCATTTTAAACGTCTTAATATGATGCTTCGTGACTGAAGGTGAGCTGACAAAAAGTTTGGGAGACGATGGTCCAGGGATAAGCACGTGATGAGTTAGAATTGGAGCATGAGAATTTTGGAAGATTTGATAGTCGTGGGGTGTTTGAGGTTACTTTGTATTCTTAAGTAGATCGTATCGTAGACGTAAACGTTAACTGATTTGATGATGATACAATGATAAATATGTGTTTCTAATGAAAATGTTATAACATTTTATAATTTTATTTATTACCTATTTTATTAAGATTTGTTCACGGATTATATTATCGTCATCATCATTTCAACTGTAGTAAGTCCTACTTGGCACACAACATACATAATATTGGAAAAAGAGGAGGAAAACCAGAAGAAATTTTCTTCAATCAAGTATAAACATATAAGGAGGTTAACAGAAGAAAGAAAGATAGAGGTATAGAAAGCACTTCACCAAAAAAAGCTTAGCTTTTAAATATAATGTAACTGCGGTATCTATACATGAAGGAAACAAATAAATTGAAGGTCGCATAGACAAGAACTAACCACACAAAGGTTCTATTTCAGTGACAATGTAATTTAGTGTCATTTCGTTTTACATAATATTATTTGGGAAAGTTTCAAAGAGTTATTTTTATGATTTTAGTATTCATAAATACAATGCTATGATACAAGTAAGCTTTTCTTTAGGAATTTTTCAAAACAAATAAACCGCGGTCGGACAGCCAGGCAGACAGACAGACATGGCGAAACTATAAGGGTTCCTTGTTTACTACTTTGATAAAATTTCTATGGGACCACCTCGCAAGTATCTATCCCTATCAAATAAAACAAGAAAAACTATGGGACTACTTGAAAAGTTTCCAAATCGGTCTAGATATCTTCGAATAATTGGTAAACATACATAAAAAAATAAAAAATCGGACTAAATGATAACCTTCTCCTTTTTTGAAGTCGTTTGAAAACAAAAATATAGTATAATAGGAAAAATATTATTCTCAATTTTTTTTTGTGTAAGTTTTTATGTATAGAGATTTATGGATTGATAAATTGATGATATTCTGACGAGATTTGCTGAGTTTGGAGAGACTGCACTACCATCTCTAGCCAAAAAAGTCAACTTTCTTCCATATCTACTCAACACTACTACCTATATGGTTTCTTACCTTGCTGGAAGTAGTTCATCTTCCTCACATACACGCAGACCAGGGCCATTAGCTGCAGCTGAGACAGCCGCTGTCTCGTGGAGGGGGGCAGGGGGAGGAGGTCCCGAAGGTTGGAGATTTCTGCGTTGATGAGATCCCGCCGCATTTTGCTGGCACCTTTGGTGGATTTTGTGGGCTCAAATCTGATGGCAAAATACATGTAGAAGTTAATTTACCATCGTTTTCCTGGTGATTTTCCATGCATGCGAGAAAAGGAAAAACTTAGAATATACCAGCTGCTTTTCGGTTCGCTCAGGCAGGTCCGTTATTAGCTGAACAAAGGAGTGATTGAACTTGAGGAGTGTTTATAGGAGGTGAGGCTAGCCTCACCTTCTATAAACTTGATTTATATTTCACTAGCAACTTAACACTATTTTGATTGCTTTTTCCACTGTCTTGCCCACTATTGTGCTAAAAGTGGCCTTTGGATATTGCGGCCCTGGGCTCTGTCTGCTTAGAGCCGCAAGACCCAAAATGCTCTATATACGCTACTAGCTGTGGGCTTCGCTCCCCGTAAAATTTCGGGATAAAGAGTACCCTATGTCCTTCCTCGAGTCTCAAACTGTATCCGTACCAAATTTCATCCAAATCGGTTCAGTAGTTGAAGCGTGAAGAGTAACAAACAAATATACAAACACACTTTCGCATTTATAATATTAGCACAGAATTAATAATAGTATTACATACAGAACG
This sequence comes from Acrobasis consociella, assembly GCA_963555685.1. NCBI lineage: Eukaryota > Metazoa > Arthropoda > Insecta > Lepidoptera > Pyralidae > Acrobasis > Acrobasis consociella. The sequence continues at coordinate 5,630,179 of OY743124.1, read as the reverse complement.
GAAACTCGCACCGTCCCCCGCAATCTGGTGTCCCCGCAACCCTTCCCCCGTTATTGTGAGGTGTAAGTGGCAGTAAAACAGGGTTATTGGTAGTCGCACGTTGACATTACGCGAGTCACTTAGGATTATTGAATTATAATGGTGAGAAACTGCGCACATTATCATTGTTTATCCACGGAAAACAATAAATAACGAAAATTTTATATATTTCCGAGTGATAAAAACAGGTAAGCTAAGCAACAAATTCTGTGGTGGCGACCCTGATTGTTTAACTCACACATTTGACGTGTGCACGGACGGATTGTTTTGTTTGTAGTAGTACTAGGTATATATGCTGCTCCGTTTGTATGAAGTGCCATACCTGTGATATTAGTTAGGATTAGGGGTAAAAACATGATAGTTTTTTTGTAGGTTTGTAAAGTGGCAAACACTGGTGTTAGATTTTTCAAGCTAATGGCATAATAATAATCGTCTAATGGCATCTGATATAGCTGTACGACTGCCACACAATGATGACAGCCGGGACCAACGCCTTATACGTGCCTTCCGAAGTACGGTTACATAATAGTGTATATTTTTATTAGGAATTATTTTACCAATGTAATGAGGCTTCCTAAAACAGGACTACTCGATGTTTTTCTGAGGATATTGTAAGAGGCGACTAAAAAAATTGATGTAATACCGATACAACTGAGAACGCTCTTAGATGAGATAATCCTGTTTTTTAAATAGAATTCTATTCATAATTCCAATATCAAACAATACTTCTTTAACCGTCGGACGTTGCGCAACGCCCATAGATAATTTAAGCATTATAATATTGTCTCTGCCCGGATCTGTGTTCCGGACAGGTGGCGGGATGTCGGCGCGACTTTAGTCCCGGATTAACATGCGTGCGCGCACGGCTGCGCTTGTTTTGCGATACGTGTGAAGGATACCGTTTTATATGAATTGATTTTTTGAGACACTATCTATACTTTATTTAATGGGAAGTTAAGAGAAATGGCAGAAAAGCTAGGAGTGTTTAATAGCTTTGCACTTAAAACAATTAAATTGTACTTTAAATGTCACACAGTCGTCCTTCATAAGCATAATAAAGAGATTTTAGTCTTTGGAGCATCCGATCCCTTTCATCTCTCTCTGTCCAAAGCCAACTCTTCTATAGGTCAATAATAAATAAAGAATGAAACAACTGAAAAATCAAATTTATCCGACATTGAATAAAAATAGATTTTTACTTTCTTCTGGGTCTCCTGGGAGTCCAAGGAAAGGTTACGTAGAATTACACTAATTTGCTTTTATAAAATCATACAAAAAAGAAACAAATATTTCGAAAGGTTACTAATAAATAATAAATATATAGAGACAAATCACATATAATGAGTTAGCCCCAAACTAAGTTTGAAGCTTCTGTTATGGGATATTAACTTAACGATACTATATTTTATAAAAAAATACATATATAGATAATTCCATCTTGACCTGACCAGGGATCGAACCCGAGACCTGAGTAGTGGATAGGCATGTTAACCACTACGCCATGAAGGTCATCAAAGTATTTCTTGATGTTTTATACTTTTCATTCACTAAACGAAGGTAAAAATATTCAGCTGCCATTTAACGAAGTTGCCTTTTAGCCAAATTGCGCGAACTCTTTAGCGAACGAAGGCAAAAAAAAAAAATCAAATTTGACGACCTCCGTGGCGTAGTGGTCACCATGCCAGTCCGCCACCCAGAGTCACCGGGTTCGATCCCCGGTCAGGGCAAGTTGGAAAATGGCCTTTTTTGACCTGGGTCTTGGATGTTTATCTATACATACATACATACTATCACGTCTTTATCCCTAATGGGGCAGACAGAGCATTTTGGGTCTTGCGGTTCTATTCAGAGCCCAGGGCCGCAAGACCCAAAAGCCACTTTTAGCGTCATGGTGGGCGAGAAGATGGAAAAGCAATCAATACAGTGATGGGTTGCTAGCCGCATCGCATGTTAACATGATTTGCATTTTTGCCCATTCCCTCGATCGGCTTTTACGATCTGCGTGGGAAGAGTGTAGATCTAGTGGTTTATCTATACATGTATTTATTATAAAAAAATATATCGTTGAGTAAGTGTCCCATAACGCAAGTCTCGAACTTACTTTGAGGCTAGATCAATCAGTGTAATTTGTCCCAATATATTTATTTTAGTTATTCTAAATAAAATATCCGGTACTAGTAGGCATTTAATCTTTATTAACTTGATATTATTAACCAGTTAAACAAAAATCAATCTCTCAAATAATTACAGACCCCCCGTCTACTTTCCATCTCCTTTTAACAAGCGCGCCAGAAATACCACACGCGCGACACCATATTAATATTCTATAGATTTGGGAAATAAAATTAATTCATCATTAGTTCATTCTTATTTGAGGAAGTAGCTAGCCGTTTGATGTTAACATGGGCTCCGGGGAACATTGTAGGGTCACCAGATTTGTTGATAAAAATGGGATTTGTACTAAACTGTTTTTTTTTTGGGTGCTCTTATCATCTAAATGGTTGTCCTGAAATGTTAATGATAAATATTTAAAATATTGATTGAAATAGCATTATAATGCTCGGAAAAATATTTTAACTAATAATAATATAGTTAGAATCTCACTCGTGGCGAAAAATTTTCTTGACATAATATTCATTTAGATATTATGCTTCTGCGTTGTATTTTTATTGCAAAATAATAAGAATTACCATCAATAAAAGAAAATCTACTTACATTGATATATTTGTATTTTAAGGTGCAAGTTTCCTGGCTGTTGCATTCTATTTTATTGAAGCAATAAATGATTTGTAGGGCTGATGTTTCGTTTAGACCTTGCAAGTTCTATTGCTTCAATAGCACTTGCAAGGTATAAACGAAACAAAAAGCAAAAATCTTGCACCGTAAATAAGCCTTTAGTGTTTCAGAATTAACAATTTAAAATCAAAAACTTAAATAAATATCAAAATTCCAAAACATCATCAAATTAAAACACTATTAATCAGTCCAACAGACAAATGGTCACCCTTCTGCGGCCCTTTCATCTTGTAGTCCTTTTCTGTTTGTGGTTATTAAGTTTTTTTATTTCGTGGTCGTTAAGCACCTTTGTGATGCCGATGATGGGTGCGTGTCGTTCCGATATTAATTCGATTGAGCCTGGATCATTTGTTTGCTTTTATGATTTATTGTTTTCGTGTTTGCATATATTTGTTTAGAGCTTCCCGGAGGTTAGAGGTACGTTTTTTGAAATTGTCATACTACATATTTTTGAGTTTACTAAGATATGTTTGATGGTTTTTTTTGATAATGTTTTTATAATTTTAAAGAATTTAACCAATAAAAAGAATTGAAACTAAGAAATGTAAAAAATAAATAACTTATTAACATATATTCGGAATAGTGCCTGTCATTTACCCACTATGAGAGGAAATCCATAACGTTTCAAAATAACTAAAACTATTTTCATTTATTTTGTACAGGAAAGAACATTTGTACATACAGACTTTGTAACTTTGACGATACATCTTTTTTTTCTTATTTCAAGAACTATATTATTTTGCTCATAAAAATAAAAACTTGTTTCAAATTTAGTCCTTACTTATCAAATAAAAAATCAAACTTACCCAAGGGCGGGTCAAACGAAAAAACCGAAAGGGTAAAGGTACGCCCGGCCCATACCGCCACACCTAACAATTATTTTCTCATTTTGATACAAATATTACTCCTTTTGGCTCCTTTTTGCTGCTTATCGGCACAAATAGTGAGTAATGTTTAAGAGGGATAATTTAATTATAGCTTTCAGAGCTATATTGGGATTAAAAATATCTCTGTTGCGTTCTCACACTCATTCCTACTGGATTCGATAACACTTGGTTATATGGATATATATTTGAAGACGTAATTTGGAATCTTCTTTGCTGACCTGGGAGTAGAAAACATAATAATATATAATCATAATCCCCTTCTAAATCAGTCAAATTATGAATATGCTATGCAGACATTTTATACACAAGTTTACTCGCCAAATTAAAATAAACCCCAACTTTCCAGCGTTCACCCCCGTATATCTTTTACCTTAACCATATATTTAACCAATTTTCAGCAAACATAGCTAGCTAAGAACCATCTCGATCAAGCCAGCTATAAAAAAAACACGCATCAATATCAACCGGCTCATTCGTTTAGGTGCTGCGATACGAGACGACACATAAATAACACCCCTCTTTTTCGTCGGGGGTTCAAATCGGAGTTTTATACTATACTTAATTCGACGGTTAAGAATCAATATTATCTATTTCAACTTTTTCCTATTTTCACTTTTTAATGCAGATAGCATAATATGCTATTGAACTATCGGTAAAACAGTACGATACCATCAATTCAAGGTAAGATAATTTATAAATTAACAATTTACAATTTGAAATATCCAATTTTCGTGTGACAATGTCGGAGCCAGGTTGATAATGGCTTATACCTACGTTTTGTATAAAAACTTGTCTTACTGTCAAATCGATCGCTAGCTCTTTGATGTGACAGTTATCATATTATCGGTCGCACTCGGCTAGTGGGGTCTTTTTACACAGTTAAAAGAAATCTAGGTCTATGAAAAAAGTCATAATCATCAGGTCTTTTTAGTCTCCACTGCAGGAGCACGACCGTCTGTACTGCTAGAGCCATAATCAGCCAGAGCAGCCAGAGGATTAGGCCTTCATTCTCCACGCTGGCCAGACGCCGGTTGGAGGGGTCTCATGATGTTTATAAGCTTTGTTTAGCGTATTTCCTGAGTCGCCTTCTACGATCTTGTAGTTTATTGTTTATTGTTTATTGTTTAATAAGGCATACACAACAGGTAACAATCTTTTATACTTATATCTAAGATTTCATTGACATCTTGTCCTAGACTGTGTGACTTGGAGTGGTCCTATTCTACTCTGCCGAAAACCACACGGCGACGAAAAAAGTATATGATAAAATAATTAAGAAAACTTACGCAATCACGTTGGAATATCAATGATATCAAATCGGGAATGTCCGAGTAATCGGGTGGCCACAAAAACGGACATTCCCGACATACTGCCGTGACCATGAAATCGAGTCACTTCATGCCGCATTTTAGAAGATCCGTTTAAATTCTTCTCCACTGCATTCACGCGTTTCGTGTCAATGAGATTCCGACATGTGCATCTTTTTATCCGACAGCCCCACAAGGTGGGTCATTTTTAAGTAAGATAAGTTAAGTGTAAGTTAAGTTTATGTGTATGTATATTTTGTTTGGCATGCTTTGCAGCATAAACAGTTTGATAGATTTAAACTTGTGAAGTGTCCTCCTGTTTAACTTGCAATTTTCATTAGATGTTGTTATTGTTGCTAAAAGTTACTCTGTTATATTTCGTTAATTTGCTCGTCCGTGCTTTGGGAAGCATGTTAAATAGTTAATCTTATGATCTGGCATTTATATTATTTTACCACCATCGGTTTACATATCTTTTTATTTTTCGTCGGCATACAATCACTCACACTAATATTTTAAGGCGTTAAAATTTGTGTGTATTTTTGTTACTTCTTCACGCGCAAATGGCTGGACCAATTCTGATAAAATTTGGAACGCAGGAAGCTGACACCCTGGATTAACATACAGGTTATTTTAACCGCGGAAAACACCGCGGGGCGCAGTCTGTATAATAAAAATATAGTTACAATTTTAAATGCTTTATGCTAGCTTATGGGAATTTTGGGATAACAACCATCCTATGTCCTTCCCTAAGTCTTAAACGATATCCATACCAAATTTCATCTAAATAAGTTCAGTGATTGAAGCGTGAAGAGGTAACAAACAAATATACAAACGCACTTTCGCAGTTTCTCAGTTTAGTTATGATTGGAATTAGACATGGGAATAAAAGAAAACTTCAAGTAAACTATTTATAAATTGCACAACCATTTATTTACACCAAATTTTTCTCGCTTGAAGACGATACAAATTGCATTGAATCCGTCAATTCAATGCCAAGGTGTTGCACTTGATTCTAAACTAAACTTTATACCATTATGGTCAATAAAGATTTAATAAATAAATAAACTCGACAAATAATTTGAATTCATGTTTTTATTTTTCTATTCGGTTATTTTAGTCACGTCTCTCAAAAAAGATTCGTATTTTAAATTTAATGTTGAGATTCGGAATTTTAAAAATAGAAGTTTATGTGAAACATTCCGAATTTGTTTTTTTAATCTAAGAACAGCGGGCGGTTATTAGAAATTGCATGCTCTGCACAATCGTATAATATTTGAATTTTGCATAATTCGATAAGTAATAAAATCATTCAACACCAATAAATCGATTGGTATTTTTAGTGCGCACGTAAATATTTCATTTTAAAATTTGTACGTTTTTACTTTTTTTCTCGTACGCTCATAATATTATGGTTTTTAACCAACGACGCAAAAGAGGGGTGTTATAAATTTGACCAATGTCTCTCTATCATTGTAGCGAAAGCAATTTCCTTACGGTGGTTCTCAGCTATGTTTGATGTAAATCGGTTTAGCTGTTCAAAAGTTATTGCATATATAGTGAAACGCTCGAAAGTCGGGGGTTTTAATTGAGCTCACAACAATAGACCGAAATAACCTTGGCCGAGTATTTCCTTAGTACTTAATTTCAAACTTTATTCATATTCACAACATTTTCTATGGAATTTCTTGAAGTCAAACTCTTAATATCAGTTTTTCTGCAGTAGGTAAACTAAATCTAAAATCATGTTGAAAATGTATATGGTCAATGAAAAGTGACACTATTTTGTGACGTTTTACTTTATAAACTGTACTACTCACAGATATAGATGTAATAGATAACGCATGTATCAAGATTTGTATGGAAACCAAGCGTGCCAACTTTTTTAATGCCTACTGTGACGTCAGACGCAATTTTAGTGATGGGAAATTCAAACCGATTCAAAGAAACCGCTCACTACGATTTAAACGATTTATTGAAGACGCACGCCGCCGCCATGATCGTCTCGCTCATACTCATCGATTTTATATCTGTGGTCTCGCTCGCTCACTCCGCGCTCGCTAACCATACGATCGATTAACATTTAAGTTAATCGATTTGTGATAAAAATCACAATCGATTTTCTGATTGACGAATGATATGAAATTGGATAAACAAATGATTCTAAACGGAAAATTGTTTGATAATAAAGAATAAATATTTGTACTCAAATTATTTCAATTTAACTAAAATTTAAACTATACCAACTTATTAAAATTTAAATTAAAACTAAAAATTACAAATAATGTAAATATTTTAATTGAACTTTAAAAATAAAACTATTATTATTCTTAAATAACCGGCCAAGTGCGAGTCGAATTCTCTAATTTTCTAATCTCTAATTTAATTATCTATAAAAAAACACGTTTTTACCGATTTCAATGCGTTTTTTAAATGTTGAAGCAACTTCCATTGCGGTCGTTCTTAGCCATGTCAGGCTTGTCTCACATACCGCTTCAATGGGGGAAATGCAGTATGGACGACTCACTAACGAGCAATGAGCAGTGACGCACGCGCGGTTTTGTTCACCAACGTGTGACCAGTAGTTCAAAGAGCGACCATATTATATACATGAACTCTGAAAATATTACCCTCGTTTTCTAAAGTGTTAATTAGGAAATGAGCTTGTTTATAATCTATTAAATTGGCTCTTTAATAATAGTTTATATCATTCGTCAGTCCGATATCGATTAAAATCGATTATTGGTATATGTTGTAGAACGAACTACACTAGTCGCTAAATTTTACTGACGAATGAGAAATTGCCGGTACCGCGACGTCGTAGCGATGCGCGACAGTATCGCTTGTTTCGATATACATTGCTTCTTAACACATAACGTCGGATCAAACGCTCAAAGCAAACGCGGCAATGTAATGTGAATGTAGTTTTTAAACCTTAATCTATACTTATTTAGGTATAATCTTGGAATCACCGCTCGGAATGCTTAAAAAATTGTTTTAAAATGAATTTACGCATATTTTTCTTTTTAAATAACTTAGCTGTGATAGGAAATATGTCCTTGACTTTGGGCGCTTGCAATTTTTGGGCTGTTGCAGTTTATTATCACGCTACGAGGCATTTTTTTATTTTTCGCTGCCGTCCGGCTGCAATCACAGACGCGCGCGGACTGTCAGTAGCGGCGGCCAACCTCGACGCTTTGTCTGAGAACTTACACGCGAAGTAGGTGCATTTAAGTCGTCTATCTATATCTATGTCTGTGGTACTACTATTATCATAAATCCGAAAGTGAGTTTGTATATTTGTTTGTTACCTCTTTACGCTTAAACTAGTGAACCGATTTGGATGAAATTTGGTATGGATATTGTTTGAGACTCAAGGAAGGACATAGGGTACTCTTTATCTCGAAATTCTCACAGGGAGCGAAGCCCACGGGCACAGCTAGTAATTATATTTGATCAAGTCATTTATCCAATTGACGTATCGTACCGTACATGACGTATCTGGTTTTTGTCAGATGAAACTAGTTTTGAGAAAATTTGATAACCACGACATTTTCAAACACTCCGTCTTCACGTAAGACCTGAACAAAAATATTGATCAAGGCCAAAATTTCTTACGTCACAATTTAGTTGTGGTATAAAAGCATGGATGTTAATGCAATTTTAGACTGTCAATGACTGGTAATGTGGTATGAAATTGCTTGTCAACTTTTGGCCCGTGATTGTACCCACATGTGCCTTATTTAGCACTGTGGTCAGAATTAAATTAAGAGTGGGTATTTGTTTAAAGTATCGATTTTTCGACTAATTAATTGATGTTTACAATTTTATACTACGTTTTGGTGTTTTCGGTGTTTTCAGCATTGATGCCGAAATGCTCCGAAAATGTACGTACTTAGTATAATAGTAATATTTTAGTATTATAGGTTGTAGCCACAGGTTGTAGCCTATATGTCAACCGTTCCTTTACCGTCAATACCAGAAACAATAGTAAGACAATGGACGTGGACCTTTATTAATGTCGTGCGGTTCTTGACCGGTTAATCTGATATATAAGCTATATTATTGTAAAGTTTCTAAAAATCCATTAAGTAGTTTTTACGTGAAAGAGTAACAAACATCCATCCATCCAAACATCCTTACAAACATTCGCGTTTATAATATTAGTAGGATTATTAGGATAAAAATAACAGTCAAAGAATAAAAATAAAATTCAGCATTTCCTTAAGAGAGTATGCAGCCGTCTGGGCTATTCGTATGGGAATGTATATATATTTTTTACTGTTATTATCATTATACTATACTAATCTCCCATGCTGGTCTGGGAGAAAAGAAAAAACGTAGAATGTACTAGCTGCTTCTCTTCCCGCGCAGATCGTAAGAGCTGATCGAGGGAATGGGCAAAAATGCAAATCATGTTAACAGGCGATGCGGCTAGCAACCCATCACTGTATTGATTGCTTTTCCATCTCCTCGCCCACCATGACGTTAAAATTGGCTTTTGGGTCTTGCGGCCCTGGGCTCTGTCTACCCCGTCAGGGATATAGACGTGAAAATGTATCTGTATCTATAATCTAGTATAGCCCGTGGTTCGATTTATTACGGGTATGTCCCTTTTAAATTGATTCGCCCGTCGATGGTGCTTGAAAATCGCTGTATATAATTATTACATATGGCGATTTTCATACCACCTAATATAAAGGGCCTATTACGGGCCAGATAATGGGGCAGACAGCATTTTGGATCTTGCGGCTCTGAGCAAATAGAGCCCCGCAAAACTTAAAGGCTACATTTTGCGTGATAGTGGGCGTAAATTAAATAAATTAAAAGGTGAAAAAAAAAACAAGATAGTGCATTTTTGTTCAGTCCCACGATCGACTTCTACGATTTGCGCGGGAAGAGAAGCAGCTGGTACATTTTAAGTTTGTTCTATTCTCCTATACTAACAATGATGCTGTGAATTCATGGAGAGATTTTTTTAAAGTATTTATAAAGCAATTTCCTTTTGAAGACAATCTTTTTTAAATAAAGTTAATTTTATTTATATCTTTAATAAAGTTGAACAATTGAAAAAAAAGGGTTGGTGGTATTTTTAATTAATGTAGTCATGTGAAATCTTGATATTATTGAATTGAGGATATAGGCAAGTATGTATAAAAGTTTTTATGCATAAAATCTTAAACTGGTATGTATATACTATGTAAACTTTCCTGAAGAAATGTTCTACATGTTAATGAAAACTGCATTGAAAACAGCTTAGTATTTCAGAGTGCAGTACACACAGTAAGATAAACCTGGAGACTTAATTTCAAAATAAGTATAGAAAAATATGGGAATAGACGTTGGAAGGAAAAAAAACAACTTCCAAGTAGGTACAAATTTGTCAGAAAAACAATACATATTTTATCCGCACGAGCAAGACATCTGCTAAATAATATTTAAATGAATAAAATAGATACCATCTCTTTAGTAATAAAACAAATATTATAGATATTATCTAGAATAAATAAAGTAAAAATCATCCAAAAACTCACCTTAAAAACATTTTGCTAAAAACAATTTCCTCAAACAAAAAGTAATAATCAGTCACTAAAACACAAACAACTTCATTGTAAATTTAAAAAAAAAGACACGACCACACAGTCCGACTGTCGAAGTCACAATGATTGCTCAATTATAAACAACCCTTTTCACAAAACACCACAAATAAAATGTCATAATACGACCATAAAAATAACCATAAACCGCACGTGCCGAACATAATTCAACACCTATGAAGCCTCACACTGCGCTTCCATAAACACGAATAAAAAAAAAAAAACTGTTTTAAAACTAATGACACCGCGGCAATATATGCGTGAGCTTTTATTAGAATAAGATTAGGCTCGATGCTAAAGCTTCGATACTTCCGTGCGCCAGCGCATCGGGACACCGACTATAAAAAGCCTACACTAAACCTCTCTTTCTCGCGAGTTTTATTTTTTTTACTCAACGAAAAACACGCGCCCGCGCCTCTAACGATGCCCTTACTTTAGTGGGGACAGTTCCAATTTTAAAACTGTTTCCAACATTTTCGACCAGTCATTTCAGATAAGCGAATGTCATTATGAAAAAATGTAAAACGTTGTACAGCTCTATTCGGCGTAATGAAGTAGGTTAGAGAGGGATAGCTAGTGTTTTCTCCAATCAGTTTTACCTTAAAGGTTCGTTGTTTCGCGAGAAAGGAACGGAAAGACTTGCTCGTTACACGCGGTACCGCAGATTAATGAGTCTGAGGGAGATGACGCTAATGATTCAGTAATTATAGTGTGTAAACGAGACGAAAGTATAATGATTGGACGCAATGACAGATATTGATATTGTCGTAATAAGTGGAGCGAGCCGATTTGCCGTATAGGAGGCCAGCGCCTGCGCATCGAGATATTGATGTGATAATGTTAATTAGATTTTAATGACAGGTTATGAATAGCACGTTTTGTCATACTTATAAAGTCTATAGTCGTTTAAATGTCATAGTAAATAATCAATCGTGCAGAAGAAAAATGAAGAAGCACATTACATATTGTGATATCTCATTCTTTCTTCATTCATGTAGTATTTTATCATTACAGTAAGTTGATCAATGTATTGACAGCTTTTGCAGATCTTCACAAATACAATTTACAAAGGTAAAATTGATAACCGGCTAAGTGCGAGTCGGACTCGCGCACTAAGGGTACCGTACTATTAATTTGTTGGGTGGGAATACTAAAATGTTTATTTTATTCTATTTTTGGTATTTGTTGTTATAGTGGCAACAGAAATACATAATCTGTGAAAATTTCTACTCTCTCGTCTCGTCTAGCTATCATGGTTCATGAAATACAGCCTGAGAGACGGACGGACAGACAGATAAAGAGACGGACAGCGGAGTCTTATTAATAGCTTAGGTCCCGTTTTCACCCTTTGGGAATGTAACCCTAAAAAGTGCTACAAGTAACAACTAGAACATTATTTAAAACATTTTTAACAAAAAATTTAATTTACTAGTATTTTTGCAATATATAGAAAAGTTATTGACAGTTTTGCGTTTCGAATACCTACCTAGTTACAAAGTTGCTACAATAATTTTACAATTTGAAATTTAAATGGCTCGTTGTAAATAGCAAAGTGAATACTAATCATAATATTGAAATACTGAATATTATTTATTAATCGATAAACATGTCTATTAATATTCTGTTTTGTAATGTTGTTAAATGGATAGTATTTAGATAATTTAGTAGTTTTATGACCGAGGTACTAAAAGATCTGTTTATATAGATAGTTAGATACATTTTTACGTCTTTATCTCTAATGGGTTGGACAGAGCCCAGGGACGTGAGACCCAAAGGCCACGCTAAGGGTGATGGTGGGCGTTAAGATTTATAAGGAATCAAAATAGTGATAGGTTGCTAGCCGCATTGCCTATTAACATGATTTAAATCTTGTCTATTCCCTCGATCGGTTTTTACGCGCGGGAAGAGAAGCAACTGGTACATTCTAAGTTTTTTCTTTTCTCCCAGACTAGCATCGAAGAGAAAATCTTTTTATATATAGGTCTCTATTAGAAAGATGCTGTAAATTATATTATTATACTTATTTTGACTAGCCGACTGTAGATAGCTCTGAATAGAAACGAGTGGGAGAAAAAATGGGAGGCCTTTGCCCAGAAGTGGGGTACTATTACCAACAAAAAATAGGTATATGAAAATTAAAGGGTATCTTTAAGTTTTAGTTTTATATTTAAAAGATAAAAAAGGTAAAACCCTGTGGGCAAGTTATATAATATAATAGTAACGGAACCACGGGGTAGCGATATGCCAGGGTTTTTCTATTTATAAGTAATTTAAGTTATTAGTTAAGTTTTAGTTTTCTTGTTTGTTTTATTAATTTATTTGTTTAAATAAAATATAAAGTCTTAATAGTATAACTTTTTGAGATCCGCCAATACCAGACACAATAGTAAAACAATGGAAGTCGGGAGGAATTCCTCCCAGTGACAGCGTTAGGGCTAAGCAAGTAATTTTCATCATCATCATTAACATCATATTTTTTGTCTTCTTTTTTTTTTATTCTTATTTTATTTTAAATTATTATAAGTTATTGTAAGTTAAAAGTAATTTTAAGCCCCATTATTTGTCAAAAAACTTTAGGACATGTCAAAAATTATACATTACTTTTAATTTATGAGAAAGTATATTCTACATCATTCCCTCCTTTCTCTTAACTTCGAGTTATTGATGTTTAAAGAACAGTAAGAAGATATTGTTTCTATCAAGTTCCATCATCCTTACTGCTTTAAAATAAAGTCCAATTTAGACTTGTATTGTTAAACGTAAGCTGCTGTCCATCATATAACTTTGTACTAAGTTGCGTCCTGGTTTGAAGAGTGATACAGACAGGAAAATTGCTATGATAAAAGGCGTTCACGTCACCAGCGAAGACTACTTTGTATACTTGTAAAGTGTTTATCCTTGGCAGTGTGAGAAAACAACGCTGGAAGGAAAATTATCTATAGACATGATAAACAGAGGGACTGAAGTCTAATTTTATTACCCGTTTTACTGTTACGTTAATCTAAGCGCGTTTCCTGTCGCATCTTTAGCTTTGTTGCTTCTGTCTTTTCCTTTTCTTCATCATTATCATCATCATCAGGTCTTTTTGTCCCCACTGCAGGAGCACGACCCTCTGTGTACTATCAGAGCCATACTTGGCCACAGCAGCCAGAGAACTTTTGGCCAGCCGGGTTAGAGAGGTCTCATTGATGTTTATAAGCTTTGTTTAGCTGGTATTTCCTAAGTCGCTTTCTACTACATCCACGAGTTGACTCGGAGTGGCCCTATTCTACTCTGCTGAAAGCCAAACCGCAACAATTCTTCTTCTCAAAAAATAATATGCGTATCAATGGCCACCCAAGGATGCCGAAGATCATGTAAAATCAAGAAGAAATAGCTGGAAAAGTTTTAACTATTTAGCTATAGTTTTAACGACCTGCCGTCGCCTGACTTCGACTTTTTGGAAATGCTTTTACAGCATCAAATTTTTGTGCTTAAGCCTTTAGTCGCCTCTTACGACATTTACAAGAAGAGATGGAGTGGTTCTATTTTAGTCTGGAACCTACACATTTTCACTTTTATATTATTTGTCATTTTTACATACTATTACGTCTTTATCCCTAATGGGGCAGACAGAGCATTTTGGGTCTTGCGGTTCTATGCAGAGCCTAGGGCCGCAAGACCGAAAAGCCACTTCTAGCGTTATGGTGGGCGAGAAGATGGAAAAGCAATCAATACAGTGATGGGTTGCTAGCCGCATCGCCTGTTAACTGATTTGCATTTTTGCCCATGCCCTCGATCGGCTTTTACGATCTGCGTGGGAAGAGAAGCAGCTGGTACATTCTATTTCTCCCAGACCAGCATGGGAGTCATTTTTAACCTCCGATAAAAAGTGGGGTTTTATAAGATTAACGCTAATCTGTTGGTCTGTATGTCTGTCGGTCTATGGCATCTGGTAACTGGCAAATGTTGTGTTATAGGTATAAATTACGTTTAGCATCAGTTGTAATAAGTAGTTCTGTCGCTCATCATTGGAACATATATATATTGAGAACTTTCTTGGCAAATAAACTTTTTAAGTTAGTAAACTAATTTCTTGATTTAATAATGCTCCAAATCGACAATTTCCAATAAAAAAACTTTCTCGTAAAAAACCGTGTGAAATTTTGAAAATTCCATTAAAAACTGCACTTATTCCTTTGGGATTGAGCCGTTGACTCAGCTTGGGTAATCAAACGCATTTATTCCCCGCATTTTTTGCGTTGCCCGCGGGCAGCTCCCGTGATACGCAGATAAACACGGTAATCGCTGATCATCTTCATTCTTCTGTGGGAACACCTTTGAGAAAGTTATTTATTAAAATAAAACACTTATCAGCTTAAGGTATAAAATCAAAAAATGTTGTTCGGTAAAATTTTGTTAATGATGTTTTCGAGAAATTTGAATTCATAGTATGCACTAGTACTTAACTTAAAACAATAATTGGGTTTAACAATTTTATAGGAGCACATTAAATGTTTTCCTTTTTCCTTGTTGGTTTGGGAGAAAAAGAAAACATTAAGTGTTCCAGGTCTTCTGCTTACCGCGGGATTGAATAGAAAACTGAAAAAAAAAAACCTTGTCAATATAGGCAAGGCGATTAACTCCGTCACGCTAAACATGACCATTGGAACATCTTATGGCACTATTCTAGGTTTTACATCTTAAGGGATAAAGAATTGATTAGTATGCATGTGAGGAGTTCGATGGCCCGGCAGGCGTACGCATTAAAATCGCTATCGCAAGTAAAGCGATACCGGGCGTGGTCTGAACTTGGATGGGTGACCACAAATGGTAAAAAATTAATCGAATTCCTCCGTGCTTCGGAAGGCACGTATAAGCATTTGGTCCCAGCTGTTATTCTTGTATGGCAGTCGTCAAGCCATGTTAGATGCCTTTAGGCAGCCTAAAAACTCTGCCACCAGTATTGGCCACTCACACACGAAAAACAAACAGTATGCATTTAAAAAAGAAATTTATAAAATTATGTTATGAAGAGGCCGGTGCATGTCAACAAAAACTGCATAGATATTTTCACTCTGGTATCAGAGTACAAAATATCACAATAATTATATCTTTATATATTTTTTCCAGAGTGAAAAATATGTTGTTTGTTGTTGTGATATTTTTCACTCTGTTGACAGCAGATAAATTGAGTAAATTCAATTATATCGATATATTTGACACAATAATTTTGCAAAGTGAAATGTCGACTTTACCATGTAGCTCTACCCAATAACCTATTCACAGCAGTGACAATTTAGTCTCGCTCCACAAATTCACAATGGTTTTTTTAAGTTTTCTTGGTATCGAGAAAAACGAACTCATCGATTTTTGTTGTTCGAAAGTGCGACCGTTGACTTGAAGATTCATTTTAAAGAGAATAATTTCTCTTTGATTTGTAAGGGATCGTCATCATCATCAGGTCTTTTTTAGTCTCCACTGCAGGAGCACGATCCTCTCTATTCTACTAGAGCCATAAATCGGTCAAAGCAGCCAGAGGATTTGGCCTACCCTCTCTACGCTGGCCAGACGGGTTGGAGAGGCATCGGTGTTTATAAGCTTTGTTTAGCTTGTATTTCCCTAGTCGCCTTCTACAACATGCACAGGAAGACTTGGAGTGGTCCTATTCTACTCTGCCGGATACTACTCGGCATTATTTTCTTATTTCAGAAATTTCTTAAACGTGAATTAGAAATGGGATTTTCCTATCGGATCACTATTACTATTAATGGTAATATTGGCACCGGTCAGCTGATTAAAGAGATTTTGGTTAGCTCCGAATTATGCATATTTAGTCAATAAATAAATAAATAGAGCTGCTTTTGGTGGTCGGCAATAATAACTAAAATGAAAAGCAAGAAACGTATCATAGAGCAGCTTTAAATTTGATGTTATGGACAACTAAATATTCTGAGCTCGGGTCTGTTAGGTATAATTCACCAATATTAATAATTCAGCAGCAAATTCGTGATCACATGAGCAGCAAATGATAGTCATTGTATATTATAACCTTGGTAAGACTCGACCTATTAAATTAAAATTAATGAAATAATGTTATAACAAGAATCCATACTTACATAGATTAAAACTATGTAACGAAGAAAATAATATAATAAAAATAAAAATATAAATGACTTCTTTTATGCAGCTATGTAAGTTAGCTATAGTTTTGACAACATAAAATATGACAACCTTTTATGAAATTAAATGATAAATATCATTGATTTTTTTTAAACTCAATGCAAGAACTCTACAGAGTGGTATGTTAGTGAATCAAGTGTGGGTACTTGATCCACTTACATACCACTCTGTAGGTCGCATTGGCGAGTCCAACATGTCCTGACCTATGAGTCAGGTCACTGATGTGACTCGTCCTGTCATATATATCAAAACCAATATTGTTTTAACCTTTTAAGGGAAAGTAAAGGGCGACTTCCGAAAATTCCTAGAATTATCGAATTAGTTTCGGCGTATCAAAGAGTCCTGTCAACTCGGTCAATTAACGCGCAGCTCACGTGCCGGTAAACTGCTCCACGTGCTGCGACGGAGCGGCGCGCGCGCATCCATGTGTGTACAGGGGGCTGTGGACATTTCAAATCAAATTTGTCACTTGCTTCTCTGTTGGGTTGAAGGTAGCAACTAAAAATAAATAAAATTATTCGTACTTTTTCCTAAATTGTCGTAACAACTATCACAGGTTTTTTTTTCAGGAATTATTAGTCACACTAAACAAAAATATGTTGTGGAAATTTTAAATCAAATATGTAACTTGCTTTTTTGTTAGATTGAAGGTAGCAACGAGTTTTGTACCAGTTTGAGTAAAGCACCGAAAATAACAAAAATTATTTGTACTTTTTTAAAATCGTCATAATAAGGGTTACAGGTTTTTGCAAATTTATTAGCAACACTATACTAAAAATAATATTAAGTATGTTTTTACTTTGAAACAATAAAGTGTAATAAATAAGTGATTAACGACGTATGTTTTTCCCAACAATAATAAATTGTTGGCAATGATCCGTACCTTTTTCCTTTGAAAAGAACTACTTTGTACTTTCCTCAAATTCTTATAATCACTCAGAAAAATTTAGACTGACGAAAAGCCGTGTGTAATTTCATTCTAGAATTCTTTATAGGATCGCACATTTTTACCAATTTCTAAAAAAGGAGGATGTTATTAATTCGTCACCATCTTTTTTTTATGTATTACTTATGCACCGATTATTCGAAGACGCCTGGACTGATTTGGAAAATTCTTTTTTTGTTTGAAAGTGTAGATTTGTCAAGTGGTTCCATATAAATTTTATCAAACGATTGTTATGGGGATGAAGTCGGTTTTAAGTTTTGAAAAATTATTTCTTTTACAATAATGTTTTTGACTCATCCTCTCTCTCTCATCTTAGCGTATTCACAGTTGCATTAGATCCGCAATCCACAAGCATAGGATCCGCTTTCCAGCTATTTCTTTTTTCTTTGCACGGTCTTGAGCATCCTCGGTTGTAAGTTGCACACATATCATTCTTGGCAACTTCATTTCTTCAGCCTATCACATCTGTCAGCGGCCGCGCGGCGGCGACATAGCTATCTACACTAATATTATAAAGAGGAAAGATTTGTTTGTTTGTTTGTTTGATTGTATTGAATAGGCTCCGAAACTACTGGATCAATTTTAAAAATTCTTTCACTGTTGGATAGGTATGTTATCCCTGAGTGACATAGGCTATGTATGTACCACGGGCGAAGCCGGGATGGACTGCTATTTCGGCTATACATTTGTTTCCCACGTAGCTAGCCGGAGCTGTTTTTGCCTCATCCTGTACCAACAAAAGCAACAGGGAGGTCCTACCAAAGGCTCCGGCATGACTCCCAAAAGCACGTATCAGCACCCCTGTAAACAATAGACAAAGGCCGCCGCCGTATTAGCCCATGATAACAATCGTACCAGGAAGGGCGCCGGTTAGCCTAAATACGTCGTTAGATCGTATCGTAGGGTGACGAGGTCATTTTGAGAGACGGAGATGGGAGTTGGAGGAATCGCAAAAGATTTTTTCTTAGTAACATTTTGATACATGTAAGTATAAAATAAATAAATGTATAGCGACAAATTACACAGATTAAGCTAGCCCCAAAGTAAGTCCGAGACTTGTGTTATGGGATACTAACTCAACGATAATATATTTTATAATAAATACTTATATAGATTAACATCCATGACCCAGGAAAATTAGAAAAAGGCCATTCTCCAACTTGCCCTGACCGAGGATCGAACCCGGGACCTCTGGGTGGCGGACTAGCGTGGTGACCACTACGCCACGGAGGTCGTCAAAGTAGAATATAATTAGCAAACAAATAATATTTGCTTCAGCATTAGCTCTAGAGCCAAAGTTGCTCAGCCTGACGGCTGAATCGATCCCTATATTTAGTATTTATCGGCGGTACACTAACACCCGATAGGATTGGATGTAGGATATCAAAATAATTAATGAAAATGAAATAAAAATTGTTTTATTTACATAAACAGTAATGATCTTACATAACTAGGTCTTGGGGTCTACTTTTAAGCTATCAAAGATGCCTGTGCCAGGAGGCTCCGCTCTTCTTTATTTACAATTTACTTTATAATAGAATATTATAATATAGTCTGTATGTTTTTGTATCTAGGTTTGATCCCTGGCCAGGGCAAGTGTGCATAAGTAGTATTTATCTATATCCGTATTTATACAACGTGGAAGGGACATACCCGTAATAAATCGTACCACGGGCTATACTAGATCACTATAGTATAATAATAGTAAAATAACAGACAAATAATATTTTAATATTATCTGGTAATATTTTAGACAGTTTTAGGGAATTTATTTTTGGTGCTAGGCTATGTGCCTTTAAGAAAAAAAATGGCGGGGTGCGGCCAATTGCAATTGGTTGTACATTGCGCCGCTTAACGTCTAAATTAGCTTGTATGCACATAGCCTCAACACTTAGAAATAAATTCCAACCTATTCAACTAGGCTTCGGCAGCAAGGGCGGCTGCGAAGCTGCAGTACACTCTGTGCGCACCTTTTTGAATAATAACTGTGCAGAGGTACTTTTAAAAGTGGACGTGAAGAATGCTTTCAATTCAATAGATAGGAACGCCTTGCTGCAAGAAGTATCAACCCATATTCCTGAACTTTTTCCCTACATCAATCAATGCTATTCATCACCTTCAAAATTGATTTACGAAAACAACACTATTTTATCATCTACAGGAGTGCAGCAAGGCGATCCCTTGGGGCCGGCGCTTTTCAGTCTAGGTATTCATCCAATCATCTCATCTTTAAATTCTAAATTAAACGTCTGGTTCCTGGATGATGGCTGTCTTTCTGGAAGTAAAGAATCCGTTTTAGCAGACTTTTTGGCCATTATTGATAAATTCAAAAGCATTGGTTTGGAACTGCAGTGCAATTCTGGTATTTTACATTTTAACTGTCAAATTCACGATACAAAGTACGCTTCGAACACGCCTCGATTCGAACGAAAACCAGTTAAACTTACTTCTGACATTTCAAATCGAAGGTGAGCGGAGTAGGGATTGAAAAACTACGATTTTTATCGGTTTTGTAGTAATTCTAGCTTTGTCTGTGGATGTAGACATGCAAATTGAAGATATCGATAAAAGGAATAGATCTTTATAAACAGGCCATGGGTTTACCTGTGATTATTTCCGTCATATATGCAACGCAAAGTTTAGCTTTGAAACGTTTCCAATTTTTGATATGTTGAGCGCCAATATGATAATGAAAATAAAGATTCATAAAAGAAACCCCAACCTCCTAAGTCACATTAACTATGAAACGCGAGGTAGGTCGTGCTCCGGAAATTGTTGGCACTGCCATACTCCAGAAATAATGCATTTTTCATTTGACGACCGCCGTAGCGTGTCATGGTGGGCGAGAAGATGGAAAAGCAATCAATATAGTGATGGGTTGCTAGCCGCATCGCCTGATAACATGATTTGCATTTTTGCCCATTCCCTCGATCGGCTTTTACGATCTGAAATGGGAAGATCTTTGAACAATCCTACATTTGCTTTGCTCGTTCAACTTAAATATCGATTCGATAAATCTTTTCTTCTAGCAGTTTGCACATCCCTATTATAATCAAGTAAGTATTACATTTATTTAAACCAAATAACTTACAAATCTGTCAAGAATAGTAAAACTTCATAGACACACAAATGTCAAAAACTGTTTACCAGATTGAAAATATGTATAGTCCAAAATCTCTATTTATGTAATAGCTTTACTACTATACCATCTACAGTGATCGTCCTGTCCGTTCCGTTTGCCCATCGTAATTACTGATTATGCAGGGAAGAGGCAATTCGTCCAGCAGTGGAATTTTATAAAAAATAAATAAATAGACAAGAATGTGAGAATAATATACGATATATATACACAAGCAATATTTATTTTTCTTATAATAAAACATTTCAAGATGAAAATATCTTGAAATAATCAATAATTTCCAGTATTCCAGTAGTTGTCCTTGAGCTTTAGTCAATAATTTTAATCCAATCTGTTTTTTCGAAACTACTTTGAATCCTCTAACACTTAACACTTGTATTGTATATTATGGCACAAAGAGTTCCATTCATAACATCCAAAATAGTGTGTTTTGTGAAAATAATGTATATTTAATTCATAATATGAGTCCTGTAAAAATCAACTTTATTTAAAATTTACAATATGTCATTTCAGAGCACTATACATGAGTTGACATGCTCCAGAATGATTAGAAAAACATATTGGTTTTGAAAAGAGTATATTCTACAGATTCATACTCTCTTATATGAAATCTTCTAGTTTCTTCGCTGGATAGCAAAAGATAGCAAAAATAATCATTTCTCTTATCACCAGGGGCGGCTTTCAATCGCGGAGCAATGTCGTTAAAAAGTCTAAGTCTAAGTCTTCTCACGCCAGGGTCCTACGGTCGAGAGAGACGAGCCGCTTTGCAGAGTAGCAACCTACTCGATTCATCTATCAAGTCTGTCGAGCGCGCTCGTTTTCTTGCTAACGCCTAGAATGAGAGTCTTGTTGTAGTAACATCCACCATACCATCTTTTAATTTACTTTTATGGAGCCGAGAACTCAGTTATAAAACAACATAATCCCACTGCGTTGAACTGTCAGACTCGTTTGATTAGTCTTAGTCTTGACAAGCACTGGTAGCAGAGATATGGGGTCCCATATCTCTGACTGGTAGACAACATTAAACATTTTTTTTGGTCTTTGGATAGGTTGCCAGGTCAGGTTTTGACTGTACCCGAGGTTTGTTTTCATTTTACTCTAGATAGAATATTTTTAATCGACTTAAAAAAAAGGAGGATGTTATTAATTCGACTGTACCTGTTTTTTTTTTGTATGTATGATTCTTTCATTACCCACGTAGGTATGTAGGTATATTTATTGGAACGCTGTCTAGCTGGAGGCCAGTCTTACTGGATTTTAACTTGTATCTAGTTTCGACGACCTCTGCTGTCTTGGGTTCGTCATACTAGGTTGTCACAGCAGAGGTCCCGGGTTCGATCTCCAGTCAGGTCAAGATGGAAAATGACCTTTTTCATATTGACGTGGGTTTGGATTTTTATTTATATATTTATTTGTTATAAACTATATTTTATCTTTTTATCTACACAAGTCGTGAACTTACTTCGGGGCTAGCTCAATCTGTGGGATTTGTCTATACACATTTATTTATTTTGAAAAATCTAGTAATGTGAGGGTGACCGCTCGTGCTTTCACAAGTTAAGGAACCAGCCGAGGTCGAAACCTGGATTGGTGAGTGAGCGTCGCTTGGTAGACGTTGGCTCATATTGGTTCGTTGCGACCAATATGTGAGCGATGTGCTCACATATTGGTCGCCACGAACGATGCGGGCGCTGTGACGGCGGCGCTTGGTAGACTATTTACCATGGCTACAGCTCGACAGGCCTTACTCATTGGGATGAGTCCAGGGTCCACACATTTTCCCGGGTTAAAAAGTACCTTTGCTAGTTAGGCATAAATCTTGATAATAAGTTAGGTATCTGTATTCTTTTTTAGGGTTCCGTACCCAAAGGGTAAAAACGGGACCCTATTACTAAGACTTCGCTGTCTGTCCCTCTGTCCGTGTGTCTGTCTGTCACCAGGCTGTATCTCAAGAACCACCATAGTATATATATATGTATAGTATATATAGTTGAAATTTTCACAAATTATGTATTTCTGTTGCTACTATAACTATAAATACTTAAAACAAAATAAAATAAATATCTAAGGGGGCTGCCATACAACAAACGCGATTTTTTATAGATAATGGTACGGAACCCTTAGTGCGCGAATCCGATTCGTACTTGGCCGGTTAGAGCTAGTACATACTGGGCGCTCGGCGTCGCGTTGGTCGCGTACACACACCGCTCTTAGGACGGCGTTCTACGCGAGATAGTAAGGTGCGAAAAAAGCAAAAAAAAAAATGGAAAAGAAACGAATCGTGATTAATCGTGAAACGAAAGCGCGCGATCAAATGTTCAACAAAATGGCCGCTCATATATCTCAAAGCGCGCAGATGACGCCCGAGCAACGCTCGTTCAAACGAAAAAATGTAAACGCGCGCTTGACACGCGCTTGACCAGCAGCGCGCGCTTGCATGTGTACATTTCTATTGAATTAGGGGTTCTCAAAAAGCGCGTTTTAAAACGCGCAATGTGTACCAATGTGCTCTTATTATATATATAAAAAAAATATAGAATCGTTGAGTAGATCCCATAAGACAAGTCGCGAACTTACTTTGGGATTAGCTCAAACTGTGTGATTTGTCCGTATATATTTGTTTATCAAAACAAATTGTATTTATTTTATAAATTATAAGACCTAAACCGGCAATTTTCCGAAGACGAAAGCGCGAATATTCGTAGCATAGCATAAGCAAACGCACACGCACACGCATACGCGCACGCGTGCGCTCTAGCTCGTGCACATGCCTGTATTAGTGACTGCCCAGGTGAGATTAAATTTGAATCGGTAAGTTTCCTGGCCCCAAACTTGCTCACTCGGCTTCGATCGAACTTTGTAAATTACCAGAATACCAATCTAATGACATCTTACTTTCTATCGGGTTTGTTTCGAAGCGGGGCGAGGTCGGCTTTGTATGGGTTTTGGTTCGTACTTTCTTTCGAGTTGCTATCGTGTGCACAATAGGGATATTGACTAAAAATATTTTTTGGCTCAGAGTAGGTAGATTATTATTTTTTCTATTACTAACAAATAATGACAAAGATAATACATATTTAAATTTCACATGACCCCAAGATCACCTACGATTTTTAACTAAAGGTGTCTTAAATCATCCCCACTTCGACACTTGGAAGCGTATCTGTATCTTTGTAAATTTATATTACTTTGCTAACCGAAAAAATATGGGTCCTTTATTTTTGGATAATCTAGTTGACGGACCAAATAATATAATATCTTTTTATCCAGTCCACATCCCTTTTCAGAAATACAAATTCCTTTATGAGCTTTTAAATAATTTATAACTTGAACTTTGTAATTATTTTCTACGGATTATGAATTTTGTTAATGAATATTCAGTAATCATTGATTCCAGCCGCATCGCCTATAAACATAATTTAGATCTCACCATTACGCTAAGCCTGTCCTTTCAGTCTTACAGCCCTGGGCTCTGTGTATACCGTAAGGAATGAAAATGTGATAATGTATCTATTACGTGATATGCAAGCCGTTAGTCTTGGAAATCACCACGGTATAGCTGTCGTCAAGCTATGTCAGATACCTATAGACCAGTACCAGTGTTGGCCAGTTACACAAACGAAAAACAAATACATATGTTAAAACCGAGATCTTATCAGTACTGCAGGTGAAGACAATACACACGTAGGGTTTCCTGTCACCTTACCAGTTTTCCGCCAGCCCAATCAAAGAAGGCAAGACGGAGGTTAGGTTAATTCTAAAGTTCATTTTACGCGTATAAAGGCCTGGACTTCAGATAGTTTACTATAAAATCAGTGCATTTAGGCCTTTTAGCTCCACTGCTTAACTTAATTACATTAGATTATTTGTTTGTCAGGATCGTAGCAAGTGGAGGTCCATAGTCTCTGCCTACCCCTGTGGGAAACAGGCGTGATGTTATGTATGTATGTATTACATTATCTGTATCTTCTCGCCACAAACGTGTGTGTAAGTGGCCAACACTGGTTGCTTAACGACTGCCATACAATGATGACAGCCGGGGCCAACGGCTTTACGTGCCTTCCAAAGCCCGGAGTAGCTCGGGAAAATTTTATGCCACTTGTGGTCCCACCCAAATGCGGACCACGCCTGGTGTTGCTTAACTTGCTAGATTCCTATTTTAACATGTCTTTTTTAAGATGGTGACCCCTTGCCGTACTCCTCTGTCGATAGATATGGGATTGATGTTGTCCTACCCCTAGAAAGTACTTTGTTAGACTTCGACATATATTTTTACATCTTCAATTTGGAATTTGGTATATGTTTAAAACATTTCTACAACATTAATTTATGTAAAAAGGTAAAATAAAAATATTTGTCCCAGTCCGCTCATATCACGAAAGAAAACACGCGTTCGAGGTTCGTTCGTAGTTTTGACAGCGGTTTCGATACAAAATCAGCGCTCAAACTATCCAAAGTACGATCATTGTAATTGCCGGAATACCAATTGCCTTCTGACAGCGTCAAAAACACGAAAGATGTCGAATCGTAGAATACCGATTCGGGGTTGACAGTTCAAATCGTAAGCAAACCCGCGGAAAACTGCTAACATGTTGTCATATATGACAGTAAGTCAAGTCGATTCAAGTTAATTAAACCAGATTCAAGTCGTTTTGTGTGACCAAAAAACGTCTCAGAATACCAATTCGAAACTGACAAGATGCTTTTGTGTCAAAGTTTATAAAACTAATAGCTCAGAATCGCACTGCTGTAAAAAAATGTGAAATTTTCATTCCTGGTAATATTTTGACATCGTACAAAAATGATATTCTTGACAGCTTTTTTAAAGTCTCTCCCGAGATTAAATTGCTCTCAGAAGATTCTTTACAACTTCTGGGTGCTCCATTACTGGGACCCAGCATTCAACCTCTCTTGGATAAAAAGTTAGATAATTTTTATTTTACATCCTCTAGATTGGACATTCTAAATTCTCACGTTGCATACACAATTTTAAAATACTGCCTTTTTGTACCCAAATTCACTTACATTCTGCGCTCAAGTCCAATCTGGAAACATTTGGAACTTATAACTAAAATTGATGAATGTCTTCGTGCCACCCTGGAAAAAATTCTAAATTTACATCTTGACGAAAATTCCTGGACACAGCTCACTCTACCTATCAAAGACGGTGGCATTGGCATCAGAAAAATTACTAGTGTTGCTCTACCTGCTTTCCTTTCCTCTGTTCACAGCGTCTCAAACCTCTGCAAAAAAATACTTAAAAATGACCTAAGCATCGATCTGTTAACAGAGGCAAAGGAAACGTGGTCAGCTCTCTGCCCTAACGAAAGTATCCCAGTGGAATCAAACCAACAAAAACTCTGGGATGCACCTTTAGTGCAGAGAACTGTTCTCAATTTGGCTCTAAATCTTAGCGACATCAACAGCGCTCGGCTCCAAGCAGTTTCTTCAAAAGAGTCCAGTCATTGGCTCCATGCGATCCCATCGTACAATATAGGTACATTTTTAGATAACAATAGTTTTAGAATAGCTGTCGGGCTCCGGCTGGGAACACCCGTTTGTACTCCTCATCGTTGCCCATGTGGCAGCGACGTAGATCAGTTTGGGCTTCACGGTCTCCACTGCCAACTCAGCGCTGGTAGAATTTCGCGCCACGGCTCTCTTAATGACATTATCCGAAGGGCTCTGGTCACCATTCACGTACCTTGCACCCTCGAACCTCGGGGTATAGTACGTGATGATGGCAAGAGGCCTGATGGAATGTCGCTAATCCCCTGGGAACGCGGCAAGGCGTTAGTGTGGGATGCCACATGCGTTGACACACTGGCACCCTCCCATCTCAGGGGATCAGTCTCGAGAGCCGGTTCGGCTGCTGAAAACGCTGAGATCGCCAAGCGGCGCAAATATAGTTCTTTAAATGATGACTATATTTTTGTGCCGTTTGGCGTGGAAACTTTCGGACCTTGGGGCCCCGGTGCTAGGGGTCTCCTTAAAGAGATCTCTCCAAGACTGATCTGCGCCGCTGGTGACAAGAGGGCTGGCTGTTTTTTCGCACAACGAATCAGTATTGCGATCCAACGCGGAAATGCGGCCAGCGTTCTTGGCACTATGCCACATGGGCAAGATTTTTTAGACTAAATTAGTAGTTAACTTTTTTCTGTATGTATATTTGTAAATATGTATATTTTTTTTTATCCTTCTTATTTCCTTAAATAAATTAGTTAGTTGTGCATCTACTATGATTTATGTCAGGTTTTATGTGTAAATTTTTCAAGTGTACATTGACCAATAAAATGATAAAAAGGTTAAATAACAGTAAAAAAAATCATTTTAATACAAATTGCCCGCCCGGCTGCACGTTTTTGTATGGAAATGTCGAAATTATTTTTATATATAACTGTTATTTTAATTTCATTATATTATAGTGACATATTATATTATAGTACACCCCGTGGATTGATTTATTACGGGTTATAGCATTATGTCCACCTTTTGTACCATTATGGTCAATAAAGATTTAATAAAATAATAAAATAAATAAATATATTTTTATGTATGTACTGCACTAAATTTGAACTGCAATGACCTCTGGACAACTTGACCTCTGATGTAGCCCACCTCTAATTTATAAAGTAAATCGGCCCCCACTTACAACGTTTTTTTAAACGCAGGGCTGCAACCTCTTAAAACTGTAATCTTATTTGATATTGCGAAATTGAATGATTACAAAGTGGGGAATGGAAATTACAAGTTGGTTTGCCGATAGATTACCAGTTGAGGGATTTTCAGATTCGTGGAATATTTCGTTAGCATGATGACTCACTAATCTGATCCGTTTCTGACATTGATGTAAAAGCATTTTCACACGCACCGCAGCAGCCGCGTCGCCGATATTCTGTATGCATTTGTATCACATATATTTAGACACAAAATTCTCTGTCTGCTCCATTAGGGTTCATCATCATCATCATCAGGACTTTTTATCTCCACTGTAGGAGTACGACCCTCTCTGTACTACCAGAGCCATACTTGGACAGAGAAACCAAAACACGTGGCCTACACTCTCCTCGCTGGCCAGACAGGTTGGAAAAGTCTCATTGATGTTTATAAGCATTTTTGTATTTCCTACTTGCGGTCCTGGGCTGTGTCTATTTAGAGCCGCAAGACACAAAAGCTCTCTCTGCCCCGTTAGGAATAAAAACGTGAGTTTATGTACCTATGTGTTCGTGCCAATAATAAAACCGGCCAAGGGAACCCTACCATTATCTATAAAAAATCACGTTTGTTTTAATGGAAGTCCCATCTTAAATATTTATTTGATTCTGTTTTTAGTATTTGTTGTTATAATGACAACAGAAATACATCATCTGTGAAAATGTCAACTGTCTAGCTATTATGGTTCAAAAAGCAGTGGTCACAGATAGACAGACAGACGGACAGTGGAGTCTTAGTCTGTCTGGTCCGTTTTTACCCTTTAGTAGTAAAACCACGGACCTATATATTAGTAGAACCATGGACCTTTTCTTAGAGTATTGCTAAATATATATTCCTTAGTTTTGCAAAGTTTTGTTAGTACCTTGCAGAGCATCCGTAAATAGATCCATAAACGTTACCCGTACATGCCGTTTAAGAGTCATCATCATCAGGTTTCGGCCATTTACTGGATAGGCTCTTAGGGTCACAAATTAATGTAGTTAGTGTTAATAGAAGCTCTCATAAACGCAAGATAAAAGGGTTGATGCCGACGTGAAAATTTAGTTTACCTTTTGTGCACCACTTTGTTCTTCTAGAAGGGAGACGAGAGAAAAGAAGGCAGGATGAAGTGTTTCCAACAAGTTTAAAAAAAGATAGGAGTAGGGTCCTACCAAAATATTAAAAGGATAACGAGAGCAAAGATAATTACTACCATAATAGATACCCAAAACCATAGAAACTATTGGAGGGCCCGTAAGTAGCCAAAAATGAAATATGACTTAAATGAAATGCCATAAATATTTTTAAAGCATATTCAGCACTTTCTTTGTCACTTTTATACTAGTTGTGTGTGCTGCCATCTCTGTGAGGCTACCCTGCAAGTTCAGTTTTGTCTACTTACGGAACTTATAATAATTTCTATGGCGTTGGGTATCTGTTACGTTAATAATTACGTTAATCGGTGCTCAAAAGGAAAACTAAATTCTCACGTCGGTATCAACCCTCCTAGCGTTTATCAGGGCTTCTACGAATATTAACACTAACTATGTTTATTTGAGATCCTTAAGAGCCTATTGTGTTATCTTTGCCACGAGTTTGTGTCAGCCCTGAGTAGCGTACGAGGTCGCGGGGCGTGGTAGATGTCTCGATTGCGGTGCGTTGCCAGTTTAGTGTTTAGTTTACCTGCCTCAGAGATTTGCAAACAAATGCGCACCCTATTATGTCCCGACATAAATATCTACAGAAATAGATTCAAGCTGCCTTAAATACATGGAATATGGCATAAAAAGGCATCTGACATACATGGAAAAGAACCTCTCCAATCCGTCTGGCCTGCGTGGAGAGTGTAGGCCAACTCCTCTAGATGCTCTGGCCATGTATGGCTCTGATAGTACAGAGAGGGTCGTGCTCCTGCAGTGGAGACAAAAAGACCTAATGATGGTGATGGTTAATTGTGAAACATACTATCACGTCTTTATCCCTAATGGGGCAGACAGAGCATTTTGGGTCTTGCGGCTCTATGCAGAGCTCAGGGCCGCAAGACCCAAAAGCCACTTTTAGCGTCATGGTGAGCGAGAAGATGGAAAAGCAATCAATACAGTGATGGGTTGCTAGCCGCATCGCCTGTTAACATGATTCGCATTTTTGCCCATTCCCTCGATCGGCTTTTACGATCTGCGCGGGAAGAGAAGCAGCTGGTACATTCTAAGTTTTTTCTTTCTCCCAGACCAGCATGGGAGTTTAGAATTGTGAAACAATATTAATAAACACCTTGCCGACTGTAATCTGACGATAACTACCAGGATCAAGAAATTTATGTGCCTTCCTTAGCTTGGAGACGTACAAAAAGTGTTACTAGCTGGCGTACCCATTGAAGCACCCTACGTAAAAGTTCGCTTTTGGTGCTTCTATCTCTACAAATCTGACATAGCATTACAACTATTATACAATAATGACTAAGAGAAAATAGGACAGTAGGGTAAAAGAGTCAATCTGTTGCTGCGGTATCCCAACGTTGTCATTACGCATCTGACATAGCGTTACAACCATGAAGTTTGATCTAACATCATGGTTACACCTGCTATACAATAATGACCATGAAGTTAGAGTGACAGACAAAATAAGTTGGGTAGAGTCGATCTGTCGCTGCGATATCCCAATGATTCACTCACATACGGATTGAGGAGCTCGGTGGTCCGGCAGGAAAGCGCATTTCTAGCGCTTTCGCAAGTAAAGCGACACCGGGGGTGGTCTACACTTGGATGGGTGACCACAAGTGGCAAAAAAAATTCAGAGCTCCTCCGTGCTTCGGAAGGCACGTATAAGCCGTTGGTCCCGGCTGTCATTATTGTATGGCAGTCGACAAGCTATTTCAGATGCCTTTAGGCGGCCTGAAAAATCTGACATCTGTGTTGGCCACTTACATATACGACAAACAAACTCACATACGGACGCAGAGACAATAATTCTAGGTCTATGGACACGCGTGTACAAACCATGAAGAGGGTTAACGATGAATCTATGGTTGGGCTTTAAATTACAATTTTTACAGCGGTGGCTTTAGCCAAAATCGCTGGTGGCCTTGACCCTGTCCACCTGTTGGTCCCGGGTCGCGGGCGGAGCGGCAGCGAGAGCGATCTTGTGATTTAATGCGCCCGCTAATTATGGCTTGTTCAAATTGTACCTTTCTCACGGACCGAGAGGGCCGGTTGCACGGTATAGGGTTAAGAATGTGCTTGGATAAAGCGCATAGATCTAAGGTTAAGATACGTCCTGTTTAGTTAAGTAGGTATGAATATTTTATTGGCAAATTTTATTTATATTCGTAAAAATTGAACAACTGTAATGTATACCACACCAAAATAACAAATAAAAAATTGCTTCCAATGAAAAGTGCAAGTGCGTTTATCTACTATGAGAACTGATTGTTTTTGTATGTCGATGTAATTTAAGTGTTTAGTATTTATGACTGAATTTACCGTTAAAATATTAGCAATTAAAGTTGGAACTATATAAAGGAGCATGATAATCACATTTACAAAAAAGTTTTGCGAAATACGAAACGAATGACTAAATTTTTGTTTTGTAAATGTGTAATTAACTTTACATACGCTTTTAAGAAAATCTATGTATTTTATTGCACATTGCACACACATTGCAAAATAAATGATCATGTCTATAAATAATTGTGACCAAATTACGGTAGACTGAATATTGTTTAAGTCTCATAAATCTCGTGTTACATGATACGTTTGCCTACTAGCCAAATCTCTATAATTAGTAAGGACGGTACACAAATTCATCTAGTATTTTTTAAATTAATTTTGTATCGTGTTTCGATTTTATCCCCGGATTATTATGTACGAAATTAAATACAGAAGATAAATTAAAAGGTTACATGTATTTTATTTATTCATCTAAGTACTCCCATATAGTTCTCCCATAACACGACAGTCCTCTCAATTTAGGTCTATACACTTCAGGTTCAAGGTTTAGTAGGTACTTTTTTTTACTACCTGACCACGGTCGCCAGATAGCGCTGGATGCAGGCCGCTCTTGATCGGTAATTTTGGGAGAGGCAAATGTCCAGCAGTGGGCGTTATGCAGCTGAAATGATGATGATGATGATTATTTTCTTACTACTGGTAATTCAAATCAACGTTAACCTCAGCTTAATCTAGAGTTAACAAATATATTTTGACACTTGCCCCCAGAGATGCACCGAACCTTACTGCAGCCGCTATACTTATTCTGCCTCAACCTGTTACCGGTCAACCTTCAGGATACGTCCATCCTTGTCACTCCCACTTAACCCTCCATTAGGCTGTCTCGTTCCCCCAAGAGCAGGTCAGGCCGCAGTACATTACGGTAATGATACTTAAACACATATTTAAGTAAAGATTCTTTTTGCGTAAAAAGTTCAACGTCTGAGTCCCGGCTCTAGATCTTTTGATTAATACTTTTATATTTTTTAGAATAAAGAATTTTGTGTGCATTTTGCAGAATTCATACTAAAATGCGTTGTTAAATTAATATTATAAGAAATATTACTTCGTAACCTTTTTGTAAGAGGTAAGTAAATAAAGTCAATGTTCATTTAACTCAAAGACAGTGCTTATACTAACATGTAATTCGGACGTATATTTGTTTTTTTATAAAAACATTTGAAAAAATAACCTCTTGTCAAACATTAGAATGTTTTGACTAAACACATTATAAATTAAATACTACCTAATAGAAAACGAGTAACAAGGCAGATTATAGCATTAAAACTCGATTGTGGTAGCCCTGTTTAAATTAGAAGTATCCTTCTAAGGTCCATGCGGTAATCGCAGTCTAAAAAATAAGTTTTTTCTTAGTTTTTAGACCATTTTGAAGTTATAACCATATTTATAAGATGCTATTGAGATAAGTTTATATTATTAAATAATGACATTATTTTTAGTTGTTACTTAACATCTCTTCACGCGCATATGCGCCTAAATAAATTGTTTAACTACTGTTTTATTCTTATCAACAGAATGAAGAATTGGCTTGTCAAGTAATTTTCAAAAAGATCTGATTCGCAATCCTTTTCGAGGAATAGCCTCTAGGAGAAGATTTCTCAAATCAGATTTTAAAATAAGGTATTACCTATTTAGATATTTGCAAAAAACCCATTGACCTTTATTTTCAAGCAAGGTCAAGCTTATTTGAGGAAGTGATGTCACGATGAAGATTTTTTGAGTAAAGTTGGCAATTTCCACTTTCAGTACTGTACTGAAGTGCCATTTTTGAAACGCGATGTCACCTAAATTACTGGTTTTTTCCATACAAAAACCGTTCGTTTAGTGACTCCACGTTTCAAAAATGGCACCCCTGTATTATATGTCACTGTCACTGTCATCTACCAACACAACAATTTGATAACAACCAACATACAGACGGTAATTTAAACAGTAGACATTGACAGTTGACAGATGTCATTGTTTTATTAGCGCTAAATTTAAACTTCGATTGCAGTGTGTCGTCACTTCCGGTGTTTTGTTTAAAATTATATAAAAAAATCCTGATAAAACGTAGAATTTTTATAATCAAATTACTTTCTTAAAATTGTCTATATTTTCGATTAAAGGCACTTTTAACACTTTCATATTTCTTAGTTGACAAGCTAATTATATTTTTATTTTATTACTATAAATAAATCTTCTCAGTTCAACGGTCCTTCCTTATTTTTGCAGGGCAGCCTTTTACATCATCCACGTGAGTGTAAACTGTAAAAGAATATATTAAGAAGTTATTATTCTTTCACAACTCAGACACTTTTTAGGGTTCCGTAGTAAACAAGAAACCCTTATAGTTTCGCCGTATCTGTCTGTATCTGTTTTTTTAGCGTTAGCGTACAAGTAAAGAGGGAGTCAATTTTTTTTCTTGACATACACATTGTGCGAATTACTGTTGAATAGGTCTTTTAAAAATATTGTGAGGTTGTAAACATCATGTTTCGATTTAGGGATCCGTCTCTGAAATATTTGGGTTCAAAGTGCATGTTTGGTAGAGTCAAGTGTCCCCCCCCTCTATCTGCTAAACGGTTATATATGGACACTTGAAAAAATTTACAGCAATAGTAAATATAATGTTGTTTAAAGGAAAAGTATCAGAGCTAAGAACGGTTTATAAATTCAAGAGTTATAGGTGATTGATTTATTAACTGTACTCGGAAAAGGAAAATTTCGTACAAATTCAATACATAATTATTTTAGACGTTTTTAGTGGCATGAACTCAAAGTTGGCATTTGCAACTACGGAACCCTACACTGCGCGTGACCCGACATGCACTTGGCCAATTATTCCTAAACGTCAAAAAAACATTTTGGCAGCGCACGACGTCATGCTTTTTTGAAGTCAAATAGCGCTCTTAATATCAGTCTTTCTTCATTAGTAAATCTAAAATCATATTGAAAATGAATGTGGTCAATGAAAAGTAACACTATGTGAAGTTTTTTTTTATGATCTGTACCGAACAATTTATTTTTGACTCTATCGTTTCCCAATTATCCTATCCTACTTCCTACTAATATTATAAACGCGAAAGTTTGTAAGTATGGATGTATGTTTGTTACTCTTTCACGTAAAAACTTCTGAATGGATTTTAATGAAACTTTACAATAATATAGCTTATACATCAGAATAACACAGAAGCTACAATTTATAAAGATATTATAAAGATACTAGCTGTACCCGCGGGCTTCGCTCCCCATACGAATTCCGGGATAAAAAGTACCCTATGTCCTTCCCCGAGTATCAAACTATATCCACACCAAATTTCATCCAAATCGGTTCAGTAGTTTAAGCGTGAAGAGGTAACAAACAAACAAATACAAACTCATTTTCGCATTTATAATATTAGTAGGATTGTGTTAATCCT
The DNA here is from genome assembly GCA_963555685.1 of Acrobasis consociella. Classification (NCBI taxonomy): domain Eukaryota; kingdom Metazoa; phylum Arthropoda; class Insecta; order Lepidoptera; family Pyralidae; genus Acrobasis; species Acrobasis consociella. Next base: position 5,595,703 of record OY743124.1, on the reverse strand, counting down.
GCCCAGACGAGGTCTCGTGCACCAGGGGGGTTACTCCAAAAGCGGTACGCAAGACAGACGTTACTGCGTATCCGCCTTTCAGTGTCAAGCAACATTGAGCATTAACGTATAATTATAAAGTCTTATTTGGTTTGATATATAAATAGGACGTCACTGTCGTACGACTAACGTTTTATTTTATAGAGTAACGTCCCAGCTATTAAAGAAAATAAATACACCAACTTACATTTGTTAGTATCGCAGGCGAATTCAAGCATGTCGCAAATGTCAAGGAAGGTCCTTTTCTCGTCCCCCATCATCCCGCAGACAGGGATGGTATCGTGGACACAAGTGTCTGCCAGCTCGCAATATTGATCTATTTTATTCTGAAACACATTGTCTGTTTTTGAAGTTATACTTCTTTTGGCGCGATTGGAAAAAATTATGAGAGTGAATTTTTACGATGCGCGCGCACACCGACAGAAAAAAGCAACAGCATGAAGTAAGCCCACGATCTGGCTGTACTGTATCTATATTCAAGTTATTTATTTTCATACGCAAAGAAGTATAATTTCTAACGCGTGTACATAAGTATACACACTCTTTTTTTGTGTGTGTAAGTAAAGTTTAAGCTGACACCCTGGATTAACAAATAGGCTACTTTATACGCGGGGCGCAGCTATGTAGTCATTTTATACATTTTCATTTTTTTAAATACATACTGTGTTTTATCGTGTGTGGAAGTGGCCTACACTGGTGTCAGACTTTTCAGGCTGCTCTGACATAGACATGCGAGCCTTCCGAAGCACGGAGGAGCTGGAGGAGACATTTTTATGCCACTTGTAGTCATCCATCCAAGTGCGGGCTACGCCCGGTGACATTTAGTTTACTTGCGAAAGATATAAAGTTTAAGATTTTATTTTATAAACCCCCGACAAAAATGTGTGTTATAAGTTTGACACCAATGTCTGTCTGATTGTGGCATCGTAGCTCTAGAACGGATGGACCGATTTCAATGTGGTTAATTTAAGGTAAAAGCAAGTTTCCTTGAAGTGGATTTAAATTATTCATTTATTTATGTTAATATTATATATTATATATTGTTATATATTATATTTATGTTAACTTTATATACCAAAACAATAAAATAAAATAAATAAATATTTCTTTTTTCTAACTTATCTTACACGAAAACTTTTTTTTAACTAATTAGGTATGTCTCAATACTGGCCAAAGGCGTCCTCACTTTCTTTTCAAGGGCAGATAATTTGCATGCCTTGAAAATTTTTAATTGATAATGAAATCTTCAGTTGAAAAAAAAGAGAAACCTAATTTACAAAAAGAAAGTCTGAAATAAGTATTACTTACGGCAGGAGTAGAAACGTGCATTCCAATATGTCCAAAAACGTTTACAGGTAACGAATATATATCTGGAAAAAAATGAAGATTGACTAATTTCGGAAAAAAAATCTAGTTCTTTAGTACAAGAAGGACTCTCTGGAAAACAAATTTTGGGAAAATAAATAAATTGAAGAAAAAAACCACTTAAAGTTGGAAAAGTTTCCTAATAGAACCATTTTATTTATTACCAGATGTGTCTCACAATCCCACTGCTGGAAAAAGCTTTTCCCTTCCTTTCTCCATCTCTATCACTAACAATCTGCTGCCATCTACTCAAGAAACTCTCGATGTCATACCGCCATCGATTTGTCTTTCCTTGCTCTACTCTTACGTCTTCGCCCATTTTTTTTTATTTACTTCATCATCATCATCACTTAAGCCGCATTACGTGCAATGTTTATTCGTTTATTTATATTTTCAAAATTTATTTTAATAACTGACAAATACTGTTGCGTAAACTGATTACAAAGTGCTGTTTGTAAAGGTTTTCTACTTCTATGATAACATTTGTTTACTTACAAATTAAAAGAACAAGGTTTAATTTTGAAACCATTGTTAAGTTGTAAAATAACACAGTGCATTCCACGGTACTGAAGTAACATTTAGAACTACTATGGGGAGTACTATGGGTACATCGGAAGTTCATAAGGGGAGGTAAACTGTTGGAAAATTAGATTTAGGCTATTGTAGGATATCTCACAGCGTAGCGTATTCTCAGTTGCATTGTCAGGTGTAAAGTTGTGAAGCCTGCGTTCAACTTGGCATAGTCCTGAGCATTCTTGGAAGATTTTTTTGTGACTCCAGTCTCCATAGTTATCTTCAAATATGAACAAAATTAGATATATCAGCTCTTCTTGTCCCAAATATTAGGACCTTCTCTTGATCTATCACGCCACGACTATAATATTCACGCCTTTGTCCTTAACATGGAGCCCTAGATAAAGCGTCCTTAACATGGACCCCTAGATAAAGCCTAGAACACAGAATAAGTACTAGTATTCAGGTACAGAAGTCTCAATTAACACAGAAATTCAAAGAAATATCTACTCAATGTGGTTACCAATATCGTTTAATTGCTCGTGTTAGAAGTTAGCAACTTTTCGTTTAAATACCTAGATATCCGTTGCAAGCCAATTTTATTCTTATTACTTTGGATAAAAGATTTATATAATTGATTTTGCCACTCCGGTCGCCACGCGCGTTGTAATATTGTAGGTATATATGTATTTTCGATACATACATGGGAAGTGACACAGGCCTGCTTAGAGTCGTAAGGCTCAAAGACCATGTTTAGCGTGATGATGGGCATGAAGGCGGCAAGATGAAATCGAGATAGTGGTGGGTTGCTAGCCGCATCGCCTATAGATAGCATTCAGGTGGTCGCCCATTCCTTTTAAATTTTTCGATTTTTGATTCTTCGATTTTAAACCCATGCGAATGTTGAGCACCCCTCAGATGTTGTGATCTACTGAGTCTTCAACATAAGCAGATGTTTGCCATAATTTCCTTTAAGCTAATGTAGTTTACTCTGCACTATGTAAACAGTCTATTGTTGCACCAAACTAGACCATCATTGTACGTCTAACAGTGTACACGTGTAGGTACTATGATATTTAAAAAGATTTTAACAAGTAAGTTTCTCTTATTCGCCTTTCCAATATTGTGTAAATTAAAAAAGGAAATCAAAATTACTAAGAAAAAATTTAATATAAAAACAATTATTATTAGGTTATATTCTATTTATAAAATGTTAGCTTGTTTGAGTTTCACCCACAGAACATAACTTATTATATTGTCTTGTATGTTAAAAATACGTGTTCATATGTTTTGTCTTAAAGTATAGTTTTCCAACCTATGTCCCTCCATTATATTGCGATAATTGCATACAATACCTACTTAATGCTTATTTATTCTAGGTTTAATAATTCTCGGTTTTGCTGCTGAAGTATGGTGCCACGTAGAAATAGAAGCCGAAGATTATTTTTTCCCCTTGGAGCCGGTAAGTATATTAATTTATAAAGGATATTGATGTAGTAATAGCATCCAGCGTTCAGCGTATCCAGGTCATCAACTGGAAGATCTGGTAGGTGGGAAAAATAAATGTGTGAGAACTCCACATTTCCCAGCATTATAGAAGGTGTGCTCCAAGAGTAGAGCAAGAGAACGAGGGAAAAATGACAAGGGTTAATAAATTTATTTGTTCTTATTATAACAGACTCCCGTCGTCAATCCTCCATGGAAGTGCAGTGCAGCAGCACTAGATGTTTGTGCTTAGTTCTTTAGTCGCCTCTTATGACATCTTTAGAAAGAGAAGGAATGGTTCAATTCGGAAAACACATGGTAAATTTGATTTTTAGGCACTATTAACAATCATGCTGCTACTACATAGCCAAGGAGAGATGACATCGGGCGTCGGGTGGTTATAAAACTTTTTGCCCAAAACTGTAACTATTTTCTATCACCCCAGGTCATCAACTTCTGCAAAATGGCTGACCAGTGCCAACATGACTTCGTGGCTATCTGTGGTCAAGACTCCTTGGGTATCACTAGGATGTTCAACGATAATTGTGACTTATACGAGTACAATTGCGATGAAAAGAAACGTAAGTCTTGTTAGAAATTATATACACTTCTAGTACTAAGTACATTTTGGGCTCTTACAGACGAGTGACAGATGCCCGCAACAACACCTGTCAGCGATTGTCGGTGACAAGCAGAGACCGTCACCACCAGCGAACTCGCGCGACAGCTTTTGACAGTTCGTAACAGAAGTGACCCACCACCGACATGTGACGTGCGATGCCGCTCGACCATTGCCAAAATGATTTGCGGGAATACTGTCACTCGTCTGTTGGAGCCCTAAGAGCCAAGCTCTTTTGGGTGGCATTTTTAGAAAGAGACATAAACAGTAATTTTTAGGCAGAGATAATGGAGTGGTTTGTCATTGCTTTCTCTACATTCACTATCTCTATTATATGTCTTCGTCTTTTAATCTAGTTATACGACTCTGGAACGCCCTGCCTAAGGACCTTAAATTCATTTCAGACAGATATTTGTTTAAGAAAAAAGTCCAGAAGCGTTTGCACTCAAATTAAATGCAGCATAAATTATTATACTGATATCATATAGGAATAGTAATTAGACAGAACCTAAAACCACAAACCCAATGGGTATTAGTGGGTGTGACCTTTATAAAGGGAATCAAAATTACTTATAATGTGTTGCCCATCCCTGAAACGGCTTTTTATTCGTGTGGTTTTTTCCAGAATATCGTCATGTGCAAATGGAAGTGTGTCAATACGAAGCGATCGCAGCGGAAAAGTGATATAACTTTATTGTTGTTAAGGCTGAATCCTGTTTTCCTAGTTTGACTCTCCTATTGTAAATATTATATATTTTAAGGTTGACTTCAAATGATTTCCCTTTAAACTGTCAGTAGGTATTTGTAGGTATTACGTACTATATTTGGTTATAGTTTTATTTTGTAAGTTATACATTTAAAATTTTTTAAAAATTGATAACTTTTTTTATGTGTAAAACCTACACGTAGTTAGTGTGACGATGACGACCTAGATGTCTACTCGAAAGGACAGGACAGAGATAAATGGAGAGCCGAGAGAAGGCCTTTGCCCAACAATGGGATCTTTTCCTTCTAATTATTAAAGAGCTATGCTCTTGATGAAACCAATGCCTTCCTTCTCTCTCTTCCATCGTATCAATAATAATCATTTGTTTTATCAATGCTAGATGTAGTGCTAAATGTCACTAGTTGTCAAACCTATTCATTGTTGCACATCCAAGATGCCTTATTAGAGCTAACAAAGAGCAAACAATGTGAATGTATTGAGTTCTTATGATATTAAAACAATTTCAGTAAATCCTGTTCTTTCGATATTATTAATTGTTTGTTCATACTAACAAATCGGTTTGCGAACCGCTAATATAGTTGTTTCTTTGCAACGGAGCGCACCTGCAGTACGAAGTTCGTCACCAATTGGATACATTTTCGACAATTTGGACTCAAATATGTCATCATCATCGTCGGTAATATCATAATTATCAGCCACAGAAAGTCCACTGCTGGATTTAGGCCTTCTCTTGGAAACAAGGAATATGTCCATTGTCCAGTTATTTAAAAGTATCAAGAAAAGTTTGCTACAGATGTGCCTTTAGATGTTTGTAAGCTTTTGCTCGATTTGGCAGATCGATATGAAAAATGTTCAATCGTTGGCAAAATGACAAAAAACGGTACTACAATATTACTAAAATATTCAGCTGGAGTTGTAACGTATTGTTTATAACTAGCTGTGCCCGTGGACTTCGCTCCCCGTGGGAATTTCGGGATAAAAACTATTCTATGTTCTTCCCTGGGTATCAAACTACATCCATATTACATTTTATTTATTAGGTTCTGTGGTTGAAGCGTGAAGTGGCAACAAACAAACAAACAAAAAATATACAAACTTACTTTCGCATTTATAATATTAGTAGGAAGTAGGATTTACGTGTGTCCAGATTTGTATATCCAGTTAGTGACGAACCCCAAGGTAAAACATAGGATTGCGTGCACGCCCTATGGGAGGTCCTCGGATGGTAATGTAGGATATCTATAGTTACGATCTGAGAAGGTAATTACACTGATTAAATTGGATAATCGATGACATTCCTCTGTAGCTGTACTCTTACCTCATGAAATAAACTTTTTGGTTACCCGAGATCAGCATCTTCAAGCGTGTTGGAAACTTAGCTGTAAGTAACCATTTGACGTTAACAATAGTGCAACAAAACAAAGTGACGTTTATTAAGAGATATTATAAATATCCTATGATAATAAAGATATATTTGAATTGAATTGAATTGGGTTTTCAATATTTTTGGCTTTATAAGTGTTCCGTACCCCAAAAGGAAAAACAGAACTCTTATGGATCTCTCGTCTTTTTTATAAATATATCTTAAGAAATCTTTCACGTGCTTTCTGTAAAACGTTATGTTTTACGTTTTTTGGGTCAGCTATGCTTTACCTATGGGTATCCACTACTACAGTATAACTTAGGTGCTTGTCTAAAAATGTACTTTACCATGAATCTGTTTTATTGAAGACACCTATACGATTGTCACACTATTCCGAACCCTGTCTATTCGTCTCTGGCAGACTTTTGTTTTTCAGTCAGTGACCATGTTTGTGCGCCATAGGTACGAATGGGCAGTATACACATGTTGAGGAATTTGCGCTTTAGACATAGTGGGAGGTTGCCCTTCATTAGTGCTTTCATGGACCAGAAGCTCTTCCAGGAGTTTTCGATGCGACGACCGATCTCTTTGTCCTGCCTGTTTCCAAAGGTAGCGATCTGGCCCAAGTAGATGTATTCCTCGACATATTGTATGTCCTGCTCATCCACCTCGATCTTGTATTTGCGGCTTTTGTCATCACTTTTGTCTTTGACTGATTCATTTCGAGTCCAGCCTCAAGGCTTGCCGAGCACAGTCAGGTGTTGCAGCATTTTTTGCAGTTCTTGTGGTGATTCAGTGGAAGAATATCAGAAATTTATTGTGATTTACTACAAACTTAAAAGACAGTTACAACGATGCAACATAAAAAAATAATTTTTTTTATTGAGCAAAGGGAAAGATCACACATATTGAGCTAGCCCCCCAGCCCCAAAGAAAGTTTTAAACTTGTGTTATGGGATAGTAACTCAACGATACTATGTTTTATAACAAATTCTCCGAAAGCAAGTAGGTATAATTGAGTAAAACCTCCGTAAGCTTTTTTTTTTACTTTTATTTTATAAAATTTTATTGTTCCAAAGTACAAATATACTTTTAACAAAAGGCGGACTTATCATGCAAAACAAAGAGTAAACAAGCTGTAAACTCACGACACGATCACTCTTAGCAATAAGAAACTAGAGGCAACAAAGTGTACTTCGATACTATCAAGTAGATGGTAACACATTTTGCAAGAATTAATAAATTGCAAAACCTCATTCCTCGCTTATCACTCAATACAAAGAGTGAACAAGCTCTAAACGTACCGTACGAGTTTTCGCTTGACAGCTCTGGAACCAGGTTTTGTTTCGTAACAACATACACAAAAGCAACGATTATATCCCTCAGTAATAAAAATTTAAAATCAAGAAAATGTACTTTTTAACACTTACGGTTACACATTTTGCATGAATTAATTTTGCAAAACCACACGAAAAACAAGATCAATTATCACGTCCCTCAGAAATAAGAAACTAGAGGCTACAAAGTGTTAGGTACTATCATCTACATAAAAATGTCTCGAGCTCCTTCGTGCTTCGGAAAACACGTATAAGCTGGTGGTCCCGGTTGTCATCATTGTTTGACAGTCGTCAAGCTAGGTACGTCAGATGCCCTAAGGCAGCATGAAAAATCTGACACCTGTGATGGTCACTTACACACACGAAAAATAAATCAACTTCAAAGTATTTTGCAAGAATTAATTTTGCAAAACCTCCTATAAATTCCTCGCTTATCACGCAAGACAAAGGGTGAACAAGCTGTAAACGCACCGTGCGAGTTATCGGCCGTTTATTAATTGAGTATTGTATGGCTTGTGCACCACCAGTTATCTTTATGAAGACGCGTAGTTTAAGCCCTACTATTATACCACATTCATGTCTTCAAAAGTGAGTCTTTAGTGAGAACTTTGTTCTATTGTAATTTTTGTTGATTAGTAAATATTTAGTATTAATTTAGTACTAGCTTATGCAAGACTTGATCAAACCAGTTCTCTTTATGGAGACGCGTAATTAAAGCCCTAGTGGTTACCATGACAGGCTGTCACTCCAGTACCGGGTTCGATCCACGGTCAGGTCAAGATGGAAAATGATATTTTTCAGATTGACCTGGGTCCTGGATGTTTATCTATATATGTATTTATTTTCTATACTACATATAATAAAACAGTTAACAAAATGTGTCTGTACATTGAATACAATGATGAAGAAATGATGAAGAAATGAAAAAGAAGAGATGAAGAAATAAGTAGTAAGGTAAGAATTTAAAAGAATGTGTATCTGTTTGTCTGTTTGTTTGTTAGTACACGCTAACCTCCGGAAATACTGGTATAATTTATTTTTGAAAATGGATCACCAGATGCGGAACCATGATGGTTCAGCTTAACTTTCTTTAAGAAATATAAAAATGACGCCTTAGCAAAAGTTGTTCTGCCTGACGAGCATTTTCATAAAGTCTACGCGAACGAAGTCGCGGGCTTTGGCTAGTAAAATATAATACCGTTGAGTTAGTATGTATCCCATAGCAAGTCTTGAACTTACTTTGGAGCTAACTCAATGTGTGTGATTTGTCCGCATATATCTATTTAATATTATTAAGCAATTTTTTTCATCATTTCAGCCGCATTACGTCCAGTGCTGAACATAGGAATCTCCCAAAGATTTTCAAAATGACCGATCAAGAGCGGCCTGCATCCAGCGCTTTCCAGCGACCCTGGTCAGGTCATCTGACCACCTTGTAGGTGGGTGCCCTACGCTTCGCTTGCCAGTACGCGGTCGCCATTCAAGAACCTTTTTGCCCCATAGGCCATCGGTTCGTCACGCTATGTGTCCCGCCCACTGCCACTTCAACGAGCTTATCCGCTGGGCTATGTCAGTGACTTTTGTTCTCCTACGAATTTCCTCATTTCTGATTCGATCACGTAGGGAAACACCGAGCATAGCCCTCTCCATAGCGCTTTGAGCGACTTTGAGCCTTCTTATGAGACCCATAGTAAGGGACCACGTTTCAGAGCCATAAGTCATCACTGGTAACACACATTGGTTGTAGACCTTAGTCTTGAGGCTCAGAGGTATTTTGGACGAGAAGACATTGCGTAGCTTCCCGAACGCTGCCCAGCCGAGTCGGATTCGTCGAAAGACCTCTTCCTCGAAGCTGGAACTTTTGCCTGGATCAATTGACCCAGGTAGATATACTGGTCTACAAATTTGAGGGTGGAGCTCCCAACACAAACAGGTAGGAACGCAACATGGACATTCGACATTTTTTCGTTTTGTCCATGTTCATTTTAAGGCCCACTTGTTGGGAAACTCGATTTAGGTCTCCGAGCGTAGTACTTAGGTCTTTCATCGATTCTGCCATGACAACGATATCGTCGGCAAATCGAGGTGAGTGATATACTCGCCATTGATGTTGATGCCAAATTCTTCCCATTCCAGAAGCTTGCAGGCATCTTCCAGTGCAACGGTAAACAGTTTCGGAGATATAAGGTCTCCCTGTCTTACACCTCTATGCAGTGGAATTGCCCTCGTGCATTGCTCCTGTACTCGGACTGACATAGTGGCGTTACTGTATAAGCACTTCAACACTTCGATATATCGATAGTCAATACGGCATCGCTGGAGAGACTGAAGCACGGCCCATGTTTCGATCGAATCGAAGGCTTTTTCATAGTCCATAAACCCCAAGCATAACGGCCGGTTATACTCCCTCGTCTTCTCTATAACCTGCCGCAGCGTAAGAATGTGGTCTATAGTGCTAAAGCCCAAATTTTAATTTAAAAATAAATAAATAATTATATAAATCGAGTTTTCGTAGTAGCTATCCAATAGAATCTATATAGTTTTCTGTCCACGACAGCTTAGACACGTCAAAGTGTCCCAGCGAGGTATAATAACGATCATACTGAGCTTGTAGTCCATAAGATACATTTATTAAAGCTTTCATCGTCTGTTATTGTATATCTCAGTCAGGTGGATTTTGTTTATTTAGGTATTCAGTATATCATAATGCAGATATGTATTGTACAGATCTTAAGAAAAAAAAATTTGTTCAGTTTGAGATGCAAAAAGAATTTAGTCAGTGTCATTTTTTAATGCGTTTTCTATTACATTTATTTTTCAGGGTTCCTTACCCAAAGGGTAAAAACGAGACCTTATTACTAAGACTCCGTTGTCCGTCCGTCCGTCTGTCGATCTGTATGTCTGTCTGTCACTAGGCTGTACCTCATGAACCGTGATAGCTAGACAGTTGAAAATTTCACAGATGATATATTTCTGTTGCCGCTATAACAAAAAATACTAAAAACATAATAAAATATTTAAGTGGGTCTCCCATACAACAAACGTGATTTTTTATAGATAATGGCACAGAACCCAACGTGCGCGAGTCCGACTCGCACTTGCCAGGTTATTATTTAATCAGATAAAATCAAGGATACTTTGACGATAATTATGCTAAGGTGATTTAATGATAAATTAAGGAACTACTGAATAATTTTAGTGTGTAAAATTTAATGTGAAATGAAGAAGACAATGTCAAACTACACCATTATTTCGTTATTTCTGACATTCATCTCCATCTATTGGTTGTCTAAGAGAGCTCGCTCTAAGCTACCTAATTTATTTTAAATCAATTTTTACTGCTTTTTCTTTTTGTATTGATGCAATAAAGAGTATTTCATTCATTCATTCATTCATCTTTTTAAAATTTGCTAAGCTTTGGTCAACTTTATTTGAATTTTATTTGTGTCTAGGTACTTTTATATGAAATCGTCCAGTTTGTGGTCTGATACAATTTCTCGGTGTGATTATTTGTACAGATGGCGGGCACGCACCAAGCCTATTACCATGTAAGTGATAATGCACTAAGGAAAACGCCGAATTTGAGAAACGCACGAGCTTAGAACTAAGTGGAGGTTGGCTTTAGGAAATGGAGTTAGAAAATTTCCACACAATTCTCATGTTCGTATACACGCGTCCGTGTGTGAGAGAAAAATAACGTAGACGAGCTCCTGATAGTACGCACAAAGGAAAATATATTTTTCTCTTTTTTTTTTGCGCTCTCCAATATAAGTACTTATCCTACCGTTAGGGTTATGCAACGATTCCGCTTAGATTGGTTGTGCTTTGTGTTTCTATGGCATGTAAGTCATAAATTTTTCTCCACCGTATGGCGCTTCAGATAAGCTAAGAAACATTTATGCCTATTACTACTACGTAAGTACTAGTATTTATTCTGTGCTACTAGCCTACTACTACAAACTAAACTATACAAACATCCGTGTACATTACAATGTGTGAGTTTCAGTATTGAAACTTTACCGAGAACGGGGGTCAATTACGGGAACGCCGCATATTGCGAAAGACGCTTCGACTATCCATCCATGTTAATATGTACTTATATTAATTCTATGCCCGCAGGCTCTATTGGGTTCTATACTCCAAGTTGCACCCGTTTGGTGACACCGCAGTTCGCGGGCACCTGTTAAATGATGCAGTTCAAAGTACTGACAGTTGGTGACCATGTGACGCGTGGATGGGAATTCTAGTATTGCGTAGACAATTAAAGGCTGTGATAATAGAGTTGTTGTTGGAAGAAACCGCTTGTCATAGATTTTTTTTTGCATTCGAATTCTATGTATCCTAGTGTAATGATAGGGAAAAATGGCAAGAGATGCATTAATTGGACGTTAAATATGAGATATACCAATACTTTTGATGCCTCTGAAATGGTAAGGAACCTGAAAATGCATCTAAAGGTCAGTAGTTATGGGTCATCCATAGCTACAAAACATCGAAGGTCATCGAAGGTTAACTCAGCTGGTTCTATAATCAATTAGTACTAACTACCCTAACTAAGGCACTAACCGCATTACTAATGCCTTAGCAGTTAGAAATTGGGAAATTCGTCGGGTTAAGATTGAAAATCTGTAACAAAACACACAGAAGAACTCCTCTGAGTGCCTCTGAAATGGTAACCTGAAAATGCATCCAAAGGTCAGTATGACCCATGGCGACAAAAAACAAAGGTCAACTTGCCAAGTGCACATTCTATGATCAATTGGGACATTAAGGTTAAAAATTTCTAACAAAACATGCAGAAGAACAAATTCCTCCTAATGCCTTTGAAATTGTAACCTGAAAATGCATCCAAAGGTCACTTTAACCCATGACAACAAAAATCGAAGGTAAACTCGGTAGGTGCAAGTGCACATTTTATGATCAATTAGGACATTAAGGTTAAACATCTGCAACAAAACATACAGAATTTCTTCTGAATGCCTCTGAAACGGTAACCTGAAAATGTCCAAAGGTCAGTATGACCCATGGTGACAAAATGAAGGTCAACTCGGCAGGTGCGGGGGCACATTCTATGATCAATTAGGACATCTGCAACAAAACATACAGAATTTCCTCTGAATGCCTCTGAAACGGTAACCTGAAAACGCATCCAAAGGTCAGTATGACCCATGGCGACAAAAAACGAAGGTCAACTTGGCAGGTGCAGGGGCACATTCTACGATCAATTAGGCTAGTTAACCCGCAACTAGGCGTTGCAAACAAACCCTGGCTTTGTCCCGTACGTTAGCGCGGCCCGGCTAAGTGGCGGACGATCCTTGTTAACATTTTGGGTTAACAAGAGGACTTGTGTTTACGTCCGATGTTGGTACAAGGAGGTAGCGCCTTGCTGCTGTGTGTGGTATAAGTTAGGAGATTATTACCAGTTGTTAGATAAAGATAGATATGTAATATGTTTATTCACTAAAATTGCATCACAGATACACACACACACACACACATGAAGTAGGTACAAGAATAGAACAATACATAAACAATAAGAAATTAACGATAAACATGAAACAATTACAATAAACAACAGTGATGCTATACAGTACATGTATGTGCTGCAGTAGTAGGCCAAAAATTGGCGTGGTTGGCCTAAATGGCAGCACACTGGTTTTTAGTTTCAGCCTGTAGGTGAACAATCGGGTGTAATGGTGTATTAAGATGTGTGAAAGATAAATTTAGTACGTAATGAATGATTGATATGGGAATATTAAAGTTGTTGTTGTATATATCTTTATTGTACACTAGCCGAAGCCCGCAACTTCGTTTGCGTGGACTTTACGACTCCGGAAAATGCTCATCAGGCTGAACAACTTATGATATAGCGACATTTTTATATTTCTTATAGTTTAGCTGGACCATTATAGTTCTGCATCCCGTGTTCCATTTTCCAAAATCATTTATACCCTATATGTTACCCATTCGAATTCGTCCAGTATTTCCGGAGATTAGCGTGTACAAAAAGACAATCAGACAGGCATTTTTTTTAAATTCTTACTCTATTACTATGTCTTCATCGCCCCCAATTTTATCAAAATTGGTTGTATAGTAGTTTGGAACTGAGGTTGGTTTTTAATTTTAAATTTATTACCACAGCAACCACTTTTCCTAAATTTTCAAAATTATGTCATTTTGAAGGTTAACAGTATTCAAGAACCGCTTATCGCTCACGTATTGAGCCGTTTCAAAATACGTAACATATACCTTTATAAATAAAATAACATCAATACATATGACATGTACTGTAAACTTATTTTTACTGAAAGAGCGTACAAATACTGGAAACCTTACGCACTAGCAACAAAAATATGTAAACACTACGCTTCCATTCCTTATATATTTTATTTATTATCTATGCTACGTCAGGGAAGTATCCATGTTTATTTTCGTTGAATATTTTTCCTAGCGGAGTAAATAGCGTCCATGGCCGTAAGACTTAAGGGTCCCCCGACCCTAGACCAAAATACAACTTTAAATACAAACGTAGTCTACGTTTTATTTCAAAACGACATGTCCGATTTGGGCAAAATTTTGTAATTTCAAAGATATTGCAATTATCTAGGTTTATATTTAGTTTCCGACAGTAAAAATATGAACTTGAAATAGAATATAGTGTTTTATATCATTTTTGACCATTAGTATGGGAAACTTCTAAATCGTTATATTTTCTTTCCAGTTCATAATTTTACCATAGGAAACCCAATATAACCCTAGATAATTGCAATTTCTTTACAATTACCAAATTTTACCGGAATCTGACATGTGGTTTCAAAATTAAACGTGTACTACGTTTGTATGGAGAAGTCTAGGGTCGCCGGACTCTTAAAATAGTTAGCCGAATGTGGAATTAGCGCTCTTGCAGACTAGAGTCAGTATGCCCGCGATACAAGTCAGCGACCGTCAGTGACCGTCGTCGGCGGCCGACAGCGACCGCTGCCGACATGTGCCACGCGACGGTCGCCGACTGTCGCAAACTCTTAAAGATTTGTACTTGTACACGAATGTCATGATTGAGTACATTTACATGTTTAGGTACTAATTTAAAAATTGACATTAGTTTCGAATTTGACATCAATCTTTGAATATAAAAATACATTACAAATTTTAAACAAAAAAAAAAAACGAAAGTTACAAATAAAATAGAGATTCCAACGCATCACCGCGAGGCAAGGTGCCCAGTAAACTAACAGCATTGCCTCTGTACTGCAATAGAAATTCTTTGGGCGAAATAACTGCCAGTCCTTGGATCACCCTTAACTTCCCGGAGGCGCATTGAAATATAATTATAACCTAGTCCACATATCTAATTTTAATATCAGTATAAATGTTAGTTGACCTTTTTGGAGAAAATTTTGCGTACAGTTTCTTTCTGTATTTGCTTTTTGCGCTTAGAAAGCGGCAGTAATCTTAACTGTAAGTAAATGATCTAGCGTCAACAACTACCTTTTACGAAATCAAAGGGAAAATTGACAATTATCAAGTGCTACAAATATCCAAACATAATTAAATGACTTTTGACTTTTTTTTAGACAGCCGCGTGACATATATTTCAATATATCCCAAACTGTCAAAAACTGCCGCGCGACTATCCTGTGTCGCGGGCATAATGTCGTTGGTCTGCAAAAGCCTTTACTGTGCAAATAAATAGTAGGTGCACGTTTTAGGTAAATTTTCGTTGAACCACAAGCAGTTTCATTACAAAGTCAATAAGAAGTGTTGACGTATATTTCGTTGTTTTCTTAGGACTCGTTAATACCGTATTTAATAATGTGACCTGCTGGGTTACCCTTTCAAGTTTTATCGTAAGGGTCGGGTCGCCATTTTAAGTGAAATTTTCGTCTGCAAGGAAAAATTAACTTTGTGAAAGCGGTTTTAATGTTATTTATTATGCCCCTTAAAAAATTACTCCGCATTTTTTTGCAACATGCTGTTTCTAAAAAAACAATTCAGATTAAATAAGACCGCAGCCAAATGATATAAAAATCTATCTTTTCTTTCTTTTTCGTATGTGTAAGTGGCCAACACTGGTGTCAGATTTTTCAGTTTTACATTAAGGCATCTGACATAGCTTGACGACTGCCATAAAATAATGACAGTAGGTACCAACGGCTTATACGTGCCTTCCGAAGCATGGAGGAGGCTCGAGGAAGTTTTGTGCCACTTGTCACTCATCCAAGTGCCGACCACGCCCGGATTCCCTTTACTTGCAAAAGCAACCGAGCTCCTTAAAAGTGTAAAAAAGTAATGACGGACACCCAAATACAACGGAACAACTATCTTCACACCTCAAACGATTACAAATCGACGGGCAAGCAAAAGCAAACATCGTTCTGGGTAGTCTTCGCATTGAGGGTCGTTATTTTAAGTCGGCAATTAAAGATATAGCTGAAATAAATAAATGTATTAGAGTGAGTTACGATGCCCGGCGGTGCCCGCTAATAAAATAAATGAAGAGCGGCAATGTGAGTGCAGCCGCGGGATGAAAGGAGGTAAGTACGTTTGAAAAACTTTGTGCCACACTGGCTTTATATAGAGTCTTACACAAAGTATCTAATAAGATTTCGCAAAGGAGTATATATTTAAAAAAATTACGTTCCGTACCAGTTCACTAATTATAGCTGATCCAAATTTTAATAAAAAATCATATTTTTATATATTCAGCATTATATACTAAATCTATTCTTGATATATTTTCAGTATATTCTATAAGACATTAAGTATAAAGACAGAATAATGTTCTTATTTTTATTATTTTGAGTAGCTTAAAACTGTAAAAAATAGTATCCATTGAAAGAGGCCTTTTGGTAAATCGTAATATACACCTGAAATTATGGCATCAAAATTATCGAACACATTTTAATTGGTATTCGGCAACATAATGTAATCATTCTGAGATTTAATTTATTATTATTTTTAAATTAACTACTTATGTTCGAATTTTTCAAATCGGTCCATGCTTCAAATTATTGGTAAACAAACAACATATAAATAAATAAATATAAATAAAAAGAAAAGATCGCAACAATTTGATAACTTCCTTTTTTTTTTTGGAAGTAGGTGAAATAAATAAAAACATAATTCTCATTTAACCCCTTGTATGCCGAAATATCAGACACAATAGTTAAACAATGCATACTATATCTACGCAACGGTGCTTAGATCTTTTTTTTTTATATGTTGTTTGTTTACCAATAATTTGAAGACGCATGGACCGATTTGGAAAAATCTTTTTTGTTTAAAGTATAGTACTTGCGAGGTGGTCCCATAGAAATTTTAGCAAGTAGTCAATAACGAACACAAGTAGTTAATGTAAAAATAGTAATAAAAATCTTAGAATGATTACATTATGTTGCTGAATACCAATTAAAAGTAGGTAGTAAACAAAAAATTTCAATTTCTGACTTAAACCCTTTCTCCATCGACTCACCTGGTGCTGGGCAATTGATTAGCCTGCCTTTGTGCGTCCGCCGACAACGATTTGCCGCCCGGCCGCCCTAATTTTAATGGCTTATAAAATTTATATTTAATGTATTTATCATAAGACGGATTGATGTGGACGATTTAGAGTAATTAAATCAATGTTTTAGTTCTCATAAGAAGGTATTAGCAAAGTCGCAGAAGCTCATTAATTTTGTAAAGGGCCCTTGTTTTAGACCTTTCCATTTAAAGTTATCTAGATTTTATTTTGATATGATTTGTGAGGTTTTGGCAATATTCTGTAATTATAACGGAATTGCATGTATCTAGGATTTTACATGGTTTTTATTTACTTGAAAGATAATAAGGCGAAGTTATTTTTTTGTTTATTGTTTTTATGGAGAGTAGTTTAGTATCATGGGATTAACTTGCTCTAAAAGTTTGACTGTTAGTTTAAAAGTTACCCTGTATGTGGTAGTTTGTATAAATATATGGATATTTAAGAAACTTTTTTTTTTAAACCCTGCTTAAGTAGTCTCACCCCCAACCTACACAAACGATTTTGATACAATTTCTATGGGTCCACTTCGCAAGTATACCCTTTTAAACAAAAAAGAATTTTCCAAATCGGTCCACGCGTCGTCGAATAATCGGTGAATATACATAAAAAAAGTCACGACGAACTGATAACCAGTTCTTTTTTCGGAAGGCGGTTAAAAGAGTTTATTTTTCACAAATGCTACATAAGTGTCTATTCAAAAATATTTAATCTCCGTGAACTCAGGGCACCAACATCAAGGTACACGTATTTGCAAACATTAAACAAAGGACAGACTTTCTCCAGAAAGTCTAGTTCAATTTGTGGTCAACAAAGTTAGAACAAGAGGTCAAGGTTCAGTGCCCATTACATTTTCTCTTAGCGTATTTCTGTGATTGTAAATTCGAAATCTTATTTATATTTGACTTGATCGTGTTTTTATGTCAATGCCTGCAGCGGTGTTGATTTAATAGTCTATGACTAAAAGGTTTCGGATTCGAATTCTGAAATCGATATAGCTGGCTGGACCTAGAATTTGGTTTAATACTCTATGTCTAGAATACGTCTAACTTACGATTAGTGCCTATCGATTTTTATCACAAGATAACAGTCTATTTACTGAAATCTGTAATAATAACTCTATTACACATATATTTTGTAAGCATTAGAGGCAAGCTAAAAACTTGTTTTAAACTTCTACAAATACCCAAATTGAGAAGTGCAGAACTGGAGTAGCGGGGCTAAGTAAAAACAAATGTGTTTGGGGCAAGTTGTTCTAACTTTGTTGACCTCAAATTGCATAGGTACCCAACAATTTATACCGGGCTCTCGCACCAATATACATTATTATATCGCTGATCTAAAATCTCTCTCACTTGCAGATGATAAGAAGTAGTATTACAAAGCGCATGACCGGCCCATAACCTGTGAATCGACCGGGCCCATAACCTGATCATTAAGTGCAACTCCTGAATTGGAGTGCACATTCAAGCAGACCATTGACCAGCACGTGCGGCGCATCCTGGACCTACCCCATGAGTGAGGGGATCGATGGGCTGCGGTGACGCGCAGGCGCGGCCCGTGTTTGTGGAGTGGTACAGGTGAGTACAGAAGTGATTTGGCAATTTTTTTATTGAATACGTAAATGTGATTTACCTGTTGATGCAAAAATGACTAATCATGATGATTGGCAATAGTTTAATTCTATTTCCATCTGATAAGACTTGAAATTACCTTTGGATTGTGTGGCCCTGAGCTCTGTCTATTGCGTGGGAGTTGGAGAGAGAGTCTTTTGTATACGTATTGCATTTCAACTTGTCAGCAGCAACGACTTTACGTTGCGAGTAGCTTTTTTTTAAAAATAATTTAGTTTCAATATACAATACACATAATTGAAATTATACTTATTGAAGTATAAAAATGCTTGTAAAGGTCTTATTACTGAATAAACGTTAGAGTTTTGAGTTTTCAACAAGGTAAGAAATAAAATGTTCACTTAGTCATTTCAGAAAAATTTAAAATATTTATATGGGCAATTCATTAAGCTTTGTCATATAATCGCGTCTGCTGAATAAATAACATAAAGGAATTGTATAGTATACATATGTAAAGATAAGGTTATGAGTAAAAATAGCAAAATTTGCTACTTAACAGTGATTAGTCTCAATGGGATAACAAAAGTAAAAAAATATACAAAAAGCAAAAAAATACAAGAATTACTGCCATTAAACGTGAATAAAAAATAAAACACCAATCCAACAAATTATGTAACTCAATTAGCATATTGTGATAGGGAAATCAATTGCCTACTTAAACTTGGCAAAAGTTCCAAGAGCTTTTACGAAAACACTTTGTGCGCGAGCTTACTGCGGCCGCTGGCAGTCAGCTTTGCGGCAGTTGCTAGCCTGAAAGCTCGTGGCAAACCCCTGAAAGCTTTAGTACTTGTAATTAAGCTGATTTTTATACTGGGTCGTAGGTGAATCGAAGTTGCAATGTAAGTATATTTTTTGTACTTTTTTAAATTCATTTTTGCACTTGCCTGTAATCTTATGTCATAATCTTGATATATAACTAAAATACTTTTTTAAATAGCCTCACGTATTTAAACTTTTTTTGCATTGGTTTATACTTGAATCCAAGTTCCAATGTATACTTTTTAAAGACAGTCGATTCATAAATAAACTATTTTTATGTAAACTTGGTTTGACTTTTGATGTTATTTATATTTGTTTTGAAACAACATATTTTTATTGTAATAACCATTTCTTCTTCCTCCCCTTAAATACTATTACTTATCATTTATGATGTATGTACTTAATATTTATGAAATATTTACAAAATGAACTTACGAATATTATTTTCTGTTTGATTTTGAAAATATCGTTATTTAATTCTGTTTTCTATAGATTAAATTTTAAAATTTAAAATGTTCGTGATATTTCAAAGTCACAAGGTGCCAAATATTCTGAAATGAATGCATTCGTATATTCGTATATGTACGCGTATATGCGTATACACTTGTACATGTATACTTCGTCACCCTTTACCGCTGTTGACACAAGGGAATGCTGTTTAAAACTTTTATTTGACATTGTTTTGCACAATGCTGTAGCTGCGTTCAACTGCTGGGTATATTTTTCATTTGGGGTACATATCGTAGTCGACCTTCGTGGCGTAGTCGTCAACTTAGTAGTCCGCCACCCGGATGTTCCGGGTTCGATCCCCAGTCAGGGCAAGTTGGAAAATGGCCTATTTCAAACAGTCCTGGGTTTTGGATGTTTATCTACATATCTATTTGTTATAAAATAAAGTATCGTCGAGTTAGTATCCCATAACACAAGTCTCGATCTTACCTTGGGGCTAGCTCAATCAGTGTAATTTGTCCCTATATATTAATTTATTTATGTGAGTTTTACATACTTTGTAGATTGTGTATATTATATAGAGATAAATGAGCCTTTGTAATATCTATGTAGCGTATTTGTTAACACGTTTTGATGAGACTGAATATTCACGAGTTAAAGATATTGGTTAATTTCGTGTATATGATTCAGTTTACGATTCTTTTTAGGACCTCTTAGTTCTTTTGTCTACGAAGTCATTGACCTGCTACGTCTGAGCACATGCATTAGATTGATTAGTCTAGTGACGCAGACAAGGTTTGGTATGACTAAACGTTTTAACGATTTGGAATTAACTTTGATTTTTCGGGTATCTTTGTTCTTCGTACCGCCGTTTGACTTTAAACAGAGGTTTTTCATACGTTATGTTTTGTGAGCAGATTTCGCGAGTCTGCCTTTGCATAACTTATAATTGAATATCACCACGCACCTCTACGGTTCTGCCATTTCGAAATATTTCTGAATCAAAGAAGTATGAACCTCTTTAAATTTTACGGGGATCGGTTGAGAAATATAACTTGTGGAGGAGATAGTCGGATAGACATATGAAAAGCTGAAACGGAGCTTCTCCCGCGGTGCGGCCTCGTCTTTCAACATAAAAACGTATACCTAACAAAACTAAAAATACCTCTAATATTAGTTTTTGCTGAGGGCTGTAACCGTTAAGTTCAACTTAGTACAACGTTACTCATTGGTTCAACTAATACTTATACAATAAGCCAGCCAGCCAGCCAATATAACCAAGAAGTTTTAATGCAGTTGTTTAACTTTGAAAAACTACGTTTCAAAGTTGGGATCATTCAAAAGTATTAATGAACCAAATATTACTTTTTCTTCTTCAAAGCTTTTTTATCCAGCAAAACCTATAATGTAATTTAAACGTAACTTAACTAATTCATATTTTACTGTCACCTTGACATGCATGGGAAACGGTGTCTGTTTCCATCGATTTTTCAATTTCACCATTAGCGGTATTTAATTCTATGTAGTCGGTATCATGGCGATCCATAGTTGGAATGGTTGGAAATCTGCCAGGTGACGTCACGCCAAATGGCTTAGCATGGCTGTTATCTGTTATGTGGGTCAACATGTTATAAAATCACTGCGGCACATCGTCAAATATCTATATCGTGAACATTATACGTTAATTCTTTACTTGTTGTTGGCCTGCGCGTATATTCCGCCGTGAACAAGTGTTCATGGGGGAATATACGCGCAAGCCAATTGTTTGACAGTAGTCACAGACTTAATTTATGTATTACTTACAGAACGGAATCTTCTAAGGTCCCACGCAATATGCGTTCCCGTTCCCGTCCTTGCACCTCCCCCCGTTCTCGCCTTGTGGAGGGTGTTGAGCGGGCGGCTGTAGCTGCCTGTATCGCGGGCGGCTGTAGCTGCCTGTATCGCGGACGGCTGTAGCTGCCTGTATCGCGGGCGGCTGTAGCTGCCTGTATCGCGGACGGCTGTAGCTGCCTGTATCGCGGGCGGCTGTAGCTGCCTGTATCGCGGACGGCTGTAGCTGCCTGTATCGCGGGCGGCTGTAGCTGCCTGTATCGCGGACGGCTGTAGCTGCCTGTATCGCGGACGGCTGTAGCTGCCTGTATCGTGAGCGGCTGTAGCTGCCTGTATCGCGGGCGGCTGTAGCTGCCTGTATCGCGGACGGCTGTAGCTGCCTGTATCGCGGGCGGCTGTAGCTGCCTGTATCCAAATCAGATAAGGCAAAAACGGGGACGCATATTGCGCAGGACTTTAGGAGATTCCGTTCTGTATGTAAAGACTTATATTACTTTCTGTTTAATTGTTTTTGACTGACTGCTGAAGAATTGTTATTTACTAACTGTGCCCGTGGGCTTCGCTCCCCGTGGGAATTTCGGGATAGAAACTACCCTATGTCCTTTTCTCTGGGTATTAAATTATATCCATACCAAATTTCATCTAATTAAGTTCAGTGGTTGAAGCGTGAAGTGGTAAGAAACAAACAAACAAATATACAAACTCACTTTCACATTTATAATATTAGTAGGATGACATATAACCGTCTTATGAGTCTTGTCCTGTTTGTCGTACAGTCCTTGCTTAAGACTGCAAAATCTACATGGCTTCGCCATTTTGATGTATGTATTATCAAAAATGAAATAACAAAACATTTCATATAATTTATCAGGGCTGCTCATAAAATTTCAAAATTAGACCCAAATTATTTATTTGCATTCATGTAAGTAAAAATAAATGGTGCACAATTTAAAGGTTTTGTACTGTTAATGAAAATCGATTGAGAAATGCGATCTCTAAATGCAAACAGGCCGAGGACGGACATGCATTTGTGAATTTTCTTAAAAACTGTAAATGAATTAATTAATCTATAACTTTTCAGGGCTGCACCTGAAGAAGGAACTCCTGGAGGTCTGACGGTAGAGGAGCCTCAAACCGGAGAAGATGGGGAGATCATCGGAGGACCCCGCACGCCTCAACAAATGGCCGCCCAGAGGAGGTTACAGCAGACAAAGGCGCAAGTCGATGAGGTAGGTTTGTCATAAAATAGGTTTTTTGAAAAAAAAACATTTTGTGTACAAGCTTTTATTGTAAGGCTCAAACTCGGTGGAGATGCGTCATTTTATAACTGAGTTCCATCGAATATCTCCCGGCTCCATGATCAGAACAGCTTATTGACTTCATAATATTATATTGTCATCCGACTTACACAAGTATGTAAGATTTCAGCTTAATTGGTTGAGGATAACTGGTTGAAAATTGAGTTGTAAGATTTAATAAAAAAAAGCTTGTAAAATGCATTTTTAGAAGCATAAAACGATTTTTTGAGGGTTGGGAAGGCTTGTGAGCTCACCTGGTGTAAAAGGTCCATAGGTTTCCTTAAAGAAATACCATCTGGTAGGCATTCATGTAGTGATGTGCCGTTCCCGGGAACGTTCCCATGACACAATACATGAATGTTATGTTACTGTATATATTGACATGAAAAAGTAGGTATCTCATTTTCGGATAAATATTTAATTTTTCGAATCTTGAATTTTGTATTAACTTAGCAGTACAGTAACTTTAAAAATAAATAATATTTCCAGGTGGTCGACATCATGAAGACAAATGTTGAAAAGGTGCTGGACAGAGATGCAAAATTGTCTGAACTTGACGACAGAGCAGGTAATCATATACAGCAAAATATTATTCGTGATCTCAATCATATAAACTAATATGTACTAACACAACAAGGCACAAGTAAACAGACTTACCGACTTTGCTTAACGTTATGTTACGCTTCAAAAATTATAATAATGTAATATTATTTATTTTCTTCAGATGCTTTACAACAAGGAGCGTCACAGTTTGAACAGCAAGCGAAGAGCTTGAAGAATAAATTCTGGTTACAAAATCTAAAGGTAAGTCATTTAATGTAACTTACATCATTTGAAGTTACAAATTCAATTAAACATAATTGTTTTTTTTACTATCTGAATATATTAATGTAGGTATATGTACATAAAAAGTTTATATTTCTTATTAACAAGTAACATACTTAAATTAACATGAGAATTAAAGAGTACTATTTAATTCTCATGTTAATTTAAGTATTTTACTTTTTTATGAAAATGAAGGATGTTATCAAAACACAGATACGTAAGTGTTTAATGTGTATAGTATAGGTTCATTTATATTTAAGTAAGTATATATTTTAAGCTAGGAAAGTCTTTAGAAAGTTTTTGATGATAATCAAATTATTCGCATTACAGATGATGATAATAATGGGTGTGATTGGAATCGTAATAATAGGGCTACTGTTCGGTAAGTCATGACTTTTAATAACTAAGATGTCGATGTTGTCAAGTGATGGAAGCTTAGATGGACCAATTAGATGTTATCGTTTACAGAAGATGAAACTCTCGACTTGATACATTTTAACAATATTTGAATATCCTTACAGATATATTCAGTAAACGGGTTACTCACGTATAGAGTCAGCTACTGCCGACATGTTTCGACCTCATCCGAAGGTCTTCATCAGGGCGAATGTGACGAGAGGCCCGTACACCGCACCGGCTCGTGACACACTGTGTGTTGCGAGCCGGTGCGGTGTACGGGCCTCTCGAATTTAAGAATGATTGCATCTCACGTTAGTCCTTACAGATATTTTCAGAATTAGTCATTTTATTAATTTTCTTTACAGCCAGTAAAGTTTACTCTATACTATCTACTGACAAAGTTTCAACTTCTGTTGCTTTCTAAATTGCAGAAATGTTGCGATGCATAAAGACTATTCAATGTGAAATGCGTATAATCCTTAAATGTCCTTGTTTTGGGATGCAACGTGCAAATGTTAGATTTTGAAGAAAATTGTGACTTTTAGAAATTAGAATTGGCTGAATATGTGCTCTTCTGAATTCTAAATCTATCTTCTGCGCTTAAAACTATTGGGATGTTAGACATTACACTGTAAATTAGCGTCGAACTTATGAATGAAAGTAATACAGTCTTGGAATTTAATTCAGACGATACGAGTATTAAAGAACTCACATTGGGTATAACTCACTAAGTTTAAACTCTTTGGGAGTTAATTTTGGGGAAATCAAGTGATGCCTCATATATATATATATATGTATTCATTTAAACATAATTTGTGGGTGCAAAAATAAAAATGGTTTTTTGATCACAATTTGAGGAACTTTAGAACATTTTTGTCTTATCCTGCAAACGTTATGGCAACAGATTTTTTATATATTAACAATCTAAGTTAACAATCTATGGAGAAAGTGTTGCCAGCTTGCCGCTTCGAGGCATATTCCGCTTACGGCTGTTTGCAGGTGATAACATAAAACAAATGTTTGGTTAGTTCGATACCGTGGCACTCCCAGCATCAGCAGTGTCGCTGCCGCTGCTCCCGCGGTCCTCAATAGTACCCTCCCCACTATTACTAATCATTGTAAGTAATTTATCCTCCTTTCTATCTGCTGCATGCTTTGCTTCTGCATGTGTAGTTTTCATAAGTTTTTCATTAGTGTGTGTTGGTTTTCTGCTACAGGCTAATTGTGTTGTTTGTTTCACGAAATTTTCTGGTCACTTCGATTGTGATCTTTGATGTAATGTCTATTTGAACTACTTTTATACGTTTTTCGGTGTAAAATTAAGTGTCAAATATCGGGCAAAAACTTTATTAAAATATACTCCTTCAACGTATAAAAGCAGAAATGAAATTACGAAAATGTTAAACAGTAACACAAAGGTTTGTAATCATACTTATTTTTCTGAAGAAGATATTTATACGCTGTTTGTCGAAAGAATAAATAACTACATCATCGCCAAATAGCGTAGTTTAATTTCTTGCGCTGCATGGCCAAAATTGTATGTTGTCATTAGGTACTACACTTATGAGTAAGTAATCTATATATCTATTACATATATCTATAAATCGAGCGGGGGTGAAAACAAACACATTATTTGTTTGTGTGTATGTTTGTACCGCGATAACTGCCGAACCAATGGTTTGATTTTGGTAAAATTTGGTAGGCTTATAGGAAATATTAATAGATTTTTCAATTTTGTTGGGCATCAAAATTGGTTCAGTAGTTTTTGAAATATAAACAAAAATGTCCGTGTGTATGTAGCAAACGAACTTTGGACAGCAACATCTTGCTGTTACTAAGGGAACTAAATTGTGTTAGACATGTCGGAATCAGACCAAAGCAAGCGGTTGTAGATGATTTGTAAACTAGTAAATATTATAATTAACATCAAAATTGCTTTAGCTAACAAAATTATAAGAATAAAATTAATTCCGTTTGCGGCGAACTACTAGTTTATATTAATTGAATTTAAATTAGCATTACTACGATCGGCAAATATTATAATCGAAAATATATGCATAGTTTCAATATGTTTTATACATTTTTAATAAGAAACGTCAACTTGAATCTACATATGCCTATTTGACACAAAAATAGGTACAGTGAATTACTGCACTTATAACCACTTTCACTATATTCACATGATTGCTTTTATAAAAACATTTAATTTTTTTTTAACACCTATGTACTTTTACAAATTTTAGCTTCTTACTCGATTATATACACTTAGGTATATCATTTCCTTTATAAGAAAATATACTTATTTTATACAATTTTAGTTTTAACACTGAATTTAATAGTTTTAAAACATTATTGTCATTTAAGTATCTAAACAAATCTAGTTTTTTTTTTCATCACATTTTTTACTATTCGAAAAACATTGTATTTTTCGAGTTTTTGACATTTTCTTTCATGGTTATTTGATGGCATGAAGTATTTCAAAGTATTTAAAATAAACGCATATTTTCAAAAAACTCATTTCTTACATTACTCGTACACTTACGCATTTTTTTAAATCAAACATAACATATAACAAAATATTATTTTTTTAGACGGCAAATTTCTTGTCTTTTTAACACCATTATAAAGCAAAAAAAATATAATCTATGTAAAAAAAATATTGCCTTGTTTAATAAAGGTGCGTAATATAAATGATTTAGTTACTCCATATTATGGGCTGGAAACAGCCATTAAGTCGTTTGAAAGAAACTCTATATAGATTTATTAAATCGGTTCTTGATATGCCAGATAAAAAAATTTAAAGCTTATTTAAAGAAGGCTTATTACGAAACTGATGAGATTACACAAGAGACAAAAAAAAGTCTGGCTTGAGATTGGCGCGGGTCTATCTTAAAGGTTTGCATTTATACAAATTAATAATTACTTAATAATTAAATCTATACATATAATAAAACAGTAAAAAAAGTGTGTCTGTACATTAAATATATTTCCAAAAAAAATATTGGGGGCGATGGAGACGTAGTAAAAGAGTAAGAATTTAAAAAAAAATGTCTGTCTGTTTGTCTGTATGTCTGTGTTCCGGAAATACTGGACGGATTTGAATAAAACTTTTTTTGTTATATAGCTATTAAGCCTGGGCAACATATAGGGTATAAATGATTTTGGAAAATGGAATGCCTGATGCAGAACCATAATGGTCCAGCTAAACTATAAGAGATATAAAAATGCCGCCTTAGTAAAAGTTGTTCAGCCTGATGAGCATTTTCCAGAGACATAAAGTCCACGCGAACGAAGTCGCGGGCTTCGGCTAGTTAATTAATAATTACATAACAATGTATTCTCAGTCCACATACCTAATTTTAAAATTCACAGTCTCGGTATTATTTTATCAATTAAAAACTAGGCATGTGATCGTTCAGGAGATTTAATATCCAAAACTGATTAATAAATGAATCTGATTGGATTAAGAAAAAAAAAAACGGCGGGTTGCACTCTGGGAGTGCCGGCAGAAGTGAAAACTTGAATATTAACGTTGTGCATTTTTGATATACGAAACAGCAGGCGCAGGCATACATTTTCGCCGCGCCGTAGAAAGAGAAGGGGATACTCCCTCTCCTACGCCGCGCCAGCTGTCTACTCTCCATCCGTCTTACGAATTTTCGATCAGGTCAGGTGTCCTGACGCAAGCGTGTCCTGACGCAAGCGTGTCCTGACGCGAGTTTAACATTTTTTACCCATTCCAAAAAAAGTGCACAACGCCGCTAAAGAAGTTTTCACTTCAAAAAAGACTATTGTATTTTGATAGCTGTTGCATGATTACATATTTAATAGCTTTTTTAATAAAATTGTTTTCTTTTTCAGGAAAATATATGTAATTATTCATTCACCGCATCGTTGGGTTCCACTTCGAAAGAGAAGAAAAACAATAGTACTCATAATAATAATTATTTTTTAATAGGTACTGATTCCTTTTCAGTACTCACTGTAAAAATGTCGAATGCATTATGTCAAATTTTGACACTCAAAGTAATAATAAGTGTTAGTTCGAATTTCAACTCTATACCGTAATTCGTAGGGTAATACTCAACAGATCGAAATATTACATAATAATTATTAGGTTCTTTTACTAGGTTTATATTATGACTCGGATTATTGTAACTATAAAGAAATACAATTTCAACAATTGTGCAAAAGTTTATTACGTGATTTCTCTGTATGTATACTATTAAGGCTAGGGAAAGACATTAAATAAGGACACCAGCTTTTCCTTATAAAAATATTACAAAATAATCTGACAAGTTCGACTGTGTCTTTAAATTTTTTTGCGTGCCTTGTACGTAGTACTCTTTAGAACAAACACTAAACTCATTTTATATTGTGCGCCATTTTAGGCGAAATGCTCTACTTTATTTTTAGTTTATTAGTTTACTATTCAAAAAGGCTTACTCATGCAATGAAACATGAGCGTTGTATGAGAGGGTAATACTCCAAGTATTGGTGTAAGAAAGAGAGGGATATTCAAAGCTTTAATTATATAAGCGTAGTTGAGAATACAGGGTTCTTACTTCGAAAACTACATGGGATTAATACGCAATTCTGTGCGAGTTGTCAAGCTTTATTGAACTTTATGTAGTGATGCTAAAGTTCAATTTGATTTGCCGGAGTTAGTTTTCATGGGGTTGCGTATTGAAGTCATATTATAGCTTTTGAAGTAGGACTAAGGCGTGTTTTTACATACATGCAAAACTCATGTATTATTGACTTTATTCGACTATCTTTAATAATATTTTATTAAAATTAGTTTAAAAAATGGCCGTATTTTACGAATTTTAAATTGGCCTAAGTGATTTTTCACTATTTAGGTATCAAATTGATTGCTTTAAATTGTGATTTACTTATATGAAAATATTTCGTAGAGTATTAGATCACTGAATTTTTAAATTATAACAAATTATAAATTATTTTTTATGGGTTTCGCCCTCGATATATTAGTCAAATAGTTTGCTAGAATTATTTTCTGTATTTAGTTCGGAACTCACTTAAGCCGTTGATTCCGGCTGTCATTATATGACAGTCGTCAAGCTATGTCAGATGCCTTAAGGCAGCTTGAAAATATGAAACCATTGCCATTGATACACACGAAAAATTAAACGAAGATTATAGCCATATAAATATGTGCCTAGCTTGAGAATAACTCGAAAATTCTCTTTGCACTTTATCTACTTCATTTGATGTGAACTCTCAATAATTGTTAATGAGATCTTCCAAATGTAGTGGAATATACCTAATAACACACTTATGATGAAATATAGTACATATGATTCTAATACTATAATTAAATAATTCTTGTTATTTGTCTCTTTGTGTAATAAACTTGTAAAATATATTAGTATATTTATGTTTTCTAAAAAATTATAACACCAAGTAGCAGCAATAGTAGGTTGATGGAATTGAACATAGATTTAAGATATTAAAAAAATAATTTGTCCAATTTTATTTTTATATTTATCTGTATAAAGCTTATATTTATTAGATATAATCTCTGCTTTAAATTATTAGCGTCTTCAAAGTCAATTATTTGCATTAGATAATGTCAATTATGTAGTTGCAAACACACTGCTATATCTAGCAGCACTCTCAGATATATTATTTGCATAAAAATATTTTGAAGCAAATATGGAAGTAGGCAATATGTCTAAAATGATTAAAATGGTACTGTAAGTACTTACATTTTTTATGAGCTGTAATATGAAAAAAAAAGATTTCTTAATTGCCTATTTTTGCAGAAATTTGATTCTTGACACTGGACCTTTATTCCAAAAGCAACGTATGTCGTACGTACGAGCTCGTACGTATGTCGTACGTACGAGCTACATGCTTGTATTGCATATAGTCTAATTTGGTTTGTCATACAAGTTCTAAATAGAACGACACTATCGGACAAATATCGAGTGATTGTAAGAAAAAACTAGATTTTTAGAATTGCAATTTTTAATGTACTGCAACATTTAAAAAATGCACTCCTTAAAATTTATTATAGCAAAATATGTACTTACTGAAAAAATATAGAAAAGGTTCTCAGTATCAAGAATTAGATTCTTCTGTATAACGCACGGTAAAAAATATTTCAATATTATATAGCATTTTTATTTTAATTAATTCACAGTAGAAAACGTCAAAATTTAATTATTAATTTAATTGATGTTATTTTCCGAAAAGTGCTTAAAAAGTAGTTTGCTTTAGTACTCGTACTAATGAATATTAATAAAAACAGTAGCTGAAATTAGTTATACTTTTAAGGGTGAAGCCAAACGAGCATTACATAGTTTTTGAGTTGTAACTAGTTACAAAATGTAACACCCAAGTAAAACACATATTTACAAAATGTAACGTAGTGAAACCGGACGAGCTGCAAGTTAGCGAAAATTGGCGAGAGTTAGCATAGTGGACCAATTTTCGAAAGATCGCGGAGTCATTTACAGACCAGTTTTTGTATGAAAAAAATCATTCGTTTAATGACCTAGCGTTTCAAAAGATGCATTTAAATTAAGAGCGCTGTCGTTCTTTTAGGCTGGAAGCTAAGACTCATTTTGGTTCATTGAGCAAGGATAGTAAGTAAGTTACAAAATACAAAATTCTATACCTTTAGGATAATACTAATACTTTGACCCAAAATTATATTCGTGCTTATAGCACAGGACTGCCATGTTGCCTATTTTGAAACGCTAAATCACTAAACGAATGGTTTCTTTAAACAAAAAACCGTTGGTTTAGTAACTCCGCGTTTTAAAAATGGGTCCACTGCTCGTTTGTCTTTGCCCTAAAATAGATTATGAAAATTGTAAGTGATTACAGGAGACAAATATATGGTGCCATTGACAATATTAGTTCTTTTATAACTGTGAAGGTGTGATAATGAAAATGAGAATTTCTAATAATTCTAGACTTATTATTAATAATTATTATATTATTTAACTATTCGATGTTGTGCTATTCGCTTATGTCTTTTTAATATATTCGAGATAATTATAAATATTATTAATTATCTCACTTTAATATATAATGAAGTGGGGTGACGTTATTTTATCTAAAACTATATTTAAAATATATTAGCAAACATTTTTCAATGATATTCGTCTGTAAATGCCCCAAACAAAAATCTGGTGACACTTCGATAGCTATTTTATTTGTAAATACCATTTCTTATTCAACTATATTACATGTACTAAAAAAAATTCAATTCAACGAATGAATATATAATTGTAAAGAAGTATACTTACATAGAAAATTGTGATTGAAAACTACTTAATTCTGTTGTGAATGTTATACAAATACAAATACACACTATCACGTCTTTATTCCTGACGGGATAGACAGAGCCCAGGGCCGTAAGACCCAAAGGCTACGCTTAGCGTGATGGTGGGCGTTAAGCTGGAAAAAGGAATCAAAATAGTGATGGGTTGCTAGCTGCATCGCCTATTAACATGATTCAAATCTTGCCCATTCCCTACGATCGGCTTTTCGATCTGCACGGGAAGACAAGCAGATGATATTCTAAGGTTTTTCTTTTCTCTCAGACTAGCATGGAAAATTCTCTCTTCATGGACTCTTAAATTTGAAAACACTTAATTTAAAATTTATCACATTATCTTGAATATTTGTTATTCCTATGGATATTTGTTATTGATATTGATAATTCCAAAAAAAACCGAATGTAATGGTGTTATTGATTAAAGATGTGATTAATTAATACATAACTACTAGTAGTTTCATTTATTTAGATCATCTTCCCATTTGTCTTGCCATCCCTTTTTTTTCCGATCTATCTTTTAAGCAGAGTCTCTCCGTATATCATTGTCGGATCTTAATATATGTATAAAACAAATTCGAGTTAGTTACACTTTTTATAACACAAGAATAGCTGGACCGATTTAGATGAAATTTCGTATGTATATAGTTTGGGAGCCAGGTAAGGATATATGATAGTTTTTATACTTCGAAATTCCCACGGGGAGCGGAGCCCGCAGGCACAGCTAGTTTATTATCAGAGGTCGGAATTAGGTGTGTGAAAATACCTAATTTTTGCAGCGGGACATAATATGGAGCTGTACAACCACTTAAGTTAAACCGGTTTTGGATTTTACCGGTATAGTTTCGGTTTTTTTTGTTTTACATGTTCCTTACCTTTGAAAAACTGAACTATAAACATTTACAAGCTGCTAATACAGTTCTAAATTAATGTTTATAGTTCGGTGTTTCAAAGGTAAGGAACATTTAAAATAAATAAAAAACCGAAACTAAACCGGTAAATTCCAAAACCGGTTTAACTTAAGTGGTTGTAACCGCTCCATATTATGTCCCGCTGCAAACTTTAGGTATTTTCACACACCCAATTCCGATCTCTGTTTATTATAGATGAAATTACTATCCAGTGAGGAACTGCTGTCAGCATTTTGGGCACGTTGCCTCGATGTGGCGCTTTTGATAAAATAAACTATGTATAAGTTATTTAATTTTAAGATTAGTTTTAAGTTCTAGATGTACCAATACAAAATATTTTTTGCTTACACATCAGAGTTCCCATCGCCGCGTGATTTTTTCGTGAAGAGCCGAATAGATTCACTTCAAGTCTTCAGGTGGATGTCGTAGAAGGCGACTTGGGAAATATAATCTGAGCAAAGCTTATAAACATTATGAAACCTCTGGCTGCTCTCACTAAGTATGGCTCTGGTAGTACAGAGGGGGTCGTGTTCCTGCAGTGTAGACTAAAAAGACATTATAATGAAGTCTTCTCATCATAACACGCTCGTTCTTGGGGACCACGGGAAAGAAAAAAAGAGTGGAAGTGCTACTTGTCAAAATTAGTATTGGACCCAATAAACTCACACAAATAAACCACTAATAAAATATTTGTATTACATATAATCATTTTGTTTAATCGGTAGTTTTTATTTATATCAAAATTGGCTTTTAAGCCTCGTTAAGATTTATTCAAAAGAAGCAATAATAAACTTATGTACGATTCATGTCTTAATATGCGTCACAATATATAAGATCTAACTAAATATATTGAAACTATTTTAGGGGTAAATTCAGTCCGTGATAGTGAACAACTTTTCGCAAGAAACATATATGATGAAATATGAAAAAATATTTTTGGCTTTCCAAACTAACTCGAATCAGCTGATCGGTCTTTTGGGACTTGGATGGGAGGCCAAAAATTACTTTTCATATTTCGATACGTGTCCCTTGGAGAAAGTAGTTCAGTATTATTTTTTTTTGATAGCTATTATAGGTCCCATCGTTGGGCGAAAGCCTCCCCTCTTTGTTCCCATCTATCGCGGTCTCTAGACGTGATTTGCCATATAGCATATTTTAAGTAAGTTTTTTAATAAGTTAATTTGTATTGTATTGTATTGTATATTTTGTTACATCTTATATTGTCAGGATTGAGTGCAGTAGTGCTTAATTATGACGACGTCATAGTTTCTTGGAGTCTAATAGCGCTCTTAATATCAGTTTTTCTGCAATAATAAATCTAAAATCACGTGGAAAATGGATATGATCAATGACAAGTGACATTAGTTTTTGATGTTTTATTTTCTAAACAATACCAAATAATTTATTTTTGACCCAGGAAAGTTTCTCATTAAAAATTTATTATATCTGCAATGCTGGCAGTCAAGGTGTTAAACACACATACTTATATTTCTTGTTCACACTCGGTCTTAAAGTAAGACCTCACCTCACAAGTAAGTCGAACATACGAGTACGATACCGACGCGGCGGGTGAACCCTCAATAATTTAATATTTAACACCGATCCCACACTATAGCTTCGAAGTTAACGTGTTAATACTACAAGACAACGGACAATCTTTGTAAATTGATAAATATAAGCCTGTGGAACCAAAAACGTTCAATATTTATCAAAAAGACCAAAGTGATCTCAACTTTACAGTAAAGATTTTTAAGACGAATTTCGATTAACAATGTATTGTCTATGGTAAGTTTTGCGGGCGAACTATAGAGTAGACCATAGAGAATGATGTGAGAGCTCGCTAGCTTTCTCTTTGATAGTCGGCCGCCATTTTGACTTACAGTAATGGTTCTCCTGACGTGAGTTATGCCTGCGTGTCATTTGAACTAAGTAATGTAGGTAGTGGTTGAACCGTTAATGCTGGGTTAAAATGCGCAATTAAATCAATATAATTACGGAAGGACCTTTGCGAATTTTAATACTTAAATTGATTTAAAATAATTAAGTAACATTTTTTTCTTAAAAGCACACACACACACACACCTACACACGATAAGGTGTTTATCCTAGGGTTTTGCAGCTTTAAGCAGATAGATTAGTCCAGTGGTCGAAAAAGAAATCAAAATAGTGACTAGGTTTGCTAGCATCTCCATATAACATGATTTACATTTTCGTCCATTCCCTTGATCAGCTTCTACGATCTACACGTCTAGAAACGCAGCTGCATGGTTAAATTATAGTTTTTTCTTTTCTCCCAGAATACAAAGGCAAATACAATCCTTACTGATATTATGAATGCAAAAGTGAGTTTGTATATTTGTTTCTTTGCTTGTTACCACTTCACGATTCACCCAACTATGTATGGAGAGATATGGATATAGTTTGATACCCAGGGAATGAGTTTTTATCCCGAAATTCTCACGGGGAGCAAAGCCCACGGACACAGCTAGTCATATATATGTTTGGCCATACATTAACAAGTAATATGTGTAAATATCTTTTCTGGCTTCTTTTTCCCATCAATCACAAACTTTAGCTTCTTACAAAATGAGAGATGAGCTATTTCTCACATATTTCAACCCTTAAAAGAAATTTTAGTGCTTGTAAAGTACTACAAAAATGGTTCGCGAATACGATATTTCGTTGTACAGACAGTCAATTAGGATCGCTGTGGGAAACGTCTGGAAACAAAGCGTGTTTAGTTACAACTGTTCAGGTGATCATTACCATCTATTCTCATTACTGGTGGACATTATCGTTAAGTTCCGATAAGTAAATATTAATTTTGTGTGTGGTGTTTATGGGTGAAGTATTTGTTTTGTTTTAAGGCTTTATCAGACGCGTGACCGTTGGCAACCGTTGCGCGTAGGTTGACGACAGTAGGCGACCGTCGCACGACTTTTTGCGACACTAGTTCTTAGCGTGATGGGATAACATGCCAGGTAATTTTATTAAGTACCCCCTAATTAAATTAAATAAAAAAATATGCTTATATGCCTCTTGCTTACTTACTTACGTTAATAAGCTAAATAGATAGTACTGCCTCATATTCCCAGTGATAAAATGTATCTTATGTGTTAATCCAGAAAATAAGCTATCTACATGCTAAAATTTAATATCAATTTGATTTCGAGCGGAATAAACAAACGTCCACACAAACTTTTTGCTTTAACAACATAAGATTCTCATGTATTAAATATAAAAAGAAAATCCTACCTAAAGAAACATCATCACATGAATATATTTTTCAACAATTACTAATAACGAAAATTTAGATAAGGTAAAAACGACTTAATAAAATTATTTATAAAAAAACAACATGTTATCAAAGTAACACAACCACTTAAAGCTTAAAATAAAGTTCCACAAAAACAGTAGTCACGAATATCCTCATAAACTCGAATCAAAAATGTGCAACCCTCACAAATGGTAGGGGCTCCGAGATCATAAGGCTCTCGTAGACCAAAGTCAGGATATTGAATTTAGTGTGAACACTTGCAGCATTATTTAATTGCGTGTCAGGCGGTGAGCTGTGATACTACCGCAGTGGGTCTGTTGGTGTGAAAGTGTAGACAAAATTATTTTATGTTTTAGGTTTCTTAACATT
The DNA here is from genome assembly GCA_963555685.1 of Acrobasis consociella. Classification (NCBI taxonomy): domain Eukaryota; kingdom Metazoa; phylum Arthropoda; class Insecta; order Lepidoptera; family Pyralidae; genus Acrobasis; species Acrobasis consociella. Next base: position 5,559,674 of record OY743124.1, on the reverse strand, counting down.
AAATTGTTTAATTTAGTGTGTTCTGTGCACTTGCAGCATTATTTAATTGCGTGTCAGGCGGTGAGCTGTGATCCTACCGCAGTGGGTCTGTTGGTGGGAAAGTGTAGACAAAATTATTTTATATGTTTTAGGTTTCTTAACATTAAATTGTTTAATTTAGTGTGTACTGTACACTTGCAGCATTATTTAATTGCGTGTCAGGAGGTGAGCTGTGATACTACCGCAGTGGGTTTGTTGGTGTGGAAGTGTAGACGAAAATATTTTATATTTCAAACGTTTACGATTTCCTAACATTAAATTGTTTAGTTTAGTGTGTATACACTTGCAACAGTGTTTAAATGAGTATCAGGCAGTGAGCTATGATACTGCCACAGGGGTTTTGAGTGAAAACAGGGTTATTTTACACGTTAGTATTATATGATTTTCCATGTTGGGTTGTTAAATTTACCAGCTGCTTTCCTTTTCGCAAAAATCGTAAAAGACCAATTAAGTTATTAACTGTAATGTATGTTAGCGATACATTGCACTATTTTGATTCCTGTTCCAAAGAATTATTCTGCAACAGACAGATTTCTCTACTTCGCATCACTATATTATAATAAAATATATAAGTACATTTGGCTACCTATATCAAAACAACTTATTAATATCAACTTAAAATACAACAAATATTCGAAGACAAAAATAAAAAATAATCATATTAAACTGAAACAAACAAGTCAAGTGTAACTTGCTCTATTTATCCCGCACAAACAAGGTATGCGAACCACTGTGCGATGATAGTTCGCGGTAATGGTTCTGTCAGGTGTTTGAAGAGCACATATCGCTGTTTATTTTCACCTTCCTCGAACTCACTAGGCATTATTTATTTTTGGCCTAACGACCTCCCGACCTCGCACTCTGTGCATTTCGTTTTTTTAGTTTATTTAATATCAAGTTGATTTACTTGATGCTGCATGAGCGTAAGTGGCGTGATACGGTGTTTAATGTAAGTATGTTATTTCTTGATTCATGTTAACTTTTATATAATATTGATAGGAACAAATAGACGAGTAAAAATACTACTTTTTTACTTACAGATAGAGGAGTAAAAGTCATCTTATTAAGAGCGCTATTTTACTGGAAGAAACTAATGATAACAAAGAAAATGTTTCTTTTGACGTTTAGAAAAAAATATTTGATTTGACTTGTTGAAAAATAGCAATTTTTTTATCAGATCTTCGAATAATCGGTTAAAATACATAAAAATAAAATAAAAGATAGCGACGACTTGATAACCTCCTCCTTTTTGGAAGTCGGTTAAAAATAGATCAATCATCTCTGATCAAACGCCGGCAACGGGAGCAATAGCAGAATCATTGAAATAATATCCTCAGAAATAATTCATTTTGTTTTGATCGTATTGTTTGACGTTGAAGTATAAAAGAGTGGATATGTATTAAATATCAGCCGACTAGATTTTATAAATATAAGCATACCTTGAAATAAAATTAGGTATATAGGTTTGTATAGATATACCTGTATAAATGTTATAGATGTAAGTGCAATAAATTAAAAAAACAAAAATATAATAGCTTTGTAATTTTTCTTTGGAAACATGAATCGCATAAAATAGGCGGATGGCAAGTCAAATAATGTCATAAGTGATTTAAAAAAGGGATATGTAAAGTTCACGCCCACCTTTTAAACTTCCTTTCTTCATAAAGTCATAATCATCAATTCTTCTCTTCATAGCTATGTATTTGTACGTTAGGTAATATAAGTAGATGTGTATGTATTTGTGTGTATTGTATAAATAGAGTATTCATTCTGATATTTATATATAGTAGGTATATAATATAATTTTAAATTATTTGGTAATATTTTAGAATGTACATATGTATATTGCATTGCTTTTTTGTGCCGCATAGTTTTCTCTGTTTATCCCTATGGTTGACTGGGAGAAAATGCTTTTAGCATTAAGTACGCCATTTGTTAAAAGTATATTTGTACTGTAGAACAATAAAGTTTGATAAAATAAAAAATGAAAAAAATGTACGATAAGGAATAAATAATTCCAGTCTCCATTTGGTACATATTTAGACTCTCTATATTTATCACATTTGTAGCTTGCCGTGATGATGGAAGCCTAAATGGATCTAAACTTGGTTGGCGTTAAAGACTATGTTAAACCGTATACAATTTCGGTACATATCTGACATTTTGTTCATACAAAATTTCTTTTTGTTCATATTCATTTTCAGTACTTATTTATCTCACTCTAGTTTTTTAAACAAATAAATAAATATATAAGGACAAATTACACTGATTGAGGTAGCCCCAATGTAAGTTCGAGACTTGTGTTATGGGATACTAACTCAACGATACTATATTTTATAACAAATACATATATAGATAAACATCCAAGACCCAGGACAATTTGAAAAGGCAATTTTCCATCTTACCCGAACCCGGAACCTCTGGGTGGCGGACTAGCATGGTGACGCCACAGAGGTCGTCGTCGTTTTAATATAGGTTAGTTTGAAAATAAGGTACATACAGTCATACATACTATCACGTCTTTATCCCTAATGGGGCAGACAGAGCATTTTGGGTCTTGCGGCTCTATGCAGAGCCTAGGGCCGCAAGACTCAAAAGCCACTTTTAGCGTCATGGTGGGCGAGAAGATGGAAAAGCAATCAATACAGTGACGGGTTGCTAGCCGCATCGCCTGTTAAAATGATTCGCATGTTTGCCCATCCCCTCGATCGGCTTTTACGATCTGCGTGGGAAGAGAAGCAGCTGGTACATTCTTAGTTTTTTCGTTTCTCCCAGACCAGCATGGGAATAAGGTTGTTCAACAATTTTCCTTTTTGAAGTTATTGACTAAAATAACTTCAAAAAGTAAAATTGTAAATCATAGATGGCAACCGATATATTTCGCTCATCTATGTACTAATACATTACAAAACAACTGCTACCGATATCGCACGCGCTACAAACAAGGAATCATGGAATGATTGAATCAATCTAGTTGAATTTATTGCCATTACCATTCCTGCCTACATTCCTGCGAGTTTCATGGCTCTTCCGTAGTACCTATTGTTTTTTGGGTTATAACCCAGCAAACTTTCAAGTACAAATAAATAATTACACCTTAAAAGTACATTGTGATAGCTCATTTTCCGCCAATGTTATCGTTACTGACGTTACTTAATACCAATCTTTGGAGCAGTCCGTGACGTTTTTATTTAGAGTATTGGTATGGTTGTGAAGATAGAATTATGGAATGGATTGCTAGCCGTATCGCCTGTGATTCTCGCCTATTTTCTCAATCTGGATGGTAAGAGAAGCAGCTGGTACTTTCTACGTATTTTTCTTTCTTCCTAATACAGCTTGGAAGAAAGCTGAGACAATAGGCATGGCGAATGAAAAATTATTTTTGGTCCATCGGTTAGATTATTAAAAAATATTAAACAAGTATTTGAGCTAGTAGTTTTTAGCTTCTGCACTAAAATAATATTTAAAAAAAATGACCTTCAATAAGAGATAAATTTATCCTACATTGAATAAAAAAATTTGACTTTGACTTTGACTTTGACTTTGATTTCATTTCTCTGAGAAACCAAAAATGAAAAAGATATAGAGCATTGAAATTTCGTGACGTCACACTTAAGCAACGATTTTTATTTAAATGTGACGTCGCAAACCCCAACTCCGGAACTTTGACGCTCCGTATCTTTGTGAATTTCTACTTTCTTGCTAAACTGAAAAAAACGTGTCCATTATTTTTGGATAATCTAAAAGACGGACTAATTACAATCATACTTTCGTAGCCTGACTTAGATAGACCCTGTCGTCACCCCTATTCCTCTAAAGAAGACCATCATGTAACATTGCGCTGATATGAAGCGGCTCGATTACAGGGAGAGGCCGAACACCTCGTTAGCCATAACGTAATAATCGCAATTTGCTGAACCTACGGCCACACGTAATCTTACCGCTTTGCGGGGATTGGCCCACTGTGAGCGAGAATCTTTATAAAGCATATTCTTTATAAAGAAAACTAGAAATATAAAGCTAAAAGTTTGAAAAAAAAATGTGGTTTTATAGATTTGTCTGCTCAGTTCCATGAAATGATAATAAAAATGCTCAATCACTTGTCAAATTTACGTACAAATGCCAAACAACCCGAATAGAACCTTTGAATACTTAAATGATTTTATTTTGAGACATAAACTAAAACAAACGGTGGGTTAATAAGGGCTGAAATGATGATGATGAAAGATAGACATTTAAATAACTGCAACATAACCCTTCAAGATAATCGCTTTTATAACAAGTTTCGTTAATCGCTGACAGTCAGGCTGCACCCGATAGCTGACAGGCATTGGATGAGAGCCTTATAGATAATCGTCTATATTTGTATAAGAATAGGCTCGGCGTCGTATAAGCTCAGCCTTTTGTTTTCTTTTGGTGCCTATTGTTGTAGAAAATTATCAGGATTTGTGTGAAAATCACCAATTTGATTACCTATAATGGCAGTCTTTGATGTGGTTTGATTTCCTATAAAATAGTTAGTAAACTTTTCATCACAAAGTACAATTAATTTGTGAAATGAGCTACTTTTGACTACTTACAATTTGAGTAGCTCAATGGCGCGGTGGAAGTACACAAGCACTTTCTCAAGTTAAGCAACTGGCGAGGTCAACACTTGGATGGATGAACATAAACAGCAAAAAAAAACTCGAGCTTTACTATGCTAGGGAAGGCACGTTGAGCCACTGCCTCTAGGATTTGAATTCTCTGTCCAGGACTGTCATAATTGAATAGCGGACGTCAAGTTAAGTCAGATACCTTTAAAAACTTGATAACCAGTGTTGGCCACTTACGCACATGAGAAACAACGACCATCTGGTGGGCCGTTTACCTGCCTACGTAATGTGGGTGTCTTAAAAAACTTACTAAATAGTAGAATGCCAATTCTTAACTCCCATTTTTTATTTCTCCCATGCCGTCTGGGAGAAATAAAAAAAACTTAGAATGTACCAGCTGCTTCTCTTCCCACGCAGATCGTAAAAGGCGATCGAGGGAATGGGCAAAAATGCAAATCATGTTAACAGGCGATGCGGCAACTCATCACTGTATTGATTGCTTTTCCATCTTTTCGCCCACCATGACGCTAAAAGTGGCTTTTGGGTCTTGCGGCTCTGGGCTCTGCATAGAACCGCAAGACCCAAAATGCTCTGTCTGCCCCGTTAGGGATAAAGACGTGATAGTATGTATGTATGTATGCCAATTCTTAACCCTCGAAAAAAGAGGGTTGCCATAAGTTTGACGCAAGTGCCTGTCTGTCTGTAGCATTGTAGCGTTTGCGTTAACGGATGGACTAATTTCGATGCGGGTTTTTTACGTGAAAACAATTTCCCTTGCGGTGGTTCCAAATCACGTTTGATGAAAATCTGATTAGTCAAATTCAGGTTTTTGTAATTTACCTGACAAATAATAGATGGCACTATGATATGAAATATATTATGTGTTTCCGCCATTTATCACTAGTAATTTACCTGACAAATAATGTAAGGCACTATGATATCAAAATATTACGTAGTTCCGCCACTTATCAATAAATTGTGTCGTCGGCAGTTTTTTTTATTTGCCTATAGCAAAGCCGTGTGGTTTCCGGCAGAGTAGAACAGGACCACTCCAAGTCTTCCCGTGGATGTAGTAGAAGGCGACTTAGATATACAAGCTAAACAAAGCTTATAAACATCATGAGACCTCTCCAACCCGTCTGACCAGCGTGGAGACTATACCTAGGATTAAATCCTCTGGCTTCTCTTACCAATGGCTGTATAGTAGTGAAGAGAGGGTCGTGCTCCTGCAGTGGAGGCTAATAAGACCTGATGGTGATGATGATGATAGTAAATGGACTAGTGTTCTTATTAGTGTATCTGGATATTGAAATGTGTTTTACTGATTAAATGTGTCACCCCAGTCCTTAACATAAATTGACTTTACCCTATAAGAGGGTCAGTTCACACCTACTGCATGTATAGTTAATTGCTACATACGACCCGCTCTATCTGCTTGCCTTATCCAGGCCTGTGATTCTCAATTATACGATTAAGATCGTTTTAATTATCAGGCCATTCAAATTCAAATTACGGTTGTGAGATATGTGCTCAGACGTTGGGAGTAATTTTGGTATTTTGTAAACGCTAGTATGTTCCAACTTCCATGCTGGTCAGGAAGAAAAGAAAAACTTGGACTGTACCAGATGCTTCTCTCCCCGCGTAAATCGATAAAACCGATCGAAGGAATGAGCAAAAATGTGCATCATGCTAATAGGCGATGTGGCTAGCAATCCGTCGCAATTTTAATTCACTTTCTCACTTATTATGACGCTAAAAGTAGCCTCCGGGTATTACGGCACATGAGCTAGCGTCAAGGTAAGTTCGAGACTTGTGTTATGGGATACATAAATATTTAAACATCCAAGACACAGGTCAATCTGAAAAAGAACATTTTCCATCTTGACCTGACCGGGCATCGAACCCGGGACCTCCGGTGTGACAGCTTCATGTCTTATTCAAAAGTTTCACTAAAGATCCCTAAAAGTAAGAAAAGTTTTAACGAAAAAGGGTCAAAATTTACACAATAAAGTGTATAATACTTCATACTTCACAAAATACCTATAGCACACTGATTTAACAAATTACCACTTTGCAAAACGGGAATGGCTACTATGTAGTAGAAACTTTAAATAAAATATGACAATTTTACATAGTGTGTATGTACGCACTATGTTAAATTGACTTATTTAAACCACCACAGCCTTTTCACTGCTGTTACTTTAAAAGACGTAATGATACGAAAGCCAAATAAAAGGATCAACTAAGAGCAATTTGATTCAAAAACAAAATATACAAAATTATGTCTTTAAACAACTTTTATAAAAATAGTCACTAAAATAAAATCTCATTGTCACCGCATCCCTTACTACGAGCGTTTATTTGTTCTAACTATAATTTTTAGAATTTTGTTTCTGTCCTTGTCTGTGGAGTATTTCCTAGTCAGTCTAATAAACTTACAAAAATATTTAATTTTAAGAGGTTTGAGTAACAGAGTTTTATAAGTAATCTTATTCCTTTATGAATTATTAATGTCATCATCATCATTTCAGCCGTATAAAGGCCATTGCTGGACATAGACCTCTCCCAAGGATTTACAAACTGACTGATCTAGAGCGGCTTGCATGCAGCGCCTTCCTTGATCTGGTCGTCATTATTATTATATAATTAAATAAAAAAGCATATAAATTTTAACATGATTTTTGTATAAGTAATGAAAATGTTGACATTTAATTATTGAAAAAATATAAAACTGAAAAAAAAAAATACTGGAAAAAGTTCCGATGTAGAAAAAATTTCATTTAATTCACTTCTCTTATATAAACAACTAGTAGAGATAATTCTAACACTCTGTCACATTTTTCAAACTAACCACATCCTTTCTACTCATGGTGAGAACATATCGAGTTCCAATCGTTACCCCCAGTATTATCCCTACACACAAAATCAATTCTCTATTTACTATAACGAGTAGACTATTACGCCTAAGTGCTCCTGTTACCTGCGCGACGTCACTAAGTGAGTCGTTCGATAAAATTTTACTATCAATAGTTTTATAACTGAATTTAGATCTCGGATGGTAAGAACATTTTCTGGTTTCTACTGGTATATGTGACATCATTGGGTTATTTGGTAAACGGTCTACCATCTCAAACATTATTGCTATTTCTACAGATTGTTTCTTTTCTCGTTTAGGTACCGCAGAGCCGACTGTCTTCATAGCTGAAGATCGGCAGTCAACTCTTTAAATTTTGGTTTGTCCATGGCATGCCTGAACGGTTGTACTACCGTTTTGAAACCAGTTCTTTGTCGGATGTTCTTAGGAACATCGGACAAAGAACTTTCGACAAGACATTTTGCAAGGTGGGAATCCTTGCACTTTCTGGCAAATGTAGCCCTTCATTGTTTTGGTCAACCACAGAAAAAGATGGAGTAGTCCTATCCCCCAGTGGAAAATACACGGTTGAATTATTATTAATTAAACAATTTGCATGTTAATACTAGACATTGGCAGAAAATTCCTTTTAGAATAGGCAAGTAGTAAAGTCATCGATCTACACAGTAACCAATAGTTTCTAACGCGGCAATATTTTACCATTTCCATATTACATACATACATACTATCATGTCTTTCTCCCTAATGGGGCAGACAGAGCATTTTGGGTCTTGCGGCTCTATTCAAGCTCCGTAAGACCCAAAAGCCACTTTTAGCGTCATGGTGGGCGAGAAGATGGAAAAGCAATCAACACAGTGATGGGTTGCTAGCCGCATCGCCTATTAACATGATTCACATTTTCGCCGATTCCCTCAATCGGCTTTTACGATCTGCGCGGAAAAAGAAGCACCTGATACATTCAAAGTTTTCTATTTTCTCCCAGACCAGCATTGAAGAGCATTTCCATATTATTATTTGCTAATGTTACAATAATGTGATCTAAGTATGTTGTTGGATGTTGCGTACATTCTACCCTCCACATTGGAACGTTAAAAGATGTTTTAAATATTGACGTATTTAATGCCAGTATTTTAAAACCAACCGCGCTCAATGGAGGCGGTATAAAGTTGCATACACGCGGCGATACGATCGTCAAGTGACATAAAATTGTATTGGCCCTGCGACAACCTCACAGAGCTATTATAACTATTCAAAATGGACTTGGAAATATCTTGTGGAATAGCTACACTGGATGAATTCTGATACGTAGTAGTTTAACACAAGGAGAAATGTTTCCTTTATGTACATTTATGTATTTACCTGTATGTATTTACATGTTTATTGACCGAGTGAGCAAAGCTTGTTTCAGTTTTGGTAAAAGTTCTTCCGTGAGTCTGAACTTTAGATATCCGATTCTCTTGGTCCGGATTTTTCCTCGTAAGAACGTAAACCTTTCAAACTATTTCATGAACTACTTTTTACAGTTTAAAGTGAGAACGTAAAGCTTTTTTCTTCGCCAATTAGCCAAAAATGTCCGTTTTTCGAAAATGTGCGAATAAAAACTTAAGTCCTTACTTTGAACTGTAAACAGTCCTTACTAATATTATAAATGCAAAAGTGAGTTTATATATTTGTTTGTTTGTTACCACTTCACGTTTCAACCACTGATATTTGATATGGAGCTTGATACCCAGGGAAGGACAAAGGATAGTTTTTATTCCGAAATTTCCACTCGAAGCGAAGCCCACGTGCACAGCTAGTAGTTCATTAAATAGTTTGAAGGGTTATCTAGGCTTGATCAAGACAACATTTAAAATCATATCACCGTTTCCTTTTAAATAAAATATTTCAAATGAGGGCAGCACTGGACCCCGTAAAATTCAGGTCCATGCTGGTTTACTAGAAAAAAAAAAGCTTAAAATGTACTAATATTCCAAGTATTTTCTTTTCTCGCAGACCTTGCTTCTCACCCCGCGCTGATCGTAAAAGCCAATCGCCAAAATAACCTAAGTAAATCTATCTCATTTTTTCTAGTCTCTTCCAGTAAAGAGGTATAGTACTTGGACTTGTTAGCAGGGCACGGTAGCCCTAGTTATAGGTTTCGCTGGGTCACGTTTCGGAAACAAAGCCTACGTTTATGTCTTAATTTAAAGACCACACTAGTAGGCTTCTATACTAGACTGTAGATTATGTTGGACAGTCAGGAATTCCAAGTATTTAATAGCTAGAGTTAACGAGCTTAGTTAGCGTTAGTCATATTGTTTGTTTGTGATTTTAACACCTGGGAGCTTGAGTTATCTAATGTTAGATAAATAGTTCTAGGTTCAAGTTTTATCACATTTGTTGATAAGTACCTACTACGATACGAAAATATTCTTTAGTATAAAATAAATAAATTATTCAGTTTGTTGTGACTTGCTGATGATCGATGGATGATCGATGATCGCCCGTAAAGGACCTGTATATGGACACGTGAAAAATTCACGGCAGTTTATAATATAACGAAAACTGTAACAACCAAGTTACAAATTGAAGAGTTATTAACCAACTTATAAAATGTACTGTTATAGAATTAAGGAACTTACCGCGATTAATATCGTTTTTGCCAGATATTTCGACGGCCCTTCTGCCATAATACTAATAACAGTAATTGTGACCGCAAAACTCTAAAATTATATATTATAAAATGTATTCGGAAAAGGAAAATTTCATACAAATTCAATAGGACATTACTTTTTTAGACATTTTTAGTCGCATATAAACTTAAACTCGCGTTCGTAACTATGATACCTTACACTGCATGTACACGCGCATTTTGGTCGGTTATTTGTATAAGAACCAAAAAATCACTTATTGGAATTAAAAGTCAGGCATACACTTCAAGTTTCATTTCTGTATTTTCGTTATTGGTCGCCCTACCTAAGTGCCAAATGAGATAATGTGACCAATCGTGCTGTAACACTGTCGAAACCACTAATTAGTCAGCTTTAAAGCACTTTGACGATTTATAGGCCGATTAAAACTACTTTTGTATACAAATTAAATGTTTGTATCGCATGTTTAATTGTCTAATTGCATTGTTTAACAAATTGTTGAGATACTTGTTTCTAAATATTTATTAGGTCATTTACACGGAGGCATTAGCCAAAATATCCACGAACTCAATTTGTAATGTCGTCGATTGTGCAGTTACAAATCCTGTGGCATATTGGTAACCACGCTGGTCCGTTACTTAAAGGTTCTGGGTTCAATCCCTGGCCAGGGCAGGTAAGAAAATGGCATCTTTCAGATTGACCTATGTCTTGAGAATATACCTTATAAATGTATTTATCATCATAAAATATAGTAGCATTGAGATAGTATCTCATAACAAAGTTGAATTTAGGGTCTAGCTCATCCGTGCGATTCTCTTAATTTTTTTAAAAAATTTTAATTTACTAACTACGCTGCCTATATAATATTAGTGTGATTCTTCTATGTCACTCGCAAAGAAAATTCTTACCTTTGTAATTCTGGGTCAATTTTAAGGTAACTTCACGTGGTCAGTCTCCAACGAGCCCAAAAATGGAATGTTCTAGAAAAGCCGTTTTAGCTCTCATTATTTCATCTCAAGTTTTCATGTATCGCTTACTTATCACTTACATCATCAAAAAGTCAAAAATCATTTATTGATCTTTGACTATTTGTATCACTTGAAAATTTTCACTTTTTTTCTATTATTATCTTTCGATTCCTTAAAAGGTAAATGTTGACATCAGATCATTTACTTATAGCTAAGTTTACTTAAGGATTATTATAAATAAACCTTTACTGAAGATACGTATAACACGATCCTTTTGTATTATCAAAGTTTATAGCGATATTACACAATATTTATAAGTCATTAAGGCGGCGTTACCATGAGATACGGAGAGAGGTCAGGTGTCACTAGAGCGCCTGCGCAGCTCTATTCCAACCTGTAAGTGACTGCAGCGCTAAATAACAGTTATGGCACTAAAGTAAAGATATATTCGATACGGCTTGCGCTGAGAATACACTGAACTTAACAATACTACTCCCAATACATCATCATCAGGTCTTTTTGTCTCCACTGCAGGAGCACGACCCTCTCTGTACTACCAGAGCCGTACTTACTTGGCCAGAGCAGCCGAGGACTTTGGCCTACACTCTTCTCGCTGGGCAGACGGGTTGGAGAGGTCTCATTGATGTTTGTAAGCTTTATTTAACTTGTATTCCCTACTAATCCCAATACGGTATTTTAATCAATTACTAATTAATTATATCAATAAGTAATATAATAAAAAAAGAAAACAATGTATTTTTTTTGAATCTGCCCAATAATAAGTAAGTTATAAGTTTGTAAAATCTGATGGAAGGGGATACTGTCAAGTAACAGAAAAAGGATGCATGTACACAGCGCGCTTGACGTCACTGATATTCTTCTCATATCTGGGGGCACGGCAGTGCCCCCACCAAGTCGAGCAAAAAAGCGTCACGGCCGTACCATCCTTTTCTCGAAGCAATTCAGACCATTTTCGACCCCCTGTAACTTCGTTGTGGATAAAACTAGAAGACTGAAATTTTCAGTAACCATGCAGGCATTGTAAAGACACGGTATATTTCAAATTTCATTCAATTTGAACCAGTATTTTAAGAATTATAACGGGTCAAATTTCTTAATTTTGTCACTCACTGACTCACCGATCATCAAAATTCTAAGGCACTTCTAGCAGACCTAGAAGCTTCAAATTTGGAATATAAGTAGTGTTTGGTGTATGAATCAAAGAAAAACTAAAAAATCTAGAAAAGACCGCAAAGAAAATTAAGCCCATACAGCCAAGTCTTCAGTAAAATTTTTCAATATTGGCTTTATTCGTAACGATGTTTTACGGCAGTTATTATTATTGCGTGCGAAGCCGCGGGTTTAAGCTAGTCCCATATAAATATAGGCGCATGGTAGTGCCCCTGCCAAATCGAGCAAAAAATTCCCGTCATGAAAACACGTGTAACTATCGCATATCAATATTAAAATTCTTTAATGTTTTATATAAATATATTGAGACTTGGCCATCGCCTGAAAACACGTGTAAATTCAATCGCCTGAAAACACATGTAAATTCAATTATTTAGTGCGATGGCCAAGTCTCGATATATTTATATAAAACATTAAAGAATTTTAATATTGATATGCGTCACTATAAGATGCTGTTAATTATTACGTAACAACTTAATGCTTCGAGTACGGAGATTCCAGACACAATTGATTTTCAATTGTTATGGACCACGATCGTGGTCTTAGAGACTGGACGTATTAAGACAGAAAGTCGCTTAAGTAGAGACTGAATAAATTAATAACCGACTTGGTATTACATGGATCTCACAACTTTTTACCGCAGAACAACTGATTTGCGAGACTTGGTTTTTGTGACAAGTATTGTTTTTGATGGGATTAGTTTTTCTTTTCCATTTTTGGCGTCCACTTTCATTCTAGGATGTTTTTTAGAAGCTAGAAGTTGCCAGATCTAGTAAGGTGATTATGAGCAAATCTTCCTTTTCTGGCAACGGACTGATGCAGGCATGAAAGACTAAAATGATTGTTTACATTATAGAACGAGCGAAGTAAGTAGCGAGCGATAGCTCGAGCATAATTGATTTAAAGTTCATAAATCTGGTAGGTAAGTACTTGACCGATGTAGAATTTGATCTAAGTGTGTATCCCACCTAAAATACCATAGCTCTCAGAACTAAGGTACCTAGTTGACTTGAGTAAGTGAAATTCCGATTGCATTTCGTAATGTGCGATAATAGTTCATTAAAAGCTCGACGGTTTGTTTATGAGTATCGATAGACATAAATAATTACTAACAGTATTTTTCTGGCCTACTAAATATTAGCTATATAACGTGCAACAAAATATATATAAACTTTTTTAAGGGTAGATTCATTACATGATACTAAACTTTCTACAAGGAACATAAATCGAAAAATATTGAGTAACAAATACTTATAGGTAAAGATAAGCAAACAAGACCCAGGTCAATCTGAAAAAGATTATTTTCCATCTTGATCTGTAAGAATCTTTCTTGGCTTTTGGGTCTTGCGGCCCTGGGCTCTGCATAGAACCGCAAGACCCAAAATGCTCTGTCTGCCCCATTAGGGATAAAGACGTGATAGTATGTATGTATGTATGTTGACCTGTAAGGGGATCGAACTCGGGACCTCCGGTGTATTATGAGCACAGAGATCGTCATAGCTGCATTGCATAGCCTGCATGCTGTGCATCAGTAGCGGTCACGGTTATGGCGGGGCAAGGGTGCTAAGAATCTCCAGTAGAAATCTGGCCACCTCTCCCATCGGCGAAACGTAGGACAGCCATCCACATAATCAAGCTGGCTGGAAAGCGATGTACGCAGGTCGCTCTAGATCAGTCATTTTGGAAATCATGGAAATCATTGCGAGAAGCCTGAGTCCAACTGTGAACGTTATCTGGCTGAATTGATGATGAATAGGTCTGTGCTTTATAAGACTATACATACATAAATATATACTATCACATTTTAATCCCTAACGAGGCAGACAGAGCTTTTTCTAGATCTAGAAAATAGAGCTCAGGGCCTCAAAACTCAAAGGAGAGAAGATGGAAAAGAAATCAATATAGAGATGGGTTGCTAGCCGCTTCGCCTAAAAACATAATTCCCATTTTCGCTCATTCCTTCGAATGGCTTTTACAATATGCGCGGGAAGAAAATCAGCTGGTGCATTCTAAGTATTTTCTCTTCTCACAGACCAGCATGGAAGACTACGAATTGTTAAAACGAAAAAGCAATAACAATGACAAACAGCCAGGTGTTAACTTCATTTATTACGCAACGTAATAAATGAAGTTAGCACGTGGTTTTATTAACGTTATTAATTGCTTCGTTATCTCACTATCTACTCAAATTAATTGTCAGCTATGTTGCTTTGGAGACACGGAATCGGTTTCGCCTCGAATGGTTGATAGGAAATTGGCATTCTGGAGTGTTAAATTAATTTGGTCATAAAGTATAAGTTACGGCTACACTGCAATACCTAATATATAATACTGGCATAGTACCGTACCACTGTATAAGGGTAGGACTGCATATCATCCATCTCTTTCGAAAAACAGCTTTGCTTACTAAGCAAGCTTTGCTTACAATAGTAAGCAAAGTTGCTTACACGTTGTCTTTCCTCATCATCATCATCTGGTCTTTATCTCTGCAGGAGCATGACCCTCTCTGTACTACCACAGCCATACTTGGCCAAAGCAACCAGAGGACTTGGCTTACACTCTCCTCGCTGGCCAGACAGGTTGGAGAGGTCTTATTGATGTTTATAAGCTTTGTTTAGCTTGTATTTCCTAAGACGCCTTCTACGACATCCACGGGAGGACTTGGAGTGGCCCTATTCTACTCTACTGGAAATCATACGTAGTCTTTACCAAATACAATTAAAGGCGTGGTAGGTTCAAAACTCACAATATTTTGAGTGTTTTTAAATAAATTCGGTTATACAATTTATTTTACAAACATTTTACATAGAGGTTTTTACAGAGACAAACACTATCCAAAACACAATAGGGGTGACGACAGGGTCCGAAAAGTATGATTGTTATTAGTCCGTCTTTTAGATTATCCAAAAATAATAGACCCGTATTTTTCAGTTTACCAAAAAAGTAAAAATTCACAAAGATACGGAGCGTCAAAATTCCGGAGTGGGGGCTTGCGACGTCACACTAGAGTAAAAATCGTACTCAGACGTGACGTCACGCGAAATTTCAATGCACTGTATCTTTGTCATTTTTGGTTTCTCAGAGAAAAGAAAAAATACGTGTACAATATTTTTTAATAATCTAACCGATGGACCAAAAATATTTTTCCATTCATCATGCCTATTGAGCAATATTAGCTTGATAGAATAAAAATCACAAACATTATATTACTTCCACCATACAAAGGTTCTTCGCACGTAGCGAATACTATGCAACTCAATCGAAGTTTACACAGAACAATGCTGATACCACCCCGCTAAACCCCGTACATCTCTCCCCAAGACAGATCACGTTCAAACCTATCCACTTTCCGAGCATTAGTTAGTTAGCCCTAACGTACGTCGACTGATGTCCACAACTTGCCTCCTAGAAATCGTATACAATCTTGGACCTGATAAATAAGTAAGACTGAGTCACAGAATTGATTTAAATATCATCCAGAATGGAATCTTCTAAGGTTTCGCGCAATATATATCCTATTCCCCTTCCTCGCACCTCTCCCCCTACTCGCCTTGCCGAGAGTGTTGAGCGTGAAAACACACACACATTGTCGTATGCACGGACTTATAGTTTCGTTTGTAGTAGTAACAAGCATAAATGTTACTCCGCTTCTGTGAAAAGCCATACCTGTGACTGAGTGTGGCAAATATAATCAGCCAAAATAATTACAGTATACTTAGATAAGCAGCAATCGATAAAAAAAATTAGCCCATATTTGTTGTTGTCCTGCACCAGTTTCAGGCCATTCTTAAAGAAGATAGGGAGATACGTTTAAGTCGTAAATTTTTGACACCACTTCTTAGACTTCCACTTCTCAGCCCAGGATGCACTTCACAGTTTTCTTTTATTATAAATATTTGAAACAGGTTGCTCACATCTATAGTCAGCTCGGACCAACCACGTTTCAGTCTCATTAGGAGAATCTGCAGGACAAATGCGGAGCGCTGGAAGCTACGTTCATATTCGTAGTAAGCTTTATTTTTTTCATAAATAATAGTGATTTTGCTACGCATATCACGGCGTCTTTATTTTTGCGGTCAAAGTATACACTTGGCGAACTGAGATGTAGCGACACACGATTTTATGGTGACCGCCGAGTTTATTTTGTCTTGAATGTCCGCGGGCCGTGCCCTTCGACGTCTGTTCATTGGGTTTGTTGATAGTCGGCTATTCTTTATCTATTTAAATCGGGAGAAATATTTAGTTTATATTTTTTCGCAATTTTTTTATTGCTAGTAGGACATCAACGAAGATTAATGTAATTAATCAATGCGTGAAACATTTTTATTTTATTTACTAGCGCTGACGTTGCGTTCGGGTTGCACCGAGCGTGTTTTCTGTTTGTCTGCATTGCGATTGTTAAAAAGTGATTTATATGCTGTGAAATCTCTGATTTATAAATACGTAGATGCTGATTTCCATTTTGGGAGTCCACCATTTTAATAATGAAAGCATTGGTAGCCTAGCTCATTTGTTGCTATATAATATTAATTGGTTCTTACTAACTAATATTATTTTCATTATCAGTATAAAGTATAAGCAATTTATTATAGCAACTTCTTAGTAACGAAATATGCTTTACAAATAACAAAATATTTTATACAAAAGTCATAACATTCTACTTAAATATATGCAACGATATATCTGAGAAACCCGCACAAGTTCTCACAACAGTAACCCACACAAATCACACGCAAACAAATTGCAATTTTATTTCATACAAATTATGACATAGCCCGCACAAAGGGAGAAATTAACTTACCTTTAAAGTCTTTACATTAATTATAACACCTCTTTTAAGTTAAAATTTACGGCGGTTTCTTAGGCCATTTTAACTTGTTCTTTTTGCGGGCCCGCTGTGGTAATATTGGGTGTTTATGTTCCTGTAATTTATGGACTGAGTTCCTTTTTTGTTTTGAGGCACGTGGATTAAGTCGAACATTTCAATCGTTGGTTTTAGGGTAGGTTCTAAAACACTGTTTTGCTTAAAATATTGATGAAGTGTGATCGAGAAAAGATGAGATTACATGGGAAAACTTATGATTCACGGAGAAAAACAAAGTTCTTTTTAAGTAACTTCGAAAAAGTCTAATGTTTATATTTTTTATCGAACGGGTTTAGAAAATTCTTTTCTGTATTATAGGCTAGCCAAGGCACAAACAAACAGTTTTTTTTAATTCTTACTCTATTACTATGTCTCTATTGCCCCAAACTATATTTTTGGAAATATATTCAATGTACAGACAAAATTTTTCTACACTATAGACATAGATAGCTGATCGTGGCCATGTAACATTTATTTGGCTATCAGAATACTTATTTATTCAAAAGTACTTATTCGTTCTTACACGTCATCAGGATTCACATAAATAACTAATCTTGATACGTTTTTGCATATCATTATTTCATTTACATCACTAGTCCAACTTAAATGGGAATATTGTTAGTTATTGGTATTTCCTTGGTTATTATTCATGTTTAATTGTACGTTTTATTACGATGAAATAAAATGATTACTAGTGTATTGTTCGAGTGGTTTTCCTACGTTTCGTAGAAGCTGCGCGAATGAGTCAAAGAGGTTTTCACGGTACAATGTAATAAGGAAAAGATTTCTTAAGAGTCGCCAATACTTAGAATATTACATAACAGATTAATCACACTATCACACTAATATTATTTTACTAATATTAACTTCTTCATGCGCAAACGGCTGTTTTTGATAAATGAGGTAGGCAGGAAGCTGACATAGTGGATTAACACATAGCCGCGGGTAACACCGTGGTGGGGCGCAGCTAAATAATATTACTAGAAAACGTTTTTGCTGGATTGAGTGTCTAGCGTGTCCTGTGACACACGGACCTCTTCCAACATTGTCTTTTCATTTTGTCGATCTCTTTCTCTTCTTCTCTAAAGTTTTCACTAATCGTCTCATCTTTTGAAGTGCCCTTTTTTATTTTGCCATCTCAGGAGAGTCATTCAGATGCACTTCTTGTCCATTTTTCTTTACCTTCAGGTATCAGATTTCCAGTTCATAGCCACTTCAGCTATTTATTTTCTTGAAGAGATCTCACTGATGTTTAAAAGCTTTGTTCAGGTTGTATTTCCTAAGTCGCCTTCTGCGACATCCTTGGATCCACTTGGAGTGGCCCTATTCTACTCTGCCGGTTCTTATTTTATTTACGTGCAGTAAATTCAAAAGTATGGATGGCAATGAGTGTATTCTTTATTATTGTCTATAATAGTATGTTAATAGCCAGGTAGTATGGGTTTCCTCATTTCCATATTCGCGATAACTTTATGGAGAAACAAAACCATAAATTATTTCCCTTGGTCATAAATCACTTCATTAGCAACATTACAACTTCAATAAATAGTGACATTTTAAAAGATCGTGTGATAACAGAAAATCACAAAGGTTAACTTAGCTCATAATGTCGCGCGATAATAAATAAATATATAGTTAACATATAGCTTTTTCAAAAGTGTGTATTCCTAAGAAAAAAGGGGTTTTGAAAATACAAATTATGTTTTATAGCCAAACCTGAAGTCTTGAATTTTCAACAGCACTAGTTAGTGTCGAGAAGCATAGCTTATAACATATAGCTATGTTATAAGCTTGTATTGAGGGAATCATAAATAGACGCATTTCAACAAACCCCACCGTCACAGACCAATTCCTGTGGCCTTAAATTTTTTAACGGTCGCTAAAACTAAAAGACTTTCGAGTGTTTTGTAATTATATTCTATTTGATAACCCCCAACAAAAAAGAGGAGTGTTATAAGTTTGGCACTTATGTCTATTTGTTAGTTCTGTGTGTCTGTATGTGGCATCGTAGCTCTCGATCAGATGGACCAATTTCGATGCAGTTTTATTCCGTAAAAGCAAGTTCCCTTGCGGTGGTTATTTGCAATGTTTGATTAAAATCGGTTCAGTGGGTAAAAAGTTACTGGGGGTTAACGCTTGAAAGTCGGTGGTTTTTAATTTACCTGGCACTCACGCTACGTATTTCAATTCCACATAATATCGGTTGGAATATGTAGTTCCGCAACTTATCACTAGATGGTGTCGGAAGATTTTGTGATTTGCCTCGCAAATAAACTTGGGGTAAAATCCAAACTAATACTTTTCTTACTTTATATTATGATACTTTGTTTATACGACTCAACTAGAAAGGCCTTTCAGACTAATTGGACGGCCGGGTCGACGGGATCAAACCCAGTTCTTGTCGGTCATAGGCCGGTTCTTAGACAACTTTATCAATGCCGCTTTAAAATTGCAACTTGTAAGCAGTGATCTCACATTTTCTCAAGATAGAGCATTATATGGAATCTGTGGAGCACATGTTCGATCCTCACTAGGCGCAACTTGTACATCTGACAATGCCTTATCAACATAATTATTTTTCTTCCGGTATCACTAGATGGCGCTATAGGTATAAATTAACACATTTAAATCATTTTTTACTATTTGAATAAATTAATATTCTAATAAATAAATATGACATAAAAGAAATGCAATAAATATATTTAAGGTATATTCAATACCTTCTTTATCACTTTTTAGCCAGTCGTGTGTCCTGTTGATCTCTGTGAGAGCGGCAGGTACTAATTTCGCCTACTATTTTGGCCTACTTACAGGGCTCCTACAGTTTTTATGGCGTTGGATACCCAACGCCATAAAACTGTAGGAGCCCTGTTCCTGGTATCTGTTACGTTAGTAATATATTATCTTTGTAGTCTAGAGTAAAAGCAATCTTGACGTGTGACATCATTTTAGTGTCGCTGCCACATCTATGTTTCTCTTTATCAAAGCTTACATATTATATGTGTTAAATGATCTCTTTATCTATACTCTAACTTACAATGTAAGGTCGCGTGCGCAATGCCTATAACGCATCCGTAGAGCTTATTAAAAGTTCTTGCTAATATAAAATCTTGATTTAAAAGCTTTCATACACTTACCAAGAGGTTAAGCCACATATAAGGGCTTTTCCAGACGAGTGATATTATTGTGCCAGCGTTCGCGACACAAGCCATCGACAGGCGGCGACCAGGAGACGTATTTTTGAAATCACTTGTCACATTACGAAGGGTTTGCGCGAGCGTTTACAAACGGGCGCATTTTTGAATCGGTAGTTTGCGAAGGATTTGCAACGAGTGGTCTTGATCATGGTATAATAAAACAGGTATTCTCTTAACGAGATGAAACTTGACTACGTCACAAAGTGTTGCCACTGATTGTTCTTTTTAGTAAATTTAAGGACTTTCTCAATTAGTTCATGAACATTAAATAAAATATTAACTAACTTAGCTATTTAGTATCTCGCGATTCTCGCGTGATTCATCAATTCAATCTACACTAATATTATAAAGAGGAAAACTTTGTTTGTTTGTTTGTTTGATTGTATTGAATAGGCTCCGAAACTACTGGATCGATTTTAAAAATTCTTTCACTGTTGGATAGGTATGTTATCCCTGAGTGACATAGGCTATGTATGTACCACGGGCGAAGCCGGGATGGACTGCTAGTAATTTATAAATTGATATAATGGATTATTAATTCGAAATTGGTATATAACCCTTAGCCAGGCAGGGTACACATAGCGAACCACCTCAGAAATAATTTTTTTCTGACGAGCAGATGCTAGCTAGAAACCGCAAATTGTCATCCGTATATTGTCTATGATACAGTTGATTTCTGAACGAAAAAAAAATACGCCTCTAGAAAAAAAAACTTGACATTTCGCTTGTCAAAGTGAAAATATTGGTCGAACGGCGAATTTTTGTGCAAATTGACAGTGTTTTTTAGTATTATGGCGGAAAATAATCCCGGTAAGTGATATTATTTGTGTTTTTATAATAGCAGATAGGTTGAATTATATGTAATATGTTTCGGTTTTACATGATATTTGTTTTTCTTTGAAATATTTACGCCGAAAGTTTGTGGTCAACATGTGACCTCTGCCTATCTGGAAAAACTTATTGTGGTTATTATGTAACCACTGTCCTACAAGCGTTTATCCATATAAATAAAGGCAAAACCATATTTACACATCAAATATTTTGTATGGTAGATAGATTGGTTCTTGGATCGAAGAATAACCGATACCCAGCCTATGTCCTTCTCCATGGTCCAATATAACTCTACGTTAAATTTCATCAAAATTGGTTCAGCCGTTTTAGCGTGAAAATGGATCATACATACATACATACAAAATTATATATATACACACTTTGGCATTTATAATATAAGTAAGGATACGGCAATGCCGTTTATATCCAAAATTTTGATACCTCGGGGTAACATTGATGTTTAAATAAGGTTTTATACAAAGAAACACACAAGTCTTTTCTCTTTTTATTAATATTAGGCTTATATGTGGATTCACCTTTATTTTTTCCATACTTACATGTTGTGACCTAACTGGGCAGTGGTCAGATCTAATCCACATCATGTATATTTAAATGGGCAGTGGTCATATCCAGACCAGAAGGTTTTTTTATAGGAAACTGTAGGAATAAAAAAAAAAAGAAATTAGTTTTTTTATTATCATCCAATCTACCATTATCTGTATATAAAGATAAAATAATCGCCAGGCCTGGCTAAGGGATAAAGTTCAAAAATGCATTAGGTATGCTCGGGTAATTCAAGTGGCAACATATCAAACTAATGACGTATTCAAGTTTCACCTACGTCATCAGCTGTCACGGGAAGAGAATACCTTATTTTATTATACCATGGTCTTGACCACTCGTAATTTTGACATTTGTAGCGTAGATATGTCATCGAAACCAATCATGGGAAATCCGTTCCATTTTACGTTGCATGTTTGAATTTTTAGAAAAGCATAGACAAATTATCGATGTTTTCTGCGTAAAACAATATTGTTTATCGCTGACACGACCGTTTAAAAATACGATCAATTCGTATTTTACGCGAGCGGTGCGTTGGACAACTACACGTTCTGTGTTTCGCTGAGTCCCTCAATGAAAAATAGCACTCCAGGAGTGCTATTTTTTAAGGTACGTACCGAAACCCAAATCGTTTAGTTTTTTAACTCACCACTCGAGTAAAATTCCATTTAGCCGTAATTTTAAAAGCTTGGTTTAACCAAAAAGCTATATTCATTTGCGCAGATAACTTCGAAAATACGTCTATAAGTTTTAAACTTTTACCGTAAATAAAAAAGCAGCGGGAATAGGAACGGATTCTCCACAATAGGTTTCTTTGATATATTTCCGCTACAGATGTCAAAATTACGAGTGGCTAAGAACACTCGTAATCCATCGTCCGTCCACGACTTAGCTCCAACTTGTTGTTTTTGTGTTTCGTGTGTGTAAGTGGCCAACACTGGTGTTTGATTTTTCAGGCTGCCTAAAGGCATCTGAAATAGCTTGACAACTGCCAAACAATGATGACAGCCGGCATCCGTAACATTGTGCATGCTGAAGCAAGACGCTATAATTTGTACTTGCATTTGTACCGTGGGTCAATAAAGTTGCTAAATACATCGATGACAGCAAAACAGCTATAAATCACTGAGTACAAGCGTGCCCTCAACACCAGACATTATCGCTGCTCTGACAAGCAAACATCGTTAATGGATGCGTCACTTACACCTCGCTTATTAAAAGTTAATTTGCAATTTCTGACTGTTATTCTAATTTAATTATACTTGTGATCTAGTATAGCCTGTACTTCGATTTATTGCGGGTGTGTCCCTTCTACGTTGTTTATGGTCTAATATTATATACTAAAACTATTTTAAGGGTGAATTCAGTCCGTGACAGTAAACAACTTTCCCCAAGAAACATATATCGAAATATGAAAAATAACTTTTAGCTTTCCATACAAACTCCGATCAGCTGATCAACTTGCATGGGAGGCCAAAAATTACTTTTCATATTTCGATAGATACTTGTTCTGTGGGGAAGGTTGTTCAGTATCATAGACTGAATTCACCCTTTAATTGTTTCAGTATATTTTGTTAGACTTTATACAATACGGTCAAATCACACAGATTTTATTTCTTTATTAGATCACAAAGGTCGTTAAAGATGGCAAAAGTACGTGAAAAGTAGGTAGGTGGTTAAGTTTCCATTCTACGTCTGTCTGTCTTTTCCAGCAAACATAGCTCTACGATCACCACCAGTCATTAAAAGTCAGATAATGCTAATAAAACCGCTTAACAATACTAACTTGAATGTGGCGATCATCGATTGATATCTTTCCAATAATTATTCATGCGAATCGCAGGCGGACCCGGGCATCAAGGTTAGTCGTGAGTATTGTACTGATAAACTTAATAGTTCAGTAATTAAGACAATTTATGTGACTATGATTATCGATATTATGGTGAGAATTTATACTTATCGCTTTGAGAACATTGCTGGTTCATGATATCTATAACATGTAAAATATGTGTGTAACGAATACATAAAAAAAACTTAACAGCTAGATTTTTCCCAAAAATCTCAACATACTTCAACTATTAATTATTATTTATTATTCTCATAAAATAATTTGTAATTTCACAGGACAGGACCACTCCAAGTTTTCCCGTGGATGTCTTAAAAGGTGATTTAGGGAATGTAAGCTAAATAAAGCATATAACCTGTGACGGTCAGCGTGGAGGCTCGAAATAAATTCTTTATTATTAATAATAATGTTTATAATTATAAATCGACCTCACCCCCAAACTACACAATTTAATTATAATTATATAAATTCATGTTAATTTATATGTGACCACCTCGAAAGCAGTAAGTACACTTTATCAAACAAAAAAAGATTTTTTATAATCCATCCAGGAGTCTTCGGATAATTGGTGAACATACATAAATAACCGGCTAAGTGCAATTTAGGTTTCGTACCATTATTATTATTATTAATAAATATTTATTTTATTTTATTTTTAGTGTTTGTTGTTATAGCGGCAACAGAAATACATAATTTGTGAAAATTTCAACTGTCTAGTTATCGCGGTTTTTGGGATACAGCCTGGTGACAGACAGACAAACAGCGAAGTCTTAGTAATAGGGTCCCGTTTTTACCCTTTGGGTATGGAACCCTAAAAAAAGATTGCGACATTCGTTGCTGCCGCAAAACGTGCATTATTATGGTCTTTGGGTAAGGATTTATAATATGTCCTTTCTATTTATATTCAGGACTAGCCGAAGCACGCGACTTCGTTCGCGTGGACTTTATGTCTCTGGAAAATGCTCATCAGGCTGAACAACTTTTACTAAGGCGGCATTTTTATATCTCTTATAGTTTAGCTGGACCATTATAGTTCTGCATCAGGCGTCCCATTTTCCAAAATCATTTATACCCTATATGTTGCCCAGGCTTAATAGCTATATAACAA
The DNA here is from genome assembly GCA_963555685.1 of Acrobasis consociella. Lineage (NCBI taxonomy): Eukaryota > Metazoa > Arthropoda > Insecta > Lepidoptera > Pyralidae > Acrobasis > Acrobasis consociella. The sequence goes on along the minus strand of OY743124.1, from coordinate 5,534,966 downwards.
AAAAAGTTTCATTCGAATCCGTCCAGTACTTCCGGAGATTAGCGTGTACAAACAGACAAACAGACAGACATTTTTTTTTAAATTCTTACTCTATTACAACGTCTCCATCGCCCCCAATATTTTGTTTGGAAATATATTTAATGTATAGACACACTTTTTTTACTGTTTTATTATATGTATAGATATAGATTAAGTATGTGACTTTTGGCCTGCCATATTCTTACGATATGAGCTTTACGGATCGAGCACAAACCTGCACTTGTTCATAACCATTCGTTGTCTTTTTGCTACGTAATTTAAAATAGCCCAGGTCCCATTGTTATCTGAACCACTAGAGCATTTTTTTTTGACCTATGGCTTCAGCTTCTGGATGCTTTCGTTTATTTACGTTTGTGCGGCAGAAGATGTATTACATAAAATGGTATGATACACTTGTGACTTGTAAATATAGCCGCCCAGACCGAAATACAGAAAAACTACACAAATATCTTTTTTTAAAGTCTGATGTCATCAGTTTCAATGAAAACATTACAAGATAATAAGTATTTATTCTTACCAATCACTTGTTTAAAATTACTTTCAAGCTAAATACACATTTGATGACACATCACTAAACACATAATTGTTAACAGTTTCTCAATATGGAATAAAACTAATAAACTCCCATTAAAATTATTTTAAAACAAACTATATACATTTCAAGGAAGTTTGTTTTAATCCGAAAATATGATGAAGAGAAGAATACTCATATCCAATTAAATGGCTAAGGAATGACTAGCGAAGTCATTGAACGCAACGTTAAACAAGATGGCTGTACGTAGTAAGTATAGTCTTTTAGTTTTAAAATAAAAATATTGATGAATTTGTTATGTGTTGTTCACAAATTACTGAAGACTACTTCTTACTAATTATCTAGTAATCACTAAGTAGAATCACTAAGTAACTAGTAATCATTGATATATGTACAAAATAGCTCTTTGCTGGGTATGAAATCGTGTGGATGAAAATCGATGGGTGAACGAAAAATAACATTCATAGTCACCGCTGTTTGCACCATAATTGTTTTGGTGTGTTACTAGCGCTGCAGTGAAAAATATCGGAACTAAATTTGAATTACTTGGCTGACTCTTGGTCAACCGTTTTCCAAGGGCTGACTATCAATACGCCAAGTTAGTAAACTTTGAGTGATTCTAGATAATTGAAATATCTATCGGCCTAGGTATTCAGTTAGATGCCGGCCTTTAGTCACAGCCATCTGGTATAAAAGTTACTGTCTTGCGATTGTTTCCTGAAATAAAAAAAATAGCTTAATATTTCATCTCCATGGCTGGCCACTAAGCCTCACCTCAACGGAAAAATATACGTGCAGCTCTGTAGACCACCATCGATAGCACGGTAGCCCGGGGTCGCAGATTCGAACCCGCATAAATATCGTTTCGTCTACATTCCCGATCCAAACGTCTTGCATTTATTGCAAAGCCATTGTTTCGATTTTTGTATAAACTGTTGCGGCTAAATCTTCTATTTGATTGCTCGTTTTATTTGAGCCACGGTTTTTGATACGAAAAATGAGGGATGTTATAAGATTGACTTGTCTGTGTACCTGTGTGTTGCATTGTAGCGCCTAAAACTATGAGCCGATTTTGATGCGGTTTTTTGTTTAAAAGCTGATTTTATCAAAGTAGTTTTGAGCTTTGTTTGATGGTAATTGGTTTTAGTAGATTTAAAATTTATGGGGGAGATAGGGATATGAAAGTCGAGGGATTTTTTGATTTGTGTGGCAAAATAAACCTGTGCTAAATTAAAATATATGATTTTTGGTTAATATTTATATTGCTGCTTCTCTTTCTGCGTAGATCGTAAAAGTCGATTGAAAGATTTAAAGGAAATCTCGATATTATACAAGCCTAGGCCTCAGTCCTAGGCTTTGTACTCTTTTCTTTGCATGCGTTTGTGTGTGTGTATGTATGTGTAGGGTGTGGGGGTGTCTATTAAAAAAAGAAATGCGGAAAAGAATGCATAATCATCATCCAAACGCATTCCCGGTTGCTCCTCAGCGGTAAAGCTTCAGAGCCCGGGGTCCGCTAACCTAGGAGATTTGACAAGGTTACTAGTTTTTACACAGAGCGACTGCCGTCTGACCTTCGCAACTCTAGACCAGAACCAATCCTTGCTTTGATCAAGCACTAAATGCGGAAAAGAATAACAAACAGAAACGAAACCACATTCCGCGCTAACAGCACCAAAAAGTCTAGTTATTCAACGTCACGCGGCGCGACCCGGGAATCGAACCTGTTCTCGTTACGCAGGTAATGAGTGCTCACTTCATTAGTCGCAAGAAACGGCTCCACGCATCGCCTGCATCTTGTATGAGACGTGCAGAACAGGCCGATTCTGGAATGAAACAAGTTAAAATTGAAAAAATATATATAATGTATAACAAAATATACTGAAATTATTTCAAGGGTGAATTCAGTCTTGTTATTATATATTTTTAATAATTACATTATTTTATTAGTATTTGATTTTTCCGTGTAGTTTCCGGCCGAGTTGAATAGGGCCACTCCAAGTCCTCCCGTGGATGTCGTAGAAGGCGACTTAGGAAATACAAGCTAAACAAAGCTTATAAACATCAATGACACCTCTCCAACCTGACTGGCCAGCGTGTAGAGTGTAGGCAATGTCCTGTCGCTGCTCTGGCCAAGTATGGCTCTGGTAGTACAGAGAGGGTCGTGCTCTTGCAGTGGAGACAAAAAGACCTGATGATGATTAGTATTTGAGATAAGTATTATATATGTTATAATATATAAACCTACATTACCACTCACTGACTGACTGATTGACATAGTTGTTTGCCCTGTTGCGGGATTGGTGGGGTTTAGGTTGATGTGTGGTCGTATAGAGGGTGCTCCAGTGAGTACCAGAAAAATCTGACATTTGAGGATCTGCGGAAACCTGATGTGGAAGGCGTATGGCCTGCAAAAACGGATAAGGTTAGGGGCGTGATTTTTTTTCCATAATGTAGAAGATTATTAGCAATTTGACGATCGTCATTTGTCTTTTATTTTTTTTCAAAATCCAAGATGGCCGCCATACAATGACATTTTTCCTCCATACAAACTTACCCATTTTCTGAACTGGAAACATATCTTAGCCCACCTCAACAGCCCCACGATGAACCGCGGGCTGCTTGCAGCCCGCGCAGCGCCCGAAAAGCTAGTATATGTTATAAATATATATGTATAAGTTTTAATATTTACTCGTACGTCACGGCGCCGGCGTTCGCCTTTTAAATATTTTTTATTATTTTTGAAGTGAAAACTTCTTTAGCGGCGTTGTGCACTTTTTTTGGAATGGGTAAAAAATGTTAAAGTCGCGTCAGGACACGTGACCTGATCGAAAATTCGTAAGACGGATGGAGAGTAGACAGCTGGCGCGGCGTAGGAGAGGGAGTATCCCCCTCTCTTTCTAGGGCGCGGCGAAAATGTATGCCTGCGCCTGCTGTTTCGTTTAGGCGGCGGAGGGCGCTTGCGCGAATTTTCGTTTGTGTTTAAGTTACAGCGTGCTACGCGCATCCATGGATGGTGACTGCTGATGGCTCGACCGTCTGTGTAGTGGCCATACTGCTGTGTTTTCACTTCTGCCGGCACTCCCAGAGTGCAACCCGTCGTTTTTTATTTAGCCTTTTGTGTCCCATAGTTGGGCAAAGGCTTCCTGTCCATCCTTCAATTTGTCTCTAGCCGCAGCGTTAGTTTTCCATTTTTTCAACCAATCGTCAGACCGTCACGTATACATTTTTTTATATTTAGCCATTTAGGTCTAAATAAATCTAATCAAAATATCTAAATAAATAAAAAATTTAAAAAAAACCCCTCGGCTAGTCGACGCCGCTGGTGACAAGAGGGCTGGCTCATATCTCGCGCAAAGGATTGCAGTAGCTATTCAGCGTGGGAATACAGCCAGTGTTCTTGGCATCATGCCACATGAACGTTTAACTTAGATTTATAATTTAGTTTTTATATTTAGTTCAATAAATAAAACTATTTTCTTTGAAAGCTTCAGAATACTTCCTCCGCAGTGTGAGCCAGTTAGCATCGCGACGATGTATTGACGTTGTGCGTCTACAAATTGATTGGGATCGTCACAAACGATACCGCCTTCGCGCCTGTCACTTCGTCACTCCATACGGGAAGACCGGCCAACGATCGTCCACCAAAATACAAACCAAAATCAACTTTATTCTGAACAATATAAAGTCGAACATAGCGGCGAATGTTGTGTGGTTTCGCACAACTTTCGAACTGTTTTTGGCGTGGATTTTCATACAATTTGACTTGTAATAATCAGATTGGGGTTGAATTATTCAGTGAGACCTAACGCAACATTGTTACCTTTCTTGTATTCAATATTGATTTATGTCGACAACCTGGAACAACCTGGAAGGGACACACCCGTAACAAATCGAACCACGGGCTATACTAGAACACTTTAGTATAATGATAATAAAATAAAAGTCAAAAACAAATAAAAAAATTGACGATTTTTTTATTATTATTTTAGTTTTATTATACTATACTATAATGATCTAGTATAGCCCATGCTTTGATTTTTTACGGGTATGTCCGTTTCAAGTTGTATATTTGACCAGAAACACCGCTTTCGTTCGTTTTTGCTTTAATTTATCCTTTTTTTCATATTTAACTATGGGAAATGTTTTTCTGAAATATTCCTAAATAATATGAATATTACCTTGGATGTACCTACTTAGAATCATATTGACTCGTCCCACGTCGTAAAATTCACTTAAATAAGCGAGTGTTGGGGGCGGTGCTGTCTAAATTTCAATAGCTAGGACTTGGCCCGATGTTTTCGAGCAAGCCGACACTTTTCCAAGTTGAAACGTACGGCGTGATATTTGGACGAGCTTTTCGAAGATCGTACAGTCGGAATCAAAGATATCTGACCCCTTTTCAACCTACATCCTGAATTTTCTTATAAACTGAATATAATATTAACATGAAAATGTGTATTTAGAGACATTTCAATGAAGTCTTTTTGAATATACATTTTCATGTTAATATTATTTTTAGTTTAGGAGAAAATTCAAGATATAGATAGAGGAGGGGTCAGGTATCTCTGATGCTAGCTGTACGTTAAAATTTAAGGATATCGATTTTGATAGCGTTATGTATGTCTCTTTCCAGCGAACTTGGTCAGGTCTTCAGACCACCTTGTGGCTGGGTGTCCTATGCTTCATTTGTCAGTACGTTGACGCTATACTAAAACCTTTTTGTAACTAAGGTCGCTGGGAAGCGCTAGATGCAGGTTTCCAAAAAGGCCGCTCAAGATCGGTCGTTTTGGAAATTTTTGGGAGAGGCGTATGTCCAGCAGTAGACGTTGTGTGGCTGAAATGATGATGATCTATGCCTCACAATAAAGGATGTGGACAGAAAAAAAATCTGTTCTCTAAATAGATTATTGAAAACTATGGGTGGGGCATCGACGAAGAGAAACCTATGCTCAGCAGTAGGTGGAAGAGAGGTTGTGATGATAATGATGATGGTATACGTATATTATCTTTTCTTTGATGAGCAAATAATAACCAAGACAGAGGCGCATTTAAGGTTCAGCTACGATTTTCAACCAATGGTGATTTTTTTATTAACTTCGCCAAACGAAAAAATCATGCTCCTTTATTTTTGGATAAGCTAGTTGACGGAATAAATGAAATATTTTTTTTACCCAGTCCATATTATTATCCCAATTCCTAAAGAAAAATATCATACTTGCTCCGCTCATCCGTAGGTGGTTCACTACTTAATAATATCAGTAATTTGGTCTTATCAAAAGTAGCATATATTCTATACTGCTTTATTTCCAACTTGCTCTACCAAATCCTCACACGTATATTGTCAATGGTCCAACTCTGCTCATCCGTAGGTGGTTCTTACGCTCAATAATATCAGTAATTTGGTCTTATCGACTCGTTGAGCGAAAATGGGGTGGATGGCTCGCGATAAATGAAATTACAGAGTCAGAGATAGTTGTGTTTAACGTACACGCGTTTAGAATCACTTAGCCATTAGATGTTGTTAGGAAAAAACACTAGGTTTACTTGGAAAGGTTAGACTGAAGGTTTGGACGTTAAGGTTGGTTTCATTGTTGTTGAAAATTGGCTTGGGATTTGTTTTTCGCTAAATTGAAACACAAAACATAAATATTTTAAAGACAGAAATTAAGCATCTTTTACCAACAATTAATGTGATTATTCTCAAAATTTAAATGTATGTATAACTGTGCACTTAAAAATCACTATCATTGCAAGTGATTCAGTTTGTAATTTGAAAAATATCAATTATTTTATTTTTAATGTCAAAGTTTATATTTATTGATTTTATGATAAAATGGCAAGACATTTTCAATTAATTTTCGTTCTGGTTATTTATAAAATGAAGCTTGTGTGTGGTGTGATCATAATTTAATGATTTATAAAAGTGTCAAAATAAAGGGTATTTTTTAATAGAGCGGTTTTATGTTAAACAGATTCGGCCAAGGTTACTTGGGTCTCTTCGGTTTTCTTCTTTTTAATTTTTAAATTCTCATCTTTTCCATAAACTGTAAAATATTTAAATGTTTTCTCTTACCAAAACACCATGATATTTATGAATGGGTCGTTGGGACATGTATGAATGCAACAAATTCCTTGCATTTTTCCTGGACTTTTTGTAATAAAATTCCATTTGGAGGCATACATTGTTTTCGATATAAAAAGCCATTGTAATGCTGTGAGGAAATGGAGAGCAGATGTTCAAAATAAAGAAAGGTGACAGAAGTGTGACCCATGTAATATTTTTCCCCCCCAAAAAAAAAATATGCGGCTAGCAACCCATAACAATTTCAATTCCCTTTTTCCACCATCATTTTAAATGTAATATTTAGTTATTACGGCACCTCCTTTGTCTATCCCTTGTGGGAAAAAGACATGACAGTGTAGTATAGCAATATTTAGTTTTAGCTTTTTTATAAAAAGTACTTCCAATGCAATACATAATAAAAAATCACAGAAAATGTTAATTTGATATAACATTTCTCGTATTAATCAATATCATCAGCATTATCAGTTTTTTAACTACATTTTAAAGGATAATTTTAAAATACATATTTTTAAATCATAAACTAAGCTAACCACTACGACTTAGATACTTAACTACTCTTTAAAATATTTTGTGAACAACCGTTAAAAGAAAGGTAATATTATCTAGGTTTTAAGGGTTCCGTACCCAAAGGGTAAAAATGGGACCTTATTAATAAGACTCCACGGTCCGTCCGACCGTCCGTCTGTTATCGGGCTATATTTCAGGAACCGTGATAGCTAGGCTTTTATTGCTGCTATCAACAAGTACTAAAAACAGAATAAAATAAATATTTCAGTTGGGCTCCTATAGACAATGGTACGGAACCCATCATGCGCGAGTCCGACTCGCACTTGGGCGGTTTTATTATTTGTAATAAAACGTGTCGCATCTGTCTCTTTCTTTAGTGTGAGAGTGGAAGCAGAGGGCGCGTAACGCGAGATACTCGTACGCGCCGCTATGCGATGCGATTCTTTGCGCTAGAGATGGGGCGGTATCGACATAAACTTAATTTTTTTTGTAGTAGTGACAATAATAGCTATTTTTTATGTTTATATTTATATTTTACTTTCATAAATTTATTAAGTATACTTAAACTTAGCCTAAGAATTAAATCAAATAAAACATAGTAGATAAATAAATAATAAAATAAAAAATAATAGATATTATAAATGTATTATTTGTCGAACAACTTTCCAAAACGACTACCTATGAAAATTGATCATTCATTCAGATACATATAAAAAATAACTAAAGGCAAATAGTACAAAAAAAAAATCTTTCAGCTTTCGAATTACTTATCTGTCAAAAAAAACTACAATTATAATTTTTATTTAGGTATATTAGCCTACCTATATCTTAATCTAATTAGAAAATCTTTAATGTTAAAATTTATTGCAATGTGCGACGAGCAAAACTAATCTCAATAAAGTTGAAACAAAAAGCTTTTTCTAAATTTCATAAGCAACACAATTCATGCCTAACATAGTAGTCGAGTCTATCGATATGTAATCACGTTCGTATCTCCCCACCCCGCCTTATCTCATATAGTTTATTTGGTCGTCAGCCGTACAGTGTGCGTCGAATGCTTTGTGCGTAAAACAATCCAGTGCGCATGCGCCTTGCTACAATATAATGAGAGTACAGAAAAATATTTTTTTTTTAAACTAGAAAACCTTTTAGACTTCACCCCCCTAACTACACAATTGATTTTGATAAAATTTCTATTACATTTCGAAACAAAAAAAATTCAAATCATTCTAGACGTCTTTAAATAATCGGTGAACATACATGAAAAAAAGATTGCGACGAAATGATAACCTATTCCTTTTCGAATGTTGGTTAAATATAAAGTCTAGATCTCGAATAAAAGACATTAAATAAACAAAAAAAAATTAATATTTAAACAAATTATCTTAATTTACTTACTCTAATAAACTATAAAAGAAGTGTAAATAACAGGCCAAGTGCGATCATCTATAAAAAACACGTTTGTTGTGTAACTACTTAAATACTTATTTTATTTGTTTTTAGTATTTGTTGTTATAGCGGCAATGGAAATACATCATCTGTAAAAAATTCAACTGTCTAGCTATCGCGGTTCATGAGATACAGCCATTGACAGACAGCTGGACGGACGGACAGCAGAGTCTTAGTAATAAGGTGCAGTTTTTACCCTTTGGGTACGGAACCCTAAACAATAAAGAGACCCAAGCCCGCAGACGTGGCAGACCCAAGCAATGCTAGCTTGATGTTGTTTTAAAGATAATTTAAGTGCCAATGGTCTCACTACTAAGTATTTCTCACTCAAGACTGTGAAAAGTGAAGTTAAAAGCCAAATGACAGCTAAGAATGGAACTGGAAACAAGCTGAGATGAGATAGTAGAACGACTACTTCTCTGGACTTTAACTACTTTGTGACATGAGTCTTACCGTAATGCGTTATTTTTGTAAGATTACCGATTACTTTATCCGAGATTGGATTAGATTGAATAATGATCGCAATGCTTTGTACGAATGCAATCTAGCGTTTCCTTTTGCACTGTACAGTCACCTACTTTAAGTAAAACTCTATTTTAACGGAATAAGATTCATGTTAAGGAGTCTGTTACGCTAAATCTGCTGCCGTGTGTACGTAAGTACTTGGAGAATTCCTAGGTTTTGTTGCCTTTGTTGCTGCTAATATCATGATTTATGTGAAACTATTTTCTTATGATGATAAGATACTCGTAGACATGTTCCGTTTATGTTTGTAGCTGGATTTTGGACCGAAAATAATGAGCTGAGCTGTAATAAAGAGAAATCAATATGATTATCAAACCTGCTTACATAATTTCACAAGAATCTGATTAGATAAATGACCTGTAGAGTAGAACAGATATACAAACTTTTTTAGAGAAATCACTATCAAATACAAAATATGTTTGCTATTCTCAGCTCTGAAATGGCTACTAGTAAAATTAAAGTTTGTATTTTGTGTACATGAATTTTGTAAATAAATAAAAAATAAATAAATAAATACACAGAGGATCGTGTTCCTGCAGTGGAGACTAAAAAGATCTGATGATGATGAATGATTAAGTTTTATCCTTCACCTGATCTGAAACTGTATTCATATCAAATTTTCTCAAAATCGGTTCAGTGCTTGAAGCGTGCAGAGTTAACAGACAGACAGAGTTAGGTATTTTCACATTTATAATATTAGTAAAGATATCGATTTTCCTCTTTTCAACAAAAATAGCAGTAAGTATTAAAAAACGTAGGTACCAACTCTAATTACATTTTCAAAAACTTTTTTAATTTAACCATTAAGCCAACAATATAACGGCAGGCCAAACTTTTTATTAAGATAACCCACCATGACAAGGTATTCCAAAAATGCACTTTTTACTACAAGCATTTGATTAAGCATTTTACATTTACAATCGACTGACCTTTTTCTTCAAAACCAGTTTAAAAAGACCTCTTAGATTCAGTTGGAAATTTAAAAACTGCAGTGCAATTCTGGTATTTTACATTTTAACTGTCAAATTCACGATACAAAGTACGCTTCGAACACGCCTCGATTCGAACCAAAACCAGTTAAACTTTCTTCTGACATTTCAAATCGAAGGTGAGCGGAGTAGGGATTGAAAAACTACGATTTTTATCGGTTTTGTAGTAATTCTAGCTTTGTCTGTGGATGTAGACATGCAAATTGAAGATATCGATAAAAGGAATAGATCTTTATAAACAGGCCATGGGTTTACCTGTGATTATTTCCGTCATATATGCAACGCAAAGTTTAGCTTTGAAACGTTTACAATTTTTAATATGTTGAGCGCCAATATGATAATCAAAATAAAGATTCATAAAAGAAACCCCAACTAAGTCACAATAACTATGAAACGCGAGGTAGGTCGTGCTCCGGAAATTGTTGGCACTGCCATACTCCAGAAATAATGCATTTTTCATTTGACGACCGCCGTAGCGTAGTGGTCACCATGCTAGTCCGCCACCCAGAGGTCCCGGGTCCGATTCCCGGTCAGGGCAAGTTGGAAAATGGCCTTTTTCAAATTGTCCTGGGTCTTAGATGTTTATCTATAAATGTATTTGTACTAAAATATAGTAAGTATCGTTGAGTTAGTATCCCATAACACAAGTCTCAAACTTACTTTGGGGCTAGCTCAATCAGAGTAGTTTACATACATACATACATACTATCACGTCTTTATCCCTAATGGGGCAGACAGAGCATTTTGGGTCTTGCGGTTCTATGCAGAGCCCAGGGCCGCAAGACCCAAAAGCCACTTTTAGTATCATGGTGGGCGAGAAGATGGAAAAGCAATCAATATAGTGATGGGTTGCTAGCCGCATCGCCTGATAACATGATTTGCATTTTTGCCCATTCCCTCGATCGGCTTTTACGATCTGAAATGGGAAGATCTTCGAACAATCCTACATTTGCTTTGCTCGTTCAACTTAAATATCGATTCGATAAATCTTTTCTTCTAGCAGTTTGCACATCCCTATTATAATCAAGTAAGTATTACATTTATTTAAACCAAATAACTTACAAATCTGTCAAGAATAGTAAAACTTCATAGACACACAAATGTCAAAAACTGTTTACCAGATTGAAAATATGTATAATCCAAAATCTCTGTTATATATTTATGTAATAGCTTTACTACTATACCATCTACAGTGATCGTCCTGTCCGTTCCGTTTGCCCATCGTAATTACTGATTATGCAGGGAAGAGGCAATTCGTCCAGCAGTGGAATTTTATAAAAAATAAATAAATAGACAAGAATGTGAGAATAATATACGATATATATACACAAGCAATATTTATTTTTCTTATAATAAAACATTTTAAGATGAAAATATCTTGAAATAATCAATAATTTCCAGTATTCCAGTAGTTGTCCTTGAGCTTTAGTCAATAATTTTAATCCAATCTGTTTTTTCGAAACTCCTTTGAATCCTCTAACACTTAACACTTGTATTGCATATTATGGCACAAAGAGTTCCATTCATAACATCCAAAATAGTGTGTTTTGTGAAAATAATGTATATTTAATTCATAATATGAGTCCTGTAAAAATCAACATTATTAAAAATTTACAATATGTCATTTCAGAGCACTATACATGAGTTGACATGCTCCAGAATGATTAGAAAAACATATTGGTTTTGAAAAGAGTATATTCTACAGATTCATACTCTCTTATATGAAATCTTCTAGTTTCTTCGCTGGATAGCAAAAGATAGCAAAAATAATCATTTCTCTTATCACCAGGGGCGGCTTTCAATCGCGGAGCAATGTCGTTAAAAAGTCTAAGTCTAAGTCTTCTCACGCCAGGGTCCTACGGTCGAGAGAGACGAGCCGCTTTGCAGAGTAGTAACCTACTCAGTCTGTCGAGCGCGCTCGTTTTCTTGCTAACGCCTAGAATGAGAGTCTTGTTTGTAGTAACATCCACCATACCATCTTTTAATTTACTTTTATGGAGCTGAGAACTCAGTTATAAAACAACATAATCCCAGCGTTGAACTGTCAGACTCGTTTGATTAGTCTTAGTCTTGACAACAGCTTGACAAGCACTGGTAGACAACATTAAACATTTTTTTTGGTCTTTGGATAGGTTGCCAGGTCAGGTTTTGACTGTGGTTTGTTTTCATTTTAGTCTAGATAGAATATTTTTAATCGACTTAAAAAAAAGGAGGATGTTATTAATTCGACTGTACCTGTTTTTTTTTTGTATGTATGATTCTTTCATTACCCACGTAGGTATGTAGGTATATTTATTGGAACGCTGTCTAGCTGGAGGCCAGTCTTACTGGATTTTAACTTGTATCTAGTTTCGACGACCTCTGCTGTCTTGGGTTCGTCATACTAGGTTGTCACAGTAGAGGTCCCGGGTTCGATCTCCAGTCAGGTCAAGATGGAAAATGACCTTTTTATATTGACGTGGGTTTGGATTTTTTACTATATATATATTTGTTATAAAATATAGTATCTACACAAGTCGTGAACTTACTTCGGGGCTAGCTCAATCTGTGGGATTTGTATAAACACATTTATTTATTTTGAAAAATCTAGTAATGTGAGGGTGACCGCTCGTGCTTTCACAAGTTAAGGAACCAGCCGAGGTCGAAACCTGGATTGGTGAGTGAGCGTCGCTTGGTAGACGTTGGCGCATATTGGTTCGTTGCGACCAATATGTGAGCGATGTGCTCACATATTGGTCGCCACGAACGATGCGGGCGCTGTGATGGCGGCGCTTGGTAGACTATTTACCGTGGCTACAGCTCGACAGGCCTTACTCATTGGGATGAGTCCAGGGTCCACACATTTTCCCGGGTTAAAAAGTACCTTTGCTAGTTAGGCATAAATCTTGATAATAAGTTAGGTACCTGTATTCTTTTTTAGGGTTCCGTACCCAAAGGGTAAAAACGGGACCCTATTACTAAGACTTAGCTGTCTGTCCCTCTGTCCGTGTGTCTGTCTGTCACCAGGCTGTATCTCAAGAACCACCATAGTATATATATATGTATAGTATATATAGTTGAAATTTTTACAAATTATGTATTTCTGTTGCTACTATAACTATAAATACTTAAAACAAAATAAAATAAATATCTAAGGGGGCTGCCATACAACAAAAGCGATTTTTTATAGATAATGGTACGGAACCCTTAGTGCGCGAATCCGATTCGTACTTGGCCGGTTAGAGCTAGTACATACTGGGCGCTCGGCGTCGCGTTGGTCGCGTACACACACCGCTCTAAGGACGGCGTTCTACGCGCGATAGTAAGGTGCGAAAAAAGCAAAAAAAAAAATGGAAAAGAAACGAATCGTGAAACGAAAGCGCGCGATCAAATGTTCAACAAAATGGCCGCTCATATATCTCAAAGCGCGCAGATGACGCCCGAGCAACGCTCGTTCGAACGAAAAAATGTAAACGCGCGCTTGACACGCGCTTGACCAGCAGCGCGCGCTTGCATGTGTACATTTCTATTGAATTAGGGGTTCTCAAAAAGCGCGTTTTAAAACGCGCAATGTGTACCAATGTGCTCTTATTATATATATAAAAAAAATATAGAATCGTTGAGTAGATCCCATAAGAAAAGTCGCGAACTTACTTTGGGATTAGCTCAAACTGTGTGATTTGTCCGTATATATTTGTTTATCAAAACAAATTGTATTTATTTTATAAATTATAAGACCTAAACCGGCAATTTTCCGAAGACGAAAGCGCGAATATTTGTAGCATAGCATAAGCAAACGCACACGCACACGCATACGCGCACGCGTGCGCTCTAGCTCGTGCACATGCCTGTATTAGTGACTGCCCAGGTGAGATTAAATTTGAATCGGTAAGTTTCCTGGCCCCAAACTTGCTCACTCGGCTTCGATCGAACTTTGTAAATTACCAGAATACCAATCTAATGACATCTTACTTTCTATCGGGTTTGTTTCGAAGCGGGGTGAGGTCGGCTTTGTATGGGTTTTGGTTCGTACTTTCTTTCGAGTTGCTATCGTGTGCACAATAGGGATATTGACTAAAAATATTTTTTGGCTCAGAGTAGGTAGATTATTATTTTTTCTATTACTAACAAATAATGACAAAGATAATACGCATTTAAATTTCACATGACCCCACGATCACCTACGATTTTTAACTAAAGGTGTCTTAAATCATCCCCACTTCGACACTTGGAAGCGTATCTGTATCTTTGTAAATTTATATTACTTTGCTAACCGAAAAAATATGGGTCCTTTATTTTTGGATAATCTAGTTGACGGACCAAATAATATAATATCTTTTTATCCAGTCCACATCCCTTTTCAGAAATACAAATTCCTTTATGAGCTTTTAAATAATTTATAACTTGAACTTTGTAATTATTTTCTACGGATTATGAATTTTGTTAATGAATATTCAGTAATCATTGATTCTAGCCGCATCGCCTATGAACATAATTTAGATCTCACCATTACGCTAAGCCTGTCCTTTCGGTCTTACAGCCCTGGGCTCTGTGTATACCGTAAGGAATAAAAATGTGATAATGTATCTATTACGTGATATGCAAGCCGTTAGTCTTGGAAATCACCACGGTATAGCTGTCGTCAAGCTATGTCAGATACCTATAGACCACCAGTGTTGGCCAGTTACACAAACGAAAAACAAATACATATGTTAAAACCGAGATCTAATCAGTACTGCAGGTGAAGACAATACACACGTAGGGGTTCCTGTCACCTTACCAGTTTTCCGCCAGCCCAACCAAAGAAGGCAAGACGGAGGTTAATTCTAAAGTTCATTTTACGCGTATAAAGGCCTGGACTTCAGATAGTTTACTATAAAAGCAGTGCATTTAGGCCTTTTAGCTCCACTGCTTAACTTAATTACATTAGATTATTTGTTTGTCAGGATCGTAGCAAGTGGAGGTCCATAGTCTCTGCCTACCCCTGTGGGAAACAGGCGTGATGTTATGTATGTATGTATTACATTATTTGTATCTTCTCGCCACAAACGTGTGTGTAAGTGGCCAACACTGGTTGCTTTACGACTGCCATACAATGATGACAGCCAGGGCCAACGGCTTTACGTGCCTTCCAAAGCCCGGAGTAGTTCGAGAAAATTTTATGCCACTTGTGGTCCCACCCAAATGCGGACCACGCCTGGTGTTGCTTAACTTGCTAGATTCCTATTTTAACATGTCTTTTTTAAGATGGTGACCCCTTGCCGTACTCCTCTGTCGATAGATATGGGATTGATGTTGTCCTACCCCTAGAAAGTACTCTGTTAGACTTCGACATATATTTTTACATCTTCAATTTGGAATTTGGTATATGTTTAAAACATTTCTACAACATAAATTTATGTAAAAAGGTAAAATAAAAATATTTGTCCCAGTCCGCTCATATCACGAAAGAAAACACGCGTTCGAGGTTCGTTCGTAGTTTTGACAGCGGTTTCGATACAAAATCAGCGCTCAAACTATCCAAAGTACGATCATTGTAATTGCCGGAATACCAATTGCCTTCTGACAGCGTCAAAAACACGAAAGATGTCGAATCGTAGAATACCGATTCGGGGTTGACAGTTCAAATCGTAAGCAAACCCGCGGAAAACTGCTAACATGTTGTCATATATGACAGTAAGTCAAGTCGATTCAAGTTAATTCAACCAGATTCAAGTCGTTTTGTGTGACCAAAAAACGTCTCAGAATACCAATTCGAAACTGACAAGATGCTTTTGTGTCAAAGTTTAAAAAACTAATAGCTCAGAATCGCACTGCTGGACTAAAATGTTTGAAGATTTCTCGTCAAGATAAACTGGTTTTTAGGGCATGGATTGGACGTATCGTATTGATTAGTAAAAGACGCAGAAGTATGTAAGGCATTTCGGAAGTTTAGGCTTTTTTACTAGGCGTATTCTTCGTGTGCAGTGACCCTTATCTGAATCCCTCGGGATTTTATGGTGGATTCGATGCGCCGCAATTCTTTGGAGGATCCCATAGGATTTCTTTTCACGGTGGTTGTGAGTGTGACTCATCTTCACAGTATTACTGGTTCGCTGTTTAATTCTGAGTTGATAAATATGTTTTAATTTATATTTATTTAATAATTTTACATACAAATTAACAGTATATTTACACCAAAATATCTACATGCTAGAGACTCAACTTTAACCAGCCGAAGCCCGCGAAGTTGTTCTCGTGGACTTCATGTCTCCAGAAAATGCTCATTAGGCTGAACAACTTTTTCTAAGGCGTCATTTTTATATTTCTTATAGTTTAGCTGAACCATTATGGTTCTGCATCAGGTGTTTTTATTTTTTAAATTAATTATACCCTATATGTTGCCCAGGCTTAAGAGCTATCATATAACAAAAGTTTCATTCGAATCCGTTCAGTATTTTCGGAGATTAACGTGTACAAACACACAAACAGTTTTTTTTAATTCTTACTCTGTTACTATTTCTGCTCGCCCCTAATTTTTTGGAAATATATTCAATATATAGACACATTTTTTTACTGTTTTGTTATAGATGAGAAGCTCGAGGGCCCGGTGGAAGCATTTCAAGCGCTTTTGCAAGTTAAGCAACCCGGAGTGGTCTGCACTTGAAGTGTGATCACAAGTGGTATAAACATTTTTTAAGCTCCTCGATGCTTCAAAAGGCTGCTTTGGCTACTAAAACACGAGAAAAACTAAACAACAATGTTTTAGTCTCAATAACATTTTGCAAGAAAATTTTGCAAGAAAATTTTATGTTTCAGTAAAGGTTTTTTGGCACCCAAGATTTAAAGGCAACAGTTTTTATGTACTTCCTCAAGTGTACCTATCCCTAAGAATGGCGAGTGTATGACTTCCAAATAAAGCATAAATAACCTAGAAAAATATACGAAAAATGTACATTTTTGTACTATAATGTGTATACTTGAACGCTTTCTGAAAGTTATTTAATAGATTTTTTTTATGTGGAAATATGTTACCTACTTATTTGTGGTATGGGCGGCATCTAAGGCACGCAATCTTCGTCACACTTCAATGAGGCGAAGAAATGTCGTCTTGTTACTTACTATAAATAAAAAGCCTATAGCGGCTTAATTGAGTGATTACGGTACAGAAAGGCAATGGGTAATTGCACCTATTACAATTAGATGAAAAAAAATTGTTTTCCTACAGGTTGATTGGTGGAGAATGCATTAGCATTAAGTTCACCTTTTGTATCATTATGGTCAATAAAGATTTTAATAAATTATAAATAAATAAAGGCTTATAATGTTTAATACTTATAACTTACACTTACTTATAAGGTGGACATTACTGTATAGTATTGCGTAATTTTGTCAAGTCACTATCGTTGACATACTCCTTATAAAATCAGTGTACCTAACTGAATATTTAAAATATTATATGTGCATGATTACTGCATTATGTTCCACTCTAATGCTTTAGGAAATATCCTTATAAAGTTACTTATGTGTAGGTATGAAACAAAAAATAAAGAAGTAAATGCACTACGGCATTTTTCTAAATAGCTGCTACAACCAATACTGTCTACGAATCCATTCTGAACCATCTCGATTAGTAACATCAAAACATAGATACAACTCAGAATTAAAAGATGGCTGATAAAGCGCTTTACATTGTTCTGCAGTGTACACTATCGAACCTAAAATAAATCTCAAAAATCCTCTCGAACCCCGGCCAATTCCGTATCGATCCAAAATCGACCAAGCTCAATTCCCCATCTATTGCGCAGTAAATTTGCGCAGCAGGGCTACAAATTACGCCTATATCCCTCCTATATCGCAGTGATATCGCGGCTAAGGCACCCGCCCGTGAGAAACTGCGCCCGGTCAGGGCCGAACTTTAAGGCTTTATCTGTAAAGTTTAGAATATTAACAAGATAAATATAAATAAATAAATATATTTATTTATTTATTACAGACAAATCACACAGATTGAGCTAGCCACAAAGTAAGTTCGAGACTTGAATTATGGGATACTAACTTAACGATGCTATATTTTTTAACAAATACTTATTATATATATGTACATACTAAGTTTAAATAGTCGACTAAGTGTAAGTCGGACTCGCGCAAAAAGGGTTCCGTACCATTATCTATAATAAAATACGTTTGTTACATTAGAGCCCCTTAAATATTTATTTTATTTTGTTTTTAGCATTTTTTGTTATAGCGGCAACAAAAATACATTATCTTTGAAAATTTTAACTGTCTAACTATCACGGTTCATAGATTCAGCCTATAGTGACAGACATACAGATAGACAAACACCGGAGTCTTAGTAATAGTGACGCGATTTTACCCTTTGAGTACAGAACTCTAAAACCCAACTATGAGAACAATCACTTACACAATTAATACCGATGAATAATAATACATAATAATAATAATAATAACAACAACTTCTCCAAAGGGCCTCTACGTGTTGGATCTGTATCCCCAAGCAAGCCTCTCAAAGGACCGGGGTGAAAAGACCCGTGATTCTCAAAGGAGATACATAATAATAACTTACACAATAAATGATGACTATATTTTTGTGCCGTTTGGCGTGGAAACTTTCGGACCTTGGGGCCCCGGTGCTAGGGGTCTCCTTAAAGAGATCTCTCCAAGACTGATCTGCGCCGCTGGTGACAAGAGTGCTGGCTGTTTTTTCGCACAACGAATCAGTATTGCGATCCAACGCGGAAATGCGGCCAGCGTTCTTGGCACTATGCCACATGGGCAAGATTTTTTAGACTAAATTAGTAGTTAACTTTTTTCTGTATGTATATTTGTAAATATGTATTTTTTTTTATCCTTCTTATTTCCTTAAATAAATTATGGACAGTTTGTCAATTGGGTATTTATAATAATAAATTATTTGGTGTACCAAATAATTTATTATAAAAATAAAATAAAATTTTACCATGATTAATACCTATATAAAAAAACCGTTCGTTTAGTGACTCCGGCGAAAAAAGGTTCTCGAATGGCGACCAGGTACAGGCAAGCGAAGCGTAGGACACCCACCCACAAGGTGGCCTGACGACCTAACCAAGGTCGCTGGAAGGCGCTGGATGCAAGCCGCTCTAGATCGGTCATTTTGGAAATCTTTGG
Organism: Acrobasis consociella; assembly: GCA_963555685.1. Lineage (NCBI taxonomy): Eukaryota > Metazoa > Arthropoda > Insecta > Lepidoptera > Pyralidae > Acrobasis > Acrobasis consociella. The sequence goes on along the minus strand of OY743124.1, from coordinate 5,515,711 downwards.
GAGAGGCCTATGTCCAGCAGTGGACGTTGTGCGGCTGAAATGATGATAAAGTGACTCCGGCGCATTTGAAAAATTGCACCACTTCAGTTTTGACTCGGCTTCTCGAAATAGGAATCGCGTACTCTGGTTGTACTATTGGCATAAATTTCTCAGCTATGATGTTCTTCTCCGTCCAGGCCTCCATTTAAGTAAATTGGATCTTGCCAGTTTTTTGTGTGTGTTATATTCATTGTGTGTTACCAGTGATGACTTATGGCTCTGAAACGTGGTCCCTTACTATGGGTCTCATAAGAAGGCTCAAGGTCGTGCAACACGCTATGGAGAGGGCTATGCTCGGTGTTTCTCTACGTGATCGTATCAGAAAGGCCTATGTCCAGCAGTGGACGTTATGCGGCTGAAATGATGATGATGATGATGATGATCTTGCCTTGTATGATAAGTACGGAGTTAATATTTGTTGCTACGTATTACGTGATCCAGGTATTCAAGTTTCCTTACCTCTATACTTTTGAGGATCTCAAGATTCTTGCCCATTTTCTGCAAGACGATGGTATTACGTACTTTCTGCACCTAGGAAATCTTCAGCATTCTACGGTCTTCTTCTTATCGTGTGTGTTAGTGACTAAAACTAGTGTCAGAGTTTTTAAACCGCCTTAAAGGCCTCTGACATGGTTTAAGGTAACGACCAATGTCAAAGACAATGACCGGGACCGACGGCTTAACGTGCCCTCCGAAGCACGGATCATCTTACTTATCAGACAATCAGGTGATCAGCCTCCAATGTCCTAACCAAACTAGGACAACAACACAAAGACGGTTGCCCCCGTCGGAAATCGAACCCGCGACCTCCGGGTATGAGCCGAACGCTCTAACCACTACACCACGGAGGCAGTTCTACGGTAAACCTACATCTCGAATTCATCAAATTTGTTGCACGTGGCTTTAGTCATCTATGCTTCTGTTTCATATTAAAGTACACGATAGTATAATGAATACGTAGTAGCATTGAGATAGTATATAAAACATAATATGTATAAGGTCTAACAAAATATACCGTAGAATGGGGTTACTTTAAATCGCGGGGCGACATTGATCGAAACTTCTTTAGGAAAATTAAGTGCAAATATTGACAAAACGGAACGCATTAGCCAACTTTTTTTTTTCGTGTTGGCATCACTGATCGTCAGCCATCTTTCCCTTAGAAACACAGGCGTGTGCGGCGGCTCGTTTTGCAAAAAACAATTGAAAAGGTGAGTAACTACATATTCATATCTTTTTTTAGCCTGCAAAACTTTATCCGCAACTAATTAGCTATGAATATAGACATAATGCAAATTATATTCGGTTAGTTTAACTTTAATTTGTAAACTATAAAAAAATATTGTGATTTCCTAACCTCATAATTTACTTGTGTTTTTGCCAAAAAAATAACGCGGGGTGACATTGATCAACGGGTTGGGTGAGATTGATCAGTGATCAAAGTAACCCTACGTTTTAAAGTAAGGGTATGGTTATGTACTTTTATCCGATTCTTATGATTGTTTATACATTATTATGAATCTATTGCTTCAGAAACATCATGCCGCGAGATTACAAAAAAAAACCAGGAACGAGAAGATATATAAACTACAGTGACGACTTACTAAATGAAGCTTTGTCAAAAGTAGTGACAGGAGCCATATCTTTACGGGCTGCATCCAGAGAATATGATATTCCTTTTGGAACTCTATACAATAAATATAAAGGAAACTTTACTAGAACTCCAGGTGCACAACCCATTTTTAGCAATACCGAAGAAAAATCTCTGTTGAAGGCGGCAGCAAAATGTTCTGACTGGGGTTATCCTTTAACCGCACTTGATTTGAGGTTTTTAGCAAAAGCTTATTTAGACAAACAAGGGCGACATGTTGCTAGATTTCAAAATAATCTCCCAGGCCCCGATTGGGCATATTCTATATTAAAAAGGCACAAGGACGAATATTCAACAAGAGTCGCCGCAAATATAAAAAGAGCGAGGGCAGGTGTTTCAAGGGAAGCTTTGAATGTATTTTTTGACAATTTAGAGCCACTTATCAAAGATCTTCCGGCATCCAATATTTTTAATTACGACGAATCCAATTTGAGCGACGATCCAGGAAAACAGCAAGGTATCTTCCGGCGGGGTGTTAAATATCCTGAGCGAGTGACAAATTTTTCCAAAAGTGCTACGTCCATTATGATTTGCGGATCCGCAGATGGTGTGATGTTGCCACCATATGTTATTTATAAGAGCCAACACCTTTATGATACATGGAAAGAAGGAGCGCCATCTGGACCGCCTTGCTGTAATAAACGTTGTTGTGCGGGAGGAACAAGATTTAATAGAACCAGCAGTGGGTGGTTTGACTCTGAGACATTTCGAGATTGGTTTATTCAATGCTTTCTGCCTCATGCTAAAAATTTACCAGGGCGCAAGGTAATGATTGGCGACAATTTATCGTCCCATTTAGACACAGATGTTATTGGACTTTGTGCGGAAAATGAAATTGATTTCGTCTGCTTGGTGCCGCATTCCACCCACTTATGTCAACCATTAGACGTAGCATTCTTCCGCCCAATGAAGGCTGCCTGGCGTGCAATCCTGTCAGAGTGGAAAGCTCAAAATATGCGAATCACAAGTGTCCCTAAAGACACTTTCCCCCGTCTGCTAACTAAGGCTCTGCATAAAATGGACTCGGCACAAGCAAAGCCTAATACACCATTTTGCACTGAGTCTTCAGGAATAAAACGTAATCTGAAAAGTGGTTTCAAGGCCACAGGAATTTTTCCATTTAACAAAGAGCATGTCTTGAAACGATTGCCAGATAACAATGCACTTGAAAACTCAGATGCGCCGGTAGAGTCTGTTTTAACTGATTATTTACGCACACAAAGATTTGGTGACTCTTCTTCATCAACTGTACGCAGAAGAACGCGCTTAAACTTAGCTCCAGGTGCTAGCGCTTCTACAATAATTCCTATACCCGGCCCTTCGTCTCCTGAAACAAATGAAGAATTACCTGGCCCTTCGTCTTCTGAAGCAAATGAAGAATTGCCCGGCCCTTCGTCTACATCGGCTGATTTAGATACAAAGGAAAATGAAATATGTGTTGGCAGATACGTGCTTGTAAAATTTTTTACTCCTAGAGGGAAAAAAACATTTAAATATGTTTGTCGGATTATTGATACATCGCCACACATTGTAGTAATGGGATATAAGTCATTAGAAAATAAAAAGGTCTTTGAATTAGTTAGGAGTGACATTTCTGATATCGAAAAATGTGATATAATTTCATTTCTTCCAGAACCAAAGTCTTTAGTGAAGGAAGAGCCAACCTCAAAAGTAGAATTCCCGTTTGATGTAGACATTCTTGAGTTTAAGTGATGATATCGTATTGGTTATTGTTTTATATAAATTTCTCTATATGTTCAACGTTTAATTTTCCTTTAATTTGTTACTCAGAGGTAATTTTTTTAGATAAGTTTTATAATAAGCGCCAATCAGGTGTCGAAATACTGTCCAATTAATAGAGAATGTTGATTAATAGAAAATGTTGTTTGGTCAGTAGACATTGTACTTAATAATTTACATTAAAAATAAGAAAAGGACTGATTAGAATACAATTTTCTGTGATTTGATAGTTATACTATTGCTTAGTTCTAAGTTAAAACAAATCATGTTCCAAAGTCGTAAAATAAAGGCTGATTAGATTAAAATCTGTTTTTATTTATATGATCAAAGTTACCCTTAAGCATTAAAATGCTTATAAAATGAAAATTACCGGTCGATTTTTTTTATTATTTTTTTCCGTAGTATTATTACGGGTCTACTTTCGAATTACATTATAAAATCATGGGTGATCAAAGTATCCCCACTCACGGTTTAACTTTGATCGCTTAAATTTTATTTATTTTTTCTTAAATTATAAAAATTTTGCTTGTGAAAATTAGCTTAATGAAATCTATACAAAAAACCGATTATTATACTTTTTTATAATAATAATATCACTAAAAATGAGAATGCTACAGTCATATAAAGTTAGAAATTGATCATAGTACCCCCATTTTACGGTACTGAAACTACGAGTATTTTAAGAGTGAATTCAGTCCCTGACACTGAACAACTTTTCCCAAGAAACATATTGTGCGATATGAAAAAAAAGTTGGCTTTCAGTACAAACTCGAATCTGCAGATCGGTCAAATTGAATAGGAGGCAAAAATTACTTTTTGTGATATCGATACGTGTTCCTTTGGGAAAGTAGTTCAGTGTCATGAACTGAATTCACTATTAAAATATTTATTCATAAATCTATATCTATACATATAATAAAACAGTAAAAAAAGTGTGTCTGTACATTAAATATATTTCCAAAAAAAATATTAGGGGCGATGGAGACATAGTAATAGAGTAAGAATTTAAAAAAAAAAGTCTCTCTGTTTGTCTGTTTGTCTGTATGTCTGTTTGTCTGTTTGTACACGCTAATCTCCGGAAATACTGGACGGATTCGAATGCAACTTTTTTTGTTATATAGCTATTAAGCCTGGGCAACATATAGGGTATAAATGATTTTGGAAAATGAAATGCCTGATGCAGAACCATAATGGTCCAGCTAAACTATAAGAGATATAAAAATGTCGCCTTAGTAAAAGTTGTTCAGCCTGATGAGCATTTTCCAGAGACATAAAGTGCACGCGAACGAAGTCGCGGGCTTCAGCTAGCATTAAATATAAATATATTTTATTAAATATTATTCACTATTAAAATATATAATAAAATTTCGTTACACCTTATATAGTGCCCGTGGAGGCATAGGTTCTTAAGAAATATATTTTTACTAGCTGTATCCGCGGGCTTCGATCCCCGTAGGAATTCCGGGATAAAAGTACCCTATGTCCTTTCCTAAGTCTCAAACTATATTCATACCAAATTTCATCTAAATCGATTTAGTAGTTTAAGCGTGAAGAGGTAACAAACAAACAAACAAATATACAAACTCACTTTCGCATTTATAATATTAGTAGGATTAGTAGGATAGTAGGATGCACCCAGGAGTCAACGGAATTCAAACTTTGACACTACATAGCAGTCTTCAATCTTTGACCGCAATGTCACCTTTCTATAAAGTACCTACTACAGTAACTTAAAATAGACTAAAAAAAAACAAAAACCAATAAAATGACGTCGGTCCGTAATTTGGAATTCGAATTTAATGGAATTACAATTTTTTGTGTCACTTTTTAAACTTATTGCAGTCAGCAAACTTGAATGAGCAATTGGAATCGAACATTAACTATTTTACTATTTTTAATAGTGAGCTTGAACGCTTGAACTCAATTCGAAATACACGTCTTTCTAGGAAAAACATTTGATATTGACGCAAGAGTTTCTATATTCAAATAACAAGCCTTTTTATTTGACTTTATCTCAAGCTTGATCTCAAGCAAGACATGAGGCCAAGACTTAACGTAGTACAACATTGTGCTAAGTACCAGGCTGTAAAAATGTTTAATAAGCTACCTACTGAATTTAAATGCATTCTCCGGTTCGAATTGTTTAAATCCACTGTAAAGAGCTTCCTATTGAAAAAATGCTATTATAGTATAGATGAATTTTTTGATGACACACTCTAGGTAGCAAATAGACACAGGCACACTCATATTCTCCTTGTTTGACATTATTTAGTATATTCACATTTAACTTAATATTTAATTTAATTTATTTAGCAGCTGCCGCAGCAGAGAACCTTAAAAGGCGCAAATATGTAGACATCGGAGAAAACTACATATTTGAGCCTTTTGGGGTAGAGACTTTTGGTCCGTGGGGTCCTTCCGCCCATAGTTTATTTCATATTATTTCTAAACGTTTATTCGAGGTATCCCATGACCAAAGGGCTGGTAACTATCTGGCTCAAAGAATCAGCATTGCCATACAACGTGGCAATGCTGCCAGCCTTTTGGCCACGTTGCCGAGGGGTAATATTTTAGTGGGACTACATAATTTGTAATTTTTAGTTTTAATTTTAGTTTTAATTTAAATTTTAATAAGTTTGTATAGTTTATATCGATTAAATATTACATTTATTACTTAATATAGATATTATTATTAATAATTGTTAATTTTAAAATATATGTATCGATTTATTTCTGAATTTATTTTTGTTTGTGTAATAATTATTAGATTGTAAATTATTCATATGTGTAAAACAGTAATTTCAGACACAATGTATTTTGTTAATGAATAAATGAAATGAAATAAAATGAAAAAAATTGAACTTTAGGAAGGAGGAGGTTATCAATTCGTAATCTTAATCATAATTCGTAATCGTAATCGTAATTCGTATCAATTGTAAGTACTGGGTATCAATTCAACGGTGTATAAAAAATGTGTGATAAATCAAACCACGGCCTTTATTAGATCACTTTAGCAAAGATAATATAATTACTAACGTAACAGATACCCAATGCCATAAAAAATATTGGAGATAAGTAGTAAATATAAGTAGGCAAAATTGGGGTTGCGGGGTAGTCTCACAGAGATGGCAGCACACACGACTAGCAAAATAGTGACTAAGAAAGTGTTGAATATCCTTTAAAAATATTTATTGTATTTCATACATACATAACATACATACTATCACGTCTTTATCCCTAATGGGGCAGACAGAGCATTTTGGGTCTTGCGGTTCTATGCAGAGCCTAGGGCCGCAAGACCCAAAAGCCACTTTTAGCGTCATGTCATGGTGGGCGAGAAGATGAAAAAGCAATCAATACAGTGATGGGTTGCTCATCGCCTGTTAACATGATTTGCATTTTTGCCCATTCCCTCGATCAGCTTTTACGATCTGCGTGGGAAGAAAAGCAGCTGGTACATTCTTAGTTTTTTTTTAATTCCTCCCAGACCAGCATGGGAGCATGTATTTCAGACCAGCATGTATTTCATATAAGTCATATTTAATTAATTAGAGTGCTACCCTATTCAAATAATACTAATAAAAGATTTTAATGTTTTAATTATTACCTTATAGCGCCATCTAGTGACAAGTAAGAGAAATAATTATGTTTACAAGGCGAGTGGTTAGGCATGACTTTGTATTTGGATTCAGTTAAGTTGGTTGAGAAGCTGTCATTGCAAGTTCGAACTTTAGGGTTTTTTAGAAGTGTCCAATGTAACTTTTTAGTTTTTAAGATATTTATTTAAAACAATCTTATTATTTATTACAATTTCAATTAACAACTAAATTAAAAACCTAATTAAAATCTAAATTATACTCTAAATTAAACTAAACAAAAAGTAGGGTGCTATAAGTTATTTGACGCCAATGTTTGTCTGTCTATCTGTCTGTGTGTGTGTGTGTTGTGATGGACCGATTTCTATGCGGTTTGTTACTTTTTAGGAGAAAAATTCTTTAATTTCTCTATAGAAGAACAAAAATTTGAATCATTTTAATAGGATAGAAGTGCCTTGTCTAGTTTAGGACTGTTGAGAAAATTCGGTATTGAACTGGCTATTGCAATAATTATGTATACATATAATGAAACAGTAAAAGAAGTGTGTCTGTTCTGTCTGTTCATTAAATATATTTCCAAAATAATATTGGGGGTGATGGAAACATATCACTATGTCTCCATCACACCCGTAAGAATTAAAAAAATGTCTGTCTGTTTGTCTGTGTGTCTGTTTGTAGACGCTAATCTCCAGAAATTATAGACGAATTTAAATGAAACTTTTTTTTTTATATAATTGTTAAACCTGGACGACATATAGGGTAAAATATTATATTAATTTTTGATTTAATTTTATATATTATTGTAATTTAATTTAATTTGATTTTAATGTTTAATAATCTTTATATATGTTTACGTTAGGTCATTTGTAATCTTGCTGTGTGCGTATGTTTTGGGCTACAGTCCAGTCTTTTAATATTGTATGTATTTATATTTGGGTTTATGAATGTAACCTGTTTTACTTACCTAAATAAATAAAATAAAATAAAATGATATTGGAAAATGGAACATCTGATGCAGAACTATAATTGTCCAGCTAAACTATAAAAAATATACAAATGACGTCGTAATAAAAGTTGTTCAGCCTGATGAGCATTTTACGGAGTCATAAAGTCCACGTGAACGAAGTCGCGGGCTTCGGCTAGTAATCACTATTTCTTTCAATTCTATAACAAACCAAACTGAAAGTATCGACGAAAATAACTTACGCAGTGCAAAATTCAGATAAAAGACTTTTTTCCGTTTCCTCGATTGCTACAATTTTACAAAAGCCCAGGTCAATGACACATTATTTTAAAGTTGATCTATAAGTATTTCACAAAAACTAAACAGTAAAAAAATTCACCATCTCTTTCATTTATTTACGCATAGCACAATGCAAGTGTGTTAGAGAGAGATGGGTATAGTTTGTCACTTCTGCGCGGTTGTGGGCCGGCGTTCGTAGTCATCTGTGACGGCCGTTCTCTTCGAGCAGGACATTTGAGTTTATAGCCCTCTCACTCTTTCATTTTTTTTCGTAGTTTGATTGTTGACAGACGGTGATGCAACGCGTGCAAAATTATCAAGGCTATGATAATATCAGACTAATTTTTCAAATACGAATGTTTTTTTTTTGTTATTTTCATATTTAGGACAAAACTTTTTTGCATTGGTTTTTTCATATATTTTTAAACTTTTCCGCGTTTTACAATACGTATTTGTAACTTTAAAATAGAAACTAAAAGTGGTTGCAAGTTTTTTGTTTGCGTTGAGTTCGATTGAGTGTAAATTGTTTTTTTAATTAATCGCCATTTTTTTTGGATTTACATCTATTGTGGTGATCGTTGATGTCTTTTGTACTGTCACATGAATCATTAACATTTTATTTTCAACCCCCGACAAAAAGTAGGGTGCTATAAGTTATTTGACGCCAATGTTTGTCTGTCTATCTGTCTGTGCGTGTGTTGTGATGGACCGATTTCTATGCGGTTTGTTACGTGCAATAAAGTTTCCTTGCGGTGGTTTTTAGATAAATTCGATGGAAATTAGTTCAGCGGTTCAAAAGTTATGGGGATTAACATGATATAAAGTTACTAAGACTATAAATACCTAATAAATACAAGTTTTTATTAGTAAGTTATTTTAGGTTTTTATGCTAACTGACATAATTAAGAAAACTGAACTACAATACGCATTTAATCTTTTAAATTTATTTTGATGAATTCATGTATCTATGCTAGTCTGGAAAAAGAAATAACTGGCTAAGTACGAGTCGGACTCGCGGCTGAAGGGTTCCGTACTATATCCATGTCGACGATATTATAATATTTTATATAATAAAATGTAGACAAAATAAAGAAATTTTAAAATCTGTATTTCACGTTTGTTGTGAGGGAAATACTTGAATATTTATTTTATTCTGTTTTAAGTACTTATTTTCTGATAAAGAGGCTACAGAAATACATCATCTGTGATAACTGTCTAGCTATCATGTTTTATGAGATACAGCCTGGTGACAGACAGACGGACGGACAGCGAAGTCTTAGTAATATGAGTAGGGTCCCGTTATTACCCTTTAGTTCGGAACCCGTAAAACCTAGATCATACCTCTAACTCTTCTTCCATGCTCTTGTCCATCATTAATTCATCATTCTCGTCTTCAGGTCTACTATGCTGAAAAAAGAAAAGAAAAAATCTTACAATGTATCAGCTGCTTCTCTTCTCGCGTAGATCGTAGAAGCCGATCAAGGGAATGAGCGAAAATTCGAATCATGTCAAAAGACGAAGCGGCTAGCAACCCATCACTGTTTTGATTCCTTTTTTCACTTTCTCACCGACCATAAGCTCACGCTTATAAGTGGCCCTTGAATCTATCGGCCCTGGGCTCTGTCTGCTCCATTAGGGATAAAGACGTGATATGACATGTAATATATGTATTATGTAATGTAATTTTATTTTCAAACTCTCAAGTTTGTTCAATGGACATATATTTTTGTACAGGATATGTCAGATACAGGAAATTACTAGTGATTACGTCACACGTAGAAGCACTTTATTTGCATTATAGCTTTTGTTACTGTAAAACTGTATTTTTTTTCCTTCTTAAATGACTTAATTTTTTCATAAATTTATATATAAAAATTAAAATTGCGATTTTACAATTTTAATTTTAAATTAATATGGGTAATACATCAATAATTACACTGATTGAGCTAGCCCCAAAGTTAGTTCGAGACTTGTGTTATGGGATACTAACTCAACGATACTATATTTTATAACAAATACATATATAGAGAAACATCCAAGACCCAGGACAATTTGAAAAAGGCCATTTTCCAACTTGCCCTGACCGGGAATCGAACCCGGGACCTCTGGGTGGCGGACTAGCATGGTGACCACTACGCCACGGAGGTAGTCAAAATGTAGGTTAGTTATACAGCTTGTAAGTAGTAAGTGATGTATGCATAATACGCTATTTTCCAACAAGTCAAATCAGCAACTTTTTTCTAAACGTCAAAACAAATAGTTTCTATGGGATTTTGTATGAAATACAGGCAGATGACGTCATAGATTTTTGGAGTCAAATAGCGCTCTTATTATCAGTTTTTCTACAATAATAAATTTAAAATAACGTTAAAATGGATATGTTCGAAGACAAGTGACATTATTTTGCGACGCTTTATTTTTTTATTAGTACAAAATAATTTAGTTTTGACTAAGGAAAGTACCCAATTAATACAACAGTGGACTTATACTAGCTATATTTATATAACTATAGTATATTGACGTAAAATAACAGTGAAAAAACATCGAAATTCCCATACAAATTGCTAGCCGCTCACTTTTGTATGGAATTGCCGAGTCATTTGTTTTTTACTGTTATTTTGATTTATTATACTATAGTGATCTAGTAAGCCCCATGGTTCAATTTGTTACGCAAAGCTATGTCACTCTATCACTTACACGATGTATAAACTAATGAAACACTTGTTTTTTTAGGGTTCCTAAAAAAACAAGTGTTTCATTACTGGTGTTCGTACCCAAAGGGTAAAAACGGGACCTTATTACTAAGACTTAGCTGTCTGTCCGTCTGTCCGTCTGTCTGTCACCAGGCTGTATCTCAAGAACCACGATAGCTGGACAGTTGAAATTTACACAAATTATGTGTCTGTTTCCGCTATAACAACAAATACTAAAAACAAAATAAAATAAATATTTTAAGGCGGCTCCCATACAACAAACGCGATTTTTTTATAGAAAATGGTACGGAACCCTTAGTGCGCGAATCCGATTCGCACTTGGCCGGTTATTTACAAGTACAGCTGTATTTTTCCGTATTAGCAAGTGTCGACTACCAAAGTTTAAGTTTAAAAAAGCTATAAGACAGCAAGTCTTCAACATATTTCTTCTCAATCCCAGATTTATTCCAAAACATCATTGCTCCTATCAATCTCACCGAATCGATTAATACTATTCGGCTTACAGAAATATTACGAAACACCCATCAACCCGCGACGGATCCCATCACTAAGCCACTCACCCATAAAACATCAACACTTAACATTTTTTCATTGACAGAACTACTTATCAACAAAAAGCTTAGCCGATTCACCACGGATCATAAAATCGATTCATAATCCCGTATTATAAAACAGAAACAAAAATCATTATAACACCGTTAGATTAAAGTAGTGTATACCTCGTCCTTTCTTGAGAATTCTTCTCGTATCGATATCGACAGCTAGTGAAGGCTCTATGAGATGAATAGCGCGCGAACGCAGTGCTGTGCGAAGGCTCGCGAGCTAAGCACGTTTGTACGCGTGCGCGCGCCGGTTTCCGAATACGCATGCGTCCGTTTGAAAATGGAACGGAAAGTGACAGCTAATTTTGTTTTTCATCGAACAATTTTTTAGGCAAAGACGAAAAAGTTTGTAAGGATTTTGAGGATGAAGTTTTTTTGTTAGTGTTTTCAGTTTTCAGTGTTTGAGCGGCGTGGACTGAAGGAGAAGTGTGAACTGTCGGTGCCGCCTGTATTTGCTTTGCTTGTTATTGTTGGGACTGTTGTGAGGGATTGTTTGTGTTGCCATCAACGGTAAGAATTTTCGTTACTTTGTTTGTATTTGACATTAACATACACCTATATAGGTACTTATCAGTCTTCAGACGTTTCAGTGGATAACATGTATGAAGTAAAAATCCTACTTATCTAATTAAGGATTAAAAGTATATTCTGTAAGGAATTTTATTTATAGCTACCTACTCCTACTTTAGAAAATAGTAGTACTAAGTACTTTAGCTAAAGGTACTTAATTATACTTTCACAATTTTATTTTGACCAGTAAAATCTTTACAAGGTTCAAACTTTCTTACAGATGTGTGATGTGAAAGGTTAAGTTTATTTTTAACCGACTTCCAAAAAGGAGGAGGTTATCAATTCGTCTTTTTATGTATGTTTACGGATTATTCGAAGACGCCTAAACCTATTCAGAAAATTTTATTAAAATCGGCTGGGTACCTAGTTTTGGGGTGAAGTCGGATTATAGTTTTGAAAAATTATCATAACAGTGTCAAAGATACATTGTCACATATTTATCTCAAATAGAGTAGACTGTGCCTAGCCTCAAGACCACTCTTAGTGTGATGCTGCGTGGGCAAATAGAATAAAGGAATGAGAATAGTGATGGATTGCAAGCTGAATCTCCTATTGACATGGTTCATATTCTCGCCCATAACCTCGATCGGCTCTTAAGACTTATTATTATGGCCCTTATACTTAGAAGGTTATATTACTGGAAGAGAAACAGCAGGTACTTTTTTATAAACATTTTTATTTTCTCCCAGACCAGCTAGTAAGAGTTTTATCAAATAATAATATAAAATAATTTAAAAGAGATGAGTATATATGAAGAGAAAGAGGTCTGTCAGGATCGTAGGAAGTGCAGATTCATAGTCTCTACCTACCCCTGTGAGAAACAGACGTGAACTATGTATGTCATGTTTTACTTCCTTATAACCTTCCAGGGTTAGGTAAGTTCTACCTAAGTGAACTTCAGAGTATAGTATAATATATAATACACATAAAAAATTGCCTTAAAATAATAAATTGGTGTAAGTAAAAAAAAAAAAACTTTAGAGTTGACCTTTTAGAAATACACCAATATGTACCTACTAACAAATGCCCCGTAGACCAATGTAGGTACATATCTATACGACGTGGAAGGGACATACCCGTAATATAACGTACCACGAGCTATACTAGATTACTGTAGTATTAATGATAATAAAATAACAGTTAAAAAAACAAAAAAAAACGACTTACACGTACAATCTGCACGGGCGGCTGCACACTTCGGACATGTCGGTTTTTTTTAGTATTTGACTGTTGTTTTAATTTCATTATATTATAGTGATCTAGTATAGCCCGTGCTTTGATTTATTTATTTAAAAACTTTATTGAACTTAAAATAACACACATTAAACACATATAATTATAACCGCGGTACAAACGGTGGACTTATCCCAGTAGGGATCTCTTCCAGTCGACCAGAGAAACAGAGGACAGTTATTATTAATAGGATTTATTACGGGTATGTTCTTTCCACGTTGAATACAGGATTACTTTTTAACACCGGCAACACTTTTGGAGCAAGTCTAGTCCGTGATACCAAACTTCTTTCTATGAAAACAATTAGCGAAGAGCAAAAAAATCGGCTTCCCATACAAATTAGCATTCAATGGAAATTATATGCGAAAAGATTTATTGTTATCGGTTTTCAAAATATTTTTGATAGAAAATAGTTCAGAATTATGGACTGAACTTGTTTTAAAAATATTTCAGGTGTTTAAAAATAACCCTGTATACTATGATAGATAAGTTTTATCATTTTGACAATTATATTTTCACACCTGATATATATTTATTTATTTCAAACTGAAACAAGTAGGAAAATTATTATTTATTATTATTATTTATTTTCACAACTTGTTAGTTAAAAAGAAATAATTTGTGTCTCTACCTGTCATGTCAATAGATTTATACAGAAACTTGTGCCCGCCCTGGCTTTACACGGGTACGTAATACCAACATATAAACCTTCCTATTCAATCACTCTATCTATTGATGAAAACAGCATTAAAACCCATTGCGCAGTTTTAAAGATCATAATCATAATCATGATCATATTAATTCATAAAAAGTATTTACACGTCATACAAAAATAAAATTGAATAATAAAATAAAATAAACATACAATTAAATAAATTACGCATACACATACATAACTAATAATAATCATATAATTACTTAATAATCGAATGAAAATTATCACATTACATTGGAATTATATTATAAGCGACATTCATAAAATTCTTCTATACTGTAGAATGTACGCTCAAGAAGCCACTTTTTTAGCTTGACTTTAAAGCTTGTCAATGTAGTCGCCTGTTTTAAGTGCACATACATACACAGGGACAGACAGCGCGGGCGGGATATGTGACTTTATTTAATAATAAAAAAATCTAATAAATAAGGACAAATTACACTAAATGAGCTAGCCCTAAACTAAGTTTGAACTTGTATTATGGGATGGGTACTAACTCAACGATACTATATTTATACTATGTTTTGTATAGGTATGTACGTTGATATAGAGATTATAGAAAATTTAAGCCTGTCATAATCTATTGATCTATCTGCCTGACTCTATGGGAAACAGGTGTGACTGTATGTTTGTTATATGTTTTAAATTGTGTTATGGTATTCTATTGGGACAAAATTTTAATAAAAAAAAACATAGATATACACCCAAAACCGAGGCCAATTTGAAAAAATACCATTTTCCACCTTGCCCCGGTTAGGAATCGAACCTAGAACCTCTGAGTGCCGGACTAGTTTGGTTATCAAAACACCACGCCGGTCGTCAAATTGTGGTCTGTGGAGAAGAAAAGAAATACAAACTTCTTCTTTTGCCACGTCTTGTTCCGTTATTTGGGGTCGGCCCTCCTCGTATCGCGGCTTCATCATCATCATCATATCAGCCACAGGAAGTCCACTGCTGGACATAGGCCTCCACCAAGGATTTCCAAAATGACCGATCAGAAGCGGCCTGCATTCAGTGCCTTCCTGTAACCTTGCACAGGTCGTCTGACCACCTAGCAGGTACTGCGCGGCGTCAGGACGCTCGAAATACAAACTTGAAGAGCAAAACAAAACAGTACTCATAATAATGAGAACAGAATTTTTTGCTACAAATTCTCACAACATCAAATTATCCATTTTGTAGGAAATAAAAAAATGAGCCAAGGACAATTTTAAGGTTTATTGAAAACAAAATTGGCCGATTGATAATTAAAGTTTGGTCATGGTTAGTTTGAAGCAATCGCTGGGCCAAGGGCATGTAATATGTAATGAATCGATATGTGTACAGTCATAGTTTTTGGTTACCGTGGAAATTGGAGAAGGGCATGAAAACGTTAAATAATTAATATATAGGGACAAATTACACTGATTGAGCTAGCCCAAAAGTAAGTTAGAGACTTGTGTTATGGGATACTAACTCAATGATACTATATTTTATCATAAATACATAGATAAACATCCATGACCCAGGATAATTTGAAAAAGGCCATTTACCAATTTGCCCTAACTGGAGCTCGAACCTGGAACCTCTGGGTGGTGGACTTGCATGGTGACCATTACGCCACTTTAGTACTTGGTACGTTATTTACACAGTGCTTACTTTTCGTGAGTGGAAAAACGTTTTCTTATTTTGTATGGACGAGTGCTTGCTATACTAACATCTTGACAAAATTAGGTCAAAAAGGATTAAGTACCTAAGATGTACGTCATAGTCATAAGTCATTACTATATTGCTCTACTAAACAATTCTTTTATCAAAATTAAGTTTTCCCATCGACCACAAAAAAGCAACAATAGTTTTTTCATAACAATCCTTGAGCATATAAAAATTGCATTAAGGAACTGAACATTTTGAAGCCACTTATGTAACTCAACAAAAGATACGAGGAAAAATACAAATGGAGATCTTAATTGAAGTAAAAAACTGAATCGCAAGTAGGTATTCACTATAGTATAGCGTTTTGTTATGTACCGATGCTTTTTGTACCACATTTAATAGGTCAAATGAATGACGCATCTAGCTTTTAAAGTTTTTGTGGGTCCTGTCGTCAGATTATTAGGGATATACATTCTATAGGTCGTTAGGTATATGGTACATATTTTGTATTCTTGTATATTATTTTTGACATGGAGTTAATGCAGTAGTAAGCTGATGATTTTGATTCTTTGAACTATGTCTTAATACTTGAACGTTTGGTGTTGTTTCTGTGGCGTAGTGGTTACCATGCTAGTCCGCCACCCAGAGGTACCGGGTTCGATCCCCGGTCAGGGCAAGTTGGAAAATGGCCTTTTTCAAATTTTCCTGGGTCTTGGATGTTTATCTATATATGTATTTGTTATAAAATATAGTATCGTTGAGTTAGTATCCCATAACACAAGTCTCGAACTTACTTTGAGGCTAGCTCAATCAGTGTAATTTGTCCCTATTTATTTATTTATTAACTAATTTGACGAATATTTTGCATCAACGTCGTGGTAATATCTTAGGGCATACATGAATTTTTCGTAGTCCAGTGCTGTCCATTAGAAATAAATTATTTAAAAGGAAACGAAGACTTTATTTAAAAAAATTCTCGCTCATTTGCCAAAGTGGTCATTTTGAAAAATGCTAAGAAAAGCTTTACATTATTACTTTAAACTGTAAACCGAACTTCATAAAATAGTTTGAAAAGTTATCTAAAGCAGCATTAGACAATTTTTTTAAAGATATCTCCGTTTCTTTTTAAAATAATTTATTTTTATGGAGCAACTGGAAACGTCACTCTTTAAATTAAATTAAATATAAAGAATAAATTAAATTTAATTCAAAATAAATACATGTAAAAATATTAATCAAAATCATCTACATTTAAAAACAAACTAATCTTAAATGTAATTAAGTGCATAGATAACAAGCTAAGTCAATGTACAGTTGTGTTTAAAAGTTGTGCAACTTTTTAAATTAATCGTGTAAAATTTCACTTTTATATCCAAAAACAGCTACTCTCTAGGTCAGCTACTTCGAGGTCACGTTTAATACGACGACGGGTAATATTTAGCAAATTATATCCTTTGCTAAATTAAAAATCGCAAATAATATTATCTAACATCTTCAATTTGATGCCATTACTGTAAATAACTTCTCTTGACATTTTATTTATTAAAAGTTATGACTCGATAAATATAAAGAGTTGTTGAAATAATGTTTAAAGAAACTTAATGTGAGGAAATGACCTTTATTTCAAACCGTTTTCGACACGCCCTTCGTTTATCTAAGATGTATGTGTATATTTTTTTTTATATTAGTTCATAAACTAATAGGTGTACAATTTGAATTATTTTACTATTAGACAATATAATAAACTAAACTAACTAACAATAATTACAATTAAAAATTAAACTAAATTAAACTAACTAAAATAAACTTAAATACTTAAAATAAATTACTTATAAACTTATACAATTACAAATAAAAAATATCTCTTAAATCCTTCCCCTGCGGAAGAGTGCCCAGAAGGCTGGCAGCATTGCCACGTTGTATGGCAATGCTTATTCTTTGAGCGAAGTAATTACCAGCCCCCTGGTCACCTGAAACCTCGACCAGCTTTTTACCTATAAAATTAAATAAACTATGCGCAGAAGGCCCCCACGGACCCAAAGTTTCAACCCCGAACGGCTCAAATATGTATGCCTCTCCAAGGCATACATACTTGCGCCGTTTGAGGGATTCAGCGGTAGCTGCAGCAATGCCAGCCTTTCCACTTGTGCCATGAAGATGGGAAGGCGCAAGAGTGTCGACACATGTGGCGTCCCACACCAGCGGTCTTCCCAACCTCCAGGGCACAAGGGTCATACCATCCGGTCTCTTGCCATCATTCCGCGCCAAACCTATTGGTTCTAAAACTGCTGGCATCTGAATAGTGACAAGAGCACGATGGATGATATTGTTAAGGCTGGCATGGCGGGCTATGCGGCCCGCGCTCCTGGGGCAAGATAGTCCGTGGTGGCCAAGCCGATCGTCGGTATTTCCGCAGAGGCAACGATGCGGGGCGTTGGTAACGGCACCAAGGCGAAGGCATGACGCTATGCGGAAGGTATTATTATCTAAAAATGTTCCTAAATTAAAAGATGGTAGTGTACGTAACCACAAGCCAGACTCCCATGCGGCAGCAGCAAGAAGACGAGCGCGCTCAACAGAATTGTTGACAGATGATTCAATTAGGTTACTCTGAACAAGTCTGCAAAGCGGCTCGTCCCACTGCCTCTGCGAAGCGGGATGATCTGGAAATTTCGAATTTGGAATTAAATCTGACCATGTGTTTCTGGCCTCTGATAAATTTAAAATTTCGTAGGAAGGCTGCTCTAAAATTTTTATAAAAAGATCTTGAATGCTGTGGACAGAGGACAGAAAGGCAGGTAAGGCTACACTAGAAATTTTGCGAATTCCTAACCTGATTGGTAAGGAGGCTTGATCCCAAATAGTTAAAAAAAACTCAAAACTTAATAAAATATTAATGTTATAAATAATACTTTGCGGGTCAATGAACTCTTCGGTGGATTAATATTCATTTAATATGTTTTGATTAATAATCGTGTATAAGTATTTTTCCGTCTCTACAGACTACTCCATGCTGATCAGGAAGAAAAGAAAAAACTTAGAATGTAGTACCAGCTGCTTTTTCCTACGCTGTTCGAAAATGTCGATCGAGGGATTTAAATTAATGCGTGTGACATCTACTATGCTGAAATTACATTAAGAAAGGTTAAATCAGGTAGTGATTCATCATCTAAATTTCTTCTTAGTCAGTACATATTCTTGTAAGAACGCTTAAAAAAATGTATGAAGCTGCAGATTTTTTTGCGATACCTTAACGGATCGGACAGAGTTTTCTTTACATATTGTATATTTTTCATACATAAATACGTATATAAAATAAATAACATATACGATACTAATAAATAAATAAATGCAGCAATTTTGAAATCTACATACTTATGTCTTATAGATCGACCAAAAAGTGCTTACACACCCGTGTCTTAAGGCTAGCGTAACTAGGAGCGGTTTGATTGAAATGATTTTGAATGATTCAGTATTAAAACTAGGCTAAATCGAAGCTAATCCATCTATTAGACAGCTGACAAATAATAACACATCCGTATCATCGCATCGGCGGTACAAAAAGCGGTAGGTACGCTAGTGGCTCGTCACCAGCCGGATGCGAGCGGGATTTTGAAAAGTTTGGGTTGGGACTTATGAAGAGCTAATGTTGTTCGCTCATGTCACCTGAGATAGAAGAGGAGCTCGTTGGTCTGGGAGTGCGCATTACTATCGCTTTTGCAAGTAAAGTGATATCGGGCGTGGTCCGCGCTTGGATGGGTGACCACAAGTGGCTTAAAAATTTCTTGACCTTCTCCATGCTATATAAGCCGTTGGTCTTGGTTGATAACGTTGTATGGCAGTCGTTAAGCTATGTCAAATGCCTTTGGGTCGCTTGAAAAATCTGACACCAGAGTTGACCACGCGAAAAACAATAAACTTGACCACTGTTTCTTGTGCAAGTTTAAAATAATACATGTAGAAGCAATAGTGATCAAGTTTATTGGTTTATGTAGTGCAAAAATGTGCAAATTTTATCAGCAAAATCAGTCCTTGATAGCTAATGCAGGCGTGACGTGACATTTATTTTTCAAAACCACATCTTTACTTTAACTCCAAACTACACAACCGATTTTGATAAATTTCTACATGGGAACTACCTCACAAGAACGCCAAACAAAAAAAATGGTTCAGGCCTCTTCGAATAATCGGGATTATACATTCGAGTTGATAACCTCCTCCTTTTTGGAAGTTGATTAAAAACGCGGTAGGTACGCTGGCTAGTCATTAGCCAGATGCCAACAGTATTTTAAAAGTTAAGGTTGGGACATACCAAAGAATTAGATAATATTTTTCGCTCATGATGAGCAAACGCTGTACAACCGTTGTTCATTTGACATAGGTGTAACTAGAAAACTTGACTCTAATCTCATCTCGTCTCATCTAGTACCTAATACTATAGAATTATATTAATTTGTTAGTGTGCAAATTTAATCAGCAAGTTCAAAGTCAAAGTCAAAGTCAATCTTTGATACCGATTGCAGTCCCTAAGGACCAGATATGAAATTTGACTAAATTAGCATTTACCGCCTTTTTTGTGTTTTTATATATTTTTAGGGAAATGTCATCAGTTTCATGGACCATGCTTTTAAATTTTGCCGTGTTTGAAGTAGTTGTAAAAAAAAATTTTGGCTTAAAAGTTTTAAAAAGTTGCCTTTCGTTATCGTTAAACAATAAAGTTTTCTGGTATTCTATAAAAATATCGCTTGTGATGACTCAATGATATTAAGTGTACATCAGCCTTAATTTAGAACACTTTTTGTTTGCGGCTTGACCGATGTAAGAAAATAAAATTAAAGCACTAAAATATTTCAGCTTTTAAATTTGGAAAAACCTTTTCGATATATTTTTCTTCCAAATTATCAATAAAGTTTTTATACTTAGGGCAACAAAAAATTCTTCTAGCAAAATATCAAATCTCCAAAAATATCGACTCATATTTTTTTAAATAATTGAATTTGCAGAATTTTAACGTTAAAATCCCAATACTGGTTTGTTAAAAATTCTAGACAGAAATTTAGCGTTTCTTTTATTGCACTGTATCTAATTTGATAAAGCACTGAATGAAATAAAACTTTGCCCATGCTACTATTATCAGCGGGTGACATAACATTTTAGAATAAAAAAAATCTAGTAAATCATTGCGCAAAATTTTATTCTGTAATTTAATTTTTTAAGTTTTGAAGACAAAAAATTAAGATGTCAATTTTTAGGGTTTAAAATGAACGATGAATTTAATTAAAATCAGCGAGATATCAAAAATATAGGAGATGCAATGACCTAGATCATGACATCGATTTGAAAGTTTTAACTTAAGTACTTATTATTATAAGTTATTTACCTGGCCTATCTAAATCTGTTACATTATGTTTTATTCGAAAAAATTTTGTTTCTTATTAAGTATAATATTATACCTTGGTGGTCTGACGACCTAACCAAGGTCGCTGAAAGGCGCTGGATGCAAGCCGCTCTAGATCGGTCATTTTGGAAATCTTTGGGAGAGGCTTATGTCCAGCAGTGGACGTTGTGCGGCTGAAATGATGATGATGATAATATTATTGTGAGTTTTCGGTTTCCCGAACGCCATCTAGCGTTTGTTCAAACCGAACCAAGGATTGGTTCTGGTCTATCCTTTGGGTTGCGGATGTCAGACGGTAGTTCACTCTGTGTAAAAACTAGTTAAATCGCCTTCGCTTAGGTAGCGGACTCCAGGCGTTGAAGCGTCACTGCTGAGGATTCAACCAGAAATACGCTCGGTCTGATGATGATGGTGATTATAAATTGTGAGTTTCCAATCACATTTACTAAGTAAAATGATGTATTGAATATAGGAAATAACTATTCTTAATGCAATTGATGAGAGAAACTCACTAATTTATCCATATTGCTTGCACACATCTTTGTGACTAAACAAAAACGTTCCGGAATAAGTTTGACTACCATAAGTAACTACAAAAACATTAGCTATTAGAATTCTACGCATTTTCCGTACCACCATTTCTTACTTCAATTAAAAAACCAGTCATGGTCACTCATCGGAACGGTTACAAATAAATATCCGAAGCTGCCCCTTGACCTGCTCCGTGAAATGCAATTAAATTTCTTTGAACTAAATACCCGCACTCGCCTTTTTTGGAAACTGGTTCCGTTTTTGATCTATCAAGCTTCATTTACGCTACTAAACCGTGATATTACTTCACAAATTCGATGTACGTGGATCAGATACAAACCACGTCTGTATCCCTTGCGGTGTAGACAGTGCCTAAGGCTATAAGATCCAAAGGCCATTTTCAGCGTGTAGGTTATGTAGATAGAAAAGAAATCAGAGCAGCAGCGGTTCGGATGCTAACGGTGGAACAGAAATGAATACCCACATATATACATAGACACCTAAAATCATTACCCTTCCTTTTGGCTTTAGTCGGGTAAAATACGCGTAGTTATGAGCTATGTTTTTTGTTTAACTTTGTTTATTGACTCAACAAGACTGAATCGCATCGCCTATCGACATGATTTTGTTGTCATTCCAAGGTGAAAAAAGTAGCTAAGTATTACTTTCTAATGAAAGTCCAAATTTCCCTAAAAAAATCGAATTTTGACTACAAACTTTTTTGAATAACAATAAATATTAAGATGGCAATGCAGAGATTTAAAAAAAGTCGGTTCGGAATCCGCGAGCAAATATTTAAATTTCAATTCGAACGTCGAATATCAATGGGGAGCCATAAGCCACCGGGGTTTTATTTTTTTTAAAAGCCTGCCCGCACTGAGACAATAAAGAAAAAGACTTGGGAAAAAGAGAAAAAAGTGTATACAAAAACAGCATCTAGATTCGAAGTACTGGCTGATTCGAAGTGGAAACAAAAGGAGTAGCTCTGACCGAGATCTTGGGGTACGCGGGCGCATCTCGTTTGTTTTTTTTCTTTTTACATGTGATTTCTTTTCTCTGATGCATCACAATGACGTTCTATCGTCAGCAGTTATTTTGTTAAACAATTACGATGTTATAAGTCGAGACGTTTGAAAGCAAACTGGTTCTTTGAATTTAAAATAGTAAGATTCAAGAATATTTATAAATTGTAATATGTATACCTTATAGCAATATGTTTTAATATTAATATAGATACTGTATAGTACTTATTTACGTATAATTTTCAAGAATTTAGTTTTGTTAATACCTAGGTTCTGTATGCCATGAAGCATGTAAAGGACAAATTATTAGTTTTACATACTATTGTTTTCTTTTTTTTAATATATCGACATCGAAAAAATATATAGAGACACATCTCACAGATTGTGCTAAACCCAAAGTTAGTTTACAACTTATGTCATGCATCGTGCGTGTGATACTAACTCAATGATGCTATGTTTTTCAATTAATACATCCTACTAATACCTATTAAAAACGCGAAAGTATGGATGGATGAAATGAATGTTACTCTTTCACGTAAAAACTACTGAATGGATTTTAATGAAACTTTACAATAATATAGCTTTAAAATGAGAATAGGCTACAATTTTTTAAAGATATTGTGTAATAATCCTGCGCAGACGAAGTTGCGGGTATCAGCTAGTAATTAAATCCTCCAAAATCCATGACAAATTTGAAGAACGTGGCTGGGGATCGAACCCAGAACCGCCAGAGTGGACTTGCATCACAAAAAATACTTTGATCATCTGTTTTTCTCGCCGACTGTACAAACAGCTGGAGGTCACAAACTGAAACACATTAAATTGCGCTTCCGTACAGTTCATTTGGCAATTTATAAGTAAATAAATATATTTTAATTTGCACATATTTTAATTTTTACAAACTTTAATAATCATTTTTTCTTGCCAACTGTACTCACATCTGGAGGTGACAAACTAAAACACACTTAATTGCGTTTAATTGGTAATTTATAAATAAATAGAATATGTATCATTTTTAAAAACTGTGATCATCTATTTTTCTAGCCGACTGTACTTACGACAGGAGGTCAAAAACTGAAACACATTAGATTGCGTTTCCATACAGTTTAATTCATAAGTTAATAGAACATGTCTTATTTTTAAAAACTTAGATCATCCATTTTTCTCGCCAACTGTACTAACAGCTGGAGGTCACAAACTGAAACGCGTTAGATTGTGTTTCCGTACAAGTTCAATTGGTAATTCATAAGTTAACAGAACATGTATTATTTTAAAAATTGATCATCTTTTTTTCTCATCGACGACTGTACCAACATTGGAGGTCAACAGAACATGTATAATTTTCGAAAACTTTGATCATCCATTTTCTTGCCGACTAACAGCTGGAGCATTTTTTTTGCGTTTAGAAAAAAGTATCTATTGATTTGTTGTCATCAAGAGGATTTAAAAGTAAACAAAACATATATTTTAAAAACTTATCTTAAACACTTAAAAAAATTTTGAGCACTTATTTTTCTCGTCGACTGTACTAACAGCTGGAGTTCACAAACTGAAACGTATCAGATTGCGTTTCCATATAGTTCAATTAGTAATTCATAAGTTAACAGATTATTTATTATTTTTGAAAATTATTTCTATTTTTCTCGTTGACTGTATCAACATTGGAGGTCAACAGAACACGTATAATTTTCGAAAACTTTGGTCATCCATTTTCTCGCCGACTGTACAAAACAGCTGGAGGTCACAAACTGAAACGCATTAGATTGCGTTTCCGTACAGTTCAATTGGTAATTCATCAATCACTGTATGGCTTCATTAGACCCAACATTAGTCTGATTGTTTCCGAGATAACCGCTCTTTATTGTTTTACTCTTGTGTGGTCAGTTCCGTAATCGTTAAAATTCTTTGGTGTGTTCGTTTAAATTATTTGGTGTAATTTTTGCGTATTTTCTTAGTTGAAGTTAGCTAAAATTGGGTAAAATGTAGCAGTTTTTTAAAGAATAAGTTTTTTTTAAAGGTTTCATTTTTTGTACAAGCTTTTATTGTGAAGCCAAAGTTCGTACTAAGACCAATGAAATGAGCCCAAACTCGATGGAGTTTTTTTACTAAATTCCATCGAACATCTTCTGTCTTCGTGATCAGACCCTAGGCATCGTCTACTATTACGTGCTCGCCAAGACAAATCAAGTAAGTCCTACTCGTTATGATGTTTTCTGACTGAGTTCCGACGAATATCTCCCAGCTCCATCATCTGAACAGCTTATTGACTTCATAATATTGTATTGTCATCTGACTTACACAAGTATACAAGATTTCAGCTAAATCGGTTGAGGATAACTTGTTGAAAATTGAGTTGCAAGATTGGACCTAAACAAACATTCATTCATATACATTGCAAGTTAAATAAAAGCTTGTAAAAAGGTTACCTACAAGGTCAATAATTACTTTACTTTTTTTTAGAGCTGATTTAGCTGATTTAACTCTGGTTCAACTTTTTTATGGGAGTAACATATTTTTATCAATAAACCATTTATATAATCATTGGAGACTATGTGTTTTGTTATTAGTACTTTAGTCTGCCATTTTCATTCGAAATGATTTCATACTAATGATGAATTAATTCAAAAATGTATAAATAGGTTACAGATAAGACAATATCTTATCTATCAGGTACACTATCACGTCACATCTTTAGTTTAAGGCCCCACAAAAGGCATCACAAAGCCTAGAGCAGCTAGACCCAAAGCCCAATCTAAGTGTGATTACGATTATGCATCATTTTATGTTTTTATGATAACATAATACACTCTTATTTATTTCTTTCGATATACTTACTTATCTAATTAAATTTTGGCCTATCTACTATCTTTTCTGCTCCGTCCCAAAGGTTAACTGGTAGACAATGATTAGCATTAAGTTGTACCTTTTTGTACAATATTCTTGAGAGATTAAGTGCAATAAATTTAAAAAAAATGTTTTTTTTACCCTCCAACACGAAAGTTTTTACTTATCTTAAAAATCTAACGTTTCAGTTTAGTTGTGCATTTCAAAGTACACTCTCCTAACATTCCGAATGACATAAACATAACAAAGTTTCACACAGATTTTGTTTATCACAATTATCTTAAATACCTGTTCTGATATTAATGAGCAATAAATTTAATCAGCGATTAGATCATCAAATATGATTAGTCAGGGAACAGGATTCGTATCTGCGACTGCTTACTCACCAGTCAACGTCAGTGAAGCTAGACATGTTCCTAGTAATTTGTATTTTTTAATAAGTAGTCATGTAAACCAGTTTTAAAAAGTTACGGGACCTGTGACTCCATTTCATAGTTCTCAAATAGGCATGATGTTGAAATATTTTTGATCCATCAGTTAGAACGAAAAAATATTGTTCACTTTTTTGGGTTCTGTACCCAAAGGGTAAAAATGGGACGCTATTACTAAGACCCTGCTGTCCGTCCTTACCGTTTTGGCTTCCATACTCAAAGGGTAAAAACAGGACTCTATTATTAAGACCCCGCTGTTCGTCCGTCTGTCTGTATCTCACCAGACTGTAACTCATGAACCGTGATAGCTAGACAGTTGAAATTTTTACAGATGATGTGTTTGTATTACCGCTATAATATAACAATTTAAGTGGGGCTTCCATACAACAAACGTGATTTTTTTATGGAGCCCTTCGTGAGCGAGTTTGACTCGCACTTGGCTAGTTATTTATTACTTTTCTCTGACAAAAAAAAAATACGAAGATACAGCTAATTTAAATTTCACATTAGATACGCTACGGCTTCGTAAAATTCCTTTAGGGCCATGGTGTCACAAATTCCAACTTCAGAACTTGGATACTTTGTATATTTGTGAATTTTTACTAATTTGATAAACTTAAAGATATGGGTCCATTATTTTTGAATAATCTCACTGCCGGACTAATTTTGCCCCGGGTTCACCCAGATTAAAGTAGGTGTATCACAAAAAAATACTAACTAAAGACATTTTTACTTTTCTGACACAGTTAACATCCCTATTTCATAAACATGTCGAATAGTAAGCAATGTGATAATTTAGGACGTCATTGGTAATTAAGCATATTAAATATGAACCAAACTCGTTTAGTAACTACATACATACAATACGCGTATTTCGGAACCATCCCAAAAGGCATAACCTTCCCAAATATTTGTCTCCTTCGATTTAACACTACATTAACAGGATGGGGTGCGGGGCCAATTAACACCACCACTTAACACGCGGGGTAGCATGGACCCAGGTGGTCTTTGTTTAAACGTTTTTTTTTAAACTCTAAAAGGTTGTCAGCGGTTATTATGTGGCATAAAGTGTTAATGGTTTGCGGACAGGAAAAAACTGAGTGCTTGTACGCTTGTTAGTCAGTACATTGTTTTTATGTATAGGTATTTGTATTAACTTATTGAGATTTTGCTATTATCAACGAATATAAGAACTAGATAGAGTATTTTCCATGTCTCTCTATCTTTATTTTCGGTTAAAAGCTTGATAGGTTTTATAGGGAGGCTATACGATACAACTTTTGCCTTTTCTTTTACCTTCCTGATTTCACTTTTTCTCTCTTGGCTTCCACCTTTCCTTTCATGATGTTTTTATGAAGTTGTTATGCCGTATATGGTTTACAAACATCTTTCTTTATCTTATTTTTATTGTATGCATTAACGTGCTGTTCTAATTGACAAGATCCAGAACTCCATTGTTGGTTTTATCTGGCCAGCTTATTTTCCCACTCGATTTCAACATTACAGATCCATTTGATTCATTGTTCAAATGTCCATGTATCACAACCGTAAAATGCACCTTGAGATTTTGCTACTTGTAATAAGTATCGGCTAATCTGTAAAGGCTGTCTGCTAAGAGCCATTTTCATGTATATTTACCAATTATTGAATGCACGTGGACCGATTTGAAAAAACCTTTTTGTTTTTAGAGGAAAATTATTCATTTCTTTGTTTTACTTACCCCCAAAAGAAAACTTTCTCAGCATTACATATTGGTTGTATTGTAATAAGGTTAAATACTTAACTAAATCTTGATTTTAATCTTCAATCTCAAAATCTCCAAAACCTTAATTTTTAAACTAGGATCCGAGAAAAATAATAGACAAATCAATAGAAGGCCAATCGAAAGAAGTAACTTAAATTTTCTGGTATCTACGTACATTTGAGGTAATACTTAAAATGACCTATTTAATTATGAAAGTTGAATGAAAGACAGCGCAGCCGCGACATTAAATGGAATATTTCGTAAGAGTCGTCAGATGTTCGTCTCAGTGTGAGCATCATTCATCCTACTATGAATGTCGGAGCTATGAAAGGTATTTGTTGAATTATGGAGGTGGTACTTGGCATACGTTTGTATATTTATTTGTTTGTTTGTTGCCATTGCATGCTTTAATAACTGAACCTATTTAGATGAAACTTGATATGGATATAGTGGGGAGCGAAACTCACGGGCTAGTTTATTTTATAAAATGGTAATTTGATCAATTATATTTATTATTATTTATATTAATAACTATCATAATATGAAACCGAAAACAAAATGCTTTTTTTGAATTTGCCAAAAATAAGTAAGTTATAAACTTTTCACATCTGATGGGAAGGGAAACTTTCAAGTAACAGAAAAAGGATACGTAGAGCGCTTTTGACGTCACTGCTATTGGATCTTCTTGCTGAACTCCTTTCAAAAATATATTTTCTTTTCTATAAAATGTTTTTTTTAAATATATCGATGAATCTACACAATAGTATTATAATAAAACTTTTTTCAAGACGTTTTTTTTTCAAAATATATCCATGAACGGAGCATGCTTATTTTTTTCTCTAAATTCCCTACCTTATCCTATTACCTGCCATTAATATTTACAGTTCCCTAACACTAAAAGTGCCACATCCATTACCCTAACTGCCTTCCAGCTCCTCGTACAACCTAATCGCTCACCATTACGTCCTACCAGAACTAATTCCGCCCACCTTATCATAATTTGAATCGACATTCTGGATGAGTTTTGTATGACAAACCTCTGTTTTCGTACGCTTATTAATTTCGGAGTAACAGTACCGAATTTCGTTGATCATTACGCTTGTAGTTCAGTCAACTTCGTTTAAAATTTAAATGTATGGATGTACCAGTGCTTTTGTTGTCTCTTTATGATGTATTTATTTACTTGCTCTATAACTATTATAAAGGCACTCATTCAAAAATCTGTCTGACTACAAAGTGCAGATTTACGTTTAAACTTTGCATTGGTAAACGAATAGGTTGCTTGCTCATCGCGTTGTGAATAAGATCCTAGAAATTACACGAAATTAATAAGTAAATAAATATATAGGGACAAATTATACTAATTAAGCTAGCCCCAAAGTAAGTTCGAGACTTGTGTTATGGGATATTAACTCAACGATACTATATTCTATAATAAATACATATATAGATAAACATACAAAACATAGGAAAATTTGAAAAATGCCATTTTCCGACTTGCCCTCAACGGTGATCGAACCCGGAACCTCTGGATGGCGAAATAGCATGGTGACCACTACGCCACGGAGGTCGTCGGATTTATAAAAATTGATTAACCAACTTGAAGCAGTAGCAACCGGTAAATATCATGTTTTCTTCCCTTAAACCAACATGATATAGAGATTCTATTTAGCTAATAAATCTCATAATATAGTACATTGTAAATCCATTGTGATTCTTGCAAATACGTAACGAGTGGTGTAATGCTTCTCACTGTACATTCCAATTTCAATATCCTGTAAAGGTTTCGAGGTTCAATACTAATAGTATTCACAAATGTCATCGAAACTCACAATTAGTCGCAATGTCTTGCGCTATCGCAGTCATCTAGGACCAGGGTTCGAGTCCACGCATCGACGCTAAATCTCAGGGCATGAGCAAATAGGGACGGGACATCCTGCCGATCTGAACTGCATTGGAATTTTAAATGAATACGTTCATAGCTCACTGGTTTGCTTTTGACACAACTAAGCAAGTATAAACAGGTATAACTACGACCATTTACTATTATTCCTATTTGCCAATCCTGTCACCCAAAGGCAGCCTGTAAGAGCTTGCCTTGGCGATAAGGCCGCCTATTGTACATCTGAATTTATATTTAAATGTTATTTCCATGTGTTTTGGTGCAATAAAGTGTTTTTACTTACTTGCTCACATTTGATGGTATCGCCAGAGCTAGGGATACCTATCCGTTTGTGCAAGGCAGATTGCAATGTCACTATCATAAATCTTTAAAATGTTAGAATATAGAGCGATGCTTTGATAGTATACAACCTTTGGTAGTATACAATATCGGGCTTAGCGGACCATAATTACTTCCATATTTCGCATGGATGGCAGTTAAAATCTGCCTAGCAATATAATTGTCTTGCTCCTATTTACTGTAATCTTCCTCTGTGCGTTATTTGTAAACTTATGATTTTGTAGATTTTCCTTATAAAGTCTTTCTGTGGAGTATTTCAGTCCACTATATCGTGATATGTTCATGTAATATACAAGGGACTTCGAATGGATTTTGCTTTGCGGCTGAACCGTTTTGTCCCGCCCGAATATACTCACTCCATTATGCCCAATAACCTATTGTTTCCAGTTAACTCTATAGAAGTCACGGCAGCTACCATATTGGCGTATTGGAGGCCCCTACATGGACTGGACCTAATGACCTACGACATTTCAACTGGTAGCGCCGTCCCGTTTCGACGCAATAAATAGAAACGAGACAAAAGATCACCATAATAGAAATCTGTTTGTTTTATTCTGTTTTGAGGTTCGTCCATACTGACCGCTAGGAGAGAGCCTGTCGCATTTTTAACCGACTTCCGAAAAAAAGGAGGAGGTTGTCAATTCGTCGTGTTTCGCGAGATATGAAAAGTTATTGTATTTACACGAATTTTTTATCAACGGATTTGTTATGTTATTCCAACAACGTTGTGACTAGACTAGTAACGTAAAGTTGTTAATTAGATTACACCGTAGTTTACCTTTTTTCAGATTTCATACTTCTTGTTTTTCATATTCAATTTTTTCTAGCTGCTCTGACATAGCTTGACGACTGTCATATAATGATAATAGC
This sequence comes from Acrobasis consociella, assembly GCA_963555685.1. Lineage (NCBI taxonomy): Eukaryota > Metazoa > Arthropoda > Insecta > Lepidoptera > Pyralidae > Acrobasis > Acrobasis consociella. The sequence goes on along the minus strand of OY743124.1, from coordinate 5,484,891 downwards.
CAGGACCAACATATTAACGTGCCTTCCGAAGCAAAGAGCTAGAGAAAATTTTCTGCCACTTGTCACTATCCACGTACAAACTACGCCTAATGTCACTTGCGAAAGCTCTAACAATGTTCACTCCCACTTTGCCGAGCTCCACTAATATTTTAACTAAAAACATATTATTACTTACATCTTTATATCTATACAGACGCCTGCTGTACAGTTAGCATAGATATTAGACTTCTACTCATTACAGTCCTAATATCCTCACACTTTTAATTCGATTTAGGAGTGAAACGAAGAAAAATGGTACATGCAAGAACTTTGATAAAAAGTGTACTTCGAAATTTTGGGAAATATGAACATTTGTATTAAGATCGATTTAATTAATGAATAAGACGATCTCAAAGCATTTTCAAAAGAATAATCGAGCCTAACACGGGAAAGGAAAAAGTGAAAGAAGGTGCGAGAAACCTTTCAACAACCTTGTTAATAAAGAAATGAACATTTCGAAACTTTTCTTCAATATGTTAAAAATCCGCGCAGCATCCACTCGGTTCTATGTAAACGAACCCTTCTACGTACGATTTCTTATCCCCATAGCATACTCGTCCTTTTTTTGTAGATACGTACTTACTTCCCACGGGATTATTTTCTGATAAAAATGTTCAAATGTACGGTAGCGGAATATTTTATCCCTCCTTGTTTTTGTTTATGCAAAAGAGGCGTACATTTGAATATTGTAATTCATATTCTCATATATTTGTAAGTTATAAATATTTGTGCTGAAATTTAAGTTTCCTGTTGGGTTTACTTATTGATTTATGCTAGAAAGTAAGGCTGTTTTATAACAAGTTGTTGTAACTTGAATGTGATCTGTAGTGTGCGTACATTGTACAAGTACAAAGTACCTAGGTTGTATACTGCATATTTATTTCCTTTTATGCTGGTCTGGTAAAAAAGAAAAGCGTAATATGTACCAGCTGCTTTTCTTTCCGCGCAGATCGTAAAAGCCGATCAAGGCAATGCGAAAATCTGAATTTTATTTATTTAGGTACCTCAAATAGGTTACAATCATTTACACAAATATAAATACACACAATATTGAAAGACTAGACTGTAGCCCAAAATATACGCACACAGCAAGATTACAAATATACATAGCGTAAACATAAAGATTATTAAATCAAGTAATCGGTAAGCAACTTATCAATATATTAATTCCCTTTTTTTTACGCTTGCAAGTGGGTAATAATGTCCCAATGCTGGGCAAAGACGACCATATTCCAAGCGACAGTCGTGTACCTAACGTAACAATGCGTGTAAGTAAGTCATCGCGCCATCTCCACCTGGTACTCACAAAGATGTGGAATAAGCCTAATCATCCTATCTCATGTGGCAGACGTGCCCCACCAAAAAATATAGCGAGATTATTAAATCCAATGTCAAACTTAAGGAAATAAGTCATTAATTAAACTAAGTAGACAGCCAGGCATAGTCTGCGTACCGCTTGATTTTCATGCTCAAATAACAAATTACATACTCCTCTTATCAAAGATCATACGCATCATTTTTACCACAAGACCGTAAACATAAGAACAGGTATTAAACCAAACAATTTAATACATAACAAGACGTTTAACTCCATCAATTACAAAGCTTTTACCAATAATGGCCCAAAAATTATACACCAAAATGTGTCCAATCACTGGACGAAAGTGGGCTTGCTTGGAGGCTGGACTCAGACGGTACAGTTTTGGTATTGATTTCAGTTTTCTTAATTTCATTACTTAGCCTTTTAAGTCTTAAAAATAAAATTCAGATTGACTCTTGTACCTTTGACTAGAAGTCTTTTGAATTGACAGACTATGAGGCTGGTCTCGGTTGATGTAGTTTTGCTTTTGATTTCAGTTTTCTAAATTTCATTACTGTCTTTTTAAGTCTCTTAAAAATTAAATTCAGATTGACTCTTGCACTTTTGACTGGCAGTCTTTTGAATAGACAATTTGCAGTCCACACCTTTAAAAATATGGAAAAATACCTATTCTTTCAATCATCATAATATGTATTAGGCAAAGAAAGTACACAGTGGCCTTCCCCAAGAATCTAAGGCATATCATGTAGGTATTTATTTCCTACATAAATGAATAATTTTTTACATACATAGTATCTTGTTACATATTTAGTACTTCTATGATGGTCTGGGAGAAACTAAAAACATAGATTGTACCAGCTGCTTCTCTTCCTGCGCAAGGAATAAGCGACAACCTGAATTAAATGTTCTGTCTAATCATTGGAAGAAAGTGGGTTTAACGACTTTGAGGCTGGACTCAGACAAAGGAGTTTTTCTCTTAATTTCAGATTCTTAATTTTAATTTTATTATTCAGCTTTTTATTCAGATTAAATAGTCAAAGTCTTTCATATTTTTCGAGATGTAAATTCCGTATGACTGTCTGAAGCCAGCCTAATAAATATCGGGCCAAAATAATTTAGATATAAAATCAGTAATTTATATTACAAAATGATCATGTGAAAATATTAAAGAGGTTGTTCATACTAAGGAGGTTAAGAACTTTTCGGAAGAAAGAGAGACTTGGAAAACACTTCACCAACTTTTGTTGGTGGATTGGTCTCCTGCCCAGCTCTTATATATAAGAAGAAGATTGTTCATACTATGTGTTCATTATTATAGCAATAACTAGGTATTTGTAGCTTAGAATTTGCATACAAGTAATTTTTAAGGGTTTTTTTAGGGTAAAGCTATCCCATGATATCGGCTGTCATCATTTTCGATTTAGGGATCCTTTTGTAAAATATTGTATAACATATGACACATGTTATAGCGGCATGAAATACATTGTCTGTGAAAATTTCAACGGCCTAGCTATCACGGTTCATGAAATCTGGCAAAAGACAGACAGACAAGCAGACGGATAGACAGTATTGGTCCCGTTTTTACCCTTTGGGAACAGGAAAATAAAACAAAAAAATAAAGAAGATATTTCTTTGTACACTTGTCAAGTACTGCTATATGTACATCGAAAGACGTTTACAAAATGTAACGAAATATCGATATCAATCGGGTCTAATTCGAGATTCCAATGTGAGATTTCTTCAAGGTATGTTTAACTTGTCACAATTGATTGAGGTATCGCCATCGATACCATCTTGACTGTACGGATCGTAAGTATCGTAACGGATCCGCCGCACGCGCCGCAATTATGACACGTTTGGGAGTTGTTATTCATTATCATCATCAGGTCTTTTTGTCTCCACTGCAGGAGCACGACCCTCTGTACCACCAGAGCCATACTTGGTCAGAGCAGCCAGAGGACTTGGCCTACACTCTTCACGCTGGCCAGACATGCTGGAGAGGTCTGTTTACAAGCTTTGTTTAGCTTGTATTTCCTAAGTCGCCTCTTACGACTTCCACGGAAAGACTAGGGTTTTAAGTGCAATAAATTCAATCTCCTCGCTGGCCAGACCGGTTGGAGAGGTCTCATTGATGTTTATAAGCTTTGTTTAGCTTGTATTCTCTAAGTCGCCTTCTACGACATCCACGAGAAGACTTGGAGTTATTTTTGACCCAATCATCTACCCAACTTATCCCACTATTTACGTGGCGTCGGCACAGCGTGTGTTTTTTCCATCTTATTCTATGTCTAAAATGTATATCCGTTTTATGACTTACTTTAGGATTCGTTTAAACCAAATCCTAAAGTTAATTATAAATCGGATACAAATTAACATAACCACATAGTATATATACCAGTCATTTAAACAAAAGAAGTGTTTAAAAATGCAAAAACCCATCGCCCCACTAGCTATACCTCTTTATACCTACAAGAACCTCATTCGTTAGAACAAATAAAGAATCTAATTAGCGTATTATGACCTACAAACGTCGAGATTTAAGGCGTTTGTTGAGACACCATTCATGGCATGCAGACATATCACTAAGATCATATGACTCCACCCATATCCTTTTTGGGAGATTTCGGAAACCTCTATGATTGGTGTGAGGTGTTAATGAAACAGTTTAGCATACCATTTTTGCTGCAATGTACTTTTAAATTGGTTGGAAGTATCCAATAAGAGATTTATGTACCTTACTGCACATCGACAGGTTTCAAACAATGATAATAATGACACTAAACTTGATTCTAACGATCCTGGGCTCTGTCTACTCCGCCAGATATAAAGACATGATACTGTATCTATATAATAAGAAGAAGAAACACACCTATTATAATTTTTTGCTATAGTTAACATCATTGATTTAATTTGAATAAAACATACATTGATAATATAGTGATCTATTAAAAGATAGATAAATTGATCGTTGGAGTGAAACGTGTGGAAATCACTTCACATTATTCTCGACAGGAAGGTTTCTTGTGCGTAAAAAACGTTTTTTTTAATTTTTTAATTTTTTTCCAAAACAATAAAAGCTGTACCGTCCACTATCCTCTTAAAAAATTTGCCTTTAACGTTTATAGCGTAACCTACCTCCCAATCTAATCGTTCACCTACTAAATATTAAATTTGAAAGAAGTTCTGGCACAAAATTACTCTCATGACTTAAAGCTGTCACTTAGGCAGAAAGATCTGTCTTTTTGTCTTCTACCTCATTTTGTGCAAAATACCAAAACTTACAAAAATAAAATAAGTCGTTTTACCATCCTTCAAACGAATCCCATATTTGTTCTTTACCATCAATCTTTTTTTTTCAGGTCAGCAGAAACTGACTGAAACAGTTTACACCGCGCTAATGATGAGAACGGCGCAAGCGCAGCGGGACGCTACCGAGAGCGTACCACTGTACCAGTCGCATTGCCAATATGTTCACCAGGTGAGTGGATTACTTTTTTTGGTAGCCTGTTGATGTGTCCCATCTAGTCAATCCTGTCACCCAAAGGTAGCCTGTAAGAGATTGCCTTGGCGATAAGGCCGCTTACTGTACATCTGAATTTATATTTAAATGTTATTTGCATGTGTTTTGGTGCAATAAAGTGTTTTTACTTATTTACTTACTAGAAAAAAGCCTCTCCTACCGAGTTCATTACTTAGTGACAAATATTTTTTGTCAATCACAGTACGGCGTTTGATATGGTTATCATCAAGCAGCTATATGGAAAATTAGACGCTTTAAAGATAAATCATATTTTTGGGCAGAATCTTTGTTTACATCGTATGGAATTGCCGATTTTTAATTACTGTGCGTAACTTAGAGAGGAAGTAGCGTAATCTTAGAAATGGTGTCCTACAAGGCAGTGTCCTGGCACCTAATTTGTTTAACTTAAACTCCTGACTGTGTCAATTTATGAGAAAAAAATTGTATACATATTTGTAAAGAAAATGTACGTTTTAAGTTGCGCAATATTATTATATTACACACATTTAGGTAATACTGTAATGTCACGTCACAAAATGATGATAATGAAACAAATTGGTATCACGTTCTTTGACGTACCTAGTGACAAGTACCTCTCAAACCCGTTATAGTACATAGTACCAGACAACGAAATTAAATTAACACGTAAGAACATGTATGACGAAATAAGTTCTGAAAAATACTGTACATTTCATAGGAAAATCGCAAAACGTCAGACTTGTTAATTTTTTGAGTCACTATGTGACTAAAAATTTACTACAGACCTACTCACATATTCTCTCTCATTTATTCTAATATGATGTCACTTTTTGATGTGTTGTAGTGGAAAGATAAAGAAAGAATATAAATAAAATAAAGAATGGAAAGAAAAGGAATCAAACGATTTACAAACAATAATCTTTTGATCATGCTGCCTAGAAATCAAAACGTATAAATCAAATTTTACCTATACATTATACTGATTATGAAGCAAAATGCTATAGGCAGACAATCAAAACAATCAAGAAAAGTGATTTTAATTTAAATTATACTTCTACTTGTTTCAACAAACAATTTTTCAAAATTAAAAATCCTAGTCTACCCCAATCTATACACAACCAATTTTTAATAAAAAATATATAGGACGACCTTTTTGGAATTTTTCTAATCGGTTCTGGCATCTTCAAATAATCGGTGAACATACTTTAAAAAAAGATCGCGACTAATTGAAAACCTCCGCATTTTTTGTAAGTCGGTTAAAAATAAAAATTTAAATCTCACTTTCGGCATGATTTCATAATAAGTGCTAAAAATGACGTATTATGTAGCATTTTAGCACAAACCAGGAGAAGTGTATGACGTATAGAGTTAGTGTTAACTTTATTACTATGTACAAGTACTTTGATAAATTAGAATATGTAGTGCGTAGCATACAAATATTAGTATGCAAATAAGATTAGGAGAGGTACGAGTTTTTTTTTTATATTACACATATTTTCAATTAGCATAGCGCCGTTTGCTTTTGATGACGATGTATTCTATCTACCTATATCCTGTTTGCCAATTGATTTGATATTTCATCGTCCACTGCTGGACATAGGCCTCACCCAAAGCTTTCCATAATGACCTATCAAGAGCGGCCTGCTTCCAGCACTTTCTTTTTGATTTATTTATTGTCAGAATATTCACTTGTCTTAAATAATTTACCAAAATAAACTTTTAACAAAAAATATTTGTGTAAGTTGTCTCACCTTTTTTGTCTAAATATTCAATGAATGTTTTTAAGATACTGGTCAACTTTCCCTGCAGAACATAGAATAAAGTATACAATATACCAAAAAATCGTCTTACCATTCAAATGCATAATCAGCTAATAGTTAGTATGGGACAGCTATATTCTGTATATATTTTAGGAATTTTAAACAACGAGCATTTATGTAGGTGAAACGAAAAAATATTCAAGTATTTTTAATAAAATTATAATTTTTGTTTTCAACACCATTGTCAATACCATTCAGTCTCAAAGAAGTAACAAACCAAAATACACATTTTTTTCTTTTTACACTTTACTTCATTCGACGTCTAGCATTCAATTCTTGTTAACTAACATCCGTGATCATTGAATGAGATAAATCCAACTTAGTCATCTTTAGCTTACAAGTTCGTAACTACAAGTAAATTAAGAATGTATACACAACAATTATATTAAATTTACTTATTACATTGTAATTTATAAAGTGACTAAAAAAAGTTTAAGAAAAATGTAAACTATTAATCCTACTAATATTATAAACGCGAAACATCAGAATAACACATAGGCTACAATTTATAAAGATACTAGCCGAAGCCCGCGACTTCGTTCGCGTGGACTTTATGTCTGGAAAATGCTCACCAGGCTAAAACAACTTTTACTTAGGCGGCATTTTTATATCTCTTATAGTTTAGCTGGACCATTATGGTTCTGCATCAGGCGTTCCATTTTCCAAAATCATTTATACCCTATATGTTGCCCAGGCTTAATAGCTATATAACAAAAAAAGTTTCATTCGAATCCGTCCAGTATTTCCGGAGATTAGCGTGTACAAACAGACAAACAGACATACAGACATACAGACATACAGACAAACAGACAAACAGACAGACATTTTTTTTTAAATTCTTACTCTATTACTACGTCTCTATCGCCCCCAATATTTTTTTTGGAAATATATTTAATGTACAGACACACTTTTTTTACTGTTTATTATATGTATAGATGTATAGATTGTGTGATAATCCTGCGCAGACGAAATCGCGGGCACCAGCTAATGTATTATAGTTCTAGAATCGTCTACTTATAATATGACGGTAATAAACAATGTCTTCTTATTATTTTGTACTAGCTGCGCCCTGCGGTGTTACCCGCGCTTAAAGTAGTCTTTATGTTAATCCAGGATGTCAGCTTCCTGCCTACCAAATTTTATCAAAATTGGTCCAGCCGTTTGCGCGTGAAGATGTAACAAACATACACAGTACACACACAGACAAACTCACAAACTTTCGCCTTTATTATATCAGTGTGTTGATACGGTGCTTTTCGAGCTGCCTTAACGCACTGGCAAAACCCATAAAATGCCATACAGTGACAACAAACATCATTTGATTTAAGATAATCAATACTCTGCTTCTAACGGACGCAAATCAAGGTCTCACACAAAGTGGTACTTCTTATGAAGCACGCGCACCACTGCGCTATTGAGCTCCTCTACTAATATAAAAGAATCCCCAACCTACTTGGCGAGGTTTATTCTATTTACAAATAGAAAACGAAAATTACAATTTAATAATTGTAATTAAATTATAAAATTGTAATTAAAATTTTACGATCACACTGAATTCACATACATTAAGGTCTTCGTATTCACAAAAATCGTTCTTCGATTCGCTTACAAAACCTCACACACTATAACTATTCTAATTAAAGTTGATTCGCTTCATTAAATCGTAATTAGTTTAGCGTAATACAATGGTTAATTAGAGCTGGGTTCATTATCATACGATTGTGTCAAAACACCGTACAATCCGACTGTCAACTGAATGTCAAAGATGTCTTATGGCTGAGGTTTTGTGGCATTGTGTAATGGACAGATATGGAGAGAAGTGCTTTGATGTTTTCATTATTTATTAGGTGCATTGGGCATGCACGGGAAGCATTTTTTGAGATAGAAAAAAACTATTGAACTCGCGACATCGTTACCAACACCAAGTTTTCACTTCTGTCCGCACTCTCCCAGAGTGATACTGTATTTAATACGTTGTCATTATTTTATACATAGCACACAAAAAAGTTAAATCTATTAAATTTTATGGCGTTATATTTATAAGATTCAGTATTTCTAAGTTTACTACTGTATTCTAGGGGTCCAGGCACAAGTGAAAAATTTATTTCCGTATAAAACTAGGGTAGAAAAAGTAATTAAAAACAGGGACAGGAAGCGCCTTCCCTAACGTGGGTTTTTAGCGGCTAATTGGTAGGCTTAAATATTTTTATTAGATCAAAAACCCCTATCGCTGGGTAACTCTTTCGATCAACTAACCGTATCATATGGAAAGCCTTTAAAAGGGTTTCCCTTTAAATAAGTTGTTAAAACACGTAAGTTGTTACGTTATCCTTACAAAAACCATTTCTCATAGAGTAACCCTATCTCATAGGTATCTCATAGGTACGTAACCCTTTAAGAAGCGCTTCCCCTGGCGGCCACGGGGCAGGGGGGATACGTGGGGGGAAAAACCCTTTCAAAATAGCGGAAAAAATACCCCTTCCAATGATTTGGTAAACGCTTACCATATCATAAGGATAGGGTTACCCTATAGGGGATACGGTAAGCCTTTCGCTGGATAAGCTTTTTATAGGCTAACATAGACGTGAGGGTAAGCCTATCGTAAGGATGACCACTTAAAGGGGTTTTAAAAATTAGCTGCTAATTCGGTCCCTGATTAAAAATCAAAATTGAATGTACATAACCGTTCCAAATTGCGAATATCTACGATTTTGACTGAATAAAAAATATAAATATATAATTTTGTCAAAAAAATCTTTTCGTATCTATTATCAAATACAATTATTAGGTGTAATAGGATATTTATTATATTCTTAATTATTTTTTTATCTATTATTTCTTTTTCTATAATGCTACCAAATCTATTTCACTTCCAAACTATTCCACCCAACAAATTTTCCCCCCGCGTACACTCGAGGACAAAGAAACCTACGCACTGATCGGCTTACGTCGTATCGGCTGTCTCATCGACGTCTGTCCACGTGCCCAGATTAAACCTACCATGTGACATGTGATTGTGCACTTATTTGTACTAGGTGTATGATTAATAGTATAGCGACAGCATCTCTGCGATTTGGGTCAGTATTGGATCAAACGTTTGAACAAATGTTTGCTTTGCGCAATGATGTGTGATACGTGTGACATATGTTTGGTGGCTATTTTGTGTTACAACTTTTTGTGATATCATTAAACGCTTTAAAGAGTTTAAGGCGAAAAGAAGTTGCGCCTTTATCAGAAATAAATTGTTTAAAAGTAAATATAGTATTTAAAAATTTTACTGCCAACAATCTGTAGAAAGACCTTTAAAATCTATTATGAACAAGCTTTCGTTCTGTACATTAGGTAGTGGTTATTAATTCGACGAACTCGGTAGCGTAGCGGTCACTATGCTAGCCCGACACCCAGAGGTTCCGGGTTCGATCCCCAGTCAGAACAAGTTGGAAATTTCCCTTTTCAAACTGCCCTGGGTCTTGAATGTTTATCTGTATATGTATTTGCTATAGAATATCGTTTCGTTGAGCTAGTCCATAACACAAGTCTCGAACTTACTTTGGGGCTAAGTGTAATTTGTCCCTATATATTTACTTATTTATTTAATTCTGTGACCAAAGCGCAAATTCCAATAACATTAATGGCATACTTATGTAACTTAAGTAGGCATCACTTAAGTTAAGGTGCCATCAATTTTTTCCACTGCCTAATGGATGTCGTCCAATATAATTTTGGAACGCTCGTAAAATGGCCTCGGCTTTGTAATAAACGCAAGTCATCTTGTGGCCTAATATAAATAACCGGCATTAGATGATTCTGAGTACAATGTACTTCACAAGTTGGCTACAAAAAAGGAATATCAATTGAATTGACAGAACAAGATTGCTTGATGTGATTTTTATTTAATGTAGAATACGAGATATTTAGCCAATTTTTTTAGAGTTTAGTTGGCTTTTGCATAGGCTTATGCAGTGCCTGGAAGTAAGTGTGTACTAGCCTATAGATGTAATACCAGAGGTAGTAACTAACTGTAGCAGAGTTACGCGTATTACACTTACGCCCTGAATATATAGTCGGCTTATGTAGGAAAGCCGTTTTGTTAAAGTTTTAAAAATACCAACATAATAGAGATGTGGACAGGGTCTAAAAATATTTTTTTGTCAGTTATATCGACCACTAAGAATGATAATGAAACCCATTGGATTTGGTTCAAACCATCACCATCTATAGGCCAAGAGTGGCGACAAAATAATAGATGTTTATTTTTATAAATGGCAGAGTATTTAAACTAAAATATTGTAGAGTGTATATTGAATCTATACGTCCTTAATAATTAATAAATATCCTAGTTCACATCACGTACAATTATAATAATGCTTAATTATCAGTCAAATAGATTATCTTAAAATAACGGTCAATTATTGTTTAAGTTTGCAAAGTAGTGAAAATTCACAAAATACCGGCGCATTGAAGTTCCAGAGGGGGGGATTTACGTCACTTACAACTATATACTACAATGACACACAAAATACAAAAAAAAAATAACTTAACTAAATAATTACAATTACGTTAATTAATTAAGTGTTATTTTATTACTACTTCCAAACACGACCGATGTTTATTAGAAGTCATAAAACACTTCAGCGTTTATTTACGTTGCTGTAATAATAAGACGAGTTATTGAATAAAGGCCAAAATAAATAAGTTTTACTTACATCATAAATATATACATTATAACCAATTAGTTTAATAGATGTCTATAAAATCATTAAAAATAAAACTATTTTATTTACAATCTTAAGGCTTTTATTATTAAATTCAATGTCCTAAAGAGGATTGCCGTCAGTTAGGCGGGTTCTACTATTAAAATGCAATCTATTCTTTAAGTTAAAATTGTTATACAATTAATATTAAAATAATTTTATTTATTGTTATTACTTTTAACTGACTTCACCCCCAAACTACACAACTGTTTTTGATTAAATTTCTATTTGTGATAAGTACGCTCTTTCTAACTAACAAAAAGATTTTTCCAAATCGATCCAGGCGTATATAAAAAAGAACGCGACAAATTGATAACCTCCTTGTTTTTGAAGTCGGTTAATAAAACGAAATGAGTGTACCTATCGCTAAATTCAATACACGCTCCTTAAAAGCCACAGTAGTATTCCCAAAAAGCCAGCTTATTAATTAACAAAGGCGCATCCCATTTACAGAACGCGACGAATTAATAAATTCCTCTTTTTTAGAAGTCGGTTAATAAAATCAAATGAGAGCACCGAGAGAAATAAAAGCCGAAGACTGGCAGCAGGTGGTACAAAATAGATCGGAGTGGAAAAAAAATATTATCGGAGGTCAAAACTCACTTTGGGTTGCTGCACCATCCTAGTAAGTAGTAAGTATCGCTTCACTTAATACACTCCTTAAAAGCCACAGTAGTATTCCCAAAAAGCAAGTTTATTAATTAACAAAGGCGCATCCCATAAACATCCATTGAATAGACAGATACCACAATTAACCGAGAGCGAATAACCTAATGGATTTATGTACTTATTGATGCATCAATCAAAAGCCGTAATACAGTCGAGGTAATTGATAGATCCGTTTCTAGACCGCCGCGCGGTTGCGTATTTTATGGTGCGGTATCCAGGGCTGTTACGATTTACCGCCCCACATTGTAAACGGCGAAAATATACATTTATATAAATGAAATGGTAAATTGAACTATCACAATATTTTGAGTCTTATTCCTTACTGTTATCGCGGTCTGTTTGCGGTGATACGTTGAGGACGGAGACTAAGATCCTAATAACAAAACCGAAGAAGTGCGATTCGGACTCACACACGAAGGGTTCCATCCATACCATTATCTATAAATATCACGTTTATTGTATGGGAGCCCCTCTTAAATATTTATTTTATTCAGTTTTTTAGTATTTGTTGTTATAGAAGCAACATTAATACATCACCTGTGAATATTTCAACTGTCTAGCTGGCACGGTTCATGAGATAGACTGGTGGCAGACAGACAGATTGACGGACGAACATATGGACAGCGGAGTCTTAGTTGTAGGGTCCCGTATTTAACCTTTACCCCTTAAAAGTAGGGACTTAATTAACAACAGAGCCAAATTACACACCAGCCGAATGAATAGCTCGTATAGCTACTTGATCTAGTTAGGAAAATTAAGAATCTTATGTGTTTCAGAGTACGCAATTGTTCTTGTAAAGATTTGATAAAGAGGTATTATAAACTATTTATACTACATAGAGCTACTATAATATTTATCGGAAGAACTGTATAGCGACTAATTTAATATCGCACTACATTATGATCTCACTTGAAAGTCCTCATGACCTCACAGATGGATATGAGCTGTGGGGTCACCAGTCTATAGAGGATTTATATGACACAGATTGAAGTTGCTTCATGTTTTTATTTTTATTTGTTTGATATGTCATCACTACCATCCCTCACTGCCATATGGCCCCAAACCATGACCTTTTGTCTGCATGGTAAATACGCCACTACCTCCGCGATTTGTGTGTATTTTTTGTGGGTCATTGTTTTTGCTCTGCATTGTATTAATGAGTGATTAGTGATTGGTGGAAGTTGGGAGCGCTGACCGGTCGTGTTGAAACTTTTATTGTATTGATGTTCATTGGGAGCAAATGTAACAGTCTATTTTGGGACGCCATCTTAAATATATAAAACTAGCTGTACCCGCGGGCTTCGCTCCCTGTGGGAATTTCGGGATAAAAAGTACCCTATGTCCTTTCCCGAGTCTCACACAATATCCATACCAAATTTCATCCAAATCGGTTTAGTAGTTTGAGCGTGAAGAAGTAACAAACAAACAAATATACAAACTCACTTTCGCATTTATAATATTAGTAGGATAGGAAGTAGGATAGTAGGATTCAATTAAATCATATTATTTCTTTTTTAAATATAATTGATAAAACACATTTTTATCGGATTAATTACTAATAAGTTACAAAATAAGTTAAATAAAATATTCGCTAGCAATTTCAAATCCTGCTCTTACACCGTTTGTGATTTTTGTAAAGAAAGGAAGAAATAAGTTTCTTATTTACGTTTGTTTTTTTTTTTTTACTTTTTCTTGTTTCATTATTTAGTTTGAGTACCTAAAAACAAAAGTACTGCATTTGAATACCTAAAAACCCTATAAAAAGTTTTATACGAAAACTTATGCACTTACATACAAAAACTTATTAAACTATTAAATTCGTGTAAAAATACAATTTGTTTCAAAAACACCTATACGAGTAAGTAATATAAGAGCAAGTGTTATAACTTTACCAAACGCTCTAGCAGTTTAAGGACGCTATAACCTAATAATTATTCGTAATAAAATTAATGTATACTAACGGGTAAAAGATAATGTGAAGGCCTAGTTTCTCCATAAATATATTTGATCAATGACACAAAACAACTATAATTCTGAAACTAAATGTATATTTCAATGCTATGTACTTCGAGTTTATTTCATATTATAACTAAACAGCTAATAAATACATTACTTGCAGCATTGAGTAGAACATATGGCGCACATTTCCATACGTTTTCTAAGAATCTCTGTACGGCGACCTTGAGCCACCTCGTCTATCGCTAATAACCCGGTGACGTTGCAAATGGCGTTACTGTTGTTACATGTAGGACTACTGTTACACCGTAATGCAGTATACGATTTATAAAGCTACAAGGTATGAACAATGTAGTACAATTTTTTATTTGAAATTCTCACTACATGTAAAAACAATCGCCTATCATTTACTTTTCAAAACTTATCTTTTAAAAAAATAACCTGTAGTACTGTCCCTCTGCTGGGCAAAGGTCTCCCCCATCTCCTTTAAAATATCTCTATTATCTGCAATCCTAAAGATCAAAACTTATCTTAAAAATAAAAATATAATTAATTAAGACATTTTACATATCTAAATAAAGCGATCTGACTGAATCTTTGAAAAAAAATTCACTGAAGTATATTTCATTATTCTTATCACCTGTGTTTAAAACAAAAGTTGATTGAAACAAAAAACCCGTCACCATAAAATAGATAAACGTGTTTAACATAGCAGTCTTTAAATAAACATTACGGTTCATTTAGCATTTCATTTGCCTACAAAACCTGTCAAAATTGACAGTTTTCAGAGTTTGTTTTAAAATAATTACCTTATAATTACCACTCATCTGTCCATCACTTAAATATTGATTAATGTTTGAAACTCGCCACCAAAACACCTCGCCTAGACTGGATTTAATTTACGTTTGACATAACGCTCGTGTGCGAATCGTCCTCGCTCGCATCATTATATTTTTATGTTACGCAACGGTGTGATAGTCCGCCTGTAAGCGGATCGTTCCCACGAGTGCAGATAGCAATAAATTATCAGTATCCAATAACAGAACATTAAATCAAGATCCGGAAACGAGGAAATATTGTGCAGTTCGACTCTTCCTAGGGCGATGCAGATTTTCAACTTATATTAAATCAATTAAATTAGACGAAAGCATTCATACTCTTTGTTATAACTGAAATATAGATACATAGTTTTGACGACCTCCGTGGCGTAGCGTTCACCATGCTAGTCCGCCACCCAGAGGTTCCGGGTTCGATCCCAGGACAGGGCAAGTTGGAAAATAGCCTTTTTCAAATTGTCCTGGGTCTTGGATATTTATCTTTATATTTATTTGTTATAAAATATAGTATCGTTGAGTTACTATCCCATATCACAAGTCTTGAACTTACTTTGGGGCTAGCTCAATCAGTGTAATTTGTCCCTATGTGTTTATTATTTATTTATAGTTGAAACTACATACCAGATGATATTCTAGCGTATGTAATTCTTGTTAATATGCGAAAAAAAGGGATCTCACGTAGAAAGTCAGCTACTGGTAGACATGTTTCGACCTCATCCGGAGGCTTGAGCAATGTGGCTCGAGGTGAAATCGTGCATACGTGGACTATTTACAGGAATGTACAAAGATTAGACTGTTTATCTAAATAAAGAATTCGGAAAATCGTAAAAAGGAATGTGAACTGGTCCAAAAATATATTACTAGATTATACTAGATTATATTTTTTCATTTAGCAATGTAGTCAAAATTGACGTCTTCACCAATTCACGATTTGCGTCACCGTTGGTTAAAAATCGTAGCCAGTCGTGACGTCACATGAAACTTAAATGCGCTGTATCTTCGTCATTATTTGCTAATGAGGGAAAAGAAAAAATAAGTATACCATACTTTTTAATAATCTATCTAATGAGCCAAAAAAATATTTTTAGTCCACATCCCTATTCTCAATTTTAACACCTCATTTTGATGGTCTCATGGTGAACTTAGTTTTATAAACAACACCTGCGGTGCATTGTTAGCACTCTTGTCCGTTAACCGAGACCTGGTGGAAGGATATGTTGTAAATGTAAAAACGTATAATTTCAAATTAAAATAGGATACAAAACATTAATTATTAAATGTAGTTGTAAATACATTCTTAATGCGTTGTCAGTCATTCTGATATGTCTGTCTGAGTTTAAACTTTTACTTACGATTTACGAAATAGAGCTTTTAGTTTCGTAATTAAAGTGTCTGCTGTTAATGGGGAAATGTTTTATTTTAATTTGTGTACAGTATGATTAGTGTAAACTACATAACACATTCTAATTTTGACCGACTGTGACAAAACCAAAAGGGAGTAATCACTTCAGCAGTCTATGTATATATTTGAATGTTTGATTCAGTACTTTCATACATTTTCAAAACTTTGTGTCTGTACGTACGTAAAATTAATTAAAAATCATACCCTTGTATTAATAAGAAACCTGCACCCTTTAAATTAGTTATGTAGTAAGTTTATAACTTCTAACGCAACCTTATTTTTTATGCCAATTGTTTAAAAAGTCTGCGCTCCTACTTCTTGTCGAGTCAAAATTGTTCCAATATAGTTTATATTTTAAATTTAATTGATTTAATTGCCCTTCATAAGTTAACACACGCTCGAAATCACATGGTAATTTAGAAGGGTCGATATTTATTGAATACTAGCTGTCCCCGTAGGCTTCGCTCTCTGTGAAAATTTCGGAATAAAAACTATCCTATGTCCTTCTCTAAGTATCAAACTATATCTATATCAAATTTCATCTAAATACGTTTAGTGGTTGAAGCGTGAAGTATTTATAATATTAGTTAGGACGAGGAAAACGAACAAAACAAAACGAACGTTCCTTTTCACATAGTTAAGTAGTGGTCAACTGGGAAATATTTTGCAATATTTTGATTGAGTCCAAATTCGATGGAGTAGCGTTGATGCATTACTTAGTTTTTATGGCTATCCTCCAGCTCAATAAACAGAGCAGCTTCATGTCAAATTTCAGCTCAATCGGAATCCGATAAGTGGGTCAAATTTAACTAGCAAGATTTGATTACAGACAGATCGACGGACAAAGGGACGGGTGAAACTAAATAAAAAAACTTTTAGTAGACTAGAGGTCCATCTCATTATACCTATACATACGAATTAATATGTGGTTTTATTGTAAAAGAGTAAAACAGAGCGCCCTGTAAAAATAATCCCAAAACGGAATGCAAGCAAGCGGATATGAAGTAACCCGACAAAAAAATAAAGCAATGATTTTATAAACAGCTATTAATACTTAAGAGACAGTTATGTGAACAATAAACTGAATAAATGACTAATGACTTCGCCTGACAATGCCTGAGAACCGAATCTTGTAATGTGTGTTTAAGTTATAAGCGCTCGATTAACCTTCACCTGCTACGATTGACATGTTGTTTAAGGGCCTATATTAACGCCAGTGCTGCCTCTTAGCTGCGAGAATAAAAACGATGATATAACTGTTCTGAATATTTAATATAAAAATTGTTTTGTTTTAAATAATCACGTTCATTACTTTTTGTTAAAATTTGAGTTTCATCCTGATTGTTTAATTTCTTTTTTATCTTATAGTTAATTATTGTTTAGTTTCAGTAACTTTATTGATTGTGTTGGTATTAAAGACAGAAGTATTTAAAGTTTTAAACCCTTTAAAAAACCTGTTCAAATTTATTTTGGACCATACTCATTAAAGTAATGTAATTTTTTAAAATGTTTTTCTTTCTAATAATATCTTTATGTTTTATTTTGTAGTATGTTTTTTGAATTATTTTACTTTTATAGATATATTATATAAAACCTTACATGAATATGTAATTAAATAAATAAAGATAATATCACTAAAAAAACGCCAATTAAAGCTCACCTGCATCCTCACAAATATCCACAACAACCAATAAGGCACAGAATAAATATAAAACAAAAGATTAATTTCAATTACAGCAAATGAGCGTGAAAAACAATTAAAATTCAATTGGCAACACGATAAGCAACGCCGCAAATTCATGATCTGGCAGATCATTATAATCGAAGATAGCTTTGGCTCGAGTGCACAACGTAAGATGTCTTGACTTCTTGAGTAGACAAGACAGTTATGCAAAATTTTTCAAAACTAAAAACCGACGTTACATTACTTTGACTTTACCACAACTTCATAACCGATTTTGATACAATTTCAATGGACCCACTTAAAGAAATAAACTTCTTTTTTGGAAGTCGGTTAATAACAATTAAGCAGATTACTAATTTTTAGTTTAAGTTACTTTAGTTGGTATAAAATATTTTTTTTTGTGTATTTTTCATTAGATTCTCAAGATTTTATTTAGTTATCGAAGAAAAAATTCGCCCTGTCAAAAGTACTTTTTCTTATGTGGCTTAAATTTACCTCCTTATTGATGGTGATTTTTTATACAGTTTTAATGCAAAAGCTACAAACTGCTAGCATTTCGGAAATATCACTATAATGTAAAACGTCGATGGACAAGACAGACTTGCGGTTGACGATTGTTTTGATCAACTGTTTTTTTTTAATTGAGAAACAAGAAAAACTTTCTCACACAATTTGTAAAGAACTTCAAATTAAAAATATAAAATCATGCGATACTTTGATGGTTTCTAGTACAAACCTAGAAAAATTCAGGGTTCAAACTTTGTACTCCGACTGTTGCATTATTACAAAAAAAAATGTTGTATTATGTTGCGCAAGAATTAAGGATTCTGATCAATTCTGCTTTTTTTAGCTACATTAGTTACAATACCTCACCTCATAAGACAACGTCTTATGAAGTACAACACTCTGATCTGACAGATAATTTTAATCTCCGATAGTGCGTCAGTTAGCGAGAGTAATGAGCAACAGACAAATTTATACCGGCTCCGGGGTATTGTTTGGATTAGTTCCACTTGCATTTTGTAATATGAGCTTGATAAATTTTTAATCATATTAATTATTCTGATGCCGATGAAGAATTTGAAAATGAGAAACGCATTGAGAGTAAAAAGAACCTCTTTTTATTAGAACATTTACTTACCAGTAGTTCTGCGTAAAAACAAGAAAACTCGTCAGCTACCTAATCAAGATGATTTCACCATGATTAGGTAGGGGACGCGGGATTCTAAAGCGTTACCGCTGAGGATACAACCGAGATATACGCTCGGATGACGAATGATAGAAAAGGAGGACTTAAATTTTTAAGCGTTTTCTATTAGTCAGCCTTTAGGAAATACAGAAATTAATTAATCTTGCTTAACCACCTACATAAATTTTTCGGGGTTTTGTGCTGTATTAAAATAAATTATTTAAAAAAAAACGGAGTTATAAAATAAAAATAAATATATGTTGATCAAGCCCTAGGTAACCCTTTAAACTATATTGTAAACTATTGTTTACAGTCTAAAGTGAGAATGTAAAGCTTTTTAATTATATTTCTGTTCCCTTTCAATAAATTTATTTCTAGTAATTTTTGTTGTTGTTGTAAAAATGACATTAAATATATAATACTGTATATACACATACATACTTTGACATAAGCTACACGTAACAGTATAGGTTTTACATAAATACTAACCATCAGCAACTTTTTATATCATTTTATTTTTTATCAAGTAGTATTTACAGCACTGTCAAAACTAATGTAAATTCTGAAAATTCTAATATGAAGAAATGAAGAAGAATGAAATACTTGATGAATGAAGGAAATACTTAACATTCTTTTTATTATAATTAGCTTGTCAACTAAGAAATATAAAAGTGTTAAAAGTGCCTTTAATCGAAAATATAGACAATTTTATGAAAGTAATTTGAATAAAAAAATTCTACGTGTCATCAGGATTTTTTTGTATAATTTTAAACAGAACACCGGAAGTGACGACAAACTGCAATCGAAGTTTAAATTTAGCGCTAAAAAAACAATGACATCTGTCAACTGTCAATGTCTACTGTTCAAATTACAGTCGTTATGTTGGTTGTTGTCAAGTTGTTGTGTTGGTAGATGACAGTGACAGTGACATATAATACAGTGGTACCATTTTTTAAAACGTGAAGTCACTAAACCAACGGTTTTTGTATGGAAAAAACCAGTCATTTAGGTGACATCGCGTTTAAAAAATGGCACTTTAGTACAGTGATGAAAGTGGAAATTGCCAACTTTACTCAAAAAATCTTTATCGTGACATCACTTCCTCAAATAAGGTTGACCTTGCTTGAAAATAAAGGTCAATTGGTTTTTTGCAAATATCTAAATAAGTAAGACCTTATTTGAAAATCTGATTTGAAAAAGCTTCTCCTAGAGGCTATTCCTCGAAACTGACTGCGAATCAGATCTTTTTGAAAATTACTTGACAAGCCAATTGTGCGGCATTACCAAGTATTCTTTTTAGTAGTTGTATACTTTAACTTTTAATTAATGTTATTTTTATTAGAAATTAGAAATTAAATTTATACGCAAAAGTACTGAATATGTAACTAACAAATCGTAAAACCTAAAATTATAATATCATCGTTCAAACAATTTTCATTCTGAACCAATTCATAAACTTTCTGAAACGCAACAATTCTTGGTACAAGTGAAAAAAAAGTATAGCAAAGTAAACAGGTGACAAGAACCTCGTGTTGCTATAATTAGTGGATGCAAATGGGGCACTAATGAGTGCACTATTGTGTGGAGGGCAACGACCTCTCCCACTTGATCCCTGGCTGTGAAATGTAGGTTTTGTTTTAGTTTATTGCAAATAACTTAAGAGTGCCCTTAACATAGACATTTTTATACAAACTTGGTCTAGCTTTTATTTTGAAATTACATGTCAGATTTCGGTAAAAATTTGTAACATTAAAGAAATTGCAATTATCTAGACAGATTCGACCTTTGCCTTTTCTGAAAGCTTATAAATAAACATCAATGTGACCTCTCCAACACGTCTGGACAGCTAGGAAAGTATAGGCCAAATCCTCTGGCTGCTCTGGCCAAGTATGGCTCTGGTAGTACAGAGAGGGTCGTGCTCCTGCAGTGGAGACAGAAAGACTTGATGATGATGTCGACGACGATGTCATCATCATTAATGAATCTTCTTCTTCTTATCGTGTGTGTTAGTGACTAACACTAGTGTCAGAGTTTTTATACCACCTTAAAGGCCTCTGACATGGTTTTAGGTAACGACCAATGTCAAAGACAGTGACCGGGACCGACTTATTGGACAATCAGGTGATCAGCCTACAATGTCCTAACCAAACTAGGACAACAACACAAAGTCGTTGCCCCCGCCGGGAATCGAACCCGCGACCTTCGGGTATGAGCCGAACGCTCTAACCACTACACCACAGAGGCAGTTATTATAAATTAATTAATGAATAAAATATGTCTGTCTCTCTCGCTCTTAGGCGGGCTAACCATGCCCGAGTGGAAGGGACGCGTGCCTCTCACTCGCTCTCATTGTGAGCGCATAACGTGAGCGGAGCGTAACGCAGTTTCTTGAAGTGTCACCCGGCAAACCAATTTATAAGACGTTGTCACGTCAAAATTAAGATGTTTTAGTGTGTCTAATCTAAAAATTTTGGTATAAACTCTACGTCCTAAAAGCTGAAATTAAGTTAATCTCTATAGCAGACTGGCCGTTGACGCTTTACAAACCATTACACAGCCTGCAACATAATATTAAGCCGTGCTCGCCCCAGTAATTGTGCTCCA
This sequence comes from Acrobasis consociella, assembly GCA_963555685.1. Lineage (NCBI taxonomy): Eukaryota > Metazoa > Arthropoda > Insecta > Lepidoptera > Pyralidae > Acrobasis > Acrobasis consociella. The sequence goes on along the minus strand of OY743124.1, from coordinate 5,463,118 downwards.
AAGTGGCTTGGTATTTAGCGAAGTTCGTAAATTGATTTAGTTAGATAGCGTGGTCACTTAGAGTGTTCAGTAACTGTTTGAAATGATCTTGATTTTGACACACATTTTTGACTACAAAGCTTTTAATTGACTGATAGTTTATTAATTGTTTGTTTATTTTAAAATTGTGGCAAAATTTAAAAGATTTTTTTTATTTACCAAAACAACATGACGCAAAAGGCGGGCTTAATGCTAATGAGTAGCATTCTCTATCGGTCAACTTTCTAGATAAATAGAGAAAAAAATTAGTGGAAGGCGTACAAAAAAATCAGTAAGATAAGTAAGATTAATGATTTGATATCAATTTTTTAGATCATTCTTTTAAAAATGAACCTAACCTTTCATGAATTCAGTTAAATAAATTAAAAATATACATCATTCGAAATGTGTGCAGCATATATTAAAGTCTATCAACAATTACACTTATGTTATAAAGACGAAAGTTTGTGTGTGTGTGTCTGTGTATGTTTGTTACTTCTTCACGCGCAAACGGCTAGATCAATTTTGATAAAATTTGGTATGCAGGAAGCTGACACCCAAGATTAACACGGCTACTTTTTCCGCGAGTAACACCGCAAGGCGCAGCTCGTAAGAAATAAAGTAACACTTACACATTGTTTGAAATGTCACAAAACTCTCACAAGACGTGTCTTATGAAATTCCTTAGCTATGAGGGTAAATTGCCGCGAGCCCTACAGGGCGGCATTAGACCACTTTCCATGGTGACCTTATTGCAGTGTAGTGTCTATTATATTGTAAATATTTGCTAAGTAATAATCTTGCAAGATGTGGTAATTGGCTTTTCAACTTCTTGTTGAATTATAAACGTTGTAGTAAAGTAATGAGTACTAATTTCAAGATACTTTATAACAATTCCTTGATTGTAATTAACTTCGGTCTTGTTACGAAAAATATAAGTGTATCTACGACATGTTTATTATCTACTACCTAAATGACACTAAATCGGAATATAAACGAGTATAAAATGACTAAAACGTATTTAACTAATTTAATATCCTGAACTTGTGACGAAGTCCGCACTGGTGCTTCCCTCCTTACCCCGTTCTCCACCCCGCGCGGCCCATATAAATAAGAAGGCGTGAGGAGTCTCGTCCTCTTTCGACCACGACTGGACGCCGGGCTGCTTCAAAGCTGAGTACTTTTGGAAATCTCTTCTGGAACAACGAATCTCGTGGCTGTGAACCTACGACCCTTACCTGTGACTACTTTCGGCACTCAGTGAATAAATTGTTAAAAATTAAATTTAAGAATTTGGTCTTTTTAAATATTGTTTCTTTCAAAATAATCTTATCGTCACAAACTAAACTTCAAAAAGTAAATATTTCGGTTGATTGGATCCGTAGAGTCAATCTTCTTCTCTTCTCAATCTAGACCTTATCGAATTTACTTAGGATCGGCACTGTCCTTCTATTCTACTTTGAACGGTCTTGAGCTGTGGTGGCGTCCAAGTGTGCTTGTTTCAGGTCATTCTTGAACATCATCAGTCATCGAGGTGGAAGGTGGAAGGTGGTATTTTAGGTCCCTGCTTCATCGTTGGTAAATTTAAGGCAAGCTTTGTAGTCTTCTGGACGTCTTGCTCGTGTCTAAACCATTTTAGGCGTTTTTCAACAAGATTCTCTGACATTGGGGCTACTTCGAAACACTCTCTTACGTAATTGTTTCGGATTTTGTCCATTAAGGGGCTACCTGAATTTTCCGGAGTCCAATACTATCCTTAATTGAAATAAATCATTTGAAAATTAAAAGAGATATCATTTAGAATTTTGTCTCGACCAAGCTCTAGATAACCACTTCAAACTATTTAAATAACTACTGTTTTCAGTTTAAAGTGAGAACATGAAGCTTTTCTACGCACATTTGCGAAAAACTACTACTTTTAGCTGATGTGCGTAGAAAATCTTAACGTTTAACTATAAACAGTAGTTCATAAAATAGTTTAAAGAATTATCTAGGGCTGGATCAAGACACAATTTTAAATATATCCCCCTTTTTTTTTAAATGATTTATTATGGGGGCAGCACTGAACTTCGGAAAATTCACGTATCGTTAAGGTAACACCGGCTGACCAGCGTAGCATGCGCATTTCTGTATTATGTTGTTTATTTGTAGAGTCCATCTTCTTGTGCGATAATTCTCATTGCACTAAATAAGTATCGACCCTAAGGCAAAACAGGCGCTAGGCAAGTATTGTAGCAAGTCATAATTATGGAGTAGGTAAATGTTGTAGCAAATTATAATTATGATCATTGTTTTGGCGTCGTCGTAAGTGAAAACTTTCCTGTTTTCCCACGATGCATGCCGTTACGAAGGCAACTAATAATTTAGACAATTTTCCAATATCAGGTCTAGTATGTGGCAAGTCATGAGGGAGAGCAGAATAGCTTGTTGGAGTAATGACCGTTAGGTCAGATGAAGATGTTTTCTTAGTTATTTTATTGAAATAAGAAATAAGAAAGAAAAAAGAAAAAAAAATACATATTTACAAATATACACACAAAAAAAAGTTAACTATTAATTTAGTCTAGAAAGTCATGCCCTTGCGACTTTTTCTTAGTTAAAATAATATCCCCCCGTTATATACATACAGTAACTACATATCGAATAATACTTGTAGGTTAATACTTTACTCATAGTTATGAAATTTTATTTGCTATTAAATAAAGAAAAATAATATTTTTTTCAAAACTATAAACCGACTTCAACCTTTACACAACCGATTATGATAAAACTCCACCACCTCGCAAGTATACCCTTTTAAGCAAGCCTAAAACCTTCGCGAGTTAACAAACAAGAATTTTCTAAATCGGTCCAGGCATCTTCGAATAATTGGTGAACATACATAAAAAATACCGAAACGAATTGATAAAATTTTCGAAGGCGTTTAAAAAGTGGGTAACTACACATCTAAAAAACATGTAGGTACTTTACTTACAGTTATGAAATTTGATTTGCGTTAAAACAAAGAAAAATGTAAAAGTTTGTGAAAAATAGAACTATAAACTATCTATTTATGTCTTTGACTCAAGAAACTATCGGGCTGCACAATCGAGATACGGCTATAACTTGGGCCACACACGAGGGTAGCGTTGGAAACCGCAACAGCGTATCGGTTGTATGCAGTACACGGTCCGCGCATTACTACCTATGCGCCATTCCTCTATCTCTCCCGCCTCTATAAATTGTGGAGCTTTATTACTACTGCATGTTATGTTATCCTGGTACACAGAAGTCTGATTTCGGGAGATATCTTAACAATCTTGCCGTGTGGTCTATTTATTTTTAACTTAAATCTAATGTTTCAAATAGTCCACTTTTAGCTTTTAATGCTCCGTTTACTTCATCAGAGAATATGTTTAAGATAATTTTTCTATCTCTCCTGCCTCTATAAATTATTGAACTATTTATTATGTTATCCTAGTACACAGAAGTTAGATTTTGGTAGATATTTTAACATTCTTGCCATGTGTTTCATTTGTTTGAATTTTTTGTCTCTAAGTTTATAAATTAGATTCACAGTATTATCAGTAAAATCTTATCTAATAATACATGAATCTAATATAATAAAACTAAAAAAAAAATACTAATTTTACTGTAACATGTGAAATAATGGCATGACCTGCGTTATAAACTCAAAAACTAATACTGTATGTAAGGGATAAATAAAAGCTATTTTTTTTATTTAAATTTATAAATCTAATGTTTTAAATAAATAATGTTAAAACGTTTACTTTATCACCTTTATGTGATTGCTCTGTCTCTCTAGCCTCTATAAATAAAATTATGAAGCATTTTTACTACTGCATGTTATAATAGTACCTACATCTTCTTTAAGTACCACTTAATTCAAGCAGAAATTTAAATATTTAAACTTATGATCGCTTTATTAGCTCTGACCAAAACAGACATCATATTCGTAAATAATAAATATTTTTAAATTAAAAATTTCGTAAGACCTAACTCAACGTGAACGTGTTCATAGTGGAACAATGAAGGTATACAGATACATTAATAAATACGTACACTATAATAACTTTAAAAAAAATATCTTTTCACAATCAATCCAAATTAAATTGCTAAGCTATTCTCAATAGGACACTTCTCCACTAGACTATAATTTTTAAAACACAAGCTCGAATATACCCTTTACATATAATGGATTAGGTATTAGCTATATCGCCTATTAAGTAAATACAAAATAATATAAAATAAAATCCATTTTAAAATCAATCCAATTTAAATTGCTAAGCTATTCTCAATTGGACACAAATTGAATGTTCCTTTGTCTGGATTTTTCAAAGACGGAAGCCCGAAGATGCCCTTATATAAAATGGGTTAGGAGTTAGGTGTTTGGCCTGTTAAGGAGGTAATGCATCTCGTTCCCACGATACACATGAGCTGGTGGTGTGGTCCCCTTGTGACTCTTTGATTGTAACCAGCTTATTTATTTATTTTATTTTATTGGTTCATAAACTCTTGAAAAAGTTACAAATAAAACCTTCTTATAAAAGTAATCATAGTAAATAGGTGCTACTTATTTTTTAAGAAATTTGTTCCAGTAGACCCGCGGTAGGAATTCAATTTTTATTCTGTGAAAATAAAAAAGTAAGAATGTACCAGCTGCTTCTCTTTTCGCTCTGATCGTAAAAGTTCATCAAGGGAATGGAGTAGATCTACATCATCTTTATAAGCGATGCGGCTTTCCTTCGCTATTTTGTTTCCTTTTTCCATCTTAACGTTAAGTACTTACAGCCATGGGCTTCATTCCACTTTCGTGAAGTACGTAATACAGTAAGTTTGCCATTCCAAAGGTTTTGGGTTCGAGTTTCAGCGCAGGCAAGTTGGAAAGTGTCATTTTATATATTTGAACTAGTAGTATGAAACAAATACTCTGTATTGCACCATAAAATCAAAGGAAATACAAAAACAGAACCATATAACTCCTTCAATCAAAAGCCAGTTAGTATGCTTTTTGCATCACTTAGATGGGGCATAAAACAAAAATATTCAAGCAATAATTTAAAAAAATGATATTCCTCTCTGTAACCTAGATATAAAAGTTTCTCAGTTGTAAATAATATTGTAAAGTTTATATTACCAAATTTTATATTTAGAGAAATAGGTAGATCGAAAAACAAACCAAACATTAAAAACAGTAAACAACTTCTTGTATTTTCTAAGAATAGCTGATGATATCAATTATGTTATCTAAGAAAACAAAATTATCAAAAAAGTATACACATTTCCTTGTTTTAGCAATCAATCATTAGAATCTAGTTAGTACTTGAGGAAAAAACCTAGACCTCGCCTAAATTAATATTGTTCAAATTAATTTGTTTTGACATTAAGAGATGCAGATGTATTCAATTGGGAGCTGATTTGTCTAGTTTAATATTCAATATAGGTGTTATCACATTCATCATACTTGTAACTAAAAAATAATAATAAATAATTATCAATAACTTAAATTTACTTATTGCAATTCAGTAGAGTTGCATTTTATGAATATAATATTTTTTCACAAAAGAATAAGCTTATACGTGATCAATCTCATCTCAGTTTATAATAACGATTTATTATTACGATATAATTTTGTATCCATGTTTATAATTAATCACATAACGGATAATATCTTTAGATCCTTCTTCCTTATGATTTCATCAGGTGGTCGGAAGTATATTTTAATATTTCTTATACAAACCTACTTTTATGTATTGTTTTGAAATAAAAGTTTGTAAATTCTAAAATGAAAAGAAAGCATTTTAACTTCCGATCGGCCGGAAATCTTTGGTCCGCCTATGTTCAGCAGTGGACCTCCTGTGGCTGATATAATGATAGTGATGATCATTTAAACTAAACGGTTTTTTTACCAGTACACCTAAGAATGTAACTTGTATTAAATGATGCAACCAGGAACACACTAAGAAGAGATAAAAAACTCAATTTTTTGTAATCTCAGGCCGAGAAAATAAATCCAAGTGACAAAGGGAGCAAACTTTCTCCGGAGCGGTGCAAGGCGCATCGCGTGTTGCACTATATTAGCTAATAAACGGTCTGCCTGCAAACGTATTCATTGATTTCGCTTTTGTGGCACTGATTGAAGAGCAGAATAAGCTGGGAACACCTCGTATGAAGCGAGGAATTTACAGCGTGTGAATGCTGCAATGTTTTCGTGAGAATTTTTGAGGAATGAAGGAAATTTTGGAGGGAAAAATGTGAAACTTTAATGTTCGCTATGTGTATACTTTAATGTTAGTAGAGAACTAAAGCCTTTGCCCAATATTGAGATACTGTAGGCTTATAAAAAAATATTTAATCATTAAAGTGCTTGTTTTAACATTTGCAGTATAACTAACTTGGCTTTATAATAATATATTTGTTCTAAAATTTGGTTTAAGTGTATCGTGATGGTATTTATCATCAATGGTATGGCATTAGGTATAACAAAAATTTAGATCAGAAAGTGATTAAACGAACCGAAATAGATTTTTCAAAGAAACTCACAACTATGCAGTTACGAGACAAAATTAATAAACTTATGTAAGTATACGCTGTCATGCAAAGTTTTTTTTTTAAGTATTTGAAAAGAAAAATTTGTGTTAAAATCTATTCAGTTTTTTTTTTAAATAAAAGCAAACACAGTCAGAAAACGTAAATAATATCCAAATATGATTCATAAATTGACAGCTACAATGTAGCTGTAAACTGAAAAGCGTTCTTACAAAGGCATAGTTCATTCTAGAACAAGGTTATTAATAATGTTAATATATCCATTCGTCAAGTCTAGAGTAGGCCGCTATTGATGCTAGTGTAGTGAGATGAACGTGATTTGGCCAGTGTTCAGGTCTGCAGAAAGAAAAAGCGTATTTTTTTAATAGTATCATAATTTTAGATTTATAGTTATATTGATTATTTATAAAAGATATATTTATTATTTAGATACATATATACTGTATTATTATTTTTCGAGAGTTTAATGATTAGTTTTTATAAATTTATTTTCTTTTCGAAACTATTGAACAGTAACTAACAGATACAATGACAAATCTGCAACATGTGTCGTCAAAAATATAAACAAGAAAAATATCAGCAACGTGCTTCATCAAAATCGCTCCGCATCGTTCCCAGCCCAAAGGTTTCCATTAGACTGGCTGCATTATTATTTTTTTATAATTTTTATTTTCTTTGAATTTTACATTTTCTATTTATTTTTCTCATCCCACTCTAAGTGGACGTAAGCATGTAAGACGCCTCCATTTTAATCAGTCTTTAGTCATCTCAACTGTCACATACTTACTACGTCATATCCTTATTCACACACTCCATCTACCTATTCTTTGGCCTCCCTCTATTCTTGTACCCGTTGACCTTCATGTTTAGATATTTTCTAATAATATTGTTTTGTTCTCTCCTCATGTTCATATAATGAAATTTTATAATAAATTAATTCACGAGTTTGGTTTGCTATTCTAAACTAAGCCAATCCACGATGTCTTCACTAAAAAATTACCTACATGAAAAGGTATTCTAGATTTGAACCTATAACCTTATAAGCACAAACCGTCTGTCTAAATCCACCTTCCTTGTTAACTTAGATGATGATGGTCATACAATCATATATGCCCTGTACCCTGGGTGCATATGCGGTTGTAACTATTAGGTACTTTGAATCTATTTTGTACAAGAATGACTCTAGTAGTACAGAGAGGGTCGTGCTCCTGCAGTGGAGACAAAAAGACCTGATGATGATGATTACGATGATGATGATAATTCTATAGTACATAATCAATGCCATTTAATAAAAATATTAATATTTGCTTAAACGTAATTGTTACAATTAACAGTATTACCTATTTAAAATTTATTTAGCAAAACAACATGGTACAAACTACAAAAACCGGACTTAATGCTACTAGCATTTTCTACCAGCCAACCTTCGGGATAAATAGAGAAAAAAAATCTTGTGATAGGTTTATGAATAAACAGATACTCGATTATACAATTACTTACGTTATTTAAAGAAACACTCGTAGTTATTTAAGTATTTCTTCTTCTTCTTATATTTAAGAGCTGGGCTCATGTCGGTGGAGTGCTTTCCATGTCTCTCTTCCTTCCGCTAAGTTCTTAAACTCTTTATATGTTTTCACGTTTAATTTTTCTTTTATTTGGTCTATAAATTTTCTTCTGGGATTTCCTACTCCTCTCTTTCCTTCTATTTTTCCTTCCATTATTGTTTTAAAGAACGCATCGTGGCGTAGTAGATGACCGAACATTTTCCCTCTTCTATTTTCTACAATTTGTATTATTTGTCTTTTCTCTCTCACATCCTCTAGTACCTTTTCATTTAAGTATTTACGGTATCTTATTAGGTTTTTGGAACAAAGAAGTTTAAACATGACTTATAAAATGGATGAAACGGGAAATCCAATTTTAGATAAGAAAAATATTAAAACTAAAAGCCGCCTACACCCCCAAACTACACAACCGATTTTGATAAAATTCTATTGGGTCCACGAAAAAAGCATGCCATTTTCTAACAAAAAAAAAAGAAATTTCCAAATCAGTCCATGCGTTTTCGAATAATCAGTAAACATACATAAAAAAAGATCACAACAAACTGATATCCTCCTCCTTTTTGGAAGTCGGTTAAAAACAGAAACCTACTTATAAAATTATTAAAAGCATTCAGAAGAAAACTGAATAGGTAGGCACTCCAAATTAAAGTACTTAAAATACTTGTGCTAAGATTGAACCTACGACCCTACCGCTGTCGGTTTGAATCCTCCATCCTTGTTAAATCTCCTGATGGGCACACGTGCCCTTTGGCCTAAGGGCGGCCGCAGTAGTAATACACGCCGTTTAGTTGCCAGCATCAACTCATTGCCTTATTGCTCACCGGTAATACGGGGATCGGATAGCCGTGGAATCGCACTTGATGAGGAATTAATGATGTTTCTAATGCATTCACTATTACGAATACATACCGATGTCGCTCACTTTTAGTAGCGCAACGGGTTGCATCATGTCATCCTATTTATATATAGAATGAGAGAGACTATTTGAATTCAGTAGTTCACTTTAAAAAAGAAGCAATGGTTTTTTTAGGACTTGAGCTTCAAAGAGAAGTAGACCACATTTAATCCTAGAAGATTCTTGACGACCTCCGTGGCGTAGTGGTCACCATGCTAGTCCGCCACCCAGAGGTCCCGGGTTCGATTCCCGGTCAGGGCAAGTTGGAAAATGGCCTTTTTCAAATTGTCCTGGGTCTTGGATGTTTATCTATATATGTATTTGTTATAAAATATAGTATCGTTGAGTTAGTATCCCATAACACAAGTCTCGAACTTACTTTGGGGCTAGCTCAATAAGTGTAATTTGTCCCTATACATACATACATACTATCACGTCTTTATTCCTAATGGGGCAGACAGAGCATTTGTCCCTATATTTTTATTTATTTATTTATTATTTATTTCAAAGGTGTACAGAAACACATTCCTCTTGTAATTCTATATTTCTTTTTTTTATACAACGTGGAAGGGACACACCCGTAACAAATCAAACCACGGGCTATACTAGATCACTAAAATTATGAAATTAAAATAAGAGTCAATATTTTTTTTTTATTCGGCATTTCCATACGAAAGTTTGCAGCCACCCGGGCAGTTTGTATGGAAAAGTTGTTTTTTTTTTATTATTTTATTACCATTATACTACAGTGATCTAGTACTAGCCCATGGTTCGATTTATTACAGGTATGTCCCTTCCACGTTGAATTTAGGAGTTGTGCCTTTGTCTTTTACCTATATCCCTTTCCTAGACAGACACATTGCATTACAATCCATGACTAAGTAGGACAAATGTCTCCACTGCAGAAGCAAGACCCTCTCTGTAGTCTGCTGTCTATCAGAGCAACCAGAGAACGTTGGCCTACACTGTCTTCGCTGGCCAGATGGGTTGGAGAGGTCTCATTGATGTCTATAAGCTTTGTTTAGCTTCTTTGCCTAAGTCGCCTCTAGTCTATCTAGGCCCGCTACAAGTCCTCCTGTGGATGTCATAGAAGGCGACTTAGGAAATACAAGCTAAATAAAGCTTATTGTCCATAACGTCTTCCTTTCCGACAAGGTCATATTTTATTTTATTTATATAGCAAATTAAAAAAAAATGTGATCATAACCTATCGCAACAAGGAAATATGCATTTTCATGACGTAAATATAAACATAATCACCATGCATAATAAAAATATGCATGAGTAAACATTATAAAAATAAATAATATACCTCATGTATTAATTCATGAAACTTGAGAATTGTTTAAAAGTTATTAATGTTTGTCATTAATTATTTATGACAACCTAATGACCATAAAATGTATTAAATTCATAATAATTCAAATTTAGTATGATTATCTATTATATGTTTGAGCGTTGATAATTCATTAGATACATACATAAATAAATTAAAAATAATCATCTTGTAAGATAAATAATTGTTAGATCCACCGCCTATTTTTTTTTTTTTTTTTAACACGATTCTTTCCTAAAATATTTAGCTGATTGTATACTTAGAACATCCTACTATCCTATCCTACTAATATTATAAATGCGAAAGTGAGTTTGTTTGTTTGTGACCTCTCTACGCTTCAACCACTGAACCTATTTAGATGAAATTTGATATGGATATAGTTTGATACCCAGGGAAGCACAAAGGATAGTTTTTGTCCCAATATCCCCACGGGGAGCGAAGCGCACGGGCACAGCTAGTATTGTGTATATTGGGGAAAATCCCTTCATTGTAGCAATAAGGTAAAGTGAGCTGACAAACTAGTGAGTGAACCTGAAGTCTTTAGAAACAAGTTTATTTTAGTTATACAAGTGTCTGGCTATTTTTTTAAACTTATTTTTTTTTTAAAACCTTACTTTCAAGGAATCATCCTCCCCATGTTTTAAACCACTGAAGCTATTTCCATTAAACATAGCTATGAACCATTTCAATCAAGTTACCTTCCAAAAAACACTGCATTAAAATCGGCCCATTCGTTTAGGCGTTACGATGCCACAGACAGACACACTGTCACGTCAAACTTAATACACCCCTATTTTTCGTCGGGGCTCAAAAATGCTACAGTGCACTTTATTTTCTTTTTCTTCACATGCTCTTAGGAAGCAGTACTAAACTTAAAGAACTGAAAACTATTTAATAATAAAAATTTCAAAAAATAATAAATGATTTAGACTCTGTCTTGGACATATAATTAAAGGCACGAATAATCCCCACAATATCAATCACTTTCGAATATATATGCAAAGTACAATAATGTTTCTTTATACATATAAGTATTAAAAACTAGTCATAATTAGTAACTTTCGAAAAATTCTTATAAAACGGTTTTCTTTGTATAAATTGTTAGTTATAATATCTATATAATAGTAATGCCTACACACTGAGATTTTAAGAAATCTAGCTCTAGCAAACAAACTAATCTCCAAAATTAAAAATAAAAATATCACAAGTATTATCAAATTATACGTAACATTTATTGCTTCCGAAATTACCAATTTATCGCACATTCACATTACGAGTCAATTACAATTACTGTTGACCTTTACAATTACCACCCAATACTACAAGGTCACCTCAAGGTCACCGTTGCTTTTTAAATGTTTCGCGTTATTTCTAATTCAATAAAAAATTTATTGATACCAAATTGTTTTATGGCAGCGGCTGCGAGTGTTTTTATGTGGAACTAATTTTATATGAACTTTATGTTTGGATATTAGTATCATCAGGTATTTTTGTCTCCACTGCAGGAGCACGACCCTCTCTGTACTACCAAAACCATACTTGGCCTACACTCTCGTCGCTGGCCAGACGGGTTGCAGAGGTCTCGTTGATATTAATAGCTTTGTTTAGCTTGTATTTCCTAAGTCACCTTCGACGACATTCACGAAGGAACTTGGAGTAGCCCTCTTCTACTCTGCCGGAAACTACACGGCAAATGTTTGCATACATTTACTTTATATTACACTGGCCGACGACGTTGCTCGCATATGGAATTTTTGAGAATCCAACAGAACCTCGAAGTTATCAACAAAAAAAAATTACCATATATGTGGTATATCTTACTACACTACAGTCAAGTGCCTGAAATGCTAGACCCGATCATTTGCTATTTGTTTGAAAATTGTAATTAAAAAAAATTCGGGCAGTCACCGTAGTCAAGTACTAGTCAAATTTGTTATAAAAAAATATTGTATAGCCAATCGAAGTAAAGGAAGAAAAAGATTATCAAATTATTATTTTTATACTTATAATACTTACAAATGCCTAAGTTGGACTCGAAGGCATAATTCAAGAAAATATATAACTATACAATCAATAACATATTTCCCTTTAAAAAATGCTTTCATATTTGATTGTTTTTAAAAACAACCCTTTCGGAGTCATATAAGTCATTAACAAAAAGTGTAAAGAAGGCAGGTTTTATTCCTGAAAATATTTTAAGAAAAATGCTAATATTTTTTTGTTCAGAAAACGAAAGAAAATGATTGTTTATTCTGTTTTACAAAATGAAGAAAATAACCTCCTCTTTCGTCCGCAGGTTCGATCAGGGCAAATCCACGAAAGGCGCCAGCAAACTTCGTCGGGACCTCATCAACGCAGAGATCGCGAACCTTCGGGACCTCCTCCCCCTGCCCCCCTCTACGAGACAGCGACTGTCTCAGCTGCAGCTCATGGCCCTGGTCTGCGTGTATGTGAGGAAATCCAACTACTTCCAGCAAGGTATGAAACCTTACGAATGCATTTGTTAATATTGATCTTTCAGATACACAGACATTATTGGAATTAATTAAACGGGTTACTCACGTACAGAGTCAGCTTCTGGTCGACATGTTTCGACCTCATCCGGAGGTCTTCATGAGGGTAAATGTGACTAGAAGACGTGCGCACACGATGTCGCGAGCCGTGCTCTCTAGTCCTCGCCCTGATGAAGACTTCCGGAGATTCTTGTATCAGCTCTGTCACACGTGACTCTTACAAAATTTTGTCCATTTTGTTGTCACTTGGCACCCTCAGTTATTCAGAGGACTTTTTATCAATCGTTATTTAATACAGCTTACGAGGCATCTATATTAAATTGTTGTTATTTTATTTATTGACAAAAAGATCGCATGAACAGCCATGCGTCTGCGCAAACCTTTAGAGTAAATGTTCTTCGCAGTCCCCTTTTTTATCGGAGATAGTTCAAAATGAACTGCTGGCGATGCCTGGTCAAACACACATATTATACACATGCGTTTTTAACGATCTTCTTAAACTGGAGTCTAATGTTAAAATTTTACAAATCAACCTGTGTCAAAAATGTTTGTATGTACAGTCGGCTAACAAGCTACCTGGGCTAAGAAGAGCCTCTATAATATCTTGATTTTTTTCTCTTAAACTAATCATAAAAATATATTAAGGAAGACTTCATTAAAATAATTTTGAATATAATTATAGTACCTGAGCGACCGAGCTTTGCTCGGTTACATCTCAAACATTAACAATTTTTTTTTAAACTTGTGTAAAAACAATGCAAAATAAAAAAATATATAAACTTAAACATAAAAAAAAACAAAAGTCAGTCACCGAGTGGGATTCGAACCCGTAACACTTTTTCTAGCGGTCGCTATCCTTAACCACTGAGCTAAATCAAGGCGGTCGCGGCGCGACGAAATTAGCGAACATACTCGTATTCTGCGTGGAAAGAAAAACGCATGAAAACTCGAAAACACGCGTTTTCCCAAACATGAAACTAATCTAGATCGATTATTTACCCCCGAAAACCCCCATATACAAATTTTCAGCGAAATCGTTAGAGCCGTTTTCGAGATCACAGAAATTTATAAATATATATATATACATACAAGAATTGCTCGTTTAAAGGTATAAGATTAATAGGTTGTGGTTGCCCCACACTACCACGCTAGGCAACAATACCAAAACCGGGAAATATATCCCAACTGTTAATACCCCCCTCCCCCCTTTTCAATCACACACACACATAGCCCCACTGTCTTTTAGCTCTGACTCACCCCCTTAAATTCCTGTGACGTCACGAGCCCCCGGCATGTGAACGTCCATAGCGTGCCGCGCGGGCGTGACACGCCGAGTTCAAACCCTACAGGCACCATTAGGCCCAATAACAGTAGCAACCAGGCCCACTAATTTTCTTTAATTTTCCTATCAAAACCGAAGCGGTTTTTTTTTCTTTGAACAAGGACGGTAGCGGTAGTTCCGTCGTGAGAACCTTTCTGTTACGTAATTACTGATTTTTGCAGGCAGGCATTTGTTTGTTAGGGTGGGTGTACACAAAAAATATTTAGGATGTCGATCTTTTTTGATACTCCCATACTCCATTTTACTCGTCGTTTCATGAAACTGCTGGCAAACGAGAGAGCAAAATTCTTATTGCTTCATCGACAAGAGCATAGCTTTTAACACATTGCAGGACACTTACGGCTGTGGACGTAATTTAATTGTTATTTCTATTGTGTCTGGCTGAGTGTCCTGTAATGTGTTAAGTAAACATAGTTAATAAGCCAAAGCCTTTAAAAAGAGATTCGTGTAGTTTCTATACAGAAAAATATTACTTATAATGGTCAGTCACGTGCGCAGGAAAAGTTTGAGTGGTTGGATATTCTTGGTCAGAAACCAACCGTACTGCACATTCATCTCAGTCCCTGTGTACCTATGTACCTTTTTATGTTTGCTAGGATTTTTTCATCCTTGGTAGTCAATTATAAGATAGTAGCAATGACGCAACTATTTTGGTTCTCTTAAATCTTCTCACCTTCTACTTCTCTTGTCGGAAGAATGATTTCCATGTCTCTTTCTGTCTTCCGCTTCTTTATACAGTTTTTTAATTATTCTCTAGTCTCTGCTTCATATTCCAGAATACTTAAGCGCCCTCATTTTTAGGTTTCCAATTTACTTTGTGGAATATACTTCAATTTACTACCATTGGATAGACTACCAAAATACAAACAAATAGGTTTTGGCTTCTTGATTGTTATGATGATTAATGAACCACAAAGTGCAAATGATGGTTTACGTTTGATAGATAAGGTACACTTTAAAGTTCATGTAAACACAGCCTAAGATTAATATTTGTAAAAATATTTATGTGAAATTCGACCTTGTCATAACACGATAAATTGAGCTTGAAGGAGAATCCGATTGAATCGATATTTATCGTAAAAACGAATGATGTAACATAACACTAGTTTTTGAGTTTATTTCATTTTGTAATAGGGAGCCATTTGCAATTATATCATTTTATTACTAGTTTGTAGATTACAAGGAAAATAACATATTTATGTAAATCTTTGTGATGAAATCTAGCATTTTTTTAAAATTTAATGGATTTAAGAAGGATAGGTCATTGTGGATATCCTATGTCTAGTATAGTAGACGTTATTCAGCTGACATGATGATCATGATGAAAAAGGTAGACAATACTTTAACTTATTGTGCATTGGATGTTTATCTATATATGTATTTGTTATAAAATATAGTATCGTTGAGTTGGTATCCCATAACACAAGTCTCGAACTTACTTTGGGGCTAACTTAATCAGTGTAATTTGTCCCTATATATTTATTTATTTATTATTTATTTATTTCTTGTGTTGGATCTTTGGTGCCACCCGACATATTCGGTTCTGGTTGCGATACCACCACTTTTGGAAGAGGAATAGATAAGGACAAATGACACTGATCGAGCTAACCCCAAACTAAGTTTAAACTTATATTATGAGATACAAACTCAACTATACTATTATTATAATAAATACATTTTAATAAATAAACACCCAAGACTTGACTGGGAAGCAAACCTGAAATATCCGGAGTTGCGGACAAGCGAGTAAAAATTATAACGGAGTGGCAACAAATTGTATACCACGCTACCTTCTAAAACTGTCTATTCCGTGAGAAATATATGTATACAGGAACTAAATTCAGTGCAAAATGCCTTCATAATCAGTTGCAGGTTGTAGAAAAGCCAAGAAATAATCTTCCATGCGCATACGCAGATAACGACGCAACTTACGATCATATTTTTATCATCTTCAAATCATTGTTGGCAGCCAGTAGCCAATGGCAAAGGTTACCCAACCGGTCGGCTCGGCAATAAGACAATGACTGCTAACAACTGGGGTCTCCGTCATTGGCTGCTGAAATCATATGCAAACTGCGTTTCCCACGATCCTGCACAATTGAACGTTTATCGAGACGGGAGGCTATTCTGGAGGAGTTTCAAACGCTACAAATAACATGCATACTCGTACTAGACACTCATGTCTTAATCCCTAACAAGGTAGACATACTTTGGGGTCTTGCGGCTCTGAGCAGACAGTGCCCGCAAGACTTAAAGGCTACTTTTAAGCATGATGGTGGGCGAGAAGTTAGAAAGGAGTCAAATAGTGCATGGTGCAGCGCCTTGGGAACCGCGTCCCCGACAGTTTATGTTTTTTTTTTAAATTGACATACATAGGTTACCTCAGACAGCATTTCCTACTTCACCGGACATGGGAGGGTTTGTGGGTAAAGGAGGTCGTATATATAGTCAAATGTAACCAGAACTCTGAGATCGAGATGTAGGATACCGCTGGCGCCATCTCGTAACTTCTTGTGAACTATGGTATTGCTTCGATCATTGGTCAAAATCTCTGAAAAGGGCCATTGAGTCTTATGGACCAGGGCTTTGTGTAAGTACCTATCCCATTAGCAATAAAAAAAGAAGTAATAATATATCTGTATCTATACTTATATTATCAAAGCAACCGTTCGCTACAGAATAGGGTCCCCTCTGAAAAGCGTGCGATACGCGGTGCCCCACGGTCATCCCCGGGGAATGCGACGGGACGGGTTTGGAACTGAACACAGGACTGCTCGGCTCCTTGGGCAGCAACCACACTTTTTTATTCACTCGATTGTCATTGTAAATAGATTACCAGCAACATGCCTACTCATCGCCTTATAAACATAATTATTTCTCTTCCTTGTCACTAGATGGCGCTATAGTTAATAATTAAAACATTAAAATCTTCTATTACTATTATTTAAACAAAGTAGTACTCTAATTAATTAAATATGACTTATATGAAATGTAATACATATTTTAAAGCACTTATATTTAGCACTTTCTTTGTCACTTTTTTTGCTTGCCGTGTGTGCTGACATCTCTATGTGCCTACCCGCAACTACCAGTTTTGCATACTTACGGAATAGTTTTTTATGGCGTTATATATCTGTTACGTCAGTAAATAAAATATATTTGCCATCAATGTTATAGTATGTATGGTAAGAAGTTCTTTCTTGCAGGTTGCGGGGGCGGTACTAAATCTATAATTCGCGTGCATTACACGTCACGCAACTTGTCATTTCGTGACATTGAAGTAAAGTTAACCGTACATACATACATACTATCATATCTTTATCTCTAAAGGGGCAGACAGAGCTTTTGGAATTTTGCCGCTCTAAGCAGACAGTGTGGTCCGCCAGAATCAAAGGCCACTTTTAGCGAGATAGTGGGCGAGAAGGTGGAAAAAGAATCAAATAGTGATGGGTTGTTAGCCGCATCGCTAGTTAGTATAATTCGCATTTGTGCCTAGTCCCTCAATCAGCTTCTACGATCAGCGCGGGAAAAGAAGCAGCTGGTACATCCTAAGTTTTTTCTTTTCTTTCAGACCAGTATGGAAGGAAGTTAACCGTAGTGTAGCATAAGCCTTAAATTATATTTTCTGATTACTGAAGTTAACATTTTTTCACTACAGCTAAAGATCTTACGTGATTAACAGATCCCATCCTATCAATCCTATCCTATTCTATCTTATCAATCCTAATTATCTAATGATTACTGCAGGGAAAATGTTCACGTGCTTTCCGAAGCACTGAGGAGATATTTTATGCCACTAATGGTCATCAATTCTAGTGCGAACCACTGCCGGGGTTACTTTACATGTCGAAAATTTAAAGATTCACAGATATAAATGTTTATTCAGTAGCTCTATATCTAAAAGCTAGTAAATTTTCGCTGGGCCATCGAGCTTCTCATACTTTTGTAATTGCTAAGCAAACAAGACGCATATAAATGGTGAGCTAAGTGCAGCCTACGACGCACTATAATCATACTTACCTCGATGCATCACGATTACAAGATCTGGGTTATTTGAACAATCCGTGGCATTTTGGTATTTACCTACGTAGCAATTGAAGTCATCTCATCATTGATTTAATTTATTTAGATATCGACATTACAATATGCCGAACTTTACAAGATGTGCCGAACTAGTTTGCAGTAAATCATTCGCTGCTGCGAGGATATATGCAACGTGGAAGGGACATACACGTAATAAATCGAATTACAGGATATACTAGACCACTATAGTAACGTGATAATAAAATAACAGTCAAAAATTCCGTTTTTTTAATGATATTTTAATTTCATTATACTATATTTATCTGGTATAAATAGGTATAGCCCGTTGTTCAATTTATTACGAGTATGCTCTTCCACGTTGTTTAGACTATGCCCCCTGACTCTTGCTCAATCTTGAATATTAGAAAATATTTTAAATATTAGATCACAGAACTAATATATAAGTAAGTAGAATTAACATAAGTACCGGTACTTTTATTTATTCTGTGATTAGGTATTACTTAACCACTCCTTTACATCTTCAATGAAGATTTATTACCGTATATATATCTGTACTACTTACTAGAGCCATACTTGGCCAGTATACTTATGAAACTTACTTACTAGCAAATCCTGTGAGATTATAAAAAAAAATACAATCCATACCGATCATATACTTACCTAATTAACTTGAAGATTAACTCGTCTATAGTTCCCAGGAGGGAATGCAAGAATGCAAAAATGCATAATGCCGTGCGTGGGTAATTGTTGGGTAATTTCAGTATTTGGCCGATATGAGCTGAACCGGGTAATGTGGGGTAAGCGTACCTATTATTGACTTGGTATGCGAAATATGGGGAGATATTTGTGGGGATAATGGAAGGAATGTGCTGGGATAACTGCAATACAAGTTTATTTTCCACCATTTACTTAAAGTGATTGTGATAATAAAAGAAAAAAAAAACAAATACAGGACATAATAATATCTAATAATAATGAAATTACGTTAAACTAAAAGCTATTCTATAAATTAAAACTATTACTAAAAGTAAAAACATCAATTTATATAAAAAAATCGTTCCCATATCGCCACCGTCAACAGGCAGAGTCCCCAAGAGGCTAGCGACATTTCCGGGTTGTATTGCAAGGCTAAGCCTTTGGCCGAAATGCGCACCAGCTCTTGGGTCGCCAGAGACGTCTATCAAACGTTTAAAGTTTATTCAAGTTTATTTGCGCAAATTAAAAATCCCCGATTTTTGATTACGCCATCTAGGGATGAGTAGTGGAACTACATATGACAATTGATATCCGTAGCGCCATCTATTATTTGCAAGTGGAGGTCCATAGTCTCTGCCTACCCCTGCGGAAAACAGGCGTGATATTATGTATGTATGTATGTATCTATTATTTGCTAGATAAATTAAAAACTCAAGACTTTTAGGCGTTAATCTTTAAAATAACTTTTGAACAGTTGAGCCAATTTTTATCACTAACGTAGCTGTAAGAACCATTGCTAAGGGACTTGCTTTCACGTGAAAAAACCGCATCAAAATCGGTCTATTCCCGTTCGAGAGCTACAATGTCATAGACAGAAAGACAGACCGATATTAGCATCAAACATCCCACTTATATTATAAATGCGAAAAAGAGATTGCGTATTTGTTTGTTTGTTACCACTTTACGCTTCAACCACTTAACCTATTTAGATAAAATTTAATATGGATATAGTTTGATACCCAGAAAAGAACATAGGATATTTTTCAACCCGAAATTTCCACGGAGAGCAAAGCCCGCGGGCTCAGCTAGTAGCCAATAAAAAGACGCGCCGCACGAGTGGTTATGATAAGAATATTGTATTAGAATGTTGATAAGCAAATTTTATGTGACTTAGTTACTTAATTTGTTTATTGGACTTTTTTAATAAAAATGAGTCAGTTTCATTTCATGAATAGCTCCTAATAGTTTGTAATGTTAATAATTATTTTATCAACCCAATGAATTAGTAATTCCTAGAACTTCAACACGCAATAATAAAATCGTAAAGCTTAGATTTATTTGAATAGAATTCAATTGTAATAATAGACAAACGGTGCAATAAATCTCCATGGGCGTGTGTTCTGGGCATAAATAAGAACCTACTAGCAGAGTGCACAGTTGTCGAGTCGACATAAGTCGAGACGCGGTGCAACGTATTGTTATGAATGTATTTCTTTTTTTATTTACTGCGCTGCAGCTGCGCTCCGCGGTGTTACCCGTCGAAAAAGCTAATGTATTAATCCAGTGTGTATCAGCTTCCTCCTACCATACCTAATTTTATCAAAATTGGCCCAGCCGTTTTCGCGTAAAGAAGTAACAAACAAACACACTCATAAACTTTACTCTTTATGATATTAGTGTGTGGTATGCTTTTTGGCTCTAGCATTTTATTAAAAGTCTTTGATGAAATCCAAATTTTGAGAAAATAAGTTATACTTAATCAAGCAGAAGTTACGCTTGTCACACGCTGCCGGCCACAACTCGACTCTCCAATACAACTCGACCACAGTGAACCAAGCCTACTAGAGCTGCCTTGACCTGCAAGTGCATATGGTTAGCAACTCGTAACGCACCGACTGACGAGTTGCAACGGTTGTGCCTTTGATTTTTGTTATTATTATCATGGAAATATGAGTAGGTACGTATTTACATAGACTTACTTCAATATTCATTTGCAATGGTCTGCTAGCTCATTTTATTTATCGATGTATTTTGTTGCCAACGTCACTATCATGTTATGTTGTAAACTACTTTAATTTCTTCTTCTTCCTCACCTTATCTTACTCTACGTAGGATAAGGACATCATAAGAGTTAGTTACATTTCAACTTCATATACACATCCTTTTTAATTGACTTCCAAAAAGGAGATTGATATCAAAAAAATAAATAAATATGTACGGTGTATAGTCTACTGTTCAAGCTTAATGTCAATCATGGAATTGTATGTACTTCGACTTCGTACATGTGTACGAAGTACATTCCATGGTACATGTCAATAAATATTTTTGTCTCTGAACGCGTTTGTACAGCAGCAGATTTGTTCTCAATGTCAAAAATTATATTAAGAGAGACCTATAATTGGCTGTAAACAACAGAACAAGATATTGAAATAGATTAATAATTGTAGCTGGTAGTCTTTTCAATGAAAATAAAATAAAATGTATGTTCACTGATTATTCGAAGACGCCTAGACCGATTTAGAAAATCAAAATCGGTTATGTAGTTGGTGGTGAAGTCGGTTTTTACATGAGTATTTTAGGTCTTGCGGCTCTATGCAGAGCCCAGGGCCGCAAGACCCAAAAACCATTCTTAGCGTCATGGTGGGCGAGAAGATAGAAAAGCAATCAATACAGTGTTTTTACGATCTGCGCGGGAAGAGAAGCAGCTGGTACATTCTTAGTTTTTTCATTTCTCCCAGACCAGCATGGGACTCAAACTCAAAAGCGTGAAATGCCGACAGCGTTTCCCTACTTAGTACATATACAATTACAAAGCAAGATGTGTCCATAATGAGCAAGCAGCCGTTGACAGCCGCAGGAGATGATTTACATTTCAAATGAATGGTAATGTGACACAGCCCCGTTAATTGGATTAAAGCATATGCCCGAGATAACTGAGTGTTAAGTGTGCACTTAAATTAATATCTGAGGATGACAGGTGGCTAATGTAATAAGACTACTTATTCTGTTTATTTACATACTAGTATTTCACTACGAATTGTGAACTGTCGACATCTTTATGATGGTACTTGCTTTTACTTGTGATTTTGTCTGCGTTTTGGTACTTTGTTGTATAGACTACTACAAAGTTCCACTTCCCTTTTCATTCCCTTTATAATAAATAAGTAAAATGGTCAAATCACACAGATTGAGCTAGCCCCAGAGTAAGTTTGAGACTTGTGTTATGATTTTTGGGATAAAAATTATCATAATGTCCTTTCCCGGGTCTCGTACTATAAATCCGTACCAAATTTTTTTTGTAATTACTTTAATTAATAAAGTAACATAATTTTCCATTGGTAACACTTTAGAATAACGGATCCTTAACCTGTCAACGTCCGACGGTTCACATGTGAACCCGTTAACAATAGAAATCTATTGTGTCTGCGATTCCGGACGTTGACAGGTTAAATACTGTTTATTATTATTGTAGCCATCTTAATTTACAATTACAAAAAAGATCTAAGTGCAGATACAAATTAAGTTTATAGCCACTTTAGCCCAAAGTAGCACCAGTCCATTTTTACAACACGTCTTCAAATGGTTACCAACAATTACCTGATTGATTGAGTAAGGTCGGAAATAATTATTTTTATCGATTTAGACACGTGATTCGATACAAAGAGCGGGACGAATCGATGAGAGATGTTGTGATGGGTGAGGTTAATCTTTGTATTGTATAGTATAGGGAGGTCACGACAAATTTGGTAACGATAAGGGATATGGCTGACTCTGGTTTTATAGAATAAAGAGCACCTCTCTGATGCTAAATATGTTGGTCTGCCTGCGTGGAGTGGTTGCGTAACTTAGATATGGCGCCTGAAAAGTTGGTTATCGTGACCAAAAAAAAATGATAAGGGATATGGCTGACTCTGGTTTCACAGGATTAAGAGCATCTCTCTGATGCCAAATATGTCGGTCTGCCTGCGTGAAGTGGTTGCGTTACTTAGATATGGCGCCTGAAAAGTTGGTTATCGTGACCAAAAAAAAATGATAAGGGATATGGCTGACTCTTGTTTCACAGGATGAAGAGCACCTCTCTGATGCTAAATATGTTGGTCTGCCTGCGTGAAGTGGTTGCGTTACTTAGATATGGCGCCTGAAAAGTTGGTTAGCGTGACCAATAAATGATAAGGTAAATGGCTGATTCTGGTTTCACATAATGAAGAGCACCTCTCTGATGCTAAGTATGTCGATCTGCCTGCGTGAAGTGGTTGCGTTACTTAGATAGGGCGCCTGAAAAGTTAGTTACCTGGACAAAAAAAGAAAATTATAAGGTAAATGG
This sequence comes from Acrobasis consociella, assembly GCA_963555685.1. Lineage (NCBI taxonomy): Eukaryota > Metazoa > Arthropoda > Insecta > Lepidoptera > Pyralidae > Acrobasis > Acrobasis consociella. The sequence goes on along the minus strand of OY743124.1, from coordinate 5,439,836 downwards.
CTGATTCTAGTTTCACAGGATGAAAAGCACCTTTGTGATGCTAAATATGTCAGTCTGCCTACGTGAAATGGTTACGTAACTTAGATATGATGCCTGAAATGTTGGATTTTGTGACCAAAAAAATGGTAATGCAAATGGCTGACTCTGGTTTTACAGAATGCAGTGCACCGCTCTGATGCTAAATATATGTCAATCTGCCTGCGTGAAGTGATTGCGTTACTCAGATAGGGCGCCTGAAAAGTTAGTTACCTTGACAAAAAAAGAAAATTATGAGGCCAATGGCTGATTCTGGTTTCACAGGATGAAGAGCACCTCTCTGATGCTAAATGTGTTGGTCTGCCTGCGTGAAGTGGTTGCGTTACGTAGATATGTCGCTTGAAAAGTTGGTTATCGTGAACAAAAGAAAAAATAATAAGGTAAATAGCTGACTCTAGTATCACAGAACATAGAGTACCTCTCTGATACAAAATTTGTCGGTGAAGTCTTGTTTGTTTTGTCGGTCTGCCTACGTGAAGTTCTAGTGTTACTTAGATATGGGTATGGCGCCTGAAAAGTATGTTATCGTGATCAAAAGTAAAATTATAAGGCAAATGACTGACTCTGAACGGCTGCATATCGAGCAAAATACATCTATCGTTAGTATCCGATATTAAAATATACATGCCGCAGTCCACAATTGTACTAACAACAGTTTTGTCAACTTTTCAGAGGAGCATTTAATTTAGAAAGTTTTCTTAAGTTTAGTCTAGAATGGCACAAAAATAATTACATAATTTCACGTCTATTCAAGAGTCTAGTCCTTTGACTGCATTATATCCAAAAATTGTGGTATTAAAGTTGTCTAATTTCAAAAATAGTAAAATAAACTATAGTCCATTTGTGCACTAAACCTCATTATGTTAACAGGCAAATATTTTTTCAAAACTAAAATACACTTTACCCCCAAACTACACAACCGATTTCGATAAAAGAATTTTCCAAATCGGTGAAGGCACCATCAATATCAGGGTGACACTGGGTAGACAATTTCATGTGTTTGTATTAACGCATGCTACTGTATCTAAGTAACGCAACCACTTTACACAGTCAGACTGACATATTTAGCATCAGAGAAGTACTCTTCACCCTGTGAAACTAGAGTCAGCCATTTACCTTATCATTATTTTTTCATCACGATAACCAAATTTTTAGGCATCATATCTAAGTTTCACAACACAACCATTTCACGCTGGCAGACCGACAAATTTTGTATCAGAGAGGTACTCTTTGTTCTGTGACACGAGAGTCAGCTATTTACGTTATTATTTTTTTCTTCTGTTCACGATATCCAACTTTTCAAGCGACATATCTTAGTAATGCAATCACTTCACGCAGGCAGACCAACATATTTAGCATCAGAGAGGTGCTCTTCATCCTGTGAAACAAGAGTCAGCCATTTACCTTATAATTTTCTTTTTTTGTCCAGGTAACTAACTTTTCAGGCGCCCTATCTAAGTAACGCAACCACTTCACGCAGGCAGATCGACATATTTAGCATCAGAGAGGTGCTCTTCATTATGTGAAACCAGAATCAGCCATTTACCTTATCATTTATTGGTCACGCTAACCAACTTTTCAGGCGCCATATCTAAGTAACGCAACCACTTCACGCAGGCAGACCAACATATTTAGCATCAGAGAGGTGCTCTTCATCCTGTGAAACAAGAGTCAGCCATATCCCTTATCATTTTTTTTTTGGTCACGATAACCAACTTTTCAGGCGCCATATCTAAGTTACGCAACCACTCCACGCAGGCAGACCAACATATTTAGCATCAGAGAGGTGCTCTTTATTCTATAAAACCAGAGTCAGCCATATCCCTTATCGTTACCAAATTTGTCGTGACCTCCTAATCTATCAGGTTAAAAACAATACACAGTGCAATGGATTGTTTTTGTCACAGATATAGGAGTATTTAGATTCTGCGTTGAGGTTTTAAAACAATCTTTTTATATGTAGCGGTAGGCATTTTTTTATATGAAACCCTACAGCCTACAGCTAGTTAAATGTATATTCGTTTGCGTAAATTAAAAAAATTACGTCAACTTTGATTCTGATATCAGATTTCAATGAAACAAAGCCTTTATGCTTGCTTTTAGCTAAGCTTAATCTATTATTGAAAACCACGTTAATATCTGTCCAGAATTTTCGAAGATTAGCGCTAACATACATAGACAGACAATTATTTCTCTTTTTTTGTGTTAGGTTAGATACTCTTTTTTTATCGAACACACAATTTTTTTCATAAATTTCTTAAATATACAGGCACGTGATTTTTATTATATGTATATTGATTAGTAACTTATCCTATAAATACACAAAAAAAAGATAATTTATCATTGCAATGCCAATAAATTTATACGTTAAGGTCAATATCATAAAGCGCAATCATAAAGTACCGAATCGGTCCGTAATTACAAAACAATACGCACTCCATACGTCACACGTCAATCGCCTCGACGTGGACACAAATGACGAGAACAAAGAAGTAGTTTTTATCACACCGGGTATCGAGAGTGTAGTGACGGTGAACTTCCAAATACTCTGTGCATCAAAAACGTTCAGCCATCGTGCACTAGGCACATATTAAAAAATGTGATGAAAAGAGTACATGCTGCAAAAAAAATTGTGTTGAAATAGATGAATTAATGAATAAAACACTCTTACACCAATACAATAAAAAAGTTATACAATTGGAAAAATATATATCGTTATATACAGGGACGTATTATTTATAACATTAATTATGATGCATATTGCGCGGAACCTTAGGTGATACCGTCCTGAATGTAATACGTATATTAAAAGGCATGATGAACGGAAAAATAATTTTGGTCCATCGGTTAGATTATAAAAAAATATTGCACATTAATTTTTTCTTATCTCTGAGAAACGAAAAACAACAAAGATACACGTCACACTAAAGCACGATATTTACTTAAGTGTGATGTCGCAAGCCCCCACTTCGAAACTTTGACGCTCCGTATCTTTGTGAAGTTTTACTTTTTTGATAAACTGAAAAATACGGGTCCATTATTTTTAGATAATCTAAAAGACGGACTTATTACAATCATACTTTGCGGACCCTGTCGTCACCCCTATTCTGTGACGCGACGTCGAGAGATGTGGCAATAAAAGACCTTATAATAAATTGTAATAATAATTATGATACATGTGCTTAAATGATGTACACACACGAGCTAACCTTCTGAACTCTTTATAATTTGTGACGCGGCCTTATGTCTATTCTCACTTTCAATTGTTTTAAATAAATATAATAACGTTGATTACGAAACAAAGGTCATCGGTCGATCGGTAGTGTGGTAATTCTGTAGTACAACCGGATGGATGTACCATGGATCTACCTATACTACCTATACATATGTATCATCATCATAAGGCCTTTTTGTCTCCACTGCACGACCCTCTCTGCACTACCATAGCCAAACTTGGCCAGAGCAGCCAGAGGACTTGGTCTATACTCTCCACGCTGGCCAGACAGGTTGGAGAGGTCTCATCGATGTTTTTAAGCTTTGTTTAGCTTGTATTTCCTAAGTCGCCTTCTTTGACCTCCATGGGAGAACTTGGAGTGGCCCTATTCTACTCTACCGGAAACCACACGGCAATCTACCTATATAAGCTCTAACAAAATATACTGAAGCTATTGAAAGTAAACTTCTTTCCCCAAGAAACGTATGTCAAATATGAAAAATTCTTTATTGCACAATAAAAAAAGTACAAGTTAATGATAGAAAACTGTGGAGGGAGTTGACATACAGAGCCGACCCCAAATAGGGATAAGGCGAGGAAGATGATGATGATGATGAAAACAAAGTACAAGTGGCGGACCTAATGCCATATGGCATTCTCTCCCGGTCAACCATTCACTAGTGGTTCACTATCATGGACTGAAGTCACCCTTAAAGTTTCAGTATATTTTGTTAGACCTTTATACCTACTTATAGTCAGAGTAGTAACATAAATTAGCAAATTTTAAAATTTTAATCTATATTTAGTATATATATATATATATATATAGTGAAGCATACATTACTTACAAACGACATTAATATTTGGCTTGGTGTGGAGCTCACAACATTATTTGTGGGTATTTTATGCTTTTCGGGACACTATATTTTCTGTGTCTTATTTTTAAATATACGGATTAAATAAAATATATTTAATAATAAAACAAACAACTACGATAAACGAAGTGAAAATAATTTTAATTACTTATATTAATTATTGTAAGTATTCAGTTAATATATAATATTAAATATTAAATACAAGTACATCCGTAATTTTACATTTAAAAAAATGATTAACCTTGTTATATGGACATTTATTGCGAAACAGTAGTTTATTAAATATAATGGTAAGCTTGTACAGTATGTTAGTTGAAAAAAAACTAGTAACATAGTAGGTTTAAAAGAAAGGTTTTAAAACCTTTTCTTTTTAATAATGTTGTGATGATATAATAAAGAATACCTTGCTCCGTTCTTCCGATTTCAAAATGTCATTGGTTGTAAACCGCACTTCCAGTAGCACAAAACACCGATAAAACAAATATATAATAGCACGAGATCACGCCCAAAGCATTATAAAGAAATCGTATTTCAGCATTATTACTTTTGTACGATTATTTTCAGTTTGATATGGACCCTAACTTAGACAGCTTTGAGCTTATATCATCAATTTATTGACATTATAACTATTGTATCATCATTATTGAAAAGATTATCTTTAAGTATGATTTTTACTGACTTTAAAAGTGATAAGAAATCGAAAGATATAGAAAAATTGACAATTTTCACGTGATACAAGTATCCAAAGATAAATAAATTATTTTTGATCTTTTTCTTTGATAAAGACATTATATGTGATTTTCTGACGACTGGTACACAGGTTTTATTTGACAATATGTTAATGTAATTCTCTTATGTTTACTTTACAATGTTTACTCCATTATTTTCTATGTAATTCTTTGTTTTAATATCATAAAGATTATAGAAAAAATATAAATGTATTGGTGGTAAAACTAACATTATTATAACATGGCGTAATAATAATGTTAGTTTTTACAATGTTTCTAATCAATGAACTAAGTTTTATATTCTCAAGTAACTAACATAAAATTAACAACCAAAACATCTACGCAATTACACAATATTTATATAACTACCAACTGTACAAACACGTAAGTACGTTCAAAACATTTTATCGATTATTCCATCGACTACAGCTTAATTAATAGCCACTTGTTGAAATCGAATTCAAATGATTTATAAATCGAATGACCCGTATTTAGTCGGCCTATCGGTTCGTATGCATCGATTAAAAGTAACAAGTAGTAAGATAGTGTTTCCGCTTTTAACGATTTGTTTTGACGTATACAACAGCTTAGATTTTAAATGACTTTGGCGCCAAAAAGAAACTAAAAGTTTGAGGCGTTTGGCTTTCTTTATTAACGGGTGTTTTCAGAAACATTATTGACTTCTAGCAAGGTAGCCTTGACGACCTTTGTAGCTTAGTGGTCATCATGCCACGCTGTCACATTGGAGGTCCCGGGTTCGACCCCCGGTGAGGTCAAAATGAAATATGATCTTTTTCGGATTTACATGAGTCTTGGTTGTTAATTTTTATATGTTTTTGTTATAAATAAATATAGTATCGTTGAGTTAGTACCTATCTCATAACACAAGTCTCGAACTTACTTTGCGGCTAGCTCAATTTGTGTGATTTGTCAATAAATATTTATTTATTAAAACCCTATTGAACGAGTTCTTCAAATATCATTAGTCATTTCGTCGTTGGTGTGTATCTAAGTTCTGGTATGTTTGACGCTAACTCAAGTATCTTTAATCTTTCATTCAAGAAATTTCGTAGATGAGTAGATACATAAATGAAATAAATACAAATTATAAACTGTTACTGAAATATGGAGCATACATACATACATACATACATACTATCACGTCTTTATCCCTAATGGGGCAGACAGAGCATTTTGGGTCTTGCGGCTCTATGCAGACCCCGGGGCCGCAAGACTCAAAAGCCACTTTTAGCGTCATGGTGGGCGAGAAGATGGAAAAGCAATCAATACAGTGACGGGTTGCTAGCCGCATCGCCTGTTAAAATGATTCGCATTTTTGCCCATTCCCTCGATCGGCTTTTACGATCTGCGCGGGAAGAGAAGCAGCTGGTACATTCTAATTTTTTTCGTTTCTCCCAGACCAGCATGGGAGATAATAATAAGAAATATGGAGCAATTATGAAAAATTAAGCCCCATTTAGACGGTGCAAGTTTCTTGTCTGTTGCGTATCATTTTTTTAAAGCAATATATGATTTGTATAGTGTAGGTTTCGTTTTGTGTTTGCACTTTCTTAATGAGGCTTTATTTATTGAAAAAATACTAAAGGAATGTAGCAGTTTTCTTACAGGTGATGTAGATCGAAAATAGACGTATTTGTTTCAGGAATAAAAGGTGCCTACTCGTACCTACTCCTTCGCATAATAATGTGTTCTATTTACTAAATCAAAAATAATAATAAAGTATTTTCATAATTTACAGATGTTTCGAGAAAATGCTCAAAATATATGTATATTGTTTTACTTACTCCTTACATACCTTTCATTATATAGTCAATAGTCTCAAAAATTGTTTAACTAATACATCTAATCCTGACACCTATCAATTCACATTGCTAATGTACATCCCTACGATGATGGGCTAATTTGCTTGACGTTCTGAAGAGATAATTACGGTTAACATTCGGAGACCTTAAATGGGCTGTCGTAATGACGGGCCAGTCGGCTTTCGACAAGCTGGAAGGTTCGTGTGAACTTTGCTAGACATTTGGTGATAGATTTATTTATAAGTATAAGAAAAGAGTACTGATACATACATACATACTATCACGTATTTATCCCTAATGGGGCAGACAGAGCATTTTGGGTCTTACGGTTCTATGCAGAGCCCAGGGCCGCAAGACCCAAAAGCCACTTTTAGCGTCATGGTGGGCGAGAAGATCGAAAAGCAATAAATACAGTGATGGGTTGCTAGCCGCATCGCCTGTTAACATGATTTGCATTTTTGCTCATTCCCTCAATCGGCTTTTACGATCTGCGTGGGAAGAGAAGCAGCTGGTACATTCTAATTTTTTTCGTTTCTCCCAGACCAGCATGGGAGATAATAATAAGAAATATGGAGCAATTATGAAAAATTAAGCCCCATTTAGACGGTGCAAGTTTCTTGTCTGTTGCGTATCATTTTTTTAAAGCAATATATGATTTGTATAGTGTAGGTTTCGTTTTGTGTTTGCACTTTCTTAATGAGGCTTTATTTATTGAAAAAATACTAAAGGAATGTAGCAGTTTTCTTACAGGTGATGTAGATCGAAAATAGACGTATTTGTTTCAGGAATAAAAGGTGCCTACTCGTACCTACTCCTTCGCATAATAATGTGTTCTATTTACTAAATCAAAAATAATAATAAAGTATTTTCATAATTTACAGATGTTTCGAGAAAATGCTCAAAATATATGTATATTGTTTTACTTACTCCTTACATACCTTTCATTATATAGTCAATAGTCTCAAAAATTGTTTAACTAATACATCTAATCCTGACACCTATCAATTCACATTGCTAATGTACATCCCTACGATGATGGGCTAATTTGCTTGACGTTCTGAAGAGATAATTACGGTTAACATTCGGAGACCTTAAATGGGCTGTCGTAATGACGGGCCAGTCGGCTTTCGACAAGCTGGAAGGTTCGTGTGAACTTTGCTAGACATTTGGTGATAGATTTATTTATAAGTATAAAAAAAGAGTACTGATACATACATACATACTATCACGTATTTATCCCTAATGGGGCAGACAGAGCATTTTGGGTCTTACGGTTCTATGCAGAGCCCAGGGCCGCAAGACCCAAAAGCCACTTTTAGCGTCATGGTGGGCGAGAAGATGGAAAAGCAATAAATACAGTGATGGGTTGCTAGCCGCATCGCCTGTTAACATGATTTGCATTTTTGCTCATTCCCTCAATCGGCTTTTACGATCTGAGTGGGAAGAGAAGCAGCTGGTACATTCTAAGTTTTTTTATTTCTCCCAGACCAGCATGGGAGATATTATATGTACTATATGGGATATTATATATATATGGGAGATATAATATGTAAGAGTATTGGTATGTACTAAATATTTTATTCGTCATCATCATCATCGATAAATGGTACCCACTGTTGGGCATATAAGACTTTTATTTTATAATAGCTACACCCCGCGGTGTTACTCGTGGTTAAAGTAGCCTATGTGTTAATCCAGGTTGTGAGCTTCCTGCATACTAAATTTTATCAAAATTGGTCCCATAATTTCTTTACGCTCAAACTGACGAACGTTTGCGTGTGAAGAAGTAACAAACATACACACACACACTTACAAACTTTCGCCTTTATAATATTATAGTGATAGTGTGACATAGTCATTTAAAAATCCTACTAATATTATAAATGTGAAAGTGAGTTTGTATATTTGTTTGGTACCTCTTCACGCTAAAACTACTGAACCGATTTGGATGAAATTTGGTATGGATATAGTTTGAGACTCGGGGAAGGACATAGGGTACTCTTTATCTCGAAATTACCACGGGGAGCGAAGCCCGCGGGTACAGCTAGTACATCATATTTATCAAAAGTTTCGAAGGGTTTGAGTCGGGACGTTGCGTGTCTCGAAGTGTCGGGACTATTTAAATAGGTATTTAGTTGTCGCGGATTTGAAATCCTATGATGTACTACCTTTATATTTACTTCAATCAATATTTGTAAATCTTATTCCATTTTTCTTAAATTTATTTATTTAAAACTTTTACTAATTATTACTGGCGTTTCGAAAAAATTACTAATATTTTTTCAAAAATAAATACCGACTGCACCACATAACCGATTTTAATAAAATTTATATGAGAACATCTCGCAAGTATACCCTATCAACAAAAAAGAATTTTCCAAATCGGTCTATGCGTCTTCTAATAAACTGTGAACATAACCCCCTCCTTTTTTTTGGAAGTCAGTTAAATTATAAACAAGCATCTTTTTCAAAACTGCTTTAAATAGTTCTTCCGATTCACCAATAATTCAGACAGAATTACCCATGAAATAACCGTATTTATGCAAATGCTGGCAATTACTACAAAATAAATAGTTCCAGCCCTCACGAGGTAGCCTTCGTGCGAAGCCTTTTTAGGTTAGTGCTCCTAAATAAGACTATTGTCTGTCAGTTTGTTCGTCTGTAATTGTGCGGTTGTGTGGATGGGAATGGATTGACCGGTTAATTAATAGAAATTATGTTTAGTGTGTATTTAGCCTATTAAAGAAATAAGTACCTAAATAAATATAGGTATGATGACTGAAAACATATTTTCAACCCATAAGTTTTTTTTTGTTTTTTCATGTCCCACTGCTAAGCAAACCCGTCAGTTAGATTATAAAAGGTTGCTCACGTTTTTTTAATTTTCTCTGCCTTACAAAATATTACGAAGATAGAGAGCATTTAAATTTAGTATTACGTCATGGATTTTTAATGAAACATTGGCAAGTATGGGTCACATATTTTTGGATGATCTGACTGACGGACTAAATAGGTTTATTACTTTTCTGGACCATCCCCATCAGACTTGTTTTGATTAAGCACATAATACTTTACGTTCAAAGCACACAAAATAAACTGTATATTAAAAGTATCGTAATGAAACTTCTTTATTTAATTTTAAGAATGAGGCATCATACGCATTCTTTATTTAACTTCTTACTCCTAAAATATATGCCATCTTATTACAAAACGAAGTCACTTTCGTAAAAATATATTATTTTATTTAGCCCTAAAACTATATTCTATAAAAACCAAGCACCGACTGTCCTACTGAACGTCGAAAGTTAATAAATCGATGTACTGTATCCAGAAAGTATATGAAAACGATTTACGTGAACTAGAAAGTACGAATAAAGAACAGAAACAAGAAAGAATTACGCAATTTCGTATGTTTCAGCACCATATATTTGTTTAGTAAAGTAGTAAAAAATCACAAAAATACAGTGCTTCGAAGTTTCGTATTCGTCACGTTTAGTTAAAAATCGTAGCTGATTTGCTAATCAGAGAATGTAAAAAAATATTTAAATAATCTATCTAATGAGCCAAAACAATAATTTTAGTCCACGTCCCTGTTGTGGTACTTTGAAGGTGCAATTTTAGTATGCGTTTAAGTTGAGGTAAAAACTATATATATTTCTTAGTAATTAAAATAAAATCTATCAAATACTTTTTACTGCAACTTCAAGGTTATAAATAAATATATAGGGACAAATTACACTGATTGAGCTAGCCCGCCCCAAAGTAAGTTCAAGACTTGTGTTATGGGATATTATCTCAACGATACTATATTTTATAACAAATACATGTATAGATAAACATCCAAGACCCAGGACAATTTGAAAAAGGCCATTTTCCAACTTGCCCTGACCGGGAATCGAACCCGGGACCTCTGGGTGGCAGACTAGCATGGTGACCACTACGCCACGAAGGTCGTCCATTTTTATTAATGTATTTGTGCACAATATTGAGTAGCGCTTTTTAAATCAGACTAAGAAATACTGATTGAATAAAATAAAGCAATGGACTTCATTAAATGATAGAGTGATATCAAAAATTCTAGGTGGGGTACTGGTAGCTCGTAAAGTGCTAAAGATTTATATTTTTTTAAACCTATTAAGAACGAATACCGATAATATTTTGTGAATTGTTATAACTTACAGATGGTAATCTAACTAATTAATATCTCCTCATTGTCTAAATGTCTCATTTCAATTAATGCAATTTTATATAAAAAATATTAATATTAATACGCAAAAATACACGCTGACTTTCATATATTTTTTACCCCTGACAAAAAGAGGGTTGTTATAGGTTTGACGCTTATGTCTGTCTGTCTGTGTTCCGATTCCGAAAGAATATTTTATGCGATGGTCCTCAGCTATGTTTGATGAAAATCGGTTCATTTGTTTAAAAGTTATTGGGGGTTATAGCTTGAAAATCTTTTTTTTTATATGCCTAGCAAATGGCGCTACGGAAATTAATTGAAATATGTAATTCTGTTACTCATCACTAGATGACGTTCTTGAAAGTCGGGGTCTGTCAGTCTAAATTTGAAAAAAAGATGTTTCGAACTTTTTCTTTCCTTTTTCCTTTTTTCTTCCTTTTCAATAATAATTCAACCGCGCGTTTTTCTCGCGACTGTAACTCTACAATGGCGAATGGCGTTGCAAGTGCTTAGCTAAATTGAGATGTTCGTTAGTCCTAATGGTATGTATCACGTCAATCGCAGCCAGTTATACCTGCCTTTCAATAATTCTAATTTTAAAAAACAGAAATTATCCTTCCCAATTTGTTATCCCACCACTTTCCTCCCGACTGTACCGCCACAATGGCGCATGGCGTTGCAAGTGATTAGCTAAATTGAGATGTTCGTTAGTCCTAATAGTATGTATCACTTTAATCACAACCAGTTATACCTGCCTTTCAATAATTCTAAATTTAAAAAACAAAAATTATCCTTTCCAAATTGTTATCCCACCACTTTCCTCCTGACTGTACCGCCACAATGGCGCATGGCGTTGCAGGTGGTTAGCTAAATTGAGATGTTCGTTAGTCCTAATGGTATGTATCACGTCAATCGCGGCCAGTTATTCCTGCCGCCCTACACGTGCGACACTGACTATATTAAATGAGGCTGCGGATGTGTGTACTTTGATACCGGAGTATGTGAGCCTGATATACATACATGTTGAACTTTATTCGTTTAGAACTTAGGGATTGAAGTTTTCGGGGTCCAGTGCTGTGCATTTGAAATAAATTGTTTGAAAGAAAAGGCAGATAGCATTTAAAACTCAGGTAGCCCCTTAAACTATATCGGCCCAAACAAAATGACTCCTACCAATATGTAACTCATCTGCGTTTTTCATACAAAAATATAATATATATAATATAATATATAATAAATAAATATGTTGGGACAAATAACACTGATTGAGCTAGCCCTAAGGTAAGTTCGAGACTTGTGTTAAAAATGTAGGTATTTCTTTTTTCTGCTGGCTTCTAGAACATTTTTATTGCGTAAAATCTTCTTTTTCTATGGCTATGATTTTATCATTTATTTTTGACTAGCTGCGCCCCGCGTCGTTACCCGCACCTAAAGTGGCATATTATGTGTTAATTCAGGGTGTCAGCTTCCTGCATACCATTTTATTAAATTTGACCCAGCCGTTTATGCGTGAAGAAGTAACAAACATACACACATATAAACAAACTTCGTAATATATGTAATGTGATTGACGACTTCCGACTGAGCGTATTACTAACCACGAAAGACCGCCCTTACTCTGTGGTTCTGGGTTCAATCCCTAGCCATTGCAAGTTGGAAAATTGTCCTGGATCTTAGGTGTTTTGTTCATCTATTTATGTATTGTCAATTGTCATATATAATAGTATCGTTAAGTTAGTATTCCATATTAACTTGACAAGCTAAAAACTTTTGGGACTGAGTAATTTGACAACATTTATAATTTATTTTTAGTTTTACACAAAACAAAGAAAACAGTCTTCCTTTTCAACACATGGTAAACTCCTTTACCATCACAAACCGAATCTATCCATGAAATAATTTCAGTATACTTTGTTAGACCTTGTATAGCAAGTTAATTGCACCAATTAAGTGAAAGGGCAGAGTGTGCTTGATCTAATTTGGAAAGATTTATAAGGTTTATTCCACACCGAGATCCATTTAAGGCGAGATCTGAACATTCCTTATTAAATCCAAAACCCAGTGGAAGTTGGTAATCCATTGGAAAATTAATGTGAGAACACTTTGGAAATAATTAGCAAACAAAATTTTATAGCCACTCGTATTTTAATCTTTTCACCGCGAGACTTTATATCAGTTGTCGTGAGGCCTAGTAAATCTAATATAAATACTTACAAGCAACAAGGGATACTTAAGTCATGTGCAATGTAAAGTCCGTGCTTCGGAGGGCACGTTAAGCCGTCGGTCCCGGTCAATGTCTTTGACATTGGTCGTTACCCAAAACCATGTCAGAGGCCTTTAAGGCGGTTTGAAAAAACTCTGACACTAGTGTTAGTCACTAACACACACATTATGAAGAAAAGTCATGTGCAATACGAGAATTGTTGTCGGGTATATCTAAACGGAACGACAATGTTTGTCGAATAAATCCGAAGTTCACGATGAAAGTGTTAAATTTTATCCTTGTTGCTACACACTTATTTGGACCGGTATTAATCGGCACCTTAGACCATCGAAGATCGGCATAAATTTGGTACATACGAACATTAAGGAAAAAAAAAGTAACCAGTGAAAAGAAAAGAATAAAATAGATATTTGTTAGAGCTAGAGGAAAACTAATAAGAGGAAAACTGTCTGTCTGTGGCATCGTAGCGCTCGAACGGATGGTTCAACTTTGATACATATATACTATCACGTCTTTATCCCTAATGGGGCAGACAGAGCATTTTGGGTCTTGCGCTTCTATGCAGAGCCCAGGGCCGCAAGACCCAAAAGCCACTTTTAGCGTCACGGTGGGCGAGAAGATGGAAAAGCAATCAATACAGTGATGGGTTGCTAGCCGCATCGCCTGTTAACATGATTTGCATTTTTGCCCATTCCCTCGATCGGCTTTTACGATCTGCGTGGGAAGAGAAGCAGCTGGTACATTCAAAGTTTTTTTTTTTCAACTTTTATGTTGTTATTTTTACGTATAAAAGCAAGTTCTTTATGTTTGATGAAAATTGGTTCAGCTGTTTAAGTTATTAGGGGTTAACGCTTGAAAGTCAGGGCTTTCTTTTGCAAGTAATTCATGGCGTTACGGATTTCAAGTCGTATAGGTAGTTCTGCTACTCATCACTAGAAAACGTTCTTGATAGGGGTTTTTTTGAAGTGAAAACTTCTTTAGCGGCGTTGTGCACTTTTTTTGGAATGGGTAAAAAATTATAAACTCGCGTCAGGACACGTGGCCTGATCGAAAATTCGTAAGACGGCGCAGGGCGCTTGCGCGAATGTTCGTGTGTGTTTATGTTACAGCGTGCTACGCGCATCCATGGAAGGTGACAGCTGATGGCTCGACCGTCTGTGTAGTGGCCATACTGCTGTGTATTTGAAAATGATTTTGTTGAAAATGAATTTGGTCATGCTTGTGACATTTGTGACAGACTGTGATTCAGAAAAGATTTGAAATATTTTATACTGATAATTAAAGCAATTCGTGCAAAATTGTTCCCTAACCATTCCAAAATATCAAAAATGCACAATGTTAATATTCAAGTTTTCACTTCTGCCGGCACTACCAGAGTGCAACCCGTCGTTTTTTTTTTAATTTGCTAGCAATTAAACGTATTTAACATAAGTAAATATACTTATAATCTCGTCTCAAAATTCACCACAGTGAAGCAAGCTTACAGAAATAGAAACGCACAAAATAAACGTCTAAATATAACAGCAATAAGTCCGAAGTAAATAATGAATGCTTTCAGTCGAGCTTTAACTTATTAATTAGCGTCCAGCTTTGAGCTTTGAAAGCCCGCTGCGGCGCAGAGCCTGCATTTATCAAGCTGGTTCATTCAGTCATCGATCATTGCTCTATTTATACTGTACTATAATTATAAATATAATAATATTAGCGAATTTACAGCATTTCGTAACAATAGCCGAAATTTAATTGAAGATATCCAATCCAACTTATATTATAAATGTGAAAGTGAGTTTGTATATTTGTTAGTTTGTATATTTGTTAGTTTATTTGTTACCACTTCACGCTTCAACCACTGAACCTATTTAGATGAAATTTGATACGGATATAGTTTGATACCCAGAGAAGGACATAAGATAGTTTTTATTCCGAAATTACCTCGGGGAGCGAAGCTCACGGGCACAGATAGTAGATTATACTATCATCCAAATTAAATCATTTGTGATAAGAAAATTCGTCAGGGTGATTCGAAGTCATGGTAGCACAGTTGGTAGTGCACTCACGGCGTTAACGTGAGGGGCGTGGGTTCGAATCCCACTCGCGGCAAAAATTTTCATCACATGA
Source organism: Acrobasis consociella (assembly GCA_963555685.1). Taxonomy (NCBI): domain Eukaryota; kingdom Metazoa; phylum Arthropoda; class Insecta; order Lepidoptera; family Pyralidae; genus Acrobasis; species Acrobasis consociella. The sequence continues at coordinate 5,424,632 of OY743124.1, read as the reverse complement.
TTTAATTTGGATATAATCCGAGCATGGTAATGCTGTTAAAAATCAATAATATATTTTCATGTATAAAAAGATAAGCATTAATAATTTTTCAAAACTAAAATCGACTTCACCCGCCAACAACACAACCGATTTTGACAACATTTCTATGGGACCACTTGATAAGTGGCATACTTTTAAACATAAAAGAATTTTCCAAATCGATTCAGGCCTCTTCGAATAATCTGTGAATACACAGTGTGTGTGAAATTAAGATTTTATTATCATAAAATATAGTTATCGTTCATTTTTCCCTTAATGCAACTTTAAAAATTACTTTGTAATTCAATTTGTGTTGCCCAAAACCAGTCAAAGGTAAATTATGAGCGGTTTACTATAACATTATGAGAATTCACAGCAACTGCGTATTTTTGTATATTATGATTATGACAGAATAAGTTTCTGCAGATTGTGTAAGTAACTGTTGTAAATAAAATGTGCATAAATTTCAGGCCACTTACTATAATTCGCCTTCCTTGTTTACCTGCAAGTGCTAAAATTAATTAAAAATAATTACGCGGATAACGAGAATCTTCATAACTACGCTCGGCAATATCTTCCTTAGCGCTAACCCTTTAAGCACTACAGGGGTCTTATTAACCCCAGCATTATTATTATTTTTCAATTTTATACCATTATTAATCTTATGTTAGCAAATAAGGTTGTAACTATGTTGCTATAATCTCCATCCTGCGTGTTCTTCCTCTCCTAATTTCTCCATCATTTCATTATCTTCAAATTTCATAATCTTTAAAATTTCTTTTCCAAATTCAATTTGAAATTCTTTACACATTTCTTCCTTATCATTCTGACTCATTCCTGTACTACCTCTCACACTGATAATAACTACTTATGTAATTGTATAATTTTATCAGTTTAGGCTGTTATAATAGTAAGAATAAATTTATGAACCCTTGTAGTTTCTCTCTTCTCTCTATCTCTGGCACACCTACCGAGCTGGGACAGGTGAAGTTACAAGTTTACTAGAAAATAGAAATTAGCGTGGAATAGGTTCGATTACTGAAAATATGCATGTGACCATCAGATTGATAAAAAAAATATAGTTTATTTCTTTTCATCAATAATATAGTGCAAAAGACACGCATAGAACAAAGACTGACAAAATCGAATCGGCCTATTCACTAAGATTTATTTACGTCATTTCTGTCATATTTTTTTAAAATGTTAGGTAAAATAATTTAATACTTTTTTATATAATTTGTGGTCTAGTATACTTTACATCAGCAGTAGGGTTAAAAACGCGAAACATTTCGCAGTCCCCACTGTGTTATGAAGGAATACTTAATTACTCTCACCGCTGTTTTCCGTGTTAACATTAAATTTAATGTAACAAAATAATTTGTGGCACGGCGCGATGGCGTCGAGACAAATAGTAGGCATTAGAATCTGTTAGAGGCCCGCGTGCGCTATTTATATTAGCTGGAATATGCCTTTACTGCACGTGCTTAGTACGTTACAAACAGCTTAGCAGAAATACTACGAGTTGTTTTTAAGATTGACAAACAGCTCGCCTTTGACGGTATATACGCTACCCCGAACAATTCAATACTTTTTCGCCAACTTATTTTATATTTTTTCTAACCGTCAAAACAAATATTTTTAATTCTATGGGATATGATTGGAATATGTATGAAATATAGACTAATATTAAAATATATAGCGCTCCATATATCACTTTTTCTGCAATAATAAATCTAAAATCACGTTAAAAATGGATATGGTAATGTCAAGTGACATTATTTTGAGTCTTTTATTTTCTTAACAGTACCAAATATAATATTTTTGACCAAGGAAAGTACCTAATTTGAAAAGCGAGCTAAGTACTTCCAGAAGATAGAATAAGGACGGAAGAACATAAAATAAGGTAAAAAATTCCTTTATATGATCAGAGCTATTAGCAGTAGTTCAAAGGTTATTCAAGGGGGTAGTCTCGGATTTAGACAGCCTAGCGTTATAGCATAGGATATGGAAAGTTAGGGTTGCAGCAACACCCGTTGTTTTGTCCAAAAGCCTAAGCTACGCGGTTATTACTTATGGGTCCGTTGGTAGCAGATAAGCGATTTTTATTATTATATTATCATGTTATTATTTATGCCGTATGGTTTCTGGCAGAGTAGAATAGGGCCACTCTAAATTCTCCCGTGGATGACGTAGAAAACTAGTTAGGAAATACAAGCTAAAGCTTATAAACATCAATGAGACCTCTCCAACCTGTCTGGCCAGCGACGAGATTTTAGGCCAAGTCCTCTGGCTGTTCTGGACAAGTATACTTTACATAAGTATGAAAAGGGACGCATATTTCATGTGACAAATCTAAAAACATTCGACTAGCGTATAACGCACGTATTTAATGATACCTTCTAAGTGCTTAGTTCTAGCATCGTGTAAACCCAGCATAACGGCCGCGCGAGCGATTTATTTCGACTGAGACTAATGCCCCCGGCACAAGAGCGATTATATTTGTATTACGTGAGATTGAAGTCTGTTTACGTTTTGCGAAAGTCTGATAGGCAGAGAGTGATACGTCGAAATCATATTTGCATTTCTTTTCTGTGTACATAAATAACCTATGAGTTAAATAACTAGCCAAGTGCGAGTCGGACTCGCACTCGAAAGGTATGAAAAATCACGTTTGTTAGATATTTCATTTATTCTCTTTTTAGTATCTGTCGTTATAGCGGCCACAGAAATATATAATCTGTGATAATTTCAACTGTCTAGCTATCACGGATCATCAAATATAGCCCAGTGTTAGACAAATAGATTTACATACAGAAAAACAGACGAAAAGCGGAGGCTTAGTAATAGGGGCCCGTTTTTAAAATTTGGGTACGGAAGCCTAAAAATTCTTACATATTGGTTTTGAAACTTTCGAAGAAAAAACGTACGTATGATCGTATAAATCGATGGAAACTTCGGCCTTTCCCACGGATTCCCGGCAATTATTCCTTCGATAGTTTTTGCGATCTGCACGGGGAGAGAAGCAGCTGGTACTTTCTAAGCTTTTCCTTTTCCAAGGCTCCCAGGCCGTATGGAGCCTTTCCAAGCCAAATACCATACAAATATTGCACCTAATACTGAAACTTTGTCCGTTTTCGTGTAATATCGATATCGGAATGCATTAATACGTAATAGGTATCGCAAATACTTGCCACAGCATGAATACCGCGTCTGAACGATATTTATCGGTACCGGGAATTTTGCTAGATATTGGTAACAGCCGCAACTCACACGGGCCACCTTGAGGTTTTACAGACATTTTGTACTAACCCTACAATGTCGTATTTATTTTATTTTAACAAACACTTTTGTTCCAAAGTACAAATATACTTTTAACAAATGGCCGACTTAATGCTAAGAGCATTTTCTCCTACTCAACCATATGGATAAACAGAGAATATTATGCGGCACGAAAAAGCAACACAATATACTTACATTATAAAATATTACTAAATAATATAAATTATATTTTGTATGCATATTTGAATGAATAACTACTTACACAATAGACACATACTTAAACTACCTAACATATAAATATTGGCTAAGATAAATGATGATGACTTTATGAAGACTCGTATATATAACGGCTCGGAATGTTAGGCGGCCAAATCAGCAGATGAAAGGTGTCTCCATGCGGCAAAAATAAAAATACTACGTTGTATGGGTGGGATGACGCGGATAGACAAAGTGCGTAATTAATATATGAATGAGTATCATAAAGCTATGATATCGGATAAGTTAAGGAGTCATGGGCTTTCATAGTTTGCACACGTGATGATAAGAGAGGAGACTTTATGTAACAAAAATGGCGATGGCTATGAATGGGTCTGTACCCATTTCGCAAAGATTAAGACCGTAAAAAACATGAAAGGAATGCGTTAGAAATGATATGAAAGCCCTGGGAGTGGATAAAGTACACGTATGACCCTCCACAGAGAAAATTGGAAACAAAACACATTTTGCGCCGACCCCATATACATAAATGGGAAATGGTCAGAAAGAAGGAGTATCCCATTGCTGGGCAAAATGATCCCCTCTAGTTGGCCAGTGATAGATTACATTTGTATTTTTGTATTACGATAAATAAATAAAATGGAAAAATATTTTTTTTTGACGATAATAATAATATTATTTCATAAAAACTGTACCGTCTGAGTCGACTCGCTGTTATAACTTATCAATATTCTAATCCATCCTCAACGAACCCCTTTTGAGATAGTTTAGAAAGTGTAAATCCCCTTATACAAAGTCGCGGGCCATTAGAGTCGGGAATAAGTCCACGATATCTTATCGATGTAATCGGGTGGCCGTATTGTCTATCGGTTGCTACGAGAAAGTATCGATGGATTGAATCGATTAATTACAATGTTTGCCCCGTAAGTGCACGGAATGACATCGATGTTTTGAATAATCGATCGGCATTTTGGCCGTGGGCGATCCGTTTTGTTAATGTTATCTAATCTTTCAATTGAGATTGATTAAATTATGCTTCGGTTTAGAGAGTAATGTCAACAATGTTGGGTCTAAATAGGTAGAAGGTATGTTTCTGATTAGGTAAACTAATTTGGACTGGCGGTAATGGATGGTCAAAAGCCATTGGCGACGGAAAGCGATAACCATCGATCGATATTAATTTATTAAGGTACTTTATACCTAGATTTTTTTAAATTAAAATTAAACTGATGAAAAGTTTTTGAAGTAACGTGAAAATTAGCAACCGAAAACTTTCTTTCTGCCAAAATCACTTCATTGACAAATCAAATTTAATCATATTGAATGTCACTTTTTATTAAACCAATAGGTGTATCCATTTGTACAGCTTTAGCCAGTAAATTCTTCAAAACGATAGGAAATAAAGTAACTTTGTTTCAAATAGTTAAGTGATAAAAAATAACAATTAAGCGCTATAAAACTATTACTGTTAACATACTATTTTACGACTATAGATCAAACTATGATTAAAAAAACATACAAAAAAGTAACAATTCACGAATTACAAAATACATCGATATTCTAAATGACAGTCAATCTTTCACAATTTGGTTAAGAATGATATCCGCTGTCGAACGTTGGGCAACACAATGCTAGACTCAATAAAGAGATGTGTATCGAGTCGGAATAGGCCGGTCCAAATTATCGATTGTTCGCGTTACAGCACTACGGTAAGGGCGCTGTTACATGAAGTTGGAATGTCGTTCAAGTGTCAGATATGCATATACAGAGCGATATTTTTATCGCTGTTGCCAACGATGTATCTAATCAATTGATTGCATTGCATGGTGTTAGCACATAACAACAAAGAGCTGACTGACATATCAGATGCTTCAACAATATAACTTGCTAAAATAAATAGTCAGGTACTAGGAATTTGGCTAGTGCAACGGCATGTTTTATAAGTATTTATCAGTAATAGGTACTTGATGACACAAAATAACTATTACGTTGCTATAAATGAAAGGCGACATTCCTTTAAATGTTGTTCATGTCTAATTTTTAATAATTATTAACTTTCATATCCGTTTTTCTTGTTCTAAAGGTGGACAGGGGAAAGAATGCTTTATTATTAAGACCACCTATTGTAGCATTTGGCTCAATAAATTTTTTAGTAGGTACATAAATTTCTTTAAATGTTCAAACTAAATTTAAAAATAATTCTCCGATTATTCGAAGACGCCTGGTCTGATTTCGAAAAATTTTGAAAGGGCGTACTTGTTATGTAGTCTCATAGAATTTTGATCGAAATCCGGTTTGGGAGTGAAGTCAGCTTTTAGTTATGAAAAATTGTTATTTTTCCTTACTACGTATTTACAACTACATTGGTATTATTGACACTTATAGTAACATAACAATTTGATATTCGCACATTGTGTTGGTTTGAGCGCTTGCTTTGGGCGGTCGTCGGTACAATTGTCAAAAAAATTACAATTATCAAGTGATACAAATAACCAAAGATGAATAAATGATTTTAGACTTTTATGACTTTTAAGAACAACAACGGTATGGCATAGCTTCAATAAGTAAATATAGCTCAAAACCGTTTTTTAGACAAAACATTTAGATACCCAGCTGCATTCTCTTCACGTGGCAAGTGTATAACCCTCCTAACAGACGGTATTCCACATCGTAACAATGATTTCTTGTCGCTCATGAGCCGGCATTATGCTTGTATCAACTGTTTTATGCACATAACGCATGTAGGTGTGTAATACCCGCTAAATGACAACTGTAATAATATATCGGTATTTCGATGTAAGTTGATGACGTTGGTACAGTTAAGGTGATAAAGAGAATGCGGTGTGCTCTTGTTGTCCTCTTTATACACAAACTAGCTGTACCCGCGGGCTTCGCGGCCCTCAGGGAATTTTGGGATAAAGAGTACCCTATGTCCTTCCCTGAGTCTCAAACTTTATCCATACCAAATTTCATCCAAATCGGTTTAGTAGTTTAAGCGTGAAGAGGTAACAAAACAAACAAACAAATATACAAACTCACTTTCGCATTTATAATATTAGTAGGATAGGATACATAAATTACTTTTTATCCTTTAGAGCCCAGCGCCTTATCTAAGACCCAAAGGCGGAAAGTCAATTTCAGAGTTATGAGAGACAATGTCAAAATCAAGTTATACGAGGGTTATGTATCATTCGACAAGATTTCTGCATTCATTTATTTTGTGAAAAACGGTATTGTATTGTATTCCTCTAGAAGTTCACTTAGCAGAAAAGCAGTACGTACTAAGTAGGTATGTTTATTTTCTTTTAGACCAACAAGAAAGTATATTTTTAACCGCCGACAGAAAAGAGGGGTGTTAAAAGTTTGACGCTAACGTCTGTCGGTTTTTCTGTCCGTGTCATCGTAGCGCTCGTATGGATGGACCGATTTCGATGCGGTGTTTTTACGTGAAAGCAAGTTCCTTGCGGTGGTTCTTAGTAATGAAAATCACCTTTAAGTTCTTAAGTTATAGTCACTTATTGGATAAGTATCAAAAGACAATTAAATGAATGTGAACTAGGCACAGATCGTAAAACGACAAAGCTTTTACTATTATGACAGCGGTGCGGTAAATATTGACCGTTTGGAACAAGATTGATCAAATAATGTTGAATTCCGAGTTGAAACACTAATAAAACTAGTGACTTTGTGAGTTGTAACTAGGTTTAGTTTATCTTAACGTCTATCACGTTTCCGAACCCTTACCGTCTTATTATAAAACGCAGAACAATATTCTTACCAGGTTTAAATCATTATCCGACTAAACCATGTTGACGTTTAGTAATATTCCATTGTCTTATTTGAAAATGTCAACTTGATTTGGGCGGTTAATGGTTTAAACCTAGTAACAAAGTTAGTCTGCGTATTATAATAAGACAGTTAAAGTTTATTTGTTATACAAGTTGTTGGTAAAGGGTACAAAAAAAAACTGTTTTTTTATTCGAAATTCTGAGAAATGTGAATTGGGGCCTTTCCATAACTTCTTATATCGATATTGTTTTAATATTACAACTTTACATACATACAAGATACATAGCAAGTTAAGTAAAAGCTTGTAAAATAAAAAAAATTAAAGGAAATGTCCAGTTGAAATTCAAAAATTTAAATATTAAACTAACATTGATTTCTGATTTTATTTGTAATGAAAAAATTGGTGTATTTTGGATTTCAATCATTTATAAACTTTAACTAGGTCTTACCCTTATAATAAACTCTTTGTTCAATATATTTTTAATATACTTAGCAAATATCTAAAAATAAAAAAACAACAGTTATAAAAACATGTAACCATATTTGTCTCAATGATTATAAGTAGCAATCATTAATCACAATCAAATCTTACAATTAATAGATATTAATGTACCATGCAAAAAGTTCTCACGTGTAACAAATAAGTAGGATAAACAAACGTAAACGTAAACGATATGACAGATTGTAAGGAAGTACTGAAGGTAATCGTATCTTGCCTATTTGCACCTCACCTGTTTTCGTCAAACATCTCCAAGTGCCTCGGTTGCCTGGAAGAGATTGCAGTAGCGATAAGGCCGCCTTTCGACTTTGTGTCTTCGGAAAATGCTCATCAGGCTGAACAACTTTTTCTTAGGCATCATTTTTATATTTCTTACTAGCTAAAGCCCGCGACTTCGTTCGCGTGAACTTTAGTAAGCTCTCCTATCTTTCGAGTTAGATCAAATTGCACGCGGTGTGCAAATTAAATTTAAAATCGGTTCAGTAGTTTAGAAGTCCGTCGCCGACAAACAACGTGATACCTAATTTTTATTTTATATTTTTGAAAATATATATTCAACTAGCTGTACCCGCGGGTATCGCTCCCCGTGGGAACTCCGGGATAAAGAGTAACCTATGTCCTTCCCCGAGTCTCAAACTATATCCATACCAAATTTCATCCAAATCAGTTCATTAGTTTAAGTGTGAAGAGGTAACAAACAAACAAACCAATATACAAACTCACTTTCGCATTTATAATATTAGTAGGACTAGCTGTACCCGCGGGCTTCGCTCCCCGTGGGAATTCCGGGATAAAAAGTACCTTATGTCCTTCCTTGAATCTCAAACTATGTCTATACCAAATTTCATCTAAATCGGTTCAGTAGGTTAAGCATCAAGAGGTAACAAACAAACAAATATACTAACTCACTTTCGCATTACATTACATATTAGTAGGATTAGTAGGATAGGATAGGATTAGTAGGATGTACAGACACATTTTTTTTTACTGTTTTATTATACATATAAAACAGAATATACATATAAAATAGATTACTCTGTAACATTATGTTTTAGTGCAATAAAGATTTTAACTAAACTAACTTAGTGTAGCGTTTTAAACGAGTTGCCACTGTAAACTATTTGCGTATGCGACCATTCGATACCCGAAGTTCAGTCGCGTAAATCCGACATATTATAGGAGCAGGTCAACAAGTAAGTTCCAACAAATCTCATATTAAAAATCGTTTTTGATGTCAACAATTTCACAATTACATTTGTGCACAAATCCCACTCACCTTACAATAGCCTATATAGTGTCCCATTGTTGGGCAAAGGCCTCCCCTTCTTGCTTCTAGGGGAAGGCCGAGGAAAAGATGGAGGGACGATATTGAAAGCTACTTAAGTTAATGGCAGCAAGCTGCCTTGGATCGTGAATCTTGTTTTTTTAAGAAAGAAAACACATTTTTTTTTAATTCGACTGTACGACAAGTCTACGACTTGTCTAAAGTGCGACACGGAAATTTTTGTCTACAAGTTTAAAAATTTAAAACTATAACTTTTTTTTTCTTTGCAGTGTTCAAACGCTTTGACATCAACCACCAACCATCTTCAGCACCTAATTTTGGATTTTCAAAGGTGAGTTATTAACAAATAATAAAATTTAATTGTAATTAAGTATTATTATTTTTAAGGATGTGTCTTTACTAATGACGAGGTAGACGGTGTAAAAATTGGTAAGACTCAAGGGCCACGTTTAGACCGATGGTAGGCGTGAATATTAAAATAGTTATAGGTTGTTATTTAGATTGAATTCCGTTCCCTGAACTGGCTTTTACGGCGCGAGGAGAGAAGTAGCTGGTAAAATCTATGTTTTATCTTCTCCCAGACCACGCAGTATGGACGTAAACATGAGATAAATCCCGCACCACTTCAACTAATGTTTAGTTCAATACATACATCATACCTAACATCATGTCTTTATACTTAATGGGGCAGTCAGACCATTTTGGGGCTTGCGGCAGCCCAGGGCCGCAAGACTCAAAAGCCACTTTTAGCGTAATGGTGGGAGAGAAGGTGCAAAAAGTATTCAAAATAGTGATGGTCTAGCCGCATCGCCTATTAATATGATTCCCTCGAACGTCTTCTAGGATCTGCGAGGCTGGTACATTCTGAGTTCCCTACGTCCGTCGTGTACCATGGAGGACTTAAATGAAACTAACAGATAACTGGTCGCCGTGCTAACATACTGGTTAAACATCATTTGAAATAGAAATATATTGGGACCATTTCGACTTAAGAAGAAGATTGCAATATACAGACACACAAATCATACAACCAAGTTTCTTTCCCACGCTATTCCCGTTTTACTAATTCCCAGAATATACCTCTCTCTTTCTACCTCATACTTTACTGTCTTAACAGAAAGGGACAGCAATAATAATGAATCGGCGCGTAAGACCGTAATAAAGGGTGTAACTATAGTGGGTGGCAACCTCTTATTAACGTTAATTCCTGGGTTTTAATAGTAAGAACAATTTTTCATGTTCTCCACTACGTGTTCATTAAGTTTGATTTTTATTTGTTAAGTTTTTTTATAACAAATTGTATTTTATACTTTTAGTAGCAAAAAAAAAAGGTAAGAAAGACCTCTCCAACCCGTCTGGCCAGCGAGGAAAGTGTAGGCCAAATTTTCTGGATACTCTAACCAAATATGGCTCTGGTAGAACAGGGTCGTGCTCATGCAGTGGAGACAAAAAGACCTGATGATAATGATAACAACTTATAAGTACATATCTGTTTAGAAACCTAACTATATATTCTACATTTTAACTAAAACAATACTTGAATGACTTAAAGATGCAATTATTTATGAACTTAGAACTAAATCATACGTATATCCATATTGTAACATTTTCTATCTTAGCTATCTTTTATTTTATGACGTTTATATTTGTTCACAGGCAATGAACGGATTTCTAATGATGATGACGCAAAACGGAAAACTATTGTACATATCAGATAATGCGGCCGAGTACCTGGGACACTCTATGGTAAGTTTGTTTTTCTAAGATAAGACCAGAGGTGCGATTTTTCAAACGCGGAGTCACTAAACGAACGATTTTTTGTATGAAAAAACCATTCGTTTAGGTGACTCCGCGTTTAAAAAATAGCACTTCTGTACGGCGCAGGCTTCGGTTGTCACCTAGGCCCGCGCCATACACGAAGTTATGATGATGTTGAGGTTGTTAGATGTTGGTTTGGAGACACAAGACCACGTCACGTAGAAACTGTTTATTGTTATATATGTTACATGTTGTAGTTGGGTGTGACGGGTCCTTTCTCGATCGCTGTTCGATAGTATCTCAATTGAATGATAGAATATGATTTAAAACGTAAAGTAAAAACAGCTGACACGCGACCTACATAGTATGTGCCCGCGTGCAGCTGAAATGTGCGAGCTTGGCTCGTACAAGACCAATCTAACGGCATATAACACAAAAGTGTAATGCCGTTTATATTAATTTATGTAGCGAAAACCTTAAGAATTTAAAGAACATTATCAAATTCTAATCCATATATACCAACGTAAATAAAAAAATATGTTTCATTCTTTATTAGCACACAAAACAGATAACAATCATATTTCGTTAAATAGGGTTTTTTTTGTATAAATTTATATAGACTAATTACACTGATTGAGCTAGCTCCACAGTAAGCTCCGAGACTTGTGGTATGGGATACTAACTCAACGATACTATATTTTATAACAACTATATATAAACATCCAAGACCCAATACAATGGAAAAAGGCTATTTTTCAACTTGCCCTAACCGAGGATCAAACCCGGAACCTCTTGGTGGGTGGCAAACTAGCGTGGTGACCACTATGCCACGGAGACCATCCATTTGAGTCGTAAAAGGTATAATAGCGTTGATCTAGATGGTTTTCGTTACAAATATAAGGTCTAACAAAATATACTGAAACTATTTTGAGGGTGAATTCAGTACATGATGACAACTTTTCATAAAAAATAAATTTTGGTTTCCCATACAAACACAGCTCAGCTGATCGATCAACTTATATGAGAGGTAAACATGTCTAAAAAGTATAAATATAATGCTAATCACAAGGTAATGGCGCTAGGGATTGACACAATTTTAAAACAATTAAAATTAAAAAAAAATGACGAAATGTAGGTCTAGAAAAGATAACCAAGCACAAATATAACAACAATACAACAAAATTACGATTTACAAGAGTTAATAAAATTCTAGTCTCATTTTTGATCTAAAACTTTTCCTAATATAAACTTTTAGTTAAAGTTGCATTGTCACGGTAGATTCGAGTACGTACTCGACATCTCCTGCGCCAGATTCCGATACGTGTGTGTACTGTGCACGGTGTACTGTACCCCGTGACCACGTGACCGCGTCGGAGAACAATAAAGCTTTGATTAATTTACCGGCGCTAACGAGCGGCAGCACGGGGCCGCCGCAAACTACAGTCGCTACAGATGTGTTTCTGTATATATAAGGTCTAACAAAATATAGTGAAACTATTTTGAGGGTCAATTCAGTCCGTGATACTGAACAACTTTCTCCAAGAAACATATGTCGAAATATGAAAAATATTTTTTGACTTTCCAAATACAAACAGCTGATTGGTCAACTTGTACGGGAGGCGAAAATTTACTTTTCATTTTTCGATATGTGTTCATTGGGAGAAGTTGTTCAGTAGCATGGACTGAATTCACCCTTAAAATAGTTTCAGTATATTTTGTTAGACCTTATATATATATTTATTTAGTAAATGTTTATTGTACAAAAAATAATTTGTATGGCACAATAGGGGGACTAAAAGTATTATCTAATAACCAACCTTTGGGTTGTCAGAGAAATTTAGGTGAAGAAACGGGAAAGTATTTAGGTATTCAGATAAATATTATATTTACTACATAATATAAACTACTGTACACTACTTACTAAATGTACAGTGTACCTGGTATAATATCTGTACTTATTTGTGAGATTGTATGGAGAGCAACAAATCTATTTTTATCTTATCTTATCTATTATCTTTAAAGGACCACGCTTGTACACTCTTTATTATTACGAACTCTTTCATCTAATACTGATTTCAGTTCCACACAATATTTCACGCAGAATTTTGACTTCACTGTCACGGATTTTTTCGATTATCACATTTGGCATCATAACCATGGTGGTCACTTCAAACTCAAAACTTTACACAAGTTTGAACATTCTTCTTTACACTAAGTATTTTATGTTCATTGAGGTGGTCTTTGCTTGAAAAGTATGAATCACTTGAAAATGGACGATATATTTAACTAAATTCTTATTGCTAAAGTACATTTAATTGCTTTACCGTTTGTTATGATACTACATTTTTTTTCTAGTAGCTGCCCCGCGGTATTTTCCGCGGAAAAGTAGGGTGTCAGCTTCCTGCATACCAAATTTTATCAAAATTGGTCCAGCCGTTTCCACACATACACAGAAACTTTCGTCTTTACAATATTACATACATACATACTATCACGTCTTTATCCCTAATGGGGCAGACAGAGCATTTTGGGTCTTGCGGCTCTATGCAGAGCCTAGGGCCGCAAGACCCAAAAGCCACTTTTAGCGTCATGGTGGGCGAGAAGATGGAAAAGCAATCAATACAGTGACGGGTTGCTAGCCGCATCGCCTGTTAAAATGATTCGCATTTTTGCCCATTCCCTCGATCGGCTTTTACGATCTGCGCGGGAAGAGAAGCCGCTGGTACATTCTAAGTTTTTTCGTTTCTCCCAGACCAGAATGGGAGGATTACAATATTAGTGTGTTATTAACCAAAAACACCCACAGTACAATAGCCTGTAGGACCTTAATCCAACAGTTACAAATAACGTTGCAGTATGGCGCGTTGATGTCTTTTATAGGTAACAGAATAGATAAATATATACATAATTTCTCGAGCTCATCCGTGCTTCGGGAGGCACGAGCTATACATAGTTACATAGTTTGGTTAGGTCATTGTAGGCTGATCACCTGATTGTCTGATAAGTAAGATGATCCGTGCTTCGGAGGGCACGTTAAGCCGTCGGTCCCGGTCACTGTCTTCGGCATTGGTCGTTACCTAAAACCATGTCAGAGGCCTTTAAAGCGGATTAAAAACTCTGACACTATTGTTAGTCACTAACACACACGATAAGAAGAAGAAGAAGAGGTAAAGACATGATAAACCTAAATAAACAGGTTATTTCAAAAGTGCCTGCTCCAAAAGCTATTACTCACCTAATTTCAATCGATCACAAGATAATCATAATTAGAAACGGACGACACCGATCTGAAGTGCTATTTTTGAAACGCGGCGTCATCTAAACAAATGGTTTTTCATTAAAAAATCGTTAGTTTAGTGACTCCGCGTTTCAAAAATTGCACTTCTAGCCGTCCATTATTTGTTTCCGCGCCGTCGCTCTGTATTGTGATTGGAGCGCCAGAGGTGCTATTTTTCAAACACGGAGTAACTAAACGAACGATTTCTTGTATGGAAAAACCATTCGTTTAGGTGACTCCGTGTTTCAAAAATGGCACTTCAGATGTCGTAACCCTAAAAAGTGATAAGTGCTAACTGCATCGCCTAATAACATGATTCCAATTCCTTTGAGTCTCACGACCCCAAGCTCCATCTACCCCGTTAGATATAAAGACATGATTTTTTGTATTAAGTTATAAATTCTCTAGATACTGTAATTGGTAAAGATAGTTGTATTTATTTTTACAATAAAGAATAATGATAATGTAATGTACTCAATAAACAGGTTATTTCAAAAGTGCCCGCTCCAAAAGCTTTTACTCACCTAATTTCAATCGATCACAAGATAATCATAATTAGAAACGGACGACACCGATCTGGCCGGCCATTGTTTGTTTCCGCGCCGTCGCGCTGTGTTGTGATTGGAGCGCCAGATGTCAAAGATAGGCCAATCCGTAATGATCTGAATGTCATGGAGCATCCGGGTGTACATAACCGGCAAAGTGCGAGTTGTACTCGCGTGGAGAGGGTCCCGTACAATGCCAAAGTCAATCTCATTTGAAATCCTCAAAGTAAGACGCGAGTTAACTACTACTAGCGCTATCTAGTGGTATTTTAGTGAACTATTGTCCGTATGTGAATGCATTATGAGTTTACCACTTTGATTGTTAGAATTCTTATAGATTTTACTGTAATCTACAAATAATGAACTCTACTTTTTTCAAAGTTTTAGGCTCAGTGGTTTCGGAAATCATCGCGAATAGCCATTTTTGTCTTTTTTCTTTAATAAAATCAAAAAAATATATTTTAATATAATAAAAAAATATATTTGAGACGATAACGAGCCCTCCCATTTATTCAATGACATATATTTACTATATATGTCATAATATGTCGTTTGCTAAAGTTTTTTCCTCATTTGTCCCCCAAAGATGACCCTTTATAAAAAATAATTATTTACTTTGCACATCTGTGTTTGGGTCATAGAATTACTCTATCATACCATATTTCACCTGATTTGGTTCAGTAGATTTGAGCGCATTGGCTGTGACAGACGGACGGACAGACGGAATCCTAAAAATGATTTATGTAGTTCGAGTATGCATGGCAGTGTGAGTCAGCAGTCGCAGGGTGAGTAAAAAAGATTTATCATATTACATCTTTCCTCCATGCTAGTCAAAGACAAAACTTAGAAAAAAATCATAATATCCTATATGTATAGCTCAAAATATTGAAATGTATAGCTTAAGTGCAAATCTGTATTGTAATTGTAACATAGCCCATCAGGCTGGATAGGGACCAATACTGAACTGGATTTCTTTCGGCGTAATCTTCCCAGCAGTGGTCGTTCCAAAATGCTAGTAGATGTTAGCTTTGCACTTAAATATTATTTAAAAACCGGCCAAGTGCGAATCGGATTCGCGCACTAAGAGTTCCGTATCATTATCTATAAAAAATCGCGTTTGTTGTATGGAAGCCCCCTTAAATATTTATTTTATTTTGTTTTTAGTATTTGTTGGTATAGCGGCAACGGAAATACATAATTTGTGAAAATTTCAACTGTCTTGCTATCGCGGTTTTTGAGATACAGCTTGGTGACAGACAGACGGACAGACGGACAGACGGACAGACAGCGAAGTCTTAGTAATAGGGTCCCGTTTTTACCCTTTGGGTACGGAACCCCAAAAAGTAATTACCTTTAATAAGAGATAAATTTATCATAAATTGAATGAAATCATTTGACTTTGAATCCGAACAAGGAAATTGGAGAAATGCGACACATGCGGCTAGTAAGCCAGCACTATTTGGATTCTCTTTTCCACCTTCCACCATAACGCTTAAAGTGGCTTTTGGATCTTACGACACTGAACTCTGTCTGCTGGGGCACACGCCTCAGGAATAAAAATAGTTTGTGTGTGTGTTAGGGAGCTGTGTGTGTGTGTGTGTGTGTGTGTGTGTGTGTGTGTGTGTGTATGTGTGAATCTTTAACACGTTAAACATATAATTAAAAACCATCATTTTTATGATATTTGTCAATAGGAAGCGGTCTCATACAACCGTTCAAAGTATAACGAGCCTTTGAATCAAGTACTTACATTGTTTGAATCAGATAATAATTCATACATACATACTATCACGTCTTTATCCCTAATAGGGCAGACAGAGCATTTTGGGTCTTGCGGCTCTATGCAGAACCCAGGGCCGCAAGACCCAAAAGCCACTTTTAGCGTCATCGTGGGCGAGAAGATGGAAAAGCAATCAATACAGTGATGGGTTGCTAGCCGCATCGCCTGTTAACATGATTCGCATTTTTGCCCATTCCCTCGATCGGCTTTTACGATCTGCGCGGGAAGAGAAGCAGCTGGTACATTCTACGTTTTTTTATTTCTCCCAGACCAGCATGGGAGATAATAATTTCGATTTATATTTTACTGCAGAGGGAATGGCCCCAGTTGGCTCTTGCACACACAAAAAACAAAAAACTCGAAAAATAGTTACCTTATTTTCATAAGTGTGTGCAAAAACTATGGTCAAAAATAATTACATGCGCAGTGACATCCAAAAGCAAAACATGTCATTACTAAGGTCCGTTATCGAACCAATTCCGATCCAATCCCACTGCCATAACTCATCCATCGCTTATTTCCCACGATCCTATTCTTATAGACCCCATGTAATGATCTATACCCCACCCATAATTCATATTAAACCTTAATTACATATCAATAAAGTTCAAATCTTAACAACCTGACCCCTACCTCCGAGCAATATTTTATTGTATTCAGCAATTTAGATTAATGATAAGGTTTTAGAGGTAGTAAGTACTTAATTCGGAGATCTTGTTAAAAACAATGTGTAGTTAATTTGGTGTTTATAAGATCAAATTGTTGCGTGGGCCGGCTTGCTAACAGTACTGCCAGATTTATTGATAATGTACAAAGAACTGGTTAGAGACAGTGAAATATTGTATGTAGAACATTTATTTATTTTTCTTTTTTGTAAAATTTTTTTGTCATGCTCATCAAGAAAAATCTTAGGATGTACCAGCTGCTTCTCATCCCGCGTGGATCGTAGAAGCTAGTCGAGGGACTGGGTTTAAATGCAAATCATATTAATAGGCAATGTGGCTAGCAAGCCATCACTTTTGATTCCTTTTACCACCTTCTCACCATTATGCTTAGAACCACAAGAACCCAATTGCTCTGTCTTGTTTAGGATAAGGACGTGATTACCTATTTGTATTTATGTGTTGTCATAAGTAAATTTGAAATAAATATACAGGGACAAATTACACTGATTGAGTTAGCCCCAAAGTAAGTTCGAGACTTGTGTTATGTGATACTAACTCAACGATACTATATTTTATAACAAATACATATATAGATAAACATCTAAGACCCAAGACAATTTGACGGGACCTCTGGGTGGCGGACTAGCATGGTGACCACTACGCAACGGAGGTCGTCATTATAATGAATGATGATGATAAGTAAATTTATAAGTAACAACTATCTCACATGAGAGATAATAAAAATTTTAGATAACAAAGGATTTATTTTCAAGGAATCTAACCCTCTTGGTTAAAAAACCTACAAATACATTACATAATATTAAAGATTTTGATCATTTTTCTCATATTTATTTCTTTACCTTTACCAATATCAAAAGGCGTCTTCTGCTTTATAATATTTTACAATTATAGTTTGCTCTAAAATCCAACTCCGTCCATTACTTCCTGCCAAAAAAATAATTACTTAAAGGTTTCATAAATTAATTACTAAATACCATTAATTTTTTTTCATGTTTAAAAGGTACTTATTAGGCAAACATTTCCGAAATATTGCACAAATAACTCATAAGTATTTTTTATAACTATCATAAATTATTAAGAAAAACAAAAGGTTCTAATTAAGATTTTCATAATACATTAGAAATAGTTCCATCCTAAACGTTTGTGAATAAATAGACCAGAAACAGAGCACATGTAAGCCACACACGTCGCCTCACCATAAACAATATACAACGCACAATTCAATATGCAAAACGAACAATAATCTCACAATAGCCTTTCGTCGCTAACCACTGTGCCGATTTATTGATGCTCACTATTAAATACTTAACTGAAGACGCAAAAGGTACATTTCGCGAAATGTCCACAAATAAAAGTTGTTAAATGTCTGATTTGCAATATTTGAATATATAGTAAAAGAAACTTTCTGCATCGTAGCAAGTTAAGGTGCATATAGTCTCTACTTAGCCCTGTAGGAAATAAGCGTGAAACTAATATACCTATATCTTTTAAAATTACATATTTTGCTTCCTCCTTCTAAACACTTATTATCCTCGGCATCACCATTAGGTTGACTGGTAACTAAAGCCTACCCCTTAGATTCATTATCTATATCTATACATATAATAAAACAGCAAAAAAGTGTGTCTGTACATTAAATATATTTCCAAAAAAAATATTGGGGGCGATGGAGACGTAGTATTTTCTAGAGACATAAAGTCCACGCGAACGAAGTCGCGAGCTTCGGCTAGTATTTAATAATCGTTTGCTAAATCTATTGTAGTTAAAGTATCTTTTATCTCGTTCTTTCTATGTAAAATGTTGAAAAAAAGGAAAGGGAGAAAACATGTTTTAAATAAAAATAGATTTTGCAAACGGTTGTTAATTCTTATGAATTTGAGGGTATGGCTTTAAGTCCGCCTATTACATTAGTTATAAAGTTAATTATATAATGTATGTATTAAATACTTCACAACACATGACATTTCATCAATCCATTAATTTCCTGTTTTAATCTTTATGCAATTTCTCTTTCTCCCTATTGTATAATCTGCTAGCCTTTTTCCAATTGCATCCCTATCCTGTGTGACTCCGAAGCATTCGGTACGTCATTCACGTACGTAATTTTGCGAACAAACATTTTGCGAATCGAGCATTCTGCCTCCAAACCCTTTGTAATAACATCAACCATTGTTACTTGACCCTTCAAAACTATCACCCACTCCCCGTTAACATCTGAAATTATACCAATCAAAGATACCGAGGGGGGTTTTCCTTAATTGGTCTGGAAGTACAAAGTAAGGCTTGTTGCGTACCTGGCCTCCGGCGAAACAGTATTTATCATTGCTATTGTTCGAACTTCGAAGCTGCAGTGACTTTTCAGAGGCGTTGATGTGTCTTTGTTCCTAATGTCAATTGTTATCGGAAACAAAACAACAATGTGGAAATGTGAACGTATGTAAATTAATTTGAAGATTAAAGGTGAACCGATATCCTGATATTGCCCTAATCTTATAAATTTTAATTTAGATTTTTATAGGCAATTCGTTTATTTTTAGTTTTTAAATTGTATCAACCAATGCTGTTTATCTAATTCCAAATATTTTATACTTCGCAGTTTAAGTTTGTAAAGTGGTTTTAAGCAAGGAGTACACAGTGCCGGACTTCCAAAATATTCGTGTAAATAAAAAAAAATTGCGCAAATAAAATATATATTAAAACACATATATTTTTTAAATAATTTTTCAAATATATGGGGACAAATTACACTGACTGAGCTGGTCCCAAAGTAAGTTCGAGACTTGTGTTATGAGATACTAACTCAGCGGTACTATATTTTATAACAAATACATATATGGATAAACATCCAAAGAAATTTACAACCTATGATAATTATGTTGATTTTGACGCATTTCTGTTTTTGTTTGTTTTATTTTAGTAACTAAAATCAAATACAAATATTCGAAAGAGTAACACGATGTTCAAATATAAAAATATACTAAAAGTTTTTATATTTTTGTAAATCAACAAAACCAATATTCCAAACAAACCTTAACAAAATATTTCACTGATCGTCATTAAATTAATATTTATCGGCTCACACTCACTAAAATACCAGTTTTCACCAAACAATCACGTTATAAAAATACGTTGTCATAAATCAAACACGACACACATTCATTTGTAACAATTAAGGCTGTGTGGTGTTCATTAATCTACATACAACCAGGGGCACTCGACTGTTTGTACTACACGCTCTGACGGACTGACGACTAATATGTTGATACGTGTACATGATTTATTGTGAAGTTTTTGAGTTTTGGGCGTGTAAAGTTACGTGTAGACTGGTGTTAAGATAACTCATCTTATCATCTTTGGGACTTAGGAGGATCACTTGGATGGGTGACCACAAGTGGTATAAAAAAAATTCAATCTCCTCCGTCCTTCGGAAGGCACGTATA
Source organism: Acrobasis consociella (assembly GCA_963555685.1). Lineage (NCBI taxonomy): Eukaryota > Metazoa > Arthropoda > Insecta > Lepidoptera > Pyralidae > Acrobasis > Acrobasis consociella. The sequence goes on along the minus strand of OY743124.1, from coordinate 5,404,060 downwards.
TGCCGTTGGTCCAGCTGTCATCATTGTATGGCAGTCGTCAAGCTATGTCAGATGCCTTTAGGCAGCCTGAAAAATCTGACACCAGTTTTGGCCACTTACACACACAAAAAACAAAAAAAGCAATATTTACTGCAGGAGCACGACCCTCATTGTGCTACTAGAGCCATAATTGGCCAGAGCAGCCAAAGGATTTGGCCTACAATCTCCACGCTGACCAGTCAGGTTGGAAAGGTCTCATTGATGTTCATAAGCTTTGTTTAGCTTGTTTTTCCTAAGTCGCCTTCTACGACATCCTCGGGAAGACATGGAGTGATCCTATTATTCTATAACGGAAACCACACGGCAGTTAAAATAACTACTTTTGAACTCTCTGACGTTCTATCCGGGTTGAACCGAACGCGGTCCCAGCCTGACCAAAGCAGCGATGTTAATCTTTTCTGGCCGGTGTATAGGTTGGTACCTCGTTCGATGCAACCCGGACGAAACGTCAGCTAAAGTAAATGTAAATGGTATGATTCGCGTTAATTCCCGTAGGTATACATTAATTTAATAGTGTCACAGCATAAGTACTAGTTCTTACGTACAGAAGTATAACTCAGGAAAGGAATTCAAAGAAATATCTACTCTATAACGTTAGCGATATGGTTTAATTTAGCTCGCGTCAGAACTCGGTACCTTTTCGTTTAGATACATAGAAGTGTGAAGGAATTTTTATTCATTTATTTAATTTTATTGGTTCATGAACACTTTAAAATTTAACAAATAAAACCTTATAAAAGTAAACAAGCTGAAAATAAAATTTCAATATAATATGTAACGTGCAATGGTGGTTATTTGTTTTCATGACAGGTTTAAAACCATTATTTACCGCAAAGTATTATGTATGCTGGCTGCTGGCAACATTTACACATAGTGCCTACTGAAGGTGTCGTAACTTATCTATAGAGCCTTATTTGGTGCGTTTCCTTGTCTTATTGTCTTACGGAACACTGCTCTACAATCCCACAGATGTATATTTGAATATATACATAAAATATTAATCTAAATTGTGGATTTATAAATATTTATAGAAATAGAGGTGCACAGTTATGTTATCATCCTTTACGGGGTAGATACTGTACGGAACTTTTAGCACTTTTAAAATAATAACTGGTTGCGTCTTTAACGCTAAAATATACATATGTAATATTCGTGAATATATTGTTTTCTGTATTTTGCTTTAAGTCATGCAATTAGTGGACATGACATTAAAAATTGCTGACTGTATAGAAAATCATGTCAAGATTTTCTACCTTTTCGAATTATTAAAAAAACATGCAGAATATAAAAAAATACAATACTAAACACATTTCATGTCCTCATTTCTGATAAATATTACAGAATATACATTCACAATTAAAAGCCCTAATATACAATCAACCTATCGTTTGCCGTTGCGTAGATCTACGCAAGAATGCATTGTTTAACTATTGTGATATATTTATTTTATTTTATTTTATCAAACTTTATTAACTTTGTTGGAAAATGGCCTTTATCAAATTGTCCTGGATCTAGGATGTTTATCTATATATGTATTTGTTATAAAATATAGTATCGTTGAGTTAGTATCTCATGACACAAGTCTGGAACTTACTTTGGGGCTAGCTCAATCAGTGTAATTTGTCCCTATTTATTTATTAATTTATTGTTCCAAAGTACAATATACTTTTAACAAATGGTGGACTTAATGCTTAAAGGCATTTTCTGCCAGTCAACCATATTCCGGCATACAAGGGGATAAACCTCAAGTTATGAAGTTGTTATTCTTCAAACAAAGGCTGAACCAAAAATAAGCACAAATTCAAACTCCAATATTATATCGACATCAAAAGCAAACGCTCCACTTGAATCACAGAAACGCCAATAAACAATCGACAATCATTAAAAAATCTAACATAACTGGACCGGTCATTTGGCGTATCTCCGATCTAAATGCGCCATAACGGTGGTCTTACAATACGATGCGAAATCAATCGAAAGACGGGAAAATTCAATGGGCACTTTCTATAGGGCCACCAATGAGTCGGTAATATAAATACATCGGTAATGGAGGCATATCGTTGGGATATGAACGACTTTATTGAATGCGATTCCGTGCGTGTCTTATTTTATTATAGTGATAATAACATGTGTGTTTATTAGTTTGGTTTCTTGTCTATTTGGTTTGTTTGTGATGGTTTTTAAGCTGTGATATTTTACTTTGTTCTTAGCTTTGATATTAGGTTTAGTAGTAAAAATAGGTCACTAATTGGTGTAAATGGTTTTGCTTCTAGCATTACAAAAGAATATTATTTACTTTAGTAAATAAGATCTACCAATATGATAAAGAATTTTAGCGTGTTATTACATTCCTTCTTACATTTAACTGAAATAAAATTAAACTTACCTTCTACTAAATAATTAATTAACAGAATAATACCAAAATGATTTGGTATTAAGGGTAATAAATTGCCGTGTGGTTTCCGGCAGAGTAGAATAAGGCCACTCCAAGACCTCCCGTGGATGTCGTAGAAAGCGACTTAGGGAATACAAGCTAAACAAAGCTTATACACATCAATGAGACCTCTCCAACCCGTCTGGCCAGCGTGGAGAGTGTAGGCCAAGACCTCTGACAGCTCTGGCCAAGTTTGGCTCGGGTAGCACAGAGAGGGTCATGCTCCTGCAGTGGAGACAAAAATACCTGATGATGAAGGGTAATAAATAGAGATAAAAAAAAAATTAATAACATTTTATTTTCAGTACGTATTTGACTAGATACGTACCTCACTTTCCCTGAATGTGGGTAATCTAATCATTGTTAATGTTTCGATACATAATAAGTGCACAGTGTGCGTAAGACTTTAACTTGCTAGAATATTCGCTCGCGGCGACCGTCGTACTCTAACATAAAAGAAAGTGTTTGCTTAATCTAATAATACATTAGAAAATAGTACTCATTATGTAGTTAGAGGCACGATATAGAAATATAGCACTGCGTAGAAACGTTGATTGATGTACTGCTATTTATAACTATATTTGTATAGACATGGCCTTGCACCCAAAGATATAAACAAGGTGTGAACTTAGACACATATTTGAACGATGTATCAACCACTTTTTTTGGCACTAACAGTCATATAGCCAAATATAGTGCCGAAACTAATGTAAGATACATTTTCTGAAACATGCTGACAAACAATTTTGTATTACTTTAACTAATATATAACGTCTAACAAAATATAACTATTTTAAGTGTAAATTCAGTCCGTGATAATGAACAACTTTCTCCAAAGAACACGTATCGACATATAAAAAGTAATTTTTGGCCTCCCATACAAGTTGACCGTTCAGCTGATCCGAGTTTGTATGGAAAGCCAAAAAATATTTTCACATTTCGACACATATTCTTTTTTGGGAAAGTCAAAAATTATTTTACTTATTTCGACATACGTTCATTAGGGAAAGTTATTCAGTATCACGAACTGAATTCACCCTTAAAATACTTACAGTATATTTTGTTAGACCTTATATAAATAACGCAATTTTAAGCAAAGTAAGTAAGTAAGTAAAAACACTTTATTGCACCAAATCACTTGAAAATAACATTTAAATATAAATTCAGATGTACAATAGGCGGCCTTATCGCCAATAATTTAATTTAAATTCAAGAAGTATGATAAAAATCACTTTTTTTAAGAAACAAGTTGGGACACATAAAGTTGTCAGTTCCATACTAATTGTACCTCAGGTATCTTGTTATGTACGTTAAATTATTCTTTTTTGCTTTATTACAAACCACCACTTCGTCTACCCCTGTTTCTAATTCTACCTATTATGATTTATATCCAAAGCCCACAACATAACAAGACTATTTTTTCAAATAAGTCCTGAGAACTGCCTCCGTGGTGTAGTGGTTAGAGCGTTCGGCTCATACCCGGAGGTCGCGGGTTCGATTCCCGGCGGGGGCAACGACTTTGCTTTGTTATCCAAGTTTGGTTAGGACATTGCAGGCTGATCACCTGATTGTCTGATAAGTAAGACGATCCGTGCTTCGGAGGGCGCGTTAAGCCGTCGGACCCGGTCACTGTCTTTGACATTGGTCGTTACCTAAAACCATGTCAGAGGCCTTTAAGGCGGTTTAAAAACTCTGACACTAGTGTTAGTCACTAACACACACGATAAGAAGAAGTCCTGAGAACGATCTGCCCTCCCCTAAATTCTCCTGACATTTAACCACAGATACCAACAGCTAAATACTCGTAAATCACAGAGTATCCGCCGTTAGATTTACAACTTCGCAAATCTGTTAACCACGACTCCATTTTGAAATGCTGGCACATCAATTTTGCGTTAAGTGAATTGCGACAGTAATACCCTATATGCCGAGTTTGTTGGTAATTTTACTAGGAAATGACGTAGGTCATTTATCTTGAGTCTTCATTTCTTCCTAGTCGATTTCGAATATGGCCCTTGTTAAACGTGGGATCAACAGGGCACTTATGCGTTAAGGCTCATTTATACTCACTGCAAGTCTTTCTTTTGTAAGTTTCTTGCCTGTTGCATACAATTAAAAGGGAAGTATAGTTCGCGCTTTGTCCATACAGAAAAGCAAATGGAGAAAGGTTTTTCCACTCCTAATTGTTATCAGTACTGTATGTACCTGATCTCAATAATTTTTCAGCATGTTATTAACATAATAAAAAAGTAGGTTTTTAGGTTATCCTTTTTTAAAATCTGCAATTGAGTCTAGTCTAGTTAGACCTAGTCTTTTTTGCGTAAATAATATACTTACGAAAATTATTTTTATTTTAGTATTTATTATTGTAATGTATTAATAGACAAATTATAATGATTGAACTAGACCGAAAGTAAGTTTGAAACTTGTGTTATAGGATACTAACTAAACGATACTATATTTTATAACAAATACAATTATAAATAAACATCCAAGACTCCCCCAAGTGTGAGTGTATCCCCACTCTTTGTCTTCCGTCGGCGCACGGCACAATAAGCCACACTCCTAGCTGTCCCTGCATTGTTAAAAAAAATATACAATATCTTCTCTTTCTTTACTCAGTAAATATTCTCAAGAACGAAATAAAGTACACAACTATATTTCATATCCAACGATGCATGAAAAGTTGCCCCCCACGTATTCTGTCGGCGCGCGCCACAATTACGTTAGCGGCGCCTGCGCAGGTGGGCGGGGCGACGTGTGACGTAGCACGTCAGGGCTGTGACAACGAACAAATTACTGTTATTAACATAATAGGCATGACCGAAGAAATATTTTTGGCCCATTGAGTCAAAAAAAATGTTGTTGTACACGTATTTTTTATTTTCTCTTAGGCACAAAAAATGACAGTTCTTTTTGTATGACGTCACAGCTAAGTACAATTTTTACATAGAGGTGACGTCGCGAGCGCACACCCTAGAATTATTAGATGCGTATATTGTAATTTTTACTTTTTTGATAAACTGAAAATTCTCGATCATTAGATTATAGAAAAATAACGGGTTCTATGTTTTTTGGATAATCTAAAAGACGGACTATGTAATTAGAATAATATAATTCTGACCCTATTATCATCCCTTTTAGGTGACGTTTTGGATATCAAACATTAACTTTACGCCCAACGGGATAGACAGAGCCTAGGGCAGTAAAATCCAAAGGCCACCCTTAGCGTGATGATGTACGAAAGAAATCAAAAGCCCCATCGCCTTTTAACATGATTCAAAGCTCGCCCATTCCTTCGATCAGCTTCTACGATGTGCGCGGAAAGAAGAGCAGCTGGTATATTCTTAGTTTTTCTTTTCTCAACTCCTAATCTTTACTATTCAATAGTCATAACCTGATTCACGTAGTAAACGATTGTTCGCTATAACACCCTATAAAATCAATCAGCAGATTGTCCTAAAAATTATCAGATAGATCTTAATTATGTTCCATAAGTTTTGAAACACGTGCATAGAAATGTGAGTAGGTATGTACGATCAGATACAAGTCATGACGCAATGTGTCTATTTCCAGACATATATCATAATCATCACGGTTATTATCATTATCACTCAAGCAAACGCTGCTCATACATTAGATGCTCTGAGGTGAGTCGGGGACGAAATGTTCTTCTACATTTCGATAATTTCGTCTAGTCATTGAGTTAGAAACATATACATAAATATAGGTGTTTTGAACAAGATGTAGTAATTTAAAAAATAGGTATGTCAAAAAAATTAGGGATTATACATTCCGTGCCGAAAAAAGTACCAAAATAAATTGGAACGAAGTTCCTTTTTGGATGGTACGGACTTGGCGGTTATCTCTATATTACTTTTAGTTGCAAAAGTGTAAGATTTTCCGTCATTTCACGAGGCTGTGACGAATAATTATATTTAGTTTATATAAAATTGCTAACACGGTTCAAAGACATAACTATATATGTATTTAACTCATCATCATCATCATTTCAGCCGCATAAAGTACTTCTCTAAGTGTTCTGTTCGACCGTGGTCGAACAGAACACGGTCGCCATTCGTGAACCTTTTTAGCCCATCGACCATCGCTGTATGTCCCGAACCAAGATTATAAAATTTATTGATTTAATCATCATGCTCGGCAGACCAGACGGGTCGGTGATGACAGGAAATGGTATAAAGTTTACTATACTTTACGTTGAGATGTTTGTGCGCTTATTATCTAATTAAAAACTAAAAACCGACCCCCAAACTACACAACCGATTTCGATGAAATTTCTATGGGACCACTTAACAAAATACTTCAAGCAAAAAATTTTTAAATCGGTACAGGCATCTTCGAATAATGAGTGAGCATACATAAAATTGGTGATTTCCGGCAGAGGACCACTCCAAATCTTTCCATAGAAGTAGAAGGCGACTCAGGAAAATAAATACATGCTAATCAAAGCTTATAATGGCTCTGGCAGTACAGAAAGGTTCGTTCTCCTGCAGTGGAGCCTATAAAGACGTGAAATGATGGAATGATGAATGACATATAAAAAAAGATCGCTATGAATTGATAATCTTCTCCTTTTTGGAAGTCGAATTTCGCAACCCTAAAGATTCCCGTGGCAAATTCAATTAACAAATATCAAAGAAAAACAAGTAAATTGTTTAATAATAGGCAAATGCTGTAATTCCCTTGACCCTCCGACCTCGGCCGGGCGGGCTCGCGTCCACCAAACTATAATTATCCAGGAATATTTAGATCTTAGTGTTATTTAGTTCTCATGGGCAGGGAGAATCAGGAACATTTATAATAGGAGGTTGGCTATTTGATTTTGTTTTTAACTGACAAGAGAGCTGGCTATAACAAATATCTTGCGCAGAGGATTGCAGTAGCTATTCCACGCGGGAATGCAGCAAATGATCTTGGCACCGTGCCACATGAACGACATTCAGAAATTTATTTTCAAATTGTCAGTGATCGGAACGACCACAGCCATTTTGAAAACCTGAATCTGTAAACTTTTTGTAAGTATGAAAAAATCCCTTCGTTTACTGACTCAGCGTTTCAAAAAAGGCCCACCATATTTGCATCAGCGATTTACTCTGACCATGTACCAACGTCCTTCATTCTAAGACAAAAGTAGGGTCAGTACAACAACTCGGAATGCTAATTGCGGTACCGTCAGCATCAAAACGTCGCCGCAGCTTTTATTTTTAAAGAGGCGTATACTTACCGAGATTGCGTCGCCATTTTCATCACTGCGGCGACCGCAAGACATTATTTTAATCGTCGCCGGCGTTTCCTGTGTTTAAAGTGTGGATAGGCTTTATTGACACTTGGATTACAACACTGCTAAACAGAAAAGGGGTATTGTCACATTTTCTAAGATAGAAGATTCATGTGACTTTCCGGAAGGCAATTCTAGTCAATCCAATTTATTCTTAAACAATAATATCATCATCACCAGGTCTTTTTTGTCTCCACTATAGGAGCACAACTCTATCTGTACTACCAGAGCCATACTTGGCCAGGGTAGCCAGAGGTAGGCCTACACTCTCCTCTCTGGCCAGACGGGTTGGAGAGGTCTCATGACGTTTATAAGGTTTGTTTAGCTTGTATTTCCTGAATGGCCTTCTACGACATCTACGGGAGGATTTGGAGTGGCCCTAATCTACTCTGCCGGAAACTACACGGCAAAAACAATAACATATTGCATTCGAATATCAACAAAGTTCAAAAATACCAAAGAATACTACAGAAACAAAATTTATTTTGCATGCATGCACGCACATGTCCGATAATAAAGTAAGATAGGCAAAATGCTCATGATCTAAATTACTTTCTGTATGTACTCGTACTTCCGTCATTAGTTAGTTCGTTCATGCAAACTAATTGCCGGCTACCTACTACTGTAACCTGCCACCTAAGTTTAAAAAAAAATACGATTTAAAGCTGATAATAAAATACAGTTGCCATGTGGTTTCCGGAAGAGAAGAATAGACTACTCCAAGTCCTCTCGGGGATGCCGTAGATGGCGACTTAGAAAATACAAGCTAAACAAAGCTTATAAAAAAATCAATGCGATGCGACCTCTCCAACCCGTCTGGCCAGCGAGGAGAGTATACTTAGACCGAATCTTCTGGCTAGCTCGGCTGCGACATAGGGTCGTGCTCCTGTAGTGAAAACAAAAAAACCTGATGATGATTATGATGAATAAAATACAACTAAGTAAAATCCTAGTGTTTTTTCACATGGTCCGATCCCGAAAACATCAATGGTTCACGCAGATATTGCCGTCTGGCGCCCACCTACTACTATAGTCCCAAAATACCTCTATACCATAACAAACTATCCTTTGGTAGGAACCCTGTTAGGGATAAAGACGTGACAGTGTGTGTAGTCACAAATATAACCGTCGTTACAAAAATAGATAGTTTATTTTTGTATTTTGTTTTTTTTTACAAATCACACCGATTGAGCTAGCCCCAAAGTAAGTTCAAAACTAGTGTTATGGGATACTAACTCAACGACACTATATTTTTATAACAAATACATGTATAAATAAACATCCAAGACCCAAGGCAATTTGAAAAAGGCCATTTTCCAACTTGCCCTGACCGGGGGGATCGAACCCGGGACCTCTGGGTGGCGGACTAGCATGGTGACCACTACGCCACGGAGGTCGTCAAATAAAATAAAAAGTATACATACCCTCTTAAACCATTATCCGACCAAATCAAGTTGACATTTTCTATATGAGACAATGACATATGGTTTAAACCTAGTAACAAAGTTAGTCTGCGTTTTATAATAAGGCGGATAATGTATACATTAGATATATTGACGACCTCTGTGTCCTAGTGGTTATCATGCTACGCTGACACACCGGAGGTCCAAGGTTTGATCTCCGGTCAGGTCAAGATTAAAAATGATCTGTTTCAGACTGATTTCGTTTGTTTTTGTTGACCTTACTTTGGGGCTAGCTCAATAAGAGTGATTTGTACTTATACCTCTATATACATAGTCATCGCCTGACTCAATACTGGCTTGTAGTCAGCTGGTAATCTCAGTTCCAGTAGACCTATGTATAGTACAAACTTAGTGGAACTACTGGGATAGCTCGATCTTACCTACTTGGCAATCATACCGCTCGAATGGTATTATTTTAAACTATATTTTCTCCACAGGAGGACCTCTTGATCCATGGAGACAGTGTCTATGACGTCATCGACAAGCAGGATCAGCAGGCAGTGAGGACAGAGCTGTCCAGAGCGCCCTCTGACGGGGAAGACAGAGTCTTCCTCTGTCGCATGAACGTGGCAAGGAACGCACGAAGGCAGATGCGGTTTGGTGATCAAAAAGTAAGTTAAATAAGTTTTTTGTGGACTAAATATATGACTCTTTTTTTTCTTATGTGTAAGCGTCTAGCACTAATGTCAGATTTTCCAGGCTGCCTATAGGCATCTGACATAGCTTGACTTAATAGTAATCTAAGTCGAAAGACACGAAAAACTGGTTTAAATTTAACTTTACTTTAGAGCCTAAAATTATTCATTTACATATAATAAATAAATCAAAATTGTGTATTTAGGCAAAGAACAGTACATAGTATAAGAAAAATAAGGGTTGTGGGGTAAAATATGAATAAAATAAACTTACTTATTTTATATAGAGGCCTATGTCCAGCAGTGGACGTTATGTGGCTGAAATGATGATGACGATGATACGAAATGTAAGTATTTGACGCTAAGTTAAAACTACTTGCAAACTACAATTTGGTTGCACAGATCTCCCATTTTTGATAACATACAAAACTCGTATTTTCTCATCAGATTTTATAGGCTTATATTAATTGAAAACGAAAAAAGATCTCAAGTAGACGATTAATATTGAAATAGTTTTTAAACTAGCGTTATTTTCTTATCTCACTTATTAAATTATTAACAGGTCAAACAAATTTCACAAATCTTTCGACGGCTTCAATAACTCCTTCATAAACAATTCATTAATAAGTGTAATCATCGGTCTAACCAGTAATTTCTAATTAACACTAATAAAATCATGTACTTAACGCGCCATCTTTTCACATCTTCTCACGATTTCATAATAGGTGTGAACAACCACACTACAGCTCTAATAAACACTTAACCCGTTCTAAACCATCAGATAAGCTGATTATTACTTATCACATACTCAGCATAAATTAACGACTGTACAGATAAGAAAGACTCTTCATACAAACCATTCATGCAAATTTTTATCATACTGCATAGATTATCTACCTTTTGGATTCCTTTAAACTTGGAAAATTAAGCGAAAGAAATTGGAGTGGAGCTGGGCGGAGCATGTCTGCTGAATGCATTTAGAGAGATAGGTCAAATTGTCCACATTTTGGTTGGGAGGATGACCTCTATATTTTTTTGTAAGAATGACAGAATATCACAGAAGACAAGGACGTATGCAAGGATAAGAAATGGGACATAAGACCTACAGGCTAGCAAAATAAGACAAGACAAAAAATCCGAATTCGTTTTTCATTAACCGTCATCCAAAAAGGAGGGAGTTATTAATTTGTAGCTATCTTTTTTCTTATTTTATGTATGTTCACGGATTATTTGAAGATGCCTGGACCAATCTGGAATTATTTTTTTTTAAAGTACACACTTGACAATCACCTGGTACCATAGAAATTTTACCAAAACCAGTTGTGTAGTTTGGGAAGAAGTCGGTTTTTTGTTTTGAAAAGACATTTTCATCAATCATTCAGGTTATCCCTCTGTAACTCTACATTTTATACTTTATAGCACAGGAAAATAATTAGAACTCAAGCAGGTCATATTTAACACAGAGTGTGTGAGCTTTCAATTATAAGTTGTAAATGGGATATAGCAGCTATCAATATCTGTCATGTTAAAGGTGTTCGTACACTTGTATTAGACAATGTCTAATAGACGTAGTTTAAACCAAACTATGGCTTAACCAACTCCAACTTAAAACTAAGTTTATTTATTTATTAAATCTTTATTGACCATAATGGTACAAAAGGTGGACTTAATGCATTCTCTACCAGTCGTAAGTTTACGTAAAACTATGTGAGAAAATCCTTTTGTTTCTATTGAAAATATCAGACAAATCATTTTCAATCTAATTTATTTATTTATGTAAACAATATTGTAAAAAGATTTCAGTATTTATGGTTAATTCGTCGTTTCATAAAGTCGTAAAAATTCCAGAGTATAAATAATTTCTGCAAATTATCTTGATACATTCGTAATTTATTTCTTCCTCATTTTGTACTTTGAACCTGATAAATATGCAATTTTGAAATATTCTAGTGCTTAATGAACTTCTTAATTCAAATGAGAGCTTACATTCTCATTACCTAATCATTTCATATTCACTTTAAGCTCGAAAGCAAACTTGTTAATTATGTTCTCATCAATTTCGTCTATGATATTTCATATGAGTGAGTGACGTTACAATTTTAATATGAGATTGAAGTCTTTATTGTCATATTTGTCGAGTAAAACTTGCGAGTGTTGAGGGAATAAAATTGTTTCTTGACAGCCCCCCGATGCTGAATGCAAGCCCCTCTAGATCGGTCTTTTTGGAAATCCTTGGGAGAGGCCTATGTCCAGTGGACGTTATGCGGCTGATATGATGGTGATGACGAGCCCCTATGAAACAGAGGGCTTGAACAGTGCTTCACCATCGAGATTGGCTTTGGGCTACGTGCTTTACCGCGCCGTCATATCTGCTTGTAATGGTTTACTTTCCGCTTGCCTAGGAGTCCATACCAGGGTTTGTCTCTCTTTCTTAAATGTATGACTTATTGAAGTCCATTTGCGGCGCATGATTAGCTTGTCAATAGGATAGTATTCAGGGTCAAAAATAAATTATTTTGTAATAATAAGAGAATGAAACGTCACAAAATAATGTCACTTGTCATTGATTATTTATTACTTAAACATGATTGTCCATTTATGAATGCAGAAAATTGATAATAATGAAGCTTCTTTGACTTTAAGAAACTATGACGTCACGACGTGCTATTCCATACAAATCCTATAGAAAATGTTTGTTTTGACATATAGAACAAAAGTATTTAATTTACCTTTTCTAAATGTTGTAAACTGGTGGATTAACATTTTCCAACACGCTTCCCTCAGACGTTGCTTACGCTTATCTACGATTCACACTCGCCCAGTGTAAACTAACTTGTGACTTTACTCACTTTTTTAATAGAAGATTGAACGCTTAAGATCAGGGATCACTCGCATTATGAATATTATTTTAGATGCGCATTCATTAACTTTCCAAGTGATTGCGACTCTCTAATTATTATTTTTATGGGTTAAGTTGGTACATTAAAGAAATATATGACACAGAATAAATGAAATATGTTTTGATGTAATTTTTTGAAATTTATTCAACTAAAAGAAAAATTTATAAGTAATTATATTTCTAACGCATAAAATATTTCATGTAGAAAAAAAGGTTTTTTCTTTAATACCAGAGAAGAATGACCTTCTCAGATCAAGCATATGATCTTCTTACTTTATGGGTATGACTCTATTCAACATGACACATTAATAATTGGCACAAAATACCTAAAGTAAGGAACGCTAAAAAAACAACTGTCCCCCAGAAACATGTCTCGAAAAATGAATAATATTTTTTTGCTCTCCAAACAAACTTGGATTAGCTGATCGGTCAACTGATAAGGGATAGCAAAAATTACTTTTCATATTTCGATAGGTGTTGCATGGGTAAAGTTCATCATTATTATGAACTGAATTCACCCTTAGAATAGTTTCAGTATATTTTGTTAGACCGTATACATACATGGTAGGTATTGATTTTAATATTAACAGCCTTCTGGGCACATTTCCGCTGGGCAGCGAAGCGATGATTAGCCAAGGCTTTTTTATGTATGTAATTTCAGTAATTGGTTTAGTTTTCTTATTTTAACTTCATTTGTTAATTAACCTTCTTGCCCTATAAAAAAACTATTTAAAATTATCTTTATTCTTTTTAATGGTGCTATAACTTCACTCGAGTAGGTAATTAAAACATTTTGCAATAGACTTGTATTGCTTTTTGAACTAGTAATTTTGATTAATATAGTTTTGATATATGAACATGAAACTAACATTTTTGAATGATTAAATCAAATTATATAGATAGGTTGTAGAAACATACCTTGTTGACCCTGGTGTAATTTTAAAAATCAGTTATGTCAGGTATACAAACTATAAATTAAAACTTAAATTATATTAAATTTATACTATATTTTTTATTATTATTTATACCTACTATTAATTAATAAAATTTAAATTAAAACTAAAAATTACAGATTATGTAGTCCCACTAAATGTCAGGTTATTTCTGTTGTATGTACATATGTATGTTTCCTAATACATACCTCATGATTATCCATTACACCGACAATTAATTGCTTTCATAAGATTTTACACAATCTATTTACGTATATGTATATTACTATATACCTGTTACTGGTAATTTATATTTCCTTCTTTGGATGAACTAACTTCACGCAAGCCTGTGGACATACTTAGAAAAAACTTACTTCTACCAAAATATAATAAAAATATTTTAAGGGTAGTGCAGTCCGTAATTCTAAACAACTTGCACATAAGAAACATAAGATCGATAAAAGAAGATTAACTAGAAACATTTATATTATATTGTGCGGATGTGGATGGAAGAACCGGACCGGGTCGACCTCGACTAACGTTCTGCGGCCAAATTGCTGTTGTTCTGAAGAAAGGTGCCGTGTGATTTCCGGCAGAGTATAATAGGGCCACTCCAAGACCTCCCGTGAATGTCGTAGAAGTCGACTTAGGGAATACAAGCTAAACAAACCTTATAAACATCAGTGAGACCTCTCCAACCCTTCTGGCTAGCGTGGAGAGTGTAGGCCAAGACCTCTGGCAGCTCGGGTAGTACAGAGAGAGTCGTGCTCCTGCAGTGGAGACAAAAAGACCTGATGATGATGAAGAAAGGTGATGCAAGGAGTACCCATAACTGGAGAACATGTATGAAAAGATTAATGAATGTTGACAAAGCAGTAGAAGTTTGCAAGGATTATAGCATTGAGATCCATAGTCTCTGCCTACCCCCACGGGGAATAAGGGTGAAAATATGTATGTATTTAACCTAAGTTACTAAGTATTTAAACTGCCAAAAACAGCAAGCAAATTAATCGGTTTAGATAGTAATGCCAACGTATTGAGGTATTTATATTCTTATTACCCACCATAAATCAAGAAAGCGAAGCAAGAGACACATTTTACTATAATAAAGTTAAATTTAGAAGCAATGGTTGACCCACATTTCCATTTTGCCATATTATAGCAACGTCTATATATATACTTTTTGACTTTTAGTGCTAGGGTTGTCACATTGCTTCGCATAATCCAGTAGGCTTAACATCCTTGGGAGGAGAGTAAACCCTGTGTGTGATAATATAATATTCCACTATTCGTAGTCATAAACTTAATTTTTGCTTCTATCATCAATTTTACCAAAAGATATTCGTCTTATAAATATAATAACCAGTAAGTATTAAATTTCTCGTCAGCTGGTTTATTTTAAACGTGAAGGTACGATTAAATGTTGAAAACTAAGTTAATGATGTACAAATTTTACCAATTTTTATAAACATCATGAGTATACTATACTGTGTTTTTTTAAAACTCAGAATCACCTAAAAATGAGATGCACCGACATAATTGCCAACTTGCGACACATAAGTTATATCTAAAATAAAAATATGTGATAAAAACTCCAAGAGTGAGATTTGAACTGGGGCGTGAGTATCTCTCGTATCTACCATCATAAAAGACCTAACCTCAATCGCGGCAAAAAAAAAACATTTATTTTTAATGTAGATTGTATTGATGTAAAAATCAATAATTAACATAAAGCAAAAGTAGCAACCCTAATAAGTAGGTACACACTTTATTAAGAATTTATAGACACAATAACGACGTGAACAAAGGAGATTGACGTTTATTTTGGCCCATAAAGAGTATAATGATATATTAATTTAACTCTTGCGTCAACCAGGAATATTCATTGCCCTTATACAGTCTCTCTACAGCCACAGGTATGGCACTTCATAGAAGTGGAGTATCCTTTACGCCTACTACTACTACAAACGAAACTATACATCCGTACACACGTCAATGTGTGTGTGTTCGCCCGTCAACATACTCGAAAAGGCGAGAACTGAGGAGAGGTGCGATGACGGGGATTTTTTTACAAAATTATCTTTTTTCTCCATCACCTGTAGAGTTAACTGGTAAAAAAAGCCCCGCCTGTTACAATTTTTTAATAAAGTTAAATTAAAAAATTGGGAATAATTCTTTTTCAGTTTTTAACAGATATGTGGATACATACATACATACATAATATCACGCCTGTTTCCCGCAGGGGTAGGCAGAGACTATGGACTTCCACTTGCTACGATCCTGTCAAACCTCTTTTGCTTCATCTAAACTCATCAATCTCTTCATACATGTCCTTCGGTTAAGGGTACTTTTTACCTCTCCTTTTTTTAGAACGTCTGCAATTTGGTCGCAGAAAGTTCGCCGAGGCCGACCTTTTCCTACTGTTCCCTTCACATTCGTCATATAAATATTTTTCGTCAATCTCTTTTCATCCATCCTTTCTATATGCCCAAACCATCTTAACATCCCTTTCTCTATTTTTGTCACAACATCCTCTTTTACTCCACACCGCTCCCTTATGGCATCATTCCGTATTCGATCTTTCAAAGTAACACCACACATACTCCTCAGCGCTCGCATTTCAACTGCATTTATTCTACTTTCATGCTTTCTCTGCCATACCCAACTCTCACTACCGTACATTAAAGTAGGTATCAGTACTCCTTTATGAACAGCGAGACGTGCCTTGTCTGATACCTTCCTACTGCTCATAAAGGAATGCAACGCTCCATTCACTTGGTTACCCGCATTCACTCTTTTTTCAACATCACCCTCGTGCTTACCATCCCTTGTAAACATACATCCCAAGTATACAAACTCTTTCACTTGCTCAACTTTCACCCCATTTATTAAAATATTGCATTCTGTTGCACTATCGTCCTTTTCAAACACCATAACTTTTAGATATGTGGATGTTTTTCTCTAAATCGTTTTTTTAGAACACAATAAAATTTTGAGCAATTTTTAAATACCACTGTTCATTGCTACTTATGTAGTTTGGATTGCATAGTTTGTATTTGTTTTATGTTTATTGTTTTTACCTTCCTTATGATAAACGGTGCATAAGATCTAAAAACATTTATTCACTTTCACCAACGATAAGATGAAAATTACACCATTAATCTTCCCTCTACGCACTTTAAGTCTGTGTAAATTATATTAAACAACTCACTTGGACTGTGCTCCATAAATTGAGATTAGTGTAATGCAGAGCCACCCACTCTTGGTGAAATATCGGAAAATAATAAATGGAGACCATATTAGGACGCATAAAATTTAGTACCTAGATTTTAGCTATAATCCTACTAATATTATGAACGCAAAAGTGAGTTTTTAGATTTGTTTGTTTGGTACCACTTCACGCTTCAGCCACTGAACCTCTTCGTCATCATCGTCAGCTCTCAATGACCTACTGCTGGGCATAAGCCACTGAACCTATTTAGATGAAATTTGATATGGTAATAATTTGATACCCAGGAAAGGACATAAGACAGTTTTTATCCCGAAAATTTCCTGAGATAGTATTTATGTTTTTCTTAGTATCTAATCATTCTTCACAAAAAATATGGACATAAACAACAATAGGTACAGTACAGGTGTCTCATTTTTAAATAATGGTCTGAACCATCTGATCTCTTTCTCCTACATATACATATAATAATTATGGATAACAAAAACCATTGCTATAAAATGTAAAATTCTTAGCAAAATAAGGATTTGTAACTGTTAAATGAAATAAATTCCATCTAGTGAATATTTATGACATCATCACACACAACACCTGCTTACAAATCATTCGACGTGGAGGACAAAGCCATATTGTCATTTTGTTTTACGTCTACTTCTGAAATATTATTCATCCGCCTTAACTCGCCGGAGGGTACTATTGGATGTTTCTTACTACGATCGAGTAAAGGCAGGGGCGCACTACGGCCATTGTTTAAGCGCAGGACAATAATAGCCACCAGCATTAATCGACCGCTTACTTAACGGTAAAAGCAGCGTTAAAAATGTATTAAAAATAAAAAAACGACGGGTTGCACTCTGGGGAGTGCCGGCAGAAGTGAAAACTTGAATATTAACATTGTGCATTTTTGATATTTTGGAATGGTTAGGGAATAATTTTGCACGAATTGCTTTAATTATCAGTATAAAATATTTCAAATCTTTTCTGAACCACAGTCTGTCACAAATGTCACAAGCATGACCAAATTCATTTTCAACAAAATCATTTTCAAATACACAGCAGTATGGCCACTACACAGACGGTCGAGCCATCAGCTGTCACCATCCATGGATGCGCGTAGCACGCTGTAACATAAACACACACGAAAATTCGCGCAAGCGCCCTGCGCCGTCTTACGAATTTTCGATCAGGTCACGTGTCCTGACGCGAGTTCAACATTTTTTACCCATTCCAAAAAAAGTGCACAACGCCGCTAAAGAAGTTTTCACTTCAAAAAACTTTATTATACTTTTAACGCTAGTTACAACAAGAGATGGAATAAATTTTACGTGTATATTGTTGTATCTGTTTGTTTATGCAACCTTAGTTCCCTTCGGATCGGAGTTTGCATCGCAGCATGTAAGTTACGTCGTCGCATATTATATTTCATCATGTGTAACCCAAACCCTAGAATAAGATAATTTAATTCATTTCAATAACTACAAAAACAACTTAATGTGTAACTAGTTACGAGTAAAGAGGCGTGCTTCCAACTTATGCATTTTTTTCCAGCCAACCTTAGGGTAAATAGACTATGTACTTTTATGCACAGTTACGTAGGTATCTATGTAACCACGCTCAGTGTGTTTCAAGCCTAACTTTGTATGAAACTCGTCTCTTGGATCAAGTTTGTGTGGCCATATGTTAATGAAGCTATAAGCGAGCGTAATGCATATACTATCGACAGCTTATTAAATAATCCCCACGTATAAAAATTATACAGGCTTAAACAAATTAATATTGACATCAGGCTGAGTTATGAAAGCAATTCTTTATTCATGATTCTATTAGTATTAGTATCTTATTTATGGAATGCTGTATCTGAATAGTAATAAATATTTTTACTGTATTTTTTTACATGTGCTCAATATATAGACCTACGTCTAGCAGAAGATTTGAAGCCTTCCAAGTAATGTGTTTAAAATGTCCTTTCTTACTACTAAAACTATTTTAGGGACAGATTCAGCCCATGACAATATAGGTACAACATTTCATCATTATTTTTATAACGAAAAGCTATATTTAATTTACATAAATCTTGACTATTATTGACCAAAAAATTACTGTATTAAACTGCTCAATGTTAGTTACACAATCTAAGGTATGGCTATAACCTTTCTATTTAGTTGAAACTAAATAAACTTCTTGTTCCACATAATCATCGTCTTCATAATCTTCCTGAACTAACAAATCCCTCATTTCTTCTTCTTCAACTAAATTAACTCTTTTAAACAATCTGTAAAGTAGTCGACGACAAGCAGACACAATTGCAACACTAACTACAGAAGCGAATATAACCCAAAAAATAGAATAGATAGGAGCAAAATCTTCTTCTTCAAATTTATCTTCATAAACTTCGACATTTAAGAAACCTTCAGTAGTGTGATAGTCATCATTCAGTAAGGTATCATTTACGTCTTTTGCCAAATCATGATAGACAGTAACACCTATCCAATTAGCTAGATCAACCCTGCCCATTTGTCTCAATCTTCGTACAATGATTTCATGAGTTTTACCATGGCCTCCCCAGTCTTCCTTATTGATGTTCCAATCTTTAAGCGCTTG
The DNA here is from genome assembly GCA_963555685.1 of Acrobasis consociella. Lineage (NCBI taxonomy): Eukaryota > Metazoa > Arthropoda > Insecta > Lepidoptera > Pyralidae > Acrobasis > Acrobasis consociella. The sequence goes on along the minus strand of OY743124.1, from coordinate 5,384,529 downwards.
AAAGCACTGGAAATTTTCTGATAGCATTATATTGTCAGCATTTGCTGTTGGAAGGTTGTAAGATGTGAAATGTAGGTAGACGAGGAGAGTCTGACATTCCTGTGAGGTCAAACGGTTGGAGATGAGTTCGAAGTGATAGGTTTTCATGTCGATTGTACAGTCACAAAGAGACGTACATAGTACTACTATTGATGTCATTGTTTTAAAGCTATCCCTCATTTTACTTATCTATTTAAATAAAACTTACTTATATACAGCACAAATAAAACTAAAACGATGGGATTTTTTTGTAACCTAATGTCAAGATTTTCTGTGTGAAACATTTTTGACATTGTACTTTTTTTAAACACGGTAGTATAAATAGGTAAGTAGTATTATAAAAACATTATCTTTGGTAGATATACTGGTAGAATCTACCTAGTAGTGAAAAAAGTGAAGATATATTGGATCTCTTGTATATAATTATGAATCTTTCAATGACAGCAAAAACAATATTCTACTAAAAACTTTATGAAGATTAGTACTCTCAAAATCACACACAAAAACAGTATGTATTCACAAAACGCAAGTCATTGACGTATATTGGCAATATAGTTTTTATATTTTCAAGTAAGCACACTTAACATCATTGAGTACCGACTAATCTACTGTTTTCTATCAGCAAAGTTTGCATTGGTTTATTTTGTATTATTTAGACTAGTTCAATAGATGGTTAAGGTAATATAGAAGCTTGAAGGCATAAAAATTCGTATGGTCATCATTTGACCGGCATTATCTATTCCTGACTTATGCTTTGGCACATGCATGTGCAGTACGTGTGGTGTGGTGTTATTAATTATATTATCTTTGGTGTGGTATACGGGTGTCCCCCATACATTCACATTTTTTCTGTTTCTAAAATGTTCCTTGCTAGACATATAAAACTTAGAAATAATAAAAGTGTAGTCTCCTTGACATGCAATCTATATTAATTGTAAAACTAAGTAGTTAGTTAAAATCTTTATTGCACCAAAACTTAATGTTACAGAATCACACTATCACACTTATATTATAAAGGCAAACATTTTGTGAGTTTATATGTGTGTGTGTGTGTATGTGTCTGTTCGTTACATTTCACATGCAAACGGCTGGACAAATTTTGATAAAATTTGGTATGCAAGAAGCTGATACCTTGGATACATAGGCTAATTTAGTCGCGGGTAACACCGCGGTGCGCAGTTAGTAATATATACATAAAACAGATGTCAAAAGGCTAGTTACCTATGTAACTTTTTTTATAAAAGTAAACCGGGAGCGAGGTTTTATGCTCAATATAGTCCATGATAGATATCTACTAAGCATCCTACTAAGCGTTAGCGTGAGTTTACTTTGCCACTTGCATGCTTGAACTTAGCCCGAGGTCATTCGAATTAGCTAAAACCAAAGGCGTACTACAAAGCGAGCCAATTAATCAGAATAAGACTTTCCCCCATCAATTACTGACCAAAACCCGAGCATTAAGTCTACGTACCGTCACCAAAACCATCGATCACACAATCATAAATAAACCAATTTAATAACAATAACATTCAAACAAATCTCAACCTTAATGAGATGAGATAAAGTCGTGGCTAACGGTAAAGTTACATTAGTTCTGAGAGTAAGAACGTAATCCATTTCTGTATGGCACACAGTCTAATCATAGTGCATTCCACGCCACAAAACATCATAAACATTGAACATCATTATACAATGACAAAAGAAGCTTGTGCAACTACTCAAAATGTATGCTCCAGTTTGTATAGATAGAGGAAAAATGTGGATCAAAATTTTTTTCAAGTATTTTTTCTGCGTCGTCCGTCAAGACCTGAATACCTTTAAGATACTTTTCGTGTAAAAAAGTGTTTATTTAAATATTCAACAAAGGCGGATTTATAGTATTAGTAGCTAATTATAATAAAATACTAATATTCTTGGGTAATATTTTAAATAGATTAATGCTAATTACGAGTTGTGACAGTTGTCTGTATTTTATAAAATAACCGATAAATTGCGTGTAGGGTTCCGTAGTTTCGGATGCCATGGATTCACCGGGCTAAAAAACGACTTAAAAAACTAATTTTCTATTGAATTTTTATGGAATTTTACTTTTCCGAGTACATTTTATATGTTCGTCGCCTGTAACTCTTTAATTTGTAAACTGAAGCCAGCTCTGTTAGCTTTCAGACAGGCAGACATGGCGAAATTATAAAGGTGCCTTGTTTACTACGAAACCATAAAAGAAAATTAAAGTTACTTACCTATATTTTAACGTGTAAAAAATTTTGTAGTACAGATAACATGTTACACTTATTTTATTTAAAAAAAATACTTATGAAAAAATAATTTTCCCGTACTCTAGATGCCGTTGCGAACGGTACCGATCAGTTGTAGCGCACTAACCTTATTCCATATTACAATAATGGCTCAGATCATTTCTATGAGCAAAACATTCCACGCAATCGTACAAACACATTAAGATGTAAACATTTTCTAAAATACCGAGCACAATAGCTGGAACTGTAAATTGCAGTATATTGACACAATAACTTATGAGTAAGTAACACTATTTTACACCAAAGACATATCTTAATAGGCAACCTTTGGATGACAGGAATAGCGATGTGGAATAGATCAAACTGTACTTTATTTAGTCTGTTATCTAGATTTTCCAAAAATAAAGACACATTTTTTCGTTTACAGAAGTAGTCAAAATTCATGAATTCGAAGAATCGGTTTCGGAACGATTCTAAGTTTTGGAGTGGAGGTGATTTACGTCACCGTTGGTTAAAAATCGCAGCCAATCATGACGTCATACGATGGTGAAGTCTAATTTCTATGTCAAACCAAATTGGACTTTTATCATCATACGTTAATGCTCAATTTTGCTTGACATTGAAACGCAGATGCGCAGTAACTCCCTAGGTCATTATGACAGTCTTCAAGATAAATCAAATACCTAGCTTGTTGTCGATGCGAAACACCAGACACAATAGTAAAACAATGCATGTCGACCGGATTCCGGTCTGTGAAAAGACGCGACGCTAGACAACTTGAAAAATCTGTCACCGTCGGCCACTTACATGAATAATTAACAAAAAAATACTGAACATTTCTAAGACACGTATTGTCGTAATCGCAGCTCAAAACCATCTGAACTTGGCCTTAAGCAAACAAACATGAAAAGGTCGAGAGTAATATAACCGCATTCAGAGGTTCGTCATCGGTCTTTTTATATCAAATAATGGCCCATTCAGAGTGATCTTGAACGCACAATATCGCTATGTGGAAATATGTGGTGAAAGAAGCGAATTAGCACATGTGTACGGTGCTCTGACTAGGTTGGTATTTGAATAGCTGGATATATCTACAGTAATTTGTAGAAGATAATCATTATCATCAAGAAAGGTGATGTAAGGAGTACCAATAACCGGAGAGCATGCATGATAGGTTTGCAAGGATCGTAGTAAGTGGAAATCCATAGTTTCTGCTTACCCCCATGGGAAACAGGCGTGAAAATATGTATGTATGTATGTAATCATCATCGTCATCATTTCATCCGCATAACGACCACTGCTGGACATAGGCCCTCCTCAAGGATTTTCAAATGACCGATCTGGAGCGGCTTGCATCCAGCGCCTTCCACTTTGGTCAGGTCGTCAGACTAGCTTGTAGGTAGGTGATCTTTTTGCACCATCGGCCGTCGGTTCGTCGCGCTATGTGTCCCGCATACTGTCATTTCAATGAGCTAATCCGCTGGGCTATGTCAGTGACTTTAATTCTCCTACGAATTTCCTCATTTCTGATTCGATCACCGAGAGAAACTCCGAGCATAGCCCTTTTGTTAGCGCGTTGTACGACCTTCAGTCTTCTGTTGAGATCCATGGTAATGGGCCACGTTTCAGAGCCATAAGTCATCATTTACAACATTGGTTGTAGACTTTAGTCTTGAGACACTGAGGTACCTATTTTTGACGAGTAGAAGATACTTTCTTGAATATGATTGAATCCAAGACAAGTATCTCCGAATTCGTTAAAAAAAATATATATATTTACATGATCGTTTCTTTTTTTGGCTTGATCGCTTAGGTCAGAAATGTCGAAATTATCTAGTAAATGGTTGTAATGGTTTTCAAAAGAGAAAAGTTGTTTTGTAAAACCATATGGCTAAGGACATTGAGTAGATATTTCTTTGAATTCCTTCTAAACGAGAACTTAGAAACTTCTGTAACTTCTGTACGAGAGTACTAGTTCTCACTCTGTGGTTACTACCACTACTACTATTATAAAGGTAAGTCTAAATCCAACACTACTGACTTATGCAATGAAAAAATTAGACCAGCCTGACTTTACTAAATATCTTCTAAATTAAAAAACTTTTTGAAGCCAAACAAGCAAAAACAATCATCGTAAAAAACAACATTCCATCTAATTAATTTAACGACTACGGTCGCCAAATAAAATCAAAACTAGAAATATAAAATTGCCAAGTGTTAACTTTATCCTAATGCGGATCTGACCTCTGGTTCAAATTTCCAGCCCATCGTGACTAGATGTCAGAAATATATGGATACGGGCAACCTTTGCCTTGACACCTGTGACATCAAGTAACTTTGCCCTTGTATACAACTTGTTGAACAGCTGTTACTAAATCTAATAACCGGCCAAGTGCGAGTCGGACTCGCGCACGAAGGGTTCCGTACCATTATCTATAAAAATCATGTTTGTTGTATGGAAACTTAAATATTGAGTTTTTAGTATTTGTTTTTATAACGGCACTAGAAATACATTATCTGTGAAAAACAAAATTTCAACTGTCTCGCTATCACGGTTCATGAGATACAATCTGGTGACAGACGGACAGACAGATGGACAGTGGAGTCTTAGTAATAGGGGTCCGTTTATACCCTTTTGGTGTGGAACCCAAAAACCTTGAGTCATATGAGTAAAAAAAATTTCATAAACTTGTTCTAAAAACATTGACAGCTGGTTTACCAATATAGTTTCAAATAGTAGTCATTGATTTATGTATTATTTTTATCAATGACATAGGTAACTGTCTGATTTTCTAAGGTACAGGCAAAAATTAATTAGGTTAACATATATCAGGAAGACTCAGATTTTAATTTTTTTTTTTACTAAACCATCATATTACAAAATAAATACATCGCAAGACATTTGTATAAACCTCTGAGGTATGTATTGAAATGCTTCAAAATGTATTAATGTGGGTCATTGGCTACCCAAGTACCTACCTAATTAAACTCTCGTATGCCGTTGCGTAGATCTACGCGAAAATGCGTTGTTTAAATATAATGTCTAATATTCCGGCATACAAGGGATTAACGCGTCACTATATTTCCAGTTGCTTTATAATTTAACGCCAAATGCAAAAACTGTCGACTTTAATTGATGTCTAGTTTTTCTGTCCGACGCGACGCTTTTTTATAAATAATAACACGTGAATTAGGTAGTTCTCTCAGTAATCTGTAACTAGGTAGTTCTCTCAGTTATCTGTAATTAGGTACTAGAGAAAAAAACTAGATAATAACTGATGTAGATATAAAAAAAAATCAATTACCTACTTCTGATTTTTAGAAAGCTATGAATATGCAGGTTAATAACGAATCGCTTACACTTATAATTATACCTAACATATCTCAGCTATAATTTAACTAAAAAAATAGTCATCATTTTAACCAACTTCCAAAAAAGAGGAGGTTATCAATTCGTAGCAATCTTTTATTTTTATTTTTTTATGTATGTTCACCGATTATTCCATGAATAGACGCCTGGACTGATCTGAAAAATTATTTTTCTGTTTAAAGAGACATACTTGCGAAGTGGTTCCATAGAAATTTTATCAAAATCGGTTGTGTAGTTTGAAGGTGAAGTCGGTTTTAAGTTTTGAAAAATTAAAACAAGTACACTGTCAAACAAGTCTCCAAAACCAGACACTACCACACTTTAATCCGCACTGCAAATTCTAACAATCATACCTTGATTGATCACATCACCTTCAAAATAAATGTTGGTGTTACTCAAGGCACTATTCTCAGACCTTCGGTGTTCATAATTAGAGAAGACGATTCACAATTACCGTAGTTTATAGATGCCTCTAATTATATGTATTTGATGTTTTCTATACGTTCTGTGACGAAAGAAGCCTCATTCGAATGGTCATTATTGGAATTAATATACCTACGTGTCAGTTCAAGAGGTTCCGTATAATTGGTTCTCGATTTTTATAGTATCCGTGAGAACAACTCCAAATGATATGTCTCTGTAGCTTTTTGCTCAATAGGTTAATTCGTTTGGTATTCATTTTGATTTTCGTTTGTAATTGTGGTCAATAATAAGGTATTAGACATAGGGATTTAACAATGGGTAAAATTTCGCCAAAGCTGTAATTTAGTCATTATAATACATATGTTGTGCGCGTAATAGTTGCTATTAGCACAAAATACTATGAGTAATAGAAGGGTAACGCAGACAAGTACTTTATTATATAACGTGAAACTATCCTGACATTTAGTTATAAAACCTGCACTATTAAATCTACTATGAAACTTGGAAAAGGATATCTCCGGTTTTTATAGGTTAGTACTATACAACATGTTACGAAAAGGGGTATCAACCCGAAAGGTCATAAACGTACTAATCAATGTGAACAACTTTTTCTACGAGACCATTCCTGAAATCGCAAAAAAAAATTGGCAGTTCCATACATTTTGTCACGGTCGGTATTTAAGTTTGTTTGGAGCAGGTAATTTTTTTGGGATTTTAGGGATGGTCCCATAGTAAAAATTGTCCACATTGGAATGTCCACACGTTTACTCCATTTTGGTTTGATACCCCCTTTCTGTTACACGTTGTATATTTAAAGTTTTTCACCGTAGCAAAGTTCTGGCCAACGTGGAGAGTGTAGGCCAAGTCCTCCAACTGCTCTGGCCAAGTATGCTTGTGGTAGTACAGAGGGTCGTGCTTTTGCAGTGGAGACATAAAAAACTGATTAGGTATGATGATGATGTAGCGGAGTTATAACCTGTATACTTTATAAAGTTTAAACTACATCTGTGTTTTACTAATTTGCGTTTCAAGCCCGGGGTACTATCTGTAAATGGCTCGTATTCGCGTTGTCGATTGCATAAATGCTCACTCGAAATGTAAATTTTGCTCGTATCGGAAAGGTCCTGCACATGAGCATTGTCTTTACTTGTACCCTTTGCGATCAGTGTAATGGTGTTTACATTAGTAACTACCGTTCCTTTTTGTCGACCTTTTTGTTTAAAAAACGACAAATACATATACCTCTTTATCTCTTTTTCATTTCATAATTATCAGGTATTTTTGTCTCAACTGCAGGAGCACGACCCTCTCTCTCTGTACTACTAGTATAGCTTTGCATACTTGGCTAGAGCAGCCAGAGGACTTGGCCTACATTCTCCACGCTAGCCAGACGGGTTGGAAAGGTCTCACTGATGTGTGTAAGCTTTGTTTAGCTTGTATTTCCTAAGTCGCCTTTTACGACATCCACTGGAAGACTGGAGTGGCCCCATTTTTGTTTGCCGGAAACCACACGGCTAACTTTATCTCATTAGCATGAAATAAACAGGTTACTCATGCTAGTCAGCTACTGGCTGTCATGTTTCGACCTCATCTGGAGGTATTCCTTGGGATGAATGTGCCTAGAAAATGTAAAATTTGGATGAAATCGCCAGGTGACTCTCTATGATATTAACCCGTATCTTTCTGACAATAGTTTTATCAAAAAACCTCTTTAACTTCCATGATAAGAAAGTACCAGGTTCTTCTCTCTATGGTTCTGAAAACCCATCGAGGGAAAAAGTAAAAGTTGAAGAATCATAGCAATAAGCGATGTGGCTGTAGTGTATAGAAGAAGCCAAAGTTTTAATATTTGTTTAGACTCTTTTGAACAGAAACTGCACTGCAAATTTAACTTACGACTGAACTAAAAGAAAATACGAGTAGTAATGTTCTTCAGCTTTAAAAATACTATGATCAGTCAAGACGAAGACCTAGACTGATTGATTTATCGAAAACATAAGGAACCCACTGTGTTAGAGTGATGTTGAGAACCCTGTAGGTTAAAAAAGGTTACTTGTAGAAGATTTAATAGTTATTAGAAAAGACAAAAAATCCCCACTATTTTATATTCGTGACACCCTCACAATTGAGATGAATCTAACGATAATGCCTCTCAAGCTTAAATCCATCAAGCCGTTTATGCTCCCAAGCATCCCATAGAAATATAAATACATACATAATAGTAAGACAATGGAAACCGGGTGGAATTCCACCCAGTGACAGCGGAAAGGTAGGCCTGAGAAATAGGCGATAGTTAAAAGACTAGTCTTAAAAATATCGCGTACTTTTTTACTATTTTCGTCGTATTCAATTCCATATTATACAGTAAATATGACATAAAATTTGTTATAGTTTAGAACCTACTAGTAGTTTATGAACAAAAGCCCACTAACTGTACTACATTAAATATTTAACGACACTCATAAAATGCCATAGATATTAGAATTACATCAACAGTTCAGATAACAGAACGCATAAAACGTAAGACCCACTCAAATGCTTCTTTGCTCGAGAGCACTGCTCTGGGGTCATCTATTAATTATGTATGTCTTTATAGGGGGCTAGAAAGGTTGAACAATTACAAAATATCACTAAAAAGGGAGAGAGGTGCAGTGACATATTAATCACGTGTATTTTTTTCGAATTGATCGCGCGATCTTTTTTCATCTATGTGATTTTAAATAGCGATGGACTTAAACCTCACCACATATCACCAGGAAAGAGAGTAGAGTAAAAAAGTTGCTCAAAAACATCACGTTATTAAAGGACGACCCCTCGGCAGACTTATTTAAATTAAGCCACTCATACACTTTATGCGCAGCAAAAACATTGGACGCAGCATCGTTAACCAGCGCCGGAGATGCATTTATTTATGAAAATGTAAATGCATCTGATTGTAATAACAAAACGCAAGCGCACTCTATATTAAGATGTATTATTTGCATGTTGCGAACGTGTGACTGTTGCGGTATACGACATGCTTCGAATGGATTCTCTGGCCAAGGTCGGGGTTTCAGGTGGTTTGTTTTGTTTGAAAATTATTGTGATCGCATGTAGCCTGCATATCTAAGGACTATGCTACTGTTAGAATGGTTACTTTACTAGTACTGATCCTTGAACCCTTAACGTGAAATATTTCTTCGTACATTACCCAGAAGAAAATTTATCAACCAAATAAAAGAAAAATTAAAAGTGAAAACATATAAGGAGGTTAAGAACTTAGCGGAAAAAAGATAGACATGGAAAGCACTCCACCGACAAGAGTTCAGCTCTTTAATATGAGAAGAAAACATTACCCATTAATGTGCGTAGAAAAACTTGACGTGCCCACTTTAAACTGTAAACAGAAGTTCATAAAATAGTTTGAAGGGTTATCTAGGGTATACTGATTTTTTTTTAAATGATATCTCCGTTTCCTTTTAAACAATTTATTTGAAAAGGGTGCAAATGTTTAAATTCTGTTTAAAAATATATAAATTTACCTGAGTTTAGTAAGTATTTATTTAGTCAACTTAGAATAAAAAAAAGTGTTCTATAATCGAATTGTATTGATCAAGAAAATGAAAAAAATGCTTCTTGGTAAGTCCCTAATATACTCATTTATCTATACATATAATAAAACAGTAAAAAATGGGTCTTTACATTTAAATATATTTCCAAAAAAAATGTTTGGGGCAATGGAGACATAGTAATAAGGTAAAAATTAAAAAAAATACAGTCTGTTTGTCTGTTTGTATCCGCTAATCTCCGGAAATACTGGACGGATTTAAATGATACTTTTTTTGTTATATAGCTGTTAAGCCTGGGCAACATATAGCGTATAATTGATTTTGGAAAATGGAAAAACTGATGCAGAACCATAATGGTCCAGCTAAACTATCAGAAATATAAAAATAACGCCTTAGCAAAAGTTGTTCAGACTTATGAGCATTTTCCAGAGTCATAAAGTCCACGCGAACGAAGTCGCAAGCTTCGGCTAGTATTAAATAATTCAAACACACTGATGCCATATTTCGATTTCGTTTTAATACATCACGGCATTCACGGCCCATAGAGATCCAAAGCGTGCCATAGACACATTTTTTGTGGTCGTGACGTGTCGGTGTCGTGTCGTGATCGCCGGCGGCGTGGCGCGTGGACACCGACCTCGATAATTAAGTCGTAATGATGCAGTTTTATCACAACTTTTATAAGTTGCTTTAGCTACCTGGCTACGGCTAGGAGGTAAACTTTTTTATTCATTTATACTTAACGTAAACTTTATTGCTCAGTAAAAAAAAAGTATGTGGCGGACCTAATTCCATATGGCATTAGGTCTCCTGCAACCATTGTACCAAGCGGAAAATATTTGTGGCTGGCGTGATAAAGTAAACTAAATTTATAAATACATACTTTCGTAGATATTTATATTCCCTTGAAGCAATGAAAGCACAATAAAGAAGAAGAAATAAAGATAGACTTAAAAAGATTTGTCTCCAGAGCCACATCAAAAATAAATTTTTCGGTACAGTTTATAAAATAAAACGTCACAAAATAGTGTCACTTTTTATTTATTATACAGAGGTATAATAAATAAAAATAAGCGGCCAAGTGCGAGTTGGACTCGCCCATGAAGGGTTCCGTAGTAGCAAATAACATAATATAAAATGTTTTTTTTTATTTTATTTTTATATTTGAGTTGATTGAATGAAAGGTAAATTACCGTTTATGATTTATGACGTATTAAAAAAAAACTATTTACTAGATATCGTTCAAACCAATTTTCGCTGGTAGTTTTTATGGTAATGTACATCATATATTTTTTTTAGTTTTATGATTCCCTTATTTTAGAAGTTACGGGGGGGGGACACACTTTTTTCCACTTTGGAAGTGTCTCCCGCGCAAAGTATTCGGTTTAGAAAAAAATGATACTAGAAACCTCAATATCATTTTTAAAGACCTATCCATAGATACCCCACACGTATGGGTTTGATGAAAAATAAATTTTTGAGTTTCATTTCTAAGTATGGGGAACCCTCAAAATTTTTTGTTTTTTTCTATTTTTGTGTCAAAACCTTAATGCGGTTCACATAATACATCTTCTTACCAAGTTTCAACAGTATAGGTCTTATAGTTTCGGAATAAAGTGACTGTGACATACGGACGGACAGACAGACAGACAGACATGACGAATCTATAAGGGTTCCGTTTTTGCCATTTGGCTACGGAACCCTAAAAAGTGACACTATTGTAATATCCACCACTATTGTAATATATGTAATATCCATAACATGATTTTAGATTTATTAATGCAGAAAAACTGATATTAAGAGTCCCCTAAGGAGTCCCCTTACCCTAGACCAAAATACAATTTTCCATACAAACGTAGTCTACGTTTTATTTCTAAACGACATGCCCGATTTCGGCAAAATTTTGTAATTTTAAAGATAATGCAATTATCTAGGGTAATAATTGATTTCCGACTGTAAAAATATGAACTTGTAATAGAATATAGTGTGTTATATCATTTTTGACCATCAGTATGGGAAACTTATAAATCGTTATATTTTCTTTCCAGTTCATAATTTATTGTCGATAACCAGTTACTACCCTAGATAATTGCAATTTCTTTAAAATTACCAATTTTTACCGAAATCTGACATGTGGTTTTAAAATTAAATGTAGACTACGTTTCAATGTATACTTAGGAGCGCTATTTGACTTCAAAGAAGCATAACATCACACTTTTGTAATTCATACAAATCCTACAGAAAATGTTTGTTTTGACGTTTAAAAAAAAGTGTCTGATTTGATATAGAATAGAGCCGATTCTCATTATCGCTCGAGGCTTAACGCGTGCCACACCAACATCGGTCACCTACACAGTAGCAGATAGCGACAGTTCAACGAAAACATTATATCAATTGTAATTATTCATAATTGATTAAAAAAACAGTTATGTGGTTTTCGTGACTACCCGAGGCGCGTGCGCTGGCCAAACATTGCTCAAAATTAAATGAGTCATTGTTAGAAGATCGTAAAACTTTGTAATTGTCCCGATTCGATTGAAATTCAAGTCACAAGTGATAAACGTGACACTTCATTGGTTATTAAAAATTTAATGATTATAGAACGTCTTTTTTATACATTTATGTTAAGCAAGAATACAGCCCACTTAATCGTATCTAAGTGGGGTTACCGTACCCTATGGATGCAACACCATTGCTGGAAATTTTGAAATTATAATAATAATAATAATAACGGCGTCGGGACGTGACGACCCCATCGCCCACTGGATTCCCAGTGCAGTCAGTCAACGCAGGGCAGCTTGTGGCGAGCTGATGGTGAGTGGCGACACCACGTACCCTACCTCCAGGGGGACCATACACACATGCGCTTATACACACACATACACACAGTAACACAACCCCCGCCTCTGTCTTGCCTTGACCGGCCGGCCAGAGTGGAGTCGCAAGAGCAGGACATACGCTCCAGGGTGGAAGTGTATTGCACGTAATGGCGTAATAACGGGGAAACCCGCTCTCGGGGGTAAGCCCCGTGATGGTGAAACCGGAGCCGCACCTCTCGACACCCTTAGCTGCTCACATTGTGTTGCGCCCTGGCCGCATTTTCGTGGCTAGTTAGGGTGCCCACAGGCAGTGTAGCCAACGAGCAGCAAGTCACCATCTACCAGGTTAAAATTATTGTGAGAGATTTTTAGGTAGATGTCCGTATCTCACTCCATAACCCAGTTATCCGGCCCACTAACATCCCATCCACATAGCCCAAACCAAGTCAATCCCTCCCTGGCAATAGTTCGGCAGCTATGAAGGACTGTCCGTTAGTGTATCTCAATGGTACATTAAGGGATAGACCTCCGTAGATGCAGCCATCTCACATTTTAGATAAAAAGGTACTAAAAGGCCTCTTCATGTTGGCTTTGGCCCCATGAACGCCTCAAAGGACCGGGTCCCTATGGACCCGTGGCTGAAAAGCGTACCAACATAATAATAATAAATCGTTTAATTCGGACAACAAGATCCATACAAAAGGTTAGTAACAATTGATCTTACAAAGCTAGGGTGTTAGTAACAATAAATACAATACAGATAGACATGCACACACATACATAAGTAGAACTCAGCGATGCTAGCAGGACGGCCTACTTAACTGCATGCAGTTGTATCCATCGAGCCAGCATCGGTGAGTCCCAGCGGTCTGCCAGCGCACGCAGGATAGTGTTGGGGCTGTCGCGCATGCGCCTAAGATGAGAAGCGCAACGCTTGCGCATGATCGCAGCGAACCCGTCTACGTGAGCCTCAGCAAACATGCCAGAGGCACTGCATCTTGAAATTAGGAGTCACTAAACGATTTATTTATATTGAAAAAAAACATTCGTTTAGTCACTCCACGTTTCAAAAATGGCATTTTAAGAAGGCCATGTATGCTTTTTTTTAAAGTTTTAGTCTAGTCTATTATTAATTCTGTGGTCTAGTGGTAGAGTTTGAGACCATTTTGGGCACAACATAATGTTTTACTTTTAATGGGATCTTTTATGTGATACTAGCTGTGCCCACAGGCTGCGATCCCCTTGAGAATTCCGGATAAAAACTATCCTATATCCTTACCCGGATCTCAAGCTATATTCACACTAAATTCTATCTAAATCGGTCCAGCCGTTCTTGAGTTATAAATAGTGTAACTAACATGACTTTTTTTAACACGCTCAGCGCCATGTGTATAATTTTTGGTGAGTACACCTTGATTGTTTTACTATTGAGTCTGGAATCCATGGCGGTCAATGGGTCCCAAATAAATATATTATATATTAAGATTTGTAATTGTTTAGTTTCATAAATTAATTTTTTATCTAATATTTAACTGCAAGTTTTAAAGACCAACGATAAAAGCCTGGTAGACAAAGCCACTTAAATCAGCATTTTTATAGACACCTAAAAGCAGTATTATTTGATCGTGCAATAATTGGAATCGTGACGTATGCGGTGATGGCTGCTTCGTGACGGCGGCGCGTGCGCATAGTGACCAATTTCACACCGACCACACGGTGGGACCGGCCCAAAACGAGTATTTACTTTGTTTGAGTTCTACTGTGAAGATTTTATTCATTTTTGATTTGAGAAATTTGGGAATTCTTTAATAACTGCGTAAAACAGTAAATGATGAGCACCGTAGAGATTTAGTGGCTTTAAGCTGCATAATACCACAGACAGTCCGTATCTTATATCAGTTCTTTTGCGGATCTTGGGGATTGACATTGATTATGAATGTTCTTATTGTGTATTTATATGGCTGTTTAATTGCTAATAGAAATTTTAAAACTCTCAAAAGGTAGTTCACGCTAAAAATGGCCTTTTGGTGTTGTAGCCCTGGACTGTCTCTTCTTCTTTTTCGTGTGTGAAAGTGGTCATCACTGGTGTCGGTTTTCAGGCTACCTAAAAGGCTCTGACATAGCTTGACGACTGCCATACAAAGACAGCCAGGACCAATCACTTATACGTGCCTTCCGAAGCATGGAGGAGCTCGAGAATTTTTTGTGCCAGTTGGATCACCCGTCCAAGTGCGAACAACGCCCGGTGTCGCTTTGCTTGCGATAGCGCTAGTTTACCACCACCTACACTGCCTTCCTAAAGCCACAAGACCAAAAAATGCTCTGACTACCTCAATAATATCCTCATAAAAAACCTCATAAAGACGTGTATATAGATCATGTGTGGAATAGGCCACGGTTTTCTCCAGAGACTAACATCAAATTCTCCATTCTCAAAATAATAAATCAAAGGCGTAAAGAGATTTCTTCATTATCGACAATAATGTCTAGACGTATCACCGTTGCGTGTGTAAAACCCACCGACATACCTCCCAGTTCCTCGCCCTTAGACGTGTTACTACACCACGACGCATCGTGATTATTCGTGATCGTACGGAGACCGTTACGATGGATATATAAAAACGGGAGGTGTGTCTTGACGTAACGTATCGTGACTTAAGAGCTTCGTGACTCCGCTGACCAGATGTAAAAAGTGCTGGCGAAATGCGTTGTTTTGTTTTAGATGTGACGTCCTGAGCTGAGATGTTTTTGTTCTGAGCTAATTTTAAATAGATAAATGATCTTTATTTTAGCCACTAACACAGTTAAAGTTATAAATTAAATATATTTATTATTTTTTGTTATGCGTTTGAAATAATGATGATGGTGATTCGAACTAGACGCTAGTCGGTCTGAACATACTTTTGATTCGCGACTAACTCTAGATTTTTGCCTGTCACTACATGTCTGTGCTGCCTACAATCAAGATTTTTTTTTCTGAGATTTTACCTACTACTTCAAAAATTTGCATAGATTTATGTTGGTGGCGAAACGCGTTGTTTTGTTTTAGATGTGACGTCCTGTAAAGTCCTTGAGATTCTTAATTTTAAAGCCCATTAGACGGTGCAAGATTCTTGCCTGTTGTATACAATTAAATTGAAGCGATAGATAACTTGCATGATCTATACGAAACGTCAGCCATACAAATAACTTATTGCTTTAGTAAAATGGTATGCAAAAGGCAAGAAACTTGCAACGTCTAAAAGGGCCTTTAAGGTAACTTTTGCCTGCAACTTCATTAGTTTAATACAACAACAAAGTCATTTCAAATAATTTCATTTTTGCATAAGTACCATTTTATACAGTATTTTATATTCACTGCAAGAACCCCTTATTATTATAAATTAAGTCATCATACCGCTATTTTATTGCTGATAAACGTCAAAGCAAGCTAACTCTGTGAAAATCACTACTTTCAAACTGTCACTTCGAAAACCAGAACCATAATAAAGACTTAATTTCATCAGCTCACTACTCCATTATTTCGTTACATTTCAATTGTAACAGATATCTTAATAATATTTTAGCATTTAAAATGTCCCTTCAAAACCGTCACACATAACAATGTAATATAGACTTTATGCAATCAGAACAGAAAGTTTTATCGTCACAATAAACTGTCTAATTCATTGCTGACATGTTTATTACAAATTTATCTTGTAATTATTAATATTGGTACTAATTCCGACGCATTATTGTCTTTAAAATAATTATTGTCTTTGAACGAAATAATTTTTCGAAAATAAAAACCGGCTTCACCGCCTAAAATAGGTAATTATTGTCTTTGAACAAAATAATTTTTCGAAACTAAAAACCGGCTTCACCGCCTAAAATAATTATTGTCCCTGAACAAAATAATTTTTCGAAACTAAAAACCGACTTCGCCCCCAAACTGCAAAACCAATTTTGGTTAAATTTCAATAGGATCACCATACAAGTATGCCCTTTCAAACTTTTACACTACGCTCGTGAAATAACTTTTTTACAGTTCGATATTAGTTTAAGAATTCAGAAGAGATGGTTCAGTATCATTTACTAAACTTGCCTTTTAATCTTTGTTCCTTCCATGTTGTATCCTTAGATGTATTGCTTTTGACTCCAATTTGCCTCTCAAATACTTGCAATTATACTCCATTTGGTTAGGTATTTGAATAAATGTAAACAATCTTGACATGTATTTTTATTGAAATATACACTCTTTAAATAAATTATTCGGTACAGTTTATAAAATAAAACGTCACAATTTAGTTACTTTTCATTAATCATATCTATGTTCAACATGATTTTAGATTTATGAATGCCAAAAACCCCAACGAACGGACGTCGGCGTCCTGGAAATCCTAGGCGTAGATGGCGTGACGACTTAGAAGCCTACTCAAAGGACTGGCAAGCAAAAGCGCAAGACAGAGAGAAATGGAGAGCCGAGAGGGAGGCCTTTGCCCAACAATGGGATCTAGCGGGCTCTAAATAATAAATAATAATGCAGAAAAACTGATTCTAAAAGCGCTATTTGACTTCAAAAAAGTCTAACGTCACGCTTTCATATTTCATGCAAATCCCATTTATAATATTTGTTTTGATGTTTAGAAAAAAGTGTCTGATTTGACTTGTTATCATCTAGCGGATTCAAAATGGCTATAAATTAGCAAAGATATAACTGTAATTAGTTTGTCAGTTAGAGTCACTGCGCGTGCGCATGTCACGGGCGGTCACGATGGTGAGGTTAGAAAGTGGTTCATTGTTCACATGTGACGGGATCTGATGGATTCGGTTCGGAATGGGAGTGAGATAATAATAAGTCACGATTGATCGCCCTACGCTGTCATATTGCTCTGTTAGCGAGATTACGAATTGGGTTAATTAAGATGTAAGCGGTAGCGAGTGATTTAGCATTGGTCGTGGCTTATTAAAATAAAAACATCAAATATGTCATGTCACTTGTGACAATATTTATTATAATGCAGGTATAAAATAAAGTTAAACCGTTAAAATACTGGTTCAGAAGAATCATCATCATTATCAGATCTTTTAGTCTCCACTGCAAGAGCACAACTCTCTCTCCGTATAATCATTGCCATACATGGTCAGACCAGCCAGAGGACTTTGGCCTATACTCTTCACGCTGGCTTGACGGGTTGGAGAGGTAAATATATCTACCTCTTCTTCTGCCTTACCGTATGCCACTCTACGTGGGGTCAGCACAGCCTGGTGACAGACAGACAGGCAGACGGACAGTGGAGTCTTAGTACTAAGGCCCTGTTTATACCCCAAAGTAGGCCAAAGTCCTCTGGCTGCTCTGGCGCAGTATGGCTCTGGTACAGAGAGGGTCGTGGTCCTGCAGTAGAGACTTAAAAGAGACTAAAGATAGAAGATAGATATATATATATCGCTCTAATTACATATTTTTATTTCAATCGATCAATTTGTAGAAATCTAAATTAATATCTAAATTAAAAATCTAAATCTTGATCATGTGGCATGGTGCCAAGAACACTGGCTGCATTCCCGCGCTGAAAAGCTACTGCAATCCTCTGCGCGAAATATGAGCCAGCCCTCTTGTCACCAGCGGCGTCGACAAGCCGAGGGGTTATTTTTTTAATAATTTTTTTAGTACTTGGACCCCACGGACCAAGAGTTTCGACGCCAAGCGGAACAAAAATATATTCATTAGATAAAGAGGAATATTTTCGCCGCTTGGCGTCTTCTGCTGCTTCAGCCGCGGCTCCGGCCCTTGACACCGTCGCCCCGAGGCGAGAAGGGGCAACCGTATCGACGCATGTCGCGTCCCACACGAGTGCCCTACCCCGCTCCCAAGGGACAAGGGTTAAAATTATTTATCGCTCTTAGCTCGTATATTGTCCCACATCCAAATCAGTGCCTTATGTTTGGGCGTATCGGTTATTGCTCCGTAATCGGCATCCACCGATATCCGGCTAATCTATCGTCATTACGTTTTGTCTGTGGGCGGGACAAACAAGCCTCGTTTAGTTTTTAATCTCCGCGGGAAAGATAATTGTATCTCTCGCAAGATTTATATTATAATTTCGAGAAATGTACCAGTCATTGTGAATTTAGATATCTTTTGTACCTACGAAGTAATTAGTAGAAATATAAATCAATTTGAAACTAAGAGTTTTTTAGGTAGTATATGCCGTTTTATTATAATTTTTACTTGTTATTTCACTATATATTCTACACATTGGTTGTCTAGAAGAAATATTTTTTTTTCTTGGTCTACAATTATTGTATATTGCAGGAGGTCTTCTTGTTTTGGGCGGACAATAGTCACAGAGTTAATTAGAGTAAATAAGTAAGTATGCCTTATTATAAGGCATACTTACTTATTTACTCTAATTAACTCTGTGACTATTGTCCTCACAACAACAAGAAGACCTCCTGCAATATGTCACTTTCTCTTTTGTCACTGTCTTCTTCAATTTGGGTAAATAAGGTATTAGTAACCAAGTCCTGAAGTAAGTCTGCATTTTATAATAAGACTCTTGGTGCCAATTATTTAAATAATTTTACAAAAAATTATGTTCGAACGATCTTACTTAAGAATCCACATCCCTTTTTGATTGTAGGTATTTAGTTTCGATTCACTATGTCTCGTGCTGGGGACACGATAACTAAAACTAAACTAAAGTCTTAAGGTGAAAGAGTTAATTTAACAATGAAGATCTAAGTCGTTTTCTAAGCCTTGTAAATAAGGCCATAAATTTACAATAGAGCTTTTTTCAATATGATCAGTGTAAGTAGATTGCACTTAGCATACCCTCAAATTAACATTCCTATAGGTACCTCTCATATATTTACGAATACGAACTTAGATATATATATAATACATGAAACTTGTCTATCAAAAAAGATAACTACAATAGCGAAACAGACAGACAAGCGTCGCATTACATTAAAAGATTGCAGATTGAAATTGACTCTTCAACATGCTGACTCAGTCAAGGTTGGGCCAAATGCCAGTTTCCAGGACTCGAAAGCAGTGCCTCTCATTACAAAGTAGTGACAATGCAGGAATAGAGCTACGTACAGCTCTCGAGACGTAAGCTCAGCTTTGCATATGTGTGAGTGCACACAGATAGTGTAGTTGAGATATTGGCCTGAGGCACGGCACTGTCTAAGCATGGTTTAAACCAGTTTATGCTAGTTTTTTAAACTCGGCCTGAGACGCGGCACGACCCCTGCACGTCTTCCTGCCGAGCACTTTCCGTCAATTATTGATTCATTGCACCACAATAAGCGCTAATGAGCTGAATAAATGAGTGCCTTACAAATCCTGCTCTGCATATCCTTTTATCTCACTTTCAAGTAAATTCAAACTACTTTCTATTTTAAGTTTTGTATTGCATAACTTAATTTGCTCATGGCTAAAGTCAGCAATCGTAGTCATTCCATCGTAGTCTACGCATCCAACCCAAGATTTGATATAATTTTAAATTTAAAGAAAATTTAATTTCTACTAAACTGGATAAAACTTTTAAGTTTTATCCAGTTTAGTAGAAATTAAATTAAACTAAGTTTGACCTCTAGAGTTTAATAATTTGCTCTCTCGTCATATAACTAGTGCTCTATTTATAATCTATGATACGATCTGGCCCACAGACGTCATAAACGTACCTTGTTAAGCAGATTAAAGTTTTTACGCAACATCTTGCGTTATTCCATACTCTTTGTTTCCGGGCTTATTCATAGATGTTACATTAAGTTAGTGAATACTCGCTGTAAAGAATTTTTTGTGTTGAAAATGAAAGCTTGCATTTTCAACACTTAAAAAATTTGCAAACCCAACATTGTTAACAAATTCTAATTAGAAAAAAAAAATATTTAAATTATCGGTGATAAAAAACTTAAGAATGGTTTAAATACGTTATTAAAATTATTATACGACAATACTCAACGTGCACCATATTTTTGGCAGTTCTACAAATCACTACCTTGTGTTAGTCCAAATGTCAAATTGATTAAAATCTACATATAGTAAAAATATGCCTTTAGTATAGTAGGTACTATTTAAAGTTTAAATAAACTCAAAGTATTTGATCAATAAAATTCCACAGCGATGCAGAAATCGGCGCTGCAACGCCTGCAACAGTCTTATCAAACAACAATATTGACAGAGATCTCACCGCGTAAGCTCAAACAAGGCTTCAGTTGTTTTATTTGACACTTGACTCTTGTTGACACGAGTGACCATGAGAACTTGGTGACTGAGCATTGAGCATCTGAGGAAATATTTTGTTATTTCTTTGTAATCAATACTAAATAATTCTTTGTTATATATAGATAGACCATCTTTTCTTTTGTCAAGCTTCTTTCTGCTTCAAAGCTTAAGATTTACAAAAAGAGTAATCTTTATATCTCTTGTAATTTAAGAGCTTACTCTTGTCAGTGAAGTTAAGTAAAGATGCCTCCACTACTCTCTTCTCTCTGACATCCTTTCGTAAGACCTTACTCCTTGCCTTTCTTTTATTTGTTGAAAAAACTATCTTTCCTTCTTCTATTATTCTGAAGAGATAGTCATGTCCTAAATTATGATATATCCAATCATCTTCTATAATTGGAATTCCTACAATTTTGAAAGACTTACCTACTGTGATTGAAAGTTTGCTTGTTTGGTATTTATTTAAGTTATTTTAAACTTAAGTAACTTTTTACTAAACTTATGTAATTTTTAGATCTTTAAATTATTCAAACAGTCGCCATCATGTAATTAAATATTAAGTATTAATAAATTGCACTTAATTTAGCAATAACATTTATTACACCGTTTTAATGATACTTAAGCCCACACTATGAATACGGCCGCGATCAATACAATAAAATATATCGACCAAGGCCACTTTGTTCCGGATTGAACATCAGTGGACGGGTGTGTCCACTCGATTTACGTGATCCATTCCTGCATTGATTTTTCGTGTGTAATTTTCGTTGTAATGTAATGAGTAATGTTAGTGCCCAGTTTTTAAGCTATCTCTGAAGGCATTTGAAATAAACTTCGTCACCGATCACGATTCAGTTTTGGATACAATGTCTGAGTCTGGGAATGATTTTATTCTTGCTAATGACTTCCTCACCGATCACGAATTGGTTTCGGATACAAAATTTGAGTCTTTATATGAATTTTCTTGTTAATGATTTTTTTTAAACTATCAGAAGCTTTTATCAATTTAGAACCAAGGCCTATTTGTGTGCCAAACAGTGTAAATTAGAGAAAACCTTACTACATTAGCATTTCGATTAGTGTTTTTTTTATAATACTGGCTGATCTTGAAAAGACATTTTCATTAGTGGCACATCTATCAAAATATGATTTCTATAATATTATGATACTTACCTAAATATGGTATTTAAAAAATTATAATTCTTGTTGATGAACATTTCTGCAAGTGTATGGCAGATTCGAGTGGACACACCATTGATCAAATAAAAATGTTTGATCAGACAACAAGAGCGGACATACCCCAGTGAGCGGGTGAACTGTGAACTCGTTCGTTCGTAACATTGTGTAGGAATGTCATTGTGCCCCGCCCTAACTGATGTCAAAGTTGAAGTGTTAAGAAAAAGTTGAGATATGCGCCGACCTTGGTTTGTCACTTATTTAAGGCATTTAGATCTATTGTCGTAAGAAAGGCGACTTTTCAAGACCCATTGCACAAATTCGACGCTCTGGGTAACTCCACTCCGACTTCTTGATTTCAATACTTTTTTTTACAATTTTAAAACTGAATTGATAAAGTTATAAGACCTTCATTCTTTCCGTAAACACATTTAACACACACGTTGACACGTTCGCCAAGTCGAGGCGATTTATATTTCATATCATTAAAATTTATTGCTAGAATCTATCATCTCTTGTTTAAATTCGAGTTAATTTATCATTAGCTGTCAGCGAATCAGTGATACTGCGATAAATGCTTAGGCAATCCTAACAAATCATTTAAAATATCGTTATTTTGAGAGAATATTTAATTTTTGCTTTATAAATCATTAACACTGACAAATGGAAGTTGGTAACCTAACACATGATATGTCATTGATAAAGTTTACTAAAGTTATGAAATAAAAAATGGCTGGGTAACTTTGACCTTGGTTACTTGTAAGGTGATATGATTTCAAAGGTTTACTAAGCTTCACAATAAAGATAAGTGACTCACAAAAACTTATCTACTCGAATAGATATTGTATTTTTCGTTTACCAATCTGTACATACCATCTTCCTCCATTTTCATTTTGACATTCATTAGTTTTGTGAAAACGAGTGAAATTTTTTCCTCTAACCAATTTTAAAAAGGAAAATTATGTATCTTCCCTGATTATGTAGGTACTTAAAAACACCTGAACAAATTTGAAAATTCTTGCCAAGGAATTATAACAAAATCGATTTGTGGTTTGGTGTTGCAGTTGGTTTTTAATTTTAAAAACTTATTAAATTAATGAAAATAATCAAATAATAATGATCTTGTGAACTTTAACCGCTTCTTTTTTTAAATAAGTGACTAGCAATGTGATTTTTAAAGAAGTTTTTATGTTATATTTACGGAAAAGTATCAATATCTTTTTTTTTAGGTGGTGTTAGTCCGAGGCCACTACGTGTCGTACCTACCACTATGCAGTCGAAACGAGCCAGTGTTCTTAGCAGTTTGCACGCCGCTCGCGATGCCCGAGACGCGCGAGTGCGTGGTGCACGGCGCCACCAACGTGTTCACCACCGTGCACGCCATGGACATGAAGATACTGCACATCGACACCAAGTACGTATTACACGTGTGTGTCACCCTCTCATCTAGTGTTTAGGGCTCTGACAGACAAGCGACCACAGCAAGCGACAGATCGTGACACCAGTGGCAGACTTTGGCCGTCGTGCGACAGCTCATGAAGTCGTTACAGCAGGGGTTACTCCAAAAGCGTCACGCAAGACGGACGTAACTATATATCCGCGTTTCAGTATCAAGCAACATTGAGCTATATAGCATAAATGATGATAAAATCTAATTTGGTTAAACAGAAATAGGACGTCACTACCGTACGAATAAGCTATTATTTTATGGAAAAACCCCCCAGGACAGTCGGTGACCGTCGCGCGACAGCTCGTGGCAACAATAACAATCGGCAACCGTCGCGCGACAGCTCGTGGCAACAATAACAATCGGCAACCGTCGCGCGACAGCTCGTGACACCAGTGATAGCGTACATACTATCGCTCGTCTTTAAGCCCATACTGTAATAAATAAACAAAAATATTATAATGTGGTGCACGCTCTCTCATTTGTCAATTTTAATTAGATCCGCGGTCACATTAAACTGTCATCAACCTTTCACATGTTAATGAGATTCATTCGCAGAAGTCAATCAAAAAGCTTTTTATCTCAACATTTTTGACCTTAACATTTAAAAGCAAAGGTGATTTGTTTAAGGTTTAACTTTTCTTTCTCCCTTTACTGACAAGAGACTTTATATTTTGTTCAAAAGTTATTTAGTTCTCATTCTCAAGTTTATTCGAGTAGGTATAAGGTACTTCACTGTAATTTTCTAAAAATAAATCCAGACCAACAATATAATCCTCAAATACCGGTCCACCTTTGTCCGGCTCACCTGCATAAGTTATGAGCAACACACGGCACTCGATAAAAATAACACATTCAGTCACCCACTTTCCATAACTTCCTACATTATACAGTGGTTCAAGGGTAAACAATAAACAATAGTTGTTGATGCGAGCTACCGTCCGTCAGGCCGATGTATGACAACGCCATTATTGAGACGTTTCATATTCATGCGCAGACGCAGACGGAGTTCAGACTGGTCGAGTAAACAGGCGAGAGAAAAGCCGAAAGGTTTTGTTGATGTCACAATAAGACTTAAAACAAGTTGGCTTTGACATTTCATTATATTAAAACTATCAAATAATATAATTGCCTACTCGTACCTAACTAGAATTGGGTTGTTTTCAGTAAGAGGACTTAAATTTACTTATATATCCATTTAGTATATGAAAATCTATTCAGCTTCTATTGAGTACTTTTATTATTTATTTATTTAGCAATTTATGCACACGGAAAATGTATACAGAGAATTCATAAAATAAAAGTTATACAAAGGCACTACTTATCTCAAAAGAGATCTCTTCCAGTAGGCCTGTGAGAGGAGATGTTTATGTAAGAGAGGCATACAGTTATTATATATTTATTAGTTATGGTTTAAAAAGCAAAAGCTAAAACTTGTGTAACCAAAGAATATAACCCTTTTTTTAGATATCGAAGCACTTAGAACTAGTTTTGACAGGGTTTTAATCCACTCGCCGCTATACTATTCGAGTCTACTCGATCAATGTACACTATTTCAATGACACGGGCTTGCGACGGACAATAAGGCGAGTTGAAGTGAGGGAATGACAGGAGGCAGGAAAATAATGTGTAATGTTGCATTTTATCAGGTCAATGACTATATAGGTGCAATGCAATTCATGGTTACTATGCAGAACCTAAGCAGACCTTGGGAAAAATGACAAGTTTCTGGTTTTCTAGCATTTCTATAATAGGGTTCTATATATAATTATATATATATTAATTTTACTCATTTGATTGAATTAGCCCCAAAGTACGTTCGATACTAATTGTGTTATGGGATACTAACTCAACGATACTATATTTTATAACAAATACGTATACAGATAAACATCCAAGACCCAGGATAATTTGAAAAAGGCAATTTTTCAACTTGCCCTTACCGGGGATCGAACCCGGAACCTCTGGATGGAGGACTATCATGGTGACCACTACCACAGATTACTAATCCACTACACCACGAAGGTCGTCAAAACGCTATACTAGAACCAATCCTTGGATAGCCTTTGAGCAAACGCTAGATGGCGTTCGGGACCCGCAGTTTATTTATATTATGTGCCTTTCGAACCACGGAATTATTTTTCTTTTTGGATAATCAGGTGATTGGACCACTGGACCACCGAGACAGTCCGTCAAACAGCAAAGCTTTAAGGGCTTAATGTCTGACCTGATTCAGCGGTGGCGTTAGGCCGCAACTCTAATTAAATCCCCTTGAGAGACTTCTAGGAAAGAATCAACTTGCTATTTTTTTTTTCTTCTAGACCACGGTGGGAGATCTAGTATCCATACCGTTCAATCATTTTCGAGTGATCAATAATCCAAACTTTGGCATACAGATAAGACCGCCTCTTAAACTAGTTGTAACCTGATTCCTCCATTCGTCCATGTAAATATGAATGACTACAGATCGTCACCTGCAGTAGCGTCGCTTTGCATACAATGACTACTAGCTTCTGTGTGGATAGTTGATAGATGCTCTACTGTTTTCATTATTCTACTTGTGTACTATTGTTTTAAAGTAGGCTTATAGAGTTGTCACTTCAGATTGGTAAATTTACCCAAGGATTAATTCTGATCGCTTTCTTTTGTGAGAGTGACAGTTTTATCGTATTTTTGACTCACTCAGCTATGGTGGTTTACACAGTAAAAAAGCTCGTAGTTACATTACAACACATTAAATACAAATCCTTAAATGTAAATACATAGATATAATAAAATATAAAAAGACTAATTATATTATTAGTACATATATGGTTAAAACAAAATAATAAATTTTTAGTTTTAATTTTAGTTTTAATTTAAATTTTAATAAGTTTGTATAGTTTGAATTTAAGTTAAATTTAATTTTATTTTCCATCAATAAATACTTATTAAAATTAAATCAAAACTGAACTTAAAAATAATTGTATTTGTAAAGCAATTGCCTTAAATTCTCCTTCTTACCCTAGACCAAACTATGCTTTTCCTACTGGGTCTGCTAACATGTCGCCTTTAAAAAACGCTTTAAAATAATTCGAACACAATATTCTGTACAAAATATTGCATAGTTGACCGATAACCGCAAAGGTCAGCCTACAATACACTAAAAGGCATTTAAAGTCGAGTTAGGAGGCCATTTGTAATTGGATCATAAAATGTTCGTTATAGATCAGGAAGATATCAACTAGTACATTGTAAAAATATTATAAGTTATTTTTTTATTAATTCCTAATCCTACGTACTTTATAACATTGTTATTATCGTAACTATAAAAAAATTCCTTATACAGTATACTAATATATCGTAGAATGATCAAATATCATTTGACCACGCAGATTCTACTTAAGACCACCTCATTTTTGGACGAGATTATCATACGACCACTTCCTATTATGACGACATGCGATATAAACAATCAGCGTTTTAGACGAGTTGCTACATAGGCTACTTGCGTTTAAGACCATTGTAGACTAACTCCTCACTCACTCACTGACAGAGTTGTTTGCCCTGGGGGGTTACTCCATAAAATAATAAGTTAATCGTACGATAGTGACGTCCTATTTCCATGTCAAACCAAATTACACTTTATCATCATACGTTAGTGCTCAGTGTTGCATGACACTGAAACACGGATACGCAGTAACGTCCATCGTGCGTACCGCTTTTGGAGTGACCCCTCTGTTGCCGGGTGGGTGGGGTTTAGGTTGATGTGTGGTCGTATAGAGGGTGCTCCAATGAGTACCGAAAAATCTGACATTTGAGGATCTGCGGAAAACTGATGTGGAAGGGTTACGGCCTGCGAAAACGGTTGGGGTTAGGTCAATCTATACATATAATAAAACAGTAAAAAAAGTGTGTCTGTACATTAAATATATTACCAAAAAAAATATTGGGGGCGATGGAGATGTAGTAATAGAGTAAGAATTTTAAAAAAATGTCTGTCTGTTTGTCTCTTTGTACACGCTAATCTCCGGAAATACTGGACGGATTCGAATGAAACTTTTTTTGTTCTATTAAGCCTGGGCAACATATAGGGTATAAATGGTTTAGGAAAATGGAACGCCTGATGCAGAACCATAATAGTCTAGCTAAACTATAAGAGATATAAAAATGCCGCCTTAGTAAAAGTTGTTCAGCCTGATGAGCATTTTCCAGAGACATTAAGTCCACGCGAACGAAGTCGCGGGCTTCGGCTAGTAAAAAATAATTCGAAAGTTTCCACAAGTCAAATCAGATACTTTTTCTTAGTGTAAAAACAAACAATAACTATTAGATTTGTATGAAATACCGGACTGTTACGTCATAGTTTCTTAGAGTCAAATAGCCCTTTACCTCCATGCGTTGTTATCAGTTTATCTGTACCGGTCAAGACCCGCATGGCATTTTATGGATGTGGCTTCCATGTTTTACCATTGTGTCTGGTATTGGCGGATCTTAATAGTTTAATAAATCTAGAATAACTTTTAGAATTAATGTGATCAATATAACAAGTGACCTTATTTTGTGACCTTTTATTTTCATAACAGGACAAAATCATTTATTTTTAACTCAGTCCACATTCGTATTCCACTTATCGAGTGTAAGTATCAGATTTTAGGAGCTGCCTTAAAGCATCTGATGTTGCTCAATGACTGCGATCTAGCAATAACAGGCATTATCGCACTACTGCAGAAAAGCTAGTGTGAAGGTTTCCTCACACTGCTTTTCTTCACCGTTAGCAAGTTGTTGTTGATGAAAACGATGAAGTCCCATTTTCAAAACGCGGAGTCACAAAACGAACGGTGTTTTTGTATGGCGAAAAACCATTCGTTTAGTAACACCGCGTTTCAAAAATGGGACTTCTCTGATTGTGCTACAAACTCAGCGGCATTAGAATCATTCAGAAAAATAATTGTTAGATTTTAACCGACATAAATTTCTCGCAGCGACAAATCGATATGCAGATATATTTGTACCAGTTTATCTACGCTGCCATACGTCACCGCGTATTGTCAACACATGTCATTGTCCTGTCTTTCATATTATATTGCAATGGGACTTGTATATTCTAAATCTTTGCAATAGGATGTCGTTCTCCATTGAAATCCCCAGTTTATCATAAAATGGCAATAACTTAGTTTATCTAATATCTATGTCAATTGTTACTTGATTAATGCAGGCTTTAATATTCTATTGAGCTTTATTAAGTTATTATGTTAATGCTAATCTTCTATGCTGGTTTGAGAGAAAAGAAAAAACTTAGAATGTTAGAAAGCTTCTCGCACAGATCGTAAAAGCCGATCCATGGAATGAGCGACATTTAAACCATGTTAATAGGCAGCGGCTAGCAACCCTTCACTGTTTTGATTCCTTTTTCCATCTTAACGTCCATATACGCTAAACGTGGCTTTTGGGTCTTAAGGCCATGAGCTCTGTCTTCCTCGTTAGGGATAAAGACGAGATAATGTATCTGTATGTTAATACTTA
Organism: Acrobasis consociella; assembly: GCA_963555685.1. NCBI lineage: Eukaryota > Metazoa > Arthropoda > Insecta > Lepidoptera > Pyralidae > Acrobasis > Acrobasis consociella. The sequence continues at coordinate 5,355,732 of OY743124.1, read as the reverse complement.
TGTTTCGATATAATTATAGTCTTTTCTAAACTAAGGTTCGGTCAGGCTTCATAAATGGAGTCATAATACTGAGATTAGAGGTGCGATTTTTGAAACGCGGAGCAACCTAAATGAATGGTTTTTCCATACAAAAAACCGTTCGTTTAGTGACTCTGCGTTTGAAAAGTAGCACCACAGGACTCCATTTTTGAAGACGATCGTACCGTCAGTATTTTTTCCTTTTTGCGTTCATTTATAGCCGTATCATCTTTGCTTTCTAATAAATTTGTATATCTTTAATAATTAATTTCTTAGATCGTATTAAAATTGAATCATTTGTAGCGTAAGGTATATACAACTTTATTTGAACGCAAATTTATTTCTCTATATGTTTTTTGTCTTTTAAACATAACTAATATTTTTAACTTTGTTAAAAAACACACAAGTGGCTAAATCTCAGTAAGACTTGGGTACCTATCTCCAAATACAAACAACACCGTGACCTCACCGACTTCTTGAATTCAGATTTTGCAATGATTTATAAGAGCTAGTTATTTTCTTTGCATCAAATTTCAAGTGAGCACATGTACCCACAATTTTAAAATAAAATCAACCTTATGCCTTTGCAATAGAAGCTCTAGTTACGACATTAATAAGCTGTATTTGCATTTGTCTTGATAGTACTTGGTAAGTTTTCTTTGGGATGTGGGTCATGGCTCGGAAGCTTTGTTAGCTATTAATAATTCATTGTTTGTTTGTATATAAAGTGTGCTCGATTTGTTTATTTAATTTGAGGTGCCAGTTACATTGCCGTGTAAAAAATTGATAAAAAAAGTTAGGAGTCAGTTAAAATACGAGTTATACCTACTACACTCTACCTCGGTTTATGAAAAAACAAGTAGGTGTAAGGTAGAACAGTTTGGTATCCTGCATACAACATAGAAAAAAAGTGGAAAGGACATACTCGTAACAAATTGAACCACGGGCTATACTAGATCATTATAGTACCTATACTGATAATAAAATAACAGTCAAAAATTCTGCATTTCCATACGAAGGTGTGCAGCCGCCCGGGCAATATCTATGGGAATGCCGAAAGTTTCATTATCATTAAATGTATTGTATAAAGTACAAGAGTATTCCTAAGAACTTTGTTGAGTCAGTTAGCGACGCATAGTATAACTTTTTGCACAAATGCATTTTTAAAGAGAGTTGATGCCTGAACGTCTAAATTTACTGTTTTAAGTCTTTTAAAATATTTAATTAAAAGTAGATAACAATTTCTTAACCAACTTTGCTTATTTTAATTTAGAGAATCATAGATTCAGTATTTACATTATACATCTTGACACCTCTATACCAGAAAATTAATGAAGAGCATAATCAAAAGAACTAATTTATTTTTTCTTTACTTACGCTTGAGTATCACAGAGTTATTAAACTTAAAGGAATTAAAACCTAGGCCCCAAGGCTTAGGAAGATTAATTGATCACATGACCCCTCTTGTATTTGTTTTGTCTATGTCAAGTTCAGTTTAATTACATTTATCATTATTTTAATTGAGTGTTTCGAACATTGAGGTACAGACAGCGGGTTAGTTTTTACCTTACACCTTTATGTAGCGGTTTTAGAAGCGAAATTACAATGAATTTGGGTATGTTGATATTCTGATAACTGTACCAACTTTCTTGTAGTTTTTGTAAGACTGTGATTTGAATTACTAAATTGAGTGGCAAAATCTGGTCTTGTTAGTTTGAGAATATTTTTTATAATATTTAAAAATGAACACATATACTAGTCAACTTTTCATTTGTTTTTTATCTCTTATATCCAAAAGGCGTTAGCCGTAACAATTTACACGATTTGCCTGTGGTTATAAGAGCAGCCGCCGTCCGCCATCAACACTCCTAAGGGATGCAATATTTAATAATTTTTATGTGATTTCTCAGATCAAAATTTAAAATGCTTGACCCTGACAATCCTGACATATTGAGAGTAGAGCACTACCTCAACGCTCCGCTTATGAAGCATGCAAAATATTTTATTAACTTTGATTTTGTTGTCCAGTAGCGAGTGGCACCTCGGCTGGGAGCGGAGTTCACTGCACGGCGTCAGTTGGTACCATCTGCTGCACCCTGACTGCTGCAAGGAGGCTCAGACCAAGCACCGGTTGAGTAAGTATAGATTTTGATTGTTCTATTTGTGGGAAAAGAAAAATGTTGGCGTAAATCCTTGCAATAGGTGGATTTCATGCTAAAACCATTCTCTACTCTAGGAACAAAACAGGTAGGTAGTAGATAAAGTCAGTGTCAGGGGCGTAGCTACCACCGTATCTGCCGTATCAATTATACGGGGCCCCCGGCCTACGGGTGTGCCCCAAGGTGCGTAAGCAAAAGTTAATAAAAACTTCCCAAATTTTTTAAATTTCAGATATGAGAAAAGTAAAAAAAAAGCAATTTCTTTTTCCCGAGTAAAGCGTGCGTTCAAAAGTTGGCAGCACCCTACATCGGTTAAAGCGGGCTGCGGGAATTCCCCGATTAAGTCATTTACGAGGCGCAAACCGAGTTTTGCATTGAAAGACAATTACGATGAATAAATATTTCTTTTAATTCTACTTTTTTTTGCAAACATTTTTTTCTTTTTTGAGAAATCTTTACCCTTCCTAAGGGCCCCCAAATAAATTTTTATACGGGGCCCCGCCAAGGTACGCTACGCTTCTGGTCAGTGTCCATATTATTATATGTTACACATACATACTATCACGTCTTTATCCCTAATGAGGCAGGCAGAACGTTTTGGATCTTGCGGCTCTAAGCAGAGCCTAGGGCTGCAAGACTCAAAGGCCACTTTTAGCTTGATGTGGGCAAGATGGTAGATGAAGAGAAAAAAGTTATGGATTAAATGTTATCTTTTATCTAAAAATAGGTTTCTGGAAAAAGCTGAATGCAGGCACCTCTAATTCAGTCATGTCAGAATTCGAAATCCTTAGGAGAGGCCTGAGTTTAGCTGCAATGGACGTCATGCGGTTGAAATGATGATGATGAGATAAAATTAGACACATACTTTAAAAATATTCTGAAATACAAATACTTACACATTTATTTATTTATTTACGAATGAAATAAACAAATGCCAAAAAATAGATACAAGTTACAATAATTACAATAGAATGTAATTCTAAAACTGCTCTTTTTATAATCAAGCATCGCCAAGTACGGCAAGTACATATAACATAACCATGCACATACAACACACACGTACTCAAATCCTCCAATGCCCTACATATATAGGTACGCATGTCGAATTGTAACGTGTGAAAACCGCAGGTATTATCCGGAGATCATAGCCAAGCCCTTTCGCAAGCTCGTTGCAAAATCGAGATCAGACGACCATCTCTGTGGATAAACCTACGACAATGTCTTTTATGCGAAAGTTGTAAGTTAGAGCAGTTAGGTAGATACTCAATTCATACGTACATACATAATATCACGCCTGGTTCCCACAGGGGTAGGTAGAGACTATGGACCTCCGCTTGCTACGATCCTGACAAACCTCTTTTGCGTCATCTAATTCATCAATCTCTTCATACATGTCCTTTAGTTACGGGTACTTTTTACCACCATTTTCTATTCGTAGGTAAAGATAAAGATTGCTCTCCATACAATCTCACTAGTAAAAAAGTACAGATATATGCCAGTGCACATAACACATTATTGTGTTTCGTTACCAATTGAATTGGGGGAGACTGGAGACTGAAGTAGGCGGTGCCTGTATTACAGTTCTCCAAGGCTCTCCTATCTGGATGCGATCTTACTGAATATACATACATACGAATATAATATGAAACTAAACATATAAAATAGACGACCTGTTGGTTGTGCAAACAGTTCAGAAGGTAGATGCTCGCTTCCTTCCTTGAGTCAAATCTGCATAAAGTACTATTTTTGAAACGCTGAGTCACCTAAAGAAATGTTTTTTTCCATACAAAAACCGTTCGTTTGGTGCCTTAGCGAATTTCTATTAGAGTACCACAGCACATCTATGGAATAAAAAAATAGCCTTTAATCGGGGCAGTTTTACTGTCTATGGTTCGTTTTCACTACGGTTCAAAGCCGAAGTATGGCAAATTTCTATCTGAACTTGTAAATATGGAGGTCAGTGATCTGAACGTACATCTATAAGTAATCTGTGGCTTCGTCATTGTGACCGATCTTTCGCCTAGGTTAGACCTTTCTAACTTCATGGGTTAGACCGATTGTCTTCATCTCCATAAATAAGCGCCGTCAGGTCTGCTTGAGATGCCTAACTTTTCGGTTGTCCTGGTAGTCCGGCTGTCCACTCCAGGGCTTGCTTTGGGATGTGTATTGTGTATATCCTTAGAGTATGAACTATCCACATCCTGGGTATTGGATGTTTCTTCTTCTGCCTTATCCTTGTCCCACTACTTATGTGGGGTCGGCACAGTATGTTAGTTCCTTCCACTTTTTCTACCATCAGTCAAGGCGTCCGTCGTCCTCTTCCTACTCATATCGCTCCTTTACGCATATCATCCAACGTTTCTTTGGTCTCCCTCTGTTTCGATGTCCTTTGACGTGTTTTTTTTAACTTGCCAGTTATATGGCTTTCCTCTCTTCTCTTAATACGTCCTGGGTCTTGGATGTTTATCTATACATAGATGTATTTGTTATAAAATATAGTGTCGTTGAGTTAGTATCTAGTTAGGCTAGCTCAATCAGTGTAATTTGCCCGTATTTATCTAAAAAAAAACGACGGGTTGCACTCTGGGAGTGCCGGCAGAAGTGAAAACTTGAATATTAACGTTGTGCATTTTTGATATTTTGGAATGGTTAGGGAATAATTTTGCACGAATTGCTTTAATTATCAGTATAAAATATTTCAAATCTTTTCTGAACCACAGTCTGTCACAAATGTCACAAGCATGACCAAATTCATTTTCAACAAAATCATTTTCAAATACACAGCAGTATGGCCACTACACAGACGGTCGAGCCATCAGCTGTCACCATCCATGGATGCGCGTAGCACGCTGTAAAATAAACACACACGAACATTCGCGCAAGCGCCCTGCGCCGTCTTACGAATTTTCGATCAGGCCACGTGTCCTGACGCGAGTTTAAGATTTTTTACCCATTCCAAAAAAAGTGCACAACGCCGCTAAAGAAGTTTTCACTTCAAAAACATCTATATCTGTATCTTGAATGTCTTACACATACGCAAATCCATTATTTACGCTTCGAAACCTGTAAGTTTTTCTTTTGGTAAGTATATAAAAACTAGTTTGGTGTCTTTTACATAGATTACTTTTTAATAGACGAGATATATCTAAATGAGCTAATAGTGTTTTTATCTACATAATTACAAATATTAAGATTGTTTTATAGATAACTGACACAATGATATACCTAATATGATTTGCAAAGAATATTTTATGCTAATATAATTAAATGGCAATTAGAATTGAATGGAGCTATGACATGTTTATTAAAGTTCAAAATAATATATTTTGATAAAATATTCTAAAGTACTTTAGTTACAGTGATAATAACGGATCTAGATAATAATAACCTTATATACCTACTTAGAGGTAAAAAACATTCTTCAGGAATATTATTTTAATTTTCACCTAGATTATCGGAAATCGGTTTCCTGTGAAAAGTCCGTATTTCACGTTTTTGTTTTCATAGAGTACAAGTACGAGATGTTGGTACAACGGTCGTGATCTTAAAGTGGAACTGGGCAGCGTCTGGCAGGGTAGTGTCGACGAAGAGAGGCCTATGCTCAAAGAAGAGCTGCAATGATGATGTTGATGAGGTTAATAACACTTAATTATGTAAATAAACAAAACGTTTTCGTTATAAAATAAGCATTATAGTGTAGCTTACCTTCTGGGTACCTGACAGAGGAAGTACAGTTATTTTACATAACATTCTTACGTAATGCGGTCTATTTAGTGATTTTTACTTATATTTATTTTTGTGAGCCAGTTCTTCTCTGTGAAGCAACCATCCCCTCTTTAACTCGAAAGTATTTAAGAAATATTTATGTATGGTTTATTTTTGAACAATTTATTATGTTTATTATTTTTGTAGGTTTATCCACGATATATATAATAAGGCTACATATACTTACTTAATAATATAAGTTTACTACTTTCTTTTTGTCTTTTTTAGTTAGTTTCCGTAGTAGCTACTTACACCAATAGATTATTTTCTCATAGCATCGCCTGTTGGTTGACTGGTAGAATATGCCCCTGGCCTTATGTCCGCGATTTACATGTATATTGTAATGAAGATTAAATAAATAAAATAACTAAACTAAATAGCTGCGTAAGAGTACATATTTGTAATTTCGCTTCTCCTTCACATTATACCAGATGGCATTGCCTCATTGAAAACAAATAGGTACCACATGATTGATACCCCCATCTAGGTGAGGTATCATTACAAAGGTCACCTCATACGCAGTCCTCTACCGATTATCGAATCATTCCAATGATGACTCGGATACAACTTATTGCCAACTCTCCGCACAAAATCAACTTCTTAAATCCAAAAACGCTTCTCATGGGACTTTCAGCCGTATGTGGAGGTATTAAGAGTTAGTATTGATGGGTTATGTACACTCATACGTTTGCAAACATAATGGGGGTTAATGTCAGTCGATTATTCCTGCAATTTTGTTCTCGACTGTTGGTTTTAAGTCATGAGGAGATTGACGACTATACTGACTGTGGTCTAAGTTAACCGTCTTCTATCTTGTGGCCCATACATATAGACTGGAGCCCAGATGTCGGCTCAACAATAAATAGGGACGTGACAAAAATTTTTTTTGGCTCATTAGATTAATAATTAAAAAGTATGGTACACGTTATTTTTCTTTTCTCTTATTAGCAAATAATGACGAAGATACAGCGCATTTAAATTTCGCGTGATGTCACTGTTGGCTACGATTTTTAACCAACGGTGACGTATTTCACCCCTAATCCGAAACTTCAAAGCGCTGTATCTTCGTGAATTTTGACTACTTTGCTAAACGAAAAAATATGGGTCCTTTATTTTTGGATAATCTAGTTGACGGACTAAATAAAATAATATATTTTTAACTCAGTCCACATCCCTATTCTTAAATTCAAAAACTTTTTGAAACGTTTGGCAGAATGTTACAATTTTATTGCTTCCTATTGCAGCCGATTAACATATTACTCTGAGTTATTTAATTTATAGATACATTTACAGACCTATGGTACAAAACACTGTATGGAGCAAAAGAAGCTGCAACTAAGAGAATGCATGGAATGGCATCGAGCGTATACAATGCTAGATGCTTCAGAGAGCGAAAGGATTCTTTCCTAAATTAATATTATTACATTTTTTTTTAACTTTTAGTTACGGTTAGTCAATAGCTGAGCTGGATAGAAAAATATCTTTCATTAGGTAAAAATGGGAGTGATTTATTTCTTTCAACTTTATAACAAAAAATGTAAACGGTAGACTTTAAGTCCTTATGATCATGCCCTTAAAATATATTTTGTATTTCTTGCACGCTTGTTACTCGTCAATTACTAAGTTACATTACCAGCAACGTACAAGGAAAAAATATTCTTTGTAAAAAACCAGGTAATGTACTAAGAAACATTCGTTCTTTGTACATTGCCAGGCATCAGTATAACGATTTGACTCCTTCATACGGTCTATGTGAAAGGACCCTTGAGCTTATTTCGTGAACGCCAAGTGGCTTGATTTGCGGCCAGCACTAGACCCGACCTACGCTCGGCTTTAACGAATGACGTAATGATATGCGTGTAAATAGAAATAATTAATTCTAGCTGTGATATGTAAGCTAAGAATAAATATTACGTGCGAGATTACTTGCAAGCCTTATGAGGTCCCTTACCATAGACACATTTTCATATATACGTAGTCTAGCTTTTATTTCAAAACTACACGACAGATTTCGGTAAAATTATAAAATTTCAAAGAAATTGCATACATCTTGGCATATAAGTAACTACTGAACGAGGGAATGGGTGAAATCCGAATCATGTAAAGGTGATGCGGATTGCACCTATGACAATTTTTAATTTACTTTTTTCACCTGCACCCCACCTCATCATCACGCTAATAGTGGCCTTTGAGTTATACGACCCTAAGCTCTGTCTACTCCGTTAGAAATAGAAACGAGAAAGTGTATCAGTTAATTACTTCCTAAGGGCTCTTACAGACGAGCGATAGAAAGCCGTGCTACTGTCGCCGACGGTCGCCGATGATCGCGGCAGTTTTTGACAAATTAACATGTTTCACGCAACCGTTTGCGACAGACGACAGACATTTACAGCGGGCATACTAACGCTCGTATGTAATAGCGCTAAGCGGAAAAACAAAGAGCCAAAAAGTCGAATATATCAGCTAGAAAGAAAGAAATAATATATATTTGATATATAACAAACATTGTTTAATAATTATATTAACAGTTCTCAGCAATTAAAATGAAAATATTTGTGCCTGTATCAAAATGGCAAATATTTTTTTCACCTACTTTGTTTCCGTTTGTGCAAGTGATACACTTCCATCCTAAATATGTGTACAGTCAACAAAATATTATGCAATAATTCCGTGACACAGATAAATTCTCCAACATGGCGACTATAAATTAAATCACGTATGCAACCTCCTTGACAGTGTCGACCCGGGAAGCGTCTTCGAAAGTGTTCCAATTTTGAATTCATATGCTACTCGATTCCGTGGCAGCGAGTCACGAACTACCCTATTTATTTCAAATTTAGAATTTCACACTGTTCATGTATTGGGTAGGTAAATTGTTTGTCTGTTACGAACTTTAGCTGTTAATAAAATAGGGCTGTCGATAGCTGTTGAAGCGGTGGTGGCCTAGTGGACCTAGTGGTTTAGGCATTAGCTGTGAGACACGAGTTCGATTCTTAAAAACCCATTGACCACCATGGATTCCAGACACAATAGTAAAACAATCAAGGTATATCAAACATTATACACATGGCGCTTAGGGGGTTGAGCGTGACTTGTATTGTACTTTTGAGTTTATTCTTATGTATTGTCATTTTCAACTACCACCACTTGCTTCTATTTTATAAGGTCTAACAAAATTTAGTGAAACTATTTAAAGGGTGAATTCAGTCCGTTATACTGAACAACTTCCTCTAGAAACATGTATCAATATATGCTAAGCAATTTTTGGCCTCCCATATAAGTTGACCGATCAGCTGATCCAAGTATGTATGGAAAGGCAATTTTTTTTATATTTTAACATATGTTCCTTGAGAAAAGTCGTTCAGTTTTATGGACTGAATTCACCACTTAAATAGTTTTAGTAGGTATATTTTGCTAGACCTTTTTTTTCAAAACTAAACCCCGATTTTTAACGCCAATTTGAAAAGTATGCCTAAAAATCTGGCTGGAGGATAAAAAGTCACCCTGTATAGTAGTAGTTTATGCTAGGTGTCAGGAGCAAAGATACCACATAACTCGATTCCTTATAGCTTGCTCTAGCGGATCCTAATAAACAAAGTGGAAGGGACATACCCGTGCAAAAAGCAACACACCGCCACCAGCTGGTGTATCGTGTCAAAAAAGTAGAATACGATTTGTTACCACTCATTTTCATCCCATGACGACCTCCGTGGCGTAGTGGTCACCGTGCTAGTCCGCCACCCAGAGGTCCCGGGTTCGATCCCCGGACAGGACAAGTTGGAAAATGGCCTTTTTCAAATTGTCCTGGGTCTTAGATATTTGTGTTTATCTATCTATGTATTTGTTATAAAATATGGTATCGTTGAGTAAGTATCCCATAGCACAAGTCTCGAACTTACTTTGGGGCTAGCTCAATCAGTGTTATTTGTCCCTATATATTTATTTTTTTGTCGTGTGGTTTCCAGCAGAGTAGAATAGGGCCACTCCGAGTCTTCTCATGGCTGTCGTAGAAGGAACTTATGAAATACAAGCTAAACAAAGCTTATAAACATCAATGAGACCTCTCCAATCCGTCTGGCCAGCGCGGAGAGTGTAGGCCTAGTCCTTTGGCTGCTTTCGCCAAGTATGGCTCTGGTAGTATAGAGGGTCGTGCTCCTGCAGTGTAGACATAAAGACCTGATGATGATGATGATGATGATTATGATTTATCCTCCTGTTAAGGCGCTGTAGACTGGTATAAGCAATAAATTAAAAAGAAGTAGGCAATACATTTAGAGCAAGCTTTTTAATAGAAAGTTGTAAGGTAGTGAGAGCTTTAAATTAAACCTCTTAGCACGTAACAAGATACAGTGACGGCGATAATAAACAAAGGGTTTTATAGAAGTACTCAAATTACTACAGTGTTGTGGGTTGATATTATAATGAAAGTTGAAGTAAGGTAGGATTATCTATTATTTTATAACATAATACAAGAGCAACCAAAAAGATGGCAGGACGATATAGACTCCTTCTTGAGAGGATTGCAGCAGACTGCTTAAAATAGGGACGTATGGAAAGAATAGGGGGAGGCTTATGCCCAGCTACACAACAACAGGTTAACACGTTAATGGACAGTAGGACTTCTATAGAAGTCATCAATTGTTTTTTCTATTGTGTCTGGCTTAGTGTCCATGAATGAGTTAAGAATAAAAATAAAAGAATAAAAAAATATTTTGTGCAAAAAAATACTTAAAAATGGAGATTTGCAAATACTTTCTATATTAAAATATTTAGTAGCCATGTTCGTTTTTGTCAAATCCAAAAAAGGTTCACTTGTCTGTAAGAGCGCTAAGCAAACGGAGCTCAGTCACAAGCATCAAAGCCATTCTCAGCGTGATGGTGGGCATGATGGTGCGCAAGAAGACAGAAAAAGGAGTTAAAATAGTGATGGGTTGCTCGCTGCATTTCCTATTGACATGCAACGCATTTCACCCATTTGAGCACGAAGAGAAGTGTGGTTTATTCTTATTAATGAATATGTCACTACCTTCTCACTGTTATTTTGTACAACAGATACTTTATACAACGTGGAAGGGGAACATAATAAATCGAACCATGGATTATAGAAGAATACTGTAGTATAATTAATCAAAAAAAATATTCCAAAAATAAATACTGAATAAAAAATCGTTTTATTTAAAATCGCCATTTCTATACGAATGTGTGCAGCCGTCAGGGCAATTTGTATGGAGAAGTCTTATTTTTTTCGTTTTTTTAATTGTTATTATTATTATGATTATATTAGTGATCTAATATAGCCCGTGGTTTGATTAATACGGGTATGTCCCTTTAATGTTGTATTTTTCTATCTAAATGCGAAGTTATTTTAGAGTTATGAATCAACCCTACATTAATGGAGAGCTCCATCCGCATCTAATCGCTCACGTCCCTACGCGATCTCGTCACTCTCTCTGAAGCACTACTAACAGAACGTTATCGCAGGTTATCGGCGATCATCGTGTGATGTGCTAGTAATTAGATTAACATTTGAGACGCACGATCAAACCGAGCCTGAACAGTTTATACGTGCCTTCCGAAATACGGAAATATAGTTACAGCCAGGGCAAGTTGGAAATTGGTATGTTAATACGGAATCAAAAGAATAAAAGTAAGATCTTTTATATATCCTAACCAGACTGGAAACAACTTTTCATAAAGTATACTTCCCAGTGGGATTCGAACCCATGACTACCGGATCACAAGGCGAACACGACCACTTGACCTCGGAGGCAGTCGAACCTTTTTTAATCTTTTTAGCGAATATTTAGTGTTAATTGAAATTTACATCTTTCCATAGCCAGAAAGAAGCTTCTAGGTTATAAAGCCACGTTAAAGTATACATAAATATACAAGTTCTAACAAAATATACTGAAACTATTTTAAGGGTGAATTCAGTCCGTGATAGTGAACAACTTTCACCAAGAAACATATGTCAAAATATGTAAAATACAAACTCGAATCAGCTGATCGGTCAATTTGTATGGGAGGCCAAATATTACTTTTCATGTTTGGATACATATAACCTGTGTAGTTCCCGGGTTAGAATAGGACTACTCCGTCTCATCCCATGGATGTCGTAAGAGGCGACTAAGGGAAATGCTTAAAATGCTTCTGACGGGCAGCAGCGTTGGAAGCTCACTAAGCCAAAAAACTGCGCTCACCAACCCGCCTGCCAAGCGTGGTGAGTATGGCAAAACCCCCCAAAATCTTGGGGGAGACCTTTATCCAGCAGTGGATATTTTACGGTTGCAATGATGATACATATTCCTTGGGAAAAGTTGTTCAGTATCACGGACTGAATTCACCCTTAAAATAGTTCCAGTGTATTTTTGGAGACCTTATATACCTACTATATATAAGTTGTTCTGTAAGTAGCTAAATAACCGTTGCATGTAGCCAGCCTATCGGTTCAGTAGTTGACCTCTGCTCCTACAAGTTCGGACCCACGTCTCTATAAACACGGATGTCCAACAATTAGAGCGGACTGCGGAGACTGGACCTTCGAACTCATTAGGAATGCCTTAATTTATGTATGCTATTAAAATTATGCGAAGGGGTACCTACATAGATGTGTAGGTACCGGATCTAGGTGCGTTCTTGATGTATTGGTTTCTGTAATCGATTTATAGATGAATCGATAGATTAAGATTATGATGGCTAGCAAATATCCCTATTATTTAATCTAAAAACCGAGTTCACCCCCAAACTAGACAACCTGTTTTGATAAAATTTCTATGGGACCACCTTATAAGTATTCCCTATTAAACAATAAAAGAATTTTCCAAATCAGTCCAGGCGTCTTCGAATAATCCTCCTTTTTTTGAAGTCGGTAAAAAACATTTAAGTACTTAAGTTTTAATTTATTTATTATACACTATACCTATGAAAGTGGTACTCATTTTTACTAAAGATAAATAAATGAATACGTCATATATTCTAAACTGTTGGCCGGGCTTTTTTGTTGTGAATCTACTTTTGAAAAGCCATCATTATCATTATGTCTTTTATCTCCACTACAAGAGCACGACCCTCTCTGTACTACCAGAGCTAAACTTAGCAAGAGTAGCCAGAGGATTTGGCCTACACTGTCCTCGCTGGCCAGACGGGTTAGAGAGGTCTTGATGTTTATAAGCTTTGTTTAGCTTGCATTTCCTAAGTCGCCTTCTACGACATCCACGACCATCCAAACATTGAAGTGGTCCTATTCTACTCTGCCGGATACCACTCGGCAAACCCACACTCATCGAAAACTCCTCGGTCTCCACAATGAACGAAATCGTTTATGTTCACACAGAGATTCAAAATGTTTATTAATCTACTAACATGAAAGTAAGTCTTCTACTATGAGAACAATAGATAGAGGTTGACAAGTGTTTTCGTGCATAACACTCAGATCTGATAATAAAGTAATGACACAAACATGATGCTATCAACAGAGAAAGTACTGTTATTTTTAGTCAGTCGTTAACACACGCCTACTTCGCTATGTTCTATTTATTCGTAGTATTTTACTAGCACAACCAAGACATTTGATACAGGCAACTCAGAATTTTCGCATAAAAATCTCTCACGAAATACTCGTATTTGTATACTTAAACGATTTTAAGCAAAATATTATAACAGCTAAAAATGTAATCAGCGAAATAAAATAAAAACGACGGGTTGCACTCTGGGAGTGCCGGCAGAAGTGAAAACTTGAATATTAACGTTGTGCATTTTTGATATTTTGGAATGGTTAGGGAATAATTTTGCACGAATTGCTTTAATTATCAGTATAAAATATTTCAAATCTTTTCTGAACCACAGTCTGTCACAAATGTCACAAGCATGACCAAATTCATTTTCAAATACACAGCAGTATGGCCACTACACAGACGGTCGAGCCATCAGCTGTCACCATCCATGGATGCGCGTAGCACGCTGCGCCGTCTTACGAATTTTCAATCAGGCCACGTGTCCTGACGCGAGTTTAAAATTTTTTACCCATTCCAAAAAAAGTGCACAACGGCGCTAAAGAAATTTTCACTTCAAAAAAAGTTTTAAGCGTTCTATTGATTGACTGATTAGCCAACCCGAGTTACTGTCATCATCATCAGGTCTTTTTGTCTCCACGCTGGCCAGACGGATTGGAGAGGTCTCATTGATGTTTATAAGCTTTGCTTAATTGATATTTCCTAAGTCAAAAAAATAAGTCGTGTAGTTATTTGAAATAAACAATTCATTCGTCGAAATAGTTTCAATTTACACGTTATATTCGTTGGAGCAGCGAGCAGAGTGTAGGCCAAGTCCTCTGGCTGCTCTGGCCAAGTATGCTTGTGGTAGTACAGAGAGGGTCGTGCTCCTGCAGTGGAGACTAAAAAAACCTGATGATGATGAAATATTTACTCGTAGGAACCATATACACACCTAGTTTACATATAAACCAGGCCAGTACATACTAACAAGTACCTAAGTATGTTAGCATACTGAGGTTAGCATATTGAAATAAACATCGCGATAGAGGGCACAGGGCACGCAGCCCGGCGCCCGCGCCGAGCGGCGGTCAGCTAACTTATTTACTTATTGTGTTCCTTGTAAGAAATTCAAATTGTTATCGGTGGCATGGAGGTTGGGTTACATACTATTTGTAACTGTTTAGTGAAATATATAATTAAGGGAAGTCGGTGGCCAGGCGGGTTTATTAGTAGTATTACTTGCGCTTTTGCAAGTAAAGCGACACCGGGCGTGGTCTGCACTTGGATGGGAGACCACAAGTGGCACAAAAAATTTACAGCCGTTGGTAATAATATAATTAATAATAAGCCGTTGGTCCCGGCTGTCATCATTGCATGGCAGTCGTCAAGCTATGTCAGATGCCTTGAGGCAGTGTTGGCCATTTACACACGAAAAATAACAAACATCGGCAATTCTGATTGACTTTTACGTCTTTAACGAAATCCTATTGGCCAAACAGTTACGGTGGAATCTCAAAAACATCAAACCATTCATGTCATGACGAATAAAAAATATTTTTGGGCCATCGGATAAATTATTAAAAAGTATATTGTACACAGATTTTTTATTTTCTCTGAAAAAAAAATTACAAAGATACAGCTAATTTAAATTTCACATGACGTCATGATTTTTTTTAGCGGGGACGTCGCGTCGCAAGTCTCCAATCCGGAACTCCTGAACGGATGCTCCGTATCTTTGTGACTTTCAACTTTTTAGTAAAAAGTAAAATGTCAGTCCATTATTTCTGGATAATCTTAAAGACAGACCAATTACAATCAAACTTTTCTGACCCTGTCTTCACCCCTATAAATCACAGTGAAAAAAGAAAAAATGCGAATCATTTTAACAGGCGATGCGGCTAGCAACCCGTCACTGTATTAATTTCTTTTCCATCTTCTCGCCCACCATGACGCTAAAAGTGGCTTTTGAGTCTTGCGGCCCTAGGCTCTGCATAGATCCGCAAGACCCAAAATGCTCTGTCTGCCCCATTAGGGATAAAGACGTGATAGTATATTGTATGTATGTATGTAAAAAAGAAACGAATGACAAAAACAAACAAATCAGCATTAGCAAATAAAATCTTACTAAACGAACTAAGTAGCTACTTAGTTATCGAGCCAATCAGCATACCTTCTACAACCGACGAACATCGTATATGGACATGTGTGTCTACCAACTTTGACCGGGCCTTATTTGGAAATGTTAACTGAATACAAATCAATGTTTGACAAACTTACGAGCTTAATAATTTCTGGTTTGAGTAACTATGTATGTATGCGTCATAGGCTAACACAGGGTATATTTAAATCAGTGATGCCAGATGTCCCGATTTTTGCGAGATGTTTTTTATTTTTATTTTGGATCGTGATTTCTTTTTAAATAGATGCAAAAGCATTTTTTCTCGTATCTTGCAAATAAAAAAGTCTCCCTTTCCTATGAATGGCACAGAAAAAGGTCATCCCAAGGATCTTTACTAACAAAGAAGTGTCAAAACAAACATTTTCTATGGGATTTGTATGAAATCTTATACCCTTAAACGAGCAATTCTTGTATATATATATATATATATTTATAAATTTCTGTGATCTCGAAAACGGCTCTAACGATTTCGCTGAAAATTTGGGGATATATGGGGGTTTTCGGGGGTAAACAATCGATCTAGATTAGTTTTGTTTCGGAAAACGCGTGTTTTCGAGTTTTCATGCGTTTTTCTTTCCACGCAGAATATGGTCGCTAATTTCGTCGCGCCGACCGCCTTGTTTTTAGCTCAGCGGTTAAGGATACCGACCGCTAGAAAGAGTGTTACGGGTTTGAATCCCACTCGGTGACTTACTTTTGTTTTTTTTATGTTTAAGTTTATATATAATTTTTTATATTACATTGTTTTTAGACAAGTTTAAAAAAAATTAGTTAATGTTTGAGATGTAACCGAGCAAAGCTCGGTCGCCCAGGTACTAAAGACTAAGACGTCATAGTTTCTTGGAGTCAAATAGCGCTCTTAATATCAGTTTTTCATCAATAATAAATCTAAAATCACGTTGAAAATGGATATGATCAATGACAAATGACATTATTAATTGTGACATTTTATGCTACATATTAACATGATATTAACAGTAGGTTTCAAATAATTTACTTTTGACCCAAGAAACTCCCTTATAATCCTTTGTCATAGTTATAATAATATTAACCTTTACCTATTACAAATACAAATATCTTTATTGTTGAACATATATTTTCAATAATTGCTGATTTTTAGTAAATGTTTTGTTTTTATATAAATGTAAACACGCTTAACTAAGTTTATTTATAACTTAATAATAACTTATTTATATTATAACACATCACTGACCTTCTACAACTTTTTCCTCCTCATTAATGCAACATTTTTTATCACTTCTCGTCAGTTCATTGATTCACACATTTGTAAGACGTTTTTGTAGGCGTTGATACAAACAGACAAAAACTCTATTGTATAATCTAACAAGCAATCAAGAACATAATGTAAGTATTAATATAATCGCGGATAAAATTAACTTATTTGATTATATGAATAATATAAACAAAACAGAGTTGGTGAACAGTCGATAAAGCATTATCTAGTTAGCTAACACGTTAAAAAAATGATCTTATGATTGACTAGTGGAGGATAAATATACAAATAAATTTATATGCGGTCTAAAAATATGTAGTGTGTTCGGATATGAACTATAGTAATTACATACCTATCGCATAAAATTTGTGGAGCAGCAAATATTTTTCTCGCGATATCGTTGTTTTTCCCTTAGCAAAAGTTGTTAGAATAGATGACGACAGCATGTCCTTAAATTATCGCTAGTTCATGTCCGAACACGCTGTATACTGAATCTTTAAGGGAGAATTGAGTCCATGATTCTGATCAATTTTCCCAATGAACATTTATCGAAATATATAAAAGTAATTTTTGCCTCCCATACAAGTTGACAGGTCAGCTGATCCAAGTTTGTATGGAAAGCCAAAAAATATTTTCATATTTCGATAGATGTTACTTGGGAGAAGTTGTTCAGAATCACAAACTGAATTCACCCTTTAAAGAGTTTCAGTATATTTTGACCTTATATTTTTTATTATTTCTTGTGAAGATTCAACTGTCTAGCTATTACGGTTCACGGTTCTTTTAGATTATCTAAAAAATAATGGACCCATATTTTTCCATTTGCCAAAAAAGTAAAAAGTCACAAAGATACGGAGCGTCAAAGTTCCGGAGTGGGGTCTTGCTATGTCACCGCTAAGTAAAAATTGTACCCAGCCGTGACGTTATGCGAAATTTAAATACGCTATATCTGTGTCATTTTTGGTTTCTCAGAGAAGAGAAATAATATATTACAATATTTTTAATAATCTAACTGATGGACAATAAATATTTTTCCATTCGCCATGCCTATTAGTGACCTACGAACGTCTGTTTACCAGTAACCCAGTCGGAACAAGAGCGGTCCTGCATCGCACTGCTGAGACTGCAGCGGCGAGCTGGCGGCTTCCTCTGGGTGCATGCCGTCCTGCAGCTCAAGGACAACCTGGAGAACTCGCAGAGACCCGTCATCGTGTGCACCAACCAGGTTCTCAGGTAAGTGCTCTTTATTTATATATTAAAAACAAGTTATCATCATTGAACTAAAAATATATATAAAAACTAAATTAAGAACTAAATTAAAAACGGAACTAAAAACTAAATTAAAAACGAAACTAAAAACTAGTAATCTTTGAAACTTTAGGATAAGGCTCCATCGAATCATAGCGGTGCTGTTGCGTTTTAGGTAGATATCATTATGGATTTAAAAAAAAGGGAACTAATCATTTAACTCAAATTAAATATACAACAATACATAATAGTACCTGGGCGACCGAGCTTAGCTCGGTTACCTCTCAAACAATAACTACTTTTTTTTAAACTTGTCTGAAAACAATACAAAATAAAAAATTAAATATAAATTTGAACATAAAAAAAACAAAAGTAAGTCACTGAGTGGGATTCGAAGCCGTAACACTTTTTCTAGCGGTCCGCATCATAAACCGCTGAGCCAAAATGGATGGCGGCCGGTGCGACGAAATTAGCAATCATATTCTGTGTGAAAAGAAAAACGCATGAAAACTCGATAACACGCGTTTTCCCAAATATAAAACTAATCTAGATCGATTGTTTACCCCCGAAAACCCCCATACACCAATTTTCTGCGAAATCGTTAAAGCCGTTTTCGAGATCACAGAAATTTATATACATATAAATATAAAAAGTACCTGGGCGACCGAGCTTTGCTCAGTTACATCTCAAACATTAACTAAATTTTTTTAAACTTTTCTAAAAACAATGCATAATAAAAAATTATATATAAACTTAACATAAAAAAAAAACAAAAGTAAGTCACCGAGTGGGATTCGAACCCGTAACACTCTTTCTAGCGGTCGGTATCCTTAACCGCTGAGCTAAAAACAAGGCGGTCGGCGCGACGAAATTAGCGACCATATTCTGCGTGGAAAGAAAAACGCATGAAAACTCGAAAACACGCGTTTTCCCAAACATAAAACTAATCTAGATCGATTGTTTACCCCCGAAAACCTCCATATACAAATTTTCAGCGAAATCGTTAGAGCCGTTTTCGAGATCACAGAAATTTATAAATATATATATATACAAGAATTGCTCGTTTAAAGGTATAAGATAATTAGCGTAAAAACTAAATAACCCACCTACATTAAAAGAAAACTTTCAAATATGTATCTAATTTAAAAAAATAACATTATATTACATAATATGTAGATCGCAGATCGCTACGGTAGCAGTGCAGGGTGCCTAATAGACTGGCGGCATTGCCTCAAAATAAAAACCAATTTTTTTACAGTGGCAGTTATGACGTATGTTTTTATAGTATTTTTTTTGTTTGAGCAAACTACACAATCGCGATTTTGATAAAGTTTCAATAGGATAACTTTGCTAAGTAAGTATAGGTAACCATATTATATACTTTCAAACGAAACATAATTATCTAAATGTGTCTAGAACCTCTTTTTTTTATTAATTTCTGATTTATCTATAAATATAGAAATGAATCCCTATTTCCATTGGTCACGCCATTACGTGTGAACGGCTGGACCGATTCAAATGAAATTTGGTATGGATATCGTTAAGACCAAGGGAAGGATACAGGATAGTTTTTATCCCGAAATTTCAACGGGGAACGAAGCCCGCGGGCACAGCTAGTTTGACAATAAATTACAAGCCACAGAATAATCACAAGACATAATCATGACATGACCATTATTGTATTCAAATTATGACTTTAAATATTCTATATCTAAGATAAGTTATCTGAAACTTCTACCAATTGCTACATTTCATTCAAAACAATATAAATCAGTCAATGTGTACACTAAAGACTTATTTGATATTTTATTTGAGCCTTTAATTAACTTACTTACATGTTGGTTACGGTTAGGAAAGTATTTTAAATTAAGACCAAATTTAGATATTTATCTACATTTAACATTCACATTCACATTCCGTCGCACCGCCCAAATTATTTTTTACCTGGTCCAATAATTGACTGGCTTATATAGGCAGAAATCACCATTTGTACACTTTTATGTGTAATAAGGTTTAAATAAATACTTTAATAAACAAATTATTCTATTAATATCAGTTATTTTTTAATACATTATTGTACTTAACTGAAAAAATATAAACAGGTATGTAGTATCATGACCGACTCCAAAGTTTTTTTTAGTTAAGTACAAAAATTTATTAATTTATTTGTTTTGTATATATCAGGTCTAACAAAATATACTGAAACTATTTTAGGGGTGAATTCAGTCCGTGATACTGAATAACTTTCCCCAAGGAACATATGTCGCAATATGAAAAATATTTTTTGACTTTCTACACAAACTCAGATCAGCTGATCGATCAACTTGTATGAGAGGTCAAAAAATTACTTTTATATTTCGATACTTGTTCCTTGGGGAAAGTTGTTCAGCTTAGTTGGTTCAGCTACTAGTCCAATCAAATTAATCCAACCTTTTCAGGCTAACAGATCAAAAAGTTTAACCCCATTGTGTTAGTCAAACATTCGCGAAAATTTATGTTAATTGTATAATTTACAACTGCTCGCCCACGCGCCTGCGGCGATCCTTAAACAGTAATTTCAATATTGGAATCATAAATTTTCGTGTCACAGCAAATTAAGCAATACTCGTAAGTTCAGTCAGTGCCCTGGCATTACTAATCAAATATAAATCCGAAAGCACCTTAGTTGTGCGACAAACTGTTGCCCGACAGACCGACATAACATTTGATCGATATTACTTTTGCTCGACATCAATTTTATTTGACCAATGTTTGACTAACATAACATTTGCTGCACTACTATTCCTCTACATGGATGTTGTACGACTAATGTTTGACTGACATAGCTTTTAATCGGCACCACTATTGCTCGATATTAACTTGGCACGACGAAAAAAAAAGGAGAAAAGCTATACAGACTTACACAACCAATTCCTAGTAAAACTGCACAATGCATCGAAAAAGAATAAAACAATTCTCTTCTTTGATCGCCCTCTCGTTGTAAGCTTAATCTTCTTCTATTGTGAGATCATTCTTCTGCTATTGATATATGAGACCAAATTTTTAAAATTATATCTTCTTTTTCTTTCAAATATTTTATTTCAAACCACTGGACCCCGAAAATTCATGTATCTCTTAAACGGCCAAACCGCAATATCTCTACAGTTACCAAATGTCACACAAATCGCCAAGGGACACTTTACCTTTGCACTCTCAATTAAATATCAAACGAAACTCCGACAATCATAATATCCCAGAGAAACCCTGGCCGGCATGATTACGACGTGTGTTTAGCTCGCTCGTACTGCGAGTAAGGTCTCAATCGCTGCAGACGAGTAAATCATCCGACTCGCAAACTACACCCTAATAGCTGTACAGTCAGATACATGGACATTATCGGACAAGGATCGCCATGTTGAATTTAAATTACCAATGTATTATTATTATTATTGAATCACGTGTAAATATTTTTTATGAACAAATCCTACTAACATTATAATTGCGAAAGTAAGTTTGTTTGTTGGTTTGTTACTCTCCACGCTAAACTACTGAACCGATTTGAGTGAAATTTGGTATGGATATATGAGACCCGGGAAAGGACATAGGGTACTCTTTATCCCAAAATTCCCACGGGGAGCGAAGCCCACGGGCACAGCTAGTATGATATGATAATGGGTAATTCGATTAAATGTAGTGAGCCAACTTTCTATCTAAATTAATATTTATGTGTAGAAAAATTTCCCCAACGAGTAGGTATCATCATCATTGTAGTAATGCTATCTAAATCAATTTTCAATGCATAAAACATTAACAATTATAAATTTACTCTTGTACAAGAGACAGTCTTATCGCTGAGGCTATAAAAATAGAGCAGAATATAGGGGTAAAAAAAAAAACAAATAAGATGAACATGTGTAAGAGAAATACATACATCACACATAGTTTTTTTTTTACAAATATTTATTCTGTATCCCTATTCTGTAGCGAGGCTGTAGCTTTATGAAACAGATAAAGGAGAAGGTGAACGTCGAATTATATAATTAACTGCGAATTTTGATATAAGTAAAACAGCTTGCGGACGAGAGCAACAAATTGAGCAAAATTCATACACAGCCGACAAGACCATAGCCCTTTCTTATATATAGATAGATATCACACGATCTAAAGCTGGAAACGAGAACGATAGGAGATAGATATTATAATCCAAACAAAACAGAAAAATTGTTTATTAGACCTTACACATACCAAACAAAATCAATGCTGTTACTAAAAATCTAGGTCTCTGAACTAAACTATCTTTAATGCAGACTGTACCTAAGAATCCCTTATTATCCATTAATAGTTTGAAAGGGCCGCAATTGGCGATCGAGGGTGGGATCACTTCATCAGAGTCTCGCAATTATTGTGCGAGACGTCAAACGCGGAGTTATACGACGTAATAACACTTATATACCAGCTTGAGTGTACTTACTCCTTTTTATATACATACATAAATAAATAAATATATACGGACAAATTACACTGATTGAGCTAGCCCCAAAGTAAGTTCGAGACTTGTGTTATGGGCAGAGATCGGATATTCCAGTGCATATTTACCTAAACTTCGAGGTAGTACGTAATAGAGTGGATACTACCACCAATCCTCTCGGAGGAACTCGATGGCCCAGTGGGAGAGCGCATTGCTAGGACATAAAAAATTTTTGAGCTCCGGAAGGCTCGTATAAGGATGCATGGCTGCATGGCAGTCTCAAAGCTATATTAGATGCCTTTAGGCAACCTGAAAAATTCTAACACCAGTGTTGACCACTCACACACACGAAAAACAACAAACAAACCACCAATCCCATAAAACACGTGATTTTTTATAGAAAATGTTACGGAACACTTCGTGCGCGACTTCGACTCTCACTTGGCTGGTTCTTTAATATAAAATTACAAGTTATAGGTAATTTAGGTAAAAGTGCACAGAAGCGTAAGTGTATTTTAAAATAAATAGAAAAGTTACTACCTATACCTATGTGAGTACATTGGGTAAGTAGATACTTTAATTAAATCAACTATGATATTATTAACCATAATTTGATCTGTGCAAATTGATATTAAAATTGCAAAATTATTTAGCGGTCTACTTCAACAATTCTAGGAATAATTACGAATATTATCCCACGGGCTGGATCGTAACGAATCTAACTATTAAAGTAAATTTAAATCAATATTCCTATTTGCTGTACAGTCATTATAACCCAACAAATGTTGTACGAGACCATTTCAAAGGCAATTTATTGAGATACTATAATATTTCGTAGGAATAAACCGACGTACATAAAAATTTATGTATATTGTGAAATATATTTTGATTAACGATCACAACTTATGCCAATTAAAATATTTGAAGTGATGATGCTGAAGTGATTTGTTTTAAAATAAATGATGTATCAATTCTGATTGGACGTGTGGATTCTTTGAATTAGTTGAATGGAGTTAATAAAAAAATTAATCTTGTCGATTATTGCCAAGGTCGATCGGTTGGTAAGCGTTCGAATAGACTGGTAAAAAGGTTTCATACAGTCTTGACTTACTATTCGTTTAAATAAATCTTCGTTTTTTTCTCTGCGTTATGCTACTAGAACTGGCCCAATATTGATTATTATTACACGCATTAAGTGACAACGAAAAAATTTATACCAATACCTAACTTATTTTTACACCTCACTACCGATTGTCGATTTAAACAAACTAACATAGAAAGTACTATCGATACATGAAAAGTCATATTTGGCCTTTCATACAAGTTGAACGATCAGCTAATCCGAGTTTGTATAGAAAGTCAAAAATATGTTCCTTGGTAAAATTTGTTTAGTATTATAGACTAAATTCACCCTTAAAATAGTTCCATATATATTTTATAGACCTTATACAACGTGGAAGCGACATACCTGTAATAAATCGAACCACACAGGCTATACTAGATTACTATGTTATAATGATAATAAAAAAAACATATCAATTACGAAAAATAATTTCGACATTGCCATATTAATTGCCCGGGAAGATGCACACTATGGTTTGGAAATGCCGATTTTTTTAGTTCTAACTGTTATTTTTATTTTATTATACTATAGTGATCTAGTACAGCCCGTGGTTCGATTTATTATGGGTATGTCCCTTCCCCGTTGTATAATCGAAAGTACCAGTTGTGTGGCGTTATCCAAAGTTGGAACACGCTATGGTTTCTTATGCTACATAATCGCGGACGTTTTTATTAATATTTCAAAAACCACTGAACCGATTTTGATGCCCAAAGAACTTTAAAATTCTATTGATATTGCCTACATGCCTACAAAATTTCATCAAAATTAGAGCAGCGGTTCGGCAGTTATCGCGGTACAAACATTCTACATCTACATTCTAAGTTTCTTTTTATTTCTCCCAGACCGGCATGGGTACATACAATGTTACATACATACATACAATGTGTTTTCGCCCCCAACTCGATTAAGAGACCTCACTCGCTTCGCTCTCTCGGTCAACAAGCTAAACAAAGCTTATAAACATCAATCAGACCTCATCAACACGTCTGGAAAGCGAGGAGTGTATGGTACAAGTCCTCTGGCTGCTCTGGCCAAGTATGGCTCTAGTAGTACAGAGAGGATCGTGCTCCTGCAGTGGAGACAAAAAGACCTGATGAGGAAGGATGATGAATTACGTAATTTAATACGTTGTGCATCCGACCTTACATTGATAAATAGTTGTTTACATAATATGAGTGACAGACAGCACCTAGTGTTTTATGAAGGACGTGAAAGATGGATTTGATTTCATTATAATATTCTGTAGAATTTATCTAGGGGTCAGCGACCTTGCGTGAACATTGACCGTAGATATTATTAATCAATTTTACCTTTAAACCTTTTATGACCTACAGTCAGTCCTCTTTGACTCAGTATGAAACAACACGCAATTGCGTTTTTGAGTTTCATACCAAACTAAATAAAGCTCTACTCATAAAATTATTGATGTACCATCTCCAGGGTCTAACATAATATATTGAAACTATTTTAAGGGTGAATTCAGTCCATTATACTGAACAACTTTCCCCAAGGAACGTATGATCTGAGTATGTATGGAAATCAAAAAAATATTTCTTTATTTCGATACATGTTCTTTGGGAAAAGTTGCATCGTAGCATAGACCGAATTCGCTCTTGAAATTAGTATATTTTGTTACACGTTAGCATTTTCCTGAACCTGGGAAATCGAGAAAAAGTTATGTAGTCCAACTAGAAGAAAAAGGGGTCATGACGACATGACCCCTTTTCTTTTCAAGATTTAAAGACGAAGGAGAAGATCAAGAAAAAAAGCCAGGGGTCTTGTCGTATTAAAATCTAAAGAACGAACCGGAAAATCAAGAAGAAAAGGTCGGGGTCATGTCGTATCCAGATCTAATGAGGAAGCGGAAGATCGAAAAGAAAAGGGAGGGGTCATATCGTATCAAGATCTGAATACGAAGCAGAAGATCGAGAATAAAAAGCATGTGTCATGACGTATCAATATATAAAAACAAAGGGAAAAATCGAGATACTTGACGTGACGTATCAATATATAAAAACAAAGTGGAAAATCAAGATACCTACTTGATGCATACTGCACCAACAAGAGCATTAAGCTCTTAAATAAGAAGAAGCTGTAATAATGTTGACCAGTCCTTTTCACAGACCAAGCAAACTTTACAAAACCTACTTAAGTTACTAACGTAGCTAACCGGCGATTTGTTATGCACTGATTTATTTACAAACAGCCTGGAACAATGTAATTTTATAGCTGATATAAGTATTTTATAGGCTGCGTAAAAATGCTCCGCGCCTCGGCTCAATCTCGCGGAGTAAATTGTTTAGCGAATCCGATATGGGCGAGGGAGAACTTAAATAATGGACCAAAAGCCACAGAACCGCCAGACCTTCCTTATTTTTAACTGTAAATGTAAATATAATTTTATACATGTCGTGTATTTACGATTACATGAAGACGCCTGAGCCAATTTGGAAAATTCTTTGTTTTGTTTGAAATATACTTGTCACATCGTATAACATCATAGTACACATAGGTTATATTTGAGTTGTGTAGTTGTTGTGTGCGATTAAGTAGGTGGTATCTAAAACAGGCCTGATTTAGTGATAGATCAGGAGCCCAAACTAAGTTCTCTATTACTATTACAGCTATTTTTATATATATTTATCTGGAAACTATTTCAATTCTTTCTGTTAGTAGCCAAATTGAATGGACTTGCCAAATATCCTGCCAGACGCACAGTCTGTAAAACAGGTGTACACGTGACCGGCAGGATGTTTGGCAAATCCGAGCGGTCTGGTTGCTTAAACAATAAACATAAATACATACACAATATCACGCCTGTTTCCCACAATAGTAGACAGAAACTATGGACCTCCACTTGCTACGATCCTGACAAACCTCTTTTGCTTCATCTAAATTGGCATTTGGCAGCTTATAGAAAGTATTATACTGCTTGCATAAAAACGATTAAAGAAAAAATGAGGAAGGTCTAGCAGTTCTGCAGCTCTATGTCCATAAGTGCGTTAACAGAATGTCTATAATGAAATAGGTTTGTCCGTTTTTTAAACGGCTTTAAGAGGTTAGTCCTTTATCGTATAGATTACTTTATTCAAATATCAAAGGTTGCTTTTGTTACGAGGAATTTTTATTGGACTTCTCATCTATTTAATTTCAGTGCAAAAATAAGAAAATTTGCCAATCTAGAAGTAGAAAGTGTGTTGAGTCGTGTATCTCTAAATCCCATTTCACTTCCATATCAAAAGGAAGTTACTTTTTATATTTTTACTTCATTTCTTCTTCTTTGTGTGTTGATGGCTTATTTGTTTTTTCTTGATTTGATTTTGATTTTTGACTCTAGTCCGCTGCACGAAGGTTTTGGGTTCGTTCCCCAACCAGGACAAGTTTGAAATAAGCCTTTTTGAAAATACCTAACCAGAAAGTTGCAAATTGCCTGTATCTAAGTTATTTTATACAGTTTCTTTGAGAGTAGTATCAGTTTAAAACTTTCTTTGGGACTAGCTTAATCAGTGTTTTGTCTTTATATTCTTTAAATTTTGATCTATGATCGCGTAAAACTGTTGCACGTTTTTCTCTATGTTCGCACGCTTTTCATTGTTTGTCGATATGCTTGTTTGTAAATAAATTTATATAAATTACTTTGAAGTAGTCTGATAGAGATCTTCTTTAGGAAATATTTAGACGACTTCCTACTATGACGACATGTGATTTAGACAATAACCGCCTTGTTATCAAACATATAACTTTATGATTATTCACCCACATGAAGTTGATAGTGACATAAGAGAAGGTGACATATTGCGGGGGGTCATTTTGTTTTGGGCAGATAATGGTTTAAACCAAGTAAAAGTTAATCTGTGTTTTATAATAATGTGAGCTTTTTAGACGAGTTGCTACATAGACTACTTGTGTTTAAGAACCATTCGATACTAACTCTCCATACATACCCTACTCAAATAAAAGATCAATATTATCAAAAAGTACATGTTTGAATCACAGATATTACGCGTCTGCAATAAGCCCAGCCCTGGGCCGTATCCAGGCACTTTATTAAAATATCACGCCGCAAAACACGTATTTCACTTTAAAATTATCCTATTTCCCAACATTTTCTAGCCGAACGCCATCGATCAGGCGGGCGCTTGTTAAACGCCGTTTCTCACATAACAACAATAGCTCTTGGAAGGCATATTTCAAGCTATCCCGATGCGATGCATCGACCCGCCTCCTTCTCAATAAATCACTCCTTACAATATTTATTCGTCGGACGTCACTGTTGGCTCGCTGGATTAGATTTGGATCGCGTACTTAGATGTTATTGGGTGTAAAGTATTGCCGTTTAATTCTTCGATGTAGAGCTTGGAAATGTAATTTAATATTATTGAAGGTTGCATATTGTGAGTTCGATATTTACCAACTTTTTTTATGTTGCGTATGGGTAAGAGCAGCGTAGGACATCTATCTGCAGGGTGGTTAGATAACCTGATTTAAAACGCTGGGAAATACTAGAAAACAACAAATAGTTCCTGGAATGTATATTTCAAGATTAGATTTTTATCGCGTACTTAGATATCATTGGGTTTAAAGTATTGCCGTTTAATTCTTCGATGTAAAGCTTGGAAATGTAATTTAATATTATTAAAGGTTGCATATTGTGAGATCGATATTAACCTATTTTTGTTTATGTTAATTATGGGTAAGTGAAGCGTAGGACATCTATCTTTAGGGTCGTTAGATAACCTGATTAAAAACGCTGCGAAATACTAGAAAACATTAGTTCTTGGAATACATATTTTAAGCTTAGATTTGGATCGCGTACTTAGATATTATTGGATGCAAAGTATTGCCGTTTAATTCTTCGATGTAGAGATTGGAAATGTAATTTAATATTTTTGAAGGTTGCATATTCTGAGTTTGATATTTCCAATTTTTGTTTATGTTACGTATGGGCAAGTGCAGCGTAGGACATCTATCTGCAGGGTGGTTAGATGAACTGACTTAATACGCTGAAAAACGCTGGAAAACAAAAGGCATATTTCAAGATTTTGATAAAATTTTGATAGCGTAATTAGATATTATTGGTGTAAAGTATTGCCGTTTAATTCTTCGATGTAGAGCTTGGAAATGTAATTTAATATTATTGAAGGTTGCATATTGTGAGTTCGATATTTACCAACTTTTTTTTATTGTTACGTAAGGGTAAGTGCAGCGTAAGACATCTATCTGCAGGGTGGTTAGATAACCTGATTTAAAACGCTGGGAAATACTAGAAAACAATAGCTCTTGGAAGGCATATTTCAAGCTTAGATTTGGATTCCGTACTTAGATATTATTGGTGTAAGGTCTTGACTTCCATTCAACAGTGTTGACCTTGTTCAATATCAAACCAAATTGGGTAAATGACGGGGTCAAAAATAAATAATTCGGTACAATTTATAAAAGTAAACGTCAAAAAATAGCGTCACTTTTCATTGATCATTTCCATTTTCGACATGATTTTAGTTTTAGACTTATTAGAGAAAAAAACGGATATAAAGTTCGCTATTTGACTTCAAAAAAGCGTGACGACACGCTTTTGTATTCCATAGTAAATCTCACAGAAAATATTTGAAGTGTCCGATGTCTGATTTGACTTGTTGCGCTTGAAAGTCAGGTTTTTCCCTAGCAAAAATAGACCTATTTTTCTCTGGTATCAATTCAAGTCGTATCGGTAGTTCCACAACTCGTCACTAGATGGCGATCTTGATATTCTGGGATTTAATTTGCCTAGCAAATAAACTTGTTAAAGACACAATATGGTCAAGAGCTTTCAGTCGAGAAAGCTCTGAGTAAACCGTGGTAATGCCGCGTCAGAACGTCATCTAACACTGATATCTCAATAGGGAAGTCTGTACTGACCGCGTTAAGTTATGGCGGCCATTTTTCAAAGTCCTCCACCAATGCGGCCTGTAAAGAGCCGTTCACATTTACTGACAAAGAGCTGAGAACAGATTATACATGCAAAAATGTATTTATTTAGAAGATGGGAAAGATAGGTTAACAAAAATATTACGAAAAGAAGAGAATAAATATATAAATACAAAACAAACAATAAACAACAATATACATATAATAAAACAGCATAATGACATTATATGTATATTTCCAAAAAAAAATTTGGGGCGTTGTAATATAAAAGAGTAAGAATTTAAAAAAAAAGTCGGTACATATATAATTAATTTTGTAAAACGAAACATCTGATGCAGAACCATAATTGTTCTAAACTAACCTTAAATGGATTCGAAAATATATTGCCTTATATTATTTACCTTAGGGACGTAGCAGAAAGGTTTAAATTTATACTGCTATACGCCACCATTCTTTAAACGTTGACGGCTTCTATTATAGTACCTATAATGAGTCTAATTAAGATGTAAAACTCAATCTTGTTTAGATTTTGACCAAATACTTAGAACACTACGAAGCATTAAAAATGAGAATCTAGGCGTGCATTCTAGCTGGTCTGTGTGAAAGAGCCCTAAGCCCGTAGCCGCACCGAAGGCTAATAGCGCTGTTTTGAGCCCAATTAGTTTTAGATTTGATACTTAGCCGGCTCTTTGCAGCCATTCGTCAAACAGTTTAAAGCACATGACAGCGGCTTTTGTGGATTTAAAAAGAGGTTTACACAGGTTCGAAGTCATCGAGTTCGATGGCTCAGCGGTAAGCGCGAGCATGGCCACACATGTTCTTCTACGCTTTGATCTTCGCTGCTTCTTTTTATCAAGTCATCATCATCATCATCTTTATAAGGTCTGACAAAATATACTAAAATTATTTTCCATGTGAATTCAGTCCGTGATATGCGCTATCACGGACTGAATTCAGTGATACTAAAAAAAAATTTGGCTTTCCATACAAACCTTCATCAGTTGCGATCTTGAATGGGATGCCAAAAATTGCTCTTCATATTTCGATACGTACACCTTGGGGTAGGTTTTTCAGCATCATAGACTGAATTCACCCTTAAAATAGTTTCAGTATGTTTTGTTGGACCTTACTTACTATAATATGAAGACCCAGATGCGTATTTCTGGTTGTCTGTACGCTTATAATTCTGAAACTTATTAGCCGATTTTGATGCAATTTCCACTAACATTAAGAGCGTTTTGAACCATGATCTTTGTTTTAAACTGTGATCTTCAATATTACTCTCTCACACGACGCCAGTCTTTGTATAATTCACTCTTGATTTCCAATTAAACTATGAATATTAAACCTCTCCCCACACCTGGGGTAGTCAGTAACGTAAGGAGCTCGTTACCAGGCTTATGAGCAGATTTTGATGCAGTTTCCACTAACATTTAGAGCGATTTCGACATGGTTCAAAACGCCATAATTATGCGCTGGGGACTTCATGTTATGATCTTTGTTTAGAACTATGATCTTCAATATTATTCTCTCACACAGCACCAGTCTTGTTTAATTCGCTCATGATTTCCAATTTTAAACCTCTCCCCACACCTGGGGTAATCAGTAACGTAAGGAGCTCGTTACCAGGCTTATGAGCAGATTTTGATGCAGTTTCCACTAACATTTAGAGCGTTTTGACATGGTTCAAAACACCATAATTATGCACTGGGGACTTCATGTTATGATCTTTGTTTAGAACTATGATCTTCAATATTATTCTCTCACACAGCACCAGTCTTGTATAATTCGCTCATGATTTCCAATTAAACTATGAATATTAAACTTCTCCCCACACCTGGGGTAATCAGTAACGTAAGGAGCTCGTTCCAGGCTCGGAGTAGGTTGCGACATTTGGTCAACGTGACAAATGACGCAATCCCCGAACAATGCGGCTTGTGAGCAGAGCGAATTTATTAGACCAGCGCGTAATATTGAGGTCTAAGTTATGAGAGATAAGTTGGAAACACCACATTGAGCTCTATGAAAAAGTCACGGCCTTCTGCAAGAAAAGTGGGTTTGCAGATTAGATGGATGCGGGACATCATTATCAGGTCTTTTAGTCTCCACTTCAGGAGCACGACCATCTCTGTACTACCAGAACCATTATGCCAGAGCATTAAGAGGACTTAGCCTACACTCGCTCGCTGGCCAGACGGGTTGGAGAGGTCTCAATGATGTTTATAAGCTTTGTTTGGCTTGTATTCCCTAAGTCGCCTTCTACGACATCCACGGGAGGACTTGGAGTTGACCTATATATTCTACTCTGCCGGAAACCACACGGCAAAGCGGATGCGGGTCCGAATGCATTCCGAAAGACAGGCTAATATTGATATCTGAGACCTGTACTAACTGTGTTCCTTCAGATGGATGATGGATATCGAGAAAGAGGTAAACGAGCAGGGGTATTTGAAAAAGTTATCAAGAGTTAATTTGTAAAGAGCTTCATACTCATGAGATTGATAAATATTTCTACTACTTGACTACTTTGCTTAGTAGCTACCACATGTAATTTTTCAATATTTATTACTTCAATTTTTCGGAGTCCAGCGCTGCCCCCGTTTGAAATAAATTATTTGAAAGGAGACGGAGATATCATTTAAAATTGTATCTTGATCATGCATTTGATAACCCTTGAAACTATTTTATTAACTACTGTTTAAAGAACGTAAAGCTTTTCCTCAGTACATTAGCCTAAAGCTTTTTTCGCAAATGTGCGTAGAAAAGCTTTACGTTCTCACTTTGAAGTGAAAACAGTAGTTTATAAAATAGTTCGAAGGGTTATCTAAAGCTTGATCAAGACAAAATTAAAATAAATTCACACAATTTATTTAAAATAGGGACTCTGGACGCCGAGATAGCTTAGTTTTCGCTGCATGCCTTCCGAAGCATGACTTTCAGTACATATCTAACGTATATGTATTTATTACTTTACGCCCCCTATTATAACTTGCACCGCACATTAAAACCTAAGTGCCTAAGGGTTCACCCTTTGTGCCCTGATTGTTAGGTCAACTGTACTGTCACCCACTCGTGCATTGAAATTAATTTAGATTTTGTGAATAGCGCCTACTGAGAATTAAGCCTGCTATCCATTGAGTCATTTTGATACTCGATGGTAACGCTGTTTATTTAGTAGATACATATTAAATGATCCAAATGGGGTTTTCTTCTTTGATAACAGCTTTGCGCTTTCCTGTTGATTTTTCGTAGGTACAAGATTGTGCCATGTAGTTACCGGCAGAGTAAAATAGGATCACTCCAAGTCTTCCCGTGATGACGTAGGAGGCGACTTAGGAAATGCAAGCTAAACAAAGCTTATAAACATCATGAGACCTCTCCTACCCTTCTGGCCAGCGTGGAGAGTGTAGGCTTTAGTAGTTTCCTCTGGCTTTAGTAGTACAGATAGGGGTCATGCTTCTGCAGAGGAGACTAAAAAGACCTGATGATGATGATGATGGCTTAAAAGAAAGGGAAGACTTGGAGTGGTCCTATTCTACTCTGCCGGAAACCACACGGCCAACATAACTCCGATATTATTTATATTTATAACATACAAATTTCTAAGCATGTCCTACTATATGACGACTGAGATGACGACCTGCGTCGCTGTCTGCAATCTGGAGGTTCTGGGTTCGATCTTCGATCCCCAGCCAGGGCAAGTTGGAAAATGGTCCTTTTCATACCCTATTTTATATTTTCCTGGGTCTTGGGTACTTTTGGTCAGGGAACAGAAAAAACATAACCCTTACTGCCAAGTCACAGGTATTGTCAAGCCATAGATTGTAATTATATTTTAAGCATTAATTTATTAATAGTCATAATTAATATCTGCATTATCGTTTGGCATTTATGCAAACTATTAATTACTAACCGAAGTCCGCGACTTCGTTCGCCTGGACTTTATGACTCCGAAAAATGCTCATTAAGCTGAACAACTTTTTTTAACTTGGAGTTTGCTTGCTTGGAGACTACAGAGCTCTTCTTGCTACGATCATGACGAACCTCTCTCGTTTCATCATCCTCTTCATCCATCCTTTTCAAACCACTCAACATTCCTTTCTCACGCTTAACTCTTCACTCCACACATTTCCCTTATTACATAACTACATTACTAATCCGAACTTTCAAAGTACGTTACACCAAACATACCTCAGTGCTCTCGTTTCAACTTCTCCAATTACAATTTCAACTGCATTTATTACTGCCATACCTACTCAACTTGTAGATCTAAGACGAAGAGAACTTCATCGGCTCTTTCAAAAAGAACCATGTAATGATATGTTTCTCCTAACACAATATACCGACTGCAGAGCGACCGAGAGCAAATTGTCATCATGTTTCGCCCACGACACGTCGCCGAGATTTACGCGGTCCACTGACGCGCAAATTGGCCCCACCCAACGCATTCTTACCCCAAGGGGCCATTAGTTAGCGAGGCTTATTGCTTGGGTATATTTACTTTTTTTAATTTATGAGGTCTTATCATAATGACGATGATGCCTTCAAGTTTATATAATGATTAAACATCATGCTTGATTACCTTACTGGCAAGCAAAGCGTAGGGCACCCACCTTCAAGGTAGTCAGATGACCTGACCAGGGTCTGGAAAGCGCTGGATGCAGGCCGCTCTTGATCGGTCATTTTGGAAATCTTTTCGTGAGGCCTATGTCCAGCGGAGACGTTGTGCGGCTGAAAAAATGATGATGCTTATGATTACCTTACTTTAACCTATCAGAAATCAGAAATAATACAACAACGAGTCAGCCTGTCGTTTATATGTGAATTTGCATGTCACATTCCTTCTATCTCTGAAAGGAAAGCAGTTAGAACTTTTTACACTTTATGTGCCCAATGTTGGTCCTATACTAAGAAAAAGTCTCTTTACCTCTAATATATTTGAGTACATACAGAGGTAAACATCCGATAGGTAGGTACCGTAATCGTTCTATTGTTTTCCGATATGACCTGATTTAGGATTCCATGGTTAACTTAAGTTCCAACTTTAAACTTAAGTAAAAAAACTTGACATTTCAAACAAATTTCATCCGTTTTACGGCTTCATGTGCGATATCTTACTCTCACACTATCGGTGTTTCCTAATGCGAATGTAACAGCGATTTGTCGCCGGCCGACATATCTAAAGTTTGATGTAATGTCGATGACAGAAGTGTAACTTATTAAATGACATAACGTTACTGAGGAAAAATAACTATTCCAATATTAACAAACAAATTAAATTATAAATTTACTCACAAAATCTGCCAATTTTATACTCAGTAATCAATTGAATTAAAATTGATGCATAAGTGTCATGAAATTCTAGCCAATTTCTAAGCGATCCACAGAATCGAAGTATGGAAATAGGTGGTAATATATATCCTACCTACTGTGTTATATCATCATCATCATCCTAGCCCTTCTTCCACCCACTGCTGAGCATAGGCCTCTCTTCATCGACGCCACCAATGTGGAAATTGGCTAGAATTTCATGACAATTACGCTTCAATTTTAATTCAATTGATTACTTAGTATAAAATTGGCAGATTTTGTGTGTGATATACTACATTTTAAATATTACTGTCATATTAATTACCAGTGTTTTGATTAAGTACTTAACTACTTCATAAGTCGCAACAATCAATCTCCAACGGTTTACATATAGTTTCAAACGGCACAGATTTGGTTTCATAATCTGCGTAAATTGATTTCTGCCGCACGTGGTCACTTCGTGCTGTCTATTGTGGTAGCCCGGCTCGGCTGGCCTTTGACCTCTCCCTCTCAGGACCGATTTATTGAAAGATTGACCCGGAAATTTTGTAGTCACGTAAACTTTTATTTAATAAACGAGTCTTTTTAGTTTGAATGGACGACTTTTTACATTGCACTTTTTATCTTTCCGGTCAGGGCAAGTTGAAAAATGGCCTTTTTCAAATTGTCCTGGGTCTTGGATGTGTATCTATAAATGTATTTGTTATAAAATATAGTACCGTTGAGTTATTATGCCATAAACACAAGTCTCGAACTTACTTTGGGGCAGTTTCTCAGTGTAAATCAAACAATCAGTGTAAATTGTCCCTATTTATTTATTTATCTTTTTTAACGAATAAAGAATGTAGGGTAGATACATTTTTGTAATTACCTACTTAATTGTTTTTTTACTAAAAATTAGGTACTTTTACTCAATATTGAGTCTTGGATTTTGTAGTGTTCAATTCGATAATAATTCGGATGGTATTCCAATTCTTTTTTTTTTCAAATGAAGTAGATACTACAAGCGAATATTATCAGATTGTAGCATTTAAGCAACCATGAAAAAATTTGGTACCCAACATTTGAAAATAAAACATCACTTTGTAAAAATACTAAAATCTTCAAAAAGGTGCTGGGTTTATTTTCGGCTCGTCTGTACGTCTGAGTCCAGAACTAAGTCCAGCTATGTGACATTTCCCCGCAGCCACTATCTCAAAGGTTCGCTGGTGAAAGGTTACACAGTACAAATTCAATACAAAGTAACCTCTTTAGCCGCGCTTAGTTTATTGTTAATTTTGTACGTACTGTCTAGGAAACATAAATGCTTTCTGCAATGTTGCAGTTTAAATTAAGAAATTATGGAAATGGGAGGGCGAGAGTATTTATCTAAGATAGTATTCTAGACAAGATATTTTCTGCTTAGAGCCAGACTTTAAGAGTCCGGCGACCCTAGACTTCTCCATACAAACGTAGTCTACGTTTAATTTTGAAACCACATGTCAGATTCCGGTAAAAATTGGTAATTGTAAAGAAATTGCAATTATCTAGGGTTATAACTGGTTTCCTATAGTAAAATTATGAACTGGAAAGAAAATATAACGATTTAGAAGTTTCCCATACTAATGGTCAAAAAAGATATAAAACACTATATTCTATTTCAAGTTCATATTTTTACTGTCGGAAACTAGTTATAAACCTAGATAATTGCAATATCTTTAAAATTACAAAATTTTGCCCAAATCGGACATGTCGTTTTGAAATAAAACGTAGACTACGTTTGTATGGAAAGTTTTATTTTGGTCTAGGGTCGGGGGACCCTTAAATGTTATGAAGACGTGATATATGTATATGTATGTACTAGCTCCGGAGGGAATTACAAAAAAACCACTTATGAATTTTTTTTTGGTTGTTTTGTTTAGGAATAATCTAATCTAGATTTTCAAAGCAGACTTAAACAAGCAAGCGATGCAAATGACATTCCCAGAGAATATACATGCAAAGTAAAAAAAAAAGTATGCCGGTCAAGAAATACCCAAAATATGCTGCTGCTGGGTAATCTATTAACAAATACCTAGGAAATTCAGAAATATAGCAGAGGACATCTTTGTTTTTTTTTTTGTTTGTTATATTAACTTACCACCGGATTCTTAAAAAATATGTATTCCGTAAATCAATTTTAGGTAGGTAGATAATGCTATCGATTTTGGGAAAATTTCAAGAAATAATACTTATCTCGATATAGGTATTCAATGTAGTTAAAAGTATATGAAATGGGGCTAAGCACGAACCTTTTCTGTTACGTCTTACGTTTCGGATAGGAGTTTAATCCTTCGTGGTCGCAGACAGACTCGCTGGAGTGCAGTGGTATTTCCTCGTTGATGGTGAACGCAGAATTTATATTTTTGATAATGTCTAACTACCCAATTTCATAATTTTACTATCTACATACGTACTTTTTATATTTACGCATTATTATTATTATAAAAAACTCAGTTGATCTACACAATCATTTATAATTGACGGAGCTTTCACTCCCAGTCAACCATAGGAATAAACAGAAAAAAATAAAATTAAAAAAGAAAACTACAGACATATACTTACAATTTAATATATACATAAGTAAATAATATACACCTGCATACAATATAATGTATGTATAATATATTTTATGTAATTAATGTAATGTAATGAATCGGACTACGGGCTGTACTAGGTCACTATAGTACAATGGAATTAAAATAACAGTAAAAGAACAGAAAAATAATTTGGCATATTCATAAGCTTTCATTTCATTTCATATCCAAAGCATGCAGCCGCCTGGGCAATTTGCATGGGAATGTCGAAAACATTTTTGGATTTTGACTGTTAAGTATTTTTATTTTATTATGGTATAGTGATCTAGTATAACCGGATTACTAATGATTGACCAAAAATTGATTGACAAATGATCATTTGACAAACAACGTTTCACCAAATGTTCATTTGGCAAACGATACATTTGACAAAAGTATAATCTTACAAAAACTCATTTAGCAAATGATCCATTAGCAAACACTACACTTGTTAAATGTGTTAAATAAAAAAATGTCAATTGACTTTTTATCATTTCACCAAATACCTAATATGTTTCGCAAATTAAGTATTTGTCCAAATGTCATTTAACAAAATGTTATTTCATAAAAAGTATCTACTTAATTTTTCAAACATCACGATTTAGTGGTTCTCTATTTTGTCTCATAAATTTAATATCTCATAATATTTTTTCCATAATAATCATATGTCCGAATGATGCCTAGCCCTACCCTCCACGGCGAAGTGGTTTTGTGTCTGTGTTACTTTCGTCCTAAGCTTGAGTCGCTCGCTCGCTCGTGTCTTGGTCACAAGAAACCTAACGAACCTAACCTACACTCCACTCCACGGCAAAGTGTAATGGTAAAATAATAAATTTTATAAAATGTTTTTACACCAATCGTAGTTTTGTCTGATAACTCAGTTGCAAAATGTCCATTTGTGAAATATTTTTTTGTAAAATGAAAATTTAAGTGATGATCTTTTAGTAAAGTGACTCGTTTGTAAAATGATTAGTTGTAAAATGATCATTTGGCGAAACCATTTCTTTGCCAAACGTTGTTTGTCAAGTGTCATTTTGCCAAATGACTTTTGGTCAAACAACAGGACCCCAGTATAACCATTGGTACGATTTATTGCGGGTATGTCCCTTTCACGTTGTAAAACCTTAGATTACAATATACACACGTATACATACTTACATTACACAGCGATTTTGACCATTAAACCCTGTATACACTACCCTACTGCACTAATCTATTTATTCACACAGACTCTACATTCCTTTAAGTAGGAACTCGTACCTTCTTATTTAAACGATTGCCACCAGTTACATCAACGACTTTATAACCTTTAATTTACACAACCCTACAAAGTGAACTCAACAGAACTACAAATAAACAATAAACTTTAGTACCCCACTTTACTAATGGGCAAATCTTGTTTGTCGCGTCAAATGGGTGAATTCTTCCTAAGCGAGTAGGCAATCACCATTTTAACTTGTTTTAATTGCTTTAATGTTTATATGTGATATTATATTCCTTTTATTGTGGTCGTTTACATAATTACATAAATTTGTATGCAATTATCGAGGTCCTGTATAGGCCGCTTGTGTTGTGGGTACTT
Source organism: Acrobasis consociella (assembly GCA_963555685.1). Classification (NCBI taxonomy): domain Eukaryota; kingdom Metazoa; phylum Arthropoda; class Insecta; order Lepidoptera; family Pyralidae; genus Acrobasis; species Acrobasis consociella. The sequence continues at coordinate 5,316,676 of OY743124.1, read as the reverse complement.
GTAATTAAAATTAAATATCCTGTAAGTTATAAGTAGTTCTACTTACTTATTCTAAGTGCAATATAACTTCACTGATCATACTCATTTAGTTACGTCATCTGGTTAAAAATACATTTGCATTTTAATTACATATCGCATTGCAGGTATGTATGTAGGTAAAGGTTAACAAATAAGTAAGTGGACCTCACCATATTGCGGAAAAATTGTAACTAAATTTGACATGGGTCCGCCCATAACACAGCAAATTAAAAAACCAACCGCTGACGCCATGACCTCAGGATCACAAACTTAGTTGCTGACCTTTACCTTCATGTTGCCTTGCGATAAAAATTTAATGAAAAGGTAGAAAAGAAATACTACTGAATGGGGCGCAAGTATAGAACTTACAAACGGATATGCTAATTGAATATCGATACTACTACAAACGGCCCCCATGCCAAAATTAAAAGCTTCAATAATATCAACTTGATAACAGTTAAAATCTTTCTCAAAAATCGTCTAGGTCACTTACACACGTAAGTAAATAAAACGTCAGAAAAAGTAGTTAGGTAGTTAACACTAAAATATTTCAAAACATCTAATTCAAAGATTTTGTCCACAGTGAACAAGAAGCAGCAGTGATGAAGGCCAATCCCTGGCTGTACCACTACTACGCCGTGCAGTCCAAGCTTCACTACGGCTTAGCCTACGAAGCAGCATCAAGGATGTACGGTCCACCTCCACCAGACGTCCCAGTCTACCCTCCAACGATGCAGTACACTGCGCCACCCGTCTGCGTCAACGGGAACCCAGTCATGATGCCAAGTCCCAGTCTCCAAACACACATACCCCACGTGCCTCCACATTTAACGCCAATGCATTACGCCTACGAGAGGACTGACAACGTCCCAGTAGATTACTCCGTGTCCCTCCAAGATAATAGGTACGATATGTAAACGACTTGAGGTTTCCGACTTAACCTCGTTAATTGGTGCGATTAAATTTTATAGACTCAAATGTTTGTGAAGATCAAGCGAATTTTGCACCTGCACCTGTAATGAGGCGATTTCTTGAAATAGAATTTAGCTGGTCGCAAAGCCACGCTTTCCGGGTCAAAGTTTCATACAGACAGCTTTGTTATATTTAAAAATTAATTGGTAGGTAAGTAAGTAATCTAAAAAACCGTAATTGATATGATTTTAAAAGTCTCCTTAAGACGTCCCAAATGACGTTAAGTATTTCCCGTGTGGTTTCCGACAGAGTAGAATAAAACCACTCCAAGTCTTTCCGTGGATGTCGTAGAAGCCGACAAGAAAAATAAGCTAAACAAAGCTTATAGTAAACATCAATGAGTCTTCTCCAACCCGTCTGATCAGCGTGGTCCGCTGCTCTATCCAAGTATGGCTCTAGTAGTAGAAAGGGTTGTGCTCCTGCAGTGGAGACTTAAAAGACCTAAAGATGAGATGTCGATACACTTTAGTTATATAGGTGCCTACGGAAAAGCTTCTGAATGCGGCCAGCTTCAAGTTTGCTATCCACCATTAGTGCAATTTAGTTCCACAGTATGCCATATGTGTAACTTTAGGTTTTTGTTGCAGATACCACAATATCCGAGTGGAAGACACCAGGGTCCAGCCTAACGCCAAACGGAAAACGAAGAACGCAGACGAGAAACCTAACACCCCAGTCCCTAACATGTCACCTAGATGTACACCATCCACTGTCACTTCTGGAGACACCCTAGTCGCCGTATCCGCTGGATCAATAGCTAGTAGACGACCAGGCTCGAAAAACTTTAACATAGCAGAAACGGAAATGGTTGATCAATGGAATCCTAGTCCGACGTGGTCAGAATCCGCTTTACAGAAAGTTCCAGACGTCTGTCATCAGGATTTGAGTCCTTACGTGACGACGACGCCCCCTACGCCGTCCGGGACCCCAACAGCGTACACACACAACTATAGTCATACCTTTGTGTTCGACTGGTCGCCAGAGCAATATGTTCCTCATACTAACAATAACAATAGATGTAACACAGTAACTACAGAAAGTTCCTATCAGCAAGCCTGGGAAAGGAGCCAAAGGACTTCGTTTGCGGGGAACACCGAAGGATCTGTGGATGAGAACTGCAATCCTAATAGATTAAGCTTACCTGTGAGAGTTAGTAATCCACCGCCGGCATATAACGCGTCGAGGGAAGGCGAAGTTCTTAGAAGACAAATAGGTTGGTGAAAAAACTTTCTATTTGCAACAAAATTAAATAAATAATAACACGAAAATTAACTAAAGCTAATCCTAAATAGTTCCTCACTAATATTATAAATGCGAAAATGAGTTTTTATATTTGTTTGTTTGTTACCACTTCACGCTTTAACCACTGACCCTATTTAGATGAATTTTGATATGGATATAGTTTGATACCCAGGGACGGACATAGGATAGTTTTTATCCCTAAATTCCCACGGGCACAGCTAAACGTGTTCTCAATCCGGTGCCATTTTGCTTCCTCAATAATTTGGAAAATATACTTTTGTAAAGGGTAGATAGATATTATCCTACTTTCAAATTGGTCCTATATTTTTTTTATCAAAATCGGTTCAAAAGTTTACTGTACAGTCAACTAAGTAAATGGTTTGTCTAAATTATAATACAACTTAAATAAACGTTAGTCATAAACATGTAATATATTATGAGGCCGAGCTCTTAATTTTTTTTTTTCATTGCAAGGTCATCACGTATGTGTATCTTTATAAATAAAAATCACTTACAAATAATATTACCTGTATAGATAGAAAAAATCTTCCAATGCTTCACATCGAGGCAATATGCTGAGCAAAATACTGGCAGTGTTCCCTCGCTGAATTGCGATACTTATTCGCTAAAATCTTTTGTGTTTGTTCCAGATGGCCCACATCCAGATTCGCCGGACGCCAAAAAACCTGCATTATAACTATAGCATAATTTGTGTAATTTCTATTAAAGTAGATCAATACTTGTTACCCTACTATGTATAATTATTTTTATTATAAAAAGCTCTGGAACTCTCCTGTGATCTTGTGTGAATAAGTTTTGTAAAGTTTTAGATAGATTGTACATTTTCTTTTTAAACTTGTACAAATTGTCGTTTAAGTTATGATTATTTTATGTTTATTCACATACAATGTGATTTATGTATACGAAACGCTATTTTCGAATGTAAATAATCCGTCCAGGTTATAAATAAGATTTTAAAAGCAGTTTTATGAGGTTACGTATGAAATTATTGAGAGAAATGTACTTATTTCTAATCTACACGTATTTACTTACTCCAGTCACTCCTACATCAACCATTTTCTAAATGTACCCAGGTTCCTTAGACCTACCTGTAACATTTAAGGTATATATTTAATTACTTATCTAGCTAAGTAAATAAGGTACTGTAAAAAATAACAGTCTCTCTAAAGAAAGAGAAAGCTGTAACGCAAGCGAAGTCCCTGCAAACATTGGGTGTCCTGAAAACTCATAATCTTGTATAATGTTGAAAAAATAGAGAATAAACAGTAATGAAACTAAATCCTAATAGAAACAACTCGTGCTTTTACAACAAAATTATACTTAATAGGATTGCAGTTATCAAAAATGAGTAAAGTATTTTTTTTCTAGACTTAGTACTATTAGCTAGACCCATTACATGTGATACCATTGGGTGTACTACCTACATAAATAAAACAGCAGCTAGGGTTAGACTGGAGTAAATATAAGGTATATCTACGTATTCCGTCCAATATCAGTCTTCCTATTTAATCATAATATAGCATACCCTTACTTCATAGAAGTAAGAAATGTGTACAAATATTTTAATGTAAAAGACAGGTTTCCCGTAGGTAATCGCCGATAGATAATTAGTATTAATTTATGTCCGAAGCATTGTTGATTGAATTTAAAAAGTAAAGATATTACGATACAAACGTGTTTTATTTACTTAATGTATACCTACTAAACTAAGGTTTAGTCACAGAATTAATAATAAGTATTACATACAGAACGGAAACTCGCACCGTCCCCCGCAATCTGGTGTCCCCGTGACCCTTCCCCCGTTATTGTGAGGTGTAAGTGGCAGTAAAACAGGGTTATTGGTAGTTGCACGTTGACATTATGCGAGTCACTTAAGATTATTGAATTGTAATGGTGAGAAACTGCGCACATTATCATTGTTAATCGACGGAAAACAATAAATAACGAAAATTTTATAGATTTCCGAGTGATGAAAACAGGTAAGCAAAGCAACAAATTCTGTGGTGGCGACCCTGATTGTTTAACTCACACATTTGGCGTGTGCACGGACGGATTGTTTCGTTTGTAGTAGTACTAGGTATATATGCTGCTCCGTTTGTATGAAGAGCCATACCTGTGGTTTAGTTATTCCGTGAGGACTCTTGAGGCGTTTGAATATAAGTAACCACAGTAAACAAATATGAAATAATTTATAAATTATCTTAAATCAGCGACGAACATGTGACACTTTAAAGTTTCAATGGTTTGTTCCCAGTTGAGTCACACCAAGATTAGTACCACTGCTACTCATTGGGAAAAATTACAGTTGCAATGAGTCACACTGTTACTAATCGCCACTCTGTATTTCCATTAAGTCACAGTATTTGTTGTTCATTTCAATATTTTGAGAAAAAAAAACCCGTTTCATAGGTTCGAAATATATGTATATCTGCATTCTGTTATTTAAAAAACCTGTTTAGAAATCTTAGCTCACCAATTTTAAGATTTTCTCTTTCGTTATTTATTATCATACCTAATTTGTTAAAATTACTATTTTCTTTTAAAGTGGTTGACAAAATAAACTATAGAAATGCTTTTTTATGAAATTTATTTATTTAATTACTGTGACTCAACGGGAATACAGAGTGGCGATTATTAACAGTGCGACTCATTGGGAAAAATTACAGTTGCAATGAGTAACACTGTTCCTCATTGCAACTTTTTTTCCCAATGAGTAGCAGTGTTACTAATCTTGGTGTGACTCAACGGGAACAAACCGTTTCAATTAGAAAGAGAAGTCCGATATGGACTAGTGACGTCATATTCCATACCATCTATATATTTGCCATAGAAAATAGCATTTTTGCGCAATAAGCCGCGATTTTGTTTTTTTTTTTCTTTAATTTTTGATGTTTCCAATGTTACTCTCAGAATTATGATGAATCTTACGAAACTCCTTAAGCTTAAATCCATCAAGCCGTTCAGGCTGTAGAGCGTGCCAAAGAAATATACATACATACATACTACTTACATACACTGCAATAACATAATCCTTCTTCTGGCGCAGTCAGGTAAATACATATATACATATCATTTACAACGATAGGTACTAATATGGTCAGAGTAACATTGAATGACTTTTTCAAATCTTGGAAAAAAAGTATCTATGTAGGGTTTACAAATTAAAATATATTCATAGGCGATCAACTTATAAAATGTACTCGGAAAAATATTTCATTATTGAATTCAATAGAAAATTAGTTTTTAGACGTTTTTAGTGGCATGAACTTAAGTTTGACATTTACAAGTACGGAACCCTACACTGCGCGTGGCCCAATATTACTCAACTCACTTGGCCAATTATTTATTTTATTTTTAGTAATTGTTGTCACAGCGGCAACAGAAACATATATTGTGGGAAAATCATGAGATACGGCCAGGTGACAGACGGACAGACAAACAGTGAAGTCTTGGTAATACGGTCAGATTGTAGGTAGATAATTTATTGGGATGCCTATATTATGTGATAATAAAATTAAATTCATTAATTTCTGCTTAAAATTATTTATATTTTGCATAAAATTAAATACACACATTATTCAAAATTATCCATTGTAAAATGTTACCTTAATTCAATTTGTTTGAAAAGTTTCGTTACATCTATTTACACGCACGTTTATATTAATCGGGCCTCAATCGCATATTTCTTAGAAGACAGAGATCTCGCGCTGTATCTTTCCTCCCATAAGGTGTAGATAAGTCATGCAACCTCAAAATCAGGCTTATGTTAAAACTTTCTGGAAGAGCCTTTATCAATGTGGGGACAAGTTCGCTCGGCATCTTCTGGAGCACTAACTGAGCTCTATCGTGTCCACAAGATACGACATACGATAAAAACTGAAGAATGAAATGTGTTTGTGGCGTCACTTCACCATTCTTCCCTGCTAAGTGAGAGAAAGACGAGTACAAAGTCTCTAAAGCAGATTGTAACGGCTCTTTCACTGTTACTCCCAAAACATTTTGTCCTTGACTGTAGTACGCACTACTATCTGAGCTATTATCATTCAACCTTCTTACTTTGTTGGAAGTCACATCCATATCATCAGAATCGTCGTGCCGTCGCTTCCTAGTAGTCTGTGGTTTATTTGAATTGCTTTGTTCTAGAGCAGCGTAAATGCAATACACGGATAATTTCGCCAGTATTGTCGACTGTGGCTCAACAAGCTCTTCACCTAACTTGGCATTGTAAAGATACTGAGGGAGCACATGTAATAGCAGAGCCTGAGTACAGCGTTCTATATCTAGATGCAGAATGGCAAAAACTATATCCACTGATCTATCAAGGTCTTCTTGGTAACGGAATTTGAGGGTTTCCCTTACCAAATGTGTTACAAACCAAACTGGTCCAGTAGTATTTAATAGGCTCTCAATATTATGAGTTGCATCAATGTGAAGATATCCTTTAGACTTTATATCATCCCAGATAACTTGCAGTTGCTCTAATATAGGCTGTCTTGAAATAATATTGTGGGAGAATGAGGCTGTCTTTGATTTGGGTGCTGATGAGGGATGGATGTCATACTGCATCTTTCTAATAATATGATTCATCAAGACAGACCTTTCTTTGAAAGTCTCAATCTGTTTCTCCAGATCAGTAGGTGGCGATAGGAACTGCTGAACCATATTCATAGGTTTCAGGAAAGCATCTTGATGAACTACATTGATGTAGGAACAAAGCCAGACTGAAGCACAAACAGCTAAAGATGTCATCTTCTGTCTCAAGGAATCCAGCATCTTCTTAACATCTGCAGCAGAAAGTGAGCCTTGCTCCCAAGCGAATAAGACCTCTCTTACAACACCAGCAACATTCTCACATAGATCATGAGGCTTCATATTGGTATTTTTGAAGTCAAAATCTGGTGCACTCAAATGTCGAATGAAGACATCAACAAACTGTACTTCACATTTCTGTAAAATTTGATCAGGTGGTTTGTGGACTCCTTTTTGTGGCATGCAGTCTCTTACCCAGTGTTCAAAGAATGTGTCTCCGTTTTCCTCTAAAACAGCATCAGCACCATACTCTTGAACTATGAAGCAGAGTATTAAAAATGATATATCAAAACTAGCCACTTTAGAAGGAGAAGCTCCTTTCTCATTGGAGGCGTGGATGGCAAATTCATTGAGTTTAATAAGTCTTGATACAATCAGTTTTAACTTGCCTTCGACTGTAGCTACAGCCAAGATCTTTTCAAGTGTTCCTCCGCCCACAATCTGACAAAGCATTGGATTGAGTGAATCATGTATTTTATTGAAATCCCCAGCTAGTGTCTTGAGTATTCCAGCAAGAGTAGGTTCAGCTCTGGTTATAAAAATGGGTATGGATCCCTGAAGACCTGTAGGTTCTAATTTCTGCAATTTTATATCCTTGGTTTCCCGTTTCTTACTGAAATACGCTAAGTGGCTTTCTGTTAAAACATTCAATTTAACTAAAGGTTCAATCAATGAAATTAAACTATTGCATGAATTCTTTGTATCAACAATATCTAGTAAAGGAGTTGATTGCAACAGTTTTTCAAAAGCTTCTACGACTTCAACCGAAAATTCCCCATCCTTACTATTAGTGCCACAAATGCTGTGTAAATTATGTATAACCTGAGGAATCTTTAGGAATGTAAAGGCTGCCCAGAGAGCTTGGTTTGAGGCATTCTTACTGGAGTCATTAAGTGAAATGAAACAAGCCCGGATCAACTCGCAATACAATCTTGGCAATGTGTATCCCTTTATGCGCTTAACCATTAGTAACTGATTTGAAAGATGTTGAGAATCTGCGCTAGGGTTTGCCAGTAAGTCGATAGCAATAACAGCTTGAAGGCAGTGGCTCACGGTCTCCGTCTTGATGTTTAAAGGAGCGATTTTATCAATATCCATGTTGCATATCTTCTGCAAAGTTTCATGTATCGTCACTGGGGCTTTGAATTGTGTGTTCATCATAATAAAAGTTGTGATTTCTTGGCACTTCTTAGTGACTTTATTATACTCTTCTGGGTCATTCTGTTTAGCAAGATAAAACATTGCAACCAAGAAATCTGTGTTGACAATAGAATTCAGTACTGATGTGGACTTTTCCAGAAGTTCTTGACTCTGAATAGGATTAGATGATGGGTATTTACTTAGTGAATAATGATAGACTTGTAAAAGCCATAAAATGATTGAAGACACTGCATAGGCAAGTACTTCTTCCTCCATCTTTCCTCTGCATGTTATATTGTCAAGGAATCCTTCCAAAAATTCCAAGAGGCTAAGAATACAATGTGGTTTATGGAAAGCATCAAACTTCGATATTCTCTGGAGTACTGCCGCGTAAGAAACTAGATGAGACGCTAATGAATGCTTCAAATAAGAGATTACTAATTGATTTGCTCCACATCCTACCATAGCTTGTTGAAGTATGCAATCGGCTAGGTTATAAAGGTCTCCACTTACGCCTCTCGGTAGGATGGTCTTGATATTTATTCCCCATTGTATGTCAGTCCATCTTTCACGCCAGGCTTTGAGGATTAACGCCTTCAAAGAGCTAGTTTTACTGGTGATCTTTGATGCATCCATGATGACCACTGCACTTAGTTCCAAGTTATAAAAATACGGTAAGTACTTAAGTCTGTACCACTTCACGTCACGGATAGATTCATTGTAGAATTCAAAAGTAAATTCTGAGATTTATTAATGTTCATTTAGACAAATAATCATTTTATTTGAAATACAAATTCATCAACGTAAGCTTCGCTTTCACTAGTTTTGATAAAATGACGTTTGTTTAGTTTTCAAGTACAGAAACTGACTACCTATTTTGATTGGTCAACCAGTAAAATGTCACTTAAAAGCCAATAGAAACTTGAGAAACTGTGACAGCTGTTGCAAGAGGAAACATGACAATGACAAGTTTGACAATATTTTTCTATCGAAAAAACATTTGAATAGGTGACTCCGCATTTCAAAAATGGCATCTCTTGCGTTTTATATCTACAGCCTATTTTATGTGCAAAATGTCATAAACGAAGGTTATGAAACAATATGTACGCGCTTTTGTTTAACATTACAACAAAATCATCAATGAATTAAAAAGAAAATTATTAAGAACGTCGTTAACACATTAATGTTTTAAATCATACATGCGTACCTACCTATTTATTGACATAATGATTGAAAACATTAATGTACCCACGCTGATATAGGAAACTAAACGTTGAAATGTCATTTGTCAAAATATGTTATCAATCACGTTGTTATCAATCTGGTTTGTTTACTAACTTACCTTGAATGAAAATTCTTCTTTTGTTAATTTTTAACATAACATTATGAGTTTTAGAAGTTATAATGACAAAATTGATGAGGGCGATACAGTTATTCTGTACCTCAGTAATAACCTCTATGCCATTGAAGTGCAGAAAGAAATCAAAAACAAAAAAGGTGATTTGGTGGAAAATGTGTTTCAAACCCCTTACGGTGCTTTAAAAGTTAAAAATCTAATTGGGGTTGAGTACGGTAGTAAGGTAAGCAAAATTTTAAACAATTCTCAGTCAAAACATGTCTAAATAATTCACAGAAATGGCCAATTTTGAATGAATAAAACATAACCTACACAAATGTTTTTATTTATAAAAAAAATGCGACGTATATATTTACCATGCAGAATCCTCTTACACGTTCTTAATAATCATAATCAAGAAATCAGGTAGCATACTTGCAGTCTTTCAATTGGAAGTTACTTTATTCACCTTAAAAATATTGTATGAAGATGATTGTGCTGTGTTACAACAAAAATCTGGTCACAACCACAAAAGTTGTTTTATTTAGTAAACGGGTTACTCACTTATAGAGTCAGCTACTGCCGACAAGTCACATTCGCTCTGATGAAGACCTCCGCATGAGGTCGAAACATGTCAGCAGTAGCTGACTCTATACGTGAGTAACCCGTTCACTTAATAAAACAATGATTGTATCTCACGTTAGTTTTAATCAAAAAAACTACAAAAGTCTTTATATCAAATAGTGATGGCATAAAAACTGAAAACAAACCTAACAAAAAAGTTTCAACAGTGCGTGAGAAGTAATTCAAAACTTGGGTTTGTTGGTTTCTTAGGTGGAACTCTCCAAAGGCTGGGGCCATGTGCTGCAGCCAACACCGGAGCTGTGGTCCCTGACGCTGCCACACAGGACCCAAATCATTTACACACCTGACATCAGCATGATTCTATTACAACTTGATTTAGTCCCAGGATCTGTGGTTGTTGAAGCGGGTAAGTTTTTATAATATGTAACTGGTTGAATCCAAACAAAAAATTGAGTATGAAAATAGGAAAAACTAGTTTGGTGTTGTAGCATGTAGTTTGTGTAAGTAAAGTATCATCGGAGCAAATAACAATTCAGTACATTAAATTGAAAGAGAGAGTATTTCTTCTCTTCAAAAAACGAATCTGCAAAGGCATGGTGTTATAATAAATAAATATGAAGAGACAAATCACAGTGATTGAGCTCCAAAGTAAGCTTAAACTTGTTTTATGGGAGACTAACTCAGCAATCCTATATCTCAATATATATGTTACTGGGCAACATCATTATAAGGGCCGCGTATTATGAATAGTTCCCAAGAGCATCGGGCTATTTGATAAATTTTAGTATTTTAATTACTTAGACCAGTCCATGTTATAATGCCCGACAGCCCGTGGTCCATTTAAAAAATCAACGTAAGCAATAGATTGAATTTATCACTTGGACTGAGCGTAAGGTAAGGTAACTAGTAATGTTATTACATTTAATTATTAAATGTACTTGATACTATTATGTTAAATAGTTTTTTTGTTCCTTACTTTAAAAATGTTGGAAGTTTAATTTCGTTGATAAACAAAAACACTTTTCACGTGTTTTATCCTTTTGCTCAAAATTTTATAAAAATAAAAGTAATGTAACTACTTACTTACCTGTGTTATAACGTTAAATTGTTTAATTTCTTTTGTACTATTTTGTTAAATAGTTTTTTTATGTTTCTTCCTTTAAGAATTTCGAAGTTTAATAACGTTAATAAACAAATACATTTAATTTCATTTGTTTTATTATTTTGCCCAAAACGTATTTGCCCTTATTCATACTGACCGGGAAAAATGATTAGCCATGAAATTTTAATCAAATTGCCCATGTGACATGGGCATTATGTATACAGGCCGATCACTATTCATGGGGTCCAGCTTCTCAATTTGCCCGTAACATATACAACCCAGTCCTGTTCGTTACACTATTTATAACTCAAAAACGACTGGACCGATTTAGATAAAATTTAGTATGGATATAGTTTGAGATCGGGGTAACATAGGATTGCTTTTATCCCGAAATTGTCACGGGGTGCGGAGCCCGCTGGCACTGCTAGTTTTATAATAAATACAAATAAAGATAAATACCCTAGCATGCCTTTGCAATTCCTTTTTTTTAAGTAAGAATGTTTTTTTTTCTTATAAACATATATTAAGTTAATTAGTAATATGTAATCTACATAATAATTTTTCAGGCCTATGTCCATATAGAAATGGCATAAAGATAAGATTTGAAATAATTTGAACAAGATTGCCACTTTGGTATTTTTTTATGAAACATGGATTTTTTACTAGTGTTTCTTAACTGTCATGTCAACACTTAATAAAAAATGTTGTTCCTAGGCACTGGTAGTGGTTCGCTAACACATGCTCTGATCCGGAGAGTGCGGCCCCACGGCCACGTCTACACATTCGACTTCCACGAGCACAGGGCCAACGTGGCCCGGGAAGAGTTTAAGGACCACGGGCTGGCTGATTTTGTTACTGTGAGTGCCGCTGATTGAAAATACGTTTTTATCGTTCAGGAACATCAATGTTAAAAATCTAATTGTACTTGAGTTAATACTCTCACAATATGCTATGATCATAATGTTCCTGCAACCTGAATTACTTTTTAGGGTTCCGTAAGCAAAGGGTAAAAACGGAACCCTATTACTAAGACTTCGCTGTATGTCCATCTGTCCGTCTGTCTGTCACCAGGCTGTATCTCAAGAATCGCGATAGCTAGACAGTTGAAAATTTCACAAATTATGTAATTCTGTTGCGGCTATAACAACAAATACTCGAAACAAAATAAAATAAATATTTAAGGGGGGCTTCCATACAACAAACGCGTTTTTTTGCCCTTTTTGCTCGATATCATGACGGCAACAGGAAGGCACTTGAAATATTCACAAAATACTCAGTTGTATTTTTATTTAACAATAAATGAAAAAATTTGATAAAATAAATATTTAAGGGGGGCCCCTTAAATATTTATTTTATTAATTTTTCCCATACAAAAAACTTGATTTTTATAGATAATGGTACGGAACCCTTCGTGCGCGAGTTCGACTCGTACTTGGCCGGTTTTTTTGTTAATCTTTAGTATTTATTAGAATTTTTTGATTTTTACATATATTACTGGGTTATCTACCTAAATTTGCCAATTTAGGAGATTTATACAATGTATGCAAACAGATATATATATATATATTTGTTTCTCATCTTCAGATGTGTATATAGTTGTTTTGTGAGAATATTTGATTAATGGTGAAGTTAGTTACAACTTGCTTTTTTTTCTAGCTGAAAACTTACAATGAGGTTCAGATGAAAATCCTTTTTTATTCTAAAACAATCACAGTTAGTAGGTACACAAAAAAAAGGTCTAATTTCTAAATAAATCAATTAAGATTTTATTCTATTTATTTACCAATTTGTGTACCTACAAGGAAATCGTATTCAGAGAATACCTACATAAAATAAAAGTTGTACAGAAGCACTAAATTATCTCAAAAGTTGTCTCTTTCAGTAGGCCAGTGGAGTATTTTCCATGTCTCCCTATTTTCCGCTAAATGCTTGACCTTCCTGTAAGACACGACATTTGCCTTTTCTTTCACTTCATCCATCAATGACCTTCTTGGCTTTCACTTTTCATCCATTTTTAGGGTTCCGTAGTAAACAAGGAACCCTTATAGTTTCGCCATGTCTGTCTGTCTGTCTGTCTGTCTGTCCACGGTCCTACTCAGAAACTACAAGTACTAGAAAGCTGTAATTTGGCATGGATATGTATATTAATCATGGCGAAAAAGTGGTAAAATAAAATCTGGAAAAACATTTTTTTTTTAGGTTAGCTGCCATACAAGTAAAGAGGTAGTCAATATTTTTTTTTCTCGACAAACACTTTGGATTTAGGGATCCGTTTCTGAAATATTTGGGTTTAAAGTGAAAATTTTTGTTGGAGGCAAGTGTGTCCCCCCTCTATCTGCTAAACGGTTATATATGGCCACGTGAAAAAATTCACAGCTATAGTATATATAATGTAGTTTAAAGGAAAACTATCAGAGCTAAGTAGGGTATACAAATTAAAAAGTTATAGGCGATCAACTTATAAAATGTACTCGGAAAAAGAAATTTCATACAAATTCAATAGATAATTAGTTTTTAAACGTTTTTAGTGGCATAAACTCAAAGTTGGCATTCGGAACTACGGAACCCTACACTGCGCGTGGCCCGACACGCACTTGGCCAATTATTTTTTATGAAATTATCATGCCGCATAAGATTCTTCGTCTTATCTTATACCTTTAAACGAGCAATTCTTGTATATTTATTTATATATTTCTGTGATCTCGAAAACGGCTCTAACGATTTCGCTGAAAATTGGTATATGGGGGTTTTTGGGGGTAAACAATCGATCTAGATTAGTCTTATGCTTGGGAAAACGCATATTTTCGATGTTTGAGATGTAACCGAGCAAAGCTCGGTCGCCCAGGTACTTTCTATATGTATGCGTTAAAGTTCGGTTCTCATTGACAGTCCCAAGTGTGAGTCTGTGTGTGTTTAAATATTAGGTTGGTAGTTATCATGGAATTGTATGTACGAGTTATATAGGTGGGTATCTTGTCATTCAAAAATAACTTGCAGGCGCAGTACAGGGACGTGCTCGAGAGGGGTTTCGGTGACGAGCTAAAAGGCAAAGCTGACGCTGTTTTTCTGGACCTACCCAGCCCTTGGGCCGGAGTGCCGCATGCATTGGAGGCGATCAAGGATCAGGGTAAGTACTGAAGTTTTTATAGGTACAGTGGGCTACATAGAAACGTCCACCAATAGTATAATATAATAGTACCATTCGTTTAGAGGTAGTATACTTTTCTATGTAGCCCACTGTACTTCTTTCAATAGAGCATTGGTCTCCTATGTGAAATTTTAAAAAAGAGTCTTCCATGCTAGTCTGCGAGAGAAGAAAAAACTTGAGAATGTACCAGCTGCTTCTCTTTCCGCGCAGATTGTAAAATCCGATCGAGGGAGTGCGCGAAATTTATGTAAATAGGTGATGCAGCTAGCGAACGATCACTATTTTGATTTTCTTATCACGGCTGATCACGCTTAAAGTGGCCTTTGAATTTTGCGGCCCTTGTCTGCATCAGCGAGCCGACCCGAAATGCTGACACTGCAGACTAGTGCACATTATTTTCTGGTTATAAAAAAGAATTTTATTTCTAATATTTCCAAAATCCCAAAACATCAAGGGTTATTTTTGTTACTATTATAATATTACAGACTAAACTGATAAATAAGTAGGTAGTTGTTATCAGCATGAGGTAGTGGAATGAGTCAGAAAGAATTTAAAAAATGAATTTAGAAATTCGAAATATGATGAAATTTAAAATTTGAAGATAAGGAGGTGAGAAAGAACATGCGGGATCGAGTTTATTGCAGCATCTTTACAAGGTCTCTGCCTAAACCATTTTCGAAACTAGAGAAACCATACTCTCTGTCTCTATAGTTATTAGTTCTTAAATATAGATACGTATCGTACCTACCACAGGTACCTACCGTAAACCAATTAATTCACCTAACTCCGTATTAAATATTGTTCTTTTATGATGCGTAAATATTGCACTCTCTAGTGCAGTACGAAATCGGGGTAATGGCCACAATAAAAGTGAATTACTGACCTTTACGGATTGGGTCAGATGCCTTTAATGAGACCGTTTTTATTACCGGCGTGTTTGAAAATTATTAGGCCATTAAGTTATGTGTTGATTACGGTTATGGAGGTTTAATTAATACTTTCACCAATTCATTTTGGGATTTATTGAGTGATTGATACTGGTTCGTTTTCGTGTGTGTATAAGTGCCCAACATCACATCGCCGTGTGGTTTCTGGCAGAGTAGAATAGGACTACTCCAAGTCTTCCCGTGGGTGTCGTAGAAGGCGGCTTAGGAAATACAAGCTAAACAAAGCAAACATCAATGAGACCTCTCCAACCCGTCTAGCCAGCGAGGAGAATGTAGGCCAAGTCCTCTGGCAGCTTTGGTCAAGTATGGCTCTAGTGGTACAGCGAGGGTCGTGCTCCTGCAGTAGAGATTAAAAAGACCTGAGGGTCTGAAAATTAAAAAATTGAATTAAGAAATGAAATTGGTACGATGATGAAATTTGAAGATAATGAAATGATGGAGAAAGGAGGTGGGCAAGACAATAAAGGATGAAGTTTATTGCAAAAAAAAAAACTAGGCAGCGGTGACATTCCTGTCTGTAACTTAAGTACGGACACATTACATTGACCTACTCTTTCTTTATCGTGTGTGTTAGTGACTAACACTAGTGTCAGAGTTTTTAAACCGCCTTAAAGGCCTCTGACATGGTTTTAGGTAACGACCAATGTCAAAGACAGTGACCGGGACCGACGGCTTAACGTGCCCTCCGAAGCACGGATCATCTTACTTATCGGACAATCAGGTGATCAGCCTACAATGCCCTAACCAAACTAGGACAACAACACAAAGTCGTTGCCCCCGCCGGGAATCGAACCCTCGACCTCCGGGTTTGAGCCGCACGCTCTAACCACTACACTACGGAGGCAGTTGACCTACTTAAAGTTTACTAGTAGATCTTTCAAGTATTATCTATTCATCTCCCACCACAGAGCTAATTCCCCATGTTGAACAAGAAACAAACGCCGTTTATAAAGCTCGCGAGCTCAGATAAGATCGTCCGACATGCAGCAGGAATCGAGCTGATCGGTATAAATCGATGAATCGATTACGATCTGATCACTCGGTGTCGATTATTCAGATGCGATTTAAATGTTTGTAACTCAGTTGTAACTATTTCTTATCTGCTAGAATAGGATATATGGATAGGATAGAGTTTAGTATAGGTTTTAGGTTTAACGTTTTGAGTGTTCGTTTCGTAAGCTGAGTGAGTATCACATAGGTTACAAATTTAAAACTTACTTTAGAGCGTATTTCCTAGCTCAATCAACAAGTATTTGTCCTTATCTATTTATATATTCGTTTGTGTAAGTGGCCAACACTAGTTTTCACTGTCTAAAGGCATCTGACGACTGCGATACAAGGTAACAGCCGAGACCAACGGCTTAGTGTGAATTCTGAAAGACAGAAGAGCTCGAAACATTTTTGTATCACTTGTCACCCATCAAAATCCGGCACACGACCATTGTCACTTAGCTTGCAAAAGCGCTAATAATGCTTACTCCCACCTGGTCACCGAGCTTCTCAAAGTGTTTAGTAGGTACCTGTTGAAATAACAACTCAACTTTATCCGGTGATCTATGAAATTATATTATTTAACTTTTACTTGGAAGTGTATACGTCTGACGCCTAGCACAGTCGGTAACGGAATGAATGAGACGACTGGGCGTTGTAACTTAATAAAGACAGCAACTTGATTACTTTAGTATTGCCATAGTGAAAAATAAAGATTGATTTTTGCAAATTAAATAGTATAAATCAACAGTACCAGTAAAGGCCTACGGTAACATCACACCTTTATCCCTAACTTGTGGTAGCCAGCCGTTTTACAAAACATATCATTATCATCATAATTTTCCTCGTCATTTCCCTATTTGGGGTCAGCTCTGTATGCCAACTGTTTCCACTTCTTTCTGTCATTCACCATATTTGCACTAGCCCCTCGTTCCTTCATATATGTCCTTATACATTCTATCCACGTCTTCTTCGGTCTTCCTATCCCTCTGCAGCCCTCCAAATGGACCATCCTCTTAGCCAGATGTTCGGCATCCCTCCTCATGGCGTGGCCATACCACGTGAGTCGATGACTTTTTAACCGATATGTATTGCTATTGCCCAACCAATATCGGTTATTATGAACCTATGACAAACAGCGGATTATACGAGTACAATCTGATTGCGATAGAAAAAGTCGGAAAGCGGACCCCGGGCTTCTCAGCATTGCAACTGAGGATGCAACTGGGAAAACGCTCAGATGAGAGAGAGAGAGAGAGAGAGAGATAGAGAGAGAGAGAGAGAATCTGATTGCGATTATTCGACGACCTCCGTCGATGGTTAACATACCTGACCACTACTCGGGAGGTCCCGGCTTAGATCCCCGGTCAGGTCAAGGTGGAAAATGAACTTTTCTGATCTGTTTTTTCAATATTTTGAGCGACACAAACATTGTAATAACTAAGAGACTGAACCAACTAGTTTTTTAATTCGTTCTATATTTTTCACAAAATAAATAAAAAACCTTAAAAATCTGTAAGGAATTCGAACTCCGACCATATTGACGCCCGAATTAAGATAAGCAAATTTAGCCTTTACTCATGGGGCAACTAGAGCTAGAGTCGTACATCGAGTAAATTAAGTTTGTGTATTCAAGTTGCACCTCGCCTTAAGTTAATATCCCATAACACAAGTCTTGAACTTACTTTGGGGATAACTCAATCGGTGTGATTTATCCCTACACCTTATATATAAGTATTTCTTCAAACAAAAAATGGATACATAGTAATATACAAGTAGATAGCTTTGCTAAGCAAGGCTGTTGGGTTTAACAACCCCCCGTTCGAAGTCAAAGGTAAAATATCAAAATCTGTTTTAGTAAGACTTTCATTTCCACTTGTTTGCAAAATTGTAATACTTTAACGTTAGCCCGCTGTACCCATCTGACCATATTTAACCATTATACAACGGACTAACAACTTATACTATAGTCTGTGGACGATTAGCGTATCGTAACATATAATATACTACAAGTATATGACCATAATTATGTTGCGTATTCAAGTATAATTGGGCATACCTAATATGCGTACCTCAATTGTTGAGAAACTTAATAAATAGTTGTATTATATTGAAAGGCAATAGGCACATATCTTCGTCATTTTGTAAGTTATGAGGTCCATTTTTTAAAGCGGGCTATATCAGCAGAGAAAAAGTTAAGTGATATTCGTAGTAAAAAATAAGCGGCCAAGTGCGAGTCGGACTCGCCCATGAAGGGTTCCGTAGTAGTATTTTTTTAATTTTTATATTTGAGTTGATTGAATGAAAGGTAAATTGCAGTTTATGACATATTAAAAAAAAACTTCTTACTAGATCTTGTTCAAACCAATTTTCGCTGGTAGTTTTCATGGTAATGAACATAATATATTTTTTTTAGTTTTATCATTCTCTTATTTTAGAAGTTACGGGGGGGACACACACTTTTTTCCACTTTGGAAGTGTCTCTCGCGCAAAGTATTCGGTTTAGAATAAAATGATATTAGAAACCTCAATATCACTTCTGAAGACCTATCCATAGATACCCCACACGTATGGGTTTGATGAAAAATATTTTTTTGAGTTTCAGTTCTAAGTATGGGGAACCCCCGAAATTTATTGTTTTTTCTCTATTTTTGTGTCAAAACCTTAATGCGGTTCACATAATATGTACATCTACTTACCAAGTTTCAACAGTATAGGTCTTATAGTTTCGGAAAAAAGTGGCTGTGACATACGGACGGACAGACAGACAGACAGACAGACATGACGAATCTATAAGGGTTCCGTTTTTGCCATTTGGCTACGGAACCCTAAAAAGTGTAAAGGGCTTAATATAAATCTGTTAACGAGACAAAAATTTAAATAAAAACATGATTTTTTAAATCATGAGAGATTTGAATCATAACTGCCTCCGCGGTGTAGTGGTTAGAGCGTTCGGCTCATACCCGGAGGTCGCGGGTTCGATTCCCGGCGGGGGCAACGAGTTTGCGTTGTTGACCTCGTTTGGTTAGGACATTGCAGGCTGATCAACTGATTGTCTGATAAGTAAGATGATCCGTGCTTCGGAGGGCACGATAAGCCGTCGGTCCCGGTCACTGTCTTTGACATTGGTCGTTACCTAAAACCATGTCAGAGGCCTTTAAGGCGGTTTAAAAACTCTGACACTAGTGTTAGTCACTAACACACACGATAAGAAGAAGAAGATCATGGTAATAGGCGATGCGGCTAGCAACTCATCACTATTTTGATTCCTTTTCCATCTTAACGCCCACCACCACGCTAAGCGTGCCCTTTTGGCCTAACGGCCCTGGGCTCTGTCTACCCCGTCAGGGATATAGACGTGAAAATGTATCTGTATCTGTATGATATTTTAAAATCATCATCAACCAATCACTTACACGACACTGCTTATCAAGTAATTGTTTCACCCAAAAAAAAAACATCAAGATCGGTTTGGGAGTTTAAAAGATATGATGTCGCAAACAGACACACAGGTAAATACTATACCTCTCTTTTCGCGTCCACGGTTAAAACGAAGCGGATGAATACATAAAATGAAGTATAATTTAGGAAAAAGTAGGTCTCTAAATTATTAAAAGTTATATCCTAATCCTACTCCCATGCTGGTCTGGGAGAAATAAAAAAAACTTAGAATGTACCAGCTGCTTCTCTTCCCATGCAGATCGTAAAAGCCGATCGAGGGAATGGGCAAAAATGCAAATCATGTTAACAGGCGATGCGGCTAGCAACCCATCACTGTATTGATTGCTTTTTCATCTTCTCGCCCACCATGACGCTAAAAGTGGCTTTTGGGTCTTGCGGCCCTGGGCTCTGCATAGAACCGCAAGACCCAAAATGCTCTGTCTGCCCCATTAGGGATAAAGACGTGATAGTATATATGTATGTATATCCTAATCAATTTGGCGTCACGATGCGTAGAATAAGTTTTAAATCCGTTGACATATGTACTTTTGCTAATAAAACTAGAACTATAATTATTAATTATATACATTTTCCAAAAAAAGGAAGTTTGGAAAGCCTTGGGAGAGGCCTATTTTCAGCAGTAGACTTCCTGTTATAATATGATGATGATGATCCAAAAACATCAACAATTTACAACAATACATCGAATACGAATCGTCAAGCTTAGCGTCATACAGAGAGGAAAGTCCATGCATTTCTCATACATTTGTTACAGTACAGCCATTATGGCCCCAGGCCGTCGTAGCCCCATTTATTAATAGTCCATATTTGGAAGACGGCCGACGAGTGATAAATAAGCTGTAGTGTTTAGAATTTAAACCTAAATGCATGTTAGCTACGGTTCGTATCTTTGGGGGTATTAAATGGGTTATTATTTAAGACATTTCTGGCACTGATTGGATTTCTGTTTTCTTTTGTTTGCAGTTTCTTTTGTCAGCAGAAATTCATTTGATTTTATCCGTCGAATTTGAAAAATCTTTCATTTATTTATTTTCCTGTTACATTTTCTTTACACCTATCCATAGACATATGTAGGTATTTAATCTCGTTAATTACAATATTATAGAACTATCTTTCATTTTAAGTCAGAAAGTAGAAGCCGACAAAGTTTATCTTGAATTGTTAACTAAAATACGTTGTAAACTGCCTAATTTATACAACATTAGCCTTATTTTTTGTTTATTTTAGGAAATTATTTGGTACAGTTATAATATGCCTACCTGGTTTTATAAATTGGGAATGCTATAAGTATTCGTGAGATAAATATGTTTAAAACCGAAACATATATGCTTAAATTTTTAACAAAACTGTGCAAAATTTTACTCTATAATTTTCGAAACTAAATACCGACTTTACCCCCGAACTACACAACCGATTTTAATAAATTTCTATGGGACTACCTCAATAGAATTTTCAAAATCGGTCCAGGCGTCAACGAATAATCAGTGAACATACGAACATACACAAAATAAGATCGCGACGAATCAATAACCTCCTTTTTGGCAATCGGTTAAAAATCGCAATCCACGACAAAAGCCCTAATCGCACCACTTAGAACAGTTACAAATGCAGGCATCACAAAAGCCTCCGCGGTGGTCCCACACTCTAATGCGACAGCGCTTTAACCTGGCTGTCTGGCTGCTGCGATAGCGCGCTTGAAAAATAGCGCCTTTTGTGGTCCTGCCAGCTGGGAACGTCAAAACGTACAAGACTAGTGTTCCTTGTTTACTTGGATGTATGGAGGAGTACTTATATTTAAAAGTAATACCAGTAAGTCTGAGCTGGCAACGTCATAACGTACAAGATTTCAGTTTTCCTAGTTTACTTGGATGTATGGAGGAGTACTTATATTTAGAAGTTATACTATTAAGTCTGGATCAGGTCAAGAAGCCTTTTTTCTTGATATATTAAAAAATACCCTCGGACACATAATAAGCACACTGTTTTATATTTAGAAGTAATACCAGTAAGTGTGAATGAAATCAAGAAACTGTTTTTTTTTTCCCTGAAATATTAAAGAACTCTTAGACACATATTAAGCATACTGTTTAAAGGGCTGCCTGAATTTGTCGGAGTCCAGTTCTCCCCATTGAAATAAATTATTTGAATAGAAACGGAGATATAATTTAAAATTTTGTCTTGATCAAGCCCTAGATAACCCTTCAAACTGTTTTTAAAGCGAGAAGAGAATTATATGATGGTATGGTTGAGAAGTGGAAATGTAATGTGAGAAATGGAGAGCCGAGAGGAAGGCCTTTGCCCAACAATGGGATCTAACGGGCTCTAAATAATATAATATGGTTGACTGGGAGAAAATGCTTTAGCATTAAGTCCACCATTTGTTAAAAGTATATTTGAACTTTGAAACAATAAAGTTTGATAAAATAAAATAAAAAAGAAAGAGTTTTTAAAGTAGGCAGCTCTGGACCCCGAAATATTTAAGTATTTAAGTATCAGCTTAAATCCCTAATTAAAACTTTTATCAACTATTTATTCTATGTTTTTATGTATAAAAGAGGCCTAATATTTATTAGGCCTCTTTTATACATAAAAACATATAGATATAGAGATAGTTTAGTGGTACATTAATCTGCATATTTTTTTACATTTCCGCGCAAAAAACCTTGCCAACAAGCCTATGATTAATAAGCCCGGCTGTCTCATAGCATCAGGCTGGTTATCGCATCCATCTTAACGAAGCATTTAATTTCATTAACTTGTACCCACAAGATTAATCTACGTTGCCTAAGGTTCCACGTCAAACCGTGACCTTATTATGGGCTAGTCAAATAATTGTCATTAGTTTGATTAAAGGTGCTGATAGACCAGCGTTGAGGACTGACTTAACAGACAGTCCTGATATAAATTCTTTATCTAAATCTATAAACCGTGGAAGGGCATATCCGTAATAAATTGGATCACTGACTATAGGTACAAGATCACTAAAGTATAATGAAATAACGGTTAAAAACAAAAAAAAAACGACATTGCCATACGAATTGCCCGAGCGTCTGCACACTTTTGCATGGATGAGCCTTTTTGTTTTTTTTTATGGTATTCTAATTTCATTAAACTATACCACGTGGTTGGATTTATTACGGGTATGTCCCTGCCATATTGTATATGGATTTTTTGGTTAGGTTGATGGTGAGGTTTCACATTAACTTCTTCGACACACAAGTAAAGAAAAACCGCATCAGCTGGTTGTATCATTGGATTTTCCCCTGATACCTACCCGCTCGAAGGTACAACCGTCCGTTTGAAAATACATATGACAAAAGCCTGTTTTCTTAAACTAGACCTACTGTAATACCTGCATTTCTTAGGTCTGATCACACACACTTTTGTTTGTATGGTATGTTTACGCGGTTAACACTTTTCCTCATGACCTACTAAGTAATCAAATGAAACAAGTCGGTCTCCACCTTTAGGCTTCCGATCGATTGCCTCACGAATCCCAGCACATCCTACTGTTTAATGTCAAAGTGTTGGCATTGGCATATAATTACTGATTTACAATTTTACGTGTAAATATGTTGTTCGACTATATATGGTATACTCAACGGCACATCAAACCCTACAGTAATTATTTGAAACTTCGCCGCTATTACCGCAGCATAAGAGTGCGTAAAGGGCAGCTTGTCCAGCTGTTGACTGTACCCTACTGTACCCACATGACGTGATTGATTCACTGTTTATTTTTGGCCGCTAATCATCTGTGTTTGGATCGACGTTTTGTAATTATTTTAATCGTTAATCATGATAGGCCTTTTCGTAATTTGTTTGGTTGTAGCTTCAAAGTAAAACTAGCTATTTCACGCAACTCTACCCGCCTGCACAATTAGACACTTACCGTCTTATTATAAAGCGCAGACTAGACTGTCTTTGTTACTAAACGAAACTAGGTTTGAACCATTATCCAACCAAATCAAGTTGAGATTTTCAGATGAGACGGAGACGTATTACTAGATGTCAACTTGATTTGGTCGGATAATGGTTTAAACCTAGTAACAAAGATAGTCTGCGTTTTATAATAAGACGGTTAGTCTTGCAATCAAAGGTGACTCAAGAAGTTAGACGATATCGGGACTTACACGTTATGCCATTAATTGTCTTCTAGGGTCATAATCATATAAAAAATAAAGGTTTTTATCAACCTATGTTTTCCCACAGTTGGACAAGGGTCTCTCCTATTTCCTTCCATCTGTCTCTGTCCAGAGCCGTTTCAGATCAGTTACGCAACTAGGCTGAAAAGCGTCGACGTCGTCACGCCAATAAGTTTATTAGGAATAGTAATTTATTATTGATTTAACCTGCCCTTAATTTTTTTTAATAATTTACTCAGCTGTATCTATCGATTATTTCGTAATAAATAAAATATTTTTAAGAAACAAGCACAGTAACTTTAAATATGAACTAAACTTAGAAGTAAAAAAACATTAAAAATAACAACTTCTTCTTATCGAGTCGAAATGGTTTCAGTGTAGCTTCAAATAATCTTTCAAATTATCTCTAACCAGTATCTGGCCACGGTCATCCCTCTGTCATTAGCCTCGTAAAGGTCCTCTATGGTACATGACGTAGGGCAGCTCGGACACAAAAGAAAAAGATAAAAATAACAAAAGTAAAAAAAACAAACTATAACTAAATTATATCCAAAAATTCAAACTATTCTTAAAATTAAAACAACTTATAAATTAAAAAATCATCAAAAGCACCTCAGCGATTCGACGTCCCAAAATGCTGGCAGCATTCCCCCGTTGGATATCGAAGCTAATCCGTTGAGCGAAAATAAATTATTTTGTTAAATACCTAATAGTAGTTGGATCTATTTGCACCTACTTGTACCGGGTCAAGGGTTCAAGAACATTGAATTTATTACACATACCTACTGATAGTAGACCTCCACTTGCTTCCGGTGAAACCTGCATAGCCTGCATTCTTTTTGCGTGTTAGCTAATGATTAAGAGGATCGAAGGTTATGGCGAAACATCTGACATTACCGTATATATATTTTATGAAATGATTTACTTTTACAATCGGAATAAAGCTGGTCTTTTCAAATTAAGAAAGTTATAAAAATGTTACAGGTTTGTGAGAAATTTATAAAAATATAAAAATATTATAGGTTAGTACTAAGTACTTCCAATCAAAGCTTAACAATTTTCTGGACATACCGGTTTTAATGATACTTCTTTTTTCTTTTTTTCATGTGTCTACAATATAGGTCTAAACTATAGATCAAAAAGAGCCAAAATCCTCTTTTTATTGACCTAAGTTTGCTACTTTCGTTCCCGGACAAGTTTTATTCTCTAAAACAAACTCAAGATTAAAATCTTTCTTATAAACTTCAATTAAATTCCAGACGGTCTGATTGTATCTGATATCCGTGTTATTTTAGTGCAGTCATATTAACATATTCGCAAAATGACTCGCTATCAAAAGGAATTTTTGAATGCAATTAATATTAATCTGAAAAAAAGATTGGTCTATCGGTTAGATTTAAAAAAAATATTGTACACGTATTTTTTCCTTTCTCTGAAAAACACAAATTGACGAAGATACATCAAAATAGCGGTTACGTTGCAAGCCCCCACTCTGGAACTTAGATGCTACGTATCTTTGTGAATTTCTACATTTTTAATAAACTGAAAAATATGGGTCTATTATTTTTGGCTAATCTAAAAGACGGCCTAATTAGAATAATTCTTTTCTTACCCTGACATCACCACTATTGGAGAAATGGAACTGCAATAGTTTTGGTAGACGCAAATATGGATTGCCAAGTCTCGTGCCACTAAATCAAATATCGGTCAATTAAGATAAAGCTCAGAACGACAGCTAAGCACAATAGCATATGATATGACTAATACGGTGATTTGTTTGGCAGACAATGCCCCTGAATAGAATTCCTGAATTATTTATAGATGGTAGCACAAATAGTAGAACTTAGGCGCTAAAGATTTCTACGTAAAAAACCTACCCGTGCTAGAGCTATTTAGTGTAATAGTACCTTGTGTAAGCCAAATGAACACATCAGCAAACGAAATGACTGTTATCACTAGATCACGGCCATTGAGCTAAGTCACATGCCGTTAGGTTCGTAAAATCTGACATCAGCAACTGAAATGTTATGTCCAAACTCCGCATGAACAGTTTGTCATCCAGTGTCATTTACCATGAATCAAGGCTAAGTATCCAATCATGTATCATCTGTGATCATTATTCTCAGTTTTACCTTTGCATAATGCATCATGGTACAATTGTTACAAACCTTCTCATTGAAGGATTATGTAAACCACAGATCTGTATGTAAACCACAGCAGCTGTTTCCCATTTAATGTCAAACATATGACAAATGACGCGCGCGTGGCATTATATCTCTTAACCCAATCAGGGTTGACTCGTCCACTAGTTTCCAACCATCTCTTTTTGACCTCCGATAAAACAGAGGGGTGTCATAAGTTTGACGCTAATGTATGTCTAACTGTCTGTTTCATCGTAACTCAACAAAAGGACCGATTTCAATACGTTTTTTCTACATGAAAGAAAGTTCACTTGCGGTGGTTCTAAGTCCCAGTTAAAAAAACCACATCAAAATCGGTCCATCCGTGCGAGCGCTACGATGCCACAGACAGACCGACAGACTTAAGCGTCAAACTTACACCCTTCTTATTTGTCGGGGATCAAAAGATGCCCTTTGAAGTCTTGCAGCTTTGGGCTCTACTTAGAGCCCCAGACCCAAAATGCTCTGACTACCTTAATCATATCAAGGATAAGGACGAAATCGTTCTGCGACCAAATTGCAGATGTTCTAAAGAAAGGTGATGTAAGAAGTATAACTGGAGAGCTTGTATGAAAAGAGTAATGAGTGTGACGAAGTAAAAGAGATTTGCAAGGATCGTAGTAAGTGGAAATCCACAGTCTCTGCCTATGGGCAACAGGCGCGAAAATATGTATGTTAGGATAAAGACGTGATAGTGTGACTAAGTAAGTTTGTGATAACCCTATTTAAACTGAGCAATATTCCTGTCCTGTAAGTAGCCCCGAGTTTCAATAACTCTGCGCAACAACAATAAATTTATCATTCCACGCATAATATCCGTGCATATTGACTTAGGCTTAGACTTATAGATTGTTAAGAATTTTAATTCTAGGCCTGCCTTAGTTAATTAGCCTGGACTAATTGAGTAAAATCTGTCGATAAGGCGATAAGAAGTGAGAAATGTCGTTAGTTTTGTTGATAAATGTCTGATGTTTTGAGATAGGCAGGCGCGTTTTGAGGTAATTTGCGGGTTGTCGTGTTTCTCTAATTTATTATTTTTGCTATGTATTATTTAAATAGTGACTGATTTCGTTATGATACTCATAAAATTATTGATCGAGCGAGCGAAGCGAGTGAGGTCTCTAAATCGAGTTGGGGGCGAAAACACATTGTATGTATGTATGTATGTATGTATGTATGTATGTATGTTTGTACCGCGATAGCAGCCGAACCGATGGTTTGATTTTGATGAAACTTGGTAGGCATGTAGGAAACATCAATAGAATTTTCAAGTTCGTTGGGCATCAAAATCGGTTCAGTAGTTTTTGAAATATTAATAAAAATGTCCGCGATTATGTAGCAAACGATACCATAGCGCGTTCTAACTTTGGATACCGCCATCTAGGGGTTATTTAGGAAACTGAATTGCGAAAAATAATCGCGAGGTCTAAGTTCGCGGCGAATTACTAGTTTATTACCACTTATTCAGTTTATTTCTAATTCAGTCAATTATACTGAATAACTTTTGGCAAAAGCATATAGCAAAAGCCAAAAAGTTTATTCGATATCGAAATTCTGTGAAAAGTTCTGATATACAACGTGGAAGGGACATACTCGTAATAAATCTAACCACAGTCTACACTAGATTACTATAGTATAATAAAACTTTAAAAAAAACAGTACTAACAGTACTAACTAAAAAAATAATTCCCCACTTCCATACAAAGGAGTGCAGCCGCCCGAGCAATTTGTATGAGTATGTCGAATTTTTGTTTGTCTTTTGACTGTTATTTTATTATGATTATTATACTAGTAGTTCGCCGCGAACTTAGACCTCGCGATTATTATTCGCAATTCAGTTTCCTAAATAACCCCTTAGACAGCGCTATCCAAAATTAGAACGCAATTTGGTTTCGTTTGCATATAATCGCGGACATTTTTATTAATATTTCAAAAACTACTGTACCGATTTTGATGCACAACGAACTTGAAAATTCTATTGATATTTCCTACATGCCTTCCCAATTTCATTGAAATTGGATCATCGGTTCGGCATTTATCGCGGTACAAACATACATACATACATACATACAATGTGTTTTCGCCCCAACTCGATTTAGAGACCTTGCTCGCTTCGCTCGCTCGGTCAAATATTATAATGATCTAGTATAGCCTGTGGTTCGTTTTTTTACGAGTATGTCCCTTCCACGTTGTATGTTCCTTGGTGAAAGTAGTTCAGTATCGTGGACTAAATCTACCCTTTAAATAAAGTATACATTTGTAACATGTTACATACACATATAATGCATATCCTGACAGTGCGATCAGCATGGGCCTTCATTACTTATTTTTACTAAGCGACTTTCAAAAAGTGGAGGTTATCAATTCGTCGCGATTGTTTTTTATGTATGTTCACCGATTATTCGAAAGCGCCTAAACCAATTTGGAAAATTATTTTTTGTTTGAAAGGGCTCTCCATCCCATCTGTCCAGCGTGGAGAGTGTAGGCCAAATCCTCTGGCTGCTCTGACTAAATATGGTTCTAGGAGTACAGAGAGGGTCATGCTCCCTGCTTTGAAGACTAAAAAAAAGACCTAAAGAAAGAACGAACAAAAGAAAGTTTAAATGGGTATACTTGTCAAATGCTCGGTCCCATAGAAATTTTATCAAAATTGTTTATGAAGTCGGATAAAATTCCGTGGCATCACTCTCTTTTCAAAGACTTACGTACGACTTATTCGTTAATTCTATTTTCTTTTTATTTAAAATCTTAGTGTCTCTTGTCAGTGGAGAATACGCCCTCTCAGTCTTTAGCCTTACTCTTTAGCGCTTGATACGACGTGACTCCTGCTTTCTTTTTCTGTAGTAAATCTTTAATTGAAAATAGTACAAAGAACCATGCAGCTTTGATATTGTAATTTAACTAAACACATTCAAAATCCTCCATTGCATCCATATTTACTCAAATAAGGCAATTTGCTACGTTCAGATTCAACTAACGAGGATCAGGGTTCACATCGCATTGTCTAAAGGTTGCTTTATTTACAATAATGCCGTAAATTAACTACAACTGAGCGTTTATGTCTACTTTAATTGGATTGAATTCCGATTTCGACGCTTCTGGGCCATTTATGTGCAATCATTCTTTGTGGTTTATAACTTAATGTTAACTTAAGTCAGTGGCAAGGATAGCTGTAAAAGCCAGTGTATATACTTTCTTTAGATACTATGCTACCATTCAAAGGGCTTTAGCCATTCCCAGCATGAAGAGGGGCAAAGGGAGACCACTTTCCACGTGGTGGACAACCGTGAATAGGGATACCAAGCGGGCACAACTAGATATCCAGACAACCCGGGACCGAGCGTCCTGGCGCCGCGGTACGAGGAGGGCCGACCCCAAATAACGGGATAAGGCGTGGCAAAAGAAGAAGAAGAGATACTATGCTACCTTCACAACTCTGGTTTGAAGAAAAAGTAACAAAATTGGCTGTCATAGTAAACCTAACACGTTAGTCTACTAGTAGGACTAACGCTTGCTGGATTTTTTGTTCTAAAATCAAAGTCAAAATTATTTATAGTACTAGTGAATTTTTAAAATAAATTATATGGTATGTTTCAAAAATTTGCTCTTTCAAACATTCAATAAAAATACTAATAGATTAACTAGTATAGGTTACCGATAAACAACCCGTTTTTATTTTAAAATTGGGACTTTGGGGCAGTAAATTTAGCGAAATCTCGATTTTATCTATAATAAATACGTATTTATTATAGCAAAATCAAGTTTTCGTTGTTTTAAATTTTCTGCCCCAAAGTCCCGATTAAACCGGATTTAAGAGGATTTTAAAATAAATATACGTATCCACTATGACTTGTCACTAAAGTAGATTGTACAGACATTACTACGATAGTAAGTACATTTTATTTTATTATTTATGACTTAACAATATCATCGATGGGTGATAATTTCCTTGAACGATTGGTCTCTCTGAAAACATTTTCGACATTTTCGTAGAAGTACTTAACTCTTTAAACATTAATTTCTTGTCCTGTCCAGCAAAATAACCTTTTCAAACGATACTATTAATTCTCTAACGAGATAATACTTCTTACAACATAATAATTCATTGTATAGCAAACTGGTTTAAATGTGGATCAACGCACAATGTCAGACGCCGAACTTCGACCAGCCGGTCAAGCGTGAACGAATTCCAACAGCTGTACAAAATAAACACAAGCTATAGACGGATAGCTTTCCTTAACTTCACTAATATCATAAAGGTGAAAGTTTTAAGTGTGTGTGTATTTTTATAACCTGTAATGATAAGTGCTTGTAAGATACTTTTTCACGCGAAAAAGGCTGGACAAATTTTGATAAGATTTGGTAAAAAAGCTGACACCCTGGATTAACACATAGGCTACTTTAAGCGCGGGTAACACCGCGGGGCCCAGCTGTATTTTATAATTTTTCTTCTTATTACTGAGACTCCGCTGTCTCTCTGTCTGTCCGTCCGTCTGTCACAGGACTCTATCTCTTGAACCGTAATACAAACACTTGAAATTTTCACCGATTCAATGAAGAATGGTTGCTCTTATGTATTACTGTGGCTGCTATAACAACAAATACAAAAAACATTTTCTTCTTCTTATCGAGTCGAAATGGTTTCAGTGTAGCTTCAATTTCAAATTGTCTTTGACCAGTAAAAAAAAAAAAACATTTAAATGTCTTAAAAACATTTTTAAGACATTATACGGAGGTACGGAACTCTTCATGTAGGATTCCGAATCGCACTTGACCGGTTTATTTATTCACCGTACCGTGTTGAAAAATAGATCTCCAGGACGATTCGAAGCGTTCGAAAGATGTCTACGTGTGCGCTACAAGTGTCGCATCCGTAACTGTTTTTAATTTGTATAAACTATGTGCTTAATTTATTCATGGTTAGTCATACATACACTTACTATAATTACTGTGTATAAATAATTTGTGCAGATTTGCGAAAATTGCGTGTTCCATTGAATAACTGCAGACATGTGCATATGATGCATGCTCCGTGATGAGAATATTGTATTCGGACAATTAATTTATTAAATGCTGTGCGTGTTTTCAGAAAATCAAAAGCTTTATTTAAAACTAGCCGAAGCCCGCGACTTCGTTTGCGTGGACTTTATGAATCCGGAAAATACTCATCACGCTGTGAATAACTTTTGCCAAGACGTCATTTTTATATTTCTTATAGTTTAGCTGGTCCATTATAGTTCTACATCAGGTGTTCCATTTTCCAAAATTATTTATATCCTATATGTTGCCCAGGCCTAACAGCTATATAACAAAAAAAGTTTCATTTGAATCTGTCCAGTATTGCCGGAGATTAGCGTGTACAAACAGACTTATAGACAAACAGACAGACATTTTTTTTAAATTCTTACTCTTTTACTACGTCTCCATATCCCCCAATTTCTTTTAGAAATATTTAATGTACAGACACACTTTTTGACTGTTTTATTATATTTATAGATATAGATAAGTACCTATTTAAAATTCAGAATATTAGTAGTAATGAGTTTCAACTGCCACTATGCAACTATTATTTATGTCATTTCATATCTTTAAACTGCTAGTGTTGATAAGTGCCAAGAAAACCAAGTTTGCGATAACAGCTTTTGGGACTGCCTAGGTAAGCTGCTTACTTATGGTAGTGTAGCGGCGTTTTCATTTTTAGCTGCCTTATATTAGATACATACATACATACTATCACGTCTTTATCCCTAATGGGGCAGACAGAGCATTTTGGGTCTTGCGGTTCTATGCAGAGCCCAGGGCCGCAAGACCCAAAAGCCACTTTTAGCGTCATGGTAGGCGAGAAGATGGAAAAGCAATCAAAACAGTGGTGGGTTGCTAGCCGCATCGCCTGTTAACATGATTTGCATTTTTGCCCATTCCCTCGATCGGCTTTTACGATCTGCGTGGGAAGAGAAGCAGCTGGTACATTCTAAGTTTTTTATTTCTCCGAGACCAGCATTATATTAGATGAAATTTTTTAAGCGTCATGTAATTGAATAGTTCAAAATATTAAAATAAATTAATCGTTTTTAGTACGGCTAGCTGTAAAAAGCGATTAACCTATTTTAATGTAACAAAATTAATATTAAAAAAATCACTTAGATTCAAATAGCTATTGATGGAGTGATTTTTTTAGTGTAACCAACATTTGCATGAATGAATAAGAACGCCACCTTATCATAAACATGTAACAGGAATGTGCAAGAACCAAGATGCATTACTTATAACCAACTTCAAAAAAGGAGGAGGTTATCCATTCACCCTGTATGTTTATTTTTATCTATGTTACGCGATACTTTTTTTGTGAACCGATTTTGATGTTTTATTTAAAAGTCTTTAAGATCAAGTTGGTCCCATATTAATTTGGTGAAGATATGAGAAAGAACTTAGAGATATGGAAGAAACTCCTGAATGAAAATAGATTTTTTTGTCAAAATTTTAATTAATTTTATAAAAAACTGGACTACCACTGGCCCCTGAATTAAAAACAGTTTTTAGAGATAGTAGTACTCTTTTTAAATTTAAATGATTCCGGGTAAAATAGGGACTTTTTGCATTCACCAGCTCCTTTGCTATTTCCTAATAAAAAACAGCAAATCGAAGTATTTCATGGTTAAAGGCTTCTTCACCGAGCAATTACATATTATACAACAAAATGTAGATGTTGAAGCTGACTAATAATGAGTAATATTCGATATTAAAGTACAGAATTAATACAGACATTAGGCCTCCCTTTCTATGACCCCTCGCCTTGACTCGGCGCGCCCGCGGCATACCGCACACGTCACTGCCTCGTACATATTTATATACTAGCTACGGCGAACGACTCCGCCTGCTTTTGTTCATGCTTTTTAACAAAGGAAACATACTCAAATTCGCCTATTTATTTCTAAACCGTGCTGGTCTCATCATCATCATCATTTCAGCCACAGGACGTCCAGTGCTGGACATAGGTCTCCCGATTTTGATATTTCTATGGCTTCGACTAATCGGCGAACATGCATAAATAAATAAATCTATAGGGACAAATTACACTGATTGAGCTTGCCCCAAAGTTTGTGTTATAGGACTTATAGGATACTAACTCAAGGAAACTATATTTTATAACAAATACATATAAAGAGAAACATCCAAGACCCAGGACAATTTGAAAAAGGCCATTTTTCAAATTGACCGGCCCGGGGATTAAACCCGGAGTCTCTGGGTGGCAGACTAGCTTGGTGACCTCTACGCCACGGTCGTCAAACAATACGTAAAAAAGCGATGAATTGATAATTATCTCCTCCTTCCTTGGAAATGGTTAAAAGCGGGAAACACACCCGGGGCTCCAAAGCAGCAAAGCTGAAGATGCAACAGAAAACGCGCTAAGATTTAGAAGTTCCTTAAGCAAGATCATTCAGCATCATGGACTGACTCTCTTACCTTTAAAATTGCTTAAGTAGGTTTGTTTTGTTAGCTAGGTACTTAATGGTTATACCATGGTTATGGACTCTTATATTACCGTCGTGTGATTTTCGGGCAGAGTAGAATAGGTCAACTCCAAATCCTCCCGTGAATGTCGTAGAAGGCGACTTAGGCAATACAAGCTATACAAAGTTTATAAACATCAATGAGACCTCTCCAACCTGTCTGGCCAGCGAGAAGAGTGTAGTCCTCTGGCTACTCTGGCCAAGTATGGCTCTGGTAGTACAGAGAGTGTCGTGCGCCTGCAGTGGAGACAAAAACACCTGATGATGGTGATTTATTTTTACCAAAATTTGTATATCTCGGCGGATTAACCAATTTTGATGCCCAACGAATTTAAAATTCTATGAATAGTTGCTACACTCATTCTTAATATCATTAACATTAGTTGAACGGTCGAAAGTTATCACGGAACATACATAGATAAATACAAACAATGTTTTTTCGCCCCAACTTAATTGTAGCCCTCGCTCGCTTCGCTCGTTCGCTCAATAAAATCTATGCAGTCAAAAATCGCCATCGGAACCTTAGAGTATTCATTGTTCTAATCGGAACAGCATGAAAATTACACCGGTCTTTAATCAAAGCGGCAAAAAGTCAACAAACCGTTTTTATTACGTGCAGAAACTAATGTGGGGCATTAAAATCATTTATGTGGGCAATTAATACCGATGTTTCCAACAGTCGCGAATTAAACTTAGTTATAGATGTTGCACTGGATACAATGTGGGGCTTACTTGTAGCAATCCTTTAACCTTGGTTTGCTCCGACTTTTTTACACTTTATTATCTTGATTTATCTATGATATCTATATATGTAAAAGAAGAAACTGATAGGCTGACATAGATAGATAGATAGTGACTGATCGATCAACGCACAGCTGAAACCGCAAGGTCTAGAGACTCCAAATTTGGCTCATAAGACCACCTCCAGAGTTGCTGAAAATCACATACTCCCACCGCAACATCAAGCAACGATAGTATCTTAGCTAAAACTAGACATATTTAGAATAGAACTGGCTGTTTTCACTTCAATATATTTTAATAAATAAACGAACTAAAATTAATACAATAAAGACCAAATTAATACTGTACCGCGTTCACACGTTTTACTTACAATTACTCACACTTATAAATTAATGTAAACTTTGAGTTATCCTTCTGTTAACGCGCTTTCTTTTGCGTAGACTGCCTCGCGGCGCTTGCGCACAAAGTGGACCGACGCACGCTACATGTGGAAATAAATGATAAATAAATATTGAATTTTCAGATACTATGCACTAGTTTTTAAAGATATTTGTTATTATACTAATGATATAAATTAAAAATAAATCCACGCTCAGTATAAAGTTCTGTCACTCCTTAAATCAATTGTATAATATAACGTTACTGATTTCAGAGTATGGTTTTTTAACGCAGTAAAAAAATCTATTTCTATGGTCTTTTTTAATGCATTTTATTTAAAAAAAATTGCTCTAATTGGGTAACATGTGACAGATTTATTTATTTAGTTATGCTTTATTGTTTATAAAATATACAAATTGTACAGAAAAATAGGCGAACTTAACGCTAAAACTAAGTGCTTAAAGCGTTGTTTACCAAATTATTATTGCAGACAAAAGTAGCTGGCCAGTTTTGTAGCAGGGACGCAAATGACCAAAGAACAAAAAAAAAACCTATATCTTTGAAAACCACAGACAAAGATAGATGAGAGAAACGGAATGGAAACGGACGTTGACAGTAATGCTTTAATCACAAAAATACGATTATTTGCCTAGTTAAATTGTAAAACATTAAAATCATTTATGTAGGCAATTAATTCGCATGTTTCAAACTATTGAGGCTGCCTCGAAGCGCTTTCGCGGAATGGAGAGAGGCACGCTATATGTGGGAATTAAACGCATATAGTAATAAATTAAACACTTAATAAATGATAGGTGGTACTCTATTTTAAATGGTAACGGGTTTGTCTGTTTCTGTCTGCAATTTTGTATAAATACTGGGTTAGGTACATATTATATTCTTACCTATGCGTTATGCCAGCGCTAGTTCTGGCTCCAATAAAGTTTTTCCTAGTTATACAGCGCTAGTTCTGGCTCTAATAAGGTTTTTCCTAGCTATGCCAGCGCTAGTTCTGACTACAATAGGTTTTTCTAATTAAGTCAGCGCATGCTTTGACCCAAATAATGTTTTTTCTATAGCTAGTTCTTTACAGTAGTAAAAGAAATATTGGTATACTGCTAGGTCTAATGTGTGTCAATCCAGAATGGTAATAAAATATCCTATCGTTTCCTACTAATATATTAAATGCTAAAGTGAGTTTGTATATTTGTTTGTTTGTTACCACTTCACGCTTGAACCACTAAACCTATCTAGATTTATCACTAAATTTAATAAATAATAAATCTTTAATGACCATAATGATACAAAAGGTGAACTTAAGGCTATTGATGTGGATATAATTTGATACCATGGGAAGGATAATTTTTATTCCGAAATTCTCACAAGGAGCGAAGCCCACGAGTACAACTAGTTTAGAAATAGATAATTATTAGAAATCATTGATTGTGTCATATATATTTTATGCGTAAATGATGGGTTGATTGGATATTTCATACATAATTAGATAAAATATTACTGTTAAATATAATTAACGATTAAGACGAGTACTTTACAGAGAGCTAGAACTGGCGTGCGTAAATGAAATTTTCTCTTTGATTGATTGAAGTAGGTGCGGTTACAATACAATACAAAAAACTTTATTGCACCAAAAGAAATTTAAAATTTTGGAACACTTATTAAATAGCAACATGTAGTGGGGTACAAGAGGCGGTCTTATCGCCGAAGCAATTCGTCAAACTATTTTTTGAACTACTGTTTACAGTATAAAGTGAGAACGTTAAGCTTTTTTGGCACATTTGCCAAAAGTGGCCGTTTTTCGCAAATGTTTGAAAAAAAAGCTTTAAGTTTATTATAAAAAATCAAAATAGGCGTAATCGAATAGGCGAATCATTATTTTGAAACTAGAAATTTATAAATTTTATCAACCCCAGACACACTACTTATCTAAACGAATTTTTAACTATCTAATACTATTATAGAAATAAACAGGTTTTTAATTTTATTATGCATGCTGTTTTATTGCTAGACAAAAGTCTTGGCAATCCCCTATTAATATATCTATTCTGTACCACATTTTACCCATATTAAAGCATTTGTTTTAAAAACTAGTAGCTTAAAATAATTCTTTAATACTTAATTCATGCTATACTATATGATAATTGCCATAAGTATTATCAGTTATTGGTCATACTTTTGTAATAAAATCTTTATGTCGCATTCACTATGTAATAAAACTATCATTAAAACTATAAATGGTATTCGTACTAAACCTCGGAAAGTGCAAAGCAGTACAAACACAAACTAAAAGAAGCTATAGAAGTGGCTTCTTTTAAGCATACACGAAAAATTAAGTCTTTATCTTGAAGCAATAAGCAATTTACCGGGGATATAGTAATAGCAAGCGAAGCGTAGGATCCCACCCACAAGGTTGTCGAAAAGCGCTGGATGCAAACCGCACTAGATCGGTCATTTTGGCAATCTTTGGGAATCTCAGTAGTGAACGTTATGCGGCTAAAATGATGATAGTAATAGTTTAAAAATTACATAAGAATCCTATGTTTTTGAGTTCCTTGTTTTTCTACTCCTTTCCAAAACCTTTTTCCATTATTTACATTTAACTTTTTCAATCTGACTTATTTAATCA
This sequence comes from Acrobasis consociella, assembly GCA_963555685.1. Classification (NCBI taxonomy): domain Eukaryota; kingdom Metazoa; phylum Arthropoda; class Insecta; order Lepidoptera; family Pyralidae; genus Acrobasis; species Acrobasis consociella. The sequence continues at coordinate 5,279,308 of OY743124.1, read as the reverse complement.
GTTCTTTTTTAACCCCCAATGCAAAATGAGGGCGGGATAATATATAAGTTTGTGTCATCGTAGCTCTCGAACGGAGGGATCGATTTCGATTCGGTTTTTTTAAACCAAGTTTATTTCCGGCGTTTGCTACGTTTTACGATAATCGGTTCAGCCATTCAAAAGTTATTGGAGGTGAACGCTCGATAGTCGAAGATTTTTAATTTGCCTGGTTAAAGTAAACTTGTATGAGGCTTTTGGGTCGTTAGAAAGACGTTAAATTTGTTCAGTTACTTAAGTACCCTTCTAGTTCTCTATATTTTGCAGCACAAGTGCAGTGCAGGGCGTTACGCCTGCAGGCGCCTGATGAAGACATCACGCGGCTGCTCAAATTGATTAGATGCGCGCCAGACGCCGACCGCGGCAGACGTGTTATTATGCGACGTTGGATACGCGCCCTGCATGGCAATTTCTAATGTGGATCCGCTAAGTTGCGATTTTAGATAAATATTATAATTTCGTATCAATATTCGCGTTTCTGGGTACTAGAGATGAGACCACCTAGATGATAGAAAAAATCGCTTCAGTGATTAGCCCGCCTTTGTACTTACTCTATTTTAACCCCCGACAATAAAGAGGGCTGTTATAAGTTTGACGTTAATGTCTGTCTGTCTGTGGCATTGTAGAGCTTGAACCATACTGTTTTTTTTTTCGTAAAAGAAAGTTCTCTTGCGTAGGTTCTTAGCTATGTTCGGCCTTTTGACTTATTGAGGTTAAACCTTAAAAATAGGGGGTTTTGTAGTTTGTCGGGCAAATAATATAAATGGTGCTACGGTTATTAATTATACTTTAAAGTTCCGCAGCTCATAACTAGATGGCGTTTACATATTGAAAGTCGTGGTTTTTAATTTTCCTGGCAAACAAACTTGTTATTGTTATTCTTGGTGCACAAAAAAAGTGTTATCTTATCTTATGAATAATATTTCTGAAATTGAAAAATATCAGGTGAAACTTAATAAAAGCTAGTATTTAAACGTTCTCGGTTCGAACTATGATCTCACAAAATATTTCAGTGTTCTCGAAACGCTACTCGACTAATATAAGGAAATGTAATCTTTGAAATTGTTAGACCTTACCTCCATGGCGCTGTTTCGTTCACCTGTAGTAGCATTTCGTGGTGGTTTTAACTAATTATCGAGCTAGTTTTATTTGCTATAAAGCGGGATGCCTAATTAGTGCATCGTTAGACCGAACATGATTTGTAAACTACATTTGCACCGCTTGTTTATTGTTTTCCGCTGTTTTAGAGTTTAACGGTAACGTGTTGATTGAAACTGATTTTAGTGCTTTGAACTTGTTTAACACATTCTGGGACACTCAGCCAGACAATAGAAATAACAATTTATTTATGCGTATAGCCGTTAGTGTCTTTTTTCTGTAGACACTTCTTTCTTATACAACATGGAAGGGGACTGTTGTATCTGACATAATAGGGATTATACAACATGGAAGGACATACCCGAAATATATCAAACACACAGGCTATACAAGATCACAATATGTAGCATAATAAAATTAAAGTAACAGATTTAAAATCCAAAAAAAAATTCTAAATTCTCATACCAATTGCCCGGAAACAAATGTTTTTGGCATTTCCATACTAAAGTGCAGCCGACTTATTATGGAAATGCCAAAAACTTTTTTGTTCTTTTATTGTTATTTTAATTCTATTATAGTTACCTCTCTTATAGTTACCTCTATTATAGTCGTCTAGTAAAGCTTATGGTTCAATTTATTATGGGTACATCCTTTCCACGTTGTATACATAGAAAGACTTATATTTATTATTTAGAAAGGTTATATTCTGCATTCTATCGACGTAGTCCTTACATAGTCCTTTCGTTTCGTCTTTTCTTGTCGATGAAAAAACAGGAGGCTTTTTCTATAAAAAAAAGCATTGCGTGACTATTGACGCTATATAAAGGTACCTATATGTTTTTTTTTTTACCAAAAACAAAATTGGTGCTTGATAAATATGGCCCTAGTTATAGAAAATATATGAATATGATCAAATCTTCCTAAAAAATTCAGATTGGAAAACTACATCGCTTTTTTCGATTCTATTGACGAGTTCGAGCAGTTCAATGGACGGTGTTTGGTCCAATGAACCGCCATTCGCATTGACATCTCTAGTGATCCCTATTCAACACCCTAAGCCACCTGTTAGAGTCACTACCCCCGTGGGAAAAACTCCCTAATTGCGTGGAGAGAACGAGTCTAATTCGCGTGCGTGAAGCGCCCTCTCACGCACGCATTGTCTTCAGTAATTGCTGATCCTGCACAATTTGTAGGGTTTGCTGCGTTCCACTACAAATATCGAGGCTATAGAATGAGCTTGCACATCTTATCATGTTCCCGGTGGCATCCTTAGCTGTGTTGTAGTAGAGCCTTTTTTCTTTAATAATAATGTCATCATCATTATCGTCATGATCAGGTCTTTTTAGTCACTGCAGAAGCACGACACTCTCTGTACTACCAGAGCCATACTTGGCCAGAGTAGCCAGAGGACTTGGCCTTCACTCTCCTCGCTGGCCAGACGGGTTGGAGAGGTCTCATTAATGTTTATAAATTAAGTTGTATTTGCTGAATCCCCTACGACATCCACGGGAGGACTTAGAGTGGCCCTTTTCTACTCTGCCGGAAACCAAACGGCTTCAGAATGGCTGTAGAATAAGCTTCCTCATCTTATCTTGTTCCCGGTAGAATCTCTAGAAGTGTTGTATAGTTTAGAGCTTTTTCTGCAGTGATTATGTGCATGTTAATCATGTTCGTACTAAGGAGTGGAATCTAGGAGTTCAACCCTTTTGAAAGAAAGAAATATATACGGACAAATCACATAAATTGAGCTAGCCCAAACGTAAGTTCGAGACTTGTGTTATGGGATACTCAACGATACTATATTTTATAACAAATACATATATACATAAAATCCAAGATCCAGGTCAATCTAAAAACGGATTTCTATCTTGACCTGACTAGTCTTAATAGATCTAGTCTAGTACGTCAGATTCTATCCGCCGAATAAAGATATTCTTTCTTTCCAGATTAAAATATTATGTAGCAAGCTGGTCTGAGCTCTCTGACTTTCATATCTTCATTTGTACGTCAATACAACTGCAGTGTCAATTCTATACCGTCCTTGTTTGAAGGTGCCACGGTTCCACGGCGCTGTGTGATTCCTTTAAGTGGCCCCTTTCAATTGCTAAATAAATCGCATGCGTGCTTGCTCGCCGTTCCGGGAACGCAGCAACATTGCGATCCGGAATTCTCGCACCTGGTTTATCTAAATGTCTGGAAAAACTATTCTAATTTTACAGCATCATCATCAGATGTTTATAGTCTTCACTGCAGGATCACGACCCTCTCTTATTGACCAGAGCCATACTTGGCCGGAGCAGCGGCAGCGCCATTAGAGGATTTGGCCTAAGCTCTCCACGCTGCGCTAGCCGGACGGGTTGGAGAGGTCCTATTGATGTTCATTAGCGTTGTTTAGCTTGTATTTCCTAAGTCACCTTCTATGTCATCCACGGGAGGCCTTTAAATGGTTCTATTCTACTCTGCCGGGAACCACACGGCAAAATGTCTAATTTTGTTAAACTTGCGACCCCACTTACAACATATCCCGGCAACGTTTTGGTTCATCATCATTTCAGCCGCAGGAAGTCCATTGCTGAACATAGACCTCCCTCAAGGTTTTCCAAACGGTTTGTTGGGCTAAAACGCTATTCGAATCTCAATTGTACATCCCTTGTTTTGTAACGATTGATCTGAACGTGTAATCCAAGCCTTTGACCAATTTTGCAAAGACAATTCTACTTGCTACTATTAATTGTCTCATCTACTTGCTTATCAAATTTCATGAAGTTCCGATCTAAAATACTCAGTTGCGGTGCATATTCCGGCAACCCCATGGATCGTTTTCGATCATGTTAGAACTTAAAAATTCTATTCATGAAGTTCAATACATTTAAGATTATTCTTTATCAAATTGTACAAAGTATGAACTCAACATGTTTTTCTGTTTAAATATATAGGTACATATAGGTACATTTAAACGGTAACATTTCAATTATAGTTAATTGAAACGAAGCACAAACGTCGAAGGGACAAATTATTATCGTAATTAAATTCTACTGGAATATAGGCCTCGATGAATGTTTTACTTGGAAATGTTTATATACGTGGCTTAACCTACTTATTGAAATATTAGCAGACGATATTAATGTCCTACAAGCAGGTCATGGGTTCGAATCACGCTGGCAAGCCTACTTTGTGAAAAGTTGTTTCCAGTCTGGTTAGGATACAGCTGGCTTGAATCACCTGACTTCCAAAAAATATATGATTTCGTGTTTCGAAAGGTATGTATAAACTGTGGGTCCCGAACGCCATCTAGCGTTTGCGCAAACCTTTCCAAGGATTGGTTCAAGTCTACCCTTTGGGTTGCAGATTTCAGACGGCAGTCGCTCTGTTTATTAAAAACCAGTCATCATCAGGTCTTTTGGTCTCCACTGCAGGAGCACGACCCTCTCTGTACTATCAGAGCCATACTTTGTCAGAGCAGCCAGAGGACTTGGCATACACTCTCCACGCTGGCCAGACGGGTTGGAGAGGTCTCATTTATGTTTATAAGATTTGTTTAGCTTGTATTTCCTAAGTCGCCTTCTGCGACATCCACGGAGGACTTGGAGTGGCCCTATTCTACTCTGCCGAAAACCACACGAGATTAAAAACCAGTAACCTCGGCAAATCATCTAGGTTCGGTAGCGGACCTCAGGCTCTGAAGCGTTACTGCTGAAGATGCAACCGAGTATACGTGAGGATGATGATAATATTGATGTACCTGAAATGTAAACTCAAATAAACCTGACTTTCTTCGGAATAGTACACCTCCCCTATAAATTATCAACTATACCACTTCACCACTTACTGCTACCACCTACTAAAGGGCAACATGAGTTGTCAAACATTAATAGAAGTGCAAGCTCTATTTCAAAAGCTTTGATTTACAAGTCAGTCAGCCTATCACAGTTAGCCTTCTGAATTAAGTTTCGTTGGTCTTCTAATTTAAAAGGATTTCCAAAATCCGATCGAAGACGACCTTCCCTTAATTAAATTATAACTTTTATATAATTTTGATCTCTTTTTTATCCTACAAAAATCTATTTATCAAAATGAATAAATAGGAACAAATTACACTGATTGAGCTAGCCAAAATAAGTTCAAGACTTATGTTATGGAATTCTAACTCAACGATACTACATTTTATAACAAATACATACATACTTATATGTATAGATCAACATGTATATAAAATAAAATAAAAATAAATAAAAAATCATCCAAAACCCACACAATTTGAAAAAGGCCATTTTTCAATTTGCTGTGACCGGGGATCGAACCCAACCATTTGAAGAAAGTTTGAAGAGTTAAAAATGGCAAGCTTCTTTAAATCCCTTGGTAGGTACAGCTAGTTATCTATATTAGTTAAACGAAACACGTGTACAAAATTACTGTTATGGGATATAACAGTAATTTTGCATAATACATAATCGCAAATGGTTAAGACACGACGCAGTACAAAACTGGGTGATGCTTGTAGAAGAAAGTTACCTTGCAATTTAGTAAATGACTCATAACATGACTCTCATATGATTATAGCTAGAAAGGCTTGCACTAACGATGTAACAGAGATATGGTAGGATGTTGCGTCATGAATCTCCTGCGTTAAACAATATTAGGGACAATTGAATTTATTACAGAACCAACATCCTTACTAATATTGTAAATGCGAAAGTGAGTTTGTATATTTGTTTGTTATCAGTTCACGCTTCAACAACTGAACCTATGTAGATGAAATTTGACATGTATATAGTTTAATACCCAGGGAAAGACATAGGATAGTTTTTGTACTGAAATTTCCACGGGGACCGAAGCCCACAGCCATAGCTAGTTTCCAATATTTACGTTTCGTTTTTTTTTTTTACATTAATTTACTTCAAAAAACAGATGAGATAATATCAATCAAATCACAGATAGCTTATATTTACGACGATAGTATATATTATCCTATTAATAATCGATTAAGTGTCAACACATCGATATAAATCAAGAGCATTTAAGTCAACATACACAATCAAGACATTTATAAAATAGAACACGAATAAATTTAAATACCGAATGCTATTCCTAAATCAACATTGGCGCGTAAACGCAACTGCCAATGTTAACATTCGATACATCGTATAAATCGAGTGGCGAATGGATTGAATCGATTCAAACGGCACGTTTTTAATAAGGCATCTATTAAGTTGAGATACGTGTGAATGAGTTTTATTGCCTTATGCGTTTGGTGGTACCTAGTTCTAGGCATTGGCACGTCTCTTAATGATTTAGTGAAAATAGTCGGTACACGCTAAAAAGCGTATCGAGTCAAAAGATAAAACGTTAATCGACAAGATCTCTCGAATGCGTGAAACGGCGCGCCAGAAAATTTATGCGAACGCAGTGTTTAAATATTCATAATTAAAATTGGTCCAATTAATTTCTGTTTAATTGCTGAGTGTTTGCTGCAGGTGGAATTTATTTATCGCTTATTCGTTTAACAGTTTATATTTCTTTTTGTTACCTACTATTATTTTAAATTATAACCTAAAGGGTTATAATTTACGCAACAGAAGTAATAACAGATACAAAAAACACGTAAACATTTGTTTACGTAGTAAAGTGAGAGTCAGTTTATTTTTTCTGGACTATCTCATAAGTCTTTTAAAAATATTGTCAACATTTTCAGTTAATGAGTTTGTCAACATCATTTTTCGATTTAAGGATCCGTACCTGACATATTTGGATTGGTGGTGCAAAGTTTTGCTAGAGTCAGGTGTCCCTGTCTATCTATCTGCTAAACGGTTATATATGGACACGTAGAAAAATTCACAGCTTTAGTATATATAAAGAATTTTAAAGGAAAACTATCAGAGCTAACTAGGGTTTATAAATTAAAAAGTTATAGGCGATCAACTTATAAAATGTATTCGGGAAAGGAAAATTTCATACAAATTTAATATAAAATTAGTTTTTAGACGTATTTAGTGGCATGAACTCAAAGTTGGCATTCGCAACAATGGAACCCTACACTGCGCGTGGCCCGACACGCACTTTGCCAATTATTTTTTACATAGGTGTCTCAAAATTACTACTGAGAGCCAATATATTTTGTGTGCATGCTGTCGCTTCTATTAGAAGGTTGATCAGTTTATTTTAGTTCGGGTTTTACTTTAGAACATTTTTTCATATTGTAACAACCAGTTTGCGAACCATATAAAAAAATTGTTATCACCAAGCCTTGCTAGGTAAAAATAAACTTAACCCTTCCACCGCGAATATCGGAGTTATCCGACAGTGAATTTTCTTGCTGAAATTACAAAAAGACCTTGGATTCTCTAAGACAATCCCGAAATGGGCACGTTTGTTTTTTTTTGTTGAATAAATCCAGCATTCGCGGTTAAAGGGTTAATAATAAAAGTAGAAGACGTTTGAACCTCGCATGCTCATTGCACACCCAATAAATTAACCCGACCACTAATTACTGCTTCGTTCACGCAACACGCACATTTGTCGCGCATAAGGCCCGGTCGCGTGTCGCGGCGACATGCGACAACGCACTTGTCGCGCGAAGTCGCGGTGCCGTGATTTTCTCGCTATTTCGGAACGAAGTTCCTTTTCGTACGGTGGGACTAGATAAAAAAAAGTATAAGATTTTTCCGTCACAGTTTTCGTCACGAACTTTTTTAGGGACTCCAGTGTTTGAATGTTCCACGACACTCAGTTTTTGCTGTTTCTTTTTCGTGTGTGTAAGTGGCCACACTGGTGTCAAATATTTCACGCTGTGGAAAAGCATCAGATATACCTTGTCGACTATCATACGTGTATAAAGATGATAGCCTGGACCAACGGCTTAACGTGCCTTCCAAAACACAGAGGAGCCCGGAAATATTTTATGCCACTTGTGGCCATCCATCCAAGTATGGACCTCGTCCGAGCGGCTAACAGGGCTGCATGACACAAAGTCCACTTTTAACATGATTTTGGGCGAGAAGGCGGAAAAGGGAATCTTAAAGTTGCCCTAGATCGGATTTTATAATTTTCATTGGAAGAGAAGTTGTAGATTCTAAGTTTTCCCTTTCCTCATGGAAGATTCCCAAGTATTGCTAGTAAATACCGAGATATCCACTATAATTGGAGGCCGGCAAAGATCCGAACCATGCTGATGATGCCCAGATTTCCAGAAATAAATAGCGCATTATTTATAATGCTAAAGCCGAGATCGGCTCTGTGATTGGCGCACATTCTTGTATCACTTGTAAAATACTTTATTGGTGTGGAGCACCGACTTCAATTATGTTGTTCGCTGGACTGGTTGTACAATATAAGAAATGTTCTTATATTGTACTAGAAGTTTTCTGAGGCAGCCAAGCATCCCACCGAGTGAAGCCCCAAACACTAGATTAGCATTGTAGAAAGATAAATACCCTCCGTTACCAGCAAATCTCCCACCAGATGAGAAACTCCCACCTGGTGGTGATCTCCCCTGGTCAGTATGGAAGTCCTTAAACAGACTCCGGGCTGTTGTTGGGTGATGCCACGAGAACCGAGTCAGATGGGGTTTCTCAGATAGCGACCGTTGTGACTGTGGAAGTGTTCAAACTATGGCCCACCTACTCTCGTACCTGAACTGCCCAACATCTTGTACAATAGAGGACTTAAACTCTGCTAATGACAGAGGAGTAAGTGTCGCCACACTCTGGTCCAGAACTATATAAAATCGCCATTTCGACTCGCTAAAAAGAAGAAATGTTCTAAAGTAAGACCCAAAGTAACATAAACTGAACAACCTTCTAGGAGCGACAGCATGCACACAAAATATATTGGCTCTCAGTAACAATTTTTAGACATGTATGTAAAGAAAAAGGGGGCAGATAAAAGTGAGGTACCTTACGGTATCTAAAACCAGGGGATCAGGTATATCTGCTCCTAACTTCAGCGACTATACACATCGTAATATCAGTAACGTATTCTTAAATGTACAGCAAGTTCAGTCCATGACACAGAACTACTTTCTATAAAAAAGTGATTAAAATTAAAAAAGAATTTCGTCTTCCCATACAAAATCCGTTTGCTGGAGGGCTGATTTGTGTGGGAAGCCAAATATTTTATTTTATTTTTCATTAATTGTTTTTATGAAAAGTAATTCAATATCATAGACAGAACTGGCTCCAAAAATTTGGCTGGTAGTTAAAAATTCACCTGTATATTTCTGAAATCCTGATTTTGTACTTTTCTGTCCCTTAAAATAAAATTTCAAATAAATCACTTTACAAAGTCTAGTTTACTTCAAATGTTATTAAGTCAAGGCCCGCAGTGAGAATACAGCACAGCCGGTTAGATTTATTTCAGGTGTTAGATAGAGACCCTGATTTTGTTTTAAGAGTTCGCGTATTCGTAAAGGTACTTTATCTATTCTGTGATAATTTAAAAAGTTTAACAATAGTAAGACGTACAAAAAGTAGCTCAAACACGCCTCGAAGGACCATGTTTGAGATTAAAATAAGAGTGAAAGCTTTAGGGATTGTAAATAAAAGGTCCGGAGAGCATGACATATGTTGTGTGTATTCCATATTCTCCACGAACTTACATGGGAGTACATATATACCTTAGTTATTGTGCAAACAGAATCATAAACAATCACATAGATAATATAAATTAATAGATACTTAATAAATATTTTTATCAAATATTTAAATTCTTTCAAATTTGAACTTGATTGATTGATCAAAGTTGGTTACAAGGTTTTTTGTCCTAATAGTGACTTAGAAAACATTCCACTGACAATTTCCTAAACCGAACGTAAAGAAAATACCTAAAACGTGTTTGCTTAGTCATAGCATAGAAAAGTACAGAAAAGTAAGTAAATAATGTAATATTAAAGTAAAGCAAAAAGCATTAATCTTCGATCCCTACTACGAGTACAAACGGGTTTAAGTAACGTTAAACCAGGAATAACTAAAGAGAGTCAGAGATCTGACCCGAGACAACAATTTAGAGCAGAAAACCAATTTGAAATTCCGTTCTCATCGATAAACAAAAATAATGTTACGAGTATTATTTGCTCCGTACATAATAATGGCATATTTAGTGCGCGATATCAGTTAATACGCAGAGGTTGGCATAAATCGGCGCGCGCGCAATCTGACATCGCCGTCCCGCCCCCTGTAAGACACGCTATCTGCGCCGGATCACCGAATATTGTTAATCAGTGTATCATTAGCTCTGGTAAGGCACGGGACAGTTCAGATTATTTGAGATTTATGAGGGTCACTGGTTAATTTTAGAATTGTTTGTGCTGAGTTTTATGTTGTGACTTAAAAGAAATATTTTTCTGTTGCGATTTATTCTATTACATTAAAGTGATGTATGTTAAGTTTGTTCAGATATAGGACACTACATAATAATTACTGTCAAAAACATATTATTGTTTTATGTTTAGACTTGATTCGCTTTACCTTATCATTATTATTATTTAAAAATTTAAGGGAACTAAGATCTTCCTGAATTTCATTTTACCTATAAATCTTATGGAATGTACTTATTAATGTAATATATTGAATATTAAAATTCAATGTGAGCCATAAAATGTCAAACCGAGGCATGAAAGTTTGTCTATATATTTTCAGAAATATAATACTCATATAGCTATGGTATTAGAAACATTTGTTTTTTATTTAAGGTACATAAAATGAAGTGTACATCATAATGAAGATTGAATGTTCAAAAAGCCGGAGAAGTAATATAAATCGAACTGATTCGTAAACCTCCAGGGCTGCCAATCTCGAGTAATTAAGGGCTCTATTAAATAAAAGACGCACAATTACGTAGCAGATTGTCTATCTATCGTATCACGCATGTCCCCTTTGTTAAAAAGGAATGAAGCCAATTTATAAATTCGTCTGCAACACGAGCATCATTAATTATGTTGCTGGCTGGGTGGCTGAGAAAAACCTTACTCCACTCATTTTGGTATCATTGCCATCGCCTGCCGTCCTTTTCCCTCCACCAACAATATTCAAACCTCTTCCGATAACTTCATCTCGTAATGAACCTATACTTTTTACTGAAATTTCAATTCTGTTGTCTTTTTAATTAAGTTCATTTTCAATTGATTCAATATTGGTTTTACGGTCTTTTGGGATTTGGTTAGTATAATGTTGTCCTGTTCAGTTGTTTTGCTTGACTGCCTCTCCGGCGTTAATGGTGTTATCTTTACTCTGAACGCAGCACCTCTCCGTATATTCTTTTATCTTGTCCTCTCTGTTGGCGGTTTCCAACATTTTGTTTTTTATTCATTTGCTAATTTCGAAAATGAGAAGGCTTGCGATCACATCTCTGTGATCGTAGATTTAGGCTCGGCCGCATTAATAAAATTAACGAATGCTTTTTAAATTAATTGAAGTTGTCTTACTTGGAACTGTTATCCAATATCAGATAGTTTCCAGGTATTGCTACTCTGCATTTTTGACTTCAATTTTATAGGTTCCGATTTAAGATTATTACGCACAAAACTTTATGTTACATTGTATGCTGTTATGTATTTTAAGATTTTTTTATCTGATTCCCCCTAATTGCACTCTGACCTTAAGTTTCAATGAACTGTAAGTTTTTAAAGTACTCAAGTAAATTATGTGATGTGTTTTCTTAACCACCTGATTGCTGCGTTTTCAAGTGACGCCGCAAGCAAGAATGAAACTGATTGATTTTTTTTACCGGATTCGTAAGCTGAACTACAACCTCTTCATTTATTTAAAAAAAAGAGTATTTGAAATTGCAAATACAGTCGTTCTGAATTGAAACTGCGCCAGCATTTCCCAGGATTGTTTACATTGAATTACCACATTCGTAGTTGGTATTTGAGGCGCCCGCGGCAGGGGCGGGACCGACGCATGCCCGGCCACCCCGAAGCCCCGTGCCTTAAATTAGTTACAGTACAGAATCGACTATGAGATCCAGCAATGAGATGGGTTAATTACATAGCGGAATATTGCGGTACCTAGATGACGGTAGCACAAGACGTCAACGAAGAGGACTGTGCTCAGCAGTGGGCGTCGAGATGATGATGATGATAGAAGTAACTACAATGGAATACGATACTCACCACCATTCATTCATTGTCCAAACTAGATTAGGATAATTACTATTGTAGTTTGAGAGCTGGGTGTAATGTTTCTGATTACTAACTGAAAATTGGGACGAAGGAAGTATTGATTTTTAACGTTGTTAATGTTTTTTCGATAGCTTCGGTAGGGTCTGACTTTTTAACAAAAGTGTGACATGCGTGTTTCCCTTATTTCTAAGGCAATATAGTTATTAAGAGGTCAAAGTGTTTGCATGGACCAGGCCAGACTTTAGTTAAAAATATATCCCCTTATTTCTAAGGCATTACAGTTAATTGAGATGTCGAAGTGTTTCTGTTGACCAGGTTCTACAATATACAAAGATAGATTGAATTAGTTATATTTCTTGAAATAAAAATAAAATGGTCTTTTATATTTTTAAAGAGTATCTTGTGTACCCTGCAACTGGTCCCAAAAAATAAATATTCCTACATGTTTGTTTTCCTTATTAATGAAGACCATTTCCAATGTAATTTTAAGGTCATGTGGTGAAATTTATTTTTTTTCCATTGTAATATAACGCTTTTTAAAGTGCATCTTTGACTTTTTATCGACCGCAGAAGATATTGTCATGTCTTTAGGTACAGTTAGAGGTTCATCTTCTTTCCTCTCCATGTTTTGTGCCCGCGCTCCATACAGCTTTATTGTGTATGAAAAGGGAAAAGGTAATTCTAATGTAGTATTAGTCGGGTTTATTTACATTTGACTCGGTCTATGGGTGAAATGTTTGGTTAATATTATTTATTACTTGACTTTTACAATATTATGAACCTAAGGCGCATAAGGCCTTGTCAGTATAGAAATTATGTGTTTCTTACTTATTGCAGACTTTTGCGACATTTATAATGTATTTAGGAAATGTTTTATAGTTTTATATTATTCAACTAATAGCAAGCTAACTTTTACGGATTTAAGAATTTATCATTATCATCATCATCATGATGAAGTCTTTCTGTCTCCACTGCAGGAGCACGACCCTCTCTGTATTATCAGATCCATACTTGGCCTACCCTCTCCTCGCTGGCCAGACGTGTTAGAGAGGTCTCATTGTTGTGTATAAGCTTTGTTCAGCTTGTATTTAAGAATTGATCAGGTAAAAATCATGCACGAACTTTCGTAGCATACTAGAATCTTTCTCTTTCTATTCTTGAAAGGATTTATGCCAAACTTTTTTTTCGGAAGAAAATGAAAAGCACTCGATTTCTTTCACACACAAAGCGCATAAATCAATCTCTGAAAATTGTTAAGTAGAAAGTCCAGTTCCTTTTAATACTTTTATTATAATTATAATTGCGCTGGGACGTATGGAACATACACCAACTTACAACCGAATGTCAAAATGAATGCCAAACAAATTAGAGCAGGGACACGTGTGTCGATTCCTGCCGAGTAGTGTTGGACCTCTCACGATGCTTGCTATTAGTTCGGAATGCTACAATTAGTCGTGATAAGTTTCTCAAGGAAATCGCAGTTAAAATAGTGCTTTAAACAAGAATACTCAAACACTTTCCATTTCGGAGGTCAGCACCAGTAAACCAGTTCGAGATTGATGTAATTAAACATCGAGTTCGGTAGAACAATGCACGGCACGAGCCAACCCCCTTAGTTGCGCTTGCGGCTTGCCGAGCTCACATGTACAACATAGTGAGAATACAGGGAGTGCCTTTATGGTCGCCATCGTATTTACTTTAAGGGTTAGTTTAGACTAAGAAGAGACGCGACGTGGTGCGCGCTTTGAAGAAAAATAGAACTTGTTTACTATTTAAAAAGGTACAAATTTCAGTATTACGTACAACGCCGCGCGGCGCAGGAGACTCTCAATGAAATTGGTATCTCTTTGTGCAGTAAACAAGTTCTATTTTTCTTCAAAAAAGCGTGCCACGTCTCGACACGTCGCGTCTTAGTCTGAGCTGACCCTAACAGCGTACAAACATAAACTTACATTGAGTTACCTTTTAGTGTCAATACACTTTGAGATTTCACATTATAAATGGCATGATTGGGTTCTTGTTCAGTTAGCCACGAAATACCTGGGCCGGCCCTTTGCCTATATCTTGAATTCTTTCTTAAACTCAAAATAATATTAACATTAAAATGTAAGATTAGAAAGACACCTTTCTGAATATACATTTTTATGTTCCAGCGTATCGCGTTGTCCCACTAGTCTGTGGTGAGAACCTTCGTCTATCTTTTCTTTAAATAACCAACAAAATAACATGTAATCTGCGCGTTAAATAACTTCCTGCATTAACAGCATTACTAATCAGGAAACACGATCTGATTTATCAGAAAACGGATCCAATATCTCTTAAGTAGAAGAAAAAGAAAACCGAATGTCATTGGGATCAGGTAACTAATGTCTGATCCAAAAGATTTACTACTAACCTATATACAATACAATACCCTTTATTGCACAAAATAAAATACAGCACATAGTTATCTTAAAAACTAGAAAATGCGCAAAAGGCGGCCTTATCGCTAAGCAATTTCTTCCAGGCAACCTATATAGGAAAAAAAATTGTTATGGGAAATTAGGTAGTGCTATATCTATGACATCCAGGCGGAATTCGTAAAATGATAAACTCTAGTAATAAACAGTTTTTTTTTATAAATAGTATTATCTAAAGCTTACAAGTACAAATACAACGTGTGTTTAGATGTCTCACTTCTGTAGCCTCCATATGTCACAAGCCACATGTGATTTCACTGTATCGCGACTAATACATCAATGGCTGTCTGACATTGTTAGTGACGCGTCTCATGACCATTGTGATGTGCTGCTTTGACTAGGCTGTAGGGACGAGATGACGACTTCAGATTGTATCGATGTGCAATTTGATCGATAGGAATAGAAACAAAATCATAGCGCCGAAAAAAAAATTAGGTCATAATCACCAGTGTTTGGCCACTTTCACACATGAAACACAAACAAAGGTCATAATATAGACTCGACACAAAGATACTTATTATATACATTATATTTGGCAGCTTTCCAACTTGCAACCACGCCATAGATAATATTTAGATGAACAACTTTGTAACTCTAATTTAAAATAATACTACTATCGTAAACTTAATATTTCATTCTTCAGATATGTATTTAAGAGACTAAGTTTGATACACGTACCTATAAATATATTACACGCGTTGGTACCTAAATTATCCAAAATAACGTATTCTCAAGTTTAATGCAAATTCTTTAGTTTATCCATTAAATTCAACGTAATAATTAGTGGTAAACCTGCAGCAACATCGCAACATATCATTATTTACATGCCGCTGAGATAAACTTAATTAATGAGAATGAATTTGCCTTGGAATTTTTGAATATTAACTTACTATATTACATGTAAGTTAGCCAAGTAATTATCGATGGCATGTCGATGATCTCAAATTTTAAGATTTATATAAAATCCGTACATGCAATACAGAAATATGTTATTTCTTAGTTCTTAAATATAAAAAAGATTCTGTATTTCCTTTTTTTATTTATTTGTAAATTATACATATTATCACGCCTCTTCCCCACAGTAGGCAGAAACTATTGACCTCCATAAATCACATACAGATTAACAGCTTTATTCAGAAAGCATCTGCATACTGCGTTGTTGTTATAGTATTATAGGAGCATTGAAAATAATAACAAGACTAGAGATTACTTCATTTTGTTCAACTTTGTAAAATTAATAAGCCCTATATCTTAACGTCCAAATTCTTGACCTTCTAAAACGTTTTCGATAAGCTTATGATCCTTATCGATAAAGTTTTAGCTTGACATAGCCCGTCACTACAGTGAACGTGGTACTTATAGCACAAAGCCCTTGTTACGTAAGCTATCGTTAAATAGTTACAAAATCTATCGACTAGGATCGTTCGATAGCCTCTTTAGACCACTAATGGGCACTTACATGGCCCAATGTTATTCTAATACTCTCCGCATATTTTTTTAGTATGCCGTTAGGTATAATGGAGATGGAATATGTGAGATATTTCTTGACTGATAAAATTTGTAAAATATCGGTATCATTCTTTGTTTTTTAATTTAGTAGTTATATTTTAATTGACTCCTCTAATGTTTTAGGTTCTTACTAACTTTTAAATATGTTCTAGTTACCCTCATCATAGCCTTTTATGATCCAGTGCCAATCACAATTTGTAAGGCAACGTCAGCCTACTTTACTACTTTAACGGTGGAACTGGAAAAACAAGCATCGAAATACTAATTTTTGGTTTCCATACAAACTCGATTCAACTGATCGGTCTTCTTCTTCTTTTTATTGTGTGTGTTAGTGACTAACACTAGTGTCAGAGTTTTAAACCGCCTTAAACGCCTCTGATCTGATGATCGGTGAACTTATATGGGAGACCAAAATTATTTTTCATATTTCGATATATGTTCCTTGGGGAAAGTTGTTCAGTATCATGGACTGAATCCACCCTTTAAATAAATTCAGTATATTTTCTAAAACCCTGTATACGAGAAGCTACATACTGTACGAGTACATACCATGAGTTACACTTGTTTTTCACAATATAAACAAAAACTATGGACAAATAAGCCATGCTATTAAGTCTTCTCATGAAGGTCGTAAAATTCGACTTAGAAAATACAAGTTCAACAAAGCTTAGATGTACTTAAACAGTTCAGCTCGTCTGGCAAGCGTGGACAATGTAGGCAAAATCCTCTGGCTGCTTACCAAGATTGGCTCTTGCAGTACAGAGAGGGTCGTGCTCCTGCAGTGGAGACTAAAACCTGAAGATTTTAGACCTCTAAGTACCTTAACACTCTTGACTCCATCTTCACTCATGAGTAGTGACTTTCTCGCGCTTTAAATAAGCTATGTAGACAACAGAAACACAGGCGGTCCTCTTCTTTTCTGCTACGGCTGTTGCTTGGCAGGAACGTCTAAGATACTATTATTAATTCTGTGTCTAAGGTTGATTTGGACTATGTTCAGTCTTGTGTGTCCGTTTCCGTCCGTTATTTGGGAGAGGTGTGCCAGAAGTGCCTTAGGCGTCCTTAGCAGTATGCTATACATGATCTCAACACTCCTGGTGCAAACTAGAGCAACCCCAACACGATCTATTACAATCAATTAGCCTACAATGGCAGGCACCAAAACGTGGCAGCAATTAGGTGACAATGCGCAGCGTCGCGTCGCGTCGCATAATCGTAAGGTATTTTTTACTCACGATAAAAAGAGGGGTGTCATTAGTTTGACGTCTATGTCTGTCTTTGCCATGGTAGCTCTCTAACGGATGAAACTATTTCAATGTGGTTTTTTGTGTGGAAGCAAGTTCCCGTGCGTTAGTTACTATGTTTGATGAAAATCGGTCCAGCCGTTTAAAAGTTATCGGAGGTGAACGCTTGAAACCGCCACCCAGAGGTCCCGGGTTCAATTCCCGGTCAGGGCAAGTTGGAAAATGGCCTTTTTCAAATTGTCCTGGGTCTTGGATGTTTATCTATATATGTATTTGTTATAAAATATAGTATCGTTGAGTTAGTATCCCATAACACAAGTCTCGAACTTACTTTGGGGCTAGCTCAATCAGTGTAATTTGTCCCTATATATTTGTTTTTTATTTATTTATTATAAATGCCAAACTTTGTATGGATGTTTGTCCTTTCACCACAGAATTAATATACCTAAGTATTTCATACAGAACAGAATCTCTTAAGATCCCGCAATATTCGTCCCCGATTCCCGTCGTCGCACCTCCTTCCCATTCTCGTATTGTAGAACCGTATGCAGGCGCCTGCAGGTAAATTTATGAACGTAAAACCTAGGCAATCACTAAAATAACAAAAGTAGTTTGTTTCAGGGGATTAATATGTAAGTAAATTAACTATAATAATAGTAATAGTTTTAATTTATAGAATAGCTTTTAGTTTAACGTAATTTCATTATTATTAGATATTATTGTGTCCTGTATTTGTTTATTTTGTGCAATAAAATATATTAGTCCCAAAAAAAAAATGAACTATATTTATAATTACTGCGCCCACCTTGTTTCAAATTATTTTTTCCTCCACCCAAAGGTTGGCTGGAAGAGACTGCATTTATAGCGATAAGTCCGCCTTTGTGCTTTATTTCTTGTTGTTATTGTATTTTTTATGTTTATCATGGGGCAATAAAGTTAATTTGAAAGGAAATTTTATTTTTTCAGGAGCACATATAAAATCAAGTTGTGTAAATTTCTTAAGGTAACAACGCCCAGCGTTGCGTCATAACTCCACCCGGTTGATGTCCCACCAAATCTGTCAATTAGGGACATACCAGTCCCCTGACCTGCACGGTGTCGCCAGCTAGGGTGACTAAATGCTATAATTAATGTCCACCATACATTTTATAACACTACTAGCTGTGCCCGTGGGCTTCGCTCCCCGTGGGAATTCTGGGAACAAACTATCCTATGTACTTCCCTGAGTCTCAAACTATATCCATACCAAATTTCATCTAGATAGGTTTAGTGGTTGAAGCGTGAAGTGGTAACAAACAAACAAACATAGAAACACAATTTCGCATTTATAATATTTGTAGGATAGGATAGGATTAGACTGCCTCCGTGGTCCAGTGGTAAAGGCGTACACCTTGTGATCCAGTGGTCGTGGGTTCGAATTTCACTAAGAAAGCATACTTTGTAAAAAGTTGTTTCCAGTCTGGTCTTCTTCTTATCATGTGTGTTAGTTTCTAACACTAGTGTCAGAGTTTTTAAACCGCCTTAAAGGCCTTAGACATGGTTTTAGGTAACGACCAATGTCAAAGACAGTGACCGGGACCGACGGCTTAACGTGCCCTCCGAAGCACGGATCCTCTTACTTATCAGACAATCAGGTGATCAGCCTGCAATGTCCTAACCAAACTAAGACAACAACACAAAGTCGTTGCCCGCACCGGGAATCGAACCCGCGACCTCCGGGTATAAGCCGAACGCTCTAACCACTACCCCACGGAGGCAGTCTAGTCCAGTCTGGTTAAGATGTTGCAGGCTTGAATCACCTGATTATTGTGTTTCGGAAAGCACGGATAAACTGTATATCCCGAACGCCATTTAGCGTTTGATCATCAAACTACCCAAGAATTGGTTCTGGGTTACCCTTGGGGTTGCGGAGGTCAGACGGCAGTCGCTCTGTGTAAAAACCAGTTACCTCGTCAAATCTTGGTTAGGTAGCGGACCCCGGGCTCTAAAGCAAAAGCTACTGATGAGGATGCAAGCAAATATACGCTCGGATGATGATGATACATTTTATTACACTACTTATTGTAACTTTTCTATTTCTTCTAATCTGGACTGACACGTCAGCTATGATAATTACGTCATATTGTTCAATAATCCATATACTAATTGATTACCATAGCGTCATCTATTATTTACTAGGGAAAACTTTGACTTCCACTGCTTTCAAGTAAAACAACCGCATCGAAATTTGTCTACCGCGTTGGAGCGCAATGATGCCACAAACAGACAGACAGACATACATTAACGTCAAACTTTTAACACCCCTCTCTTCTGGCGGGGGTTATTAAGCATTCTAGCCAGAATTAAAACGTATATTTACTTTACACACCACCACAGCACACCACGCTGATGTCCCACCAAATCTGTCAATTAGGGACATACCAGTCCCCTGACCGACTGTGTCGCAAGCCAGGATGACTAACAGCTATTGTCTGCTTCCTTTCATACGATCGAATATAGGTATCGATAAAATACTATTGGGATATACCTGTATAATTGGGTAGATAACTGGGTCAAAAATAAATTAAAAAATACGTCACAAAATAGTGTCATTTTTTATTGTTCATGTCCACTTTCAACATGATTTTTGATTTATTAATGCAGAAAAACTGATATTAAGAGCGCTAGTTGACTCTAAAAAAAGTATGACGTTGCGCTTTTGTATTTCATACATATAATATAGAAAATGTTTGTTTTGACGTTTAGAAAAATGTGTCTGATTTGACTTTTTGTCATCTATGAGCAGCAAAGTATTACATTCGAAAGCCCAAGACTTTTAAAACTATGGGTTTTCTACTAAAATAATTATATGGTATAAAAACATGCAACTTGTTATTCAAATAACGATCGGTCTAATAGTAAATATATGGTAACAGCTAACTCCGGTTAAAATGTTTAATTAAAGCTAATTAATCACTGACGAAGAACGGATTATATATCACATGATCAAGGCTGCAAGCCCCTGCAACTTCCATAAGCGATGGATATAAATAGAAATAGATAACACGATATGCGGTAAGGTTTTAGGCATTGGAAACGCAAAAACGTTTATGCCACTATCAAATGTACACATCTCGCTTGACTTGATAATACCTAAAGAGCGAGATGACACTAGTTTGCCGTGCGACATGAATTTCATCGACAGCTTTTCTAGCCTTGCTATTTCTCTATTTGAGAAAAGTATATATAATTAGATAACACAAGATATGTAATTTTTAAATTATATCGTCTACTGCATCTTTAAATAAAATAAAAATGAATGTCATGAATTTACAATACGTACTAACATAATACTATGCGTACCATACTTGACATAAGTCGAAATAAAACAAATAATAAATTACCGCATCAATATTTTAGCGATTGTCATTTATCGATTCCAGAGTTAGTATAATTATATAAGCTATGAGCTATAAGCTTTATACTTATTTTATTTTTTTGTAGTTTATTTATGGCCGCAGGAATTATTAATTTCATTCTGCCTAACGGTAGTTTTTGGTCAAGTCAACCAATATTTACATCAAACGATATAGATCGAAATAAATTGAGCTCTGGGCTCTGATTCAGCTGGGATTTGATTTTTTCAAACACTTAAAATATATTAGAAATTAACACTGTTCTGCTGTCTATTTTGCTAACTGATCTATAACATGAGCGACGACACACTTCCAATAAATAACAAGTAGGCTGTAATTAAGACACGAAATGTTTTATTTAATTTGTAGGATCGCTATAAAAATATTATAATCATTGATCATGATTTCATGATTTGTCTAATTCACACTTGCGAGCAGAAACTGCATTAATTAACGTTACCGTAAGATTTATTTGGTCAGTGTATACTGTTAAGTGAAGTGTGTGTGTGTGAAGGCGGTTTAGGCACTGAATGTGCGTGCGTCTGTGAGGTATGTATTGATGGTTATGTGCCGAAAATTTTCAAATAATGGATTTTTTAAAGTAATTTTTTCGGAGAAGTAGAGAATTGGAATACAAATTTGAAAACTATCGGAAACATATTTTTATATCCGAACGAATTTTTTTCCATTACCCATCAGTACATGGATTTGATCCTCATTATAGAATATAGGCACATCTTCTACTCATGCACACACGGTAATTTTCAACAACCTGCCACCACAAGGTGATCACAAAAAATATTATATATATAATTAGGTAGATTATTAAAATATATTGTATCCGTATTTTTTCTTTCTGTAGATGTCGTAGAAAGAGACATAGGAAATACAAGCCAAATAAAGTTTATAATCTTCAATAAGACCTCTCCAATCCATCTGGTCAGCATTGAGAGTGTATGCCAAGTCCTTTATAGCTGCTCTGGCCAAGTATGGCTCTGGTAGTACAAAGAGGGTCGTGCTCCTGCTTTGGAGACAAAAAGGCCCGATGATAATGATGATATCATAAATTGAATTCACCCTTAAAACATTTTAGTATCTTTTGCCAGACTTATATACCTATATTTACATCAGACGCTAATAAATAATGCTTTGAACAAGGGACTTAAAATTAG
Organism: Acrobasis consociella; assembly: GCA_963555685.1. Taxonomy (NCBI): domain Eukaryota; kingdom Metazoa; phylum Arthropoda; class Insecta; order Lepidoptera; family Pyralidae; genus Acrobasis; species Acrobasis consociella. The sequence continues at coordinate 5,257,279 of OY743124.1, read as the reverse complement.
AGGGTATTATTTCCAGCTCCCATTACTAATGAGTCCTTATTATTCAGCAGCCTATAACTCTTCAAGCAAATGTCAGGCGCACTGATTTACTTCACACCAGGTGTTTCAATATCGCAATTTTCATCTAAAATTAAATTAGACTTTACATTCAAATTGCAATTTGCAGCTTCTATTATATTTTAAAGTTCACCGTTGTTGCAGATATTTATTGAGGGGATATTGGCAAATGTGCGTAGAAGTAGCTTGGCGTTGTCACTTTAAACTGTAAACAGTAGTTCATACAATAGTTTAAAGGGTTTTCTTGGGCTTTGAATCTAAATATAATGATATCTGTTTCCTTTTAAATAATTTATTTCAAATGGAGGCATCTCATCTTTTAAATAATTTATTTCAAATGGACCCCGAAAAATTCTCTTCTCGTGTGATTTGTTCTGTAATTTCGTGAAATGATCATAATACAAATTTCTTAGGTTCTCTGTATAGTGTATGTACTTTAATCCTTATCCTTACTAATATTATAACGCTTCACGCTTCAACCACTGAACCTATTTAGATTAAATTTAATATAGATATAGTTTGATACCCAGGGAAGGACGTAGGATAATTTTTATCCCGAAATTTCCACGGGGAGCGAAGCCCACGGGCACAGTCTAAAATAATTATTGCTTTTCTTTCATGAACATAGCTTAATTAAATCCCAACATTCTAAGATCCTCAGTCCTCAGGCCCGATCTCATTGACCTACACGTGCCACCTCCATCCATTACAACTTCATTACACGACAACCATAGACCAGATACGTTCGAAAATAGAACAATTTTCAAATTCGCCCCCCGCCGCGTTCGGCCGCTCCGACAGGCAGTGAGTGACGTTGCCCATCCTCATTGGCCGATAAGATGTCACAGATAACACAGCGGCCACATAAAAGATATGTCGTTCCGTTGCCCCGGCGTTTTGGACTTGTAAAATCTCGATACGATGTTATTACAATAGAACCTGGTAAGAGCGAGCCAATCTATAATAGTCGTAGTTCCATATTGCAAAGGAACTCCATTGTCAACCTATGCGTTGATTTAATACTGTGGCGATACAAGCACGTCTGCTATGAGTTTGTTGTTTTTTACATTTTTTATTGACGTATATCTCTTTCGCTCTTACTCTCTATCTCTCTCTTTCTCAATTTAAGGTAATCCCGCTTTATAATATTTGATTAATACGTATTACATTTGGAATCACAAATTTCCGGAAAACTAACCCATCTGGCCACCTCCAATAATACGCTCAAGGCTTATTCTAATTATTTCTCTGACGAATAAATTAAATAGTTCTTAGTTTTCGGACTGTGTCATTTTGAAATTCCTCATAGGAAGGCTGTCTAGTAGTTATGCCGAAATTGCCTCTCTTGATACCTATCTATTTATGTATATCAGTAGTGCCAACAATTTACTCGCTAAGGAACCCTAAAATGGAACTATACCGGAGCGCGGCGGTCATCTCATATCACATGAGAATGAAAACATCTGTCGGCGTCGTATGTCCGGATCCAAACGCGCATTAGTCGGTGCTTTTGTTATGCAATGGGCTGGTCAGTTTTAGCCAAAGATTGGGCGGAGATAGTTTGTAAATTGAATGATTGAAAAGGTCAGATCACAAAAATAATATTGAAAGTTTCGTTTATATGAATCGGTAAAGAACGTCATGCTTTTTGTATGCCCGGCCGGCGTTTTTGTTTGTAGTTATTGCTGGTAATGCTTATTTGCGATGTGCAGATAATACTTACTAAAAACACTGGTCCGCAAGAGAGTAAAATAACGAATGATTTTGAGCATTATTTTTTAATTTTAAATGTTAATTTAAATAGCATTGCAGTGCTCGGAAAAAAAAACTAAATTAATAATAATATTTGATCTAGAACAGCATAGAACAGCGAGAACGACGGGAGGACTTTGCTCAGCAGTGGGCGGAAGAAGGGCTGAGATGATGATAAATAAATAAATATATACGGACTTACTTAGCTAGCCACAAAGTAAGTTTAAACTTGTATTATGGGATACTAACTTAGGGATATCTACTATACAAATGATGATGATGAGACCTTTGCTCAGCAGTGGGACGAAAAGTGATTCGAGTCACGGTTCCACAATTGGAAGTGCACTCTTGGCACAGACATGAGGGTCTTCAGTTCAGACCTCACCCGCGGCAAAAAAAAATTTTTACATATTATTATACTAATTTTATTTCTTTCTTCTCTCTCTTCTTCTCTCCAACCCGTCTGCGTGGAGAGTGTAAGCCAAGTCCTCTAACTGCTCTGACCAAATATGCCTCTATTAGTACAGAGAGGGTCGTGCTCCTGCAGTAGAGGCTAATAAGACCTGATGATGATGATTTCTTTCTTTGTTCCTCAGGTGGGAGGTTCTGTTCATTCTCACCCTGCATAGAACAAGTCCAACGGACCTGCTTGGCGCTGCAGGAACACGGGTTCCAAGAGCTGTCGACGATGGAGGTCTTGCAGACTGAGCTGAAGATCTCCAGGAGAACTGTTCCCGTCAGAGATCTATCGTTCCTGAAACATAAGGTAAGTAACTTACTGCCCATCATCTTGTACAATAGAGGACTTAAACTCTGCTAATGACAGAGAAGTAAGTGTGGCACACACTGGTCCACAACTATATAAAATCGCCATTCCGACTCGCTAAGAAGAAGAAGGTAAGTAGATGTTAGTTGTCATGCTATTCTGAACACATCCATCCTTACGAGACCGCGACAGCATTGTGTTGTTGTTATGTTCAAACGTTTATATATGTTCTTCATGTCAATAGTTTAAAGTTTATTTTCGACTGCCATAAAAAATCCTCTCCGTTGCTCTCCCCTCGGTTTGAACTGACCCTGACACGCCCCTTTTAACTGACTGCAATTATCTCTAGTATTTTCCTTCCGACTTCCGACCTCATTTCGAATATCTTCGCAAACTGACCATACATTAGATATTCATCTTGTATCGCCCCACAAATCCGCGCGCCCATTATTCGTACCCCATACCCGTAACCCGTACCCATTTATATCCGCGTCCATTCATTTCTTGATACGCGGACGTGTGTGCCCCGTAAATTGACTTCCACTTGGTTCTGAAAGTTAAACCCCAGAAATATTAAAAGCAAATTGTACACTCCTATCTTACAGTTTTCTTCTAAAAAACGTAGAAAAGAGATCTTCTGTCAAAAGAAAGCCGTTCCGAAAGAAGTGTTTTCACGTCCTTTCTGAAAAATCTTAAAGTGTATTTGAAAATCATAGCATATTTTGTGATGTGCGTTGAATTCATCACTCTTTCAGGGTTGAGAATTCTAAATTAAATTAATAACATTTTGAAATCGATATCAGGCCGAAGACCAGTAGGTCGATCCAGATATCGCTAGAGCGATATAGTGCAGGCTAATCTGCGGGAGATGGAAGTTGTCAGCTGGCAATATATAGCTCAGAACAGAAAATTGTGGCGCTCTTTCGGTTTCGGAGGCCAAGATCCAATTCGGGTTCGCTGAGCCAACGGATTAAGTTTGAAATGGGTTCAATATTATAATTACAATAACCTACATATCGAAATAATTAACTAATCGTTTAATGCGCACAGTCAAACACCCACAGGCGATAATTGAATGCAATATAATTAGCTACTATTTAAATATCAGATTTAAGTGCGCTATAAGAGTGTTTTAATGACGACAAATCAAAGTATTGGCAATAAATACCAACTTCAGCGCCTTAAGGCATCACACAATTGATTTGATTAGACTTTATTGATCCAGATCATTACATGGCAGTAGTCAAGCTATGTCGGATGCTATAAGGCAGCTTGACAAATCTGACGTCAGTATTGGCCAACTATACATAAGTGCTTACCAACTGCGCTGCCTCAGCGAGCGTAAGTGGATCTTGGCCTCTGACTCCAGAAGGTTAGGCTTTTCTGAGCGATCTGCAGATATTTTTGGAGGGATTGGAAGTATTTGCAGGCTTTGTAGTTCTAGGGGTGTCTGGGATGACCCTCCGGCCTTTTTCCGACTGGTCTGTCCGTGTACGATTCTTCTCCACTCTCACGTTTACTTTAATGCTTCAGTTGAATATTTATTATTCACATAAACAGTTGCAATCATAGGATCATCAACAGACCATATGATGACATTAATAGATGTACGATTAATAAATATTATACAAAAATTAAACAAAAAATAGAACAAAAAAATTTAACAATAAAATAGCTTAGAGCATCTAGTAGACTTCTTGGTGCAAAGTGGTACAAAACTGTGGTTCTCTGAATCCCAGCTTCCAATAGATAATTAGGAGTATGGGCGACGTTCCAAGATTTATGCAATTTCTATAGTCTAGCTGAGCTTTGGTTGAACTTAATTAGTGTTTCTGTTTGTACTTTTACCTGATGACTAAACAACTTATGAAAAGTTGTTACGTCGTCATCGTATCAGCCACAGGAAGACACACTGCTAGGCCTCCCCTAAACATCAGTAATTACATAAAGAAAAATATGTAACTTTTTTAGAGATTTCTAATGAACTTACTAAATTACAAACATCATAAGATGTCAACTAAATAATATAACTTACTAGCTGTTAGCTTCACTCCCTGTAGGAATTTCGGGATAAAACTATCCTATGTCCTTCCTTAGGTATCAGACTATATCAATATTAAATTTCATTTAAATATGTTCAGTGATTGAAGCGTGAAGTGGTAACAAACAAACAAATATACAAACTCAATTTCTCATTTATAATATTAGTAGGATTAAATTCGTACTTCCCCACCAGAAAAATTTGACACCAGCGGTAGCTATTATAACACTGGATAAGAGAAGAAGACGCTTCTTCAAGTTACCACTGCACAAGCGTATCTGTTAACTATTTTTTCCACATAAATACGGATCCTCGCAGCCATTTGTACCATTTACACTATCAAGCAATCTTTAACCCGCTCACTACCAACGAGCTGGTAATTGACAGCAGCATAGTGTTATTTAAAATCTATTACCGATGTTTTAGTGTACAATTGTATCGTAAAGCTGGCCTTTGTTGCCAGCAAGCTCTGGACGATTCTCACGCACTAGCGTACTCATTCCGGTAGTAACATTTTATGGTTGATGACTTTATAGTAAGGTAGTTGGACTAGTTGAAGACTTTATAGTGAATATCGTTGGAAACATTGAGGATGTAAACACAACTTTTTGGTTCAGTGACCCGTTTGCAAAATTTAAATTAATTCGTGATACTCCGAGTTGTGACGAAGAAAAGATGATTCCTTGTCTCGCACGGCGCGTATAAACTGTGGGTCCCAAACGCCATCTAGTGTTTGCTGAAACCTAACCAAGGATTGGTTCTGGGAAGGGCAGACGGCAATCGCTCTGTGTAAAAACCAAGGTTCCTTCAACGTAAAAACATTTTCTCGTCATCTGACGTAGCTCACATGAGTCATTTTTATACACTACAGGGGACTATATTATTAGATTTCCTCACGATGTTTTCCTTCACCGGAAACACGGTGGTTGAAAACATAGACCTAGAAATTTAATGGTTGAAAATAACCTTACATGAATAAAAACTCAACAGGTACGCGCTGAGTTTTTAACTCCGAAATTGGCAATCGTGGAAAGAGTTTTATTATCTTATAAATTATGTTCATACTTATATAAAGAAGTGTTGCTCTACACACTTGCGATACATAAATTCAACAGTTGCATCAATATTCAGACAAACAGATTGAAAATTACGCAATCGCTCAGCAGGCCTGCTCCGGGTGAATGAGTTACGAGTTTACGAGTAAAACCAACGGGCTTATTCTGTAAATAAATTATAATTTCAATGCAGTAATCTGTAAACACATGGAATAATAAAACAAGGTGTTCTCTTCCCGAGATGGAACAAGCACGATAAGTGTTACCACTGATTGTTCTTCTCCGTAAATTTAAGGACTTTATTTTTTACTTTGACTTGTATTGACTTTATACCATGTGAAAACAAGTACTTTTACCAGCCTACTTTCCGTCTAGAACTGGAATGACTTCGCCGTTTGGTTTCCCGCATAAGAACGGGACTACTCTAAGTCTTCCCGTCAAAGCTTATAAACATCATGAGACCTATCCAACCCGTCTGGCCAGCAAGAAGAGTGTAGGCTAAATCCTCTGCCTGCTCTAAAAAAATATGGCTCTTGTAGTACAGATAGGGTCGTGCTCCTGCAGTGAAGACTAAAAAGACCTGATGATAATGATGAAGTCTTCCCGTGGATGTCGTAGAAGGCGACTTTGGAAACACAAGCTAAACAAAGCATGTAAACATTAATAAGACCTCTCCAATGTACCCGTCTGGCCAGAGCGTGGAGAGTGTAGGCTGTTCTGGCTAGTATATTAGCACGATCCTCTCACCTTGCTCACTGCATGCTCCTACTACAGTGGACCCTAAAAAGACCTAATGACGATGATGCATATAAGATCGAACTCCGAATAAACCTTCGTGGTTTTTGGTTTGCATAAAAAAAATTTAAAAACACACGTCGTAGAACACTTGGTTGCAACGAAGTTACAAAAATTGAAACCCTGAAGAATTTCAGCCCCTTAAAAGTTCATGACGGAAAAAAGTGACCGGAAAAGCTTACACTTTTATCGCCTAGCCTCCATCCGCCGTTCGAAAAGGAACTTCGTTCCAAAAAATACAAAAATAATATTGTTACTCCAGAGTAACATTTTTAGTCTAGAGGAAATTCTGCAACTGAGATTTATTAAAATTTATGTATGGCTACTTATTAAGCTGCGACAGCAAGCAAGTAGAATAAAGCGATTTATAATTGTACGGAATACGGTTATGACTTAGAAATATAATTTATTCAAATTAGAACAAGTATCCATTCTTAGAGTACCTATTTGCCTATTTCAATTAAAGAAACCAGTGAATACTCTGCGAGTGATAACTTTTGATGCAAAATGTTCTAGTAGTTCTTGCTACAATGTTACCCTACTAGTGTTATCATTATTTTTAAATTAAAGCCAGTTTATTTGCTGGGCAAATTATGAAGAACTCTGACTTTCAAGCGTTCATGCCCATAACTTTAAAACCGCTGAACTGATTTCCATCAAACATAGCTAAGAGCCATTGCTATAAAGTCAACTGTCAAAAAAAAACGCTTCTAAATCGGCCCATTCGTTTAAGTGCTACGACAGATACACAGACACAAAGACACTTCAAACTTAACACCCCTCGTTTTCAATTCTGGTCTGTCTGTCTGTAGCATCGTAGCACTCGAACTATTTCTATCCAGTTTTTAACGTGACAGCAAGTTTCCTAGCGGTTTTTCTCAGCTAAGATAAAAATCGGTTTATCCATTCAAAAGTTATTGGAGGTGAACCCTGAAAGTCGGGGTTTTTTAATTTGCCAACCAAATAAACTTGTCGTCGGGAGTTAAAAATATTCCCATATTTCAACTTTCAACTCCGCTAGTACCATAGATTTCTATGTCTACGGCTAGTACAATCCGCCCATCGAATCACTCACAGCAATTGGCAAACAACTGGTTTTCAATAAAAGCAGGCATATTAGATACCGATCAATCCATAAATCGATACACGTTCCCGAAAAAGGTTACAGCCTTTAGCGTACGATACGGACGACCCGGATGCCCTAATAATGGAGCCTAGAGATATTGAAATCTTACCCTGTAGAGATGACATTCACAATGTCTTTAAAAAAGCTAGGTTTTAATTTTATCACATCATCCGAAGTCTACAACTTTGAGAAAAACTCTGCAATAACGCCATTGACTAGCTTTTTATGTTCCTTCGTTTCTGTTATACTAATCATATTAACCCAGTAGGCAGAGTTGGGCAAAATGTAATCTAACTACCAACTACTAACTACGATTACATTTTGTAGTTAGTAGTTGCAACTACTCGAATACAGAAAGTAATCGGGAAAAGTAGTTGAACATTTCAACTACCAACTACAAGTTGTAGTTGTAATTACGATTACATGACCAACTACTTTTTGCAACTACATATTTTATTAAGGTTTTTATAAATCGGTTCACAAATGGCAAAGTTATAGCGGAACATACATGCAAAAACATACAGATGAATTGAGAACTTTCCCTTTTTTTTGAAAGTCGGATGAAAAGGTAGGTAGACAAAAATTTTAACTCGAATAAATAATTTTTATGAAGCCTATCGTATCATAAGTAAATTTAATATGATATGTAAAAATAACACCTAATTCGAAATCCTTACCTACAACATTGGTAGGTACATTACTATTAATACGAAACAATATTTCATGCTCAAACGCGCGTAACCTACGCGTCACGACATGTTCATATTATAGGCAGTTGAATACTACCACAGACATAGATATAGATAGACGACTGAAATGCACCTACTTCGCATTTAAGTTCTCAGACTAAGCGTCGAGGTCGGCTGCCGCTACTGACAGTCCGCGCGCGTCTGTAATTGCAGCCAGACGGCAGCGAAAAATAAAAAAATGCCTCGTTGCGTGCAACAATAAACTGCAACAGCCCAAAAATTGCAAGTGCCCAAAGTCAAGGACATATTTCCTATCACAGCTAAGTTATTTTAAAATTATGTTATGCGTTCATTCAATTTAAAACAATTTTTTAAGTATTCCAAGCTGTGATTCCAAGATTATACCTAAAAAAGTATAGTATTTAAATTTCTTTCATGGTCAACTATATCATTACTTTTTACACATATGGTGCTGTCATCTGCGAAGAGTACCATTGGTTGGTTTGTAACACTAGGCAGATCATTGATGTAAAGTATGAAAAGCAATGGTCCCAATACACTTCCTTGGGGAACTCCACATACAACATTCCTTTCATCTGAGGTGTATTTTATTTCAATTTTTTTCTTAGGGCAGACCCTTGTAATTTCCGTAACTTGTTTCCTATCACTCAAATATGATTTTATTAGATTGAGCACATTGCCCTACCATAGGCCTCAAGTGTGCTGAGCAAAATTGGGTGGTCTACGTGGTCATTTGACCACGTAGACCACTTTGGTTAAGTCAGCAAAGCAGCAGCTTATTGGTTTCTTTCTATCTGCATTTGTAAGAACTAATTTGAGTAGATCATAAATCGCCATGTTTATAGTTTTATTTTTTCTGAATCCTTTTTGTTCTTGGCAAAGGATATCAAATTTATTTATAAAACTAGTTATGGCTTCATGTATACACTTCTCAAATATCTTTGAAAAAATAGGTATAAGGGCAATGGGTCTAAAATTATTTACATCTTCTCTATCATTTTTTTTAAATACGGGTTTTATGATAGTTTTTTTTAAAGCATCAGGGTCCACACCTTGTTCTATGCATAAATTTAATATTTGTTTAACTACATTATAATCTTGTGTGAATCTATAATGAAGACAATTAAAATAAGTAGTTGTTTTATTATATGCTTATTCAGAAAAAATATGGTGAATAAAAAATTATGTATAAAATATCAGATATTAGCCTATTGTTGTGGCAGGGCTTGGTAATTAATTAATTAATCAACGAAACATTATATTATTGAGAAACAACAAAAAAAATTACAGTAATTAGTAGTTGCAACTATACGATTACAGTAGTTAAACTACCAACTACTTTGGGTAGTTGCGCTAATTGTAGTTAGACTAAATGTAGTTGCAACTACTTGTAATCGACTATTGTAATCGTAATTTGTAGTTAAACTACACATTAGTAGTTAACTACGCCCAACTCTGCCAGTAGGGTATTTTTATCAAATCAATATCTCATATATGTTACGGCTAAAACCCGAAATGCAGCTACGCCTAGGTTTAGCCGGCTAGAACTAGGTGCAGTCGCTCTCAGATGGCTACACTTAGGTGTATCCTACTTATCTTCGGCTAGAACTAGGTTTAGCCTTTATCCTTCCGGCTAGAACTAGGTGAAGCCTAGGCTAGGCTGCACCTAGTTCTAGCCGGCTAAACCTAGGCGTAGCTGCATTTCGGGTTTTAGCTGTAACATATATACATGTAAAATTATCTTCTAGCTGATACCCGTGGCGTTGCCTCATGTCAGCATGTTCCTCTGATTGTTATTGGATAAAAATTATCCTATGTGATACCTTGGTTTTCAATTAGCTATCTAAATGCCAAATTTCGTTCATTGATGTTCAGCCGCATTAGCATAAAAATAAAACAAACATCCATACACACATACATACATCAACACATTCAAACATCCACACATCCATAAAATGGCTACTTTTTTTTAAATGTTTTAATTTAAGCAAGTTGAACCTAGTTAGCTAGAAATACGAGTAATGACTTAAAACGGATGTTCTAATGCCTACTCTATCCACTACTTTATTTGAATCTCTTTGACGGAACCTAATATATGATCGAGGCATGAGGCCCTTACTAGGCAGTTTTAGATAGATTTTAAAAAGCTCCGCAGATTTTCTCACGGTTAGCGTAATCCTTTGTTTATAGGGATGTCCATGTTGAGGTAAGATTTGTCGATAAATCGGTTATTGTTTGAGTCTCAAACGCGTGATTATTCATTTGTTATTATTCACGTTAAATAAAATTATTAATATAAAGGTGAAAGAAATATTTTTTGACAGTACCTATAAATGTTCTGTCGACATAAACTTAAATGAGCAAATGAGCTCAACAGCTATCGGATTCCTTGTGGTCTTTGGTAGCAAGAAACCTCAATAAGTATTTGACAGAAAAGAAAACACGAAATACAAAAGAGTTGACGCAGATAAGCGAATTGTGAGCGCTACCACCCAATTCTTAATTTAAAAATTATAGTACAGTATTTGTTTTTATTTTTTATTTTATTTAACCTTTATTCCTCATCAAATAAAAATTTTACAGAACAATTGGCGAACTAATAAAAAAAAAAACTAAAGGCGTTGTCTACCAATCAACGTGGGTTGCAAGAAAAAAGTATAAATAAATTCTTCATGAAGATAACAACAGTGTAAAGTCGTGGAAAACCCGGATAGTCGAATAATTTATCAGTGTATTACTTAAAAAAAAAAATTTATTTGAGACAGAACTTGCAGCTTTGTCATCCTCATAGTACCATCCACAGCGTTCACCAATACGATAGGCCAGCGTAGTGATAATTTGCAAATGCTCTCTTTATTGTGAGAGGCGTAAAGTCCAGTGGATTTATATAGGTAGGTAACTGGGTAAAGATATCGACACGTCAAATAACATTGTCACATCACTCGGCTACCGTCCAAACGTGACCGCCCGCGACAAACGGCGCGCGTGACGTTTTGAACGCAGCGATATGTCGCGATACCATCGCATATCACAGGAATTTGTACTTTATTACGGGGGTCGGAGAGGTCATAATACATCACACGGGCTGTTTATCCCGCGACGAATAACAGTTATATTCGATTTTGGTTCTTGTTTGTATTGTAATAGAGTCTTCAAAGGATTTGAAATTGATACACATGTTTGGAAATCATGTCATTGTAAGTCATTGTAACAAAGTGTTTTTGATATATTTTGGTACAATATTTGTGCATTTAAACCGCAACATTGTAAACGAGTGATCAACTTATAAAATAATACGAATTGGTATTAATAAACAACTAATGAGCATTCTACCCAAGCATATTTGTCCCTATACATAAATAAATATAATACGGACATATCACACTGATTGAGCTAGCCCCAAAATAAGTTCCCAGGGCAATTTAAATAAGCGGCCAAGTGCGAGTCGGACTCGCCCATGAAGGGTTCCGTAGTAGCAAATAACATAATATAAAAGTCATGTAGTATGTTTTTTTTTATTTTTTATATTTGAGTTGATTGAATGAAAGGTAAATTGCCGTTTATGATGATGGCGTATTAAAACTAGTAGTTCGCCACGAACTTATGACCTCGCGATTATTATATATTTTCTACTACCAAGCAAAGCAAGTCTCAGTCAGCTAGACTTCGCGAGTCACCCTAAACCCTTTTAAGTATAACGTATGAAAAAGTTGTCCAGACAAAAAAGTTGTTCAAATAAAAAAATTGCGTTTTTATAATGGCAACAAAAAAGTCTAATGACATTTTTTAAAATATTTAGAAATGGCGGATGTATGACAGTTTTAAAATTTTAAACCCCCATATTTCCGCCATTTTGAAAAATGTCGAAAAACTGGCTCGACAAAAAAATTCTATTTAGTTTCTCAACCTGCTTACAAAATTTCATGAGAATCGGTTAAGAAATGCGACCTGTAGGCGAGAACAGCCAGACAGACAGACAGACAGACAGACAGACAGACAGACAGACAGACGGACAAAAGAATTTTTGGCTAATCTCGAAACTGAGACGCTTCGCTCGCTTCGCTCGCTCGGTCAAAAAAACTACTTACTAGATCTCGTTCAAACCAATTTTCGCTGGTAGTTTTCATGGTAATGAACATCATATATTTTTTTTAGTTTTATCATTCTCTTATTTTAGAAGTTACGGGGGGGGGGGGGGGGACACACACTTTTTTCCACTTTGGAAGTGTTCACTCGCGCAAAGTATTCGGTTTAGAAAAAAATGCTATTAGAAACCTCAATATCATTTTTGAAGACCTATCCATAGATACCCCACACGTATGGGTTTAATGAAAAATAAATTTTTGAGTTTTAGTTCTAAGTATGGGGAACCACCAAAATTCACTGTTTTTTTTTTCTATTTTTGTGTCAAAACCCTAATGCGGTTCACACAATACGTCTACTTACCAAGTTTTAACAGTATAGGTCTTATAGTTTCGGAAAAAAGTGGCTGTGACATACGGACGGACAGACAGACAGACATGACGAATCTATAAGGGTTCCGTTTTTGCCATTTGGCTACGGAACCCTAAAAAGGCCATTTTCCAACTTGCCCCACTCGCTGGGGATCGAACCCAGGACCTCCGGATTGGCAGTCTAGCGTGTAGACCATTACACCACGGAGGTCATCTAACTATTATATCAAAATATGTATGTATGCATGACAAATAATTTTTGGCCTCCCATACAAGTAGACCGAGGCTTGGACTTCAAAATGGAAGGTCAGATTTAGCACAATTCGTGTCTCAATCTTCGTCATTCAAAAAAAAACATATACCACACTTTTTAATAATCTATCTAACGAGCCGAACGAACAACGAAAAAAAAGATTGTATCCTTATTAGGTACTCGTTTGCACTAATATAGATAGTTAGATTTAGGATTGGGCATAAGAGTACATCCATTATTATCTCAAAGAGACCCGACTCAGAGGTTGGTACCCGTAGTCACTCCAAATGAGTGCGGCCGGGTAAGTGATGGGTGCATACAGTTTGACTGACTAATGACTGACTGATCTGTATGGCGAGCTGGGAGGTTTATGCTCACTGCGGTCATGGGCTATAAAAAGTAGTCGTACATGTAGTGCCGAACCTAATTAATTGGGAAATTTAGTACTAAAGTAGATAACCTGCCAGGGATGTAACTTGACGTAGTTACTCGTATCGTATTATAGGTTCCTTCCATGATGTTTCACCTGAGTATGGAGTTTCTGGGTTTGATCCCCAGCCAGAACAAGTAAAAATAGCCTTTTTCAAATTGTTCTGACGTAAGACGTTTATCTATACTTATATGTATTAACTATAAAATATAATAGCGTTGAGTTGCAGGTAAGCGCTAGACGCAGGCCGCTTCTGATCAGTTGTTCTGCAAATGCTTGGGGAAGCCTATGACCAGCAGTGGACGTCCTGTGGCTAATAAATGTCGTTGAGTTAGTATCCCGTAATACTTGTTTAAACTTACTTCGGGGCTAGCTCAATAGTGTGACTTTACTTCCTGTTACCGACGGAAACCAGTGCGGTATTTTCTCCGAGTTCCTTTGCTCAGCTGGTAGCACGGTGGACTGCAGGCCGTGCACAATGAAAACACTTTTCTCTCTTCACTTGTTTATTTTACGAGGCTCACAATGACACTGAAGTACAAATCACATTGATCCTGCCTTATATTTATACATTCGAGCCACAAAAAATCTCAAACTAAAAGAGGGTAGGTGTGCCTAGATATATCCCCTCCACTTTACAATGTCGGTTACCTCACAAGGGGCGTGGCCATGGAAATCCCCAAAATTACCAAGACCTATTGCAAATTCGTAAGGAAATTCCATGACCAACCACCTTAGAATACCTATTTACCTCACGTTTAGCACTATATACCTGTGCTAGACGCTACAATTTGTACCAGGGAAATAAATGTTACACCCAGTTCATAACTCATTTACTCAATATAAGTACATATACAACAGGTAGATATATCTAGGCACCCTATATTTACATCTATTTATCCTATATATACCTAGGTACGCTAAAAAGCCCTAACTTTATTATATGGGAAAAATATCTTAATTTAATTTGCTTATCTATTTACAATATACATATAGCTAGCTATTCTGTCTGCAACACTTCCCTATCTATATATATAAAGATACGAGTGTACATACGTATAAAATCAATGTTATTTTATATGCTTTTCATAAGAAAATGCGTAAAAAAAAGTCAAGGGATGTGTGCGAGGGAGATAGTTTTGATTCTAAAATGTTGCCTTTTATATGATAATGAATTAACATACACACCTAATTATGTAGAAAATACATACATACATAATATCACGCCAGTTTCCCATAGAGGGTAGGCAAAGACTATGGACCTCCACTTGCTAAGATCCTGACAAACCTTTTTTGCTTCATCTTCACTCATCAATCTCTTCATACATGCCCTTCAGTTACGGGAACTTTTTACCTCTCCTTTTTTAGATCGTCTTCAATTTGGTCGCAGAAGGTTTGACGAGGCCGACCGTTTCCTAGAAAAATAAGAAGTAGAAGTAGTAGAAAAATATTTACTATCTAAATAAATTCCCATTCAAAAACATGGGAAAACTTAGAGCAATGTTTCATTTTAGACAGAACTAATGTCCCTCGCACACGGTACAGATAGCGCGGTGCCGGTACCGTGACAGTGTTATTAGCTAGTAGTTATGACTACCCTGGAACTTAGACCCAACTTAGACCTTATTTGGGAGCCTTTAAAGAGAGGTCGTGGGTCACAGATGGTTGTAACTTTATTTTTGTTGTTACCTTGTGTTTTTTTCGTTGTTTTCTTTCTGTGTATAAAAGTGGCTTACTCTTATACAAAAAAACAAACACTGTTATAAAAATGTAGTATTTTATTACTTATATCTTCCATGCTGAAAAGAAAATACTTAGAATATACCAGTTTTTGTGGATAAAATCCTATGTCCTTCTCTGGGTCTCAAACTACATATCTCCACACCAGGGACCGGAACCGCTTACCTTTTGAAGGGTTTTCGTTCGGGTTTTTGATCGACTGGTTTTCGTAAACCCTAATGATTTGTTAACCATATCATTTGCTTACCCTGACAAAAGGCTTACTAATACGATACAGTTAATTCAACTAAGCACTAACTTATATCGCAAAACCCTATGATAGGCTTTCCCTATCAATATTATTTATACGGCCTCAAGCAATTTAATCTTTATTTGAGTGGCATACCACACATAACTGCTTGTGCAAACAGTTTTTAGGGTTAGCGAGACGACGCATCGGGCTAGAAAAAGAAGGCAGGCTTTGTGGATGTCCAAACAGCCATTTCATAATTATACTAATTGCATTCACATAAGACTTATAATACATTGTTTACAGTCGTTTCTATGAGTTTGGAAGTAGTAGACAAGACTGTAGAACAAAGAGGGGGGAAAGGGTAACCAACTTAATGCTAACTGGTATAATCGGAACTTTAAGGTTACTGGTAAGTAGAGTTACTGGTAGTTAACTGTTTCAAAGGAGTTACCATAACGTTAGGGTAAGTCAATCGATATGCTAACTGTAACAAAGGGTAAGCTTATGATGGAGTTACTCAATCGATAGACTTAATCAAATAAAGGGGTTTTCCGGTCCCTGCTCCACACCAAATTTCTTCTAAATCAGTTTGGTAGTTGAAGCGTAAAGAGGTAACAGACAGAGAGACAGAGTTACTTTTACATAAATACTATTAGTATGGAGGTATGGGTATGGATTTTCAAATATTTTTAAATTTCAATATTTTTAATATAAATATTATATTAACGTTTCGGAAATAATAGAATAACTTATTATAAAACGCAGACTAACTTTGTTACTAGGTTTAAACCATTATCCGACCAAAACAAGTTGACATTTTCAGATGAGACAGTGACATATCACTAGATATCAACTTGTTTTGGTTTGGTCGGATAATGGTTTAAACCTAGTAACAAAGTTAGTCTGCGTTTTATAATAAGACGGTTTGCGTTTAAGACCATTCGAGACTAACTCAAACTCAGCACAGTGCAGTGTATTTGGTCAGAAGATATAATAAGCCTTATCTCAAACTCGGTTCAGTACAGTTCACTCAATCGCTGATCTAACGTTTCGGACAGGAGTGACAACATGAAGCGTACTATTGTGCGATCCACGGGCTTGACAGAGCCCCGATAGAGTCACTCCAAGTTATCGGCCAACCAATCTGTGCTCTATTGATTCTAATGCCTTATCTGTGAAGGGTGAACGGTTTTCCAACTGTTGGAGCACCAATTTTTTATTGAATACCATGCTGGGCGAGCATTTACTTTGAAGTTTGGTGTTTGGATGTGAATTGCATCTTAGGGAAATAATCTTTAGGAAAAGGTTTGTATGAATACCTTTTTAGAATTCTGAAGTCCTTTGATGGAACTCTTATGGTTTCGGTATGTCTGTATATCTGTCTGTCCATCCGCAGTTTAGCTCAGAGACTTGGTATTAGAAAGTTGTAATTTATCTAGATCACAGTACAATGATGATAAAATAACAGACAAAAACAAAAAAAAACTACATTTCCATACAAATTGCCCGGGCGACTGCACACTTTAGTATGGAAGCGACAATTTTTTTTTAGTTTTGACTATTATTTTTTATCATTATACTAGTGATCTAATATAGCCCGTGGTTCAATTTATTACAGGTATGTCCCTTCCACGTTGCATACAAAAAACGCCAGATTGTTCAAATTAACTCAGAAAACTTCGCTCCTCGTTCAATCAATCAAACCTAAAACACACGGTCACAAACACAAAACCATCAAGTCGACACCTCATTTGAAACGCCAAACAAATTTTCCACTGCTGTAAATAAATGATTGTAGCCATTTTGGGCCATCAAAATGTGACATTGTTTTTCGCATAGCTCATGCTAGCACCATACAATGAAGCCAATCCGTCATTCCGGTAAGTAATGTGGGAAGAGAAATGACGTCTTTTTTCCCCGTTCTTTGAACTTTATTGTAATAGCAATAAGGTCGGATATATTTTTAGACGTGTTAAGGGTTTCGTACACAGCTGTGATGATAAATCATAACTGGTCTAAATAAGGAGAGACGCTTATTTAGATATCTAGTAATTAAGAGCTGTCTCTCTAGTGTTGTAACTGATTTATAGGTTATGTTTTGGATTTACGAGTAATTTCTAGACGAATGTAGGCTAGTTTTATTACTACTAGTAGCTCTGTAAGCTGTAGACCTTGCGAGTCAACCCGATCCGTTGAAATTTATGTGATAAAAATGTTGTTCAGACAAAATATTTCGTCTTAATAAGAGTAACAAAAAAGTTTTGAGACATTCTTTAAAAAAAACATAATCATAGAAATATAATATTGTTAAAGTTTTTAAACCCTATACTTCCACCATTTTGAAAAAATTCGAAAAACTGAATAGCCAAAAAAAATCCTTTGCTTTTTCCAATATGTCTCACACTAGTTAAGTTAATGACAAAGTTTCCTTCACCAGCTTATACTTGCAGATACACGTGGAATCTACGATCTTATTAGGAAGAGAAGCAGCTTATATATTCTTAGAAATTAAAATAACAGTCAAAAACTTAAAAAAAAATCGGCATATACAAAAAGTGTGCAGTCGCCCGGGCTATTTGTATGGAAATGTCGTGTTTTTTTTACTGTTATTTTATTAACATTACCATTTATGTAATCTATAATAGCCTGTATAATTCGATTTATTTCGGGTTTGACCCTTCCACATTGTATATCAAATTATTCTCATGACTTGCTGACAGAAACACAAGTTAAGCATTCATTTCACTCGAAGCCGGGTTGTCGGTGTTTTTTGTTAAACGTCTCGCATTATCTGGATAATCTACATGAACATTCCCAAGTCAATGCGGTATTCGGGCTATGGCATGAATTCTATTAGTCGGAAGTATGTGTACTTAGATGATGCGTTGAATTTGATTATGAAACGTAATGCTAAGTTATTATTAGCTATTTATGGTGGACGAAGTCAAGAATAAGGATGATATTATATTCTTAACAATAGAAGTATCAGCTTTTTTAAAAATATCTTAACGTACCTTCATACTAAAAATAATTGAGTTAGTATGCTACTATTATTACAATATAGCCTTATAATATAATAACTTAGACTGATAAGTACTCGTAATTTTACATTGACCTAGTTTTATATGCAATAGTATAAGAAAGTGTCCATCGGTTTTCTTATTGTCTCTACAAAGGGAGTAATTTAAATGATATCTACAAAGAAAGTACAAAGGAAAAAGATTAGGTATAATATGGGATATGTCTGCGCCGTTGTCTATTTATGTTGTTAATGTATGTAATTGTGTGTTTTCATAGCACAATAAAGTTATTACAAACAAACAAACAAAGGGTCTCACAGCCTCTCAGTATAACTAGTTCGATCTATTAAATTCGTCAATTGTTTACTTTATTGCTATTACTAGCTGTACCCGCGGGCTTCGCTCCCCGTGGGAATTTCGGGATGAAAACCCCTGTGTTCTTCTCCGAGTTTCAAACTATATCCATACCAAATTTCATCCAAATTGGTTCAGTAGTTCAAGCGTGAAGAGATAATAAACAAACAAACAAATATACAAACTCACTTTCGCATTTATAATATTAGTAGAATTTATTCATTGGGCAAACTTTTAGTTTATTGCGTTAAATGAAAAGTGGATAACCCTACTTGATAGTCTCCTAAACAAGATCTAACAAATCTTTAAACAATATTAAATAAATATAAAAATAATGCCGTTCTGACTGCATTATTTTAACACTGGAATACAGCGCGTGCGCGCACGATCTACTTATTCTTTTCTTCCATATCAGCAAAAGATGCACTCAAAGACCATGTACGAGCATAGCACCGTACAGCATTTGTTAAGTCAGCATTTGCACAATTTCGCCTCATTAGTATAAAATTGTCAGTTCGCAACCTACGGCCAACAAACGCGCCACGCGGCTCATATATCATTTTTCATTAAGTTATTTTATAGTTCGTTTTCAAGAATATATTCATATAATATATAGTGTTTGTTTCTTTTGTTTGTTTGTTAAATATTTATTGTACATAAACACAAGACACAAAATTACAAGTTAAAAGTAGAAAACAGTACAAAGGCGGACTTATCCCAGATAGGGATCTCTTCCAGTCAACCTTAAAATAAGAGGACAATTTACAACTAATAATTTATTGATTATTAGTTGTTAATTATTGTTATTATTAATTTATAATTAAGGATAGTGTTTATCAGTTTATCAGTAACTTTTTCTCTTATTCCGGTTCAAATCCGAGCAGACCAAATAAAGTGGCCCCTTACGGCACGCGACACCCCATTACAACACAATTAGCCCAACCAGTCATTACCGTTCCGACTGTATTAATTTCACGCCGGAACGCTGCGCGTGCGCACACGATACCATCTTATCGGGCGATCGCCAGACGTGGACCGGTCAGTCGCGTGTCCAAACAGTTCCGATGTGACATTACTTGAGACTGATGAGTTATCTTAATCAATTTTTTGAGTTATTGATTGCTACTGTACTCTTACGTTATTTGATTGTTTGTTGATTACTATGGAGGGAGTTGAAATACAGAGCCGACCCCAAATAGGGATAAGGCGAGGAAGATGATGATGATGATCTCTGGATAGTTTATTTATGCAATTTTAAAATTCCCCTATATATTCGTATTTGTTATAAAATATAGTATAGTTGAGTTGGTACTTCATAACACAAGTCTCGAACTTGCTTTGATGCTAGCTCAATTGATGTCATTTTTTCAGCATATTTTTATTTCTCTACTGTATTACCCGACATTTCCGTCATTTGAAAACTTTCCAAAAACGGAATCGATTACAAAATTATATCAAAAAAATCACATCAAACCCGCTCACAAAATTTCACTAGAATCTGTTGAGAAATACGACCTGTAGGCGAGAACAGCTCCAAATCTGATCATCCAGAATTCGGATTAACTTAGAATTTTTGCCAAAGCTAAAATGGAGACAACTATCACGACTTTAATCCCTAATGGAACCGGCAGCATTTGGCTCTAAGCAGTCAAAATCCCAAGACGCATGACTCAAAGGTCACTTTTAGTGAGTTAGAGGAAAAAAGGAATCAAAATAGTAATGAGTTACTGTCAGTTACTAACCGCAACAGTAATAAAGATGTTCTTTATTAAAACCATATAGAAGCAACACAATCAACCTGCATAGCAAACAACTTTTCCTTTTATTTGCAAGATCGATTCGCCCTGCACTATTTGGTGCGACCGATAATGCCTCCCATACATTGTTACGAGCGATTTCACGCGGCATCCTTTCGTCACAGCCGTTGTGTGGCGGCCATCTTGGATGCGACAGATAACTTGCGTCATCCGCACAACAATATAGTGTTACAGTGCCCTGGTTTGCTTTGTTCTTTGATTTGCGTTAGGGTATCGCCACACTAGTAGAAAATACGGTCGCAGAAGTTCGAGCCAACGTTTTGGCTACATTCGTATGCAAGAGCCAAACAAGAAAGCTATCTACCCT
The DNA here is from genome assembly GCA_963555685.1 of Acrobasis consociella. Taxonomy (NCBI): domain Eukaryota; kingdom Metazoa; phylum Arthropoda; class Insecta; order Lepidoptera; family Pyralidae; genus Acrobasis; species Acrobasis consociella. Next base: position 5,236,370 of record OY743124.1, on the reverse strand, counting down.
CTACCTATACGTCGTAACTTCTTAAAAATATTTCTTAACCCTTTTTCATCTGTGCGTATTCTCAGTTGCATCCGCAGCTGTGTGCTGTAAAGCCTAGGGAAGGCTTTCCGGCTTTTTCTTCTCCACTTCTCACGATCTTGAGTATCCTTGGTTGTAAGACCATTAATGGCACGCATATCTTCCTTGACGACGCTAAGCCAGCATTTCTTGGGTCTACCATGCCTGCCTGGGCCTCTTGGAGGGGGCATGACATATATTTCTATATTGTGTAACATGTATATTCTGTAACATCATCATCAGGTCTTTTTTTGTCTCTGCTTCAGGAGCAGGACCTTCTTCGTAATGCTAGTATTATATATGGCTATTGCAGAGTATTTGGCCTACATTTTCCACGCTGGCCAGACAGATTGAAGAGATTCCATTGATGTTAACAAGCTTTGTTTGGCTTGTATTTCCTAAATCGCCTTCTATAACATCCACGGAAAGACTTGGAGAAAGTTCAAGGTGTCAGAAAGCGAATGATGGCACTCAAATGGAAGAGGTGAGGCAGCTCGAAAAATCTGCCAAACCGGGGTCAGATTTTTTTAAAAACAAAAAATTTGCTCTTCTGTCTGACAAAACTAAACGACAGTTTTGGCTCTTGTGTAGAGACGCCCTTATGTGTTTGTTGGTAAATATTGGATGTGCTCACATTCGCATCATACGTCGAGGATCGATCACAGAGTATGAGACGTGCTCACGATCCGGACAGCTCTAGTATTTAATGGTTTGTTTATCCGTAACGAACCAACTAAAGCTTCAATACATGGTGAGTTTCCATTGGTTTTGGAGCCAAAGGCCACTTCATGAGGATCGTTAGTAAGACCTAATTAGCTAGTTAATACAACCATTCAGAAAAAAAACATGCTGACTAAAACTCGAAAGTAAAATTGTGAAATTAATTAGCAGCACCGCCGCCGTCGGTCGGCTGGAGTTCATCGAGGTCACGTGGCAGTTTTGGTCTACGCCCGATCAAATCCATTTACTATACGACCATTTAATTTCAAAAACCAATGAAGAGTTAGTGTGTACATACATGAACACGCTTATTAGACTAAAATATAACCAGAGCTCTAATTCACATGCTGAAAAGTTCTCAGCCAATAAAATAACAATTTATAGACTCATTTCGAACAAACCGTTTGGTCGGAACCTGTATCTAATTAAACACCTATAAAGGCATTTCTCTTTCACACAATCGTACTGTTTACAAGCCTAACCTTTCGAGTCCCGCTTATCCATCGATGGTATCTACGAGTATCAAGAGCCCTGTTCCATGGAGTTTGGAACGAAATAGAGGCGACATCTTGTTCTTCCTCATCTACTTTGAATTTCCTCATCCGAAAGAGATGAAGAAATTCGTTGTTTCAAATCTTAAGACCATATTTTTGATAATACTATTTAATACAGTTGCAATAATTTAATAGTGATAGAGAATAAAATGAAACGCAAAAATCTCATTATGTCACATTTAATATTGCATTGCTGGTGACTCTTTTTTCTTAATCATGCATTTTTTGCCATTTATTCCCAGTAGTTCCTTTTGACAGTTCCTTAAAAGGGTCAAATGAGACTTTTTCTTCTTTCAAATGAAGAAAAAGTCTCATTAGTCCCTTTTTTACGTTTTTTGCTTCTTTCCATCATCATCAGAGCGTATTCCCGGTTGCATCTTCAGCAGTCACGCTTTAGAGCCCGGGGTGCTCTACCTAACCTAGGTGATTTGACGAGGATACTGATTTTTACACAGAGCGACTTCCGTCTGACCTCCGCAACCCAAAGGGTAGACCAGGACCAATCCTTAGATAGGTTTGAGCAAACCTTCACTAAATTGATTGTTTTTCCATCTTCTTGCCCACCATCACGCTATGAGAGACTTGAGTATTGCGGCCCTGGGCCCTGTCTGCTTATAGCCGCAAGATATAAAGTGCTCTATCTGCCCAATTAGGGATAAAGACGGGATAGTATGTATGTATGTAGAACTTTAGTGTAGTTTGCAAGATAACTGTAGCAGATTCTAATTTACCCTAAAGCGTGCAATGCAAACTCCATGTGGTTTTAAGCTCCTCGCCCTATACCAAGTGTTCCATGGGACTCCGACAAAGCTTTACCGTTAGTGCTGCCATCTATAAATCGGGACTTGACAAAATAATAGGCAACTCGATCGTTGCGAGCTATTAACGCCTAGGAAGATATATTACATCTACCCCAATCAGATGCCTTAATATAGGCCGCGATAGTCTGAATTCTATATTGTTGTCTAACATCCGGTGAGGTAATTTAATTAAATTCTTGCATTAATTTAAAGTGATGCTTGGAACTTACTAGTGGTAGCATTTCCAAAATCTGTAATAATTTTGTTAATACTGTCAACCTAAAATGGATCCTATAATGTGAGAAAAATGGTAACACAGGCCACGCTATGTCAAGCGTTAATAAAAATGTCGCGTTTTTAGCATGAAGCTAAAATGATTTCGGAAAAAGTGTTGATATGTAATTTATAATACCAATGCAGAATATACAAAAATTAAAGAGCTCCCAGAGTTTTATTTAGAAGTATCCTAATGAAGGAGTAAGTGGAATCCAGGAAAACAGGAAATCGTAGCACTAGTTCTTTTTTCGTATTTGTAACTGGCCAATACCTACTGATGTTAATTTTTTAGACGCCTAAAGACCTCTGAAAACACTGAACCCCATTGAGCTATAGAGCTTCTCACTTCAAACTTTTTGGCTTCTAAAAATATATATCCCTCAAAAACAACTCGTTAAGGACAAGCCACCCTCGCACCCAATTTCTTTCACCGTAAAAGGTAATATACAATAAATTTATTTGCCAGGCAAATTAAAAAAACGAAGAAAGTAAAATGCCACAGACAGACCCATAGCCACACAGACACATCAAACTATCAACACCCCTCCTTTTCGTCGAGGGCTAAAATCAGTTAAAATAATATTACTATGCAATTCTACAGCAACATGATTATAATTTTTGTGTGAGAACAGTTGAGAGTGAGAAACTAACTTAAATAGTTTTATCAGTAGCATAATTTTCTTACTTCTTCTCTTTTCTACAATAATAATTTTTAAAAAAAGATAGCGTGCATTATTTTTTACTTATTTGATGTATAGGGTTTATATAAACAAATGGCAAAGTGCTTACTTTAGTGTTAATTATGTGGGTATAATTATTGCCTCATGATTATAATCATTAAATCATATACCGTTACCAACCTTCTGACACTCAAATAAGGTACGATCAAAACAAGCCCTTAGGATAAATGCTATTATATTTTATGACATAGAGCATTAATTGAATTCCAGCATCGAAACAGAATATATTCACATAGTAAATTACTATTTTACATGAAGATAAATATTGTTTATGGATTGCATAGAGCAATAATTGGTGATGTCGCGACGCGGTAAGTGTTCCAACTACGATACTGGTAAGGCGTGAGGCACACTGGCAGCTACTTCGCTTGGGATACATGGGTCGTGTAAGTTTTGTTGTAAAATTGGATTTTCTCTATTGATCACGCACTTGAAACCCTCATTCTCAAATTTAATATGTGGGAAAGAATACAAAAAAAGGGGTTACTTTGTTCACTACCTAATTAGATATGAAGGCATTACATTCGATACATGTTACTCGTAAGATAAAAGAAAAATATGTCAACATACTCAAAAAATCCGGCCAAATGCGAGCCGGACTCGCGGACGAAGAGTTCCATAATATAATTTGTTTACTGTCGCTGCAGTGGCAAATGAAATAACAAGAAGCAGCTATGTGACAAGAAAAAGAGGTTCTATGAAAATAAAACCTGGCTAGATCGAATTCAAGTCTCCCCGTGAATGTCGTAGATGGCGACTTAGGAAATACAAGCTGAACAAAGCTTATAAACATCAGTGAGATCTCTCCAACTCGTCTGACCAGAGTGGAGAGTGTAGGCCAAGTTCTCTGGCTGCTCTGGACAAATATGGCTTTGGTAGCACAGAGAGGGTCGTGCTCCTGCCGTAGAGACTAAAAAGACCTAAAGATAGATATTGTTACGTGATATACGAGGGGGGGTCAAAAAGTTCGCGGAATGGAGGGGATAGCGGGGGGTGGGGGACCTGCCGCAGGTAGTAACTAATGAGCAACTCTTTGTGAGTATATATGCCAAGTTTGAACCTGATTGTGTCAATAACCTTTGACCTGTCGTCGATCAAACAAGTGAATCCGGAAGAAAAACTTGAACATGGAAAAAATCGAGTTTCGTGCCGTCATAAAGTTCCTCACTAAGCAAGGAAAACCACCTCAGAAAATTTTGGAAGAAATGTTATCAGTATACGGGGACTCTTGCCCTGGGAAAACCATGGTGTACAAGTGGAATAGCCTTTTCAAGCAAGGCAGAGAGTCTCTTGAAGACGACCCTCGCTCAGGACGGCCGATTGAGGCCACCACCTCAAACATCGTTGAAAAAGTGGAGAATCTTATACTGGAGGATACTCGTTTGAAGAAGAAACAACTTGCAGAAATGGTTGGAGTATCACCTACAACCATTTTAAATATTCTACACGACAATCTTGGGATGTCAAAAGTCAGCGCAAGATGGGTGCCAAGAATGCTCACACCACCACAGAAACAGCTGCGCGTCGAGTATTCAAAGGAGTTTTTAGACCTCTGTAGCGCCGACAAGGAAGGAATTTTTGCAAGACTTGTTACTGCAGATGAAACTTGGGTTCATCATTATGAGCCTGAGTCGAAGCAAGAGTCTATGCAGTGGCATAAAAAGGGTCAGCCCCCCCCTAAGAAATACAGGGTGTCACAATCGGCTGGAAAAATCATGGCAACTGTTTTTTGGGATACAGAGGGTATTTTATTAATAGATTATAAAGATAAGGGTGTTTCTATAACGGGAGAATACTACGCTAATCTACTAAGACAATTAAAAGAAGCAATCAAGGAGAAAAGGCGGGGAAAGTTGACAAAGGGTGTGCTGCTTTTGCATGACAACGCACCGGTACACAAGAGCCGCGTTGCGATGGCTGCCCTTCATCACTGTGGCTTCGAAATGTTAAACCATCCTCCCTATAGTCCAGACTTAGCCCCCTGTGATTATTTTTTATTTCCCAAATTAAAAAAAGAGCTTCGGGGGAAGAAATTTTCCGATGATGAAGAAGTCAAGTCGGCGATTTCGGCCTATTTTGAGGACAAAGACAAATCATTTTTTTTCGACGGTATTAATAAGTTAATAGAGAGATCTGAAAAATGTATTCGACTTAAGGGGGAATATATTGAAAAAGAAAAATAGTACAGTATTTTATTTCACCCCCCTTCCCCTCCGTTCCGCGAACTTTTTGACCCCCCCTCGTACTTATGTCCAGCAGTGGACGTTTGCGGCTGAAATGATGATGATGATACGTAGGCGTGCCAAATTTCAGTTCAATCGGAACCCGGGAATCGGGTCTTTGACTTTCGAGATTTGATTACAAAGAGACAACGGGATCAAGACAACGGGATAGGTGAAACTAAATAAAAGCTTTTAAAAAGTTCTCAAGTTTTATAAAAATGTTATAATTTTTATACCTGTAACTTTTGAGATTAGGTGTAAATGACAGGTAAATCTATCATTTTCTATCGTAAACTTTTCGACACCGTTCTACGTGATATTTGAGTTTTGTCGCGAGGCATATTTTAAGCCATAACTAAGGATTTCTGACACTATTGCTAGCCTGTATGCAAATAGCTAACACTAAACGTAGCTTCCAGTTGTGTAGTTTCAGCCTAATATTTTATGTGTATCGTCCTTAATCAGCAGGAAATATTGTTATGAGTTGTGATACGATGGACGGGATCGCGTGTCTTATAATATTACGCCAGAGAACCAACGGTGCTTGCACACTTCGCAGAGGCGATTTTGAGGAACAGGTGTCATGTGCCGTGGGATTTCCGACCTAAATTATGACTTCGTCTTTTTCTAAACTACAAGCAACAAAAAAAACGGAAAAAACTACAATCATATTAAGCAACGACTGCACTCCCAAAAAAGGCTTAACTTAAATCGGCTAAATTATGACCAGTCAATCTCTTTCTAAACCACATAATTAATATTACAGAATGGAATGTCTAAAGGTCTCGCGCAATATGCCTCCCCGTTCCCCGTTACACCTCTCCCTCGTTATTGCCATTTTTCATTCATTCATTCATTCATTCATACAGATAGGGCAAAAAGTTTCTGGATTGTCACTGACAAGCGAAGCGTAGAATACCTATCCACAAGGTGGCCAGACGACCTGCTTAAGGTCACTGGAAAGCACTGGATTCAGGCAGAAATCATTGGAAGAAGAGCCGCTTATATCCGCAGTGGACATTATACGGCTAAAATTATGATCATGATGTCTTTCAAACAAGTTGAGGAGAGTATACAAGGGCTCCAAACTTTTAAAGGTGTAAATGTCGTGCGAGAAACGATTTTACATTTAACAGTAAATAATAAACGTCCATACAATTGGGTGTCAGAGTTGGAGGGTTAATGTCTTGCACCTCGTTATTTTACCAACCGAATTGAAAGCTGGGTTTATAGGCTGATAATTGACTGTTTATAACCCTAGGTATTCAGATTGTAGGTATTCATATATTTATTCTATTCTATTGTATTAAAATAAGTATTACTTGTTCTCTCACAAAATAAGGACAAAAATAAAGCTGGAATAAAACTTAAAGTTTGTTTGAAAATGTCTCTCTTTTTTTAAGGCTCCTCCCTGCGTTAACGACCTTGAAAACACAAAAAAATTAATTTCTCTTTCTGTAAGTGAGATTGTGATCTGTAAATGACTTTCGAGGTTCTTATGAAACTTCAGGATACTAGCTAAAAAGTTGTACGAGGGTTTCTGATAATCTCACTTACAGAAAGAGAAATTAATTTTTTTGTGTTTTCAAGGTCGTTAGCGCGGGGAGGACCCTTAACGGTCTATCTCTGTGGCCTTGTGGTCATTATTTCACGCTATCACACCCGAAGTCCCGAGTTCGATCCCTGACCAGGTCAAGATAGAAAATGATCTCTTTCAGAGTGACCTGGGGTTTGGACGTTCTTATATATGTATATTTGTTATAAAATATAGTATCGTTGAGTTAGTATCTCATAACACAAGTTTCAAACTTACATTGGGGCTAGCTCAATCTCTGTGATTTGTCCGTATATATTTATTTAGATATACTTTATAATATCCTTTCATGTAACACCCAATCTCTGGTCTGACGACCTAACCAAAGTCGCTGGAAGGCGCTGGATTCAAACGCTCTAGATTGGTCATTTTGGAAATCTTTGGGAGAGGCCTATATTCAGCAATGGATGTTATGCGGCTGAAATGATGATGATGATGATCCTTTCATGTGCGTTTAAATGCCAATCTACAAGTATTGTGTTAGATTTCACAACAATTGGCGACGTCGAATATAATTTACTTACAAGTTACACTTCAGTCTTACTATCACTCGTCTAAGAGCACGTATCTTTGCCCAACTGCGCGCAATGTATCCGCGCATCGCGCCATAATTCATTTAGGCGTTATTCCTGTAAATCAGACTGTTAAATTGAGCCGCTCTCCGCCACACGGATGCGGTGATGCACGAACTGGAGTGCCATTTTTAATTTAGGGAGTCAGCGAAACATCTTCTTCGTCAACTTTAGGTCTTTTTAGTCTCCTAGTCTAGCAACCTATTACTATTTTGATTCCCTTTTTCCATCTTTACACCCATCATCATCATCATCGGGTCTTTTTGTATCCATTGCAGGAGACGACCCTCTCTGTGCTACTAGAGCCATAACTGGCCAAACAGCCAGAGGATTTGGGAAACACTCTCCACGCTGGCCAGACGGGTTGGAGACATCTCATTGATGTTTATGTGGTTTGTTTAGCTTGTATTTTTTAAGTCGCCTTCTACGACATTCACGGAAGGACAGCTAAACACAAAATGTATATATTTCTAACTCACCGCTTGTATAAAATACAATTTCATTGTATTTTTAAAACCGTCGTGTCAGCGAAAAAAAATATTGTTTTATTCAGGAAACTTAGAAAATTTGTCTTTAATTTTCAAAAACTTTCAACCTCCTTGACAAACAATACGAAAGATTTTTTTCACATTTGTACGCTACAAATATCAATATACGAATGGTCAAGACACGACCACTCGTGTAATTCCTTCGCATACGATCGATTCAAAAATGCGCCCGATTGGAAACGCTCGCGCAAACCATTCCTGTTGGTGTGAAATGACTGGCAATTTCAAAAATAGCACTCCTGCACTGCATTTGTGGCGAAATCATTTATTATTGAGGCGTTTCGACATAAACTACTCTGATTTGGGATAAAATGACTTCGTCTTCGTGCATCTTTAATGAGGTTTCACTTGAATCTAGTAGCAGGGAATGTTACAGCAATGAAAACTATAATTAGACATAGTCCGTGTTATTATATATACCAAATAAAGTTGACATTTTCAGATGAGACAGTGGCATATTACTAGATGTCAACTAGATTTAGTCGGATAATGGTTTAAACCTAGTAACAAAGTTAGTCTGCGTTTTATAACAAGACGGATTGTGTTATATTTTTAAAATGGAATTACTTATGATAGGTATCTGTTTATAGTTTTTTAACATTTATATCATTTCAAACCTCAGTTTCAAACTATATAAAATTACTCTCTTATGAAATGCACATGCAAAAAACAGTCTAATCATATGTTGTGTCCAGTAATCTTTACTGGTTAAGTATCAATTTTAATCTAAAGGATAATTATATGTCTGTACTATGGAGGATTACGTATGACTAATGGAAAAATATCTTTAGCCCACTGTTTTTTCCTTTCTCTGTTTAACAAAAAATGACGAAGATACAGCGCATAAAATTTTCGCATGACGTCACGGCTAAGTACGATTTTTACGTAGCGGTGACGTAGCAAGCCGTATTTGATGCTCCGTATCTTTGTGAATTTTTGGTAAACTCAAAAATATGGATCACAAGCTTTGCCCGCGGGCTTCGCTCCGCGTGGGAATTTCGGGATAAAGAGTACCTTATGTCCTTCCCCGAGTCTCAAACTATATCCATACCAAATTTCATCCAAATCGGTTCAGTAGTTTAAGCGTGAAGAGGTAACAAACAAACAAATATACAAACTCACTTTTGAAGCCCGCGACTTCGTTCGCGTAGACTGTATGTCTCTCGAAAATGCTCATCAGGTTAAACAACTTTTACTAAGGCGATATTTTTATATCTCTTATAGTTTAGCTGGACCATTATGGTTCTGCATCAGGCGTTCTATTTTCCAAAATCATTTATACCCTATATGTTGCCCAGGCTTAATAGCTATATAACAAAACAAGTTTCATTCGAATCCGTCCAGTATTTCCCGAGATTAGCGTGTACAAACAGACAAACAGACATACAGACAAACAGACAGACTTTTTTTTTTAAATTCTTACTCTATTACTATGTCTCCATCGCCCCCAATATTTTTTTTGGAAATATTTAATGTACAGACACACTTTTTTTACTGTTTTATTATATGTATAGATAAAGATTAGTAGGATTAATTTTAGATAATGTTAAAGATGGACTAATAACAATCATACTTTTCTGTCGTATCTTTCTCGTACCCAAACGAAACGCGTTGAAGTCTTTTTAACGGCTCAACAACATTTTAGTGCGTTCAAGGGAATAATGAACGCGTTTTGAGGTGAGGTTTGCTTGTATGTAATACTACTCATGATGACCTTCGTGGCGTGGTGGTTAACATGTCAGTCCGCCACTTCGGAGGTTCTAGGTTACATCCTCAGCCAGCGCAAATTGGAAAATGGACTTTTTCAAATTGTCCTGAGTCTCGGGTGTTTATCTTTTTTTAAACAAGCCGAAGCCCGCGACTTTGTTCGCGTGGTCTTTATGACTGGAAAATTCTCATCAGACTGAACAACTTTTGCTAAGGCGTCATCATTATATTTCTTATAGTTAAGCTGGACCATTATGGTTTTGCATCAGGTATTCCATTTTCCAAAATCAATTAATTATACTCTATATGTTGCCTAATCTTAACAGCTATATAACAAAAAAGTTTCATTCGAAGTCTTCCAGTATTTCCAGAGATTAGCGTGTACAAACAGACCGAGTTTTTTTTATTCTTACTCTATTACCACGTCTACGTTGCCCCAATATGTTTTTTTAGAAACATATTCTATAAAATAAATATATTATACAGATACATTTTTTTACTGTAATATTATAGTGTAGATTTCATTGGAGATGTATTGTAAACATTTTATATCTGACTTTTGAGAGCATCATTTTCAACCTAAATAAGTCTTCTGCTGGACTAAATATCCTCAGAAGAATTGGCCCATTTTATAATAAAGAACATTTTATACCAGCCATGCAGCCAACTGTAATTGAATAAATAAATAAATAAATAAATAAAATAAATAAATATATAGGGACAAATTACACTGATTGAGCTAGCCCCAAAGTAAGTTCGAGACTTGTGTTATGGGATACTAACTCAATGATACTATATTTTATAACAAATACATATATAGATAAACATCCAAGACCCAGGACAATTTGAAAAAGGCCATTTTCCAACTTACCCTGACCAGGAATCGAACCTCTGGGTGGCGGACTAGCATGGTGACCACTACGCCACAGAGGTCGTCAATACTTTGTATATCTTAGAGTTTCTTATTATGTCGCTGAGTAGATTTAAAAGAAGATTCTTTGAAGCTTCCAGCATCGCTACACGCAGGGTATTTGCATAATTGGCAATTAGGTAACTGCTTGCAGTTTTGTAGGCTCTTACACTAAGAGCGTTTCTTTGTCGCTTTGTGATTGGTTTGTTTGATGCCATTCGCGGTCCGTTCATCGAGAATGATACCGCTGTACCAAATAAACTTAAAGTGGGTTCTCAGGCCTGTGATTTTAAAAGATCTGCCGTACTCTAAAGATCTGTCTAGGCGCGCACGAAAGGTTTCGTACCTGTAAAAAATTACGTTTGTTGACGGACAGCGGAGTCTTCCGTTTTTACCCTTTAGGTACGAAAACCTAAAAAGAAAGCCTAGTACCTACTTTTACAGTCCTAACACTCCTAACCCTCATTAACCTAAGGTTCATTATCTTTTAATTTTTGTCTCCAAAAATTTACGCACAGTAATGAACAATTACTCGGACAATTTACGTCAGAGACGTCTCATCCAAATTCATTTTGTGTTTATATGGAATGCAAAAACCGGACACTATAAACAGAAGATTCTTATGCTAACACCCGTCACTGTCCACTAATGGGTTAATATCACTCGTACGAAAAAACACATCGCAGATGTTTGGATTTAAATACATACATACATAAATATATACATATAAAAAAAACTTCACGCCATTTTTCCACAAGGGTAGGCAGAGACTATGAACCTCCACTTGCTGATCCTGACAAACCTCTTTTGCTTGGATTAAAATAATTCAATCTTATTCTTATCCAAATTGAAATTCAGATCGGCTCAGACTTCTAAGCGCTAAATCTAAAACGAAAGTGAGACTAGTCTTAGGACAGGGAACATCGTTTGCAAAACATTTCGGCTTTATTTACGAGTGCGCGTCAAACCTCGCTGGATAAAGTCGTCAGTCGCTTGTAGTGCATAAGACACCAATAAATTTCCCCTGGCAGCGTGTTCCCACGGAACCGTATCAAGATTGGGGCGGCCAGAGTGCCCGACACCCAGTGGCGTAGCTAGAAGGCGGCAGGGGTGGGCGGCACGCCCCGTTTGCCACCCGTTCGGGGGTGACTTGTGTCTCATAAAAATGCATTACAAAAAAATTATAATCTTAGTTGCAAACCCCTTACCCCGACGCCAAGAGTTAACTAGACTTGTAACTCTTTAGATTATTTAGATTTTGCCACTCGTGCTTTGGTATTGTATCCGCACCGGATGCCATGCCATACTTGCTAGCTACGCCACAGCTGACACCCGCTGATATCCGCACCGGGTGCACCCGTGTTAGCTACACCATTGCCTACACCGAATCGGGGACACATGGAAATGCTTTATTTTTTAAGGTGACACCCGGTGCTATGGCATTGTATCCGCATGCTTTATTTTTGGGGTGACACCCGGTGCTAGCATTATATCCGCATGCTTTATTTTTGGGGTGACACCTGGTACTATAGCATTGTATCCGCATAAGGTGCCACCCATGCTAGCTACGCCACAGCCGATATGGTACGGAGACACCTAGAAATGCTTTATTTTGGGATGACACACGGTGCTATATTGTACCCGAACCAGATGCCACCCATGCTAGCTACGCCAGTGCGATGACACCCGGTGCTATGGCATTGTATCCGCACTGGGTGCACCCATGCTAGATACACCACTGTCGATACCGAACGGGGACACCTCGAAATGCTTTATTTTTGGGATGACACCCGGCGCCATAGCATTGTATCAGCATGCTTTATTTTTGGGGTGACACCCGGTGCTATATTACACCCGCACCAGGTGCACCCATGCTAGCTACGCCACTGCCGACACCGAACGGGGACACCTCGAAATGCTTTATTTTCCGCGCTTGTTTCGCGACATTTTGTTACGCTTTGTTCCCTGTCACTCGCGCTCTATGCATGTGCGATGTAGCCAGGGGATTTATTGGTGCACGTACAAAGATAACTAGGGTTCGTTTGTGAAATGGAGTGGAATATTATGAACTGGTGTTGGGGCTGTGACCTCGGGTGTTGTCTTTAAGTGTCGTACTGATTAATATCGCATGGTAATAAAATACTATAGGCTATTTATTCGTTTATGGTCAGTATACGCGTAGAAATCTTATTCACATGGAGTCTCTAGACCCAGTGGTTTAGTCTGTGCGTTGATATGTCAGTTAGCCAGTTTCCTCTTTTAGGTATATATTTAGAAGTCGTTAGATGCTACTACTGACAAATAAAACAAATGCACCACTCAAATAAAGATCCTACAGAAAATCTGACCATGCCATGACAACTTTTGACATTAAAGTACTACGTATACCAGACATAAGTACGAGATGGTTACGAGTACTCACCTTTACAATCTCGTTTATTTATTCAATCTTTATTGAACACAAAGATACAAAACTCGTTCCTCTACGAACTAACAAATGTCCGAGTCAAAAAAGGTGGTCACACGAACGGACCCTAGATCTGACTCTAGATCGGGCAATTTGGAAATCCATAGGCCTATGTCCAGCAGCGGTCATTATGCGGTTGAACGATGAATGATAATGAAGTCCGCATTGCAATAAAGAAAATAAAACAAGCAAACGAGAACTAAAACAATGACTCTCTAGCTCTCTATAATTAAACTAGCTTACACACCTTCCTGTCATAGCTCACTGAAATCCTTCACAATACCAGCTGTCAACTGGCAACACTTTCAGTCAGTCATAACCTAACGGTCGTGACACCAGGATATAGTATGTTTTACGAGCATTGTCCAGTGGCTATCAATCACAATTACGGATGTATTTCAATTAATTCATGCAGGCACAAGGTTTATCGCATTCTTGAACCGTGCGTGATTGCTGGTGTGAAAGGTCCCTATTGTTTCTTTGTTTGTATTGTAATTCATTATAGATATTTTTGAATGCAGTTTGTGTGAAGTCATTAAGTCGCTTTGCAAAAAATTTGTTTATTTATTTGGGTAAACATTGGTAATTTTGTAGTTTAGTTTTTCTTATGGTTTTAATTTTTCCGTTAACTGTTTGATAAAAAGTTCAATATTTCAAAAACGTTTTATATATGGTATATCTTCAAAAGGTTTTACTATGCAACACATGTCAATATACAATTTTTTATAATGGAATAAGTACAGCCAAAAAATTACCCATAATCTTAAAAATTTTGCAACTATTTTAGACATTAATACCTAAGTTAACTTAGCCTGCAAAGCCGTAATTTAAATTTAAGTTAGTCGTAAATATTGTAACATTTTAATGCAAAATATACTGAGTAGTAACAAGAAAAGAAAACGGCCTTTCAACCATTTGTCAAGAGGCCTTTCCGCAGTGGAGATTTTCTTTAATTTTTTTTTCATATGTCACACAGACATCGGACCATTCACATAGATTAAGCTAGTCCCAAACAAATCTTGACCTGACCGGGGATCGAACCAGGGACCTCCGGTGACAGCGTGGCATGATGACCATTAGACCACCGAAATCGTCAAAATTCTCGGCCGGAATATTATCGTCTGACTGTCAAGCAGATAACAATTAGGTACTGAAATGCAACCGAAGCGCTAAGATGAGAGCGACCTAAGTATAAACTTATGTTAGAGTCTTTTCTCACATAACTCACAGTATCTTATCGAAATTACGTAAGTTATCAACATCCCAGCTATCTGGTACCACAATATCGCAAGCTTGGTAGCAGGCGACCCCAAACCAGCTCGGTTCGTGACCCACCGTGACCCCGATCTAGTAACCGCTTGGTACCCATTGTCTCTTGGATTTGGGATGGCCCAAGTTTGGGAATCTTGGCTTTTGCACTTTGGCACTACTTCCGGCTTTTTTATAAGTAGTATCTTATATTCAAAATTTTCAAAAGAGAGTTGACGTTAGACTGGCGTTCGATCGTACATATCATCATCTTCCTCGCTTTCTCCCTATTTGGGGTCGGCTCTCTTTGTCAACTCCCTCCATAGTTTTCTATATATCTGTACCCCCCTTTCCTTCATGTCCCGCTTTACACATTCCCCCCATGTCTTTCTAGGTCGTCTCTGTGGCCATTAAGCTAACCATTTTATTTGCCAGATGTTCGGCATCCCGCCAATTAAAAATATTAAATTATATGATATTTCTCCACTTCGCAAGTTATTTGGCATCCTTGGGTGACCATTGATATGCATATTATATTTGGAGAAGAAACAGCGGGAAAGCGCACTTCGGGCTCCAAAGCATACTAAAGATGCGACCGGTAACGCGCTAAGAATAGATACAATATCATGTCTTTATCCGTTTGTGGTCAGGCAGTGTGAGAGTTGAACGTAAACACGCTGACATTTCATTGGTTTTGAAAAAAAATGTCGTGTAATTAATAAATTCCTTTATACGTAATCCAAATCGATCGAGACCACGTAGTTACGCCCGTCCAAAACTGCTACGTGACCCCGATGAACTCCAGCTAACCGACCGGTACACGATTTTACTTTCGAGTTTTAGTCAACATTTCTTATATCAGAATATTTATTTTGACTAGCTAATTAGCTCTTACTAACGATCCTTATGAGCCTTCGGCTTCAAAATCAATGAAACATCACCGTGTATAAAGCTCAACGCCACGCTTAGAACGATGTTAAGGCTCCTCCTTGCGCTAACGACCTTGAAAACACAAAAAAATTAATTTCTCTTTCTGTAAGTGAGATTATCAGAAACCCTCGTACAACTTTTTAGCTAGTATCCTTAAGTTTTAGTAGAACCTCGAAAATCATTGAAATAAAATACCCTGAATTTTCCTTTGCAAAAAATACTAAAAACGGCCATTTTTGACTCTTTTTGTAAAGGTTTCTAAACCGGATAGTATTTCAATGGCTTTCGAGGTTCTAATAAAACTTCAGGATACTAGCTAAAAAGTTGTACGAGGGTTTCTAATAATCTCACTTACAGAAAGATAATTAATTTTTTTGTGTTTTCAAGGTCGTTAGCGCAAGGAGGAGCCTTAAACCTGATAAACATGAATCGGAAACAGTAACTGGTTACTATTGCTTTTCAATCGCGTATAAACGATCTCCGGATTGAAGCATACTATTTGCTTAGTGAACAATGATACCTATTCATACATAACTTTTTTTTAGAAGTATCGCAATATGCGGATTTAACTTAAGAAAAGCTACAGATTGTAAAGTTTATGGAACTGAGTAGTATTTTAAACTAGCTGGTGCCCGCGACTTCGTCTGCGCAGGATTATCACACATTATCTTTGTAGCCTATGTGTTATTCTGATGTATAAGCTATATTATTATAAAGTTTCATTTAAATCCATTCAGTAGTTTTTACGTTAAAGAGTAACAAACATCCATCCATACTTACAAACTTTCGCGTTTATAATATTAGTAGGAAGGATATTAGTAGGATTTCAACATTCCGTATCCCAATTAATTATGTTTTAAGGCTGATGAGAATGAGACCAACGGCACATTTCCTAGTAACTTATGCCTTGCACCATACACCGCGCCTCTGGACTATCTCTCGGATAAAGCCCCTATCTGTAATTGAAATGTGTCGTTCTGACAGCGTATACGTGTACCATTATATAGCATAAGGATCCTATGTACTATGTACAGGGTGTTATAGAAGACACAGAAAGGTGAAACGCCTTGCTAAGTATGCTTATGCTTGCTTAGCCCATGATATTCATGACATACAAATTGACCTATCAACTAAACAAATTTTTATATATTATACTAGTGATAAAGATTTTTTTTCGTTTATAAGTTTTAATTTTGTCAGTATCGAATGGACGGATCCGTAATCATTTTTATTTCTGGAACACTCTGTATTATATCTGTACATGCAAATTTCCATCCTCTGTCACTTAAGATACGAATTAAGATATAGTTATGCCTTTGTCTAGCTACTCATTGTTAATCAGATCAGTTTAAAGTGTTTTGCATTATCGTAATTAAATTATTCGTATGCATTTTTTAATAGGAAGGATTAAGTGCATACTAATTATTAATAGTGTATACTTAGTTTTTTTTGTAGTGTACAGAAGTACTAGTTTTGCATAAAAACATGGGCGTGTTTTCTTGCTATGGGCTCTTTATTTTGTAAAAACTTTTCGAGACGCGGACAACGTAAAAGTAAAATTGTTATTTTTATTTTATGTTTGGATGAGTTCTGCGAGGTGTTAAATAATTTTTAGGTAAATTATGGATTGTCCAATTTTTTTAAATACAACTTTTCTTTCCACAAACCAACTTTATCAAGGACATGAAATATCCGTGTTTTTAAGAATTAAGGCTGTTACCAGCGCTAGCGACCTTAAAAATACAAATAATTAATTTCTCTTTCTGTAAGTGAGATTATCAGAAATCCTCGCACAACTTTTTAGCTCGAAAGTCATTGAAATACCATACGCTGTAGTTTCCTTTGTAAAAATTACTAAAAACGACCACTTTTGACACTTTTTGTAAAGGTTTCTAAAGCAGATAGTATTTCAATGACTTTCCGAGGATCTAATGTAACTTAAGGATACTAGCTGAAAAGTTGTGCGAGGATTTCTGATAACCTCACTTACCGAAAGAGAAATTATTTTTTCTGTATTTTCAAGGTCGCTAGCGCTGGTAGCAGCTTTTACGCTTTCATATAAAGATTATGTTCTAATACTATATGCCCAAGGTTCGTAAAAGGAGTAATGTCTTCTACATCAAACTATTAGTCACATTGCCCAACTATAATGAGTTCATTTAACAACTATTGTCTCTGGTCGGTAGATTAATCGCAGCTCGATGGTAAAGCCTTGAAGGATAGATCCGTATCTATGGTGTTGCGAAACCTATTGATGGTTGAAGTGATTTCTTGAGGTCGCTACACAGAAGATTGTAAGAATCACGTGTAACAAGGGATTACTATTGTTAAACTCTTTGTTAAAATTGTGTTATTGTTAAATTGTTAAAACCGACTTCCAAAAAAGGAGGTTATTATTTCGTCGCTATCTTTTTTTTAATGTATATTCACCGATTATTCGAAGACGCCTAGACCGATTTGAAAAAATCTTTTTTTGTATGAAAGTATACCCACTTGCGAGGTGGTCCCATAGAAATTCTTGAAAATCGGTTGTGTAGTTTAGGGGCAAAGTCGGTTTTTAGTTTTGAAAAATTATTATCCAAGAAGATTAGAGGTGAAATAAAATAACGGAATGTCAATATAAATATTATTTATGTAAACTAAATTTCGTTGAATGTTAATTATATACCAGCCGACGCCCGCGACTTCGTTCGCGTGGACTTTATGACTCGGGAAAATGCTCATCAGGCTGAACAAGTTTTGCTAAGGCGTCATTATATACCTACATTTGTCTTTTAGTTTAACTGGACCATTACGGCTCTGCATCAGGTGTTCCATTTTCCAAAATCGTTTATACCCTATATGTTGTGAAGGCTTAACAGCAATACAACAATAAAAGTTTCATTCGAATCCGTCCAGTATTTTTGGATATTAGCGTGTATAAGGTTGTTAAAATTTAGCGAGGAAAGAAACGATATGTACTTTGGTTAGTTAGATTTAGCAAACACTTCTAGGAATTAATATTTTGTAACTGTACAATAAGCCATATTGTCCAACCCATTGTTAAGGTGACAGGAAAAGCACAATACAGCTTCACGGAAAATCATAGTTCACACAATACGACAACTTTCGAAAAAATCATAAACAAACGTCTCAATAGCTTTTCCTCAGAGCTTCGTGATTGCATGGTTAAACGTGGAAACAATGTGGAGTGGTTTCTACGCTGATTTCGAAGGGATTCGGCGTTTTTTTCGAGTTTTTTGGTAGTGTGTCCATTCATTGAGGAGTTATCAAAAGATGAGTTGGATGCGGGGCGGTGGACCGCGTCGGTCGGGTCACGACGTTGCTTCGGATTGAAGACCTCGCGTTTTCCATTGGTCTCGTTTCCTATCAATATTAGGAGGTGGGTGACCGAGCTTTGATAGGAAAAGCAAGGTTCAAGTAAAATGAAACCAAGCTAGATCGATTTTTCAGCTATGCCACTTCCTAACTTGCTTTTCCATCTTCTCGCCCACCATCATGCTAAAAGTGGCTGAATCTAGCGGCCCTGGGCTCTGTCTGCTTAGAACTGTAAGACCGTAAATGCTATAAATCTGCCCCATTAGGGATAAAGTCGTGATAGTATGTATGTATGCCACTTCCTAAATACTGAGTTTCACCAAAATCAAGAGCCGTTTCTGAGATCTTCTTTATACCTAATATACCTCTATGTATATACAAGAATTGCTCGTTTAAAGTATATATGGATGTATGGATGTTTGTGCTTTCACGGCGAAATGGTTGAATGGATTTAAACGAAATTTGGCATTTCGATAGCTTATTACTTGGATTAACGCAAGGATATTTTTTATCTCGGGGAAATTTAAGGCTCTTGTGTGATTTGATGAGATCAAATTATAAAAAAATATATTGCAGTGAATTTATTTACTCAATTTTTTTTGGTTTTGTTTCAGTTATAATTAATAACAATTTTAATTTATACAATAGAAATCAGTAGTTCTGGCTATATATTGATTTTCTTTAACTGATTTCTGAAATGCTTAGTTTCGTCTCAGTATTTGCATAATTAAAAGTTCGAGTTGTAAATTCAGATCTGTCTAGACCCAACCACTGTCTAGTGGTCACAATATAAACAGGTTTTGACCCCTCGTCGTGAGGTGATTCTTACTCAGCGTCATATTATATTATTAGTAATATGAGTAAAATCTTATTATTTCAAATGTGCAATACTTGTATATACATATGTAAAGGTATATTTATATAATCAATAAGTATTTTGGAAACGGCTCCGACGATTTCGGTAAAATTTTGTAACTATGTACATACAGGGTTGCGGTGATGAAAATCGATCTAACTAGGTTTTATTTACAAAGAACTTCTTTTTCCTGATATTTTTATCAAACTCACTATTTTATTTATTTATAGACTAAAGAAAAAAGACGAAGTCTTGATTACTTACTTAACCAATAACATAACCCTGGTCTCAGTGCGCCATTTAAATGTTTATTGTAAGTAGATGGTGCCCGCGACTTCGTCTGCGCAGGATTATCACACATTATCTTATAAATTGTAGCCTTTGTATTATTCTAATGTGTAAGCTGTATTATTGTAAAGTTTCGTTAAAATCCATTCAGTAGTTTTTACGTGAAAGGGTAACAAACATCCATCCATGCTTACAAACTTTCGCGTTTATAATATTAGTAGAATAAAGTAAAATAAAATAAAAAGTATATTACTCTTGGGAACCTAGTCCATTGGACAACAACCCCGGCCGACCTCAAGTCGGAAGTCAAGAGTCACGCGCGACAAAAAATCGGCCGAGCGCGCGGTCGTGACGCGGCCGTCCATTCACGACACAACCTGAGAAAACACTACGTGCAGCCATCTTAGCTGTTGGACGCGGTGGCTCCTCTTCATTTAAAAAAAAGAAACAAAAATAACACTATATATTTCTAAAGAGTATAATAATTATAGCCTCGGACATCATATACGGATTCGAATGGATACCTAAAGCCTAAAGACAATTTTTCCCAAATAATTTTTTCAATTTGTTGTTCAGTATGTTTTTTATTTCGCAGTTTCGCTGTGCCTTGGGATAGTTGTTCAGTACGGACTGAATTTACCCTTGAATCTGTTTTGTATATTTTGTAAGATCATGTTTATTTAATTTTTTTATTAATGAGTGCAATAAAAAAATCAGGACATGATCAATTTAATTTTTATTTGTTAGACTTTTACTTTTCGATGACGTTATTGGCAAATTGATAAAAAAGATTAAATATCTTAATGATGAATGTCAAAATAATTTTAATTAAATTAAAACTAAAACCATTTGGCCCGATTGCCGAGGGGTGATATTTTAGTGGAACTACACAATTAGTTTTTTTTTTGATTTGGTTCTAATTTAGTTATTATTTAAATTTAAATATTAAAGTAACCACAAATTTAATTTAATTATTACTTTTTTGTTTTTTACTACGTAGGACTGTTTTTATGTTTTAGGAAAACACATTTATAAGTACCTACTGACTGGCTATCATCTAAATGACGTAAATTTTTGTTTTTATTGAAATCTATAAATAATAAAAAACGTGGCAATGCTGCCAACCTTTTGGCCACGTTGCTACATTTATTTTTTATTTTTTTTAGTTTCAGTTTTAATTTATATTTTAATAAGTATAGTTTTAATTTAATTTAAATTATATTTTTTTTCCAATAAATTATATATACCTAAATAAATCAATATTACCTATATACATATATTTTTATGTGTCACTATTTTAAGAACCATTTTGTTTAAAGCATTGGAGAACAAACTTGACGCGCTAATCACATTATATTATCAAATAATACACTTAAAAAATAAGTTCAAATTAAAAGACTACATTCTTAGATAATAATAGATTTTATCTATTATCAAATAAATTAATTTCATATAAAGAAATACATTAAACAAGCTTAGGCGTGGACGCTTGCCAACTGGTCTACCCACTAGTTTCACAGAATTCCGATAGATGGCGCGCTCCGAAACTGAAACGCGCTATGGTTTGTTTTTACCAGAACATCACCTCGTCCAGTGAAACACAACCAAGGTAACTTTGCGCAGAGGCAATATCGTAACCAATGAGGTTAATCCGAGGTGCGATTATTGCTAGTTGAAAACTTTACCAATACCCCGCCGTGTGGACGTGAAATACCGTCCGCTATGGCAATTTTTGAACGGCTGTAATAGCCTAATAAAAACATATACTCTCGACTAAAAATAAAATAGGGATCGGTTTTATGAAAGCGATCCTATTTTTATAGCAAATATCCTTCTTAAACATACCCCGTTGACTTGTCTCTTTGACATTACTTCTAGTAGGAATTGACACGAGCTTTTTAATTTAAATTTATCGATTATTGGAATATCGATGGTATTTAATTGTACTTGAGTTTACGGGGTCTATTTATAAAGTTCAAACAAATTAAGTAGTGATAAAATATTAATAATGAAAATGAAAAAAATAATATTTGTGGATAGTTGTATTTATGGGTAATGGAAGATTTCATTTGATGAAAATTAAATTTTTCTGATTATTTTCTAATTTCGTATACCATTTTTAGGGTTCCGTAGCCAAATGTCAAAAACGGAACCCTTATAGATTCGTCATGTCTGTCTGTCTGTCTGTCCGTCCATATGTCACAGCTACTTTTTTTATTTTTTTGGAATATAATTTGAAAAATTTCCATTTTTTTATTTATACAAAAATAACTTAAATAATTTCCATTATTTGAAGAGTGGCGGAAAATTACCTGATGGGTAATTTTGATTAGTTGTGATGGGAAAAAAGTTTGAATCTGTCTCATAAGATAAAACACTGGCGGCATAGAATACAAAAAGAAAGCAATAAAAAAGAGTACTAGATTTAAATATTTTCACTTACTGATAGATGGTTTTCAACATAATTCCAATTATTTGTCACAGACTATGCTGGCCTATTGTACCAATACCAGTAATATCGACCAGACTCCGAAATGCCTGAACCAATCAGCATACGAAATACATTTTAATACAAAATATAATCCAGATGCACATTTGTTATATTTATAATGCGACAAGTGACCGTGACTAAAAGGATTTGCATCTTACACATCGATACATTGAATCGATTGACATTCACACTGGGTGAAAGCGCGACCGTATTACGAATCGATTGGGCCGATAATCGATCGATTGCGTATAATCGTATTATCGATTCGCGGGGGGTCCATTCGTCCACACGTGCCGTTGAGCCGTTTCAATGGACTCTCGTTTAGCGATAATATTCCGATTGTCAAAGAGTAATCGAGTTGGAAACAGATGCGATTTGAACGATAAATGTATATGCACTTCATCATCATCATCAGGTCGTTTTGTCTCCACTGCAGGAGCACGACCCTCTCTGTACTACCCGAGCAGCCAGAGGACTTCGGCCTACACTCTCCACGCTGGCCAGACGGGTTGAAGAGGTCTCATTGATGTTTGTAAGCTTTGTTTAGCTTGTATTCCCTAAGTCGCCTTCTACGACATCCACGGGAGGTCTTGGAGTGGCCCTATTCTACTCTGCTGGAAACCACACGGCAAAGTGAAAGAGTGTTCTGCCCTTTAAGGATTTTATCGCCAGTTTAAAAAAAATGACTTGAATAGACATTATTTTTCCGATATTATGAGGAATTATTTAAATTTTGAAAGTTTCCATCGGGATTGATTTTGTTTTTTTTTTTATATTTAATTGATGAATTAAATGTCGATTCATCAATTTCGTAATTATTGTAATTGATCTGAAAATAGGTTCTTCTATTTTTTTTAAAAAGATTTGTGTTTTTGTCGTCATTAATGGCAGTATATAGGGGTGTTAAATTTCATAATCTGGATTTACCCCTAAATTAGTTTTATTGTATTTCGTTCGAAACTTTGTTTCGATACCCCAAAAAGCGCGATGACTTAAACGCTTTCCAGGCGTGATTGGTCAGAAGCAGACCTTTGCCCAGCAGTGAGATAACAGGTTACAGGTCATTAAAAAAAATTGACAGACCTAGTAAAATTTTATCAAATAAGTAAAGCATATCAATATTTATTCTAGCTTGTCTATACCATTACTCTTTGAAGCACTCGAGCCCAGCTTTGTTTGTACAGTAGATGTTATCATCCCGGCCTAAGATCAAGGCGAAATTTCGATAGCAACCTCTAATTATAATAATTAATTACAGTTCAAATTAAACTTGTCGGCGCAAATATGACGAGATTACGTCATTGTTGTAGGGTTGCCCAATGTTTGGAGTTATCTGTCCTTAGTCTTGATAAGGCTGAACTGGTGGATTTTTTGGTATTTATGACGAGAGAATGGGTAAGAATCTGAATCATATCTAATCCTACTAAGCCCGCGGGTACAGCTAGTAATTAAATATATACTAGCTGTACCCACGGGCTTCGCTCCCCGAATTCCGGGATAAAGAGTACCCTACGTTCTTCCCCGAGTCTCAAACTATATCCATATCAAATTTCATCCAAATCGGTTCCGTAGTTTAAGCGTAAAGGTGACAAACAAACAAAGAAATATACAAACTCACTTTCGCATTTATAATATTAGTAGGATATAGTAGGATACAAGGACAAATCACAGTGATTGAGCTAGCCCCAAAGTAAGATTTAAACTTATGTTTGTGTTATGGGATACTAACTCAACGATACTATATTTTATGATATATACATTTATAGACAAAATAGACCTGGTTCTTGGGGTTTACCCCAAGATCCAGGTCAATTTTGAATTTACATTGACCGGATATTGAATCCGGAATCTCCCGCGAGGCGGACTAGCGTGGTTACCATTACGCCATGGAGTTCGTCAAATCTGTAGGCTATATGGCTAGCAACTCATCACTATTTTGATTCCCTTTTTCACCTTCATGTGTTTATCAAAGCGGTTAACGTTTTGGCTTTTACGGCTCTAGGCTCTGTCTGTGTCGTTAGGGATGAAAATTTCATAGATGTACTGTACCTCCCCTATCTTGTATTGTTTATTTATAAGCTATGCAGTCGGCATAAGCAAAGTTAATCTCATTTTATTTGACCATAAATTATAGTAAATACATTATTTGTAATATTATTTCATTGAGAAAGGAAAATGAAAGACCAAGAGCATTTTTAAACCCAGTAAAGGACAAAGTAAATAAATAAGAGGAAAGGAAAATGTTGACTAGTCAGGTCATATAGGATAGGTATGTCAAAATTATGACTGAGGACAGAGAGAGGTGAAAATTTCTACTAAAGAACGTAGAATGCAGTTAAGGTTATATACAAACGAATAAATTAGAACTTTTTAACCTAAAGATTGAGTAAAACTAGATCAAAAATAAATATTAATATTAAACCTTTCTTTTAGCCTACTATTTTGTACAAAAAATCCAATAATTTGTAATAAAGATAATTCAAAATATTATGGTCTTGGTATGACCCTAATCAAAGGTCCTCAAATATTTCCGCTGTTAAGTGGACATTTAAAAATTGCGAAACCCGAACCGACTAAATGTTACTTAACCTCACTTATCGCTAAGCCGCGGTACCTCGATGGTAACCCAAGATGGGTCGTTTTAAACACATTAAATCATATTGCTTTATTTTGGTTCGTATTTCTTTTTGGGCAATTTGCGGTAAGTTGACAGATGGGCGCTGAATTCTGTACCATGTGACGTAGTTCTCTTAATAGTCTGTGCAATTTGCTACACATAAAAATCATCATTGCAGCCGCCGCCGTCCACTGCTGGACATAGGCCTCTCCCAAAGATTTCTTAAATGATAAATAAATCCAGCGCCTTCCTGCAACCTTGGTCAGGTCGTCAGACCCCTTGCGTGTGGTGGTCTGACGATGGGTGTCCTACCCTACGCTTGCCAGTACTTAGTCGCCATTCGAGATCCTTTTTGATCGGTTCGTCGCGCTATGTATCTCGTCCACTGCCATTTCAACGAGCTAATCCGCTGGGCTAAGTTAGTGACTTTAGTTTCACGAAT
The DNA here is from genome assembly GCA_963555685.1 of Acrobasis consociella. Lineage (NCBI taxonomy): Eukaryota > Metazoa > Arthropoda > Insecta > Lepidoptera > Pyralidae > Acrobasis > Acrobasis consociella. The sequence goes on along the minus strand of OY743124.1, from coordinate 5,211,013 downwards.
TTCCTCATTTCTGCAGACTAAAAAGTGCGTCACAAATAGTCTGTCGTCTGCGTTGGGCCTTAGAGAAACACCGAGCATAGCCATAGCGCGACCTTAAGGCCATACCCAAATTTTCCGGGGTCCAGTGGCGCCGCCATTTAAAATAAATCATTTAAAAGGAAACGGAGATATCATTTAAAATTGTGTCTTGGTCAAGTTCTAGATACCCATTCAAAGTATTTTTTAAACTACTTTTTGTAGTTTAAAGTGAGAACGTGAAGCTTTTCTACGCATATACACATTTGCGAAAAACGGCCACTTTTAGCTAATGTGCGTAGAAAAGCTTCACGTTCGCACTTTAAATTATAAACAGTAGTTCATAAAATAGTTTTAAAGGTTATCTAGGGCTTGACCAAGACACAATTTTGAATGATATCTCCGTTTCCTTTTAAATGATTTATTTTAAATGGCGGCGCCACTGGACCCCGGAAAATTTGGGTATGGCCTTAAGACTAATGTGGCCTATAGTAAGGGACCACGTTTCAGAGCCATAACACAACACTGGTAACTCACATTGGTTGTAGACTTTAGTCTGAAGTAATAAAATAAAATATTCCAAATTAGTATTGTACCCAAACCTAAAAGGTACAAGCAAGTCGCGTCTATTGTGATTGAACTCCAGCCGCACAGCTACCAACACTCCACCACCACTCATAGTGTTTCATAATTCGCCATTTTCAAATCAGATTTTTTTTTCTAAAGGTCAAAACAAACATTTTCATCATGGGATTCATATGAAAAATAGTTTGACTTGTTAATGACGTCATAGTTTTTTTGGAGTCAAACACCGCTCTATCGGGTTTAAATCACGTTGAAATTTGATATGATCATGACAAGTGACATTTTGTTACGTTTTATTTTCTAAACTATACCAAATAATTTATTTTATAGCCAGAAAAGTACCCAATAACAAACTTGCAGTAATCATAATGCGTAGCTAAATAACACAAAATTATGTATTCAGCAGTCGAGTAAAACGTAAATAAGTCAATCTGTCAGAGATATCAACACGTTATTACACGGCCGGCGATATATCGAAAGAGTCAAGTGAAAAAAATATAAATTTACTTGTCAAGTACGAGTTGCGCTCTTGGGAAGAGGGTTGCTACTTTTTGACTGCCCGTTTTTGGTGACAGTGATACCTTTTGAAGGTCATATTGGAATTAGCCATGGGAAAAATTTATCAAGCTCCTCCGTGTTTTGGAACGCACGTTAAGCCGTTATTGTCTCAGCCGCCGTTTAAGATGCCTTTACGCAGCTAGAAAAATCAGACTCAGATCTTTATGAGATTTTTATGTTGGTGTTTCATCATTCTGTTCGCCGAGCGACTTATCGCAAACTGTATGGCGGCCGTCATTCGCCGTTTGCGTGGTACAAGGCCCAAGGCACGCAGTTGATGTCAAGCGCGGCCCGAACGGGCGAGCGAACGCGGCGGCCTTATATTGCCATTCCGTTCTGGACTGGAATGCGCTTCGAATGAGTCGTTTGGGTATTTGCGTGTTGTTTACTGTTTTTAGCTGATGCCCGCGACTTCGTTCGCGTGGACTTTATGACTCCGATCCTATCTTTCAAGTTGGATCAAATTGCACACGGTGTGCAAATCAAATTTAAAATCGGTTCAGTAGTTTAGGAGTTATGTAAACATAATTGTTTAAAATTGTAAAAATTAATTGTCTTTAAATACCTTATTAGCGGGCTGCAATCTGGAAAGAGTTAAGAAGCCCTGAATTTATCAACTCTCCGCTAAGAGACTCTAGGTATAGGTACCTCCTTCGATTCAGAGAAAACAACATTATGACAGACAGATATCCAGACACAGCTTGATCATCGTTCCGTTTTGCCTTTTCACGCGCTGAACCCCAAAAGGAAAAAAAGCGTATTGACGGTAGCCGCAGCGACACGCGCGGAATGTCGCCTCGGAAACACATGCGCCTGCGCGTGAAAAGAATCTGTTTAAGGGATTTCGCTCTTTGTTCTTTTGCCACTTTTGTTTGCGAGATAAGATATGGTGTAACTGCGGATGAAATGTTTGTTCGATCGGTATCGGCGACCTGACCTGAGATCGGTGATCGATATGTAAACATGGTTTGTATTTTTAACTTTTGATATGAGCGGAGAAAACGATTTTCGTTTTTAACCCATATCAATAGGGGCTATAATCTATTAGATATAGATTTTACAACGTTTCATTATGCTTAACTTTGACCAATTCAATTACTTCCACACCGAGAAAAAAAGACCATTGAAGAGAAAATAAATAAGATTTTACTAAAGTGCTCAGATAAATATGATTTAAACTTATTATATTTCCCGTATTACTTTCTTAAACTACTTATGATAAGTCCATATAAACATTAATGCATAAACACCGATCAAAGAGCCGCAAGTACTTACATTACAGCGTAGGATATGCCGCTCCTGATTCATGTGCCCCCATTATTGACAGATGGCGCGGTAATCGAGTTGATGTATGGTGTAACTCGAGGTAATCGGCGCGTAATCGAGTACGGTGCCTCCCGCCGCGACGAGGTTGAGCCTTATGCCAAGATATGTTTATTCAGCCATTTTTTGCTTTTATCTTGTCATTTGACGAGTACATTTTAAAGAAATTGATTCAAAGCATGAGCTTGAAATCCAATTTTAAGTTAAACTGTATTCTAAGTCAACGGTTTATTTAAGAAAAGATTTTTAAATACTGGTTTACTTGTATGTTTTGAAATACCAGTTGTAAGTATTGCAGTGAAATATGACTAATTTGATATTTCCTTGATATTTCATTTCTTTGGCCCCATTATTAACAGATGGCGCGGTAATCAAATTGATGTACGATGTAACTCGAGGTAATCGGCGTAATCGAGTACGATACGATGCCCGCCGCGACGGGATTGCGCGTTATGTTTTAGTAGCCGTTTTCTTATTTCTTACTCTCATTACATTAGCGTCATACATAACAGTACATGAGCGGTCGACAAATAAATAAGGTCCAATGAAAAAAGTTCTTTAATTCATCAAATATTAGCACTCTACCTATTCTTTTTAAGTAGAGTGGCTACTTGGGATCGTTCGATACAATTTACTTTATTATGACAAGCGGAAGGCTTTTTCCCAACAATGGGAAACGTCATTTAGAAAGCAGGAAAGTCTGAAATTTAAAAAACAACAATCGCTAGAATAATAAAGATAAAATGTTTCTTTTAGCTCGTCATGCTTGAGGTAAAAAAATCATATTTATAACGCTGGGCAAAGACTTTTATAAGATACTAGTAGAATTAAATTAAGTCAATAGAATGGTTTATTTTTCTTAATAAGTTGTTATTACGTTGAAAAAATGGAGCTCGATAGCCCGGCAGGAGAGCTCATTACAGCGCGCCCGCCCCGGCTTTGCACGGTAAGTGTGTAATATATTACATATAAAGCTTACTTCTAAACCACTTTATCTTGTTGAAAACTTCATTAAAAATAGTTAAAAGATCTCAGCGTACATACGGCGAGGAGAGAGAAGGGTGGTCGTGCCTTTACCACCGTTCATTGCGGTACCGCGTTGCTGTTTTTTAAAACGTATAACAATTAAATAGTATAAATTAAATATACCAAAACAATTTTAATAGTGAATTCAATCCTTGATACTGAAAAAAAAAATCCCTAGAGCATTATATAAATATAAACTCGGACCAGTTCCAAGAACACATGAGACCAAAAATTGTTTTTCTTGATCTATGAACTAAAGCGAGCAGGTCTTACAGAATTCTCAAAAAATATACGGGGAAATATTGAAGTTCCAGTCTAAATGTCATGCTTACGCATATCTTAAGATACATTCCAGATTACAAGTTTCCCTTTAAAAACAACAACTAAATATTCGGCAATGAATCAACAGCTGCAATATAAATAAAACACCGATTTGCATCCTCCCATTTATCAGCGGGGCATGTTTCCTGTCGCCATAGCTGTCAATGGCTGATAACAAAATTTAGACATCCTCTTCGTAAATGAGGAATACGGGGAGATACCGTAAAAGCGTCGGTAGCGGCCGAAACCATGTTTGTGATAACGCACACGAATGTGGCAGATGGTTTGTTTATAAATAAATAAATAAATATATAGGGACAAATTATACTGATTGAGCTAGCCCCAAAGTTCGAGACTTGTGTTACTCAACGATACTATATTTTATAACAAATAAATATATAGATAAACATCCAAGACCCAGGACAATTTAAAAAAGGCCATTTTCCAACTTACCCTTACTGGGGATCGAACCCAGGACCTCTTGAGTGGCGGACTAGCATGGTGACCACTACGCCACGGAGGTCGTAATTGTCGTATTTATTGTACTATGAAAAAATACAATTACCTACAAAAACAATAGAATAGATTGACAACGGCCGGCGGACTTATCCCATAATGGAATCTCTTCCAGTCAACCGGCGAATAAGAAGACAGGACAATTACTCACAAGAAGGGTATAGAAGTTCGTACTAACTGGTGATGAATAAGCTGATGGTATTGAAGGTTGTGATGGTAGTAGGTATACCTACGTTCCTTTTAAAGTTTAAGGCGGAAGTTTGTTGCAATTTTAACTAGTTAACTGTTTCCTTCCTTGTTTACTGACTTCTAGAAAAGGTGATTCACGATTTTTTTTTGTATGTTTACTGTTTATTCGAGGACACCTGCACCGATCTGGAAAATCCTTTTTATATTTAAAAAGGCATACTTGTTAGGTTACTTGTTACTTACATAATGTAGAGGTACATATAAGTTTTATCAAAATAGGTTGTGTAGTTTGGGGGTGAATCGGTTTTTAATTTTGAAAAATGATCAGTGCTATTATTTTTTATCTTTTAGCGTACCTATTTATTTTCGAACTTACAAGGTAATAGATTACGTACAATAAGTACTGGTCTACCAGCTTATACCTTTAAGTCGTATGGTGTGGTAAGCGAATGGAATAAAAATATCATAAATAGGATGTAAAGGATAAAAAAAGAAGTACCTCAAATTTATATCCTAAAAAATATTGTATTATTATGCTAGTTTATGTATTATAAATCATACCACATACATCTATGTAATATCAATCTCTGAAACAGCTCCAACGATTTTGATGTTTAGTAAGTAAGTAGGTATTAGGGTTTCGGGGGCGAAAAATCGATCTAGCTAGGTTTAATTTTTAGAGAACCTCCTTGTATCAAGCGAAACTCAATCTCCCAGGTATGACAGTTATAATTGCACTCAAAATGCTCTGAAATCCAATAAAAGCCATTTGCTGTCGCTTCAAAGACCGACGGTAAGGTCTTCGACACCAAATTTCGGCACGGGCCAACCGGCCAGTAATTATTTTAAGTGTCAATAAATAATAAAGTCGACCGCGCGCCGCTGAGTGCCTGCCGTCTTTTTATCTCATTCTTAATGTGCCTCTTTGCTCGCCACCATTTTTTCTATTCCATTTTTAATTTTATTTTCTTTTTTATTTATGTCATCCACCGCGGAGGTTAAACTCTGTGTTGACAGCACAGAGGTTTTATGTTTTAATCTTATGTTAGTTTAATCGGCATTATGGTCGTGTTATAAAAAGTTATCTATTTTATGCTTGCTGTTGTTGGGGTGTAATCTATTGGGACGTTAATTTATTCTATCTTAAATGTTTTAAAGTTTATTAATGCGGCTGGCGTTCGGTAAGCGCGTTTCTTCGTATGTTTTCCTTTTTATGGCGAATTTATTGCTTTGTTCGACGGTTTTATAGGAGCACCGGATTGGACTGTGGGAGGTATAGGACAATGCTTGGCATTTAATAGACTACTAGTTTAATTTACAGCCCTAGTTGCCTTGTCACAGTTTAACTCTAACAAGTCCTAAATGCCTTTTATTTGTGAACCTATGCGTTTATTTTATTGGTGAACGTTTAGACTCTAAGGTTTCTTTTTATGGTCTATAAGTTTTTTTACGTTTGTGAAGTGCGTACCTATTGTACCTATATGTAGATTGTCTTACAAGAAAATTACGGAAATAATTGGTATCAATTAGCCTCATGATATTTGTTACATTCATAAAGCAAATATACAGGTATACTTACTTTTAGCCACTAGCCAGCCAAAGTTTTGGAGCAAATCATGATACTTAATTACATAACTATTTTCCATAACAAAACAATTAACGAAGAACGAAAAATATTCGGCTCTCCATACAAATCAGCGTTCTGCCAAACGAATCACTTATGGGAGGACGAAAATTTTATATCATACATACATACATATTTTTACTTTTTAGGCAGATACTATGGATTTAAAGTTACTACGATCCTTGCAAACCTCTTTTGCTTCGGCAACACTCATAACTCTTTTCATGCATGCTCTCCGGTTATGGGTACTCCATTTATGGGAAAATTTATTATCGATTTTTAATAACCTTTTTATAGAAGAAAAAGTGATGGTTTGCTAGCTGCATCCATCCCCTAATTCCCTCGGCTTTTACGATCTGTAAAAAGCTGCTAATAAATTCTAAGTTTTCTCTTCTCCTATAGACCAGCATGGAAGAATTCCACCATTACTTAACATAGGTTAAATGCTTAAACCAACGCCATCAATCCCAATCGGATCAATTCCAAGCAACCGACTCGATTGACGTTAACAGATATAATCGATACGTTATACGTGTAAAAACACGTCGCTTGCGCAAGTTAAGTACTGGTTGCCGTGATCGATGGGTCGGTGGTCGGCGGCGCTGCCAGCTCATTAATTGTGGCAGTCGGTTCGATGCCGACTGTTTATATTGTAATGTGTTGAGTAATATTTTATAGTACTGTAATATCATTTTTATTGTGTCGATTGGATGGAAATGTTTTTTTTTGTCTTTTATTTAACTATCAATGTATCTTGTATGTATGTTTGTTTAGGTCAAATCTTGCAATTTTTAATCAGATATCGAATACCGATTTAGCTGAAATTTTGCATATTTGTATAAATCGAATGATAATACAATATTATGCAGTCAATGAGCTGTTCTGATGTTGTAGTTCCTAAAAAAACATAACCTCATTGAGTAGGACTCGTTTGATTTGTCTTGACGAGCAGTTAATGTAGACAATGCCTAGAGTCTAGATCACGGAGACGGAAGGTGGTCGATGAAACTCAGAAATAAAACGACGCAACTCCATCGAGTTTGGGCTTATTTCATTTGTTTTTTAAGTTCTTTGGTCTCACAATAAAAGCTTGTACAAAAACTCAGTGTAGTCAAACTTAAAAACTCAGTGTAGGTCTCCTCAGTAACATCTTAATTACTCTTTCAGGTCAAGAATTACATAGAGTGAGAATATGAATCCGCTAAATTCTAACAAGTCAAATCTGATTTTTTAGAGATTTGATTGAAATACCGGAATGTGACGTCATAGTTTCTTGGGGTAAAAATGCTCTTAATAAGTATCAGTTTTTCTGCATACATAAATCTAAAATCACGTTCAAAATGGATGTGTTCGTTCAATGACAAGTGACATTATTTTGTAGCTTTTTATTTTCTTATCGGTGCAAAATAATTTGTTTTTAAACCAGTCCACGTCCGAATTCTGTAATAGGTATAAAATAAAATATAACCAAGCCAGCTGTGTATCTTGCGAGGCAATGCATCATCAGCCTAACTCCAAGGTCAGTTTGAAGTTCAGCCTGTGGTTTGAACGCCATCGCTAAATTGGTGTAATCTTCACCGCCAAGGCAAAGAAAATATAATATTATGGCCAAGGTCCGCCTCGCATTGACTCTGCAGGGTAATAGACGGACTGTATGAACTGTATCATCATCATCATCATCATAATAAAATAGCAAAATCGCGTGTCTGTACATTTAATATAGGTAAGGTACTTAATTATCAAAAAATGAGTGTGGGTGATACGAGAGTACTTACGTAATACAAAAAATATATTTAATTTTTTTGTCTGTCTGTCTGTAATATGTATGTTATGTATGTCACACTAATCTTTGAAACTAGGTTGCGGATATTATTTACGTTTGAATTAAACATTTTAATTATTAAAAAGGCACAGGAAAACCTTTTATGGATATTAAAATATTACTTGTTAACCTATTGTTACCCTATGTTTTTGAATTCTCAATTACCTATTTATTTATCTCAGGTTATTTACTTATTCACATGTATGAATGATGTTTTCCTTAAAATTTAATTACTTATTGCATTTAGGTAAGTTACTTATATGCAATAATCATCATTATCATCAGGTCTTTTTGTCTCCACTGCGGGAGCACGACGCTCTCTGAACCTACCAGAGCCATACTTGGGCTAGAGCAGCCAGAGGACTTGGCCTACATTTTCCACGCAACTTCATAAATGCAATAATTAATGTTTAGTATGGAATCATTCCTCAGCAGAAATGGCACAAACTTTTCACCATTAAATTTTGTGTATCACCTTCCTTCATATAAGTAGATACCTTCAAAGCTTTGCTCCTCTACAGCAACTCCATACTCTATGGGTTATCTTCACTGCTGTTCCGCTACTTATGTGGTCATTAGGAACGGTTAAAAAGTTGGTAGGTAAAGATAAGCTGATAATTTGCGCGGGCAATGTTACGAAATCACCACATGCAATACATACTTTATATCTCTTTGTGGTTTTAATATAAAACTAAATTGAACTGAACTTTGCATTTTCCAGCTGCTAGTTTTCCCGCAATAACCATTAAGGCTCCTACCCGCGCTAGCGACCTTGAAAACACAAAAAAAAAAAATCTCTTTCTGTAAGTGAGATTATCAGAAACCCTCGTACAACTTTTTAGCTAGTATCCCTTAAGTTTCATTAGAACCTCGAAAGTCATTGAAATACTATCCTCTTTAGAAACCTTTACAAAAAGAGTCAAAAGTGGCCGTTTTTAGTATTTTTTGCAAAGGAAACTACAGCGTATTGTATTTCAATGACTTTCGAGGTTCTAATGAAACTTAAGGATACCAGCTAAAAAGTTGTACGAGGGTTTCTGATAATCTCACTTACAGAAAGAGAAATTAATTTTTTTGTGTTTTCAAGGTCGCTAGCGCGGGTAGGACCCTTAAAGCCATCAATGGAAGAAACAAAATGGCAATGGATTACCGATACATGCATTACGTATGCACTTTCATGTGTTTATCAGTATCCTTATATAGATAGATATTTACTTATATAAAAGTTATTTCTAACTGCCGTTTTACCTTATAGTGCGGGAAGTAGTGTCATAAGGTGCAAATTTTGGTATCGGAAGAATTCACTTGGCACAGATGTAATATACGTAAAGTTAAGCTAATTTAGCCCGGTAGCCATCCCCACCCCCTGGGGGGTAGGCAGGGGGGGCATTCAAAGTTACTCGCCGCCGCGCTTCAGAAAAAAAATCATATCAGCTTCTATTTACCTAACACCTCGAGTATGGTGTCATTTTCTGATAAATCGGGGATGAGGAATTCAATTTTGAGTACAATTTTACATTTAATGTATAGGTTAATAGTAAAAAAAGGAAAATATTGACGAAAATATCAAATTCGGATCGCAGTTTTTTTTATTTTAACAGATTTATTTCGCCAGAAACCCGGAATTTCGTGTTTAAAAAAATATTAACTTAAAACATATTTATCTAGCTTTAAAAAAATATATACTTTATTATATATAGCTGTCATACATCTATCTGGAAAAAATCGGACATGGCACGCGGCGGTGCCTAGAAACTTTTTCAATCGTCTCATCTCACATAATTTGTTGCAAGTATTAAGTTGTTTTTTTATGAAAAATATATAGAATATATACTTAACTTAATTATTGACTCTTATGGTCTTATATATCAATAATAGTATTTTATATGTACCGAATTATACCACCACAGTGGTATAATTCGGTACATTTTAATAGTTTTCTTAGACAGTTGCACCTAATACCTGCCTGACTAGCACTTGCACCGAATCAGTTCACGACAAGCGGTAGCAGCCACTGGTGCAGTAGTCCACTTTGGTTTCCAATCATTTGATTCCATTTCCTATCCCCAATCCCCCCGGACTGGAAGGATTTGGAATCGGCACCATCGCTTGGCCCCAAACGTGCACTGTACACCATGCTAAACAGCTCTTATGCTGCCGAAAATTCTCTAGCTGTCAGCCTTTTTTAGAGAAAATCTCCCTCCTGCACTCGTTTAACGATGTGCACTGACTGGATCTAAAATGAAAATTAGGTAAGTAGGTATTGATATACCTGTCATTTATAACCACGTAAATACAATTTAATTTATGCTCACTTATTATACATCGTTATGATAAATTTTTGAATAATTTGGTTACAGTTTTCTACGTGTCTGTCAGCGAGCATATTAAATACATTAGTTGCTGATGGAAAAGTATTTTATGCTTCAAAAGCAGCTGCTAAGAACAGTCTTACGACTGTTCCTAGCAGCAGCGATCGTTGTAAAAATAACATCGACCCCTGTAACCACGAAGCTGAATGCTTATACGAGAATAATTGTGCATGTTGCTGACGAAGCATGGAATACTTTTCCATCAGCAACTAATGTATTTAATATGTTCAATGACAGAGACATAGAAAACTCTAACCAAATTATTCAAAATTTGTCATAACAATGTATGATATTACTTTTTACTTCCCTTGAGGACAATTTTTCGCAATTTGGCCCGAATTTGCCGGTTCCGTATTGCGTCATGGTTTCCGGATGTTCTAGGAACTTTTTTCTTATGTGTGCGATACCATCGCACTCCGGGAGGAGATAGCTCGCAGTTTCTTCAGCCTCCATGCATGCTCTGCAACGAGGACTGTTACTTAAACCTAGGGTGAAAAGGTGTTTGTTTAGTGCACAATGACCAGTAATAATGTTAATCATAGGGCGTAGGTTCCTCCTCGGCAGTGCTAACAGACGTCGGGATAAACGTCTGTCTCATTGGGGCAGCGCCTCCTTAGCCTGCAAAGACTGAGCCAGTTCTTCGCCAATACGACTCTTGATCAAGGAAAGAACCTGCGTGAAGGGAATCGGGGCCATCGGAAGGGGTCCCTCCGGTGTCAGCTTGTCCGCTGCATCGTTACCCAGTGAGTAACGATGTATGATAAGTAAGCATGTCAGGTATATAAAGCTGTATTTTATTTTAACCAAAATATTAATGCAATACCTACTTACCGGATTTTCGTTTTAGATCCAGTCAGTGCATATCATTAAACGAGTGCAGGAGGCAGATATTCTCTAAAAAAGACTGACAGCTAGAGAATTTTCGGCATCATAAGAGCTGTTTAGCATGGTGTGCAGTGCACGTTTGGGGCCAAGCGATGGTGCCGATTCCAAATCCTCCCAGTCTGGCGGATTGGGGATAGGAAATGGAATCAAATAATTGGAAACCAAAGTGGACTACTGCACCAGTGGCTGCTACCGCTTGTCGTGACCTGATAAGTGCAAGTCAGGGTGCAGTGTTAGGTGCAACTGTCTAAGAAAACTATTAAAATGTACTGAATTATACCTCTGTGGTGGAAAATTTTAATGAAAAAATTTACAAATATAAATATAAAATACTATTATTGATATATAAGACCATAAGCGACAGTCAATAATTAAGTTAAGTATGTATTCTATATATTTTTCATAAAAAAACAACTTAATACTTGCAACAAATTATGTGAGATGAGACGATTGAAAAAGTTTCTAGGCACCGCCGCGTGCCATGTCCGATTTTTTCCAGATAGATGTATGACAGCTATATATAATAAAGTATATATTTTTTTAAAGCTAGATAAGTATGTTTTAAGTTAATATTTTTTTAAACACGAAATTCCGGGTTTCTGGCGAAATAAATCTGTTAAAATAAAAAAAACTGCGATCCGATTTTGATATTTTCGTCAATATTTTCCTTTTTTTACTATTAACCTATACATTAAATGTAAAATTGTACTCAAAATTGAATTCCTCATCCCCGATTTATCAGAAAATGACACCGTACTCGAGGTGTTAGGTAAATAGAAGCTGATATGATTTTTTTTCTGAAGCGCGGCGGCGAGTAACTTTGAATGCCCCCCCTGCCTACCCCCCAGGGGGTGGGGGATGGCTACCGGGCTAAATTAGCTTAACTTTACGTATATTACATCTGTGCCAAGTAGTGGTGTTCTTAACGGCTATATTTTCGTAACATGTTACATGGAATATGCTAAATCTTTATATCATGTTACTTTTGACGCTATGTTATAACGATTAAAAAAATAAAAATTTAAAAAAAATTCAAAGAAAATTCCAAAAAAAATTAATAAAAAATTATTACGAGTAAAGAAAATCGAAGGCCTTATGTATTAGAATTTGCTATTATTTTGCTAATTTATAACAATATGAATAATTTATAAAGTGTAAAGTCTTACCGAGATAGTAATCACGTAAAAACTTGACTAAATATAAAGTTTTCATATTAAATCATTAAATATTTAATGGCGTCTTTTTGGTTAGTTTTATTATAACCAACGTGAATTTGTAACTGAGAGTATATTTACACAAACATAATTTTCATAACATAATAATTCATCAGTCAACAGACTATTTACATTAGCGCGCGAAATCTCCAAACGTCCTCCGCCGCCTACAACGGAATAATGAATACAACGCGTGAACGTGGCGCAGCGCTAAACGTATAATGCTAAATTTGCTAATGTTATTTTTATAACGCCAAAACGATCGAACGAAACGTGCGCGCTCGCTGCGCCGCGAGCCGCGGCAGCGGCAGCGCCCCGCTAGGTTAACAACCGCGCGATTCGTTTTAACGTAGCATAATATGAATAAATGTTTAGCAGGCGCTTTTCGTTGCGAGGACATAGCGTGTTTTTTTTATCAGCTATACGTTATATTAACCACCACTAAAGTGAATTCTTCCGATACCAAAATTTGCACCTTCCATACATTGGGTGACACTACTTCCTGCACTATTACCCATCTAATAACTTGAGTGTTAAGAATAAAGATACGTGTAGATGAAAAATTTATATAAACATCAATAATATAGACCTACTCGGTATGCTTTTTAAAATAAAGTCAGTCTTTCTTTCATCCCGGTGGTTAAATGAAAAAACCTGCCAAGTGCAAGTCGGCTCACAAAGGGTTCCGTAACATTATCATAAATCACGTTTGTTGTATGGGAACCCCAATTGAACATTTATTGTATTGTTTTAAATATTTTTTGTTATAGCAGCAACAGAAATATATCATCTGTAAAAATTTCAACTGTCTAGCCATCACGGTTCATGGGATACAGACTGGCGACAGACAGGCAGACAGTGGAGTCTTAGTTATTGGTCAATTTTTTACCCTTTGGGTACGGAACCCTAAAAAAAAGAAAGAGAATTTGTTTATTTCAGTAGAAACAACATAAAAGTTATAAAGTTTACCAAAAATGGTCCAATGACGCATGTATGTGATGAGAAAGTCCGCACTTACTTCCAGAATAATAACGTCGGGTAAATACAAAGAGCAATTCACAGCTGCATAGTGTGGCGGCGGTGGAATGACAGGACATCGCGCCTTGTCATTACTGTAGCGCCACCTGGGCCGGCCGCAAATAGAAATGGAGCAGAACTGTGGTCGGAGATTGCCGACTATAAAGGCGTACCTGCATTGCTGCTTTTTAACGCCACTTCGGACTGGAAAGGCAGGGATTGGCAGCACACTTTTATCATCAAACCATCATCATCGTGTCTTTTTGTCTCCACTGCAGTAAGCACGACCCTCTCTGTACGACCAGAGCCATACTTGGCTAGAGTAGCCAGAGGACTTAGCCTACCCTCCTCGCTGGCCAGACGGTTTGGAGAGATCTCATTGATTTTTATAAGCTTTGTTTAGCTTGCGTTTCCTAAGTCGCCTTCTATGACATCCACGGGAGGACTTGGAGTGACCCTATTCAACTCTGCCGGAAACCACACGGCAACATCAACCCATATTCACATTTTCCACGAAACTCGAAAAACCGTGTTTCTTAGATTTTTTGTATGGGTTGGGTGGGCTTCATCTGGCAGCACGGAATAGCACTTTTCTATGCTGCTATACTTTTCCATCGGCCGAGCTGAAGCCATTGTCTTCTCTCGCTCTAGCGAATGACGAATCTGAGCAACAGAAAAGAATAGCCGCATGCGAAAGTGTTGTTCCGTGCTTACAGTATATGCCGAGTTTACGTTTCCGAGTGTCTTCCTTCTCGTTCCGATTCCCTCTCTTCGAAGTTTCTCCCTTCGCCCTTATTTTTCTTCTTTGGCCCAAGAACAAACTATGACGATGGTTTGTTTTTCTGTCACTGCTGTGAATTTAGGCTTAGGCACTGAAAGATGCATAACATCCCTTGCAAAGTCTCAGTGCCAAAGAACGATGACGCAGTAAGAAATACAGTAATATACAGTTAATATGAGTTCTAAATATTTGTAGGTCTCATCTGTAGTCTCTCTATTTTGTCATCCAGACTAAATCGTAATTGTTTGTCATTATGCTGATGGCTTCCTATTGCGTAGTCTGGAATAATACCTATTTTGTTGCCCAATCGCTCGAACCATCTCTGCCCAGGTGGAAAGTGTCGCAAAGATTTGAAATCTTTAATAAAAATAAGAATTATACCTACCCGTAATCATACATTTTGTACGTCTTTCCTTTTAGTAGGTACCACTTTTATTTCAGAAAACCGTTTTTTTTTTGCTGCTCTACTGGATTTTCCTACTAATTGTGGACGGTTGACCTTTGACCTAAGATTCTGTCAACTGTGTTAGGAATAATGCGTGTTTAGTCAGTCAGTTATCAGGTTAAAAAACAGATTCGACATTTGTAGATGACAGAAAAGCGGACCCTTCTCCCTTTTGTCTAGTCATTATCATCAGGTGTTTTTGCCTCCACTGCAGGAGCACAACCCTTTCTTTACTACCAGAGCCATACTTGGCCAGTACGGCCAGAAGACTTGGCCTACACTCTTCTCGCTGGCCAGACGAGTTGGAGAAGTCTCATTGATGTATAAAAGTGTTTAGTTATATAAAATGTTTGTAAGTTTATAATTTATCGCTGAATAAAGATTTTTCTATTCTATTTTAAAAGCTTTTGTTTAGCTTGTATTTTCTAAGTCGCCTTTACCGACATCCACGGGAGGACTTGGGTTAGCCCATTTTACTCTGCCGGAAACCACACGGCACCTATGCGTTTGAATAGTTTGTTTGTTGTTCTATGATGGAATTAAAATACATTGTTATCATGCCCGTTTTCCACCGGAATGGACAGACTTATGGACCTTCACTTGCGACGATAGAAGATCGAACTTAACAATTTCAGATGCCAAAGAACGTTAATATCACACTCACGTTGGCATCATGCTAAAGCGGTAATGATAACAATTATGTGTGCAACGGCTCATCGCCAGCTGTTTGGCGTCATATTTGATCGCTCGGAGGACGTCTGCGTGGCATCGGTAATTGAAGTAATCGCAGCAATCGCTTTGCGCCCTGACCCTGGGTACAGCCGGGAGAAAAGATCAGTTCTTCTATACATTATTATAATGGGGTAACGGGTTACTCACGTATAGATTACTCATGTTCCGTTTCTTCCGCCATTGACGGCCATTCAAGAAGCATCATTAGCCTGAGAAAAACTATGTAAACATAGATTTAAACTAACGTGAGACACAGGCAGTATTAGAATGAGTTAACGGATTACTCACGTATAGAGTCAGCTACTGGCTGCCATGTTTCGACCTCATCTGGAGGTCTTCATCACGGCAAATAAGTGTGTCGCGGGCCGGTGCAGTGTACGGGCCTTTAGTCACACTCGACCTGATGAAGACCTCCGGATGAGATCGAAATATGTCGGCAGTATCAGTCTCTATACGTGAGTAACCCGTCAACTCATTCTATCAAAGATCATTTAAAATTAATACTATTCCACTCTAACCATTTCGACTCGACAGGAAGCACAAATTATACAGAATATGTCACAAATTATACAGAATATGTCCTAAAACAAGAAGGCGGCTAACTATTCAAGCGAATACTTAAGTAGGTATTCGCTAGAGTAATAGTTTTTGGATTGGTAAGACGTATAATTAATTTTGTTGCTTAAGAATAGACTGACTAGAATACAGATTTTAAGGGTCCCCCGACCCTAGACCAAAATACAACTTTCCAACAAACGTAGTCTACGTTTTATTTCAAAACGACATGTCCGATTTGGGCAAAATTTTGTAATTTTAAAGATATTGCAATTATCTAGGTTCATAACTAGTTTCCGAGAGTAAAAATATGAACTTGAAATAGAATATAGTGTTTTATATCATTTTTGACCATTAGTATGGGAAACTTCTAAATCGTTATATTTTCTTTCCAGTTCATAATTTTACTATAGGAAACCAGTTATAACCCTAGATAATTGCAATTTCTTTACAATCACCAATTTTTACCGGAATCTGACATGTGGTTTCAAAATTAAACGTAGACTACGTTTGTATGGAGAAGTCTAGGGTCGCCGGACTCTTAAATTACCGATAGGTTTTCTTGCTGACGGTACTGCGCCGTCAACCATCGAGCACGTAGTTTGTCAGGTGTCTAATAGCTGGCTGATCATCCTCAGCAGCTCTCGCAGCTCACCAGGTGATGACGTCATGACCTATTTACTAAACACCATGCGATGACTTCATATCTGTTTTTTCTGTTTAGTATCTACTAGTACTATACATAGAGATACCTGAGACATCGGAAATATACTAGATGCGTATCACGCACAAGCAAATACTAGTAGATACTAAACTTTTGCCTATATTTTCGATCGCTCAGGTATCTCTATGCACAAATATATATCGGTGCAAAGCTTGTTTCTATGAGAAATCCGGGCAAACACACATTTTAGTATTAGTATGCAAAGCTAGCAAGCACATTGCAGGCAATATAGACATAGAACGATATATCTGCATGTTAGTGTAAAACTGTAGACCACCTTTTCCGCAAGATCTAAAGTACTGTCTGCCCGTTTAAGGGAAGACTTGACATAGTATATGTACCTTTTATTTAACCATGTATAGATAAAGCAGTCCAATGCCGAATTCTCGTTTTTCACGAATTTTTGTATTGTTTTAGAGCTCAGAAAGTCCAGTGGAGGAGAAGCCGAGCGGCGAAACTAGCTACGTGGTGGGTGCGTGGCCAACAAGCAGCCCCGGACACACCGGCTACCTCACCGTGGCTACGCTACCGCCGCTGTTCGCGAGAGGTAATCATCATCATCGGGTCTTTTAGTCTCCACTGCACGAGCACGACCCTCTCTGTACTATCAGAGCCATTACTGGGTTAAAACAACCAGAGGATTTGGCCTACACTCTCCTCGCTGGCCTATAATTCTTATATTCCCTTAGTCGCCTTCTACGACATCCACGGGAGGACTTGGAGTGGTCCTATTCTACTCTGCCCGATGCCACACGGCAAGCCGAGAGGTAAGAAGCTATATATTTTCTTTTTAACGTATTGTCCCAATATTGGGTAATATTTTCCCTACTACTAGAAGGCATCTTTCTTACTTGAGTCTTGACCATAATTTCTGAATGGGACGATATTGTCTCTTATATAAAGAAAGAAAAGCTTTATTCGGCAATCAATACCATTACAGCTTACATATAGGTAAATACAATAAAACATACAAATACGAATTGCCGAATATACTTTGTGTAAGCCATTAATTCACATACTCGTAAATTTTTGCTGTAAAAAGATTTTAATAATTTTTCCTTAATTATCTGCAGCCAAGCACCACAAAGTACCCATGGTTTTTGAATAAATCGATGACAAAGAATCAATATCATCAATGTATCAATATCCCTAATCTTCAAAAAATCCATACTGTGTATTTAGGGAATAAATAATCCGCTAAGCTAAACATCGACTCAATTTAGTGGTCACATATTTTTTCGCTTCTAAGGGTCAATTCAGACATAGAGGAACGCAGCAATGTTTTTTTTTTTTATGAAACTCGAAAATAACTGCAAAGCGCAAGCATTTTGTCACGTTTTAACAATTATACAGTTTAGCTTACGGTAATGCGGTCTTATTTTTAATTGAGTTAGTAAATTGCTCCGGCATTTTGCCTATCAGAACTGACTCTTATTTAAACAATTTCCACTCTAGGTGTACGTAGTAAATAAAATACCATCTCATGTGCCATTACCATTCACGCTCAATCGCCACTCTTAGAGAATATCGCGATTTGTTTCTACCGGGATCTTTCAGATGTGCAATTTTATTTTATTTTTCAGCTAAAAGAAATCCAGCGAAACAAGAAAGCAAGTGCGACGAAGAAGTCAAATCATCGAACGGAGAACCTATGCAAGTGGAACAAAACGCGTGAAACTTTGTGTAATTGACCTTAAATAAAAGAGAATTAAGTATTACTTGTCCTTTATTAAAATCAATGAATATATAAATAAATAGTAACACTAATCAGAAACATAAAATGACTATAAAATAACTTAATCTAATCTTATACAAATAAAAAAACTCGGTATTTCATAAATTATTTTCGCAGTACAATAATAACCTATGTTAATTTTGTTTTTTTTTTCATGGAAGCATTAGGCAGTGTTAAAGTGCGTCCAAAATGCACATTAATAACGCAATAACAAAAAATCTTCATACAATCGGACTTCATACAAAAACTTGGAATATTTGGCAAACTTGATTTAACCGTTTGCTTTACATATCAAACATTATTTTTCTATATATACTTTTTTTTCCCCATAGGGTAATTACGTAATGTTATGTTTCCTATTTATTCGCTAAATATAGTTATGTTTTTAGTTATTTTCACAGAATCTCAATTAAAGCTATTGCTTAAAATTCATATCTATCTACGATAATATATTTTGCCATATTAGTCTTTATTTTAAAAGCATTATTATAATATATTTTTTTCCACAATACTTGGATCAGCGTTTCTCAAAAAACATATTAGTTTATAAAAAAATAGGTAATAGTAGGTAATAGTTTAACTTAATACGGTCATATCAAGAGGCAGAATGCTGAACATCTGGTAAATAAAGTGTTAAGCTTAAAGATGGACTGAGATAGAAAACAACATAGAAAGTCGTAGGGGAATGTGTAAAAAGGGACAAGAGGAGGGGTTAGTACAAATATGGTAAATGACAGAAAACTATGGAGGGAGTTGACATACAGAGCCGACCCCAAATAGGGAGAAGGCGAGGAAGATGATGATGAAGTATGTATTTATATCTTTTTACGTTTTCCGCTTCAATCGAGACATCGAATTCATACGAATTCTAAAAGGAACTATTTAAAGCTTATAAGTATTCTTTATTACTTAATTTATACAAAATCATATGTAGTCCAAAATATTCTACTAGTAATCACTAAACGTCAACTTTTAGTTGCATTTAATCTACGTTAGTGGTTTCAATTGCCTCTTACTAACTTGTTTTTTTTTTTGTGGGATAAGGGTAACAAGAAATATGTGACTGAAATAGGCCGCTCCTTTTTAGCTTATTTTTTTTTTTCAAATATAAAAACCGACTTCACCTCCTAACTACAAACCGATTTTGATAAAATTTCTATGAGACCACTTCGTAAGTATGCCCTTTCATGAAAAAAAGGATTTTCCGAATCGGTCCAGGAGTCTGAACATACATAAAAAGAATCGCGACAAATTGTTAACCTTTTTTGGAAAGCATATCTTTACTTGTATTCATAATCTAACTACTTTACCACATTTACACAGGATATTTTTTATTCAGTTTGAAATAGTCAGTCCGTAATACTAAAAATATCTAACCAAATATATAAAAAAATATATAAGCCAAGCCAATATTTTTTCGATAATTTTTTCGTAACAATCAACAAAAAATATAGGCTTGGCTAATATATTTCGGTCACTCGCCAATTTTTTTGCTACCTTATTAACGCGTAAGACATAATTTAAAAAAACTATCGACTAAACAATGTCTAGTTTTGTTCTCAGACTAATTAACTTAAGCAAAAAAGACGCTTTTATTAGGTACAAAAAAAACTTTAAAAAGGACCGACCTAACCAACGTCCGTTCATCTGAAATCGCTGTAGTGAATCTCCAGCTGTATGGGGGGCTTGGCCGGCCTTTTTTTAGTAAAAAAAAGACGCGTTATTTTGTAGAAAAAATACTTGAAAAGGACCGATCTAACCAACGTCAGTTCATCTGAAGTCGCTGAAGTCAGTCTTCAGCTGTATGGTGGGCTTGGCCGGCCTTTTTTAGTAAAAAAAAGACGCGTTATTTTGTAGAAAAGATACTTGAAAAGGACCGATCTAACCAACACCAGTTCATCTGAAGTCGCTGAAGTCAGTCTTCAGCTGTATGGTGGGCTCGGCCGGCCTTTTTTTAGTAAAAAAAGACGCGTTATTTTGTAGAAAAAATACTTGAAAAGGACCGATCTAACCAACGTCAGTTCATCTGAAATCGCTGAAGTCAGTGTCCAGCTGTATGGTGGGCTAGGCCGGCCTTTTTTTAGTAAAAAAAGACGCATTATTTTGTAGAAAAAATACTTGAAAAGGACCGATCTAACCAACGCCAGTTCATCTGAAGTCGCTGAAGTCAGTCTTCAGCTGTATGGTGGGCTTGGCCGGCCTTTTTTTAGTAAAAAAAGACGCGTTATTTTGTAGAAAAAATACTTGAAAAGGACCGATCTAATCAACGCCAGTTCATCTGAAGTCGCTGAAGTCAGTCTTCAGCTGTATGGTGGGCTCGGCCGGCCTTTTTTTAGTAAAAAAAGACGCGTTATTTTGTAGAAAAAATACTTGAAAAGGACCGATCTAACCAACGTCAGTTCATCTGAAATCGCTGAAGTCAGTGTCCAGCTGTATGGTGGGCTAGGCCGGCCTTTTTTTAGTAAAAAAAGACGCATTATTTTGTAGAAAAAATACTTGAAAAGGACCGATCTAACCAACGCCAGTTCATCTGAAGTCGCTGAAGTCAGTCTTCAGCTGTATGGTAAGCTTGGCCGGCCTTTTTTTAGTAAAAAAAGACGCGTTATTTTGTAGAAAAAATACTTGAAAAGGACCGATCTAATCAACGCCAGTTCATCTGAAGTCGCTGAAGTCAGTCTTCAGCTGTATGGTGGGCTTGGCGGGCTTGTTGTCGAACACGGGCCGCGGCGGCGCGCGCGCGCTGCGCGAGCTGGCGCTGGCCTTCACCGCGCTCTCCAGCTTGCTGCGCAGCTCGGACGACTGCTGCATCATAGTTTTGAACTCCTGCAACAGAAATATCATCATCATCATCAGGTTTTTTTGTCTCCACTGCTGGAGCACGACCCTCTCTGTACTCCAGAGTAATTCTTAGCCAGAGAATTTGGATTTCACTGTCTATGCTGGTCAGATGGGTTGGAGATGTTTTTTCTTCTCCAATTGTATCATCATCATCAGGCCTTTTTGTCTCCACTGCAGGAGCACGACCCTCTCGGTACTGCCAGGGCAATACTTGGCCAGAGCAGCCAGAGGACTTTGGCCTACACTCTCCTCACTGGTCAGACGGTTTGGTGAGAACTCATTGATGTTTATAAGCTTTGTTTAGTTTGTATTATTTAAGTCGCCTTCTACGACATCACTAGGAGGACTTGGAGTTGCTAACTAGCTTAACTAAAAAAAAAAAAAAAACCTTAAAATATTTGTACTTAATTAAAAAGGACATTGTATACACCAATAACCATAATCGAGGATGAGTAAGTTAGATATTAGTTTTCAATCTTACCTGAGGATGTTTAGGGCCAACTCTGGTCAGCCAGTGCAGAGCGAACTCATGAAGCGTGCGAACATGCGGCTGCATCCTTTGGGACTCGTTGGGGCGAAGGTACGAGATCACGATGGGCACCAGTAGCCAGAGTAGTTGGATTCCTGGCAAAGAAATTCATGAGGGTCAAAAATAAATTATTTTGTACCTTATCAGTATACAAATAACATTTCATTTGTCAGTGATCACATCCATTTTCATCGTGTTTTTATATTATATATATATAATTGCAATAAAACTGATAATAGGAGCGCTATTTGACTCCTAGAAAGTATGACGTCACGACGTGCTATTTCATACAAATCTCATAGACAATGTTAGTTTTGACGTTTAGAAAAAAGTATTTGACTTGTTGGAAACTAGCGGATTCGTTGTAAGAAAAGTGACGTAATTAATATTTTTTTTCTTACCTTTACATTTATCCTCTACGAATCAGCATGAAACAATGTCGAATCATTTAATTGTTTCACCATTTAATTTAAATTTTAAATAAAAAAAGATATATAGGGACAAAGTACACTGATTGAGCTAGCCCCAAAGTAAGTTCGAGACTTGTGTTATGGGATACTAACTCAACGATACTATATTTTATAACAAACACATATATAGATAAATATCCAAGACCCAGGACAATTTGAAAAAGGCCATTTCCAACTTTCCCTGACGTGGGATCGAACACGGAACCTCTGGGTAGTGGACTTGCAAGGTGACCACTACGCCACGGAGGTTGGCAAATCCCTCAATGGAATGGCTAATATTATAATATGCTTGTGGACCAATGTGTGGCTACACTTACTCTTCTGTTAGAGATATGGACTGGGTAAAATAAATACTATTCAGTCGGTTGGATCTGGACTGTGCTGATTGGATTATCAGTTGAAAGGTTGTGCTCCGTCAAATGAATCGAATAACAGCAGCCTATGGACGTAACTTCACTGTGCCATCTCTTGTACCGTATAAAAATAATTACTTGGAACATTCCGGCCGTCTACAGATACCAAAACAACAAAAAGATCTACCCATCAAATGTAAATTACATTACTTACGAGCGTCATCGGGCGCCGCATCAACCAAATCATCCAAGGCAGTAAGCGCCGCTATGGCCGCCTTAGTGTGAGCCATGTCTCTGGTGTTGGTGGCCGCGGCGGCCCTGGCCACCAGCCGGGCTGCCAGCGCTCGCGCCCAGCCAGACACTAGGGCAGCGGGGGCCCCGCGACCCCACACTTGACGGACCACGGAGCAGCAGGTTGCAAACACCTGGAAAAACAAGAAAGTTAGTCCACGTTTAAGTTCAGGCTCGAAGGACTAAAATTATGTACGGCGCAGGCTTCGGTTGTCTGTCACCTAGGCCCGCGCCATACATGAAGAGATGATGATGTTGATGATGGTATGGAGACACAAGACCACGTCACGTAGAAACTGCCCGATTTCGGCAAAATTTTGTAATTTTAAAGAAATTGCAATTATCTAGGGTTATAATTGGTTTGTGACGGTAAAACTATAAGGATGTAGAAGTTTCCCACACTGATGGTCAAAAATTATAACACACTATATTTTATTTCAAGTTCATATTTTTACCGTCGGAACCTTAGATAATTGCAATATCTTTGAAATTACAAAATTTTATCCGAAATCGGGCATGTCATTTCAAAATAAAACGTAGACTACGCCTATGTTTGTATCGAAAAGTGTAGTTTGGACTAGGGTAAGGGGACTCTTAAAGAATATTATTTCAAGCCAACTCGACGATATTTCGTGAGTTGAAACGCAAGTGGTGCCGCGCTAACAGTTCGTACATACCTCGTCGTCACTGGTGTCCAAGCATTGTCTAAAGTGGTTAATGCAAGGGTAGTGCAGAGTGGCGGCGGGCGGGGCGCGGCTCACGACAACAGCCATCGCTCGAGCGCCTACTATCGCTTCTATGCGTTGTTCTAACTCGTCTGAAACATAATCACCAAGTTAGCATATTTTTGTTAATCCACGTTAAAATTTAAGGCGTATTAAATATATATATAAAGTGTAACAAAATGTACTGAAACTATTTTAAAGGCTGAATAATACTAAACAAGGGAAACTCAAGGCACAGGTGTGGTACTTTATAGCAGCGGAGTACCATTTATGCCTACTACTACTACAAGCGAAACTATACATCCGTGCACACGGGAATGTGTGTGTGTTCGCCCATCAACATACGCGACAGAGCGAGAATGGGGTCGGGGTGCGGGGTTCGGGGGACGGGGACGCATATTGCGCGGGACCTTAGGAGATTCCGTTCTGTATGTTATACTGATATTCATTCTGTGCTCAAGGTATACATATATATCAAAATATTTTCTGGTTCCCCATACTAGTTGACTGGTCAGCTGACCCGAGATTCTATGGAAAGCAATTTTTTTCATATTTCAAGGCGAATGTTGTTCAGTACATATTTATTGGGAAAAGTTGTTCAAAATAATAGACCTTAAAACATTTGTACTTAATAAAAATGGA
Organism: Acrobasis consociella; assembly: GCA_963555685.1. NCBI lineage: Eukaryota > Metazoa > Arthropoda > Insecta > Lepidoptera > Pyralidae > Acrobasis > Acrobasis consociella. The sequence continues at coordinate 5,186,726 of OY743124.1, read as the reverse complement.
CATTTTTAAGTTACACGAACGACTCATTTATGACAACATACCACTTTTGACCCTCTCGACGAGTTTAGCGAGCGTCGCTTGCAGCAACTTGGCGTGCTGCGCCCTGGTGTCGTCCAACACCCGCACTGCGCGGCAGTCTGCCGCTTGCTGCAGCAGCAACAACCCCGCTTCGGCGACCAGGCCCTCGCCTTTGCTCTCTCGTAGTATCTCCGTTGACAGGTACAATAAAGTTGGTAGGAGTTGCAGTGCGCCTGCAAAAAAAATATCTGAATAGTACATTATATCGAAGGCGATGATTTTTTTTTATCCATCAGTTAGATAGATTGTAAAAAATATATGGACGCATATTTTTAGGTTGATCAAATTAATAAAAAAATAACACAGATACAGTGCATAAAAATTCTGGAGTAGTCATTATTTGTTGGTCAGATAAAAAAAAATACGTGTACACTTTTTTTAAATAATCTAACTGAATAATTAAATCTATTCCAATTTATTTAAAAAAAAATTGCGTTCACATGTTTTATTCCAAATTTGATTAGATATTCCTTTAAAAAATCTTGTGAAATTGTTTTCTTTACTCAAAATCCTCTAAATCTAACTGTTAGACTAAGAGGGGACTGTATGCAACCCTACCTCATTGAGTAGCAAAATGTCACATTATGTAGGGTGTTGCATACTGAAAAGAGATGTCTTAATGTACAGGGTTGCCTGGGCATGACCTGGAGCATTTTGTACAGTCAGCAAAAAAGTGATATAGTGTCACATTTTGTTACTCGATGAGGTAGGGTTGCATACGGCTCCCTCTTAGTATATGTTATTCGTATTACGAATTTATCTAAGACATACCATGCGGACTTGTCAGAGCCGGCAACTCTCCCATAGCCGCCAAAGCCTTGATGAGCAACGTATCTCCGTGGTGCGCAAAACTCCTCGGCGCTCCGATAACCCCACTAGCTTTCAAAGGCCTCAGCTGAGGCAGCCTTCGCACCAACAGGCACACGGCCAGCTCTAAGGCCGCGAAAACGAGGGACTTCCCTGGAGGCAGGTCGCCCGTGGGCCCCCCCTCGCCTAGAGTGTGGACCACTTCCAGAACTGATTGGGGAACTGTGCTGTTGTCTTCTGACGCTTCGGATGGCGCTAGTTCTGTAATTAAATACAAAACAAGTACTTTTTAAGCGATATTAAAAAAGGAGGTTTTAAAAGAGAGTTTAAAAAAAAATCCTGGTGTCCAAATTTTTTAAACTATCGCGCTATGTAAACCTTATTAATTTATTACATAAACGGGGCTTAGCACGAACCTTTATTTTGTTTCGTCTAACGTTTCGAATAGGAGTTATATCCTTCGTGGTCGCAGACAGACTGGCTGGAGTGCAGCGGTGTTTCCTCATTGATGGTGAACGCAAATTTTAATATTTTTGATAATGACACTACCCGCATTTCACAAAGACACTACCTACATATTTTTTTTTTTTTATTTAATATTTTATTAATTATTTAACTTTATTTTATGTTACTTCTATTCGAAACGTAAGACGAGACAAAATAAAGGTACGTGGTAAGCCCCTTTTATATTATAAATAATTAAAGTACACCAATGGCGGCACAGTGAAGTCAGGTCCAATAAGCCGCTGTTATTGGATACATTTGACGGAGCAAAACCTGCCAACCGATGGTCCAATAACAATAGTCGATTGGACCTGACGTCACTGTGCTGCCATCTGGTGTTCCATATTTTTGAAAACTCTCATTAATTCTCAATTTCCAACCGGTCCCATTGGTCCAGTAACAAGCAGACGAACCTCAACCTTATTGCATTGACATAAAGTTTCAGTTTATCAGGCAATTTTTGATTTGAGAATTTATACAAAACTACAAATACCTTTGATCTTGGCCTGCATGTTGCCATGTAGTTGCTCCCTAGCGCCATCTATGATCAGCTTGAGAACGTCAGCGGCTAACAATAACGCCTCAATGCTTTCCTGAGTTAGTCCGGTGCGGTGGATTATCTGGCACAGCTCTATTGCTAATGCTCTGAAATAATAAATATGATCCGATAGGCATGACGAATAGAAAAAAATTCTGGCTTATCGGTCAAATTATTAAAAAAGATTGTACAGGTGTTTTTTCTTATCTCTGAGAAACAAAAATTCACAAAGATACAGCGCATTTAAATTTAGCATGAAGTCACGGCTAGGTACGATTTTTACTTAGCGGTGACGTCACAAGCCCCCAGCTTGCAACGTCACCGCTAAGTAGCTAGCTTCGGAACTTTCATCATCATCATCATCAGGTCTTTTAATCTCCACTGCAGGAGCACGACCTTCTCTGTCCTACCAAAGCCATACTTTGAAAAATTAAAATAACAGTAAAAAGAAATTTAGCCATAATTTTTTTCTCTTCGTTTTTTAATGTTTTTTTAATACCATTATAATAAAGTGAACTAGTGTAGCCCGTGGTTCGATTTATTACGGCTCTTCCACGTTTTATAAAACATCCAGTACCTTTGAGTGTTACCTACCTATCTTTCAGAAGCCTGGCCCTGTTCTCCGGTGCATCTAGCAGAGTCACCAGCGACATCAGCACAGTGATCGTGTTCTCTACACTCATGTCCCTTTGGGCACACAATGCTTCCATACATATACCTGAAACAAAACGTGTTAACAAATATTAAATGACATATAAAGAGTGCGCTTTTCATATAAACTGGAAAAATGTAACTAAAAATAGAAGCAGAAACCATTTTGTACAACATTTTGAAAATGCTGATTTCGGGATCCGAAGCAACACAGCAAAGGTAATAAACGAGAAATGCTAAGATAAGCTTTCCTGAAAAAAATATTGATTAGGTAATTTTTACTTATAATAAACAACCTACTTATTCAGCCTTATTTTAAAACTAGGACAAACTTAAGTACATTTTTCGGCCAAAGTAAAAAAAAACCCTTCCAATATATGAAGAGGGTGACTTTTTACATATATGATGAGGATGACTTGACCACCGTTCAAATTTTACCAGCAAATAATCTTTTCTCACCGAATAATAAATGGAATCTCTCATCCACTGGTTCGAAGAATTCGCAATTTCCATTTTCAGTCTTTGACGACCTGTTGTCAAGGTTAGTTTCTGTTTTGTCTGAAAAAAAGTGTATTTTTCTTTATATAATAAATTTTTCAAAATTGCAAAAGTCTTAAAATCAAAATTCAATTCGTATAAAATAATTAGAATCAAGATTTATAACATAACCATAGATTACTGAACAGTCGTGAAGAAAGGAGTGAAAATTATACTAGTATGTTGACTCAAGCTGTCTTCAATTCAGATACTAATATTAAAATTTTATAGAAAAAAACATTTATAAATCAATAATAAAATTCTGTTCGATTGCAACAAAAGAGGAAGTGTAAATAAAACCAGCATTATTTTTAACCCCTCAAAAAAAAGAGGGAAACTATGTTTGTAGTGTCTGTATATATGTTTCTGTGTCTTTGTGGTATCACAGCGCTCCAACTATTTTGCCGATTTTGATGATTTTTTTTTGTCTGAAAGCTGACTTGATCGGGATGGTTTTTAGCTATTTTTGATAGACCTCATTTATGCAGTTTTAAATCTGTGAACCCTTAAACGTCGGGGCTTTTTTTATTTGCCTGGCAAATAAACCTGTTAATCCAATGGTTACCATCAGAAGTCCCCTGTGTGACGTCACCGACAGCAGCGTTGTACCGGAGTGCGGCCGCCGCGAGTAAGGCGGGCCATGCATTGGCGTAGTGCGCGCGGGAGGCCTCGGCCGTCTCCGCTGAGTAAAACGCGCCGCCACCGTGAGGCAGTTGAGACGAGAATTCTAAGAAAAAAATAACCAACAACTTACATTTTTTTTAAATCATGAAACAAAATTGCGTCGGAGTGACGATTTAAAACAATTCGTCGCAGTTTGAACTTCTTGACAAGGGGAACAAAACAACTGCGTTAGAGTAACGATTTAATAAAATTGGTCGCAGTTTGCACTTGACAAGGAACTAAACAACTGCGTCGGAGTGACGATTTAAAACTATTGGTCATAGTTTTCACTTGTCAAGGAACAAAACAACTGCGTTCGAGTGAAGATTACAAACAATTGGTCGTAGTTTTCACTTGTCAAGGAACAAAACAACTGCGTTCGAGTGAAGATTACAAACAATTGGTCGTAGTTTTCACTTGACAAGGAACAAAACAACTGCGTTAGAGTGACGATTTAATAAAATTGGTCGCAGTTTGCACTTGACATGGATAAGTGGCAGATGATGGAGACATTTGCTCAGCAGTGGGGTAACGTGGATAAGAAAATTGATCGATCAAATATTACAACATATTAATAGACGCGGAGCCGAGTTGCAGAGCGGAGAAGCGAAGCGGAGTAACGGAGTGGAGTAGCGGACTATGATTTTCCAAACGCGAAACCAAACCAGCGAGCACTCGCCAAGTCTTTCGCTTCCCCGCTTCGTATCTCCGCGGTCCCGCTCTGAATCTGTTCTTTATTTGTATGTATTTTAAAACTAGTTTTAGAATCCCTGTTATTTGAAGTGGAGCGGATATTTTATGCAAATTATATTGGTTAATTTCAGCAAAGCTTTGCTCTTTTCTCCTCTCTGCTTTAGTGGACGGGCAGCATAAGGATTTCCTTCTACCAGAAATAATAAACCCATTGTTTTTAACAATTCAAATACTCGATTTACCTGGCGGCAAACTCAATAGAGCATGATCCTTCAAAGCAGCTATCCAATTTTCTCCTAAACTCTCCAACTCAGGTTCTACCAGTTTTAGCAAGCTCTCTCCCTTCGATTCGAACTCTCCATATTCGTTATCTCCCTCGCTCTCTTGGTTGTTGTCTGTAGAAAAAAGAAAATTTAACTTCATTTGAATGAGACTGCGAAATAGATACTATTGACGCGGAATCAAGCGCAAAAAAGTACGTCATCAAAAGTAGTATTCAAGTAGGCAATACTGAAAAAGTACATGACAATTTTCCGCCAATATTGTTACTAACGTTCATTATCATCATCATCAGGTCTTTTTAGTCTCCACTGCAGGAGCACGACTCTCTCTGTACTACCAGAGCCGTACTTGGCCAGAGCAGCCAGAGAACTTGGCTTACTATAAGTACAGTACCTACCTATTTGGTTAGAGTTCTGTAAGATCGTGTTCCGCCATTTGGCCAACTCCGCCCTGTTGTTGAAAGGCTTTGTGTCCAGTTGCTTGACGTAGCTGCCCGGCGCACTGCCGTTGCTGACCATCGCTACTATGTACACCTGGAAATTGATACTCCTTTATTTTTTACGAACTGCGCCCCGCGGTGTTAAGTGTTAACTAGTTGATAAGACACAATTGTATTTTTGTGCACCAAATAAAATATTTTTCTTTATTTTTTTCTTTCTTTATAATCCAGGGTGTCAGTTTGAAAAAAAACTGCATTTACATTCGAAAGTCTGCAGTTGCCGGGGCCATTTGTGTGGGAATGTCGTTTTTTTTGTTTTGACTGATATTTTATTCATCATCAGGTATTTCTGTCTCCACTGCAGGAGCATGACCCTCTCTATTCTAACAGAGCCATACTTGGCCAAAGCAGCCAGAGGACTTGGCCTACACCCTCCACGCTGGCCAGACGGGTTGGAGAGGTCTTATGTTTATAAGCTTTGTCTAACTTGTATTCCCTAAGTCGCCTTCTACGACATCCACGGGAGAACTTGGAGTGGCCCTATTCTACTCTATCGGTAACCATTCGGCATACCTGGAAATTGATCCTCCTTTATTTTGTACTAGCTACGCCCCGCGGTTTTACCCGCGCCTAAAGTTGCCTATGTGTTAATCCAGGGTGTCACCTTTCTGTATACCAAATTTTATCAAAATTGATCCAGCCGTTTGCGCGTGCAGAAGTAACAAACATTCGCTCACACACGCTCACAAACTTTCGCCTTTAGAATATTAGTGTGAAGTGTGATTCAATGATTTAAAAAAATTTAAATAGTATTCGACAGTGGACGGCTTATACTAAATATTATTAGAAAATTAATATACATCTCTCAAATATTCACTTTTTCGTCTATAACCTGGTGCATGATAAAAACCCTTAAATAAAAAAATATAATACGCTATTTTCCAACAAGTCAAATCAGCAACTTTTTTCTAAACGTCAAAACAAACAGTTTCTATGGGATTTTGTATGAAATACAGGCAGATGACGTCATAGATTTTTGGAGTCAAATACCGCTCTTATTATTAGTTTTCTTGCAATAATTAATTTAAAATAACGTTAAAATGGATATGTTCAAAGACAAGAAACATTATTTTGCGACGCTTTATTTTTTTATTAGTACAAAATAATTTATTTTTGACTTAGGAAAGTACCCAATTATGTAAATGGCAGACTTACTTTACTATACATAAAATTTACATAATTTTGGCCCAAAAATGATAGTTAACACAGTGAAATATATGACACATACCTCAGCCCACGCCTTCAAAATGGACAACTTCTCAAGTGTTGCCATACTTTCGTTGTATATTAGAGTAGTGTTGCCCTTAGTGTTCAACTTGTCCAGACTTGAAACAAGTAGTTGATGGACCCTGGAAGACAATGCAGTAGTTCTGGTATCGGCGGTAAAGGAACGGTTAAGGTGGAACTAGTCAATACTTTTTCTGTACAAATTTCGGAGGTGATTTCCTCCACTGTTTAAGACTGTACATCCAAAGTTTAGCATGATATCGTTTCGTCTCATTTTAAATTTTGTCCGTATGGATACAGAATAGTAAACTCAGAAGCGATTAAAAAGTAATAAGCCATCAAAGATTAGTTTTTCTTACCTTTTAATACCCCTTTTTTTAAGCTCTCGATTTACCATAATTTATCGTGCATTTCACCTCACTGCTTTCGCCCGCCATAATGTTACGTGAGACAGCGTGATTTTTGGCCACGCTCACCTGAGAGTTCGAGTCCACGGCTAGTTCAACCTTAACAACTTTACCGATTTAAGCAAAATTTTGTAATTTTAAAGATATTTATATGAATTTGAAATAGAATATAGTGTGTGTACTTCTACCTACGTCCTTATTATTTTCTTTCCAGTTCATAATTTTATTTTATTTTATTTTTATTTATTCAAGAAACCAACAGCGTGTTACAATATTATATCTTAACTACGAGTTTCATTTAGAGTAAAGCTGATAACAGGTTTCTCTCTTTAAATACAAGTATAAAAGAAGTGTACAAAACTCAGATAAAAGGTATTAATGTTAAAAGGATTACCACCTTCATGCTTTACAGTAAATTACAGGTTCTTACTAGATGACATTATGAATTATGAATGATGTGTATAAAGCCATTCATAATATTAAGTACATTAAGTGCTATTTACCTTATGACATTTTGATGAACCGAATGAATTTACTTCAAAAGAGTACAATAATAAAAACTCCTACTCAGATTTACTACGTCAGGGATCCTAAATTATATGAATACTTCAAATAATTTGCATCCTATGCTGATGTTACAATACCAAAATTGTGTCACTGAAAGAAAAATAAATGATTCTACAGCAAGGCACGTTAGATATCCATTAGAAATCTCGTAATATGCTTTTTAAATGTATTTTTTGACAAAAATAATATATCTAAGTCAGTTAATGCCACAAACCAATTATTTCCCTAGATAATTGCAATATCATTGATATTACAAAATTTTGCCGAAATCGGGCATATCATTTCGAAATAAAAGGTAGACTAAGTTTGTATGGAAAAGTGTAATTTGGTCTAGGGTCTCATAAGAGCTTGCTCGGCAACTAAAGCACGGGTTATAAAATGATTACAGTTGCTAAGGTTGAACTAGCCGCAGACTCGAATTTTCAGTTAGGCCAAAAAGCACGCTGTCTCACGTAACATTGTGGCGGGCGAAGCAGTAAGTAAGGGGATTCCTAAATGATAAAAAGAAGGTGGGTTCACCGTCGCAGGTCGTTGATGTCCCGCGCCACGCCGCAGCCGATCCAGGCCGAGCACACGTCGCAGGCGGCCGCCGTCACGTGCGACGCCGTGTCGCCGGAGAACGCCGGCCGCACCGCCGCGCCCACCTGCGGCAGACAGTAGCTTATCAGACTGTTGCGTAATGAGCAGAGATCGGAATCACGGGTGCTATTGCTATCAAAAGTATGGATATGACGAAAAGTCCATAACATAGAACGGAGAGGAGTTTAGCGGTACATGAATTGACCAATTGCAATTCTCATAATCTCCGCTCCGCTGTTTCCATTGAAGCGGAGCGGAGATTTCGAGCATTGCGATTGGTCAATTCATGCACCGCTAAGCTTCCGATATCTGGTAATGAGGGGCATTGTACACGGGAGTGTTAATACCGAGTCATGTGCAGTTTCATAAACGAACTTATTTTATCTCAAAATTGGATTGAAACTAAATGGCACCCAAACCGCGTTCCATTTTCAAAAACTAGGGAAATGCATCCACGCGCTTCTCGGTCGCATACTTGCGCACATTCCTTTTTTTAAAATGAAGCAGTGAAATTTAGAGGTACCGGCAAATACTTTTTTTACGTTATATGGGGGAGATGTTTATCATCAATAAATTATCTGCTAATGAACTTACCATTTGAATAGTATTGAAAAATAAAAACACATAAAATATAACACTACTGAGCGTCATAATGACACTATAATAACACTAATAAGAGTGTTATAATAAGATTCAATTAAAACTGTGTTCATGAAGTATGCTAATATAAAATCGTTTCAAAGTTTATAATTCGAATTTTAACGATATAAAATTAGATGAAATACATTCTACTTATTTCTTTATTCAGACTATACTGTGAGAGTTATCAATCTAAATACAGGCCAAACCGATAGGTCTAGGGACTCCAAATTTGCACATAGGTTCCTTGAGCAATAGGGAAGGGTTAGTGAAGTCTAGAGGTGCACTAAGAAAGGATTTTTAAAAGTCAACCCATAAGGGGGTGAAACGGTAGTCCAAAGTTTGTATGAAGAAACAAGATTAGTTTCACCATTTTATTTGAAACTTCGCAGGAGTACTTCTTCAGATAAATGCAGACGTAGTTGCGGGTTAAAGCTAGTTATATAATAAAGCAAAACACTGTGCCGACCCTAGATTATATAAGGTGATGATGACAGGCCTTACCTGCGCCTGATACTGCTCCAGCAACAAGTGGCCCGGGAAGTCCGGCTCGGGGGCCCTTGCGAACATCTGTATGGTCATCTGCAAGGTCCGCAGGCCACACAGCCGCAGGGCGTCCGACTCGCCCGTCGCCGCCACGAAGGCCATGCGGACCAGGTCCGATAGGTATACTGATAAGTAATCCGCTAAAACATAAAAAAGCTTCATTAAGTAAGTGTAATTTGTCCCTATATATTTATTATTTATTTATTAAAACATAAAAAAGCTTCATTAAGTAAGTGTAATTTGTCCCTATATATTTATTATTTATTTATTTATTAAACTTTTAAGGTTGACGTGTCCTTACGACTGTACTGTCTGTGGCATCGTAACTCCTAAACGAATAAGCCGATTTTGATGCGGTTTTGTTTTTGTTTGGAGGTTCAGATGGTTCTAAGCTATGTTTTATAGAAATCGGTTCAGCGGTATAAAAGATACAAGTGTAAATAATTTTTTTTTCGACGTTTCTTCTCAAGATTGGTCGTTTCAAAACGCTAGTCTCACTAGATTGGAGAGTGATATTTTAAAACGTTTTATTTCCTTAACAGTACCAAATAATTTATTTTTGACCTAGGAATTAGTAACTTAAATATTATTGATTCTTTGATTTCTTACCATTGGGATCCACCTGTAGTTTTTCTTTAGCCTTGACGTAATCAAAATGCGCCGGGTCGCCAGTAGCCTCGCAAGCGCCCATTATTTTCTGTATGCACTCCATAGCGAATACCTAGAGAAACAACGTATTTATTTACGGCTTTGCAACAATGATTTTATGACAAGTGTAAATCTATGCTTTTTAAAAATGAAACTGAGAAAATTATTTTTATTGTTTGTTGCTATCAATGTCATGTCTGGCAAAAAGTCTCCCCACTACGCTTCATATAATATCTCCTGTTTGACTTTTTCCTTTTCTTAACTCGTTACGTTCAGACCAGCCCCAAGACATCATTATACTATGCCGTCATCGAGTTAACATATTTATGTAAATTTTTTGCTCAACCGAATTACGGGAAGTGTGTTAAATTTTCACTGGCAACTATAATTACGATTATGATGATGATAATTGATGGAATCCTTGGGAAAGGCCTATGTTCAGCAGTGGACGTTATGCGGCTTTAAAGATGACGATGAGAAAAGACACTTACCCTAGTAGGCCATCGAGCCTGCACAGCGGGATGCGTGGACTGCTCAGATTCGGCATGAAACTCTGCCTGGTCGTCGTCTCCCTCGCCGTCTAGGTCCATTTCCGAATTGTTACTGTCCTCTGCAATCAAATAACATTGTTAATACGCTATTTTTCAACAAGTCAAATCGGATATTTTTTTCTAAACGTCAAAACAAACGGTTTCTATGGGATTTTGTATGAAATACAGGCAGATGACGTCGTAGTTTTCGGAATCAAATAAGGCTCTTATATCAGTTTTTCTGCAATAATTAATTTAAAATCACGTTAAAATGGACATATTTAAAGACAAGTGACATTATTTTGCGACTTTTTATTTGTTATCAGTACAAAATAATTTATTTTCGGCTTAGGAAAATACTCCCATGCTGGTCTGGGAGAAATAAAAATAAGCGGCCAAGTGCGAGTCGGACACGCCCATGAAGGGTTCCGTAGTAGCAAATAACATAATATAAAAGTCTTGTAGTATGTTTTTTATTTTTATTTTTATATTTGAGTTGATTGAATGAAAGGTAAATTACCGTTTATGATTTATGACGTATTAAAAAAAAGACGTGATAGTATGTATGTATGTATGTATGTATGTAGGAAAATACTCAATTAGGCTTGCTACACGAAAAGCCGGCACGGTCAATTTGGCAGTATTCATCAAACAATAAAGACAAAGCCGACCCGAAGCAACCACTACATTACATTCGACTTCACTGTGACATTGACAGTTGAGCCGAAGCGGTAGTTCCTTCGGATCTGATCGGAACGATTCGGTTTTCAAAACATACACAAGAAATCTACATTACCAAAGGCCGACCGGTATAATATGCATAACAAATGGAAAAAATGTTTGAAGCCCATCGGTTAGATTATAAAAAAAATATTGTACAAGTATTTTTTCTTTTCTCTAAGAAACTAAAAAAAAACCAAGTTAGAGCGCATTTAAATTTGATATGACGTCACAGCTAGGTAAAATTTTTACTTAGCGGTAAACTTTGATGCAGAGTATCTTTGTGAATTTTTACTTCTTTGGTAAAGTAAAAAATACGTGTCCATTATTTTTGGATAATGTAAAAGACGGAATAATTATAATGCCGGTCCAATTAAGTACGTAGCAAGCTTTACATGTCACTCGTCATGGAAAGCCATGGCATATAAAGGCCCATTTACACAATGCACATTTAGTACCGTTTGCGTAAAACTCAATTGAAGCAATAATTTGTCATGTATATGTTGCAGCTATATGGTTAAATCGGCCAGCTAACTGGACGCTTAGGCCAGCTAGGTGATTTACCAGTCAGCCTGTACATCAGCCATATATCATCTAAAATAAAGGTCATACATTTCAATTCTTAACCCCTCAGTGCTTATTAAGTGGTCGTAAAAGTGATGTCACATGTGCCATTGCGGGCCCATGGAGGTTAAGGTCAAAAACTGCCTGATAAACTGAAACTTTATGTCAACGCAATAAGGCTGAGGTTCGTCTGCTTCGACTGGACCCATGGGGCCGGTTCGAGAATGAGGGGAGGAAAGTTTATAAGCTTAGCTTAGTCGTAAGGTGAGCACGGTGATTTACCAGTCAGCCTGTACATTACCCAAATTCCATCTAAAATAAAGATCATACATATAAAGTTAATAAGTTTACCTAGTCTAATAGTGAGCACGCGCTTCAACAAGGCCAGCCAGTCCTTCAGGTTGGCGTTGGCGGCCGCGGCCAGCAGGCAGCACGTCAGCGTGTCGCGCGCGTACGACAGCAGCGGCGCGTCGCGCTCCGTGTCCAGCAGCGCGAACAGGGCGCCGGGGAGCCCGCTGTCGGTTATCACGACTCCTGGGGAAAAAATTCTAAACTAAAATCAAATCGATTGTGTTGGTTACAACACAATCGATTTGATTTTAATAAGATCATCCGACAAGTAAAAATGAACCAAGGTCGCTGGAAGGCGCTGTATGCAAGCCGCTCTAGATCGGTTATTTTGGAAATCTTTGGGAGAGGCCTTTCCAGCAATGGACGTTATGCGACTGAAAAGATGATGATGATGATGATGATGATGATGATCCGACAAGTATGCTCTTTCAAACAAAAAAAGAACTTTGACTTTACTAGCCGAACAGCAGTTTCCTATGCTTCTATCCTTCTCTGTCACTTATTATTCATTTGCAAGAGTGAGAGAGAGAGAGAAAGGAAGAGTGGCAGAACGCCGCGGAATCGTCGAAAGTGTTATGTTAAATTTACTTCCAATCAGATTTTTGCGCAATATGGCAGTCTACTAACATTCCCTAATTAACTAAACAGATAAAATAAAGCCAATTTTAGGAACGGAGAAAAGTTTGATCCTCACTTGGCGCGAGTGGTACCCTGCAGAGTTTGTGCTCATGTAAGGTAAATTTCAGGAAACTTTAAAGGAACACGTCATGAGGAAACCTTGCAGACCTGTTCACTTGATAAGCAGAAGTAATTACTTTCGTATAGAAGTAAGTAGTCTAATAGGACAAAAGTACTGATGTATCTAGTTCAAGGGTTAAAAATACTACATACTCGTATTCTACAAAATGCATGTTTATGTTTTTGAAACTGGTACTTTTACAATACTTTTAAATTCGGCTTTACTCATATTGTTGTATTATGTACGAACTGTTTGAACAAATAAACTTCTTTTTACTTTACTTGAAATATGCCACTTACCGCAGTAAGGCTTAGCGGGCACATGGTCTTGCGCCATGAGCGCGTACTTGCAAACCTCGGCCGCCTCCTTCTGCGACAGCTGCCGCAGGCAACACAGCGCCGCGCGCCGCACCGCCAGCTCGGAGTGCGACAGATCACGCTAAAAAACGTAAAAACATTACAAAACTCACTACTTTCCAGCAACTTATATCAGATACTTTGGCTAAACGTTAAAACAAACATTTGCTATGGGATCTGTATGAAATACAGGCTAATGACGGCATATTTTCTGCAATAATAAATCACGTTTAAAATGGATATGATCAATAGTAAGTGACAATATTTTGTGACGTTTTATTCTATTAACAGAAACAAATAATTTATTTTTGACCCAGGAAAGAACCCAACTGTAAGACCGGTAACATATTCCGACGCCGCGGCATCTTATGAAAGGGTCATAAGTTATGACTCTTTCATTAGTTATGACTCATAACTAATGCATACAAAATCCAAAGCGTGGAATATGTAAACGGTCTAAATGGCGGTTTACACATTTGCCGCCAAAAGATTAATCATACACGGTGATCTTTCATTTATTTTGGAGCAAAAGGACACTTCATAAGGATCGTAAGACCTGATTAGGTAAAAGCAAAAAATGTTGACTAAGACTAAAATTGAAATTGTGAGATCAACTTGTAAATATTGTAGTAGAATAGAATAGAATAGAATATGGTTTATTAGCGAAATATGTAAACAGTTGCAATTTTACAAATTGGTACATTCATTAATCTAAATATGACGCTAATCCGACGTCCACTCAGCATGTGTCGAGGCATTTTACAACACCCCAACGCTGGTCTTCCGTGACACCGGCCACACAAGAAGTACCACTGCGCACTGCAACGACACGCCGAACCATGTCATTTGACATGACATAGTACCCTTGTAAATATACAAAATTTGTAGTACCCGGAGTTCATCGAGGTCACGCGGATGGGAAGGGTAGGAAAATCTACTCAGCTTGTTGGCAAATCCTATAGTGATAAAAAGTGATTTAAATAAGTAACTTAAAGGACTTTGCCAACAAGTTCAATTCATAATAAGTACTGATTTAATTCAGTAATATAAAAAAATGGCGAAATAAGAAAAACTTACACATAACTGAGGCACCAGTGTGTGCAGGTTGATGTGTCTGGGCGCGAACATTTGCAGCTGTTGCAGACATCCAGCCGCTTCAGCGCTGCCACCGCTGCACTCCAGCAACGCAGCGCTTGCGCAAGCGAATCGAGATACCGCGCATACTGCGAAATAAAAATACACCACATATTGTAAACGGAACGTCACCCTGGCGCCAACGCAGAAATACACAGTTTTCTCTACACCTTGTGCTTGTTGATCGACACATGCCTGTGCATGTTATTGTATGTCATAATAAAAAATAAAATTTTTGTTATTTCGTTGTCCCTACAAACACAAAATGGTGGTAAGGCATATAATCCAAAGGCGCTTAGGCTCTTTGTGCCAACTCTGCCATTTCCAAAAATTTCTAAAAAAATGGCTCGACTATCGATTTTCATGTTTATCGAACTTGCTCCCAAAATTTCATGGGAATCTGTTGAGAAATGCGTCCTCTAGAGGAGAACACACAGACTTGCGAAAGCATTTTTGGCCACGGTAAAACGGAGACCTCTCTCGCTTCGCTCGCTCGGTCAATAATCTTAACCCTTTCCAAGACAAGTCTGTAATCGTAAAACCATTTATAATGCGTTCGGATAAGTAACCCTAATAAAGTTTAAATAACTAACCTTGAAGTTCAGGCCCAACGACAGTGATCAAAGCCGATAGCAACCGTCCAATGCTTCTATGCAAGTCTTCCTGGAATGGCGGCGCGCTGAACAGCAGTTTCAGAGCCAGGTTGAGAGTAGACTCGACGTGGCCGCGGAACATAGGTCCAGACGCGTCTGCCAGCACGGATAGAGCGTGAAGCGACCACACCTAAAAATTAAATTAAAAAAAATAGAATGTGGAAGGGAAATATCCGTAATAAATCTAACCTCGGGTTGTACCACTATAGTATTTTTTTACCCATTCTTAATATACCTACTGATAAATAGTAGATTGTGCTACAAGGGGTAAAGGTAATAGTTTTAACGCGAGGGCGCTACTTTGAATCCAGAGCGAAAAGAAGGATTCCACATTTGAATCACGCCTTTCGCCCGCTGCACAGCCCCGACAGCAGCTGCAGCGGCCGCCTGCACTGGTCTATTCACCGACTTCCCACTGGAAAGATTACTTACCTCCACAGCAGAAGTGTCCTGCGCCAACGCTCTCAACAACGGCAGCGCTGCAGCGCCCGACGCGGCGCCCCTGGCCCGCTGCACGGCGACGACAGCGACTGCAGCGGCCGCCCGCACTGATCTATTGCCTAGTTGTCTCCCAAGAACATTACTTGAACCTCCACAGCAGAACTGTCCTGCGCTAGCGCTCTCAACACCGGCAGCGCTGCAGCGCTCGACGCGGCATCCCTGGCCCGCTGCACGGCGCCGACAGCGGCTGCAGCGGCCGCCCGCACCTATCTATTGCCTAGTTGTCTCCCTAGAACACTTACTTGAACCTCCACAGCAGAACTGTCCTGCGCTAGCGCTCTCAGCACCGGCAGCGCCGCAGCGCTCGACGCGGCTCCCCTGGCCCGCTGCACAGCCCCGACAGCGGCTGCAGCGGCCGCCCGCACCGGCCTGTTCGCCGAAGTCCGCGCTAGCGCTATGACGCGTTCGCTCAAAGCCTGGCTCTCGCCCTCAGTGATGCAGCCGCACAGTCGGCCGGCGCAGGAAGCGGCCGCGGCGCGAACTGTACCGCTGTTTGCTGACAGACCGTTCTGTAACAATACAATACCCCTTTATTGCACAAGATGGTATAAGTACCCGTAACCGAAGGGCATGTATGAAGAGATTGATGAGTTTAGATGAAGCAGAAGAGGTTTGTCAGGATTGTAACAAGTGGAGGTCCATAGTCTTTGCCTACCCCTGTGGGAAACAGGCGTGATATCAAATCAAACAATAGTGTCACTTTTCACTGATATCCATTTTAACATGATTTTATCAACAAATCAATTGATTTATTTGCGTAAAATGTAGGTACATTGAGATCATCGTACATTGAGTTATTATTTTTCCCTTTTACATTTTAACTTCTTGCGTTAATATAGTTTTTTTTTTAAATTAACACTGGATGTATTAATGCAGTAGCGCTATATTAAAAAATCATGACGTCACGCTTTTGTAGTTCATACTAAATCCTATAGAGAATGTTTGTTTTGACGTTTAAAAAAAAAGTCGACGTTGATGATGAGGAATTTCTAGTTGTTGATGATGATGAGCGAAAAAAGCTTACAATCAGTTCCGTAGCGATGCCTTTGACAGTATCCTGACCAAGCGAGCTCTTCATCTCGTCCAAGGTCCGTAGAGCTAACAACATCGCCGTGTACACGTTCACTTGAGCCGTATACCTTCCGACAGAATAGGACCACTCCAAGTCTTCCAGTAGATGTCGTAAAAAGCGACTTAAGAAATACAAGATAAACGAAGCTTATCAGTGAGACCTCTCCAATCCGTCTGACGAGCGTGGAGAGTCGGACTACTCTATACCCTTGCTACTCTAACCAAGTATAGCCATGGTAGTACAGTATCAAGCTCCTGAAGTAGAAACTAAAAGGACCTACCTGATGATGATGATGATGATGAGGAATTGCTATATGTTGATGATGATGAGGCTTTGCTATATGATGATGATGATGAGGAATTGCTATATGATGATGATGATGAGCGAAATAAGCTTACAATAATAAGTTCCGTAGCGATGCCTTTGACAGTATCCTGTCCAAGCGAGCTCTTCATCTCGGCCAGCGTCCGTAGAGCTAACAACATCGCCGTGTACACGTTCACTTGTATGGCCTCCTGCCTAGGGCCTTTGGACACCTTGATGCATTCCACGAAGTGTTCTAGCATTTGCTGCCTGTTGGAGAGACGAGAAAGCTTTGAAATCATAAGTGCCGTTATTTAAACGCGGAGTCACCTAAACGAAAGGTTTTTTCTAACAAAAAACTGTTGGTGTACTGACTTCACGTTTGAAAGTTGGGACCACAAAAAACTAGGTGCTACACATCAATTAACACGTTTTATGTTAATCATGTTTTTTCTATAAAATGTTTGAACCCTGTTTCATTTTGTTAGGGGGTAAATTTTGGGTGTAGTATACACGCTGACTTTTCATTGGTTTTTGAAAAAAAATGTCATATAGTAAGTAAATTCCTGTATCCATATACGTAATCCAAATTTCTGTATGTCATAAGATAAAAAAGTTGCGTAAATGATTTTCGATCGAGACCACGTAGTTACGCCGGCCAAAACAGCTGCGTAATGTCGATGACCCCGGCCGGCCGGCGGGCGGTGTATGGTGGCGGTACTACTAATTGATCTCACAATTTTAATTTCGAGTTTTAGGCAACGTTTTTTGTTTCTAAATTTTTATTTTAACTAGTTTATTAGGTCTTACTGACGTTGCCTATGAAGTGACCTTCGGTTTCAAAACCAATGAAAAATTACCGTGTATAATTGTAATATTAATATTATTGTGTTACTTGTAAAAAAACAAAACAGTAGAATTTTATATTTTATAACTTTCCCATATATCGATACGATTTAAGGTCTGTCGCACGCAGCGTTTGTGACAGAGATATACTGTAACCGCAGCGTGCGCCCGCATCACTAAGCGGGAGCCCTTAGAATAGCGAAAACGGAATATACAAAAAATCCAGCTTATTCCGTTAAATATAGAGGTTGCCCTATAAGATATTGCTTAAACGACTAGACTAACAAAAAATGTGTATTTTGACTTGATGGAAACTGACGATTGTGTCGTGTGTAGCCACCTTATATTGGGTCCTTGCCTGTGTTTGTTGGCCGCTCTGGAGAAAATGAGCGGGAACAGCGCCACTGAGGCGTCAATAACCGCCACCCCCAAGGGCTGGGAGTCACCATTGGATCCGCCACTGCTGCCCGCTCGGTACACGCAGCACGGGTCGTGTTCTAAGGCCCCTGAACCACTTGCGCTAAGTGGAGATATTAGCTGTTGGACAAAAAACATGTTTTGGATTATTCGCCATTTTCATAAGAAATTTGCCCAGGGAAACTTCCCTATTTTAATTGGGTAAATTCCTGAGACATAATAAATTATTTAGTACTGATAACTGATTTGACTTGTTGCAAAGTAGCTTTTTGGTGATCAAGATTAGTCAGTCAAGATGGAAAATCATATTTTTCAAATCGTCCTGTGTCTTGGATGTTTATCTATACAGGCTGACTATACATTGGTTTTGAAAAAAAATCGTATAGTAAATAAATTCCTCTATCCATATACGGACCCCAAATTTGTGTGTGACATAAGAAAAAAAATGCGATAATGATTTTCGATTGAGCCCACGTATTTATGCCCGTACAAAACTGGCGCGTGACCTCGATGAACTCCGGCCGGCCGGCTAGCGGCGGCTGACGGCGATACTACAAATTGATCTCATGATTATACTTTTTTTTTTCATCAAAATTGATATCTTTTTTCTCTTTATAAAGTTCATACTATCTAAATGTACAATTACGATATGTGAAGTAAAAACATAGTAACCTGTTCCTCGATTTCGGCATGATCAGTGTCGTAAATCCATCCTTCCTCAGCTAGCAAAATGGTGTCACGCGGGTGCATGGAACTTCTTAGAAGGCCTGCGGAAAATTGCATCATAGACAAGTTTGTTTACTAGGAAAATTCAAAAATACCCCGACTTTCAATAGTTTCGTAAGTAAACGCCATCTAATAATGAGCTGAGGAACTAATTTGTAGAATATACGTAGCGCCATCTATTTTTATATTATAAATTAATAATGTGTTCATGCGCGATAGTTAAAAACAAATAAACGTCTTATCTACCTATCTATGTAGACAAATATATAAGTGAAACATGTTTGGCTCACCAGTAGCGACACTGTTGTCGGCCCCGCCCGCTATCTCGGCCGCCAGAAGCCTCAGCAGCGGCGCGGCGGGTGCGCACGCGCCGCCCAGCGCCGCGCACGCTTGGAACAGCCGCAGTCGGAGCAACGCCGCTGGTGCCTTTAGAGCGCCACCGTAGGTCTTAATTACACCGCCAACACTATAAATTATATTAAATATAAATTATACAACGTGGAAGGGACATACCCGTAATAAATAAAACCACGGGCTATACTAGATCACTATTAAATAGTATAACAAAAAAAATTGAGTCGTCCGTTCTCGCTATTCGCGTGGTACGAGGCATGCAGTTGATGTCAACCGCGGCCCGAAACGGGCAAACGGACCCGGTGGTTATATATTGCCATTCCGTTCTTGAATGCACTTCTAATGTGTCGTTTGGGTACATAATTGTTACAAATTTAAAAATAAAATTTTATAAGATTTTTTATCATCAGCGTCATTGTGCACCAAAGCCGGGCAGTGTACCAGCAAACTGTGTAACGCTATGTAAGGAATCAAACAGAGCATGCTTACTTTGTGAGCACAGCGATGGCGCCATCTATGGGCTGCGTCAGTCGCTTGGCCGTGTCGTCATTGTGCACCAAAGCCGGGCAGTGTACCAGCAAACTGTGTAACGCTATGTAAGGAATCAAACAGAGCATGCTTACTTTGTGAGCACAGCGATGGCGCCATCTATGGGCTGCGTCAGTCGCTTGGCCGTGTCGTCATTGTGCACCAAAGCCGGGCAGTGTACCAGCAAACTGTGTAACGCCGAGAGAGCACCCGCGCGACCTTCCAACGTCACCTGAACAAAAAAGAAAACTTACTTAACTGGGGCGCCATTTTTGAAACGCGGAGTCACTCAAAGAACGTTCGTCCAGTGCCACAGCGTTTCCAAAATGGCATTCCTGTTTTCGTTACAATAAAAACTTTCATTGAAAATGCCATAAAAATACGAGTAATGTTTTAGAACAACTTTTCAAACACCCTTTATTTTTTAAAAGGAGCTACTTACTTCAAAAAAAACTTCAAACTCAGACCCCCAGCCCTGAATTGAATCGGGGATTAACAAAAAAAAATGGGAATACTAAAATTCAACGTTGTACATCAATTAATTCCTTTTCATTGTCCTATTTATCCTTTGTATTTGTCCTTTCACCTTCTCGCCCACCGTCATGCTAAAGTGGCCTTTGAGACTAGCGACCCTAGGCTCTATCTGCTTAAAGTCGCAAAACGCTCTGTCTGCCCCGTCAGGAATGAATACGTTACAGTATGTATGTTTGTAATTCCTCAAAATTTTGAAATCGACGTATTTTATTTGTTACTTTCGACTTCTATTTAATAGCTTAACACTTTACCTGCCAAGTGAAGGCATCGCCGCGAGCCTTTTCGGATTCCAACTCTTTAGCTGAGCGCGGGAAACTGTTCCTCCAGAGTAACAGCATTCTTGGTAACAATCCTCGAACCACTGGGACTCCTAGAAACAATATTGAAGGATTACGACTAGCGAACTGTAATAAAGGGAAGCATAATCAAGCGTAAAAATGACATCTAAAAGTACATTTAGGTAAAACGGTACTCAAAAACTATATATCATTATCCGCTAAATTTCACTTATCAAAGCGAAATTTAGCGGATAATGATATATATAGTTTTGTTTAGTTACCGTGATCGGTAACTAAAAAAAAATTAGTTTTTGGCCAGTCAATTTTAATAAAAGCAGCATTCAAATTTTCGGCCGACCGTGTCGAATGCTATCTTACCTCCTCCGTGAGGCACGCTTAACTTACCAATAATAAGCATACAACATTAAACATTACCTAACGTGCAAATGGCTTCCACAATCAGCCACCCTGCGTTCGTCCTGGCTGCGGTCAATCTGCTGCTTTGAATGGCCGATCTCAACAAATACTCGGCTGCATTAAATGTTATTTTGCCTTGGCCGTAAGGCACGCCTTATTTACGAATAACAAGCATACGATATTAAACCTTACCTAACGTACAAATGGCACCCACAATCAGCCACCCTGCGTTCGTCCTGGCAGCGGTCAATCTGCTGCTTTGACCGGCCGATCTCAACAATTGCTCGGCCGCATTGAATGCTATCTTGCCTCGGCCGTGCGGCACGCCCAGGGGTGATGACCGTACCGCACCTAATATGGCCGCTAGGGCTGCTGAATAACCTGTAAATATAATAATAATAATAACTAGCTCAAGCACTCCGCGGTTTTTCGAATAGCTGTTGAGGTAGACGAAATAACATGTCAAGTTGAGAAAATGGGTAAAAACTGCAGTCAATTTAGGAAACATGAAAAAATGTGTGGGCGCCTTTGGATCCAAAATCTGAATACATTTTCGGGTCCCGCGGGGTGCAACACACATGCAACATTTCCAAATCCTTACGAAGTCGCAGTAAGACGTTACGAACAAAATAATTTTAATTTCCTAAAATCCAGACACCATCTTGGATTCCAAAAAAAAAAATCAAATTTGGATATCGAAATACGTAAAGGTATCGATTTTCAGAGACAGGCATGCCGAAAATGTAAGAGTTCCTTGTTTACTACGAAACCCTAAAATGATGACTTTCTGGATGGGATATTTACCAGATATATGATGTGGGGTAGGCCTGGGTGCATCCAAAGCATCAAGACAGGCGTCGAGCCGCGGCGTGATCTGCGCCGGCAGCGCCTCGCACACGCAGCGCAGGCAGCGGGCCGCCGCCAGCCGCGCCGCCACACACGGGTGTTCCAGCACCTGCAACCAATACTTGCTGCTTCAAGGACGGTCTTCAAAAATCTTAATGTATAAAACATAGTCTTGTTAGTTACACTATTAATAGCTCAAGAACAGCTGGACCGATTTAGATGAAATGTTGTATGAACAGGCTAGTCTCACTCCGTGGTAGGTATTAAAAACGCAAGTATAAAAAAGTACGTACGGCGGCCACGCCAGCGTGGCTAACAGTGCGGCAGAAAAAGAGACGGAAAGAGATGGAACGTCTAGGTGAATATAACTATAGGTTATTAGCGTTGTGCGATCTGAATTGAATAAGGCTTTATTACATTACGCGGTATTGAGACAGTCTTACTAAGACTGTATAAATACCGCGTAATGTAATAAGCCTTTTAATTGTGTCGTAGCGAAAGTCGCTATTTGTTTAATTGATTTTTCAGAGTGAATCTTCTGTACTAAGTACTATTATTTATTCTGTGGTATGGATTAGTTTACGACCCGAGTATAGGATATAGAATAGTTTCACCCTATTACTTACTCCTAGTAAAAGATAGACAAGTATTGATAAATAAAATAAGGTCGTGTTAGTTACACTATTTATAACTCAAGAACGCCTGGACCGATTTAGACGAAATTTGGTATAGATATCGTTTAAGACCTGGTGAACGACATAAGGTATAGGTAAGGTAGGATTGTTTTTATCCCAGAATTCCCACGGGAAGCGGAGCCCGCAGGCATAGCTAGTATATACAAAGACTTACCGAGCATATAGCATCAACCATATTCAGCGAGGTGTCCGATACGAGATTTTGCACGGACGTGCCGAGCTGTAACGCCAATTCGCCCGCCTCCGTCAGAGCGCATACTAGTAAATGTTGGCTGAAGAGGGTTTCCTGAAAATAAGATATATTCTTTCAAACTGGTCTGAGAAAAAAAACTCACCTTTTTTTTTATTTTACGTGGTTTATTTCCACCATAGAATCTAATCGAGGCACTATTCAAAAATGGGTGTAATACACTATTTACCTGGTTGCAATCTTTTGCATTTTCTGGGTTAAAGTCAATGCTGTTCATCTGTTTGATGACAATCTGGATGATCTCCCGGCAGGCAGAAGCTTGGGCTTTCTCGCCTAACATTTTGCCTAGTGTGTTACGAAGGATGTAGTTTATGCATTTTCTGTAAGAAAAACATGGATACACAGATAAGAATGTTTGATAAGTGCAGGGCTAGATTAACCCTTAGGCAGAGTAGGCAGCTCCCTAGGGGCCCAATGGAACAGGCAAAACCCAATAGGGATATGGAGTAAATATTTTTTTGGCCCATTAGGAATATAAAAAAAAATAGTATAGTAGCTGCGCCCCACGGCGTTACCCGCGCCTAAAGTATGTGTTTACTTTAACCCAGAGTGTCAGCTTCTTGCATACCAAATTTTATCAAAATTCGCCCAACCGTTTCCGCGTGAATAAGGAACAAACGTACAGACGCACACTCACTCTTTCGCCTTTATAATATTAGTGTGATGTGATGTACTTTTTTTTCTCTCTGAATAGGAAATAATGACGAAGATACAGAGCATTTAAATTTCGTATGATCAAGTAAGATTTTCACTGTCACTATGTATTTCACATTTTCCCCTGATTTTTTTGGGTTCAAAATAATGGACCACTCCAGCCAGGGCCCCGAGTCTCCTCGCGAGGTTTTTCGTCAAAGAAAACACTTGAGCTACTTGCTCTCGGTAACGGTTGAAAAATTACCGTGCATTATTATAAACTCCAGCGACCTTGGTTAGGTCGTCAGACCACCTTGGTGGGTGTCCTATGCTTCGCTTGCCTATACGTGGTCGCCATTCAAGAACCTTTTTACCCCATCGGCCATTGCTGGATGCAAGCCGCTCTAGATCGGTCATTTTGGAAGTCTTTGGGAGAGGCCTATGTCCAGCAGTGGACGTTGTGCGGCTGAAATTATGATGACTATAAACTCAAGAGATGTAAGTAGAGTCTCGTGAAGATCGAACTCATGCCGCTGAAAAATGACAGCACCGGGATTGATCGCACGATTAGTCGATAGATTAGTGCGTGTAGTAGTAATCTAATACACAGTAACATACAATTTCCACACGCTTTCAATAAATATTTCACAAGTTGTATTCAAACATTGAAATAATCATAATTAGAGTGGAGTTAATTTTCAAGCTAGACCAACTTTAAAATATTATATCAACTCTATGATTATTTATCACTTTGAGCCAGTAAAATAAAACTACAGCTCAACAATGTTTACATTGCCTGTCATGCTGTGTGTACAAGTCTTTGGGTTTCAGTCTAATGCAAAGTGTCAGTAAATTCTTAGATTTAAGCATAAAACGATTGTTACCTGTAATGTATGCCTTAATCCTACTTCCTACTAATATTATAAATGCAAAAGTGAGTTTGTATATTTATTTGTTTGTTTGTTTGTAGCCTCCTCACGCTTAAAATACTGAACCGATTTGAATGAAATTTGGTATGGATATAGTTTGAGACTCGGGGAAGGACATAGGGTACTCTTTATCCCGAAAATCCCACGGGGAGCGAAGCTCACGGGTACAGCTAGTAAACAATAAACAACGAAAACACTAGCGGAATAACTTACCTGGAATAAACCGCATCGACGTGCGAACTGGCAGCTTTAGGGTTGGCCACCAAATCCAGCACGTGGGTTAGGAACGTCGTCATGTTGCGTTCTAGCCACACGCCGCCCATGTTTTGAACGAATACCACGTACGCCTAAAAATATATCGTAAAATTAAATTCATTCTAAAAAAGGAGAGGTAAAAAGTACCCGTAACTGAAGGGCATGTATGAAGAGATTGATGGGTGTAGATGAAGCGAAAGAGGTTTTTCAGGATCGTAGCAAGTCGAGGTCCATAGTCCTGCCTACCCCTGTGAGAAACAGGCGTGATATTATGTATGTCTGTGTATGTAATTAAATACATATAGGTGTACTGGAGGAGATCTAATTATTGGATGAGCACACATATGTTCATTTATTTTATTTATGTACTATAAAGACATACTTGCACAATTTTATTGGTTCATGTATACCACCTACGCTGTCACTGGGAGTAATTCCTCCCGACTTCCATTGTTTTACTATTGTCTGGTATTGGCGCATCTCAAAGAGATACTTGATAATTTACATATAAAACCTTATAAAAGTACTTAATGTAAAGTAACCATAGTACGTGCTACAACAATAACATCCTCCAAAATTTTTATCGTCGATCCCGACCTGATGATCTTTCCCTTCAGAGGTCCGTGCCCATGAGCAAGTTAATAGAGGATAAATAGAAGAATGACTACACTCACATGTGTAACACACTAGATAATCTCCCCCTTCAGAAACGAGGTCCCCCCTCTGAGATCCACGCCATAAGCAAGTTAGTAAAAGCAAAGATAATATAATTACTAACGTAACAGATACCCAACGCCATAGAAACGATTGGAGAGCCCGTAAGCACGCAAAACGGGAGTTGCGGGGCGTCCTCTCAGAGATGGCAGCACACACGACTAGCCAAAAAAGTGACGAAGAAAGTGTTGAATATACTTTTAAAAAATATATTGCATTTCATATAAGTCTTATTTAACTAATTAGAGTATTACTTTATTTAAATATGGTTATAAAAGATTTGTATGTTTTAATTTTTACCTTAAAGCGCCATCTAGTTACAAAGAAAAGAAATAATAATGTTTATATGACGATGGGTAGGCATGGTAAAAGAATGATAATACTCACATGTGTGACACACACGCGCACTTCCCTGTTGACCCCCGAGCCAGACTTTATGATCTCCCCCTTCAGAAACGAGGTCCCCCCGCGAAGGTACGCGCCCATCAACAAGTTAAGTGCTTCGTCAAGTGATACCACGTTCTTGGGAGGGTCTTTCTTGTTTTGTTGTACTGCAAAAATAATAATAAAGGTTAGTTAAGAGGTTAATAAAGAGGTTAATTAAGGTTCCTGCTAAACTCTTCCAATTTGGTCAAACAATGTATTGTTATATAAGGTCTAACAAAATATACTAAATCTATTCTAAGGGTGGATTCAGTCTATGATAGTGAACAACTTTCCCCAACGAACATATGTCACGATATGAAAAATAATTGCATTTCATATTTCATATTTAATTAATTAGAATACTACTTTTTCAATAACAATAAAAGTTTTTAATGTTTTAACCTCCAACATGCGGAAGCCCTGACCAGTGCGCCAAAAACAGCGACTAATCAGCGCTTAAGTATTAGGCGACAAACTTTCTAAAATTTTGATATTAAATACAGTGTAAAAGTTAAATACGGTCTAAATTATTTTATTCAATATTACTTTATTATTATCTATAGCGCCATCTAGTGACAAGAAAGAGAAATAATTATATTTATAAGACGATGGGTAGGCATGACATAACATACCAGATTGGCCAACTTTTAGTTTTGTGTTCAAGTTGTTCACTTCGCCCGCTTGAGTCGCCGCTATCAACGCGCCCAGTAACTCCGCGATCGCGCACCTGAACGAAAACACATCAAACATTTTAGTACTCGTAGGTAAATATTAGATCACTAGGGGTAAACTTCGCTCTTAAACACGCAGAGCATCAAAGTAGGCACGGATCTACTATAGTAGACTTGTGACGTCACACTTTCGCGGTCTATTGATTAGAGTTCAGTCTGGAGTAACTTTTAGGGTTCAGTACTAAAAATGAAAAAACGGAAACACTTATAGGTGATCCTGTGCATCTGTCTGTCAGGTACTGGACCTAATCAGGTGAAATTTGGTAGGATGGTGTAATCTTATGACCCAAACAACTTTTTATTTTACATAAGGGTCATTTTCGGAGGACAAATGAGGAAATTAAAAAAAAGTTTCGTAAACATTACTCTGTTTTTGTTGTTGTTGTTGATTAAACATATATCAAAAGATTATAATTAACATTAAATAGACTTACCTAAGAGTGTAATCGCTAGGATGGGCCGCCCTCAAGCACGCCGCGGCGATAGCGTCCAAGTCGGCGGCGGTGAGCTTCATGAGCGGCAGCATGTGCCGCAGCGCCAGCGCCGCCGCCGCGCGCACGGCCGCGGCGCGGTCCGACAGCAGCGCGCTGCGCGCCGCGCGGGACACCTCGCGCAGCGCCGCGGGGGCGGCCGAGCCCATGCCCACGCAGATCTACGTACGGTACATTTGTTACTCTCATATTCATTCATTTCAGCCACATAGCGTCCACTGCTGGACGTAGGCCTCTCCTAAACATTTCCAAAATGACCGGTCTAGAGCGGCTTGCATCCAGCGCCTTCTCATATTCATTAAATTATTGTAATTATGACGACAGATGAAAAAAAACATTCAAGCGAAAAATCTGGATCAATTTTAATAAAATTAGGTAGGAAACCGACTAACTGAATTTTACATAAACTACTTTAACCGCAGGTAACACCACGGTGCGCAGCTTGATTATTTATAATTCATAGTAACTATAAGTAACCATCCGAAACCGGAAACGCCCATTCTCTCAATCCAATAAATTACAAGTCAAATCAAACACATTTTTCTAAATGGCAAACCCAACATTTTGTTTAATAGGTATAAATACAATCATATATTCAATATACCAAATTATTTATTTTTGACCCAGTCAACTACCCAACGAGAACAGTCCTGGTTAACTGGCAAGACCTGCATGGCAGCATACGGTGCGGCTTCTATTGTTTTACTATTGCGTATGGTATTGGCAGATCTTAAACATTTTAAATTTTCCCATTTTTCTCTCAGACCAATATGGAAGTAACATTCCACAGAAAAAAAAATGCCAATCATCCCAGAAATAAATTCAACGTGTTCATTGAAGCATGACTGCTCATTATAATCATAATAAATTCATGTATACAGTTGCCTTGCAAACTAGTACCAAATTGCATTACGTATTATGTACCTATGTAATATCCTTTATTCTAACAGACTAGTAGGCGTATTAAACCTTGCCTAACAAGGTGTATCTGTTCATTCTATTTGCACTCATACTATGTTGTGATAGAGTTCAGAATCATTTGGAATCTGTTTGTTCTCAACAGGTGTAGATGAAAGTGAATCATATATTTTTAAAAGTACAAGTTGTGGCATAATGGATTACTTTCTTTCTTGTTTTACAAAAATGGCCTTCTAATTCGTATTTTTTGAGGTTACTCACGCATAGTGTTAGCTACTGGCCGAC
The DNA here is from genome assembly GCA_963555685.1 of Acrobasis consociella. Lineage (NCBI taxonomy): Eukaryota > Metazoa > Arthropoda > Insecta > Lepidoptera > Pyralidae > Acrobasis > Acrobasis consociella. The sequence continues at coordinate 5,158,665 of OY743124.1, read as the reverse complement.
GTGTTTCGTCCTCATTCGGAGGTCTTCATCAGGACGAATGTGACTAAAGACCCGTATACCACACCGACTAGCGAAGTAAACTGTTATCATATGTAGAAGTAAACTCATTCTAATAATGTTCTAATTAGAAATAATGAATTTGTGGCTTTTTAATAAAAATATTCTATCAAAATGATAATTTTAAATAGGTAATTAAATATTTCGGCGCGCACTACTCATCAATACTTTAGGGGAGGACGGGTTGAAATGTTAACTAGTAAAGTTTACCTTTTCAAGGGTGTTCATGATCTCGAGCCTTGTCTGTGACTCGGCACTCTTCAGAGATTTCACCAACGTGGATACCGTCTCCTCATAAGACCTGCCCATCATCCTGCCGAGCTTCTCGTACATACTGCCGAGGCAGCATATCGCAGCTCTAGAAAAGATTATAAAAATGTAAGACACTAGCTGTTCAGTTATGACATGTTGTGGAAACTGGCGTAGGAAACAAGGGTCTGGCAGCATGCATACTATTGATGTACTACAAAGTTTCGAAATCTGTGTTGTGAATTAAATAATCGAGTCAAATGTTTTATTCAGTAACTAGGCTTTTGCATATAATTATAAGGTCTAACAAAATATACTGAACTATTTTTAAGAAATTTATTCTGAGATAGTGAACAACTTTCCCATAGGAAAATGTTTCGAAGTGTAAAAATTAATTTTTGGTTTTCCTTAGAAACTCGGAGCCGCTGATCGGTTATCTTGTATGGGAGGCCAAAAATTCCTTTTCATATTTCGATATGTGTCCTTGGAGAAAGTTGTTCATCTTTAATTTATTCTAAAAATAGTTTAAGTATATTTTGTTAGACCTTATATATAATAAATAATGGTTTGTTCCTATGATATTATGTACACTAAAGATTTTACAAACATCACTCACAGTCTGGTGGGTAAATACGACGGCGAGTCATCCTTCACTTTGATGATGTCATTGCACTTGTTTACGGTGTCGAACAACAGGAACGTGTCTCCCACCGAGAACAACGTTGCGAGACATCGCGCCAGTAAACGCCGAGCAGGGGCGCCGAGGGACTCACGGAGGAGGTTGACTAGCTGGGCCACCAGTTTTTGCTGGCAACTTTTGATGTCAGACTATAAGAGGTAAAAAAAGATGTATATAAGTAAGAGATCAATCTTATACCTTTAAACGAGCAATTCTTGTATGTATGTATGTATATATATATATTTATTTATAAATTTCTGTGATCTCGAAAACGGCTCTAACGATTTCGCTGAAAATTTGTATATGGGGGTTTTCGGGGGTAAACAATCGATCTAGATTAGTTTTATGTTTGAGAAAACGCGTGTTTTCGAGTTTTCATGCGTTTTTCTTTCCACGCAGAATATGGTCGCTAATTAGCTTGTCAACTAAGAAATATGAAAGTGTTAAAAGTGCCTTTAATCGAAAATATAGACAATTTTAAGAAAGTAATTTGATTATAAAAATTCTACGTTTTATCAGGATTTTTTTATATAATTTTAAACAAAACACCGGAAGTGACGACACACTGCAATCGAAGTTTAAATTTAGCGCTAATAAAACAATGACATCTGTCAACTGTCAATGTCTACTGTTTAAATTACCGTCTGTATGTTGGTTGTTGTCAAATTGTTGTGTTGGTAGATGACAGTGACAGTGACATATAATACAGGGGTGCCATTTTTGAAACGTGGAGTCACTAAACGAACGGTTTTTGTATAGAAAAAACCAGTAATTTAGGTGACATCGCGTTTCAAAAATGGCACTTCAGTACAGTACTGAAAGTGGAAATTGCCAACTTTACTCAAAAAATCTTCATCGTGACATCACTTCCTCAAATAAGCTTGACCTTGCTTGAAAATAAAGGTCAATGGGTTTTTTGCAAATATCTAAATAGGTAAGACCTTATTTTAAAATCTGATTTGAGAAATCTTCTCCTAGAGGCTATTCCTCGAAAAGGATTGCGAATCAGATCTTTTTGAAAATTACTTGACAAGCCAATTTCGTTGCGCCGCGACCGCCTTGATTTAGCTCAGTGGTTAAGGATAGCGACCGCTAGAAAGAGTGTTACGGGTTCAAATCCCACTCGGTGACTTACTTTTGTTTTTTTTTTATGTTTAAGTTTAAACATATTTTTTTTCATTGTTTTTAGACAAGTTTAAAAAAAATTTGTTAATGTTTGAGATGTAACCGAGCAAAGCTCGGTCGCCCAGGTACTAAGTACTAAAAACTGAAGGTCTGTCTATTGAAATGAAGGACATCATTGTTTTTTTTTTCAGACACATTCAATGTATAAAATGTACTAAAAAGTTTAAATAGCAGTAAATGGTAATCCCTTCCCTTTATAACTTTCGGGAGCATGTGTATGTCCCAAGTCAATTGTTTATTTATTTCATTTTAACAGATAAAGGGATAATGCAATAAAGGAATACAAATACATACATAAACTATGACATCTTTATCCCTAATTCGGCAGACAGAGCATTTTGGATCTTGTGGATCTAAGCCGACAGTCCAGGGTCGCAAGACTTAAAGACTATTTTTAGCATGATGATGAGCCAAAAGACAGAAAATGAAATCAAAATAAATGGGTTGCTAGCCGCGTCACCTAATACAATTCGCGTTTTCGACAATTCCCATTGAGTATGAAAGCAGCTAGTATGTTGTAAGTTTTTTCTTTCTCACTGACCAACATGGATAATATGAATACTACAATATACGTGTATATTTATCTTTGTATAGATATATTATACACAGCCTAAACTCATCAAAAATATGTGTATACTTATCTTTGTATTGATATATTATATACAGCCTAACCTCATCAAAATAAATAAAAGTAAAATATTACAAATTTGGATTTGAAGATAATAATTTCTGAAGATTACCTTATGAGCAGCAACTAGGACCTTGTCTAAGAAGCGAAGCCATTCGAATATGAAATGTGGCTTCTTGTCGTCCGGGAGCTGCTGCAGGGCAGTCTCATTGAGGGTGAGCGTGTGGGTCACCTCCATTGTCTGAAAAGTTTTATTTACTTACTTCTCAACGGTTATTGTGTTGATCACCTCCTTTCTACTGGAAGTGATCTTTTTTGAGACAAGTAGGGCTTCTGTATAGCTTGTATTTTATTTATTAAATCTGTACAAGTAGCGGCACATAAGTTTAGCGCTGAGTGAAGTGTAGAGGGGTACTGCGCATGGCTGCAGTATTAACATTTGCCTTATGCGCGAGCAAGGTCAGCGCTAGAGTTTCATGCTGCTACCTATATTTTCTGCGTACAGAAATTAGTAAATATATAACTTGAATTCTGAGGATCACCAGTTTTTTTACTAACTTTCCATAAAGATTATAATAGATTAGGAGGTCACGACAAATTTGGTAACGATAAGGGATATGGCTGACTCTGGTTTTATAGAATAAAGAGCACCTCTCTGATGCAAAATATGTTGGTCTGCCTGCGTGAAGTGGTTGCGTTACTTAGATATGGCGCCTGAAAAGTTGGTTATCGTGACCAAAAAAAAATGATAAGGGATATGGCTGACTCTTGTTTCACAGGATGTAGAGCACCTCTCTGATGCTAAATATGTTGGTCTGCCTGCGTGAAGTGGTTGCGTTACTTAGATATGGCGCCTGAAAAGTTGGTTATCGTGACCAAAAAAAAATGATAAGGGATATGGCTGACTCTTGTTTCACAGGATGAAGAGCACCTCTCTGATGCTAAATATGTTGGTCTGCCTGCGTGAAGTGGTTGCGTTACTTAGATATGCCGCCTGAAAAGTTGGTTAGCGTGACCAATAAATGATAAGGTAAATGGCTGATTCTGGTTTCACATAATAAAGAGCAACTCTCTGATGCTAAATATGTCAATCGGCCTGCATGAAATGGTTGCGTTACTTAGATAGGGCGCCTGAAAAGTTAGTTACCTAGCCAAAAAAAGAAAATTATAAGCTAAATGGCTGATTCTGGTTTCAAAGGACGAAGAGCACCTCTCTGATGCTAAATATGTTGGTCTGCCTGCGTGAAGTGGTTGCGTTACTTAGATATGGCGCCTGAAAAGTTGGTAAGCGTGACTAATAAATGATAAGGTAAATGGCTGATTCTGGTTTCACATAATGAAGAGCACCTTTCTGATGCTAAATATGTCAATCTGCCTGCATGAAATGGTTGCGTTACTTAGATAGGGCGCCTGAAAAGTTAGTTACCTGGACAAAAAAAGAAAATTATAAGGTAAATGGCTGATTCTTGTTTCACAGAATGAAGAGCATCTCTCTGATGCTAAATATGTTGGTCTGCCTGCGTGAAGTGGTTGCATTACTAAGATATGTCGCTTGAAAGTTGGTTATCGTGAACAAAAGAAAAAAATAATAACGTAAATAGCTGACTCTAGTGTCACAGAACAAAGAGTACCTCTCTGATACAAATTTTGTCGGTCTTAAGTCTTAAAACTTAGATATGTTGCCTGAAAATTTGGTTACCGTGATGAAAAAATAATGATAAGGTAAATGGCTGACTCTAGTTTTACAGGGTGAAGAGTACTTCTCTGGTGCTAAATATGTCTGTCAGACTGTGTGAAGTAGTTGCGTTACTTGGATACAGTAGCGTGCGTTCATACAAACACATAAATTTGTCTACCCTGTGTCACCCTAATATTGATGCCGTAGTTCGCAAATGTACTAACTACAAAATTTTCGGTTTTTACTTTTTTAGTACCAGATAAATTAACTCTTTCTACCAAAAACTTAGTGTTACAGTTGTACTTTTTAAGATTCCGGCGTTAACCATAATTAGTATTATTGTTAACGCCGGAATTTTATTTTTATAAATTCAATCTTCAAGTATTGACTGATTTCAACAAAATTTTAAAGTCTGGCGTATCATACGCATTTATAACATTTACACACGTGTTAAAGTAATGCAAGTGCATAATTTGTTACCGATTATTTGAAGGTGCCTTCACCGATTTGGAAACTTCTTTTATCGAAATCGGTTGTGTAGTTTGGGGGTGAAGTGTTTTTTAGTTTTGAAAAAATATTTGCCTGTTAACATAATGAGGTTTAGCGCACAAATGGACTAAAGTTTATTTTACTATTTTTGAAATTAGACTACTTTAATACCACAATTTTGGATATAATGCAGTCAAAGGACTAGACTCTTGAATAGACGTGAAATTATGTAATTATTTTTGTGCCGTTCTGGACTAAACTTAAGAAAACTTTCTAAATTATATGCTCTACTGAAAAGTTGACAAAACTGTTGTTAGTACAATTGTGAACTGCGGCATGTATATATAATATCGGATACTAACGATATATGTATTTTGCTCGATATGCGGCCGTTCAGAGTCAGTCATTTACCTTATAATTTTACTTTTGATCACGATAACATACTTTTCAGGCGCCATACCCATATCTAAGTAACACTAGCACTTCACGTAGGCAGACCGACAAAACAAACAAGACTTCACCGACAAATTTTGTATCAGAGAGGTACTCTTTGTTCTGTGACACCAGAGTCAGCTATTTACGTTATTATTTTTTCTTTTGTTCACGATAACCAACTTTTCAAGCGACATATCTAAGTAACGCAACTACTTCACGCAGGCAGACCAACATATTTAGCATCAGAGAGGTGCTCTTCATCCTGTGAAACCAGAATCAGCCATTTACCTTATAATTTTCTTTTTTTGTCAAGGTAACTAACTTTTCAGGCGCCCTATCTAAGTAACGCAACCACTTCACGCAGGCAGATTGACATATATTTAGCATCAGAGCGGTGTTCTGCATTCTGTAAAACCAGAGTCAGCCATTTGCATTACCATTTTTTTGCTCACAATAACCAACATTTCAGGCATCATATCTAAGATACGTAACCATTTCACGTGTGCAGACTGACATATTTAGCATCACAGAGGTGCTTTTCATCCTGTGTAACTAGAGTTAGTCAATTACGGTATAATTTTTTTTGGTCACTATAACCAACTTTTCAGGCACCATATCTAAGTAACGCAACCACTTCACGCAGGCAGACCGACATATTTGGCATTAGAGAGATGCTCTTAATCCTGTGAAACCAGAGTCAGCCATTTACCTTATAATTTTCTTTTTTTGTCTAGGTAACTAACTTTTCAGGCGCCCTATCTAAGTAACGCAACCACTTCATGCAGGTCGATCGACATATTTAGCTTCAGAGAGGTGCTCTTCATTATGTGAAACCAGAATCAGCCATTTACTTTATCATTTATTGGTCACGCTAACCAACTTTTCAGGCGCCATATCTAAGTAACGCAACCACTTCACGCAGGCAGACCAACATATTTAGCATCAGAGAGGTGCTCTTCATCCTGTGAAACAAGAGTCAGCCATATCCCTTATCATTTTTTTTTGGTCACGATAACCAACTTTTCAGACGCCATATCTAAGTAACGCAACCACTCCATGCAGGCAGACCAACATATTTTGCATCAGAGAGGTGCTCTTTATTCTATAAAACCAGAGTCAGCCATATCCCTTATCGTTACCAAATTTGTCGTGACCTCCCGTTCTATAATGCAAGAGCAATCGAGTGGTTGACAATTGGAATAGACTGCCCGAGGAAATAGTGTCTGCCACATCTATGAATGCTTTAAAAATAGACTGGACAATGGCTACACACTAATAAAGTGACTTTAAAACAATTATAGTGGTCAATTAAACATTTTTTATCAAAAGTATAAGTAGTACAATCATAACAATTACACATACATCATGTACGTTCAATGTACATTACAATATAGTGTCTTGTCAAAAAATAGAATGGTGACGTAGCCATGGAGCATGACACATTATTTTATCATACTAAAATTATCCAGCTATAGCCTGTGGTTCAATTTATTCCGGTATGTATGTCCCTTCCACTTTGTATAATATGTTATAGGTACTACTCAATTTTAGAAAAGAAGTCCAAGAATCACTTCATTATCAGCGCTAAGAAAGTTATAAGTGGTAGATATATTCTCATGTTTCCCCATAATGATAACAACCCTTAGCATAGAGAAATGTATCTAAGAAGTTTTAATACTGTAGCATTGTGCTGCAAAAAAGGAAACACCTAGTTTCACTTTTCAGCAGGTAGATTAAGTGTATTGTTAGGTATTTATGGCACATAATGTTATCTGGAAAGTTTTCATATATCATCCATTGATGTTGGGAGGGATCCTAACCCAAGTACACAAATTAAACACACGTTAAATTAAACGGGAAGGCAACGTTTTCAAGGTGATATATACCCGCATCCCGCGTGTAAGTACATGTAATTCGCAACAGCTGTAAATTAGGTCGTAAATTGCCCGGTTTGTTTATATACTGCTAGTTAATGGCGTCAGGACCATGATTCACTTTACATAGTCTTAAAGATCGGTACAGAATGTAGGGCATAGTAATTACATACAGTAAAAATGGAAATATGACACGAATTATCCAGTTACAAACCAATAGTGATTTCTATTCAACTTTGCAGCATCTGGACATTCACATATTATGAAGAAACTATCAGATAAACTGCACTGAATGTTTTCCCACTTGAACTGATTTTTCACTGGCTCTTTAGAAGTTCAAATTATAATGTAAAATGCATAATTATTTTGTTTTTAAATATAAAATTAAGTCAAACGACACACGGGCTAACTATCACCAGACAACGAGACGACGAATAATCAGGGGGGAGAAGAGGTGGGGAGAGGAAGGGAAATTTGACGTTTTGACGTTGACATTGACAGCTTTTAGTAGATGTTACCAATGTAAAATTAAATAATTTGGAACTTTGTTGCAAGATTGATAAACATGAAAAATCCTCAGCTCTTTGTTTTTCCGCGAGGCAAAAAGTTAAGCCGCGATTACACTTCACGATTCGTCGGGGACGATTTCACGCAGGCGCTCTAAATCGGGAAATGTAATCGCTGTTAGGTAGGCAGTGTCCCGATATCGGGTGATCGGGGCTTCCCGACCGCCCTGTTTCCCTATTTAGGGAGTAAATCGGGTGATGTAATCGCTGTCCACGAGTCAGGGCGTTCAGAAGTGCCATTTTTGAAACGCGGAGCCTCCTAAACGAATGATATTTCCATACAAAAACAGTTCGTGTAGTGACTCCGCGTTTCAAAAATGGCACTGATATGAATTTAAATAAATACATATATGTATATTTCTTAAAACGATACTCTTTACTCCGGCATTTTCTTTTTTTTTCACATTTACACTCGCAGTTGCGTCAAAAGCGACACGCACTTGACCAATAGTTGAATTTTGGCAAGCACAGGTGCCACTCTCTCAACATCAAGTTCGGCTGACAACTGAGTTAGGGAGGCGATCTAGTGCAGTGTAATCACAACGCCCTGTCTGTCGCCCCTGCTCATCGGCCCGACGGATCGTGAAGTGTAATCGCCGCTTTATCTAGGTCTGGTATTAAAAAAGAAACTGTCAAAGTCATACAGAGCAATAGCAAGGCAATCTGTCATTTCACCAAAATTCTTTGATGGACGCTTTTTGTGAATTTGTGGCGTGCGATTTGTAGTTTATTTCACCAAGTGTTAACATATTTTTGTGTGTTCTTAGCTAAATTTACATGGCTGCTCGCAACCACAGATAGAAATAAAATTGAGATCTTCAGACATACAATGCTGTTATCCCTTCATGCAGCTTACGTGTATAGCAAGAATAAAGTGCCAACTTTTCGTAAAACTAAGCTAATTCAATGAATAACATGAGTGCACAACAGAGCCCGGCGAACATGCAGGCCGTCGTGGACAGGGAAAAGATATACACATGGATCTTGGAGCTATGCAATCCAGAGACGCGGGAAAACGCGCTCCTGGAACTCAGCAAGAAGCGCGAGGTGGTACCGGACTTAGCGCCGATGTTGTGGCACAGCTTCGGCACCATCGCTGCTTTGCTACAAGAAATCACCAACATCTACGTGGCCATGATACCGCCGACCCTGACGGCACACCAGAGCAACCGCGTATGCAATGCTTTGGCGTTAATGCAGTGCGTCGCTTCGCATCCTGAAACTAGGTCTGCATTCCTCCAAGCGCACGTCCCTTTGTTTCTATATCCTTTCCTCCACACAGTCTCCAAAACACGACCCTTTGAGTACCTGAGACTGACCAGTCTGGGTGTGATTGGAGCTCTAGTCAAAACTGACGAACAAGAGGTGATCACGTTTTTGCTGACCACTGAAATCATACCATTGTGCCTGCGTATCATGGAGAATGGATCTGAACTGTCCAAAACTGTAGCAACATTTATATTGCAAAAGATATTGCTCGATGACAGTGGTCTTTGTTATATTTGTCAGACCTACGATAGGTTTTCGCATGTGGCTATGATTTTGGGCAAAATGGTGTTGTCGCTAGCGAAGGACCCCTCTGCTAGACTGTTGAAACATGTTGTCCGTTGTTACCTTCGCTTGTCGGACAATCCGAGGGCTCGTGAAGCACTCAGGCAATGTCTTCCAGACCAGCTGCGAGATGCGACATTCACAGCGTGTCTCCAAGAAGATAATTCTACCAAACACTGGTTGGCACAGCTCATCAAGAACTTGGAAGCGCAGCCTCCACCGGCCAGTCCCGCGCAGCCGAACATGTGAGGTTCAAATCTGTGGAGGCCCACTGCAGACGATCCACAACAAGTAGTGCAAAGGTTCTCTCTTTGACACCAAACTTGCAGCTTTCTACGTATAAGCATGTTTTTTTTTTATATGCAATGATTAGAATAGGACAATTTTAATTAGTAATAATTGTGTTATAGATAATCTGGAATCCCTTGTACAGATAGGTACATTCAATTGATAAAAGAATGTCCTTTAGATCTTTATTCCAAGCCACACAATATATGTGTATTGAAAACATAGTTTATTCTTTGCTCATTTGGATGCACCCATTTGTTGATGTGTATTTTAAGAAATTATATGCTTTTTTGCTCAAATTTTACCCATGAACTATTCCAATCATTGCCTAAACACTGTTTTTGTAATATGCCAATTTTTTTTTTTCAATTGCTTGTATGTAAGATAGAATAATATACAAACTTACATATTCATTTTGAGCATAGCTTTTATTACTATGTTTGTAAATGAAAAGGTTACTAATTAACATAAATGAAATTGTATACTTACAGACAACATCAATGTTTATTTTATTATAACGATTGTGAGATAGATTCAATATTATATTATAATATATACGGCTTATGTAATATAGTCAATAAGACTGACAAGGTTTCAATCAAGTTAGACAATTATCTTCAGAAAGAGAAAGCAGGCAGTGATAGAAACCATTGGGTCATCGCTAAAGGCTCATTTTTACGGTTCTGTACCCAAAGGGTAAAAACGGGACCCTATTACTAAGACTTCGCTGTCTGTCCGTCTGTCTGTCTGGCCGTCTGTCTGTCACCAGGCTGTATCTTAGGAACCGCGGTAGCTAGACAGTTAAAATTTTCACAAATTATGTATTTTTGTTGCCGCTATAACAACAAATACTAAAAATAAAATAAAATAAATAAGGGGGGCTCCCATACGAAAAACTTGATTTTTGTAGATAATGGTACGGAACCCTTCGTGCGCGAGTCCGACTCGCACTTGGCCGGTTATTATTTCTCTGCCAGGCATTTGGGTAAGGGGATTCCCTGGGGATGCGAGGCATTTGGGTTAGGGGATTCCAGGAGAATCCCCGCATACTGTATATCGATTGAGTTATCGACCAATTAAAATGAGCCACTACACTTGCCCTGGAGATAATTGTATGAATCGATCAAAACCTAGTTGTCCTCTCCGACTATATAACTTGAGTGAACTGTATTTTTTATTATAATATAATTAACATCAATAATCCTTACGAGTAACCTTTTTTACTGAAATACAGTAGCTAACCTAGAGTCTAATCTTTAAAAAAGATTTTGTCTATATGAAACTTAGAAAATATTAATATGTGAAATAAAATTATAAGGTTCACAATTAAGCAATAAATACATAGGTAATAATAATAAATATGTACTGCAAAGCTTTTTGGTAGATTTATGAACTCCTTCTATTTGTTAACCTTTTTACCATAAAAATGTGAATAATAAATAAAAATTAATTACTACCATCATAATATATAAGATATTTGAAAATTCTTTAAAAAATCAACTAAGCTTTCCCACTTATATTTATCAACTTCTAGACTATAATAAATAATTTAGTCTTAGTTTGAAACCCCATAATTGTGGGTTGACTATTTATACCAATCTCAAAAACTTTGTAAAATAATAGGTATTGATGAAAGAGTACCTATGTAAACATTATAGAGTCAAACATTTGTGACTTACTGTAAAAAATTAAATTAATATACAATTTATTAAAAATATTGATATAAGGATTATTGTTGTTTTGTACAAGTTAATATGAGGAACAGTGTCTATGTCCATCCAGTGACCAAATTCACATTGGAACACGAAGTTGCGTGGTGAGAGGCACTGGCAATCAAGAAATGTTTAGAGTGAAAAAGGTATAGAGGTTAGGCCCAACGCAGACGACAGACTATCCGTGACGCACTTTTTAGTCTGTGATAGTCTGTAAAAATAGAACCTATGAAATCATACGCAGTAACGCACTACGCGCGCCGGGTTTCATTCCATTCCATGGGTTCTATTTTCACAGACTAAAAAGTGCGTCGTTGGGCCTTACACATACATTATCACACGCCTGTTTTCCACAGGGTTGCCCAAGGGCCTGACACGCTTTGATAGAGCGAGATAGTCTTATTGCGACTTCTAAAAGAAGAAAAAGAAAACAGTGCCTTGTTTTGTCCTTATTACCGACCGTACATTTATTCATGGTCGGGTTATATGAACACTTCAAATTGCATATAAAAGTGTACCTGTAGCACGACCATGAATAAAATATACGTACCTAGCATCATTATTACGTCTTTCTCTTACCCCCGGTCGCTCGGTGGCAAATCTACACTCTTTGTACCCCAGTACTTTGCGTTTTCTTGGAACGTACATTTTTCTACCCCACGGTAAAAAGGTGTGAGAAAGAAAAGGCAGAAGTCTGCGGCTCACTGCGTGAACTGTGAACTTGTGTCCTTAGAGCGTTTACACCTAACACCACAAGTTTACACATTACGCCGCCAAAGCAGCGGTTTTTGCAGCTGCGGTTCCGTGCGCATGTATTTAGTATGCATTTTTAAGGTGCCATTTTTGAAACGCTGGGTCACCTAAATTAATGGCTTTTCCATACAAAAAACCGTCCGTTTAGTGACTTCGCGTTTCAAAAAAAACACCACTGAACTGACCCTTTCACACGGTCACAGAATTATTAGTATGACACGGTTCCGCCGCGGCCGCGGTGACGAAATGTGTTAACGCTTTTAGGTCTTAGTAGTATACAAACAAGCTGACTTTTAAACACCAACAAAGTTTAGTCCATGATACTGACCAACTTCTACTAACAACGTATCAAGCTCACTTTTTATCTTACCTGCTTTGTCCCACTGCTGGGATAAAAATTTAAATTCCTCTTAACTTGAAGGGTGATTTTTTTGGAGGGTGGTTTAAACATCAAACTGAGCTTGCTCTAAAAAGCTAGTATTTATACAATCAGCCTGTATAAGGTACCTTAGGAGCTATTTTATCTTTGTGGTTTATGTATGGACATCACAAGGCTAGTTTTAAAACAACATGATACACATAAACCATTAAAAAAAAATCATATCCAGTGTGCGACAAGCCTTATTGGTCAATGATTGGATATTAATTAGACTGCAAATAGTTATGCTACTTTGTTATTGTTTCACAAGGGCCAGTATCTGCTGGATCATTATCTGTTAAAGTTTCACATATCCAAGAGCGTCGCCAAACTATACTAAAGAGTAAAAAAAATTTTTTTTGAACCTATACCCTATCCCCGCACCCTGCCCCTCCACTCACCCCTCTTGGCAACGCCCTTGCACACTATCTTATACTTAAACATAGCATAATTCCCAATGTATTATACATGCCTTAAATATCATTAATTGGTCTCATATTACATGCATTGTATTATTTTTAGGTACAAAAGATGAAAAAGCACTAATTTTGTATGCGGATGTAGTGGACTGAAATAGGAATAAACTTTTTATTATTTGGAAAGTACTTGTCTATTATTTTATTATTCTACTAGCCGAAGCCCGCGACTTCGTTCGCGCGGACTTTATGTCTCTGGAAAATTCTCATCAGGCTGAACAACTTTTACTAAGGCGGCATTTTTATATCTCTTATAGTTTAGCTGGACCATTATGGTTCTGCATCAGGCGTTCCATTTTCCAAAATCATTTATACCCTATATGTTGCCCAGGCTTAATAGCTATATAACGAAAAAAGTTTCATTCGAATCCGTCCAGTATTTCCGGAGATTAGCGTGTACAAACAGACAAACAGACAGCCATATTTTTTTGATTCTTACTCTATTACTACGTCTCCATCGCCCCCAATATTTTTTTTGGAAATATATTTAATGTACAGACACACTTTTTTTACTGTTTTATTATATGTATAGATGTAAGAAAACTATGAACTTATAAGTTTTTGTCCCAATTTCTTTTATTATCAAACCCAGGATGTCAACAGATGGTCTCTCCCTAAAAATTCTGACATTGCCATGCATATATATCTTCGAAACCAGCAAATTTGTACGAAAATACCCCCAGTACTACACAAAAAAAGACGACTTACCGCGACGCTATCCTACAAGGAAAAAGAATATGTTAGCTAGGCCAAATTCTACTCGTAATTTAGAAATTTTTAACTCCGGACCGCTTGCAATGTCAATAAAAGTCTATAACACCCTTCCAGATCTGCTAAGAGCAGAGAAGAAAGATACCATTTTTTATAAAAGATTAAAAGCACTGCTTGTAGAAAAAAATTATTAGACATTGGACGAGTTTTTTAATGATAAAGATTTGAAAAAATAAAAAATAAATGACGAATAACGTATATATTATAAGTAGGTACATTGGACAATGGAAAAAATAAATGATAATAATAAAAAGAAAATTGACATTTAAAAGAATAAAACCAACAATATAAATGTAAAGGACATAAATATACGAGTAAATACACAAATATAGCTAATATTGAATGAATTAAAATACTGACTTTGTTATACAAACTGACATTACCTACTCGTATTAAAAAACTACTAAACAAATCAATCTTTATTTAAATAATTACTAACTAATTTTATATTATATAAATACTAACGAAAAATAAAACCGCATGCCGTTCCATATTTTTTCTTTTGCAATGCCCTGTCAGGGCTCATTTTGTACCTACTAACTTAAGAAATGACTATGTAGTAAAGTGTTATATATGTACAATATGAAAAGCAATAAATGAATTGAATTGAATTTCCATAACGACCGATTACATAACGACATAATCGGTAAACAACCTGCAGGAATGCTAGTATTCCTGCAATTTGTTGTACCTCGGTTGTCCGAACATTTCCGTCTATTATGAAACTATCTAGTAACAAATGTTTTGTTTAGTAACAAATGTTTTGTTTAGTAAAACTTGATTTGGTCGGATAGTGGTTTAAGCCATTATCCGAACAAACAAGTTGACATCTAGTAATATGCCACTTGTCTATCTAATAATGTCAACTTGATTTGGTTGGATTATGGTTTAAAGTGTTGTGGTGGTGTATATAATAGGCAGGTGGACTACGTTGCGCTTACCGGTACGTTGCTGCCATTCGACAACCTTTCTGCCCCATCTCCATCGGTGAGTTGTTCGTGCTATGTCAGCTATGTAGTATAGCATTTTGCGCGATAATGTTTAAAGTTATCCTTATGGTGCGCTGGTCAGTGCATATTTATAAAGGACTTAATTTTTTATTTCACTCTACAATAAAAGTGGTGTACCGCAATTAAGGGACTTCTTACACTTTGGGTTCGGAGAAATTGGCAACCCAACGATTGCATATTCTTTGAGCTTCATACTTTCGGATAATTAAACCCATAATAGATTCGTCATGTCTGTCTGTCCGTCCGTATGTCACAGCCACTTTTTTCCGAAACTATATTATATATAAGACTTATACTGTTGAAACTTGGTAAGAAGATGTATTATGTGAACCGCATTAAGGATTTGACACAAAAATATTTAAAAAAAAAAACAAAAAAATTTGGGGTTCCCCATACTTATAACTGAAACTCAAAAATTTATTTTTCTTCAGACCGATACGTGTGGGGTATCTATGGATAGGTCTTCAAAAATTATATTTATTTATTTAACTTTATTACAAATGTAATAGGCGGACTTAAAGCCATAGGCTTTATCTACCAGTCAACCCACTGGTGGTGCCGAGAATAATAAGTCTTTAGAAGGAGGTGCAAAATACGTAATTTAGAAAGATTTACTAATATTTAGTAATATGAATAAAAACATATATTTAATAAATAAAATAATATATATCAATAAACTTACATTCAAAATATACATAGATAGATATAATAACCAATACATATACTACATATATATTTTTTGTATTCTATCTGACAGTTCCTGAAGATAATGTGCACGCACTGCACTTTTAAACGCTACACGAGTGCGAGCCTTCTGGATCTTGATTGGAAGGGCGTTCCAAAGCTTTACCGCTTGAACAGCAAACGAACGTTCAAAGAACCCACTCCGGTGAAATGGTATATCAAGACGGAGATTGCTAGAAGAGCGAAGATTTTTTGAATGAGTATCACCAAGAAAAATGAATTTTGATTTGAGATATGACGGAGTTTTTGGGTCAAAAAGAATGGAAAAGAGGTTTTATTAAAAAATTAGGTAAAGAGGAATTATATTGAGGTTTCTAATATAATTTTTTTCTAAACCGAATACTTTGCGAAGGAGATACTTCCAAAGTGGAAAAAAGTGTGTGTCCCCCCCCCCCTGTAACTTCTAAAATAAGGGAATTATAAAATTTAAAAAAATATATGATGTTCATTACCATAAAAATTACCAGCGAAAATTGGTTTGAACGATATCTAGTTAGTAGTTTTTTTAATACGTCATAACATAAATCATAAACGGTAATTTACCTTTCATTCAATCAACTCAAATATAAAAAAAAACATACTAGGTACAAGACTTTTATATCATGTTATTTGCTACTACGGAACCCTTCATGGACGACTCCGACTCGCACTTGGCCGCTTTTATTTTTTAATTTACAATAGGTAAACATCATAGTCTGGCCAAGATTTATTTAATCAACTCACTCGCTTTATATTTTTATCGTACGAAATTTATAAAATGCCTCTTATTTATTAAACAGATGGATGCAGAGCGTTTCTAATTCGGATCTTATACCAAAAAGGGTTCTGTTACAAGTAGACTGTTTCTAGGATTCCGTAACCAAAGGGTAAAAACTGGACCCTGTTCTGAATGTCACCAAGGCTGTATCTCATAAACCGTGACGGCTAGACAGTAGTTTTCACAGATGCTGTATTTCTGTTGCCGTATAGCAGCAACAAAAAATACTAAGTAAAAAAATATGGGTCTCCCATTCAACAACCATGATTTTGTATAAATTATGATACAGTACAAGTGCGTTATTATACTTACTGACTGTGACTATCGATTTAGCGACTAGAGGAGAAAATGAGACACATTTTGTGTAGCTGCGACTCAATGGCTGCGAAAGCGTATGCATTCCTTCAGAAATCCCGATGCGGATGAGTAGAGCTAGGGAGTAAGTACAATATACTTAACCCAAAGGTTCGACGTGCTTCCAATTTATGGACCCCAAAGCAAGATAAAAGATGATAGACTATCGATCTATGTACCTTACTTTCTAGGTAGATATGGAAAACTGCTTAGCAAGACTTTACTGACATTACTTCCTGTCCGCGTTTCAGTGTCAAGCAACATTGAGCAATAGCGTATGATGATAAAGTCTAATTTGGTTTGATATAGAAATAGGACGTCACTATCGGATGACTATCGTATTATTTTATGGAGTAACCCCCAGATACCGTCCGAATGTAAGTATGTGATATTTTTATTTTTTATATAACTGCCTCCGTGGTTTAGTTGTTAGAGCGTCATCCGGAGGTCGCGGGTTCGATTCCCGGCGGGGGCAACGACTTTGTGTTGTTGTCCTAGCTTGGTTAGGACATTGTAAGCTGATCACCTGATGGTCCGATAAGTAAGATGATCCGTGCTTCGGAGGGCACGTTAAGCCGTCGGTCCCGGTCACTGTCTTTGACATTGGTCGTTACCTAAAACCATGTCAGAGGCCTTTAAGGCGGTTCAAAAACTAAACTCTGACACTAGTGTTAGTCACTAACACACACGATAAGAAGAAGAAGTGATATTTTTGAATACTTTGAAGTACCTAAGTATACCTAACGCTTTCTAATTTATCAGGTAGTACCTTATGTAAGAATATTGACGACTGGTTCGATAATATTTGGCTGTTTAAGGGGTGGTTCCTTCATTTAAAGATCATATGCTAGCAATATAAATCAAGGGGGCGATCGGGCAAACGCCCAGGGGTACCTGACGATGAGGGGCAAATCAAAGGTTGCTGTGATCAGATAAGTTCAAAACTTTTCAGATTTTTATTTAGAGAGGTTGCATATCACCACACTTCTGGCGTCTCGGCGTACTGTTCTGATGATGGAGCCGGGAAATATTCGACGGAATTCAGTTATAAAGCAACATAACCAAATTGAGTAGGACTTGTTTGATTTGTCTTGTCTTATAAAGCACATTATAAAGGTTGATGCTGCCTAGGGTCCGCTCCCGGAGACGGATGGTGGTCGATAATCAGTAATAAACTCTCAATAAAAGCTTGTACAAAAAATGATATTTTTTCAACATAAGTATATTTATTCTCCCAGAGCTACATGCGTTTTGAAATCCTGCCCAAGGGCACCGTCGCTAATCGTTGCTGCTAACACCGGCTTTTTACCCCCTGCTAGCGCATGCGTATTTGGAGATTGAGGCAGGGGTTGGAGTGGTGCGGGATGCGTCTGTCTGGCTCTCGGAGTCGGCAGGCATTGATTCGATTCATTCCTCCCAAGTCATCGGTGCCAGCAACACTTATGCTCCGATATCCACCCAGCCATTTTTAAATTGAGCCTATAATATTTTAAATGTTTGACGTTAAAGTACATTTCCATTTTAATGACTTAAGTAATGCTCAAGCTGGATAATGGATATGAATATGATGCAACGATTTTTAACTGTAAAGAATTATAAAACATTAATGGCCCTTCACGGAGCAATGAGTAATGTTGATATGTATTCCTTGCTCCGTGAAAGCCACAATGCATTGTCAAAAGAATGGGCAAAAAACTTGCCCATTCTGCCCTGAGAAGATGAGGTTACCCTGACAAATTCCTTTATTTCGCGTGCACGCGATTTTCAACCTAACTGCAATAACTTAAAGTCCAAATTGGTTATTCGTCTATCCTAGACTTATTACTGTTATTAATTACACCAAGTCTAGCACCTACGTCCAGTCCATGATACTAGAAAGCTTTAGTTTGGCATGAGTATGTATATCAATGACGCCAACAAAGTGGCAAAAAAGAATCTTGAATACCTATTTTTTTTGAGGTAGCTACCACGACTGTAGAGGAGGATTCCCCGAACTTAGGTACTAAGGCCTCTTATCGATCCATACAGCTTTTGTTTTGACGGTCCTATACGTCAGTTATGAGATTTTTTATAAGTACTTAGTTTTCTAGTCCCTACTGTCTTTACTACGGCCCTGATCCATAATAAAATGATCATGGACAAAACGAAAGTACTGTCGAATGTCCATGTTGCGCCCCTGTGTTGGGAGCTCCTACCTCGAAGTTGTAGACCATTATATCTACCTGGCTCAATTGATACAGGCAGCTCAAGTTCTAGCTTCGAGGAAGAGGTCTATCGACTCGGCTGGGCAGCGTTCGGGAAGCTACGCAGTGACTTCTCGTCAAAAATACCTCTCAAGACTCAAAAGAGAAGACTGTTGTATGTTATTTTATTTTGTTTTTAATATTTGTTGTTATAGCGGCAACAGAAATACATAATTTGTGTAAATTTCAACTGTCTAGCTATCGCGGTTCTTGAGATAAAGCCTGGTGACAGACAGACGGACAGACAGCGAAGTCTTTGTAATAGGGTCCCGTTTTCACCCTTTGGGTACGGAACCCTAAAAAGAACGAGAAATTAATATTCTTGGGAAATTAAAATTTCATACAAATTCTTTCTCTTGAAGTTCTCTTTGTATTTTTGTTCAATCAAACATCAATAACCTACAAAAAATATATACAACTCAGCGAATATTAAATTTTAATCATCTGTACTAGGTAATCCTTGCTTAATATGGATGCCAAATTAACTACTTACTTGAAAAAAAATGATAAGACTAAACAAATACACTGTGGGTAATAATAAAAGTAACCTTCGTGGTGTTTGTAGTAACTTTCGTGGACAATAGATTTTAAAAAAATCAATTATTGATCGATTTACATCCTTCAAAAATATATTATATATTTTTGTATAGTCTTTAGCTTATTATTTTTTCCAAACGATATTTTACAATTGCAATTTTGCCACGAAGGTTACGCGGACAATGATTTTTGAAGGAATGCCCTCCTACTACAATACAATCTCATACAACAATTTTAACACCAAATTTTTATTGCGCTTTCTATATTTTTTGCTAGGTAGGTACCTTATAAATATCTTTACGCAGCCAAATAATGTTTAGAAGTCCGGCCCTCGAGTTGGAGACTGAGATAGAGCCCATCGCTCGCAGGATCCAATGTAAGAGCTATTGTCACTATTCAGATAGGAGGCATAGTGATCCGACTTGCTAGACTTTTGAGATCCCTTGGAAACTTGGAACGAAAGCTTAGAGGTAGGGTAGGACGTTCGAGATTGGTTCAAGTTATAACAAGAATCTTTGGACAGTTCTGACCCTTGGAAGGAAAGTTTGGATGTAGGGTAGGCTATTTGTGGTAGATTTAAATTATGATAAGATTCTCTGGACAGTTGTTGGGGCTTTTGGAAGGAAAGTTTGGATATAGGGTAGGATATTCGTGGTTTATTCAAATTATAATAGGAATCCTCAAACGACAGTTTGCGTTCTCTGGTAGGTGCACTTGAGCTTCTATTTCGGAGAGGTATGGTGTTCACGCTATATCGTCCGCTGAAAGGTATTGTCACCATTCCAAAACTTGCCGTTTCAACGTAATGCGCACATCCTTTGTCCCTGTAAGCCGGGTGCTTCGCGTCAACTGTCTGTATCTCCTTTGTTTCAAATATTTCTTTCGGAATTGGAAATTTTTCCGAGCATTTGCATGTAGCTTTTCCGCATCTATAGGGCCCACTCAACACTGTGTTGGAGCCAATATCAGTGAATTCCTTCTTCAATAGTATCGCCTCAGATTTTAATTTATCTTTGTCATCTTCATAGGCTACTATGATTTTGTCGGATTTCCTTTTTTTTTTGACGAAGATGTTGGGAGGGGGCTTTCTGATGAATTTATTACGGGTACTATCTATTGAAAACTTGCTACTGTTAGTTTTTGAAAACTTGCTACTGCTGCTAGCTTTTGAAAACTTGCTACTGCTATCTTTTGAAGACTTTCCAATGCTAACTTTTGAAGACTTGATGCTGTTAGCTTTTGAAAACTTGCTACTACTACCTTTTGTAGATTTGGCAATGCTAACTTTTGAAGACTTAGCGCTATTAGCTTTTGAAAACTTGCGACTGCTAGCTTTTGAAGTCTTTGTGCTGTTAGCTTTTGAAAACTTGTAACTGCTAGCTTTTGAAGACTTAGTAATGCTAGCTTTTGAAGATTTTCTGCTGTAACCTCTTAAAGACTTGGAACGAGTTGATGTTTGAGAACGGCAGATAGATATTCTTGAAATAGATAGCACAATAGCATCTACTATTTCATCATAGAATTTCTGAGTTGTTGACGACATTTAGATACCAATGCGTGAATAAATTTTGACAGTGGGGAGGTATGCTTTTATATTAAAATTTCTAAGAGTAAGAGGTCATCGTACCTGGGTACACAAACAGAGACGTATAATTTTCATTATAAGTACTTACTTATAATTTTCCTAAAACAGAAAATAGGTAACTAAGGGCCCCCATACCTATTTATTTATTTGAAAAATATATTAAAAAAAATCTATCAGGTATGTACCTACATTGTTTAGTTTTGTCCTGTCCTTTGATTTAAGTGACATTTTAAAGATATGTTGACAACACGGCTTGGCACCTCGTTGGCGCTTGGCGCAGGCGTACACAAAGAATAATCAGGGTCGGATTTAGGGGAGGGCTACAGCCCCGGGGCCTCCACAAATATATTTTTACGGAATCACGAATGCGGTTTTCCGATAGGTAAGGTTTCTGAATTAGAAAAACATACGTCTATGACTGGACCGCCATTCACATTGTAGTATTTAGCATTTCTCCAAATAAGTAATGATGTGTTAATGTCATACATATTTTAGTAATCTTTTTTTAATAAGTTTATTTTATTCTATTTTTCGGGTTAGCTTAATCAGTGCAATTTGTCCGTATTTATTTATTTTGATACACCACCCACGCTATAGATTTTAAATAATAAAAAATAAGAAACGTTAACAATTTCGCGCCAACAATTCGCCAATTTATTTTTATTTTCGAAGACGTAGGTATATAACGACATCTCTCAAGCTAGCTAAAATCCATAAAGTGGTTTAGGTTTAGGCTGCAGAGCGTGCCAAAGAAATATACATACATACACTCGAAAAACATAGCCTTCCTTCTGGCGCAGTCGGATAAATAAACTAAAGATAGGTTCTAAAAGAATTGTAGGTATCTAGAGCCGTAAAAATAATTCTTAAAAAAGTAAGTCAGTTGTCAGTACTTGTCAGTGCTTGTCCCTGTCACGAGCATGTCACAAAATGGTTGCCAACTTAAGGGTTTTGCCTCAAAATTTAGGGGCTAGAAGTTTTAAAAGGGACTTTTTTAAAGGGCTGGAATTTTTGGGGGTTTAATTTTGACGTGATAACGTCTTTAAAATCGTTTTAGTCGGGTGACATGTTCAGAAACTTGTGTCACACCAAAACCTCACGAGCGCGATCGCAGGTATAACGAGAGAGAGACGGACCGATCTCCCGTCTCATCTCGAGCGCTGCCAGTCATTCCGTGAAACGACGTTATCACGTAAACATCTCGATCGTAAACCTACTTTACAAACAACAAATTTTTTTTTTGTCATTAATTCACATCACGCTCAACGGCTAAACAACTTTGCATTACATATAAATTATAATTTACTATTAACCACGGTTTTACTGACATAGTGTAGCTGTAGCCGGAATAGATTTAGATTGTATAGGTAGTATGAGTGCTTTGGGGACCACGAAACCGTCGGATCGTCGCTCAAGTTAAACGCTAAACTTGCCCTGATGATGATCGTCTAAATTGATCGAAACTAGTTGACCATTTTCGACTGCACTACGTAAAGTGAAACCGTGTTTTACAATGAATATGTAGAAATAGAAATAGAAAAATCTTTATTCAGCTATAAATTATACACTTACAAACATTTTATAACTAAACACTGACGTATATGTTATAATGTTATACGTCATCTCACGTTAGTTTTAATAATATTATAAACTGCACTTTATTCAATTAAATAATTTTGTAACTTAATCATCATTGTCCTCGCCATTTTCCTATTTAGGGTTTTTATTGTGGGATTTTACGGGAATTGAGAAAAAAACTTGGGGAAAAAATTTGGTATGGATTTAGGGTTGGTAACACTGGTCACACTTCTGTCACTCACACAAACAAATGTTTTGATTTTTGAATTGAAGAAAATTTTTGTAATTTAGTTTTGATATTTTTCTAAATTTTAAGTATATGAAGTGTCGTGGTGTTACAGTTACAAATATTCTAACAAAATGTGGGTCTTTGGATACGGGTCTTTGATTTGGAAAGTTGACTTTGCTTACGAAACTAAAGTTGTAGGTTACATCAAAGGTTATCTTAGAAGATTTTACCAGCACAGTATTGACCATAGGGGCACTCCTGAGAAAGTAAGTATGCTATGACGAAGCCCTTACATGCCCCTTCATTTCAGAAACAACTAAAGCCTCATTTTTTTCCTTTGAATTAAAAATAAATGGATAAATACATTTAAATAGGTACAAAACAAAAGGTAAATAATCATTACTGTTGTAATTGATGTAGATTATTCTTTAATCTGAAGAGGTTTCTAAACTTTTTCGCACTCCTTGATTCCGCACGCGCATACCTTCTATAGCTTCCCACTCCTAGCACCTAGGCACATGCCTACTTTGCCTGTTGGTAATCGGAAAACTATTAGTTTAAATAGTTATGTTGACATGCCCACAAAAGTGGTATTAACATAGTAATATAACTCTTCTATATGTAATAGTACACTCACTATTATTCGTGAACAAGCTATAGTTGTTTAGTACATCTTTCGTAAACTTCCAGCCTGGACGGGTTGTGACTCTTATAGCTAGTGAAGATCCAAACAGCAAAGTTTGGGGCGTGGCCTACAAAATAAAGCAGCAGGACATTGAGCAAGTCACGCACCACTTAGATTTTAGAGAAAAGAACGGCTATTCCAAGAAGACTGTCACATTCCATCCTAAAGATGAAAGCCTTAATGCATTTCAGTTGACATTGTATGTAGCTACAGAGGAAAATCAGTCATTTGCAGGTAACTTATACATTCATTCATCATCATTTATCATCAGGTCTTTTTAGTATCCACTGCAGGAACATGACCCTTTCTACATTTTCTTTCACGGAGCCATACTTGGCCAGAGCAGCCAGAGGACTTGGCCTACACTTTCCACGCTGGCAAGAAGGGTTGGAGAGGTCTCATTGATGTTTATTAGCTTTGTTTAGCTTGTATTTCCTAAGTCGCCTGCTATGACATCCATGGGAGTACTTTGAGTGGCTCCATTCTATTCTGCCGAAAACCACACTGTGTTATTTATACATTCCTTAACACATCTTTATCCCTAATGGGGAAGACAGAGCATTTTGGGTGTTGCGGCTCAAGCAGATAGAGCCCAGGAGCCAAAGGCCAGTGTTAGCATGTTGGTGGGTGATATGTAGAGAAAAGAAATCAAAATATTTATGGATTGCTAGTTGCATAGCCCATTCCCTGGATTGGCTTTTGCTGTTTGTGTTTACTAAGAGAAGCAGCTGGCAAATTCTTTTATTTTTTCCCAGCCCTTAAAGACCTTTATTTTAGGGGGTTGGAACACCTAGCCCATCCTTGGTACGCCTATGGTACATGTATAAGTTAAAAAATAATTTGGAGGGCTGTTTAAACATAGCAATTTTCTGGAACTATAGATTTAAAAACATTTGGTGGGTATTATTTTAGGTCCACTATGTTATTTGTTGACCTTTAGTTATTTGGCAAACCAATTTTGTTATGCACTGTAAACAATAGATTGACTATTTATGTATTTATCAATAAGTTGCATAATCAAATATCCCATTATGTCTAAGAAGAATTTAAATCAAATGCTAACAGTTTGATATTACTATTGAAGTTTACATAGCAAAAGTACACATAAACAACCTTGCTACATTACTCACATCCCACAAATGGCGCTTTGTGCGTTTCTCTCGTATTTATATGCCCTTTTTTTTTAAGTACAAATATTTTAAAAGGTGATTCAGTCCATAGTTTTGAACAACTTTACCCAAATTATATAAATTATTTTCCATTTTTTAAAGTAATGATATCACGCGACTTCTTCGATTTGTATGAGAACTTAAAATTTTTTTTCGCATTTATTCAGAAAAGTTGTTCAAAATTATGGACTGAATCACAATCAAATAATTAATTAAATATTGCTTACATATATGAAATGCAATAAATATTTTTAAAGCATATTCAACACTTCCCACCTATGTCACTTTTTTGCTAGTCGTGTGTGCTGCCATCTCTGTAAGCCTACTCGCACCTACTAGTTTTACCTATTTACGGACCCTCCAATATTTCTATTGGAATCTGTTACATTAGTAATTATTTATTTTTGCCATTACTAACTACAATCATGAGAGACCCCTCTTCCCAGCAATGAAAGGTTTAAAGACTGCAAATAATGATGACTTAAAAAAATTCCAGGTCCAGCATCAATAGAAGAAATAGCCAAGCAAGTGATATCCAGTACAGGCCCGAGCGGTACCAACAAAGAGTACATCTATAACCTGGCTGAAGCTATGAGGGCTTTGTTCCCGGATATCTACGACGACCACTTGTTTGCTCTGGAATCTGCTGTCAAGAAACTAGATCCAGATTTGAGAAATGTTCCTCCAAATTAGGTAGTACTCCACCAGAGTAAGTTTAGAACTATCTGTAGAGATGACAAGTCTATCAGTAAGATGATGTTAGCATAAACTATTCACCGCATCTACCGCTGTAAGCATGAAAATTATATAGCGCCATCTACCGGTATAAACGGGAACTAGTTACTAAGTTTATATCGTTTAGTATTTAATACTCGGTCTGATGTGTAGATGGCGCAAACTAAACTAGTGACATGCATTCGATGAAAAGAAAATATCGGAGATTCTGCAAAGGCAACCAGCTGCGTTTTCTTTACTTCTCCAGCACCCCCCAAGATTCCCTTCGATATAGGAACAGATGATATAGAGAGCAGTTGACAGGACCTTTACTCCAACAACACATGCGTAAAGGCAAAGATAATATAATTACTAACGTAACAGATACCCAACGCCATAGAAACTTTTGGACCGGCCGTAAGTAGGCAAATTGAGTAGGCGTTTCTAGTTCCAGCGTCTCGCAGAGATGGCAGCACACAGGACTAGCCAAAGCCGCGAAAGCATATTGTAAGTGTTTCAGAATTCGTCACTAGATGGCGTTAGTGAGAAAACGTATGTTTAGGCAAAAGATCCTGAAGTGCTATTTTTGAAACGCCTAGTCACCTAAACGAATGATTTTTCCATACAAAAAATTGTTCGTTTAGTAACTCCGCGTTCGAGGGTGTTGTGTTGTGTGTCTCTCTGATCTCGGAAACAGCTCTAACGATTTCGCTGAAATTTGGTATAGGGTGTTTTCGGGGGTAAACAATCTATCTAGATTAGTTTTTTGTTTGGGAAACCGCGTGTTTTCGAGTTTTCATGCGTTTTTTTTCCACGCAGAATATGGTCGCTAATTTCGTACCATCTGTTAATATCCGTTTAGTCCAGCGGTTTAAAATGCGGACGGTAAAAAAGAATATTACGGGTTCGAATCCCGCTTGATGACTTACTATAGTTGTTTTTTATAAGTTTAAGATTATATCTAATTTTTTAATTTTTATTGTTTTTAGACAAGTTTAAAAAAATGTAGTTAATGTTTGAGATATA
This sequence comes from Acrobasis consociella, assembly GCA_963555685.1. Classification (NCBI taxonomy): domain Eukaryota; kingdom Metazoa; phylum Arthropoda; class Insecta; order Lepidoptera; family Pyralidae; genus Acrobasis; species Acrobasis consociella. The sequence continues at coordinate 5,132,225 of OY743124.1, read as the reverse complement.
ACCGTGCAATGCTCGGTCGCCCAGGTAGGTACTCTATTATATGATAATACGCACTTTGGACGTATTTTTTAGGCGATTCTCACATTGCCCCGCACTACGCAGCGTAGCGCGTGAATGTGCGTTGCTTGTAATGTAAGTATCTCCGTTTGTATAGAAAACACGCACAATCCAACTCACTGACACTGTTCCGTAGCACACAAGGAACCCTTATAGTTTCACCATGTCTGTCTGTCTGTCTGTCCGTCCGCGGTCCTACTCAGTTACTATAAGTACTAGAAAGCTGTAAATTTGGCATGTGTATGTGTATATCAATTATCAATCATGGCGATCTGCCATACAAGTAAAGAGGAAGTCATTTTTTTTTCTCTACAAACTCATTGTGTGGAGTATCTTTGAATAGGTCTTCCAAAAATATTGTGAGCTTGTGAACACAATTTTCCGATTCAGGGATCCGTGTCTGTGACTCACAGCTACGTACGGCACGTAATATTAGCGCTGAGTGAAGTGCGCACGGGTACAATATTTTTAGGATTACGTACCCAAACGGTAAAAACGGGACCCTATTACTAAGACTTCGCTGTCTGTCCGTCCGTCTGTCCGTCTGTCTGTCCGTCTGTCTGTCCGTCTGTCTTGCACCAGGCTTTATCTCAAGAACCGCGATAACTAGACAGTTGAAATTTTCACAAATTATGTATTTTTGTTGCAATACTAAAAACAAAATAAAATAAATATTTAAGGGGGCTCCCATACAACAAACGCGATTTTTTATAGATAATGGTACGGAACACATAGTGCGCGATTGCGAGCGGCCGGTTATTATTTTGACTTCTGCGCAATAACGGTCAGCGCTAGAGTTTCGTGCCTTGTACCCACAGACATAGTTGTACCTCTTGCAATGTGATAAGTATGTTGGTACTCAGACCAAATCTGAGTATGGCGATTACACTGCAACGCGCCCCGCTACGTATTGCGGGCTCGCACTGTATGCAAAGTCCATTTGTACAGAAAACACGCATAGGACAACACACTGACACCGCGTCCCCGCGCGTCGTTTTTGTATGGTGGCACCGCACTACGCAGCGGGGCACAGACCACGGTCAGTGCAGTGTGATAATCGCCTGTAATAAGTATTACTAATTTATTTGCCAGGCGGTTTATCTTTTTTTTGTCGGGGAAAGTGAATATGTGTATGGAAATCTAATAGTTAGGCACTTAGTACCTACTTATTTATGTATTGAAGATCAGCTTTACTTGATTATATGAATATTTTTAGTTCGATGCATGTAATCTTCAAAGAACTGTGTGCTGTGTGTGTCTATTCTACTTAAGCAAAATAGGTAGGTAGGTATGTGCAAAGATAATAATATTTTTTAATTACTAACGTAATGTAGGTAACGTAATGTGACGGCATGTGTATACAACGTGGAAGGGACATACCCTTAACAAATCGAACCATGGGCAATAGGTACTAGACTATCACAGTAAAATTAAATTAAATTATATACTATACCTAAGTCAATACCTGAAAAAAAATCGACATTTCCATACAATGGTATGGGAATGTCTTACATATGTTTAATATCATTATAACATAAAAATGGGATAGACCTTTGCTCAGCAGTGGGACAGCAATACAGCAAAGGTTAATTTAAATATATACAATGTCCTTTTTTATTAAGTACAAATATTTTAAGGGGTGATTCAGACCATCATTTTAAGCAACTTTTCCCAATAAATGTATTTCAAAATAAGAAAAAAAAATTTTAGGTTTTCATAGAAATCGAAGTAGTCACGTGATATCATTACTATGGAAATTGAAAATTATTTTTTCGTATTTCGATATACATTTATTGGGAAAAGTTGTTCGAAATGATGGACTGAATCAACCCTTAAAATATTTGTACTTAATAAAAAAGGACATTGTATACAATGTCCTTTTTAATTAAGTACAAATAATTTAAGGGGTGATTCAGTCCATAATTTTGAACAACTTTTCCCAATGAATGTATTTCGAAATAGGTTAAAAAAATATTTTAGGTTCTCATACAAATCGAAGTTGTCACGTGATATCATTACTATAAAAAAATTTTTTTTTTTTAGTCTTTCGATATACATTTATTGGGAATAGTTGTTCGAAATGATGGACTGAATCACTCCTTAAAATATTTGTACTTAATTAAAAAGGTCATTGTATATACAATATCCTTTTTTATTAAGTACAAATATTTTAAGGGGTGATTCAGTCCATCATTTTAAACAACTTTTCCCAATAAATGTATATCGAAATACGAAAAATTATTTTTCGGTTTTCATACAAATCGAAGTAGTCACGTGATATCATTACTATGAAAAATAAAAATTTTCTTTTCGTATTTCGATATACATTTATTGGGAAAAGTTGTTCCATATGATGGACTGAATCACCCCTTAAAATATTTGTACTTAATAAAAAAGGACAATGTATATGTATATATAGTGATCTAGTAAAGCCTGTGGTTCGATTAATTACGGGTATGTCCCTTCCACGTTGTAGAACATAATACAACTAATATTACCTACCATATTTCCCAATCATATTCATAGCTCTTGGGAATTTGCTAAAGTTCGAAGGTACCTACATACGAGTCGTACGATGCGACTGACTTACCTGCTATAGGTACCTATGGATGTGGTGGCCGTCGGCGACGCCGCCCCGCCGGTCCGCTGGTCGTCGCGCGACCGGCGCGGCGTTCGCTTTGGTAGGTACACGGGGTAGGTACGTGTTGATCCGCACGCGCGCATAGTAATAATGTAGGTATATTTTCGATACCTAAACGGGGAGTGACACAGGCTTGCTACTACTAGAACCAAAATACCTACTTTTATGTTTGTATTTATTATTATTATATAGTACCTGGGCGACCGAGCTTTGCTCGGTTATTACTATTTATTGTGATATGGTGGTGTTTAGGTGATAATCTACATAAACTTTTTTAAAATTGTCTAAAAACAATAAAAATTAAAAAATTATATATAAACTAACATATAATAAAAAACAAAAGTCGGTCACCGAGCGGGATTTGAACCCGTAACAATCATATATGCCGTTCGCATCTTAAAACAACTAGACTAGACAGCTAATTGGCTGGTGGGACGAAATTAGCGACGACATTCAGAAAACTCCCATATACTAAATTTCAGCGAAATCGTTAGAGCCGTTTCCGAGATCACAGAAATAAATTTAATACATATACTTAAATAATTATACAAGAATTGCTCGTATAAAGGTATAAAATAAGATGTAAGTGGTTATGTTTTTTGGATTCTGTTTTGACAACACAAATTAATAGCCATGTGTGTAAAAAATCAAGACTATATTCCAAACCGTTTATGGGATCCAGAAAAAGTCCAAACATTTCCCCAGCAGAATTTTGAATAACTTCGGGTTCGGAGGCCTATGACATACAAAGTTCATTTATGCCTAAACATTTGTCTTGTATGTATAAAAAATGTGCAGCACAGAAGGACACGAATACGATTTTGTTTGAACACAGTGTACGTAGTATATTTTACTCTGTGGTACCATGTGGTACATAGAAATAAATGTTGATTGAATATTAAAACATTATTACTATATATTATAATCTACTTACACGTATCATTATTCTTGAGTTAGTTTAGTAAGCTTAGAAAGTAAAGACGGTGCTGCCATCATTAGTAAGTAATCCCACAGAAAACATTCAAAGCAAACAAAATGCCATCTAGTGACATAATTTAAAACCACAAATTGTGCTTTAAGACAAATATTTCAGAATTTTGTGAAATAGACAAAGAAAGTGCTAAAAAAATATTTATTGCAGCTGATAAAAATCATATTTAATTAGTTAGAGTACTACTTTGTTCAAATAATAGTAATAAAAGATTTTAATGTTTTCCGTGGTTTTAATCGAAACCTACTGCGCCATCTTGTGAGGACGGAAGGGTAATAATTACGTTTATATGGCGATGGGTGGGCATGGTAAAGGTCAACAACTAAGTTAGTAGGCCTGAAATGATGGCGCCACTGGTTGTTTTTTAATCTGTGTAATGGGCGGTTCTATGTTAAATTTAGTTCTGATTTTTCCCGCAATATGGCGAGGCCCACTAACTTATTTATTAACCATACGTAGTTACGTTGCAGTGTCAAATAATATTGATTAAAATAATTATAAAACAAGCATAAGCAATAGTCAGCGCTACAAAATGATGGTATAGTTAGTCATCTTATTTGTTTGACATTGAAATAGAAGACATTTACACTATCGGATGTCTATCGTGTCATCTTACGGAGTAACGGTCCAGTTTTTTTACGGCGAATCGCGAATTTAATAAATGTCTCTTACTACTCGAATAAGTAGACTAGTTAGTTTAAATAAATGTTAACAAACTTGACACATAATCTTTTTATTGAAATGTACACTTTACAAATTGATATCTTTACACTACACACTACAAATCAATCATCTAATTTATTTACAAAGGTATCGATTTATAAAGTGTAGATTTTATTAAAAAGATATGTCAATATCTTTATTTTATTACTCATGATATGTATGGGTGAAATACAGGGAGAATGAGTGTTGTCTTTCACTATGTCATCTCTACGGATAATAGTACAATACAATACTATTAATTTTGTATTAGTTATTGAACTAAATATAAAAACTAAATTAAAAATCTAAATTAAAAATCTAAATTAAAAATCTAAATTAATATCTAAATTAAAATCTAATTTAAAATCTAAATTAAAAAACTAAATTAAAATACAATACCAAAAACTTTATTGCACCAAACCTTTACAATTTAGGAATATTTCTAAAATATGGATAAAATAAAATATCGCTTATATAGATGAAATTTTATACTATTATTTATGATAAATCAAAAATTATATTAATTATTTCGAAGAACTTAATAATCTTTATTCAATTTTAAAGATACGAGCCATAAGCTAACCTCGTTAGAATGGTTTTCAATGACGCACAGGCGGCGTCTTTAGAATATTTTGTTTTCTGGTCGTCGATAGATGGCAGTGCAACCTCAAAACAGAAAAAAAAAACAATTTAATTGTCTATACTATGTGTAAAATACAGAAAAGATGGTTGTCATCTTTCAAGATATTTAGAGTTATCTTTTATATGATTCCTAGTCAGAAAATTCCTTGTTTAAGTAAAGGGTTCTTAACTTATTTTTATTTTGACGATTAAAATTTTATTATAATAGCGCTGGCGCTACTGAACTCACCGACGCTTGCAATTATAAAAATTTGACCTATACAATAAAAAAAAAACGACGGGTTGCACTCTGGGAGTGCCGGCAGAAGTGAAAACTTGAATATTAACGTTGTGCATTTTTGATATTTTGGAATGGTTAGGGAATAATTTTGCACGAATTGCTTTAATTATCAGTATAAAATATTTCAAATCTTTTCTGAACCACAGTCTGTCACAGATGTCACAAGCATGACCAAAATCATTTTCAAATACACAGCAGTATGGCCACTACACAGACGGTCGAGCCATCAGCTGTCACCATCCATGGATGCGCGTAGCACGCTGTAACATAAACACACACGAACATTCGCGCAAGCGCCCTGCGCCGTCTTACGAATTTTCGATCAGGCCACGTGTCCTGACGCGAGTTTAAGATTTTTTACCTATTCCAAAAAAAGTGCACAACGCCGCTAAAGAAGTATTCACTTCAAAAATTTACAAAATTACATTTACTCTATAATTTTGAGTTATTTCTCTACTGTTATGTGCATTTTGTTTTTATTTATTAGTTACTTTCCGAGAACATTTAGAAAAAGTACATACCTACATGATCAATAGTACATGACTATATGAGAAGGAGATATTAGCATATATTTATAGGGAAAAACTAAAAAAAATCTTAACAAGACATAAAAAATGTTTAAAAGTAAAAAATTGAAATAAAATTTAGAGATAGACCTACAGAGTTCTTTATAAATCATGTGTTTGCTATTATTTCTATGCTTATAGGCATTTTTGTTTTTTTTTTAATCTTATAAAAAAATATGTAACTACCAAAGACTAATTAATCATGGTAAATACATTTGAATCATACATGTACTTATCGGAAGCTGTAAAATATGTTTTCATTAAAACACATTGTATTTCCTTATTATTCTAATGTGTCCTATATTTATCCCTTACTGGCGAGTGGATTTTCCTAAACGCTATTTATATTTTGTGTTCATTATTATACAATGTCCTTTTTTATTAAGTACAAATATTTTAAGGGATGATTCAGTTCATCGTATTGAACAACTTTTCCCAGTAAATGTATATCGAAATACGAAAAGGAAATTTTCATTTTCCATAGTAATGATATCACGTGACTACTTCGTTTGTATGAAAACCGAAAAAATATTTTTCGTATTTCAATATACATTTATTGGGAAAAGTTGTTCAAAATGATGGACTGAATCACCCCTTAAATATTTGTCTACACTAATATTATAAAGAGGAAAGATTTGTTTGTTTGATTGTATTGAATAGGCTCCGAAACTACTGGATCGATTTTAAAAATTCTTTCACTGTTGGATAGGTATGTTATCCCTGAGTGACATAGGCTATGTATGTACCACGGGCGAAGCCGGGATGGACTGCTAGTACTTAATAAAAAAGGACATTGTATACTAACCATTTACATACATACTGGAAACTTTGTAGTTTGATATTGGTTTTTGAACTATTACACTTTGAACGCATTTATATACAACGTGGAAGTGACATATCCATAATTAATCGAACCACGGGCTATCTAGACCACTATAGTATAATGAAATTAAAATAACATTGAACGTGATTTTTTGTAGATGGTACTTTTGGTATGCGCGAGTCCGACTTCCACTTGGCCGGTTTTCTGTGTTATTTTTATTTATTTAACTTTATTACAATTATAAAAGGTGGATTTCAAGCCAAAGGCTTTATCTACCAGACAATCCAATGGTGATGCTGAAAGTAAGAAGTCTTTAGAAGGAGGTGCAAAATATGTCATTTAGAAAGATTGTTAAGGGCGGTGCTATGTTAAATTTAGTTCCTATTTTTTCCGCATTATTATATAAATTTGTTTTAAGTGAGCCTCCAAACACCAATCGGATTTTATAAAGTACTACGGAAACCTTCGTGCGAGTCCGACTGGCACTATGGTCGGTTTTATTTAAATCATTATCCACCCGAATTAAGGGGACCATTCTATTACATATTTTATACCCATCGCCTCTTACGGCTCAGGAAAAGGGTGTTGACCATGATAGAATAAAACAAGGTATTCTCTTCCCGTGACAGCTGATGACGTAGGTGGAACTTGACTACGTCATCAGTTTGATGTGTTGCCACTGTATGAAATTGAATTACCCGAGTGTAATGCATTTTTGAACTTTATATACCAATTTCGAATTAATAATCCATTATATCAATTTTATTTCGCGATCTTCGCGTGATTTATCAATTCAACATTTTGTATGTTGAATTGATAAATCACGCGAAAATCGCGAGATACTGAATAGTTAAGTTACTTAATATTTTATTAAATATTCATGAACTAGAGTTTGGCTAACAAAAGCGCGACCTGAGAAAACGCGGCAAATTAAATAAAAATACATATGGTAACCCTGGGTATAGTTGGAGAAAACTGATTTGATACCTGAATATTTTCTTAAATAATTTGTATACCATGTAGTTATGATTTTAAAAATCAATCTAGGTCATTATAAATCTCGTGCATCGAAAGGCACGTTAAGCCGTTGGTCCCGGCTTCATTCCAAGATTACAGTCGTCAAGCTAAGTCTTTCTTTTGTTTAGGCAGCTTGAAAAATCTTACAATAGTGTTGGCCACTTACACACATGAAAAACAAACAACATCACATACAAAACCAATAAAGTTATATAAAACTAGCCTCCGGCCCCGGATTTGCTTCGGCTACATACATAACGTATGTAACCCGCAGATAATATCCGACGGCGAAAGATTTTTTTTAATAGGTCCAATAGTTTTGGAGCCTGTTCAACACAATCAAAGAAACAAAAAGAAAAAAAAGAAGAAAAGAAAAAAACAAACAAATCTTTCCTTTTTATTACAAGCTTTTATTTAGCTTCACCTGTCCCGTTGTCTGTCGGTCTGTAATCAAATCTTAAATTATAAATAACATATTAACGATATTTTCTCCAAATTTCTCAACGTTTTAACAAAGTTCTTAATTTTGCTGAGTACTTCAATATCCCCAAGGTTATCTATAAATATAAATAAAATTCACTATATTGTAAATGTATGTATTATCACAGCAAATATCAAGATTACGAACCCGTAGTAACCGTAAAATTCGAAGATAGCATCTAAACATTGCTGTTTTTCTTGGAAAACAACTTCTTTCTCTTCTTGTTTTTGTTGAAACTTACTGATGATTGTATGTAGCAGTTGCCGCACGTTACTTTTAATCGTTTTACCCATATTTGTAGTAATTATTGCATAAAATTACAGACGCAAACTGAAATTCGCAAAACAATTCCCGACTTTGACAGGTCTATGACAAATAAAAATAATATTGCCATATTATTTTTTTAAGAAAAATCCAGGTCACGCTTTCATTAGACAAACTCTAATTGAGAAAGTTCTTAAATTCAGTGAAAAGAACAATCAGTGGCAACCCTTTCGTGACGTAGTCAAGTTCCATCTCGGGAAGAGAATACCTTGTTTTATTATACCATGGGTGGTGACAAATCGTATTCTACTCTGCCGTCACCACTCGCCCACGCGTTGTCCATAAGTAACAGTAAAGAAACAAAAGAAATTAACAAAGTTAAATAATAAAAAAACGAAAGTGTAAATTTTAATTGATACTTCGCATTTTGCAAAGAGTTTGTTGCGTCATTTTCACGCTAATATACGGGTATACATGAGATAAAATCTTAATGGATTGGTTCACACTCATTTTGTGAAGAATCAGAGCATATTATTTTGTAGCCTTACCTTTAGGCTCAGTAATTGAAACATTTGTGTACCGTGGAAATATATTACAGACTTGCTTATGTATGTATTCATAAAAAATCTGCCCTCATAAATCGGTAATATAGTGGAATGCTACCAATTTAAGGAGTGCAGCCCTTTTTTGTGTAACTGAGAGAAAAAACGATGCTTCTTAAATTAGTAGCGTTATTCTAACTATGCAACTGTTAACGAGTGCAGTTTTTTCATGAGTGTTATTCAGGACAAAATAATCCATAAAGAGCACAGTTCGTGATACTAATCTAGCCCAGGAAAGTTTTAACAACTTAAAAAAATCACCCTGTATTTCATCATCATCATCTAGTCCAGTCTTTCCCAAAGTGGGCGATAACGCCCCCTTGTGGGCGCTGCATGTCTCAAGGGGGGCGGTAAGAGACCCAGAAAGAAAATGTTTTTTTTTTTGCTAGGAGCTTTATTTAGCTAGGAGGCCTCTTAAACAACGACTGCAAGAGCTCTCGACTCTCAACAACAACTTGTGAACATCAACTAATATGAATTAAAAGATTGCTCAAACTCGGTTCTATATTTCTCTCCGCGTAGTTCATATATCTGTCCTATTTTATTGAATATAGAAAAAATGAAAATCATGTCAATCGGTCGCTCCGTTTCGTAATGAAAGTAGACACAAACAAACAAATAAAAAGGCAACAGACACACTTTCGCATTTTAATAGTTATTAGTACTCGTAGATATCTATCATGTTTTAACAAGTTTTTGTTAAATAACCCGAATTGTGCATTCCTGTATCAGTTGGCTGGTTCATTTAATACTTGTTCGGACTTGTTGAGTACGATTGAGCGTCGAATGAGATAAACGAGTTTATGCATGTTTGTTTTACTCCTGTCGGTGCGTGCTGCTTAAGCATTCCTAAATAAACAATGTAATATTTATTTTATTTTCATTTGTGGTTTCGCGCGCAATAGATGAGCAGTACTTACGCCTCCTCTACACTACTCGCGAAGTTGAACGTATTTCTCAAAGCAAAACAATGTCGGAAGTAAAAAAGAAGAGACGGCAATACTGTGCGGAATATATTAAATTTGGATTTATTGAAAATCCCACAAACCCATCGTCGCCTTTGTGTCTTCTATGTCTAAAAACATTTTCGAATGAAGCAATGAAGCCTTCAAGGCTGCAAAATCATTTGAATAAAATGCATCCAGATAAGAAGGACAAGAATGTAGCATATTTTCAAGACCTAGAGAAGAAGCATAATACTCAGCCAAGTGTAGCAAAACTATTTTCGTTTAGAATTCTCCGTTTATATACATATATAGGTCACAATAATTAATTAATTTAATTTGAAGTTATAGTGGTTTTTAAATAGGTGAAAAAATGGGGGCGCTAAAAAAATATTTATTCTCAAAGTGGGCAGTAGACAAAATAAGTTTGGGAACCACTGATCTAGTCTTTTTAGTCTCCATTGCAGGAGCACGAGTCACGACCCTCTTCGTACTATTAGAGTAAGTTTGGCCAGAGCAGCCAGAGGATTTGGCCTACACTCTCCACGCTGGTCAAATAGGTTGGAGAGGTCTCATTGATGTTTAACACGTTCAGCGCCATGTGTATAATTTTCGATACACATTGATTGTTTTACTATTGTGTCTGGAATCCATAGTGGACAAAGGTTTAAATGCTTTGTTTAGCTTTCATGTCCTGAGTCGCTTTCTACGACATCCACGGAAAGACTTGGAGAGGGCCTATTTTACTCTGCTGAATTTTACTCTGTATTTATGGGACATAATAAATTATTTTTTTGCATTTTGTAATTTCTGATATAATTTCTTTTGTCGGTAAAATGTTACAATCACGGACTTAGCATGCCCTTTAACGATTATTTGCCTTTGGTGAAAACACCCATGACCTACACTTCAAAAATATCTCAAATGACATTCTAACTATCAGTTTTTGTCGTAATTTTAATTTGAATACAATGAAATTAATTTACCTTATTACTTTAAAGAGTACCTATTTAATGATTGTATTTTCATGTGACTTAATGTTATTGAATTTCTAGTGACATTTACAAATTAATGATTGACATTGATGAAAAACGTTATTCTTCATGTACTTACAAATATCGTTTAATAGTGTAATATTATTATTAATACCGGTTTAACCACCAGCCTAAGTTTTGGAGTAAGTTCAGTTCATCAGCGCACGCCCAAACGGTTTGTTGATGTCATTATAGATAGATAAATCATTTATTTGTGAAAACTGCACACACACACACACACACACATACAAGAAAATATACGAATAAAGTTTATGTACATACAGGTTTTTATTAAGTATCTTGGATTGAACTTGCTTCAAAACTTTGAAAAAAATAATATTCAGGCGAAGGCGTAACGAATATCTGCAAAAATTAATTAGCATGATAAAAATGCCATCTGATGCTTTTTTAATACACTTTTACTTGCACTCGTGTCTTGTAAGAGCCATAAATATAATTATAAGCACACGTAGGGTGCATAAAAAGCCACTTTGCGGTCCGAGGTGAGTGGTGACGTAAACAAAGTAGTTGTGCCTCCGCTGCATCCGCGAGTAAAAGCAGCCTGTTACTCTTTTTTTATTCGCTATCGCTATTAAAAGTCTCATCATAATCGGTCCAGCCGTTTTGGAGATTAGCTGGAACAAATAGAGACAAAAAAAAATTGTTTATTTTTACCAGGACCATTTAGAACTAGGTATAGACTTTCAGATTATTACAACCAGGCACTTTAATCTTATTTAACTTCATATATTCATGTATTAATCTATTATGTTTTGTGTTGTGATATATGAATGGTTGATGATCAATTATGTCAGCAAATTCCAAATAACATATTTTACAAAGAGATGCTTTTAACAATGAAGCTAAAATTTGTATTGTAAAATAATTTTCCAGCGACAAAAACTTGATTCCAAAACGTTGTCTTTACTTCCAACGTTCAAGGTTGCTACGTGTGCAGTTGTAGATATGTATTCTGATTATGTATGTATGTATTGTTATGTAAAACTCGAGTGTAACTCAAAATGTGATATTTACACCTATACTCTGTTTGGTTAGGTATTTAACTAAATATAAACGATCTTGACATGTCTCCTTATTAATATATACTTACACTTTATAAATCAATACCTTTCCAAATTACATAGTAATTATGTTATAAATTATAAATGATATAATCACTTTGTAAGAATATTTTGCAAGAATATTGATTTGTAAAGTGTATATTTCAATAAAAAAGACATGGTTAGATTTACTTGTTGTTTACATTTATTTAAATACCTAACCAAATGGAGTATAGTGCTGATGGTGTTGTTTTTAATTTATATATTCTTTGTAAGTATATAAGGTCATTTTATATTAATTTAATAAATTGGGCAGTTCTGTCTGACACACTAAAATTATTTTTACTTTAATTTTTGTATAAAGTTGCTAGGTGAAGAAGTGAACTGTCAGTTAAAATATTTTTTTATTTAACATGACCTTATGTACCGGATGGTTGATTTGTTATTCGAATAAAGGAAATGTTGACAAAAACATTTTTTAACAAAATATTTTTATTTCAAGGGCATTTCTTAACAAAACATCACTATACAAAACGGAATATTTTATAGAAAAATATGAATCTTTTCAAGTTAAAGTTCAATTTATTATGTCGAATTGCTTTTTCCCTAAGTTTTCTTAAAACAGATATGTACAAATTGTAAAAATACACTATATTCATAAAAAATGCACTCTTTAAATAATAGTAGCATATATTTATATATCTTACAATTATACATAAAAAAGGTAGCACTATCCTAAGTGCTATCGAATTTAAGAGCGTTGATGTTTCTGAAAAATTATTACAAATCTTCACTTCTAAAATTGGGACATTTTTATGTGATCAATTTAAGAGGGCCAATTTTGTATGAATAACCCTGTTGGTCATTGTGATAATTGTACGTACTCAGATATACTTAATAGAAAATCTAAAAACAACATACGTCTGAAACTAAATATTAATGTAGATATCTGTTACATTCAATTGTAGCACTCAACACATTTAGGTACAGAAAGTTCTTTCGGTTTGAGTTGGTGATAGGGAGTGTCACATGGCACTTACGTTTATCAGCAGTTTCGATAACCCAACCAAACCCAATTGCAAGATAAAAAACATAGGAAGTCTGGCCTTAATTATTTTTACATAAATAAATTATCAAAATACTTTTTCGCTCTAAATCGAATGGTTATATCAAAAGATTAAACTCTGACGTCATGTATCAACGATTATCTTTGGCAGGTGCAGCAATGCAGTACCCTTTTCAATATCACTTCACTACTATTACTTAAATCTATTTGTCCTTTTTGCGTCCCAAAAGTTTGTCCAAGAAACTCCTCTTCCTTTTGACTTTCTTGCCTTTTTTTACGTTGTTCTCTAAACTCTCACCTTCAGTGGTTATTTTGTCTATCAACGCTGGAATGGTCAGGTCTGGGTGCTTTTCTGGGGGTGGCGCTTTTTTGGGAGCGTCTTTACTTATCTGTCTTTGGATTGGTGGTAATTCAGGAACGCGATCATTCTTTTCTGCTAGTTCTGTGACGGAAGTCTGTGAATCTCTTTTACTACTATCCTCCTCCCTGTCACCATTTTTGACAATTGATTCTGGACCATTTTGTACCACTACTACTTCTACCTCTGTGACTGGTTTGGGCACTTCAGCTTTATCATTACTGTTATCACTATCAATACTGTTTCCCACTTTATCTGCTTTCTTTTCAAACACATCATCATCCTTATTAGATTTGTCATTATCTGGAAATGTTTTTTGAATTAAATCTAGGGTCGCTTCTGTGCTGGAAGTAGATTTTGGAACAGATCCTACAACTCTCGGTCTTGTTGGCGGCAAAGTCCAATCTACCGGCTTGCGCTGTGGCGAATATCTTTTCACTAGTTCTTCAAACAATTTCTGATGATCTACTTTGCTTGTAGGGGAGTAATTATTATTAGGCAAGCTCTGGTACTTCGTCCGCAGTTCAGGGTCCTGGTTCTCTTTTCCTCCATCAACTTCTGAAGGTCCCAAGTCCACAACAACTCGACGCACTGGAGGTGGAGTCGAATATGGTTCCGCGAATGGAAATTTGTATAAATTAGGACTTTCTATCTTGTACCTTATTGGAGTTGTAGAGTTCACGGGCATGGACGCTCTCATGCCGGATCTCGTGAACGTGTGCTCGCTCGGGTCGTGGAGGTTGGAAGTGAGGAAGTCTCGTCTCAGCTTGGACAGCCTTCGGGTCCTCTCCGTCGAGCTGTACCTGTAGTCCACGTCGTCACTCTGGTTCAGTTCCGAAGTGAAGTTGTCCGAGTACTTCCGTGGTCGGAAATCGAAGATTCGTTCGTCGGTTTTGGCCTCCCTCATGCTGGATGAGCCGGGAGTGTTCCGTTTGAAGTTGGCGGTGGTCTTGCCGTGATTGGAGGTGATGATGGGCTCGACGTCGCGGTAGACGGGCGCCAGCGCCGTGGGGGACGGCAGCGGCAGGAACACTGTGTCGTGCTTGTCGAACACCTCGCGCCGCTGACTGAACTGATCGAGGCCGATCATTTCGCGCGACTTCACACTAGTTGTAGGCGATTTCGTGGTCATTTCCGTTCGATTACAAACCGCAGCACTTTGTTATTGATACTATTTTCCTGCAAACTGTGTATTTCTATTTCGGTACCGCACACATTATGAGTTCACCGGTAACATCGCGCTTGCGAGTACACGTCTACAAGTTAAATTGGACAATAAAGGTGGCCGGGTCGTCCGTATAAGGCGGGCGTTTAGCGATATATGGTGCGTAATCAATAGAGTGGTCGCGATAAGATAGGAGCGCGGAGTGGCTGCCAGCGAGCTGCTTGGGCCGCCTCCTTTATCTTTTAGATGTCGAACAGTTGAACAAATAGAAGCGACTGAATAGCGTCGGCGCGGATTCTCGCGGACTGAGTGAAAGCGCGCCGTGCGATCGTCGACTCATTATATAATGAATATTAAAACAAACGTCCTAAATACGTTATAGCGACTTAGCCACGCTTGCTAATCGAGTGTTAATTTTTTAAAACATATTTGTTTACCTAAGGGTATATTGTACCACTTACCATGGACTAATTAATTTTCCTTAATAACAAAGGCAAAGTAATTTACTAATAGCTTCATGTGGTGGAGTCATTTTAAGGATAATTAAAATAAACAACTTGTTTACAATGTTCGTTAATAGATTTGTCCCGTTAATTGCTAGTTATCCTATTTATATTTTCAAAAAAGTTTTATTCTATTTACACTGTAATAATGTACTTTAAGTCGGTAGATAAGTTACATAAACAATTTACGTCAATGAATCCATTTCCGCTATTCATCAGATAGGGCATAACATTGCAAATTGCGGATTATTCAATAGCTCCTAAATAGCACAACACATAGCACTTATTGCCAATGAAATAAAGTCCAAATTATCACGGAATTCACCACAATTAGACTCTGAAACGTGTATTGAGCGGAACTGTATACCTGAAGCATTGAAGAGCCATACAAAATGTACGCTAGTTACATGTTTTCTATGCTCTTCTATATTTGCCGTTATTTCTTTATGAATAGGGCTGGGAATCGCATATGAAATGGACTGGACAAATGCTGACCGCAATAGACGTAGTAGGTCTAAAAGGTCGTATTAGGATTGTGTTCCATAGCAAGTTAATAGCAAGATAACTTTTTATTGTATACTAAAAATTAAAGTAAGTAAGTAACTGACTCAAGAAATAATTTGGGCGATCTTATTGCGTAAAGCGATTTCTTCCCGATAACCAGTGGATGGATAGTAGAGAAAGACAAAGACCGTGGTGCAACTGACAAAGAAGAAAAGATAATATCAAAAGCAACTATAAACTTAACAAAATTAATTAAATATTATTTTATTATAAGTATAACATTGAAGTAAGAAATAATAAAAACCCGACTATTCGCTACTTCTTAGGACGCATGATTGCTCACTACGGGAAAAATACTAGGGTTAATTCATTTTACCCGGTTTATTTAACCCATTCTATATTACATTCATAAAATCTTGTAAGTGAAAGTAAGACTGATCACAGTTGAAGACATAAGTATGTTTAGTCTTACATATACAAGTCTGTAGGTATAGGTATTGGACATCTTTGCTTTAGTGTGCGCAATTGCGATTATAATCTGGTTTCAGCCTACCACGTTACGCCATCAGACGCAGGAGTCCATCCCTTTCTTGCTCTAATAAACAGGGATTATTATATCTTAGACCAACCAAATCACATGGGATATAGTTTGATAAATTTAGACGAAATATACCTATATCATCTACATTAAGTCTACTGCTGAAGAGTAGACTTAATGTAGGTAGATGATAATGATCTGATTTCATATTAGGTACACCAACCATAGATATGGTTATTTTATTCATTCGATTTTCAAAATCTTTTGCTTACTCGTAGCTGCAAAGATTTGTTTCTTTTTACACTAAACTGTAAAAGGTGCTGATTCCTATAGGAAACTCTTACACACACAGTCGATCGGTGGAACACAAACTTTAGGAACTAAGGCGGCATATCCATAAATGATTGATAATACGTTCTATTCCTGTACCGTTTGAAATAGTAAAGCTATTAGGAAACTAGGTACTTGTAAGTTAAGTATTTTTTTGTCCGACTGCCCCAATAGAGAGTATTGTTTGTAAACCTTTATTGTAGATACACACAAATACAAATATACAATTTAAGAGAAAAAGCAAAGTACAAAGCCGGACTTATCCCAGATAGGGATTCTTCCAGTCTACCTTGAATTTAAGGAATAGTTTTCTACCTACAGGGTAGAGAGTGGGTACAATATAATTACACATAACACTTACTTAAATAGAGTTTTGTTTTTCGACCTATATTTTCGTCTTGTAGGTACTGGGCTATACAGGGTGATTTTTTACTCACCAGCTAAGTTTTTGGAGCAAGTTCAGTACATGATTTTGAAGTACTTTCTATATAATAAAGTGTTAAAAAAATGTTGTCCTCTTGTACAAAATCCGCTTGTAATAATTAAACAGGCGGATTTTGTACAAGAGGACAAAATTTTTTATTTACTTATATGAACTTGCCGTTTCATGGACAGAATTTGCTCCATAAATTTTGCTGGTGGTAAGAAAGTCATTGTCCGTATAAGTACACCTATAGTATACTTAGCGAATGAAGGTATTAAAACATAATTTTTCAAAACTAAAAACCAACTTTACCCTTATATTACACAACCGATTTAGATAAAAATCTCTATTGGACCATCTAACAAGTATTAAAGTCTCAAACAAAAGAACAATTGCATTCGAATGATCGGTGAACGCATGCATAAAAAAAAGTTTGCGACGAATTGAATCTGATAACCTCCTCCCTTTTGGAAGTCGGTTAAAATAAAGCTAAGTAAATTTAAAAAGTCAATGCATTTGCCCAATATCATCTTGTCAAGCCAGAGAAAGTTGTTTGGTAAATAAACGTACCTAAGTGAGAAACAATAGTAGGACAGATAGAGGCCTTGACTGCGGTTCTATCGACTGAGTACAGGCCACCAAGGTGAGGTATCTGTAGATGTAGTGTAGCTATAACTCAATTAGTGGCATTCCTTGCTCAATAAGTCAGTGTGTTATGATTTTTAGGGCTTGCGAGGTGAATAATGTGATCTAAGAAACTTTATAGCTCCTTTTCCACGACGCGCTGGCATCTGGACCTTTATGTATAACTTCATAAAATACTTATATTTTTTTCCAAATTACTGACAAGTAAGACCTTTCACACATAAAAATAATTTTAAAATCAGTCCAGGCGCCTTCGAATAATCGGTGAACATACATACATAAAAAGAGAAAATAAACTACATCAAAGCAATTTGCTGGAGCTCCGGTGTTATGTCTACAGTTCTTAAAAACGTCTAAAGTTCTCGGTCTTCTTTTTGCGGGTGACGAGGGAGGCTGTTCAGGGTTGTAGCTCTCTTCAGTGGTTGTCGTAGCTGCCGTCCACTTCTGGGCAATTAGGCCAGTCGATAGGCCGAAATATTTAACCCTTTCACCGCACGAGATTTTATATCAGTTGTCGACTTGTCGTGCCCC
The DNA here is from genome assembly GCA_963555685.1 of Acrobasis consociella. Lineage (NCBI taxonomy): Eukaryota > Metazoa > Arthropoda > Insecta > Lepidoptera > Pyralidae > Acrobasis > Acrobasis consociella. The sequence continues at coordinate 5,114,056 of OY743124.1, read as the reverse complement.
TAGGGCAAATAAATACCTACGAGCACAACCAGCAAAAAGTTAGGAGCAATACCAGCAGTGGTTTTTTTGTCGGAGATATCCGACGCTCGCGAAATGAGCACGAAAATGTTTGCTGGATAAATCCGACGTTCCCGGTGTTTACTATGAACTATGGACCATGGAAGCAAGGCAATGAACACGAATGACAAATAATGACATATTTACTATAGACTATATGGTCCATGGAGAAGTATTTATTAACATTAAATGTCTTACCCTCTAGTAGTTAATAGTAGTTTAGCGATGATGACACTATCAAGAGGTGCATTGAACGTAATGGCATGTTTACTATGGACTATATGGACCATGGAGAAGTCTATGCCCATTATTGCCCATGCTTAGCGATGATGGCGATGATGGGTTGTACATTTCTGCCAGCCTTTAATACTTAGACCACGTCCGAACTACAGCGGGTCTCCCAATAACGGGAGATTTTCTAATCATCCATGACATTGGGCAGGCGGGTTGACGAACGCAGTGTGTGGTAGTTGTCGCACAGAGGCCCCGCCACCCGTTCCCTGGGGGGCTACTCTAAAAGCGGTACGCAACGCAAGACAGACGTTACTGCGTATCCGCGTTTCAGTGTCAGTTTATGGAGTAACAGTTACGCCTGTTACCCCTGTTACGAGTCTGTTACCCAGTATTTACCATCATAAATCTCCAACAAGACAAATAATATACTCGATTATATATATGTACCTATTTCAATTTAACTAGGCACTAATATATTATATAGTTAGCACATAATTAGAACGACCTTCAATTCAAAATAAAGTAACACCTAATACATTGTAATTATATAATTAGGTACGTTTCATAACTTTAATTAATTATTATCGCGTTGCGAGCTATTAATAGAAAAATAGAGCGCATCTTTATCTTGCTGGAGTTGGCACAATTATTGCAGCAACGATCCACTTAACCTAGTTAACGAAAATTCTTAAACTTTAATATTTTGTCCAAGCTGGGCGATGATGACTCTTATCATCAGGTGCATTGAGCAACAATGACATGTTTTCTATGGACTAGGTATATGGACCATGGAGAAGCACTTATTGATAATAAACAACGTGGAAGGGGCATACCCTCAACAAATCGAACTACAAGCTTTACTACTATTACAGTCAAAAACTTTAAAAAAATTAGGCATTTTTATACAAAAGTGTGCAGCCGCCCAGGAAATTGTATGGGAATGTCGTTTTTTTTACTGTTATTTTATTATCATTATACTAAAGTGATCCAGCGTATAGCCTGTGGTTTGATTTATTACTGGTATTTCCCTTCCTTCATGGTTATTGGCGATATGATACTTTCATCAGATGCATTGAGTACAATGGATGTTTACCTATAAGTAGTAGGTAAATAGTACAAAAAGTACCTAGTTAGATTAAGTACCAAGGTCTTACCTAGTAAGTTAAGTTAATATCGGAACTTATTTAAAGATTTCCTTGTTTAGCGTTTGTCCAAGAAGTACTTAGGTAGGAACTGTGTATGAATCAGGAGTCATGGTCGTGACTCATGACTCATGACTCACCTCACCCGCGAATTCCTCACTCAGGACTCAGGACAAAAATACCTATTTGAAATTATTGAATTGTTTAATTGAAACTTTGACCTTTCAACTTCGATATTAATGCCCAATTATAGGTGTTATTTAGTTAAATCATGACTAACATAACACTTTTTACATCATGCACGACAAGAAAACAAGAGAGCGCAGGTTCGGAGTTTAGTAGGTAGGTATACCTAGCTACTTACCTGTTCTTTGGGTGGAAAAAGGTGTTTACTAGTCAGGCAGGTATACCTATATGATACATAACTAGTATCAGTTTTCCAGAGCCCGTTAGAGCCGAGCATATTTATTTTAATTACTTCTACATTTGTTTAATTGAAAAAATATATTAATTCCATTTTTATTAGGGTTCCGTAGCCAAATGGCAAAAACGGAACCCTTATAGATTCGTCATGTCTGTCTGTCTGTCTGTCCGTCCGTATGTCACAGCCACTTTTTTCCGAAACTATAAGACCCATACTATTGAAACTTGGTAAGTAGATGTATTGTGTGAACCGCATTAAGGATTTGACACAAAAATAGAAAAAAAACAGTAAATTTTGGGGGTTCCCCATACTTAGAACTAAAACTCAAAAATTAATTTTTCCTCAAACCCATACGTGTGGGGTATCTATAGATAGGTCTTCAAAAATGATATTGAGGTTTCTAATAGCATTTTTTTCTAAACCGAATACTTTGCGCGAGAGACACTTCCAAAGTGGAAAAAAGTGTGTCCCCCCCCCCGTAACTTCTAAAATATGGGAATCTTAAAACTAAAAAAAATATATGATGTTCATTACCATAAAAACTACCAGCGAAAATTGGTTTGAACGATATCTAGTAAGTAGTTTTTTTTTAATACGTCAACAATCATAAACAGCAATTTACCTTTCATTCAATCAACTCAAATATAAAATTAAAAAAAAAAAACATACTACGACTTTTATATTATGTTAATTGCTACTACGGAACCCTTCATGGGCGAGTCCGACTCGCACTTGGCCGCTTATTAGAGTTTAGTACCCAAACCTCCCATGCTGGTCTGGGAGAAATAAAAAAAAACTTAGAATGTACCAGCTGCTTCTCTTCCCACGCAGATCGTAAAAGCCGATCGAGGGAATGGGCAAAAATGCAAATCATGTTAACAGGCGATGCGGCTAGCAACCCATCACTGTATTGATTGCTTTTTCATCTTCTCGCCCACCATGACGCTAAAAGTGGCTTTTGGGTCTTGCGGCCCTGGGCTCTGCATAGAACCGCAAGACCCAAAATGCTCTGTCTGCCCCATTAGGGATAAAGACGTGATAGTATGTATGTATGTATGTACCCAAAGGGTAAAAACGGGACCTATTACTAAGACTTCGCTTCGCTGTCTGTCCGTCTGTCTGTCACGAGGCTGTATCTCAAGAACCGCTATAGCTAGACAGTTGAAATTTTCACAAATTATGCATTTCTGTTGCCGCTGTAACAACAAATACTAAAAACAAAATAAAATAAATATTAAGGGGGGCTCCCATACAACAAACGCGATTTTTTACAGATAATGGTAAGGAACCCTTAGTGCGCGAATCCAATTCGCACTTGGCCGGTTATTATTGTAATTAAGTAAATATAATAAGCGCTGGATGCAGGCCGCTCTTGATCGGTCGTTTTGGAAATCTTTGGGCGAGGCCTATGAGCTGTGGACGTTATGCGGCTGAAATAAAACTTATTCGTTCTATCGTTCTTTCGCACCTTTGGTGGCCATTTTTGTTTGTCTACTTGTGCCAAAAAAAGAAATGAAATTGAGTCTGGTGTTTCAGTTGCTCATTTGTGATCCGAAAATCCGCCAAAAGACTGCAACCGCGGCTGAGCGCGTTAAACCACTTTTTGCATCAAAACCATACAAAGAATGCATTTCAAAGTGAACCTGTTCTTGTTAGGTAACGACCACCCACCAGACCCACCTATGTAACCAAGTAATTTAGTGAATACCTCCGATCGGTCACAGCCATTCAGAACTAGAAACAAAAATGCGCAGGCGTCAGAAATCTATGGACGTGTGATCTCACCCAATTTGCATACGCATTTGGGGATTGTCCGTGACTGTTTCGGACATTTATTGAATGACGGTCAAATGGCTGAGGCCATTCGAATATCACTTTATAGGTAAAGTAAGTAAATGAACGAGTATGTACTGTAAGTAGGTACATTAATAAATTAAATAAGTAAGTATAGGTACGTTATACAATGTGGAAGTGACATACCCGTAATAAATCGAACTATGGACTATACTGTCACTATAGAATACTTAATAAAAGTAAAATAACAGGCAAACGACCAAAAACATTCTAAATTTCTATACAAATTACCCGGGTGGCTGCACACTTTAGTATATACTTACTATCCTGGCTCAGCGACCCAAGGTGAGTCTTGGCCTCCAGCACAAGAGCACGCCAGCACTCTCGGTCCTTTTTTTTTTTTTTTTTTTTTTTTATCGCGGAGAAAATCCCTTCGGATACCTCACCAGTTACGGGAGACCGGTAAGGTTATGTGGTGTTACCACTAAAAACTCCGCGGTGTCACCTCTCAGCCGCTGTGGGCCGGGGCCGTGTGCTACTCGCGCTCCATAGCCCCGGCGCGGCGACCGCTTTGGCGGTCTCTGCTCGCTCTGGGGGTGCCTCTCATTGTGAGAGGTTGTCAGAGCGAGCCTGTGGGGGGGCCTTTCGGCCTCCATCTCCACCCGAAAGGGTTAAGGCGTGGTGACACACGACGCCTTACACCCGGAGGGCCGTTAAGTCGAGCAACGGAATCCCGTTTCCGCCACTCGACCGACCCTTACTGTGGGGGCTGCAGTTGCAGGCCATAGGCCCGCCTCCTGCGCCCAGTGCGCCGGCGGCGGATGGCGTGGTCGGTGGTATCCTCACGCATTCTCTCCGCCGCCTCTTTGCGGAGCATAACCTGCTCCGCAAAGGCCTGCACCGCATTCCACGACGTCTCGCTGTCGACCATGACCTTGATCAAGGTCGGCAGAGAGAGGTCGTCCCCCACGATCGCACACATGTCGGCGCGCTCTTCCGCCCAGGCTGGGCAGCACTCCAGAGTGTGTTGGGCGTTCTCGTCCGCACACCCGTCACAGTGGTGGCATATGGCGGTCGGCTCCCTACCCGCTCTGCGACACAGGTACCCTCCGAAACAACCGTGTCCGGATAGCACCTGCGTCAAACGGAAGGGGAGTCGGCCATGTTGCCTCGCCAACCACTGGCTCAAGACTGGGCGGACAGCCTCAACAGTTCGGATTCCGAAACTGGGCTGCTCCAGCCTATAGGCCCACTCCTCGATAGAGCGCTGACGCAGCTCACTGCGACGTCCCTCTACCTCCCTCGGTGCCGGTCGGTGACCCCGGGCCAGCGCCTCCTCACGCCAATAAAACAGTGACGCAAGGGCACTCGCTTCTATGTCCCAGGGTATGGAACCGGCCAGTAGACTGGCGGCCTCAAATGAGATCGTGCGGTATCCCCGGATGACCCTTATCGCCATCAACCTCTGCGGTCTGCGCAGCAGGGTGATGTTTTGGCGATTAAGGGCCTCATCCCACACGGGGGCGCCGTAGAGCGCCATCGACCGCACGACCCCCATATAGAGGCGCCTGCAGGACGCCTCGGGTCCTCCGAGGTTCGGCAGGAGCTGCGTCAGCGCTGTCGCCGCCGACATGAGCCGCGGAACCAGCGCCTCGAAGTGGGCGCCGAAATTCCATTTGCCATCAAGGACGATGCCCAAGTAGCGCATCGTCGGCTTGATGGCAATGTGGGTTCCACCCACTATCAGACTGGCGTCTGGAGGAGGCGCCTTCCAAGGGCTATGAAAACATAGCGCCTCGGATTTATGGAGCGCAACCTCCAGACCCAGCCGCCGGATTCGGCGCACCACCTCGGCGACCGCGGCCGTGGCGAGGATTGACGCCTCACGAAACGAGGTGCCGCGGGATACCACCAGGGTGTCATCGGCGTAACACACCAACTCCACACCTGGCAGATTAGTCCCCCGCAGCACCCAGTCGTAGCCGATGTTCCACAGGAGTGGTCCTAAGACAGACCCTTGTGGAACACCGCGCGTCACCTCCTTCTCCTTCCACCCGCTTTGCGCAGGGAAAATGACCCTCCTTCCTGAGAGGTAATCACCGATGAAGCGGCGCAGGTATGTTGGCACCCCGTGAAAGCGGAGTGCCTCCATAATGCAAGCCCATGGTAGGGAGTTGAAGGCGTTGGTGATGTCTAGAGACACCACCACGACGAACCCCCCCTGGGAAACCGCTTCCTGCGCCACTGACTTCACTCTCAGGATGGCGTGGATTGTGGACCTGCTCCGACGGAACCCGTACTGGCAATCCGCCAGGTTCGGGCCAGCCGTCTCAAGGTGCTTGACCAGGCGATCGGCAGTGACTCGTTCCAGCAGTTTGCCGGCCTCATCAAGCACCACGAGGGGACGGTAGCCAGACGGAGAATCCGCCGGTCGTCCCTCCTTTCTGAGCAGGACCATCCGTCCTGTTTTCCACGCCGTTGGGAACCTTCCCTGCGCCAAGCAGGCGTTAAACAGCCCCCTAAGCTGCTCCTCCAGAACATCCAGAGCGAGGACAAGAGCTCGACCCGGGATGCCATCCGGACCAGGGGCGGTGTTTTTGGCACGCAACCTAAGGATGGCGGCGCCCAACTCGCCCCCGGTTATCTCGGGGATCTCCTCAGAGATGTTCTCGCTCTGTTCCACCGACGGAGGAGTCATGCTAGGAGGCTGAAACTCCGGGCACTGCTGCGGGAAAAGAGCGGCCACCACGTCGTCCAGGAGCTGCGGCTCCAGACTCTGCGTGAGGGGGACGGCATGCGGCAGGAACTTCTTCCTGACCAGCCGATACGGACGTCCCCACGGGTCGCTGTCTAGAGTCGACAACAACTCCTCCCTAGCCGCTTCTTTTGCCGCAGCAATGGCGACACTTAGCGCACTCTTCGCCTCCACGAGCCTCCTGCACAGGGCAGCCTCTTCGTCTTCGTTCCGGCGCCGTCTTCTGCGGTAGCGGGCATATTGGCGTCTTGCCGCAATGCACGACTCCCGGAGCCGAGTTAACTCCGGGGTCCACCAATATACCCATCTCCTGGGAGGGCGAGTACTGGCCCGGGGCATCGCAGCATCGCATATAGCTGTCATCGCACCCCGGAACCTCTCGGTCTCACCCTCAACCTCCACGCTCACCGGCGCTTGGAACCAATCCTGGACTATGGCCGCCTCGTACAGGAGCTCCTTGTCGAGACACTTTAGCTGCCATCTCGGGCCGAGTTCACTCGGGATCCAGCTTGGACCGCTCGGAGCGACTGCGGACGCGGAGAGATCAAACCGCACGTAGCGGTGATTGGACAGGTTCTCCACGTCCACCAGCACGCTCCAGTCTTGAACACGCGCTGCAATGGCAGGGCTGGCGAACGATACGTCCACTATAGAACCACCGCCCTGCCAGCTTAGGCACGTGTTGACCGAACCGGTTTAGGACAGTCAGCCCGAGAGTGATGAGCCACTCCTCCACCGCTAAACCCCGCGGATCTGATGCGGGAGATCCCCACGCCATAGATTTAGCGTTGAGATCCCCCGCAACTATCACGGGATGAGGGCGACTCCTGAGCACTAGTGTCTCGACATCGGTCAGGAACGCCTCGAACTCGCAGAGCGGCCGATTAGGGGAGAAGTACACCCCAATCACGACCACACCGCCCAGCAGAGCAGAGGCGATTCCATGACCCCGCACAATGTTCGTGGGGGGCGAAGAGCGCGCCGACACAATTAGTGTCACCAGGCCGTCCCGGTCTGACACCCAGTTATGGGCACTTGGCGGGACAAAATAGGGCTCGGCGACAACCGCGACATCGATCAACCACTCTGCCATGCTCTGGCAAAGTAAATCCTGAGCTCTGGCACAGTGGTTGATGTTCGCCTGGAGGAATTTTTGGGCCATACTTATGCGATGGCCCCAACCTCCATCTCCTCCGAGGCGCTCGGTTGCGCCGGCCGGGCAGGCTGTGGCTGGGCCGTAGCCCCAGCAGCAGCGCGCCGTCCACGTCTTTTGCTGGGTCGGGAGGCAGAACATGCCTTGTTCCCGACCCTGTGTCCCGCCGGTTTGCCCTGCCCTGCGCAGAGGACGCAGTGTGGTGCGTCAGTACATTGCCCGGCTTTGTGGCCAGGCTTGCCGCATCGAAGGCACAATGCACTCCTATCAGCTTCTGCAGTGCAAGATTGACCGACGTGGCCAATCTCAAAGCAGCGGTAGCACTGCAGTGGTCTCGGCGGCAGGATTACCACCTGCGCCATGCACCAGCCGACACGGAGGCGTGCACCTCTGGCGGTGAGTCGCCTGGCGGCCGCCACCGGGCATCGGACGAGGACCGACCGAGTACCGGAGTGGTCCTCCTTGATTGTCCCGACCTTGATGTCGCCCTCTGCGCACTGGCTCTCTTTCGCCACGGCCGCACGGACTTCCTCAGCCGTGACCGAGTCGTCCAGCTCCCGGACCCGGAACTCAGAGGCCTTTTGGGGTCTGGATACCTCTACAAGGAGAGGATCCAGAGCCTCTCTTAGTTTGGTGGCGAGGACGTCGGCTTTGTCGTCCCTCCCCTCACCAGAGACCTCCAAGATTCGGGCGCCTGTTGCTGCCCGCCTTATTTTCACCCCGGCGATACCTAGGCTCTGAATGTCCACCTTTTCCCGGGCGAGCGAAAGTATTTGCCCGTAGGTGGCAGTCGCGCCCGGCTTCAGCTTAAGCTGAACCGCAGCCGAGCGCGGCGGGCGGAGCCTAGGCTGGGACTTCGCCGCAGCACGAGGAGCTGGAGGAGGGGCAGCAGCCACCGCCGGCCTCATCGGCTTCGCACCTCTCCGGGCAACCTGCACCCATGGCTCGTCCATAGACTCAGGGGCAGGTGGGAGAGGGCGAGCCTCCCGGGCAGGGCGTGGTGCCGGAGCAGCCGGAGCCTTGGCCGTGGCCGGCGCCTTGGCCGTGGCCGGCGCCTTAGCTGGTGCCTTGGCCGGTGCCTTGGCCGTTGCCTTGGCCGGTGCTTTCGCGGGGGCCTTGCCCGGTGTATTCACCGGGACCTTGGCCGGCGCGCGCACCGGATCCCTGGCCGGCGCGACCACCGGCGCCTTAGCGACTGCCGGGCCAGCTGATGCGGATGGCGACGGCTCCGCAGCGGCTTGCTTCCGGCCCTTCTTCATCTGTTTTTTCCCCATTGGGGGAGCAGGGGCCGGGCTCTTCATAAACGCCTTGGCCCTACTCTTCGGCATCGGCATCGGGAGGCACTCCTCGTCGCTCTCGGAGGAGGACGGGGGCGCTGCCTGCGAGCTTCGGCTGTCAGCACTCTCGGTCCTGTGCTAGCTCTTGCCAGTTGTCGCCAACTTGAAGCTCGCGCAGGTGCACCATCAACACACTCACTTTAGTATGGAAATACCATTATTTTTGTTTTTTTTTTACTGTTATTTTAATTTAATTATACTATAGTGATCTAGTATAGCTCGTGGTTTGATTTATGAGGGATGTATCAACTCCACGTTGTATATGGTTTGTAGTACAGAGCAGGGCCGAGCTCGTGCAGTGGAGACTAAAAGACCTGCAGCTCCATACATTTTGGCATGTTAGGTAAGTATTCAATTTTGTATGGAGCTAGATATTTCTTTTGTGATTTCAGGGATGGTCCCATAGAAAAAGTTGTTCACATTGGTTAGTATGTTTACTCCGTTTTGGGTTGGTACCCCATGTTCTGCACACGTTGTATAGTAAGTATTCCGTCATAAAAATTAGAGCCACTACATTTTCGTAGATTCTAATGCCAAAACATTTATGATGTTGGGTATTAGATCACGCATGTGTCATACATGGTCATGGTCTAATACGGTCATAGACAGACAACCCTGAACTTCACAGTTGTATGTAGATGGTACCGCCACATTTTTTGTCCTACTCATCTATCTATAGGTAAATCTTCTATTGTGTCTGTCGTATATTTTCTCAGGTTAATACGGTATAGTGAAAGGAAAAGTCGAGTGAAAAATGTTTGTTCACTTACACACACAAACGCAGGTGTACAAATGGATGGAGATGCCGATCAAAGGGAGTACTTACGTAAAATTTTTGTTAATGTAACGTGGGTCGTCCAAAAAAGCAGCAAAAAAAGTAGTTCAGGTCGCATAGAAATCTCACGTTTTTCTTTGATACTTTTATCTTTTTACCTATATATTTATCAAATTAGTCCTGGCGTCTTTATGTAATTGGTAAAAATGTATAAAAAAAAAGATTCCGACGAATTGATAACTTCCTCCTTTTTTGAAGTCAGTTAAAAAGAGCTAAGGAGCAGGTTGCCCATTACAAAACTTCGAACTTAAGTAACTTTATTTCATACTTCTTGTTGTAAAGTTCCTTCCATTACAAATTTACCAAGCATACTTTGTTACAGAAACTAGGTTATTTACCGTCTGGTGTAGACACTTGGCGACATTGACCCGCCAAGTAAATCACGAATCACCTATTATTATGGAAAATTAGAACAAGTGCTACGTATCACGGTATCACTGATTGTATAACGACGCGTGTTATCAATACGATAACTGAGTAAGTATACATATCGTGTTGATTAACATTTCTTGAGCGATAGCATCGTACTGTTGCTGCTCATTCTATCTAGTCTTATCAAAGTTATAATTAAGTTGAAAGTAGAGGGCTTCCACGTGAAATTCACCGCTGTGCTAGCTGATCTAGATACGCTAAAAAAACAGTGAATTTAGTAATTTGTTTTTTTTTTCGATTAATCGATTTTATTAGATAAAGCGCCTATAAAAAATCTACAAGCAAAATCTTTTCTTTCTGATACTGCATATCCCACAAATGTCCAAAAGCAAGCTAAGTTCATATTCCAACAAATGAATTGAGATCTAAATGACCGCCAAGTTCTTTAGCGAATCCTAAAATAATATCCTAATTTATAAGAATCTGAACATGACTTGGATAGTTTTTTTACCAGCAATTCAATTCTAATATATTATCCGCCCAAACAAGAAGATTTCTCACCCTGAGTATATAACCTCTTTTGTCACTGTTTTTGGACGAATAGTGGATCTGCTCATAAATAAATAAATAATAAATATATAGGGACAAATTACACTGATTGAGCTAGCCCTAAGGTAAGTTCGAGACTTGTGTTATAGGATACTAACTCAACGATACTATATTTTATAACAAATACATATATAGATAAACATCCAAGACCCAGGAAAAATTGAAAAAGGCCATTTTCCAACTTGCCCTAGCTGGGGATCGAACCCAGGACCTCCGGGTTGGCGGTCTAGCGTGTTGACCAATACGCCATGGAGGTCGTCATAAAGTACACAAGCAGTAATAATTAGTGTAAAAATCGTATCTATCTTTTAAGTTTATTAAGTACGACAACGAAAGTGATAAACTTGGACTTATCACGTGACCTGAGACCCTCTCATTCATAAGATCAACAAAATAGGCCGTTGACCCGGCATAAAGTCAGGAGATTAATCCTTTATGTAGGTTCAGATTGTGTGCTTGACTTGGCTTGAATATATCAATAAGTGCTTTTGAGCACATTATTTAATGTATACCAATCATGTGACTGGTGCAATTACGGGCGGGACGCATGTTTTTAGGGTTCCGTACCCAAAGGGTAAAAACGGGACCCTATTACTAAGACTTCGCTGTCTGTCCGTCTGTCGGTCTGGCCGTCTGTCCGTCTGTCTGTCACCAGGCTGTAAGTATCTCAAGAACCGCGATAGCTAGACAGTTGAAATTTTCACAAATTATGTATATCTGTTGCCGCTATAACAACAAATACTAAAAACAAAATAAAATAAATATTTAAGGGGGACTCTTGGCCGGTTATTTTTTGTTTCGGTCCCTGTGCTTGACTATTTTATCACGAGCCAAATTTTTGGAGCAATTTCAGTCCATGATACTACCCACCTGCCAGATTGTGAGTTTGAAGCGGTTCGTATTAAATACCTTTTTTTTCCCGACGCAAAGAGGGATGTTGAAAGTTTGACGTGCCTGTGCGTATGGTCTTAGCTCCTAAACAAATGGACCGATTTCAATGCGATTTTCATAATAAAAAGCCTTGACTGTCGAGATGTTTTTTTCTTTTTAGTTATTTTTGATGTAAATCGGTTCAGCCGTACATAAATTACTGCGAATAAACGCTTGAAAGTCAGTTTCTTTTTTAAATTTGCCTGGCCAATAAACTTGTTAACTCTAAAATGTTCAATATTTTGTTGGCATATCTTTGCCCTTCCTTCCTCCGCTCGCCATCTTATCTGATAATCGCTTATCATTCGATGAAAATTAAGAAACTGCAATCGGTGAATTTATCTGCAAATCGATTAATTTTAAAAAAGGAAGGCCATCTGGTGGCATTGTATGCGAATTATGCATGTTTTTATCAAAGAAAGTGTGACTAGATTTTATTTTATTCTTAGCCAGGCATCATAGACGTAGGCACTGTTATTAAGGGACTTTGAACTTTATATGTAAGACATAAGGTACAATTTATAACGATTTCTGTCTAAACTATACAAGATTTTTTAAATGGTATCTATATTGTGTCTTTGTCCAAGAATAAACCGTAGCTTTATCAAAGTAGATATCCTTCGTGTGCGTTAAGACCACGGGTGTACTTCACGGGATTGAACTGCTTTTCTACACAAAGGTGGTACCTGCAGTATACCTTAATGTACCCTTAATGAAATCCGGTGTACTTCTTTTGATTAAAACATATGTATTAGTAAAATATGTACACCCGCCATTCTAAAGTTAGGAATGCGGGTGTAATTTTTTTTTTTCGATTAGGAGATGCATATTTCACATGATTGTTTTTGTATGTATGTGTACCTGCAGTGTACCTTCAATGAAATTCAGTATACTTTTTCTGATAAAAAGATATATACTAAAATATGTACACCCGCCATTCTAAAGTTAGGACTGCGGGTGTGCATTTTTTTTTCGATTAGGAGATGCATATTTCACATGATTGTTTTTGTATGTATGTGTACCTGCAGTGTACCTTAGTATACCTTCAATGAAATTCAGTATACTTTTTCTGATAAAAAGATATATACTAAAATATGTACACCCGCCATTCTAAAGTTAGGACTGCGGGTGTAATTTTTTTTTCGATTAGGAGATGCATATTTCACATGATTGTTTTTGTATGTATGTGTACCTGCAGTGTACCTTAGTATACCTTCAATGAAATTCAGTATACTTTTTCTGATAAAAAGATATATACTAAAATATGTACACCCGCTATTCTAAAGTTAGGAATGCGGGTGTAATTTTTTTTTTCGATTAGGAGATGCATATTTCACATGATTGTTTTTGTATGTATGTGTACCTTAGTATACCTTCAATGAATGAATTCAGTATACTTATTCTGATAAAAAGATATATAATTAAGTATAGACACCCGCCATTCGAAGGTTAGAACTGCGTGTGTACATTTCTTTTTCGGCAAGGTGACGCTTGTTAATTATTTTTTTGCATATAAAAATATAAGATATAATTAATGTTGACAAATACGATTAAAAAAACGTCAAGACAACCTCTCACTTCTAGAAGAGAAATTTAGCTGTAGATATAAGGTAAATATATTCTGTGTGAGAAGGGATCCCACTCACATTCCAAGGCAGGCCCTGGAATGGACTCCTCAAGGCAAAAGGAAGCGTGGTCGGCCAAAGCAGACCTGGCGACGGTCGGTAACAGCGGAAATGAAGACAATTGGGCTATCCTGGCCTGAAGTGAAGCGCGTTGCTAAAGACAGAACGAGATGGAGAAGTACTGTAGCGGCCCTCTGCCCCACCCAGGGGACATAGGACAATAAGTGTAAGTGTATATTCTGTAACATTACTGTATATGTAATCAATCAATACAGAACGGAATATCCTAAGATCCAGCGCAATATGCGTCCCCGTTCTGTATGTAATACTTATATTAATTCTGTGGGTAGTGGGGACGTTAGCTTAAGCTGATTTGTCCCTATAATAATTTATTTCTTACTAGCTGGTGCCCGCAACTTCGTCTGCGGAGGATGTCATAATATCTTTATAAATAGGCATGACGATGGAAAAATATTTTTAGTCCATTGGTTAGAATATTAAAAAATATTGTACACGTATTTTTTCTTTTCTCTGAGAAACCAAAAATGACAAAAATACAACGCATTTAAATTTCGCGTGACGTCACACTTAAGCACGATTTTTACTTAAGTGTGACGTCGTAAGACCCCACTCCGGAACTTTGACGCTCCGTATCTTTGTGAATTTTTACTTTTTTGGCAAACTGAAAAATACGGGTCCATTATTTTTGGATAATCTAAAAGACGGACTCATTACAAGCATCCTTTTCAGACCCTGTCGTCACCCCTATTGTAGCCTATGTGTAATTCTGATCTATAAGCTATATTATTGTAGTTTCATTAAAATCCATTCAGTAGTTTTTACGTGAAAGAGTAACAAACATCCATCCATACATACTTACAAACTTTCGCGTTTATAATATTAGTAGGATGTTATGAACACTTCAACCGCATTTGTTTCATTTTAATTATATGGATCGAGGAAACATTATTCACATCTTAAAATAGCATAAGGTAAATACGATTAAATGTATTCTGTGGTAAACACTCAGTAAATAATACAAATGTTTGTGTCCAATAACATTATATATTACTTTATACAATAACTGAGATTATAGTTTGTCAGTGTGGTAATTTTAAACATGTTTTAATTACAAAAAAAAATCGGCCTACGCGGTTGTGGACCTTTACACGTTTCTTTTCTCTAATTATCAAATAATGATGAATACAGCGCATTTAAATTTGGCGTGACGTCACGATCAGCTACGATTTTTAACCGTGACACAAATTCGCTTTGAAGTTTGAGACGGTGACGTAAATCGCCCCCACACCAAAACTTTGAAGCGCTGTATCTTAGTGATTTTTCTACTTTGCCAAACGAAAAAATATGGGTCTATAATATGGTATTTTTGGATAATCTACTTGACCGACTAAATAAAATAATGTATTTTTTACCCAGGCCGCATCCCTATTGCGTGTCCGGCCACAGTCAGAGTAGAGTTGGGAAGTTACATGTTACAGTATGAGGACTTTATCCATAATTTAACATTACCCAATTTGACGGTCAGCAAAACATATTAACGCTACTACATGGCGCCACTTGCATGATTTTTACCGGGGTAAAAAGTCAAGCGTGTCGTCCCTCCCCCCCGCTCTACTCTTATCAAGGCCTAAAGCCGTCTGGCCCACAAACATGGTTATGGTTAACCCGGCAAAGTGGGGCCTAGGGGCCCCAACATTGTTAATCCGGCCGTCCCAAAGGAATACGAGCCGTCGAAATTATAAAAAGTTACTATCAAATAATTTAGAGAGATCCAAGCTTAGCAAAAAAATCACCACCTGCAGATTATGTGATCGTGTTATCGTTAACACCTCGAAAACCTCGCGTCATGTATTACGTAAATTGGAATTACGATTAGATACTTATATCTTCTAGTTTTCTAGCGTAAAATATCTAAATATATCGACAAACTTATCATGCCTTCTATCCATGCCGTATCATATAAAAGGTCTAAAAAAATATGTGAATAAGATAAGAGTGAATTCAGTACGTGGTAGTGAACAACTTTCCCCTTAAAACATATATGTTCTGAACAATTATTTTCGGCTTTTCATACAAACTCTGATCAGCTGATCGGTCAACTTTTATGGGAGGCTAAAACTTACTTTCCATATTTCTATATGTGTTCCTTAGGGAAAATTGTTCAGTATCACGGACTGAATTCACTCTTAAAATAGTTTCAGTATATTTTGTTAGACCTTGTATTATTATATCGTGCTTTCCATGTATGGTCGCCCATCTAAGTGTGAACCACGCTTAAGACTTCACACTGGCATCATTATGGTACTCTTTATAGGTACATTTTGTGACTTAGTTTCCTCCGTTATCCGACTTAAGGACAGGCGCTGATTTTAAATACATTGCTGGTTTTGCAATAACGGGACCATCCATAAATTACGTCACACCTAAGGGGAAGGTATAGGGTCAATGAAGTGTGACTAGGGTTGGAAGGGGTCATAAGGTTCGGGACGTCACAATATAAAATCTATAAGCAATAAAACACAAAATTTTAACAAATAATAAATAAACATTAAAATATTTCAAGCTTTATCATATCAGTAGCTTCGCTCGCTTGTTTCTTTTTTATTGAATAAAACATCGGTATCTATGATGTCACACTACTGGGTGGGGGTCTCAAAACTGTGACCAACTGTGACAAGGAGGGGGAGTCAAAGAGTCTTGAAATTCAACGTAATTTATGGATGATCCCTGATTTACCGATCGTTGCAAAACAGGCAATGTATATAAAATCAGCATCTAAAATTCCCAGCCTTACATAGTATTTTTCACATAATCTAGTCCACATTCAACGACAATACAATTTTAAGACTTAGACAGAACTTCTTTCATAGCTAACTCGATCTTTAGCTGCAGACACGCAACCCTCTCTTGGAATATCTGGTTAATCAAACCTAACCTCTTTTGTTCTAACAAAGCGTTCTCTTTCATCAGTCTTTGTCTCAACTCCTGTTCTTCCGTCGTGTAGTTTTCTTTATTTTCCTTATTCTGAGCACTTTCTTGCTTACTCTTCAAGGCAACATGACTCCTAAGTTTGACGATTTCAAACTGTTCAGAGTTGATTTTCGCTTGCAGCAAAGATTTCAATTGCAAATACTCTGCATTTTCTAGTTGCAGTCTTAGGAGCTTCAGTTCTTTTTCGGTCAATTTAGGTTTTTCTGCAACGGTTTCGGTTTCATCTTTCACTTTATTCGTTTCTGAGGGTTTAAATTCGAAATTGTCTTCGAATTCTGCTTCGAAAGGCGGGTCTTCTTGTTTTGGGGAATCGACGACATCTTGGATTGCGTCGGGAGTTTTGACGCTCTTTGCCTCTTCTTGTGGCTGTGTGTCTGTTTGTTGCGAGTTTCTGCGTACCGGTTCCACTTTTTCCTCGATTGAAGGCTGAGCTGATAGCTTGATCTGTAAATTATAGATAATTGACTAAATTAATCGTCTTTATTTTATTCCCCGACAAAAAAGAGGGGTATAATAAGGTTGACGCTAAAGTCTGTCAGTCTGTCTGTGTGTGCGCGCTGCGGTAATAGCGGATAGACCGATTTCAAACCGTCTTTTGACGTGAAAGCGACGTCCCTGCGGTGGTTTGTTTAAAAATCAGTTCAGTCATTTAAAAGTTATATCGCTTCAAAGTCGAGTTTTGTAACTGTCCTGGCAAATAATAGATGGCGCTGCGGATATCAATTCCAATTAGTTAGAGTATTAAGTAGTTCTGCCACTAATCACTAGATGGTGTCGGGGGTATTTTTAATTTGCCTATTCAATAAACTTGTTAGCCGATTTAGAAAAGAAGGCGGATTACTTAAGCTACTTAGTAATAATAAATCGAACACTAGACGTACTTGTGTGTCTGTCTGTTGCGAGTTCCTCCGTGCATCCTCTTCCGGTTTCTCTTCCACTGAAGGCTGTGGCGGCAACGAGTTGGGTTCCACTGATTTCTGAACTGCTCTTAGTTTTCTCTGAAATCAAGAAATAAATATTGAAATGAGATTTAAATTCTTAGAAATTTGTTTAGATCCATTTCTATGATGAAAATGTAGCTACTGTAAGTACTGTGACAGATATGAATGGGAGAGGAATAAGAGAGATGTATATCAAAATCAATAAATACACGAGAAAAAAATAACTTTATACTTTAAACGAGCAATTAGGAAGTTTCCAACAATTCAAATCAGTGGTGCTATTTTACAAATGCGGAGTCAATAAACGAACGGTTTTTTGTATGGAAAAAAACATTAGTTTAGGTGTCTCCGCGTTTGAAAAGTAAGCACTTCAGATAGTTTTTTTCTACACATTAAAACAAACATTTTCTATGAGATTTGTATGAAATAAAGACTAATGTCGTCAAGTTATGTCAATACGAAAAGATAACGGGGTCTAGTCTTATCTTTCTTTCTGTGCCACTGGAGCCAAATAGCTGCTGGTCGCGCGCGGGGGTGATGAACCCGGCGTGGGTCTGACTCAGGAGTGACTCATCTCGCGGATCTCTTTAGCAAGAGAGTACCTTGAGCTGGGTGACGATCCGCTGCGCCTCCCACAGCTGCTGGTCGCGCGCGGGGGTGATGAACCCGGCGTGGGTCTGACTCAGGAGTGACTCATCTCGCGGATCTCTTTAGCAAGAGAGTACCTTGAGCTGGGTGACGATCCGCTGCGCCTCCCACAGCTGCTGGTCGCGCGCGGGGGTGATGAACCCGGCGTGGGTCTGACTCAGGAGTGACTCATCTCGCGGATCTCTTTAGCAAGAGAGTACCTTGAGCTGGGTGACGATCCGCTGCGCCTCCCACAGCTGCTGGTCGCGCGCGGGGCTGATGAACCCGGCGTGGGTCTGACTCAGGAGTGACTCATCTCGCGGATCTCTTTAGCAAGAGAGTACCTTGAGCTGGGTGACGATCCGCTGCGCCTCCCACAGCTGCTGGTCGCGCGCGGGGGTGATGAACCCGGCGTGGGTCTGACTCAGGAGTGACTCATCTCGCGGATCTCTTTAGCAAGAGAGTACCTTGAGCTGGGTGACGATCCGCTGCGCCTCCCACAGCTGCTGGTCGCGCGCGGGGGTGATGAACCCGGCGTGGGTCTGACTCAGGAGTGACTCATCTCGCGGATCTCTTTAGCAAGAGAGTACCTTGAGCTGGGTGACGATCCGCTGCGCCTCCCACAGCTGCTGGTCGCGCGCGGGGGTGATGAACCCGGCGTGGGTCTGACTCAGGAGTGACTCATCTCGCGGATCTCTTTAGCAAGAGAGTACCTTGAGCTGGGTGACGATCCGCTGCGCCTCCCACAGCTGCTGGTCGCGCGCGGGGGTGATGAACCCGGCGTGCATCTCCGCGTGTATCTGGCTGAGCTGCGACTCCTGCTTGCGCAGCTCCGCGCTCAGCTCGGCCGCGCTCTCGGGGAAGTCCGCCGGGAGCGACTGCAGCGGCGGGACGTATCTGAAACATTAATTTTTAATTTCCAATAAAGGCCCACCGGAAAAGGAGTAGATAGCAGAGTTTCCAAATTTCTTGAACATTTTTTGATTAAAACTAACGTGAGACACAGACATTATTATACTTAGAGTCAGCTACTGCCGAAATGTTTCTGCACTGTAGCCACGTTCGCCCTGATGAAGACCTCCGGATGAGGTCGAAACATGTCAGCAGTAGCTGACTCTATACGTAAGTAACCCGTTCACTAAGTACAATAATTTCTGGAACATTAACAAATTTATTTTATGACTTTTAATAAAGAAGAACCACCACAAAAGGAGTAAATAGCAGAATTTTGAAATTTCTAGAACATTAACCAATTTATTTTTTGGGTTTCGATAAAGAAGACCTACCAGAAAAGAATAGATAGTAGAATATTAAAATTTGAAATATAACATCAGTATCGCCACAGAATACAATAGTACTAAGTGCAGTTGATACGCTCTTGCATAGGAATTTGCTAAATTCAACCCAGTTGACGTGTACTTAAGTTTCATTTTTGGGATGATCGAATTTGTGCTTCATAGACAAACAGCCAAGTGACGTCAGTGACCACCACCGCTTCATATTTGCTATACATGTAACTTACTTAGTTAGTCTCACGTCTGAAAATAACTTGTCCGCCTTCGTGACGAAGGAGGAGAGACGACCCATCTAGGCTAGCAACCCATCACTATTTCGATTAATTCATACACCTTGCCACACATCAAGCTAAAATGGCCTTTGAGTCTTGCTGACTCTCTGCTTAGAGATGCAGACCCAAAATGCTCTGTCTGCCCCATTAGGGATCAAAACGTGATGGTATGTATGTATGTGTAACTTACTTAGTAAGTCTCACGTCTGGGAACAACTTGTCCGCCTTCGTGACTAAATAGGAGAGCAGATTCTGTGACATGTTTAGAGCTGGGCCCATCACCGTCGATATCGTCTGGATGTTAACGTGATTCACCTGGAAACGAAGCATACAAGACATATTTATAATACATACTTATTATGTCTTAATCCCTTACGCGGTAGTTTAGAGCCAAGAATCCTGAATATCGGCTGCACTCCCCCACAGGAGTATGCCGTAAGACATTACACTATGAAAGTAACTAAAGTACACTAGTCTAGCAGTTGCTACATCTGTCTGTATAGAAATAGATATCAGAAATCCTTGGAGAAGGAAGGCATAGGTTCAGCAGAGTACGACATGCGACTAGATAAACCGGTACTTGCATCAATTTTTAGATATCGAAACTAAAAAGATCTTTTTCATCCGCTCAAATTTAAGTAAGTTATTGGAAAAGAAAAGTAAACTGCCACGTAACAGAAAAAAAGATTCAAGAATTAAAATATGACGTCACTGCCATCAGCGTCACTGAAAGAAATAGCAAAATTACCCCACCAAGCTCCCACTTTTCTTTATACTAATATTTGAAATGCTAATTACCTATTGCTTAATTTAATAACCAATTTTCTCGCTTTTTCAGAAAAACATTTCTTTTTAGTTTTAATTCTTGTATCGGTAATATATTGTACAAAATCAAACGGTCAAGTACCCAATCAAAAGAAATTAACGGGTTTTATTTCTCCGAAAACTGTAATGTGATTGAAGTAAATGAAAAAGTAGCTAGTATTCTTTTAGTACCATTCAAAACGGCTCAATATACTTAAGTTTTATGAATACGAAATAACTTATTTACGCCACAAACCACATAACCTTGAAGACAAATGTTCCCCGCAGTCATTTTCCTATGTGCTCAGTTGTTCATTAATTGATAACATTATTCAAGACAGCACAAAACATGAACGATAGTGCTTTTATTCGACTGGTGGATTAGGGCAGTTTTTCAGGTTAATGAGTTTGTTTTGCACGACCCGGTTTGATGGGTTTTCGAACGAGCGAGCGTTCACCCTAGTTTACTTCAATAATCCGGCGTTTGTTTGTATGTGAATATGTATGTTTGTTTGTTCGACGATAACTTGAGTAATTTATTGGGATATTTATGAAATTAAGTAGGCGTATACACGGTAATTTTTCATTGGTGTTTTATAAGCAGAGATCGGATATTCCAGTGCATATTTACCTAAACTTCGAAGTTGTACGTAACATAGAGTGTATAATACCACCCTAAAATATTTTTTTTATATCTTGATTTAATAACCATGAATTATTATTGGATTTAACAGAAATAATAAACAGTCAGGTAGAAATTATTGATTAGAAGAATATTTATATTATTATAATTTAGAGATTTTATATTATATATTATTCCTAATTTAGAGTTCTTTATTAAAATTGTGTCAAATTAAAATATTCCTCAAATCAATAATTTGTACCTGACTATTTATTATTTCTGTAAAATCCAATATTTTTAAATCACGGTATCAAAAAAATATTTAATTTTTAGAGGTGGTATTACCACTCTATGTTACGTACTACCTCGAAATTTAGGTAAATATGCACTGGAATATCCGATCTCTGTTTATAAGGGTCGTTAGTAAGACCTAATTGACTAGACAAAATAAAAATTCAGAATTTAAAAAAAAATTGACTATAACTCGAAAGTAAAATCGTGATATCAATCTCTCAAGCGGTTGCCTAAATATGGAGGTCGCGAGTTTACAGTTCTGGCGAACAACTAGTATCATAGTGCCGAAAGTAACAAACTGGTTTTTTTTTGCTTTATGCGTATCATGTTAATAGGCGAAGGCACCAACAACCCATCACGGTTTTGATTCCTTTTTTAACCTTCTCGCCAACCATAACGCTAAAAGTGAGCGAGTCTTGCGGCTCTGGGCTCTGTCTGCTTAAAAACTGCTCGCGGAGAGTTGATAAATATAAACAATCGTTAACTTTAAAAACAAAACAGAAAACAACACGCAAATACCGAAACGACTCATTCAAAATGCATTCCAGAACGTAATGTGACAATATATGGCCGCCGCGTCCACTCGCCCGTTCGGGCCGCGGTTGATATCAACTGTGTACCTACGCAAACGTCAAATGCGGTAGACTAGCGACGGCCGCCATTCAGCTTACGATAATTAAGCAACAGTCGCTCATCAGAGACGAATTATAATATTTATCAACTCTCGGCGAACAGACTTTAGGGCTGCAACCAAAATGCTCTGTGTGTTCTACTGGGGATAAACACGTGACAGTATGTATGTATTAGTCGAATACAGAGAAGAAAAGCCGTGTGGTTTTAGTCAAAGTAGAATAGGGCCACTTCAAGTTCTCTGATGTATGTCGTAGAAGGCGACTTAGGAAGTACAAGCTAAACAAAGCTTAAAACATCAATAAGACCTCTCCAATCCGTCTGGCTAGCGAGAAGAGTGTAGGCCAAGACCTCTGGCTGCTCTGACCAAGTATGGCTCTGGTAGTACAGAGGGTCGTGCTCCTGCAGTGGAGACAAAAAGACCTGATGATGCTGATGATGATAAGACGTACTGACCTGTTCATTAGCTACAACACTCTCGAAATGCCTCATGATCCAACCGAGCAGGTTGTGGTTGCACGCGGGCAGTTTGGCCACTAAAGCGATCATGGTCGCTTCGCGCTGTGGCTCGGCGATAGCGGTCGCCTGCTCGAACTGTCCGTGCAGCTCTTGTGTCAGTATCGATTCGGGGAGTTCACTGAAAATTGCAATAACTTTTTTGAGTTTAAAAAAATGTTAAAAAAAAATTATATCGTAAGTTTCTTTTTAATTTATACGTAGTATGGTGACTGCAATTTGTAAGTAAATAAATAATCAAGCACTTCAAGGTTTATTGTGTGCTGTAAACTAAATTGTGTTATTTCCAGTGCATTATGGTCCATTTTTAATAAATCTCAAACATTACCTTGTACGTGACTCAACCTTTTTGATACAGTTTGATAGAAACAAAGAAATGATTTGTGGTCAGGTTGACATAGTAACGATTTAACTACGAAAAAATGTTGTCAATAAAATTCTTTAATTCTTCTCTTGCTTCTTATTTCAACGTCCCAATGGTAAGGAAATCTAGGTCCACGATCTGTGAATAGTTTCCATAGTTGTTGTAGTTTTATCTTGTCTGCTTTTGCTCGGTACCTAAATAATCTTGCCCTTACAAGGGTCTAGCATGTTGTAAATAATATTGAGCATTATTCTCAGTGTTTCAAGGTCCATTGTAATATACCAACAACGTTTTTATTTTTTATGAGCATAGCGCAGATGAAAGGTACGTCTGTTTTGTAAATAATCTTGCACTTACAAAGTTCCAGTGTGTTGTAAACAAGATTGAGCGTTATTTTTAATGTATTAAGGTCCATTTTAATAAACCAACAACAGTTCCTGATAAAACTCTTGAGCATAGCGGAAGCGACAGGTACGTCTGTTTGGTAAATAATCTAGCACTTACAGGGTTCCAGTGTATTGTAAACAATATTGAGCGTTATTTTCAGTGGGTTAAGGTCCATTTTAATGAAACAACATTACCTGATGAAACTCTTGAGCATAGCGCAGGCGACAGGTACATCCCAGTGGTAAGGGAACGTAGGTCCGCGATCCGTGAACAGTTTTCTTAGTTGTTGCAGTTTTATCTTGTCAGCTTCCGCTCGATAGATTTGGGTCGACTTGATGCCGTGTGCCTGTAAGTGGAATGTTGTTATAAGTTATTGGAATGAAGTTTCTTTTTGGGCGGTACGGACTCGACGGATGGGGCGACGAAAAAGATGTAAGATATTTCCGTCGCAAATTTTTTTAGGGGCTTGCAATTTTTTGGGGTTTTCTATTAGGGGCTTAATATTCTGTAACTTCGTTCCAACCGAGTATTTCACTTGGCTTTTTTTATCATCGCACTAAAAGTGGCCTTTGAGTCTTGCGGCCCTGGGCTCCGTTTGCTTAAAGCCTTAAGACCCAAAATCAACTGTCTGCACCATTATGGTTAAACACCTGTCTACATATTATGTGCTATCTCATTATCTGGTGAGAGTGGGTATTGTTTCTATAACATCATCATCATATAAGACACAAGAAGTCTACTGCTGGACATAGGCCTCCCTCAAGAATTTCCAAAACGACCAATTGGAATCGGCCTGGATCTAACGTTTCCCTGCAACCTTGCTAAGATCGTCCGACGACCTAATAGGTGGGCTTCCAGCGCTTGCCGCTATATTGCTATTCGTGTCGTGCCAAGTAGGTGGTCGGGTAATATAATCTAAGTTCAGCCCATAAAGCGAACGCTAGGCGGCGCTGCAGTCTGCACATAGTCGATCACACTAGATATATGACCACAGACATGGATATACATAGACGACTTAAATGCATCTACTTCGCGTGTAAGTTCTCAGACAAAGCGTCTAGGTTGGCCGCCGCTACTGACAGTCCGCGCGCGTCTGTAATTGCAGCAGGACGGCAGCGAAAAATAAAAAAAATGCCTCGTTACGTGATAATAAACTGCAACAGCCCTAAAATTGCAAGCGCCCAAAGTCAAGGACATATTTCCTATCACAGATGAGTTATTTTAAAATTATGTTATGCGTAAATTCATTTTAAAACAATTTTTTAAGTTTTCCAAGATGTGATTCCAAGATTGTACCTAAATAAGTATAGATAAAGGTTAAAAAACTACATTCACATTACATTGCCGCGTTTGCTTTGAGCGTTTGATCCGACGTTGTGTGTTAAGAAGCAATGAATATCGAAACAAGCGATACTGTCGCGCATCGCTACAACGTCGTGGTACCGTCAACTTCTCATTCGTCAGTTAAATTTAGCGACTAGTGTTGTTCGTTCTACAACATATACCAATAATCGATTTTAATCGATATCGGACTGACGAATGATATTAACTATTATTAAAAAGCCAATTTAATAGGTATTGATATAAACAAGCTCATTTCCTAATTTACACTTTAGAAAACGAGGGTAATATTTTCAGAGTTCATGTATGTAATATGGTCGCTCACGTTTATTCTTTGAACATACTATGATATACGTTTAGTATGTTTATAAATTTCTATTGTGTTTGAAAAATACTTTTTTTATAGTTTCCCACGTGATCCAATCATAAAGGAAAAATGGATTGCGGCCACAGGACGGAAAGACTGGTTTCCGACTAAATACAGTATTTGTTCGATACATTTTGAAAATAGCAGCTTCATTGAAGGA
The DNA here is from genome assembly GCA_963555685.1 of Acrobasis consociella. Taxonomy (NCBI): domain Eukaryota; kingdom Metazoa; phylum Arthropoda; class Insecta; order Lepidoptera; family Pyralidae; genus Acrobasis; species Acrobasis consociella. The sequence goes on along the minus strand of OY743124.1, from coordinate 5,089,157 downwards.
AAAAAGTTGAGATTCACAATCTGCGTTTAAGCAATTAAACACTGCACCGTATTTTTTTGCGATTTTTGTTTTTCTTTCCATGACGTTCATCGTCACACGTTGGTGAACAAAACCGCGCTCACTGCTCGTTAGTGAGTCGTCCTAACTGAATTTCCCACATTGAAGCGGTCGTAGCGCGTAAGTATATTTTCGATACCTCTACGCGGAGTGAGACAAGCCTGACATGGCTAAGAACGACCGCAAGGGAAGTTGCTTTAACGTAAAAAAAACTCATTGAAATCGGTCCATCCGTTCGAGTGCTACGATGCCACTCTTTTTCAAACGTGTTTTTTTATAGATATTCGTTCGCGAATTCGACTCGCACTTGGCCGATTATTTAATAATAGTTTTATTTTTAAAATTCAATTAAAATACTGATTCTTTATTATCAAACAATTTTCCGTTTAGAATCATTTGTTTACCCAATTTCATATCATTCGTCAGTCATAAAATCGATTGTGATTTTTATCACAAATCGATCAACTTGAATGTTAATCGATTAGAGATTTTAGGTTATCTAAAACTACTGTATCTTAAATTTACCACACATATCTATAATCCCTCGTGCTTTAATAAAATATCAACAAACATTATATTTTAGTAAACTGACTTGAATATTTACGTGAACGTGAAGTTATTTTAAAGCACGTTCACACTGAAACTACTCGCAGTACTGATGATTGCGTATGGTAAGCGAGCGCGGAGTGAGCGAGCGAGACCACAGATATAAAATCACGCGAGATATGAGCGAGAAAATCAGTGCGGCGGCGTGTGTCTTCAATAAATCGTTTAAATCGTAGCGAGTGGTTTCTTTAAATCGGTTTGAATTTCCCGTCACTAAATTTGCCTGTGACGTCACAGTAGGCATTAAAAAAGTTGGCACGCTTGGTTTCCATACAAATCTTGATACTCGCGTTATCTATGTATATCTATATCTGTGTATATGACACTAATCGCACTAATATTATAAAGTTGAAAGTTTGTGTGTATGTTTGTTACATCTCCACGCGCAAACGGCTGGACCAATTTTGATAAAACTGGGTATGCAAGAAGTTGACATCTTGGATTAAACAAAGTAGCCTTAAGGCGCAGGTAACACCGTGGGGCGCAGCTAGTAACATACATCCGCGGAATTATATAGAAACCCTGGAGGTAGACATTCGCAGAATTAGACATTCGCGGAAGGGATAAGGGAATACATTTAAGGAATAAGACGTCATAGATGAGTTACCTGCAAGAAGTCGATGCTGTCTCGAACAACAAGCGGCAGACCGGTGTCGTCATGGCATCTCGAACGCTCCACCGACTGTTGCAGAGGCACGCCGAAAATGGGGAGCGCAACTGTAAACAAAAAATACATTGCAATAGCTGTTTTTGTCTAGGTTTCACTTTGATTTGTAGTCGCGAAATAACAAGGATAATGAGAGGAACGCATCGTGAGGAAACCTCCTTACTAGTTCACTATCTGTCTATATTTGGCAGTGACGTGCCCAAATCTATACATATAATAAAACAGTAAAAAAAGTGTGTCTGTACATTAAATATATTTCCAAAAAAAATATTGGGGGCGACGGAGACGTAGTAATAGAGTAAGAATTTAAAAAAAAATGTCTGTCTGTTTGTCTGTTTGTCTGTATGTCTGTTTGTCTGTTTGTCTGTTTGTACACGCTAATCTCCGGAAATACTGGACGGATTCAAATGAAACTTTTTTTGTTATATAGCTATTAAGCCTGGGCAACATATAGGGTATAAATGATTTTGGAAAATGGAACGCCTGATGCAGAACCATAATGGTCCAGCTAAACTATAAGAGATATAAAAATGCCGCCTTAGTAAAAGTTGTTCAGCCTGATGAGCATTTTCTAGAGGCATAAAGTCCACGCGAACGAAGTCGCGGGCTTCGGCTAGTATTTTAATAAAACTTTACAATAATGTACATCAGAACTTATACATCAGAATAACACATAGGCTACAATTTATAAACATATTGTGTGATCCTGCGCAGATGAAGTCGCGGGCACCAGATAGTCTTACTTAAATTAAGAGAACGGCTCCATTTCAAGCAAAATACATTTTTCTTTAGTATCCGACATTATATAAAGGTGGCACAGGGTAGACAAATTCTATTTGTCTGTATGAAATTCTCGCTACTGATATTAGACATGTTGTTAACTTGTGAACGGATGCTGCAGGAACGGGAGGGACTGGTCAGCTCGACTTCGCTTTTTTACTATTTAGTATTTCTTATTACGTAATTTATGTAACAATAACATTAAAAAGCTCTTCTGGCGTGTAGGCGACCAACACTGAGAAAATGAGTTTCTTTCGGCGTTTCTTCTTAGCAGCGGTAGTTACGAACGGGTCGCAATGGAAAAAGTCGGAAAGTGGATGCTGGGCTTCGAAGAAATACAGTGACATTTACTACAATGCATTTTTCTAGGCTGGCACCAAACCTAGATGCGCACAAAGAGGATACAATGACCGCTACGCCTCAGGGGTCAACAAAACAAGACGTTCGAAACTGACTCACTGCCATCTCGAAACAATAACCGGAACCAACGGGTCGTGCTCAAAACGACAAAGAACGCGAGGTGATTTACCGCTGAATATTGTTTCGAGTTATTGAAAACTTTAGTAAAAATGGAGACAGACTATTTTATACTATCACGGCATCATTATCTGAGCGTATTCCCGATTGCATCCTCAGCGGTAACGCTTCAGAGCCCGGGGTTCGCTACCCAACCTAATGGATTTGACGAGGTTACTGGTTATTACACAGAGCGACTGCAGTCTGACCTCCACAAACCAATGGGTAGGCCAGAACCAATCCTTGGATAGGTATGAGCAAACGCTAAGATGGCGTTCGGGACCCACAGTTTAAACGTGCCTTGCGAAACATAGAATCATTTTTGTTTTTGTAAAATCAGGTGATTTAAGCCTGCAATCTATATCTATACATATAATAAAACAGTAAAAAAAGTGTGTCTGTACATTAAATATATTTCCAAAAAAATATTGGGGGCGATGGAGACGTAGTAATAGAGTAAGAATTTAAAAAAAAATGTCTGTCTGTTTGTCTGTTTGTACACGCTAATCTCCGGAAATACTGGACGGATTCGAATAAAACTTTTTTTGTTATATAGCTATTAAGCCTGGGCAACATATAGGGTATAAATAATTTTGGAAAATGGAACGCCTGATGCAGAACCATAATGGTCCAGCTAAACTATAAGAGATATAAAAATGCCGCCTTAGTAAAAGTTGTTCAGCCTGATGAGCATTTTCCAGAGACATGAAGTCCACGCGAACGAAGTCGCGGGCCTCAGCTAGTATCTTAATAAGACTGAAAACAACTTTTTCACAAAGTATGCTTCCCAGTGTGATTCGAACCCTCGACCTCCGGATCACAAAGCGAACGCCTTGACCACTGGACCACGGAGGCATTCGAAGTACAGAAGGCTTATGAAGAGATAAAAAGAAAAAGTGTCTAAGCCCGTCAGTCCTTTTTAGGTCTTGCGACTCTAAGCAGAAGAGCCCGGGGTTGCAATATCCAAAGGCCACTTTTAGCGTGATGTTTGGCGAGAAAGTGGAAAAAGTAACCAAAATGGTGATAGTATATATATAAATTTGTGTATTTTATCGGTTTCTATACTGGTTTGGGAGAAAAGAAAAAACTTAAAATGTACCAGCTCTATTCCCGCGCAGATAAGCGTAGCCGATCGAGGGACTGGGCGAAAATGCGAATCATATTAATAGACGATGCGGCTAGCAACCCATCACTTGTACCATCTTCTCGCGCACCATCACGCTAAAAGTAGCCTGAGTCTTGCGGACCTGGGCACTATCTGCTCAGAGCCGCAAGATTCCAAATGCTCTGTCTGCCCCGTTAAGTATAAAGATGCATTGTATATTCTGCGTGTCAATCAAATATAATCTGTTCAGATGTGTGAACAAGACAAACATGCGAGAATTTTCCACTAAACAAGGCGCGACATTAATTTATGCAAAAATGGAAATGTTGGCCACACCCACGTGGCTTCATCGAATGACAACAAGATACAAGTAAGGTACAAAAACAAAACGACGCGTATTCATTTAACCCATAGATTTAGAAGGTATAAAAGATAGATAGACAGCGAAACATATAAGGGATCCTTGTTAACCCTTAAAAGTGCATATTAAAAAAACTCAACGAGATGGATAAAGATCCAAAACAAATTAAAGGGGGCTATTGCCCAGCAGTGGTCTAGAAAAATAAGTGGAGTAGTAGATTATTATTATCAAAAGGCACAGTATTTTACAACTTAAGCAGAAGCAGGTGGAGCATTGAACGTTTTTCTTTAAAGTAAACAAGTAAAGAAGGCTTCAATATTCTATGTATTTCTTCTTTGTTAAACGAGAATATTTCTTTAAAATGATATTTATATGAAAATAAAACTCACCGTCAATAGTGTAGTCTTCGAGAAAAGGGTTCATAATGAATTGGATTTTTTTTACAGCAATATGAAACTGAGTATATTGAACAATTTAGAGAAATCCGAATGTAGGAATCCTTGAGCACATTAACGTTTGTACGCTAGGCTCATTGTGCGACGTCTGTTATCTTTGTGTGTTATCAAAGCATCGCAGATATCTTTTTAAACTGCAAATGTTTTAGTTCCCATTAGCACTTCGAGTGACGACCTTGTATTTTATAGTGAAAATCACAGACATCTAGGTTTGTGGTAAACATATACTTTTAACAAATGGCGGATTTAATGATAACAGCATTTTCTCCGAATTATCCATTTGCGGATGATGTTTTCTTACCTTACCTAATGTAAATAACTGGCTAAGTGCATGTCGGGCCACGCGCAACGTAGAGTTGCAAAAGTTGCGAGAGCCGACTTTAAATTCACGCCTAGCGGTTAAATGACTAAAAATCTAATTTTGTATTGAATTTGTATAAAATTTTACTTTTCCGAGTACATTTTACAAGTTGGTCGACTATATGGAGATATCCGAAATAAAGATTATTATTTTTGTATTTATTTTATTTCTAAAGCTGACTAATGTCTGTCTTATTTTTTTCCTGGAAAAAAATGATTTAACTTTATATGTATGGGAGAAAATTTTGGTTTTCAAGATATCATTTTACTAGCTAGCGAAGCTAGTTAAGATTACCATAGTCTTTTCTATTTCTGTGGAAAACCAATCAAAATCCTAAATACACATAATAGGGATGTGGACTGAGTAATTTTTTTATTATTTAGTCCGTAACGTAGATTATCCAAACGATACGAAGTACCCCACTTCGTATCGTTTGGATAATTTACGTAACAAATACAAAAATCGTATGATCGAAAATCATATGGATGACGGCACGATCGTAGCTGATCGTGCCGTCATCCAAAATAAAAAAGTATCTTCGTCATTATTTGCTAATCAGAGAAAAGATAATCTATCTAATAAGCCAAATTTTTTTTAGCTACATCCCTATTTTGTTGAAATCTGACCTGTTGTTTCAAAAGCTAGTTAGACTATGAGTGACCCCATAATGTACCACAATAAAAAATTAACGACCTATGTGCAGTTTAGCGTGGCATATCTTTGTCGATAGACAAGACGCAGTAGATTGATTGACATTTGAGATAAGATACGAGTATAATATGTTTAGTACCTGGGCGACCGAGCTTTGCTCGGTTACATCTCAAACATTAACTAATTTTTTTAAAACTTCTCCAAAAACAATGCAAAATAAAAAAAATATATATAAACTTAAACATAAAAAAAAAACAAAAGTAAGTCACCGAGTGGGATTCGAACCCGTAACACTCTTTCTAGCGGTCGCTATCCTTAACCACTGAGCTAAATCAAGGCGGTCGCGGCGCGACGAAATTAGCGACCATATTCTGCGTGGAAAGAAAAACGCATGAAAATTCGAAAACACGCGTTTTCCCAAACATAAAATTAATCTAGATCGATTGTTTACCCCCGAAAACCCCCATATACAAATTTTCAGCGAAATCGTTAGAGCCGTTTTCGAGATCACAGAAATTTATAAATAAATATATATATATACATACATACATACAAGAATTGCTCGTTTAAAGGTATAAGATGCATATGCAGTGTTATGGAAACTATAGGGAAATAGAATAACACATCAATCATTATCATCATCAACGTATTATAACGTAACATATCATCAAGGTATTTTTGTCTCTACTGCAGGAGCACTACCAGAACAATACTTTGCCAGAGCAGCCAGAGGACTTCGGCCTACGCTCTCCTCGCTGGCCAGACGGGTTGGAAAGATCTCATTGACTTTTTTTAATAACATTTATTTTAAAAAATCTTATTATTTCAGAACTTACCTCCCAACGTAAATATTTCTTCAAAAGGCACTCCAGAAGTGACCGTCGACGGGACTTTAGTAAGCTTCCTGTCTTTTTTGTCTTTATCCTTTTCTTTTACTTTATCTTTTTCCTTCTCTTTCACCTTTTCCTTATCTTTATCTTTTGTCTTTTCTTTCTTTTCATCTTTTAGCTTTTCCTTCGATTCCAGTTTGAATTTTGCCTTTTCTTCTTTTTCCTGTTGATAAACACGTTTTGTTGTAAGTTTTATAAAATCTATTAAGGCTTGGCTCTACGCTTTTATTTTTCAAAATCTGTCAAAATTTATTCAAAAGTTGTCCGTTCTTTTCCGCTAGGTTTGTAGTAATGTCTAAACGCAATACAGATAGAGTTAAAAATATATAGAGGTTACAGTATGGAAGACATGACGTAATGAAATAAATCTAATATGTTTAAATTTTTGTAACATATTATGTTTTTGTAAAGAATTGAATAAGGTCATGTCCGTACAAGGACTTAATGCTGATGCTTTGTCTATCGGTCAGCCTTTAGAAAAAACAAAAATAGTTTATTTAAATTTTAAAATATAAACAGTGATTTTTCATTATTTTTGAAGCTAAGGGCCACTTTATAAGGGTCGTTGGTAAAACTAATTAGCTAGTCGAAATAAAAATTCAAAAACAAAGTAAAATCGTGAGATCAATAAGTAGTACCACCAGGCACCGCCTCCGTCTGGCCGGCCGGAGATCATCGAGGTCATGCGGTAGTTTTTGATCGGGCGTAACTACATGGTCTCGATTTTTTTATCTTATGTCATACACGAATTTGAATTAAGTATATGGATAGAGGAATTTATTTACAATAGATTTTTTTCCAAAACCAATGAAAAGTCAGCATGTATGTACTAAATTACTAAGGGGTAAATAAGTAACTATATAAAAAGAGCTGCATTATTCAATTATTTATATTGAAGTACGTAATATTTTTAAAATTGCAAAATAGTTGTACGTTATGATATAAGTTTTGTGTGTGATGATTTTCCAGCCCGAGCCGAAAGCGAGGGCGCAATAGAACTGAAAGTGTTTTAACTAATATACAAACGTATATCGCACGACGTTTTTCAATACACTTATATCTAAACTGATTTTTATTTTAAGGCTGCTACCAGCGCTAGCGACCTTGAAAATACAGAAAAAATAATTTATCTTTCTGTAAGTAAGATTATCAGAAATCCTCGCACAACTTTTACGCTAGTATAGTTAAGTTTCATTAGAACCTCGAAAGTCATTGAAATTGAAATACTATCAGCTTTAGAAACCTTTACAAAAAGTGTCAAAAGTGGCCGTTTTTAGTAATTTTTAATATGTTTATAACGCAAGCGTGTTTTATTACCTACTTTATATATCTAAAACCGATGAAATTAGAGCCACTTTACGAGCAAGTGTGTTGAAAAAATAATTAGATAATATACAGCATGGAAGGGACGTATCCGTAATAAATCGAACCACAGGCTATACTAGATCACTTTATTATAATTATAAAATAACAGTAAAAAAGAACCGAATTTGACATTCTCATACAAATTTTCCAGGCGGCTGCACACTTTTGTATGGAAATGCCATTTTTTTTTTAGTTTTTGGTTGTGATTTTTATTTGATTATAGTTAGTGGTCTAGTGTAGCCCGTGGTTCAATTTATTACGGGTATATCCCTTCCACGTTGTATATTGGCACTACTGTGGGCACTACATTTATTTTAAACTGACGTCGAATTTGCGGAGTGTCTATGTAGTGTAAATGCTAGGAGAACAATCTTATGTATTCAGATTTGTCTATAGTACAGTTGTGCTACTGTAAACGATGGGAAATTTTAAACAAGTGCCAAGAAAGGGTGATTCATTCCTTTATTTTTACCCATTTTTTAAAGTTAAACTAGATCTTTTATCTTTTTAGGGTTCCGTACACAAATGGTAAAATCGTCCGGCCAAGCCAAGTCTACGCCACCAAAAACGTCTAAAAACTTATTTTATTTTCATGTTATGATTTTTTTAAATTCGTTAACCCTTATTAGGTTTGATAGTTTTATTTTAACTTTTATTAAATACAAATATTCTATAAACGGATTCTTAAATAAAAAATGGTGTTAACAAGCTCAAAATATTTTGAAAGACCTATTTAACGATACCCTACACGATGGGTTAGTCGAAAAAAAAACTTTCATGGGAGCTACAATATTATAGTACCTGGGTGACCGAGCTTGGCTTGGTCGGTTTCATCTCAAACAATAACTATATTTTTTTAAACTTGCCTAAAAACAGTACGAAATAAAAATTAATATATAAACTTGAACATAAAAAAAACTAAAGTAAGTCACCGAGTGGGTTTCGAACCCGTAACACTCTTTCTAGCAGTCAGTATCCTTAACTGCTGAGCTAAGCGGATGGCGGCCGGTGCGACGAAATTAGCGACCATATTCTGCGTAGAAAGAAACTCGAAAACACGCGTTTTCCCAAACATAAGACTAATCTAGATCGATTGTTTACCCCCAAAAACCCCCATATACCAATTTTCAGCGAAATCGTTAGAGCCGTTTTCGAGATCATAGAAATTTATAAATAAATACATATACAAGAATTGCTCGTATAAAGGTATAAGATTTTCTCTATTTTACTTCACTGTTTTTTGGCATAATTAATATACACATGCCAAATTATAGCTTTTTTAGTACTTATAGTCTCTAAATAAAACGTCGGATGACAGACAAACAGACAGACATGATGAAACTATAAGAGTTCCTTGTTTAAAACGGAACCCTAAAAACTGTCGATAGTTTTACTTGTTATCGATATTATTGTAAACTATCAGTAATCAATATTATCAATAGTCCTATCGATATTGTTATGGTTTTTTAAGGCCACAAATATAGTATATAGACTCACGATATTTTATACTTATTCATCGATATTTTATATCAATTTTAACAAATGTACTAGCTCTGTAGGCGTTGCGCAAGCTGCAAGCAGTCCGCGGTTTTTCGTGCAGCTGTTGAGGTAGGCTAAAATATTTTTCCAGTTGATAAAATGGATAAAAGCTTCAGATACGAAAACAAGAAAAATGTGTGGGCGGCAATTTTGAATCCAAAATCTGAATCCAGTTTCGAGTTCCTTAGGGTGCTTTACCCCCTCATGCAAAAATCAGACTCCTACAAAGTCCCAGTGAGACGTTACTAACGAAAAAACGAAAAAAGTTTAATTTTATAAAGCCCAGACGCCATCCTGGATTCCAAAAAAATGCTTTCGGCGGCCATCTTGGTTTGCAAAAAAAAGAACGACGACGCACGTGGTGGGAGTGGCTCGGCCTACGGCCTCGTAGGTGACCTCTGCCTTAGGCCTCAAGCTTCACTTGGTTGCTTGTTTAGAGGGATAAGCAGAAAGCCCCCCCCCCCCCTCTCTGCCCCCCACCAAGCAAGTGAGCTTCACTCCTTACGGCTATCAGCACGGCGCAGGTCAAACAACCATATCAATCAGTCAGTCAGTGGTGCAGTATGTGCGTGTATATTTCTCGAAATCTAAAAGTAAATAAATCCGAAGAGTATCATAGATAAGTTTCGTTGTCTATTATAAAATTAATTTATTGCCACAAAACTGGTAATTAAATAAAACTAAAATATTATAAATCGATATTGTATGTACGGTACTTGTATGAAAAAAAATCTATGCCGACCATGTCTGTCAGGTAATCAATCTATGCCACGCTATACTTTGACACTTCCTTTGACATTATGACAAGTGACACAGTGTAAGAAAGTTACTCGCACGTTTGTTTACAGACTGTTCGACCCATATATATTCGTGATATTATTTTACACTGTGACAATAATTTCACGAAATTAAATGTCATTTTTTTTGTGAAGAGCGACGCGTCCTTGCTCCGCGAGGCCCATCGGCCATCTGACAATCTGATGTATAACTGTCAAAAATCTGTGCAACAAGAACAGTTTATTTAAATACACTCGCGAAAAAGCGAGACGGCAATTACAATAATTCTCACGAAGGTAAAAGGGCTTATATAACTGAAATCTAAAGCCACGCAAAACTGATCAATTATAGAAAAATAGCTCTAAAATTAAAACTAAAGCAACAAAAAAAAATTTGAACCACAATTTTAAAGATTACATAATTACTGATCTGCATAAAAAGTTTCAAAGCTGAAGTCCCTCTCGTTTGTGAGAAATTAGACCGTATATGTTTTGGTAGAGGTGTTTTTGATGAGCAAGTTTGTGTTACAAAAATTAGCTAATCGTGTATCCACAACCACAATTATGCTAGAAAAGCGTTCTAGTATGCTATTAGCAAGTATCAGTTCTAAATTTTTGATATTCGCTGAGAAATAAGAAATAGAAAATGCCCATTTTCACGGTGCGTCCCCTTAAGCATTACCAGTTTAACACTAATTTGAAACCTCTGCAAGTGCTTAACTTAATGATTCTTTTAGAACATGACATCATTGGCTATATTTTAAAAATCTTAAATGTTATTTATGTCTCCGAACTGAAATTTTTTCATCAATAAAAATGGTTTAGAATGTACGTTGCTGCTAGTCACAGTTTTATATTTATAGATTACATTGTTGTTTTTTTGCGAAAGCTCCTAAAAATCTGATAACCATTGTTCTGTACTGGTAAGTATATATATATAATTTTTTTATTAACTTTTGTGTTTTTTTTTACTCCACAGCGCATTTTTTTTCAGAAATGTTTTGGTTATTCATGTTTAAAACTCATTTTTAACAACATATTTTAACCAGGTAAATGTCGATTCACCACGTAAAACAGATATCCGAATTATGCACAGTATATTTCAAAACAAATGCAAGACATAACTTCGTTCAACTATACAACAACTTCTTAAACAAGTCACTTAAACATTTCCACTCGACAGAGTTACCATTGAATGTTTACCAAAAATATTAATATAGTTTTTTTCGTAAAAATAAAAAGGCACCTTCGTGAAAACACAACGCAGGTGATGCATGTCGCGGTCTCGACGGTACTGAATAGAACATTATGCTTACGCCAAGGTCGCGCAAATCAGTAAACAGTGAAATTATGCTAGGACCGGCCAACTGTGAAAAGTCACCCGGTATACCAATCTACATCTGTCTAAAGTTCTAAGTAATGAATCTATTAGTTAATGGAGCCTTTTGCTATGACGAAATTAGAGATTGGCCTTGGGCCCGAGCCATAAATGGAATTGTATAAAATAAAGGAATTATTGTAGATACACTAAATTATTGGAGATAGAAAATGTTGGTCAAAACAAACATCTTAAATTTTATTTTTGAAAGTAAGACAACTTCTTTAAATAAATTTGGAAAATCGCCTTCTTGGACATTTTCTCGAAACGACATTAATATATGAAAAGGAAAAAAAAAAACACCGCCTGCAAAATTTTTGTAAATAGTTTTATAAAGAGCAGGTTATTAATTTGAATGTAATGTTGTATTTCCCCAATTCCTGGAACAGGCCTGGTCCAATTCAAATCTATTTTTGTTTGAAAGCGAATACTTGTCGGATGGTCCTATAGTTTTATCAAAATCGGTTGGGTTTTTAGTTTTGAAAAATTATCTTTTGAACTATGATTAAATTTTTTTAGAGCTTGTACAATAAATAGCTTCTCGCGGGCTAAGTGTATATGAGTAAACATTGCATTTGTGTTGTTTTTAGATTGTCCAGGATTTTGTGTTTTTTGGATTACTTTATGTTCCTATTCTAGGCTAGTGGGTATATCAGTATTTTTATAAAATGTTTATAACTAGTAGTTCGCCACGAACTTAGACCTCGCGATTATTATTTCAAAATAATGTACCTGATTTGGATAAATTACCGGTGCAGGTTTACCGATATGCGGATTTATGGTTGTGACCAAATTTCAAAAATAGTTGCCAATCACAGCCCTTTCTTCAAATGACTTTCGATCTAGCTCTGAAATGTCAGGGGCACCTTCCAACCATACAAACCCATGGATATGAGGTCTACCGTGATACGTGATAGTCTTTCACCGAAATAATACCCATTATTATTAAAAGTTCGCTCAACAAAATTGCTAAATTTAATAAACAAGCCAACAATCAATCGAAATAAGCAAAAACTGAGAAAAAAAAAACTAATCGTAAAGTAAGCAAAACCCTTTTTTTTAAGTCGGTTAAATATGATAAAATTTATAGAACTACTTATGAAACTCAAAATAATAACCATAATAGTTATTCAGAGAAATTACTTCGTGGACCCCAGGGTGTATGTAATTTTAAGTAAGTTGTTCAGTAACCCGGACTGAATTCACCCTTAAATAGTTTCAGTATATTTTGTAAGAAGATTTGTATTGTATATCCGTCACGGCTTAGTCAGCTAGACTTCGCGAGTCACCCTAAACCCGTTTAAGTATAACGTATAAAAAAGTTGTTCAGACAAAAAGTTGTTCAAATAAAAAAAAATCGTTTTTTTAATGGCAACAAAAAAGACTAATGACATTTTTGAAAATATTTTGAAATGGCGGATATATGACAGTTTTAAAATTTTAAAACCCCATATTTCCGCCATTTTGAAAAATTTCGAAAAACTGGCTCGACAAAAAAAAACTATGTTGTTGCTGAACCTGCTTACAAAATTTCATGAGAATCGACCTGTAGGCGAAAACAGACAGACAGACAGACAGACAGACGGACAAAAGAATTTTTGGCTAATCTCGAAACTGAGACGCTTCGCTCGCTCGGTCAATAAATATACTGACATGATTTTAGGGTTAAATTCAGTCCATGATACTGATCATCATATTTCCCCAAGGAACATATGTATAAATACTAGTTACGCCCCGCGGAAAAACTAGCTTATGTGTTAATCCAGTCCAAGTCCAGTTTATCAAAATTGGTCCAGCCGTTTGCGCGTGATGAAGTTACAAACATACACACACTCTCAGAGTTTTGCCTTTAAAATATTAATGTGCTGAACAATATTTTTTTGCTTGCCAACAAACTGGGATCAGCTCATCAATTAACGTGTATAAGAGGCCATTCATTATTTTTCATATTTCGATATACGTTTCTTGGGGAAAGATGTTCAGTATCATGAACTAAATTTACTCCTAAAATTTATCACTGCAAAAAAAAAAAAACTGATATTAAGAGCGCTATTTGAAACCGAGAAATTATGACTGTAAGTCATTCATCAGTCTGGATTTCATACAAATCCCATAAAAAATGTTTGTTTTGACGTTTAGAAAAAAGTACCTGATTTTATTCGTTTGAAGGAGCGGATTCACACATTGCCCGTACTACCTACGATGGACAAGGATGGGTCTGATCCATATTACAACACGCACAGTTACACTAACACAAGCCCTGTTTGTTCCAATCCGGTAATTGACTCTGTGACCTTTACATACGAGTAGAATCGGCTACGTCCTATATACTGTTAACGAAGTTGTGAAATCGATAGTACTTAAGGCTGTCCCTATTTTATATTATACAACGTGGAAGGGACATAACCGTAATAAAAAAAAACGACGTGTTGCACTCTGGGAGTGCCGGCAGAAGTGAAAACTTGAATATTAACGGTGTGCATTTTTGATATACGAAACAGCAGGCGCAGGCATACATTTTCGCCGCGCCGTAGAAAGAGAGGGGGATACTCCCTCTCCTACGCCGCGCCAGCTGTCTACTCTCCATCCGTATTACGAATTTTCGATCAGGTCACGTGTCCTGACGCGAGTGTGTTTTTTACCCATTCCAAAAAAAGTGATCTAAAGAAGTTTTCACTTCAAAAAAAACGACAAATTGCCCGGACGACTGCATACATTTTTATGGAAATGCCGATTTTTTTGTTTTTGATTGTTATTTTAATGTACGTGAGTACTAGTACTTATTCTGTGCTATAGTGGTCGTGCATAGTTAGATCTATTACGGGTATGTCCCTTCCACTTTGTTAATTATTATACAGGGTGTAAATCTGTAACCTTGCCATATTCTCAGACGTACCTATACCGATCATACTGAACAACTTTCCCAAAGGAATGTAGTTTTAATCTACTTTTTTTTTCACATTTCGACCTATATTTCTTAGGGAAAGTTGTTCAGTATGATCGGTATAAGTACGTCTGAGAATATGGCAAGGTTACAGATTTACAGCCTGTATATATCGGTCAACTTGTATACTTGTTGTTCAGTATCATGGACTGAATTCAGCCTTGAAATAGTTTCAGTATATTTTGATAGACCCTGTTTATAAAGCTGCATATGTAATCTTTAAGGTTTTGCCTAGCTATTAAGTTGTCTGTCGTCTATAGGTATTAGCCTTTAAATAATACCTATAGACTTTAAATATGTAAACACACATGTTTTGACTTTGCTTGTTATGTATCTACATGTGTATTTATTTGTTACTTTATAAACGAGTAGAATCGGTCACGTCCTATTCTGTTAACGAGGTTGTAAATCGATACCACTTAGGTATTTAGCTGCACAGGTAATCTTTAACGTTTTACCAAGCTATTTAGTTGTATTATAAGGTCTAACAAACTATACTTAAACTATTTTAAGGGTTAATCCAGTCCATGATACTGAACAATGTTCTCCAAGGAACACGTATCGAAATATCAAAAGTAATTTTTGGCCTCCAATACAAGTTGACCAATCAGCTGATTCGAGTTTGTATGGACAGCCAAAAAATATTTTTCATATTTCGATACGTGTTACTTGGGGAAAGTTATTCAGTAATGGACTGAATTGACCGTTAAAATAGATTCAGTATATTTTGATAGGTGTAGGTCCTCCATAGTATTAAAAGATAAGCGCTTTCAGTGATACGCTTATCTAAAAACCAATTTAGATATAGTAAACGAACAATACAGTCTAAACACCGAGATTTATATTGATCGATATCATAAATTCACATCACACTAGGGTAGTAACGTCAAGCTGCTAGCGGTATTAAAGGAGAAGGTGCGAAAGCGGAAAGTGCGCGGCAGGGAGATGACGTGAGAGGGTCGTACCACGCCTCAAGTCGAGTTTCAAAAACCAGTATAAACTGGTGCGTTCTGTGCCGTGCCTCAGGCCGATGTCTTACCTACACTATCTGTGTGCACAAACAAATGCAAAGTTGAGCATCAGTCTCGAGCAAGAGCCCTTTATACAATGAGTTAAGGAGAAATAATCGCGCAATGTATTCTGCTTATATCGTGTCTCTACCGACCCTGACCCAAATGTTGATACGCTTTGTTTATATGCACTTGATAGACATAAACTTTCCCTTTGATTCGATTATAAGTGACATGACGCATTAAGAGTGTTTTGATAAAATAACAATGGGTTTGTTATCATAACGATTTTAAATGTTAGGGTAATTAGATAACTTATTATATTTAAATTAATAGACTTATTGTATTGTCTATTTTCTTTGAACTTATGGGTCATTCACCCTGGTCCAATCTAAATACTAAGCTTGGAGTGAACAGTTGAACACCTAAATAATTGGATACTTCCCTGGGTCAAAAATAAATTATTTGGTATTGTTAAGAAAATAAAACTTTACAAAATAATGTCACTTGTAATAATCATAATTCATATCCATTTTCAACGTGATTTCAGATTTATTATCCAGAATGAAATTAAGAGCGCTCCAAGAAGCTATGACGTCATTAGTCTATATATCATATAAGTACCATAGATAATGTTGACATTTAGAAAAAAATTGGCCAAGTGCGTGTCGGCCCACGCGCAGTGTAGGGTTCCGTAGTTCCGAATGCCAACTTTGAGTTTATGCCACTAAAAACGTTTAAAAACTAATTATCTATTGAATTTGTATAAAATTTCTTTTTTCGAGTACATTTTATAAGTTGATCGCCTATTACTTTTTAATTTGTATACCCTACTTAGTTCTGATAGTTTTCCTTTAAACTACATTATATATACTATAGCTGTGAATTTTTTCACGTGGCCATATATAACCGTTTAGCAGATAGAGGGGGGGGACACTTGCCTCCAACAAAAATTTTCACTTTAAACCCAAATATTTCAGAAACGGATCACTAAATCCAAAAATGATGTTAACAAGCTCGCAATGTTTTTGAAAGACCTATTCAACGACACCCCACACAATGTGTTTGTCGAGAAAAAAAATATTGACTACCTCTTTACTTGTAACCTTGTAGCTAACCTAAAAAAAAATATTTTTCCAGATTTTATTTTACGACTTTTTCGCCATGATTAATATACGTATCCATGCCAAATTACAGCTTTCTAGTACTTGTAGTTTCTGAGAAGAACCGCGGACAGACAGACAGACAGACAGACAGACAGACATGGCGAAACTATAAGGGTTCCTTGTTTACTACGGAACTCTAAAAAGTACCTGATTTGAGTTGTTGGAAATAGCGAATAGTGTTAACTGTGTCAAAAATATATTATTTAGTCCGTCAATAATCAGTCATTATTTGCTAATCAGGGAAAAGAAAAAAATCGTATAGGTAACTTTATAATGAGCCAAAAAATTTTTGTCCTCATCCCTATTATGCTGTTCAAGTACTATAATCTTATAAAAGTGCCACGAAAATCATACGTAGTAGCTTGAATCGCGAATCCCATATAACGGCAACCCCTTTTCCGATTTGGCTCATGTTCGAAGTCAAAAATTCTATTGGCCATCATATCTACATATAAACCTACCAAATTTCATGAAACTCATATCGAAGGTTTTCGAGTTATCGTCGAACAAACATACACACAAACGCCGTTGTTCAAGTAGATTTCTGCCAAGTTTACTTTCATACATATTAAAACAACCTTATTTCAAGATTGGAGCATAGGTGGGCGTCAAGTCAATAAAAACTTTGTGTATTAGGTCGTAAATTACTTTATTACGCCTCGCCTAAATGTTAGAATGGCACGATTTTCTTTCACGAAAATAGATTTATTTGTCAAATAAATGTGAGTTTCTAAGTTTTTATAAAGATACACTACCACGTCTTTATTCCCAAAGGAGCTAAAAGAGCTCAGGGCCTAAAAATGTATTTCTTTTACAGATACAGATACATTTTCACGTCTATATCCCTGACGGGGTAGGCAGTGCCCAGGGCCGTTAGGCCCAAAGGCCACGCTTAGCGTGGTGGGGCATTAAGATGGAAAAGGAATCAAAATAGTCATGTGTCACATCGCCTATTTCCATGATTCAAATCTCGCCCATTTCCTCGCTCAGCTCTTACAATCTGCGCGGAAAGAGAAGCAGCTGGTAAATTCTACGTTTTTTCTTTTCTCCCAGACCAGCATGAAAGCAGACCAGTATTTCTTTTATTTGGTACATTTCGTACTTTATACTTTTCTAAAATACAAATATTTATCTGTAGAAGTTCAATGGCTTATCGGGGGCGATGTGTTACGTAACCGGGAGTGTTGAATCATAAGGTGCGGATTTTTTTGTGTTACTTTACAAGAGAATAAATATTAATAAATGCCGTTAGTTAATATGATGCGACAAATTATACGGTATTTTCTTGAAGTTACTGTCACACACCCAGTGGCAGATTACCCTCAAGTCCCAGTAGGCCCTCAGTGAAAATCTCCATCATGAAAAACCTTTTCTCTGATCAGCAAAAAATAAGATACAGCGTATTTAAATTTTGTGTGACGTCACGATCAGCTTCAACTTTTAACCAAAGTCACCTTTGATTAAAAGTTGTAGCCGATCGTGACGTAAATCACCCTCACTCCAAGTCAAGAACTGTATTTTTATGAATCTTTACTACTTTGCTAAATGAAAAAATTAGGTTCCTTTATTTGAATAATCTAGTTGACGGGCTAAATAAAAAAATATATAATTTTTTCTCCACACCTCTATTATATGAATAACTAGCCGAAGCCCGCGACTTCGTTCGCGTGGACTTTATGTCTCTGGAAAATGCTCATTAGGCTGAACAAGTTTTACTAAGGCGGCATTTTTATATCTCTTATAGTTTAGCTGGACCATTATGGTTCTGCATCAGGCGTTTCATTTTCCAAAATCATTTATACCCTATATGTTGCCCAGGCTTAATAGCTATATAACAAAAAAAGTTTCATTCGAATCCGTCCAGTATTTCCGGAGATTAGCGTGTACAAACAGACAAACAGACAGACATTTTTTTTTAATTCTTACTCTATTACTACGTCTCCATCGCCCCCAATATTTTTTTTGGAAATATATTTAATGTACAGACACACTTTTTTTACTGTTTTATTATATGTATAGATATATAGATAGATATAGATAGATAAATGTTATTTCAATTCAGATTTTCGTTTTTTTTTAAATGGCGGAAATATACATCTGACAATTAAAAAAAACATATATCAACCTTTTTTTTTAAATAATGTTAATCATAAAATTTCTTTTATTTTAGAAATTTTTTTTTGTATCCGATTGACTTCAACGTCCGGAAAGATGGGTAAGAAAGGCAACGTTATGGGTCCCAGAAGGACGCCGGGGCGGAGGGGAAGGCCGATGAAAAGATGGAGGGCGGACGTTGAATGCTACATGAGTGGATGGCAGCAAGCTGCCTTGAATCGTTAATCGTGGATGCAAGAAGGGAAGACCTTTGCCCAACAATGGGATAGATACTATATAGGCTATTAAAAAAAAAACTTACAGCTCACAGAGCCACGAGGAGAGTTTTTGGCGAGAAGTCAAGGGGTCCAGTTGGAGTTCGCTTTAAATTGTTTTGCAAATTGATTCTAGTGGACTTTATAATATGAAATTGGTGTAGTTTGGTGTTATAAATGCTCATTCTCATGGACAATATGTGAAATGTTTAAAGTGGACAGTCATAGTGCGGTTGTAGTGATATTTATTTGCGGACTGCGGTGGGCGTCTTTGGGCACCGTCCGCCACTCAATCGGCTATGAAAACCAGTGGACTCGTATAGATTTGTCGCCAGAAGCTCCCGTGAAGCAATCAAAGGACCTATACCAACCTTTGATTGTATAGTTAAGGGTTTAGGATTAGGAATAAAGAAGAGATAAATAAAGATTGGCTCTAAAGGACTAGTATCCAGAGCCGTAAAATAATTAAAAAAAAAAAAAAATGGAGCCACGATTAAATATGGAAAAAGCAAGCTTACCTTGTCCTTTTCTTTCAACTTCTCCTTTTTCTCTTTTTCTTTCTTTTCCTTTTCTTTTTTCTCTTTTTCCCGTTCCTTCTCCTTTTCTTTCTCCTTTTTCTTTTCCTTTTCATAGAGCTCCTTGTGTTTCCCAGCTTCTTCTAGTACTTTTTCCTTGTCTCTTGATTTCTCTCTTTTTTCCTTGCTGCTCTTGGTAGGGAATTTAAATGACTTTGTTTTCTTCGATTTTGATGGACTTCTGCGATATAAATAATTAAATATTGTTAATTTAGAGTAATGATAGTTGGAGTTACTTAGCTTCACATCATCACACATCATCCAAGCATATTTTCCAGGATGCATCCTCAGCAGTGATGGTTTAGACCCCTGGGTCTGCTACCTAACCAAGGAGATTTGATGGTTTTTACACAAAGCGACTGCCGTTTGGCTTTATTTCTTGTAAAAGTAATTAGGTTTAAAAAGGCACCTTCACAGGGCACCTTGATATTGCACCGGATGGAGATGACGGGATTTCTTGCCATGCCATTGAGGGTTTCTTAGATGGCAACATATTACTCAAGCAAAAGATTGATGGAAAAATGGGGAAGCTTTTGCATGGCCAAGTGGGATACCAAATCTGGCTAAAAGTATTTAGAACTAGATATTACCCACTTGGATTTTGGCAAAAAAGCATTTCTAACTAGGTGTTAATCACATGTATTTTGGCACTAAGTTACTTGCCATTTCCAAGTGAACCTCAAATTTGATTTGCTAATCTAGGTTACATCTACTTCTACATGCCATATTTTTTTGCAGTTTTTGAACGATTGAGGTTACACTCAATCTAAATAGACATAAATAAATAGACAGACATCCAATCCATTCAAACTCACAAACTTTTAAACTTACAATATCCTACAATACTAGATGAATTATAGTGGCGGTCCAGTCTAATTTCTATTTTCTGTATAGACTGACCACTAAAAAGCATTAAAAAAAATCAAAATTTTACAAATCATCAATGAATCAATCAATAAACATGTAATATTTTATTTTTCTTTTAAAACAAGAATTCAATTTATTGACGTACTTGGTATCTGTATCTTCCTCTGGTGAGCTTTCTCCTTCCAAAGCAGCATACCCTCGGTCCTTCTTTGACTCCTTTTTGTCTTTCCTGCGACCTAGTAAGTCTTTCTTGCTTGGCTTCTCATGTTCACCACCGTCACTGACTGAAAATGTTATTATATTATATATTAGTCCTTTAGAGGCAATCTTTATTTTTGAAGTGAAAACTTCTTTAGCGGCGTTGTGCACTTTTTTTGGAATGGGTAAAAAATGTTAAACTCGCGTCAGGACACGTGACCCTGATCGAAAAATCGTAAGACGGCACAGGGCTCTTGCGCGAATGTTCGTGTGTGTTTATTTTACAGCGTGCTACGCGCATCCATGGATGGTGACAGCTGATGGCTCGACCGTCTGTGTAGTGGCCATACTGCTATGTATTTGAAAATGATTTAGTTGAAAATGAATTTGGTCATGCTTGTAACATTTGTAACAGACTGTGGTTCAGAAAAGATTTGAAATATTTTATACTGATAATTAAAGCAATTCGTGCAAAATTATTCCCTAACCATTCCAAAATATCAAAAATGCACAACGTGAATATTCAAGTTTTCACTTCTGCCGGCACTCCCAGAGTGCAACCCGTCGTTTTTTTTCACTTGTTTATTCCTAACATTAGTCCTAACTATACAATCAAAGGTTGGTGTCGGTCCTTTGATTGCTTAAAGGGATTTTTGGATGACAAATCTATAAGAGTCCACTGGTTTTCACAGCCAATTGAGTAGAGGATGGCGCCTTAAGACATCCACCAATGACACCAATTTATGGTTATAGGTTCCATCAATGCAATCTTTACCATAAAGGTACACAGAGTCTGTGCCATTGTCATGGGACTGAAGGATGGACATTTTCTCTCACATTAATTCTCAAAACATTTGAGGGACAAATAACATTAGCATATTTTAAGATGGCCTTTAAGACAGGTTATATGTTATTGTGATGGCCTCTAAGCACTTGTAGATATAGCTATGGCTTCAATTTGTATAAAATAGATAAAAGCTTCTTGATTGTCATTTTTACTGGTATCATTTGTCTTTATATGTCTATAATGCCCCTAATACTAACTTTAGTGTAAGTTGTTAAGTGTTGTCCATTGGTTTGTATTTAACAAGAATTTCATCCAAACAATGCACCCGTAGCAACAAAACTTTGTGAGTGATTTGACTTAGATATTATTTTTATAGTTTTGGAACACACACAAGCAGAATGGGTAAACAAGTAACTCAAATATTGCAAGCATTTCCCTACAATGGAGGAAGAGGAAAAAACTAACTTAAGGATTGGTTCTGGTTTACCCTTTGGGTTGCGTAAGTCAGACGCGACAGTCGCTGTGTAAAAACCTGTAACCTCGTCAAATCTGCTTGGTTAGGTAGCGGACCCTGGGCTCTGATGCATTACTGCTGAGTATGCAACCGGGAAAATACGCTCGGATGATGATAATGGAGAAAGGGGAATAAAATGGAGTGTTTGGAATATTACATTATACTGCACTGCCATTGTTACTACTTAGGTACTGTATAATGAAGAGGTATGTATTGTTTGAAGATATTTTTTATATTGTATGATTTTAGTAAGTATGTACTTACAGTCACTTTCGTTACTTTTCCTTCCCGTCTCAGATGCATATAGGCCCGGGAAATCTTTTTCCACGTCGGGACTTTCAAAATCCATATTTATTAACTACTTTAAATTCCGTCATAGAATTATTTTATTCACAAAATAATTGGTAAAAACATTTATCATTGAAGTAGGTAAGGTACTTATTTTGACAGTTTTGACACATAATGACACATTCGACATCATAAACAACAGCTGGCTGACGCAATCAAAGGACCTTTTTTTATCCATTATTTACGGCTCTGGATACTTTGGTGCTATTTTTCAAACGCGGAGTCACTAATTTTTCGATTTAGAGATTTGTTTCTGATATATTTGGTTTTAAAATGCAAATTTTGATTAGAAAGAAATGGAGGCACTTATTGACCCTCTATCTGCAAAATGATTGTATAAGGACATGTAAAATAATTTACAGCTACAGTTTAGATAACTAAATTTAAAAGAAAACTATATTATGAATAAAAAGTTTTAGGCGATCAACTTATAAAATGTACTCGGAAAAGGAAAACATACAAAGTTTTAAAAAGTTTTTGGGAAGGTAGTTAGGTTTGTACGCAAGTACATACAATTCCATGGTAGGTATATATAATGTACTCTCTAGTTAGGAACTCAAAGTTGGCAAACGCCGAAACCCTCCCTAAACTGTGCGTGGTCCGTGGTGACTGCGCGTTTCAAAAATGGTAGGTAAGGTGGGTACTTTAGATTTTTATCTGTGCTGTGGTCTGTGGTGATGGCTCAGAACAACGAATCCTATGGAACTGCCATAGGCATGTACTTTTCCTGCATACCTAAGTAAACAAATCGGTTAACAAACATGGCGGATTAGGGATGTTCACTGGTTCATCTAGTCGATAATATTATATCGATGGATGAGTGAGTTAAACTCAAACACAAAATTATTTATTGTGAAACTGTGTTTTAGAATGGTACATTATATATATAATTTAATTTATTATATTTATATATTATATTTATATATATAATATAATAATTTAAATAACTTAGTACCTAATTTATCGATAAGGTTCGATGTTCGATGGTGTTTGACACTAGCATCCGTGTTTATGTTTTCGATGTGAATGAAATATTAAGAATATTGCGGGTTTCTACAGCTCACAACAAGATGATTCAAAGTAATAGGTTTTTTTAAACACTTTATATCAAATACAACATAAGACAGACAACAATTTAACAAAATGTTAGCCACTTACCGGTGAAAGGTTAGATTCGGCCTGTTTTTGCTTTGGCATAGGCCACAACCTGCTACAGAACATTTCATGGTACCTCTTAAAGATGATTTACAATTATATCACAGTTTCACACAATAATTCAAGCTAAAAACACGGGAAAAACATAAAAATCTCACAATAACATCTTCTCACATGTAAACAAAACCGGAGACAAAGATGGCGTCCGTGACAGCAAAAGTACATCGAAGCCGTTGAAGAGGGAGCTGATAAAAACAGTGTAGATGCTTTTTTCTAACACAAAACCACTGTTGTAAGAAAGAGACAGGTATTGCATTATATTTTCCGTGTCAAATTGAGCAATTACGGCAGTTCCATAGGATTCGTTGTTCTGAGGGTGATGGTGAAGTGTGGTGCATTGTTTGTTTACGTGTCAAACTGTCAAATTTGCAATGCAATGCAATAAAAGCTGCAAAAATAAACATTATTTTGGTTCGGAGTAATGATGTTTGGTATGTTTTTAATGCTTAGTTATATTACTTAGTTTTCTAGTCAAACACATTATTAGTTTGCCTATTTAATAAGCGGAAATCTTGCTTTGCATGACAGTAAAAATTTATTGGTGTTTTTGTGGCCGTTTTACGTTTTTTTGCCTTTATGTATCCTAATTCATATTTCCAGGCAATCAAAAATAACAATATTCAAAGATGGAGTGGTTCGCGGATCTAGCCGGCAAGGCAGAAAACCTTCTTACTAATTTAGACGAACAAACCGGCGTAGCTTTGCGGAACCATAACCCAATAAACTCAGCATCAGCAACTAAGCCGAAGAAACAGGAAAAACCAGCAATTAAAAACCCTGAGCCAAGATGGAGGAAACCGACAAGTACCAAAAAAATCTCAACGGCCACTGAAACTCGTCCCAATGTGGCACAGACTCGTAAGAAGTCTGTCAACGTGCTGTTCAATGCGACGCGAGCGCCGACGAAAGAACCTCCACAGCCTAAAGAAAAGCCGGTAAAACCTAAGTCTCCTACTAGGAGAGCAGCTCCGGTATATACCCTAAACCACTGTCCTAAGACTATGGTAGGTGATATCAGTGATGTTGATGTAACTGGTAGTAACTATGGCATGAGGCAGAGAAGTAAGTGGTCATTTTTATTTATTGTCTACTGAATTAATGATACCACAGTTTTGTAACCATGAGATAACACTCACCACCATAATTCCAGACACAAAAGAAAATCTATTGGTGGGTCACCAGTGTCACATTGGCAGTGAGAGTGTTGAATAAAGCATTACCTATTTTTAATCCCTGTCAAAAAGAAAGATGTTATAAGATTGACGCAAATGTCTGTCTGTCTGTTTCTTTGTGTAAGCAAAGTGCTCAAATGAATGAACCGATTTTGAAGAGTTTTTCTAAGCAAATTCTCTTGTGTTGGTTCTTTGCTGTGTTTGATAAAAATCAGTTGCGATGTATAAAAGTTATTGGAGATTAACACTTGAAAGTCAAGGCTTTCTCTAGTAAATAATAGATAGCTCTACAGATATCCATCTAGTGATGACTAGCGGAACTACCGATAGGACTTCGGTAGTTCATCTACTCATCTCTACATGGTGGTCTTGACAATAAACAGTTTTTGAATTTGCAAACAAATAAACTTGTTCTCAGTACTTATTTTGTGGCAAACCAGCCAACTTTAAGCAAATAAGATTGCATGCATGTGTTTCTTAATGCGCTAACATCTTACTGTTCAATGCTGGAAAAAATGGCTCAAGACTTAAATCCTTATATTTGGAAAAATCTCCAACATGAGAGATGTTATATTTAGGTTTTGTCTAACCTTGAAAATACTTCTAGATCTGCTACCGATCATTTATATAAAATTAAGCTCAAGCAAGACAAATCTCCTGCCACAGTTAAGAAGACTTTCTCTAGCCAGCATCAGATGAAGTCACTTCATCATTTTAGGTTTCCAAAATTATCAATTGATAATTTTTCAAAACTAAAAACCAACTTCTTTCTCGAACTACCCAACCGATTTTGATAAAATTTCTAAGGGACCACCTCACAAGTATACCCTTTCAAACAAAAAAATTAATTTTTCAAATCAGTCCAGGTGTCTCTGAATACTAAGTTGGTGAATGTACTTACATAAAATAAAAATGGCAATGAATTATTAACCTCCTCCTTTTTTAGATGTTGGTTAAAAATGGCCTGTGTCCAGCGTTTTAGCAACCTAGCTCTTTCCTAGATAATTAGCCACCTTGAAGGCAGGTGTCCTATGCTGCACTTGTCAGTATGTAGAGGTCATTTAGAACCGTTAGTTGTAGATAGTGACATTCTATTTCAAACCAAATTAGACTTTATTTTAATGTTGCTTGACACTGAAACATGGATACGCAGTAACATCTTTCTTGCGTTTTGCGTACCGCTATTGGAGTAAGCCCCTGGCTCTTGTCACATTATGAACTGGAGCAACACACACAATTTTTGTAGAGAGGAGCTTGGTGGCCCGTCGGGAGTGCGCATTACTAGCACTTTTGCAAGTAAAACGACACCGGGCGTGGTCGGCATTAGGATGGGTGACCAGTGGCATAAAATTTTTTATGAGCTCCTCTGTGCTTTGGAATGTACAAACCGTTAGTCTCGGCTGTCATCATTGTATGGCAGTTGTTAAGCTATGTCAGATGCCTTTAGGCAGCTTGAAAAATCTGACACCAGTATTGGCATAACAACAATGCACTTGTGCACTTGTTTATAATGGAATTTAGTTTTCTATTGTATCTTCAGGAGTAATATTTAACCATTTTGAAATGACTATGTTTCAGTCAGGATGATTAATTATTCGTTTTTTTTAGGGTATCACACCAGTCTACCAGACGACCTAAATTCAATAAACACCGACAAATTCACCTACAAAATGCAAAATTTGGAAGTTGAAAATGCAATGTTGAAGAATGAACTCAATGTTTTGAATCACGAAGTGTCAGAATTGCTTACCAAGCTACACACGGCTGAGCATGGTAATAGTGTAGTAAATGGTCACTCAGGTAGTTATTAGACTTTATTTAGCAAGCTTTGTAGTGTAGTATAGTGTAATGTGTATAGTGGGAAAGTGATTCATCATCAGCTCTCAAAAACGAACTGCTGGGCATAAGCCTCTTTGCCGGCACCATCCCGGTGGTCATTGTCACCATGCTAGTCTGCCACCCAGAGGTCCCGGGTTCGATCCCCGGTCAGGGCAAGGTGGAAAATGGCCTTTTTCAAATTGTCCTGGGTCTTTGATGTTATTTTTATATATGTATTTGTTATAAAATATAGTATCGTTGAGTTTGTATCCCATAACACAAGTCTCGAACTTACTTTGGGGCTAGCTTAATCAGTGTAATTTGTCCCTATATACTTACTTACTTATCCCGTTGTGTCCCTGTCCCTTACGGACATAGTGTTAGGTTAGTGTGATCACAGTTAGAGAAAACATAGTGTTAGGTTAGTGTGGTAACAGTTAGAGAAAGTATAGGTAATAAACATTTGGATAACAATTGATGAAATAATGATGTTTAGATTTGCTGTTTTGTAATAGTTTTTACACATTTCATGTATTGCATAAAAGGCATGACAAATGGAAAAATATTTTAGCCCATCAGTTAGAATATTAGAAAATATTGTACACGTAATATTTATTTTTTCTGAGAAGCGAAAAATGACAAAGACACATTGCATTGAAATTTCGCATGAGCTCATGGATTGGTACGATTTTTACTTAGCGGCGACGGCGACGGCGCTAGCCAAATCTTTGTGAATTTTTGCTTTTTTGGTAAACTGAAAAATATAAGTCCATTATTTTTGAATAGTCTAAAAGACGGACTAATTACAATAACGCTTTTCTGACCCTGTCGTCACCCCTATTGATGAAATGATGATGATGATGATGATTAGATTTGCTGTTTTGATTTGCTGTTTTGTTATTTTTAGGGTTCTGTAGCCAAATGGCAAAAACGGGACCCTTATAGATTCGTCATGTCTGTCTGTCTGTCTGTCCGTCTGTCCGTCTGTATGTCACAGCCACTTTTTTCCGAAACTATAAGAACTATACTGTTGAAACTTGGTAAATAGATGTATTCTGTAAACCGCATTAAGATTTTCACACAAAAATAGAAAAAAAAAACATAAATTTTGGTTTTCACATAAAAATAGAAAAAAAATCATAAATTTTGGGGGTTCCCCATACTTAGAACTGAAACTCAAAAATTTATTTTTCATAAAACCCATACGTGTGTGGTATTTTTTGTTTCATTTTCATTGAGGTTTCATATATCATTTTTTTCTAAACTGAATAGTTTGCGCGAGATCTACCTCCAAAGTGGAAAAATGTGGGTACACACATTTTTCCCCTGTAATTTCTAAAATAAGAGAATGATAAAACTTAAAAATATATTATGTTCATTACCATGAAAACCACCAGCGAAAATTGGTTTGAACGAGATCTAATAACTAGTTTTTTTTTAATACGTCATAAATCGTAAACCGCAATTTAATTTTCATTTAATCAACTCAAATATAAAAATATAAAAAAACATACTATAAGACTGTTATATTATGTTACTTGCTGCTACGGAACCCTTCATGGGCGAGTCCGACTCGCACTTGGCCGCTTATTTACACATTCAAATGTGTAAGAGAACTGCATAATTATAAACACGAGATTGAGGTCACTATATGTATCGAGTATGGGGTATATCCCATTCGATAATTTTTAGTTTTGCATGCTTCGATTGTCACCACCATTTAGTCCCCACGGGGACGAATGGGAATATCTATTATTTTACAGACTGATTTCCATTAACTACAATTTCCATTCATCCCCAGAGGGTTTCGTACAAAAAATGAAAAAACGGAACTCTTATAGGATCACTTATGCGTCTATCTGTCTGTGGCGGTCTGTGTCGGCATTTACACACACGAAAAACAAACAAACATTTTTTCCAGATCTTAGACACATAAACAACGCATTGGAAAACAGTGATTTGGAGAAACACCAACTGATGTCCGAGAGAGATTCGCTGAGCTCCCAGATGGCCCAGTTACGTCAGAGAGTTCAGGAGCTGACGGGTGTTGAGGCCACCAGGTATAAGGAGCAGAACCTCAGGCTGGAGACTGAAGTGAGGCTGCTGACAGATCGGAATAATGAGTTGGAAGATAAGTAAGTCAACAATGAAATATTTTAAACACGGTTTTACTTACGTGTTATCGCAAAAGGCCGACTAGTTTCAATCGGTTTAGACGATCAGGGCGATTGTTACGAGGACCGGCGACCTGAAAGATTTTCGAACGTAGTTACGCCCGTCAAAAACTGTCGCATGACCCCGATGAACTCCGGCCGGCCGGCGGCGCCTGGCGGCGATACTACTAATTGATCACGATTTTACTTTCGAGTTTTAGTCAACATTTTTTGTTTCAGAATTTTTATTTAGACTAGCTAATTAAGTCTTACTAACGTTCCTCATGAAGTGGCCTTCGGCTCCAAAACCATTAAAAAATCACCGTGTATGTTCCTTAGGAAAAGTTCTTAAGTAACAAAAGTTGAACTGAATACACTCTTATAATAGTTTCAATATATTTTGTATAGATCCTGTAACTATATAGAGAAATCATATCATACATATTAAAGCAGTAGACACTACATGTCTGTATCGTATCGGCTTTAAGCCCCCTTAATTAACCACTGGTGCTCTTTATTAAGAAAAAATGCATAACTTTTCAGAATAAAACAACTCTCCGAAAAGTCTCACGAACGTGACCTAGCACACATCAAAGTGGAGAATGATTACCGTCACGCACAGACCACCATCAGCGACCTCCAGAACGAACTGGACCGCACCAAAGCAGAGTGCGTCCGACTGGAGAAAGACTGGGAGACGTACAAACTGAGGGTGAAGAGTATGCTGTTCGCTAAAGACAATGAGATCAAGGCGTTGCAAGAAGGCATGAACTTGACCGAAGACTCGAAGATTCTCATCGAGCAGTTGGAGAATCTGAAGTGAGTTTATGGCGGTTTTTTTACTTACATTAGTTTAGATTGAATTTTGGATTTAGAATAGCTGCGTCCCGCGCCTTAAGTCACACACACACGCACACACACACACACACACACACACACACACACACACACACACACACACACACACACACACACACACACACACATTCACACACACCCTCACCCTCACACACCCCCACACACCTCACATTCACACACACCCTCACACACACACACACACCCACACAGTCACACACACCCTCACACAGTCACACACACCCTCACACATACACACACGCCCTCACACATACACCCCCCCCACACACACACCCTCACACATACACCCCCCCCCACACACACACTCACAAACTTTCGCCTTTATAACACATGGCAGGACACTCGGCCAGACACAATAGAAAAAAAAAAAACAATTGAATTACGTCCACAGCCGTAAGTGTCCTGCAATGTGTGAATATTAGTGTGATTGATTTGAACAATGGAGTATAGAGTTAAAGAGGACTAAGTATCTCATATGGGGGAACAGTTGCAAAAGTCCAGCTAGGGCTATGTAAATGATAACTATCATTTGTAAATAAAAAATCAAAAATATCGTTTACATTTTCTACATTTTTTTCCATGTTTTCTTATATTACTACAACAATCATAACTACTCGTGACTTACAGAGAAGAAAGGGAGGTATTATCAGAATCTATTTTCCGAATGCGAGGCGAATGCGACAGTATGAAGACACATATCGAGCAGTTGGAATCGAGAAATAACTCTGCGGAGCGTGTTGTGGCCGCTTTGAGAGAAGCGCTAAGGGACGAGCGGGCGGCTAGGAATAGGACCGAATCGCAGTGCATCGCTATGGGGAAGGTGAGTTGTTAGGGTTCCATTCCTAAAGGGCCTCTTTTTCCTTCCATTATTTTTTTTAAGAACACATCGTGATGTGGACGTCATGCTACGTCATGATTTGTTCTTTAAAACAATAATGAAAGGAAAAATAGAAGGAAAAAGAGGAGTAGGCAAACCCAGAAGAAAATTTATCGACCAAATAAAAGAAAAATTAAACGTGAAAACATAAAAGGAGGCTAAGAATTTAGCGAAAGAAAGAGAGAAATGGAGAGCACTCCACCGACAAGAGCCCAGTTCTTAAATATAAGAAGTATACCTAAAGGCTAAAAACGGGACCCTATTACTATCTGTTGCCGCTATTTAAAAAATACTAAATCAGAATAAAATAAATATTTAAGTGTAATACATCAAGCGTGATCTTTTTGCCGTTTTTTGCTTGATATCAATAAAGGCAACAGGTAGACGCTTGACATATTCACAGAATTTTTAGTTGTTTATTCACTTAAAATAAAATAAATATTTAAGGGGGCTCCTATACAACAAACGTGAGTTTTTATATAACCCTTCGTGCGCAAGTCCGACTCACACTTGACCGGTTATTATTACGTAGATCTCTCCTCACGGTAGGCACATTAGGGTCAATTCAAACTAACGCTCTATATGTGTCCTCATATCGAAGCGATATGAGGACACATATAGAGCAGTTATAATCTTTATGGGGAAGGTAAAGTTTCTTTTTAGTAATTCCTTTGAACTACTTTAACCATTTGAACGGAGTAGACACAAATGATTCAGTCCTGAAAAAAATCTTTATGTTCACAAGTTAGGATGATTAAAGATATTTTTTAGTGCAATTGATTATCATAATCAAATGCATTGAGTATTAAAAATTCAAAGTGGTCTTAATACTTTTTCTTTTCAGGAATTAAAATCCATCCAAATCGAAACAGGCCAAACCATAGCCAATCTTCGAACAGCATTACACGACAAAGAAAAGGAAATAAACCATCTCCGTGAAACCGCGTCCATCCAGACCACAAACACGAGCGCGCTCAACGTAGCAGACTATGACGTCATGCAGGAATCCATAGACAATGATAAGATACACTTTCTGACAGGCACTTTGGTTCAGAAGCAGGGCAGAATTGACTCGCTAATGGCTGATAATAATATGCTGCGGATACAGTTGGATAAATTGCAGGTAATATTTTAGTCGCCATAGACTCATAGACTATGGCGTCATGCAGGAATTCATAGACAAAATCTTGTTTTGCAATTTGAAGAAGTCAATGCCATAAAACCGTGTTATCAACTTGTATGAAAGGTCATAAAATATTTTTCATATTTCGATATATCATCTTTCGGCGTAATCTTCCCAGCATTGGTCGTTCCGGAACGCTAGTAGTTTTTAGCTTTTGCTCTAAAATAATATAAAAAAATGACCTTCAATAAGAGATAAATTTATCCTGCATTGAATAAAAAAATTGACTTTGACTTTGACAAACGTTTGTAATATATAACCCCATTTTTGCAGTCTAAGTACACAGCAGAAGTATCGTCACTTAAGGCGCAAATTACGCACAGCGTCGTACATCTACAGGACACTGAGTACCGGCGCCCGCGCAGCACCGCGTCGGCTCTGTCTACTCTGTCGTTAAGGGTGGGCGTGGCACTGAAGCGGTATCCCATATTCCGGCTCTTAATGATCGTATACATGGTAAGAAAATATGTTTGATACAAGTGTGGCAAGTTTTACATTTTTGCTGAGGCGGCACACTGGTCTGCTAGGCAGGCGAGTGTGTCTATGAAGCCGAAATTGGAAATTATTAATACGCATTAGTGCTGTACAACTATTTGCTGTGTACGTTTTTAGAAAATTTTCAAGAAAAAAAGACAGCTTTTATAAATGAGTTATCTTTTTTTATTATAAGGTCTCAGTTTAAAGGAGACAACAACCGTTTTTTTAAATATTTTACTTTACACCTTGTACGTCATGGTCACCTGGTCTGGACGAGGTCTGGACCTATAAAAAAATCTATTGTGTCTGTTAATTCTGCAATGATAGCTGTCGAGGTGTTAAAAATAAAAAAATAACCAGCTAAGTACGATTCGGACTCGCGCACGAAGGGTTCCGTACCGTTTTCTTTAATAAAATCACATTTGTTGTATGGGAGGCCCACTTATTTATTTTATTCTGTTTTTAGTGACAGACAGACGGACAGCGAGTTTTAGTAATAAGCTCCCGTTTTTACCCTTAAGGTTCGGAACACTAAAATTACACGCGTCATATAAAATTTAGTTTTGCTTTTAGAATTAATAGAAAACTAAGATGTCACTTCCCAACCATTTTATTTCTTTGTTTCAGATTGGTCTTCATTTCTGGGTGCTCACAGTATTATTTACAAGTACTCCAGAAACTTATTTACCGAAGACAAGCAAATCATGAAAACATAGCTTTAATACAAATATAGCAATACATATAATATCTAATACTATTTTTTTTATAGGGGCCGTCCACAAATTACGTTACGCAGAATTTTCTCCCCCCCCTTTGGCACGTTACCCTGTAGTACCTAGTACTTTTAACATGAACTGTCACATTTGGCATGACTCCTCCCAAACGCTGTGACGTAATATGTGCGTACATGGCCCCTTATATGGGGACTGCAATATTAGACTATAATTTATCATTGATGATGCTTTTTAGTGACTAAATTAATTATTTTGTATGATGGATATGGTTGTTTTAAGTCGAAAATAAAGAGGCTTTGGGCCGAATTGCCTTTTTGTATAATTAGCTGATTATGATTAGGTGACATTTTTGTGAATTCCAAGAAGGTAGTGAAATTGGGTTATATTATCTACAGACATATTGACATATTATTCATAGATTATGGAACCCTTTCATTTTGTATAACGGCGCTAATAAACTACAATTTATTTGAATAAAAAATTATGGTTTATGAACCTTAACATTATGGTGTAAGGTTTAATTTAAGGTTGTACCCACCATTTTTTGAGGTAACGATAGTTTTATAAATCAATTGTTTCGTTCTGGGTTAAAACTTTAAAACATAATATTATTAGAAACTAGTCTTTAGAAAATTCTTAGCGATCTGTAAGTGAGCTCTGTAAGTCTTACCACCGTTTTTTTCTAGTAACTCTAGTAACTTATTCTGACCGGTGTTTGGTGCTGTATCTGTAAATAAACTTGTAAAAATGTATATAATGTGAATATCGATATATTTATGATCCATTGAAAGGAGATTTTTAAAAGGCCTCTATTTTTAACCCCCGTCGCAAAAACAGGAGTGTTTTAAGTTTGACTTGTCTGTGTGGCTGTGTCTTTCTATGGCATCGCAGCTCTTAAACGAATGGGCCGATTATGATGCGGTTTTTGTTTGAAAGCTGACGTGATCGAGATGGTTCTTAGATTTAATTAATTTTATTTCTTGTCGTAGGTGATTGAGTTTCTAAAGAATAAAATGGACGCACAAAGTCAAATGTGATTGAGAGATATTAATTTATTTTTGCTATTTACGATCACTTGAATTGACTTAATTGATAGCTTGAGCACATATACTTTTGTATATTGACTGTCCGATTCTCATGTCATCTTGAGTAGGTTCGATAACAAGATGGATTTTTTTAGTTGATTCAGTTTTTGGAATGTTTCCAAAATGGCAGAGCCATAAGGTTTTAAGTACACGGTGCACATTTATTTAATTATGTGCAGACTCGCGAGGTCTACAGCTCACAGAGACACTAGTATTACTTACATTACAAGTATGTCACGTTAGTTAACTTAATTTGTTATTTAAGTCCTTAAGCCTTGCTTAAACTTGAATGACTTATGTTTATTGATATTGTTTTGATTTGGGAGGTGTATCTTTTTCGTATTTCGGTAAATATTTTAATCTGGCTTTAAAAATTGATCCTGTATTTTTAATGGATCATCGATATTGACTTAATTTTTAGGGGCCATCCACATATGACGTCACGGCGATAGCGGGAGGAAGTTTTCTTGCTAAATGTGACAATATAAATACGTGTTAAAGAGAGGTAAAAAACGAGACAAGGGGTTCGAAAGGATGAAATTCTGCGTGACGTAATATATGGACGGCCCCTTTATTGACTTAAAGAACTCCGTGCACTTACAGTTGTCCAACGTGTGCAGAGTCGAAGTACAAGCTTAAATAATATGATATGCGATATGGTATTGCTGAGAACGATATTTTAGAAAATTTGTTTATATGTGTACTTAAATCGTTGATTATAATTTTTATTAAACTTTATACAAATAAAAACAATTATAATCAATTAAAATATTGCTACACTTATTAACCCTTTAACTTCTCGTATGCCGTTGCTTAGATCTACTCGAGAATGCATTGTTTAACTATTGTGTCTGATAGTCTGGTCAGCGAGGAGAGTGTAGGCCAATTCCAGGTGGTTCCTTCTCAAAGGTGGTACAGAGAGGGTCGTGCTCCTGCAGTGGAGATAAAAAGACCTGATAATGATTCCGGCATACAAGGGGTTTACCGCGAACGTTGGATATTTCCGACAAAAGAAATGCTCGTTTGGCACATAACTTACGTATCCATATCGCGCTGGGGGAACGACAAATGATATAAAGTCTCGCGGTGAAAGGGTTAACAAATTTTCTGAAATAATCGTAAAAAATGTCTTTGGCATTCAAGCAATGCGTTGAGTAACTTGCCATTTCTTGTACCTTGTAGTTTGTAATTCATTCATATCACAAATGTAGACATTAATGTATATTTCTGGGAATGAGATTTATTTTTTCGGGGTTGTTTCTTGTGGTATTCTAACTCAAGTTTAATAAAGTTTTATATTTAATCTAAGTTGTATTTTTTTTTTTCAATTAACGTAATATACCCGAATATCATGAGTCATCTATACATATAATAAAACAGTAAAAAAAGTGTGTCTGTACATTAAATATATTTCCAAAAAAAATATTGGGGGCGATGGAGACGTAGTAATAGAGTAAGAATTAAAAAAAAAAGTCTGTCTGTTTGTCTGTTTGTCTGTTTGTCTGTATGTCTGTTTGTCTGTTTGTCTGTTTG
Organism: Acrobasis consociella; assembly: GCA_963555685.1. Classification (NCBI taxonomy): domain Eukaryota; kingdom Metazoa; phylum Arthropoda; class Insecta; order Lepidoptera; family Pyralidae; genus Acrobasis; species Acrobasis consociella. The sequence continues at coordinate 5,053,749 of OY743124.1, read as the reverse complement.
TACACGCTAATCTCCGGAAATACTGGACGGATTCGAATTAAACTTTTTTTGTTATATAGCTATTAAGCCTGGGCAACATATAGGGTATAAATGATTTTGGAAAATGGAACGCCTGATGCAGAACCATGATGGTCCAGCTAAACTATAAGAGATATAAAAATGCCGCCTTCGTAAAAGTTGTTCAACCTGATGAGCATTTTCCAAAGACATAAAGTCCACGCGAACGAAGTCGCGGGCTTCGGCTAGTAGGTAATAAATTAATAGTTCATGAACATAATATGTGCAATAAATACTAAAAGCAAATCGATAAGTGAGATTAAGATTCAGTTTTTTATTGCAAGTCACAAGTTCGAAGTTGTTACATAATGATAAGTACAAGTGTCGCCCTGCAATTGAAAACATTAGGGCAGCTAGTTGCTCCTTTACTTACAAATAACATTTTTCAATTTACTGTTTTATGAGACTGCAACGAGTCTGTCTGTCCGTCCGTCTGTCACAGGGCTCTATCTCTTGAATTGTAATAGCTAGACACTTACCGATAATGAGGTTCACATTACTGTGGCCGCAATATTTTTATAAAACATTGAACGGAGGTATGGAACCCTTCATGCATGAGTCCGATTCGCACTTGACCAGTTTATTCAAGTTATTTCGCCATGAAAAAATGTAATTAATCAAATGAAATATCATGGACTGAATTTTATGTAAACATTGTGTGGTGTTTTCACCTTAGGTTTTTGGTGATGTTATTATAAATAAAGGGAAGGCAAGGGCCGGTTTTCTCAAGTTTTTCTTCACTAGAAGCAAGTGTTGTTCGTAAATAAGCATGACTCAATTGGGGTTGGTAGGGAAACATATTTTCCACAATACTATGACGACTATGTATTCTCCTTTACACAAAATTAAACTAGGTAAAGTTAGAATAGTTGCACCAAACCGTAACCCACAGAAAGCTCGTTTTGGCATTAGTTTTAGAGCAAACAGATCACACGCATGATTTTACAAAACCAAGGAGTTTTAATGAACAAAGATGATTTGTACATTTTTCTATGTTCCCATTAGTTCAAAATAATAGTACCTTGCTCGTTTATTAAACAACACTGGGGTGGGTGTAGTCAAAATGTTGTAGCTATGTCAACCAGCCAAGTTGAGTGACAAGAGAAACAAAGAGTATATAATCACTCCGTAAGAGAAATTGTATGTATGCGATCAGGACGTCTACTCCAAAAGCGACACTACTACATACTTACGAAGCTTCGGGCCGGCGTTGCAGTGTCAAGAAGCACAAAATGATGATATACTTACTTCCCTAGTCGAATTGGGATATTCAAACAGGACAAAAATACCGGACGGCAGCTGTCATGTCATTTTATGAAATGACTAGCTGTAACCCGCGACTTCGTCCGCGTAGAAGGCGAAAATGGTTCTAATAGGATTTTTAATTGTTGACCCCGTGGTTTGGACTATGCGTTGATATGTCAGTCAGTTTCCTTTTTTCCCGTCCCGTTCCCGTTCCCGTTCTCGTTCCCATTTAAGTTTCCATCATTTGCTAGAGCGAGAGAGAGAGCGACGGAACGCTTCAGCATGGTAGGTCACCCTATTTCATCCCCCTATTTCAGACAACCATCAAGAATAAAGAAGGAAAACCAACATTAACAACCGCCCAATATTTGGAGCTTCTTCTGAAAAACGTGTTCAATGTAAATTTGTAAAGGCTTGGAGCATACTGATTTTACGAAATAGATATCGAGAAGTTTACTTTTTGTTCCATGCTGGTCTGGGAGAAAATAAAAAAATGTGCCAGTTGCACTGTAATAGGTATTTACTTGTTTACCGCCAGGAGTACTGCTGCGAAGTTTCGAATTAAATGGTCCAGCTAATATTTTTTTCCATACAAATTTTGGACTCCCGTTTCACCCCAAGGGGTGAGTTTTGAAAAATCCTTTCTTAGGTAGACCTCATAAGGAACCTGTATGCCAAATTTGGAGTCTCTAGGCCCAGCGGTTTGAGTTGTGCGGTCATATGCCAGTCACTTATGCAGTCAGTCAGCTTCTCCTTTTATATATATAGATAAATTGTATTATCTTAAAAGATGTTTCAGGAATAATTCTTTGATACATATTTTTTTGGTATCTCGAACGGTTTTCGCAGCGAACGCAACGGAAACCCTCAAACATGAATAATTTTTCCCGTTTTTTCAACATTTTTGACTGTTTCTTCGCTCCTTTTAGTTGCAATGTGATGTTAAATAGCCTAAAGCCTTCCTCGATAAATGATCTATCCAACACAAAAAGAATTTTTCAATTCGAACCAGTAGTTCCTAAGATTAGCGCGTTCAAACAAACAAACAAACAAACAAACAAACTCTTCAGCTTTATTATATTAGTAAGTATAAGTATAGATTGGTCCTGAGGTCCACCTACTTTTACGTTCTCCTAAAATATCGCTATTTTAGGAGTGGTGGCGTGACTAATAGGAATAGGAACCGGTGCAAAGTGCCAAGTTCACCTTTTTATAAATGGCCGAAGACCACACCACAGTACATATCTAAGACCGTAGGTACCACAACGCTTAAAGTCACCTTTGGAGGGCCTTATGACTCTGTTTACTCCGTCAGAGATTAAGACGTGATTAGTATGAAGGTAAATATGTAAGGAGCTTATACAAACCAAAGCTTATAAACACCAATGAGACCTCTCCAATCTCCAACCTGTCTGGCCAGGGGAGAGTGTAGGCCGTGGTGTAGGCCAAGTCCTCTGGCTGCTCTGGCTAAGTGCGGCTCTGGTGGTACAGAGAGGGTTCTGCTCTTGCAGTGGAGACAAAAAGACCAATGAATCGAACAGAATGGCAGAGTAGAATTCTTTATTATGATTGTATATAAAACTACCTACCTATCTTCTTTCTATTTATATTAATTATTTAAATGCATTGATTTATTTACTAATATTGTTATTTTTTTCCTGTTATTGACTTACTGGTAATTCCGTTTAGGTATTTAGGTATTTTCCCGATACTATCACGACAATCGTGCATTATCGGGGTACGTTTGAGGCTAATGAAAATTAATGATTTTCCTCCTACGCAGTACCTTGCCTAATGAGAGAGTCTCATGAGTCTATGTGGCCTGAGCAGACTGAACTCAAGTGCCGCAAGACCCAAAGGCCACTTTTACTTCACGTTTGTTGTATGGGAGGAGTTAAATACTTATTTTATTTTGTTTTTAGTATTAGTTGTTATAGCGGCAACAGAAATACATAATTTGTGAAAATTGAAACTGTCTAGCTATCGCGGTTCTTGAGATACAGCCTGGTGACAGACAGACGGACAGACGGACGGATAGACAGCGAAGTCTTAGTAATAGGGTCCCGTTTTTACCCTTTGGGTACGGAATCCTAAAAAGAAATCAAAATAGTGATTAGTTATTAGCCGCATCGCATAACAGGATTCGCCAATTCCTCGATCGGCTTTTGCTAGAAACAACTGGTACATTTTTTTTATTTACTCCCACCGCTGCCTCCTCTGCTGCCTCCGTGGTGTAGTGGTTAGAGCGTTCGGCTCATACCCGGAGGTCGCGGGTTCGATTCCCGGCGGGGGCAACGACTTTGCGTTGTTGTCCTAGTTTGGTTAGGACATTGCAGGCTGATCACCTGATTGTCTGATAAGTAAGATGATCCGTCGTGCTTCGGAGGGCACGTTAAGCCGTCGGTCCCGGTCACTGTCTTTGACATTGGTCGTTACCTAAAACCATGTCAGAGGCCTTTAAGGCGGTTTAAAAATTCTGACAATAGTGTTACTCACTAACACACACGATAAGAAGAAGAAGATTTACTCCCAGACCAGCGTATAACGGATACATTTACAATAAAAAGTAAACTTTTTGTCAATCTATTTCGTAAAATCAGTATGCTCCAAGCATTTACAAATTTACATTGTACACGTTTCTCAGAAGAAGCTCCAAATATTGGTCAGTGATTTATTGTTCGTTTTCCTTCTTTATTCTTGATTGATATCTCTGACACTATATCGTTTCTTGTACTTATCCTTATGTGCTTTTAATAAAATATTGCCAAGATTTCTTCATTTAAGTTTGAGTATTTACGTTATTTTTAAATTGTAAGTGTATTGTAAAAAAAATTGCGTTGCAGTTCCGAGTTGCGTTTTAGACGAGTTTCCACTTAGACTATTTGCATTTAAGACCATTCGAGACTAACTCAACAATTTACCTTTTTATCCCGATTTTATTGACTGGGAGAGAAAGCTCTTAGCGTTATGTCCGCCAATTGTAAACAATTGTTATCAATAAAGTTTAATAAATAAATAAATAGAATGATATCATCCTTTATAGGGTCAAAATTATCTAGTGTTCGTTTTATTCGGAGCTTCATGAAATCTGGAAGGTGTAGCCAATATAATTTTTAAGTTCGAACATGAGCCAAATCGGTCAAGGGGTTGTTGCAATAAGGGGTTTGCCCAGCTCACAGTTCGAAACGTATCTTTACTGCTTACTAGTTTAGTAAATTAAATATTATGAATTGAACTTCTTACAAAAAATTGTACCTACTTATGAGAATTTTTCAGCAAACACAATTTAAAAAGTAAATTAAATTAAGAATTATTTATTATTTTAATACCAGTTGTACAGTATCTATAGAGGACATAACGAAATCATCAAAATGCTGTGAAAGTCTTTTTTTAGGTGAAAGTAGAGCAAAAACTTCCTCAAGGCTCATAAAATCAAGTAAAAAGGTATTTATTTGGAACACGCCGTTGACGTCTATACAATCCCGTGTGCGTAATTTACAAACATTTAAAATCAATGGTTTCGGAGAATCAATAAACGTTTTTGGTAATTTGGAAAGTGAACTAACTCCATTTCAGCGTCGGCAAAAAGTCGTTTGAGTGTCCGAATTCCGGATGCTCAGATTTCTGGCTGTTCTCGCTTACAGGTCGCATTTTTCAAGCATATCTCGTGATTTATTTTAGTACTAGCTGACCCGGCAGACTTCGTACTGCCAAATATAGCCTGTCAAAATGTACGTTTGTATGGGAAAAAGAAAAGGGCTGTTTTTAGGGTTTCTCCGGCAATTATTCGAATTTTTCTCGCCGTAAAAACCATCTTTGAATTTCAATGAACATTTAAAAAAAAGAATTGGCCAAATTGGTCCAGGCGTTGTTGAGTTATGCGCTTACCAACACATTTTGCGATTCATTTTTATATTATAAGATTAGTTTTTTTTATTTATTTTTTAGTATTAGTATCGTCTGACATAATAAACTGTAACTATTTTAAGGCTGAATTCAGTCAATGATACTGAACAACTTTCCCGTAGAAACTTATATCGAAATATGAAAAATACTTTTTGCTTTTCATACAAACTGATCTCATGAAAAAGATTTTTGGTCAAGTAGACAGCGACTTGACTTAACCCAAAAAATTTTTTCTTATTTCGATACCTATATGTTCTTTGGGGAAAGTTTTTCAGTATTATCCTTAAAAAGTTTCAGTACATTTTGTCAGACCCTGTTAGATTTGTTTACCGAACCGGGAAAGTTTTTTCAAAAAACTTAAAAATAAAAAAATTTGTTTCTCGTAGATTTTTATTAAATATTACGTAAATAACGTAGTTCACAGAGCCACCAGTTAATTCTACCTACTTCCCTATTGGTCTAAGGACCACGATGCTAATATGTGTAAATGTGCTAGAGTGTGGAAAGCAACACCAGGTACTGATTCAATCTGCATGGATTAAAACTAATTCATCTTTAATTATATTTTTCTTCGAGAGGCACGTAAAAGGGGAAATCCCAAGCAGTTAAAGTTAATTTTGGTGTCAGATTATTTGTATGATGTATGATTATTTACTGATCCTGAAGCTGGTATATCCTGTTATACAATTGCGTTAGCTTTATTAGTTATCCTACTTTGAAAAAGAGGTGTTAACGAAGTGGACTCGTTGAAATCTTTTATAAGGATTGAGAAAATTGATTATTTTTTGAATTCTCGTGAATATCGTTATGATTATGGGCCAATGTTCCCTTTTTTGGAAGAGGCCTTAGTTCAACCGTGGATCAACATAAGTATTCTGTATAGAAGAAAGAAGAATATTATGGCTAAGTTATTTTTTTTTGTTATCTTTATCCCTCGCCATACGAACTTTTGTTGCCTTTAGATATGCACAGTTAGTCTCAGTATAACGTGGAATTATTTACCTATGCATTGATTAAATTAATCATATTAGCCACAGAAAGTCACTGCCACTGCTGGACAAAGGCCTCCCCCAAGTATTTCCAAAACGACCGATCGGAAGCGGCTTCCATCCAGTAGGAACCGCGTGTCTGTACATTTGATAAAAATTACAAAAAATGGATGTGGGCAATAAGAAAAGAGTAACAGAACACAAAAAAGATTCTTTGGATTTTTTTTTGCCTATCTGTCTGTATGTACTCGCTAATCTTTAAAACTACTGAACAGATTTTTACGCGGTTTTCACTAAAAGATTAAGCTCATCCCTGAGCAACATATAGGCTTTGTTTCATCGTAATCTGTTGTCAGATAAAAAGTTTTCATCATTTAAAGTTTAAAGATAATTTTTCTATGGGCGATTGTTTGTCTGTTAGTATGCAGAGCCTTAATGGTCCAGTTAAACTATAAGAAATATATAAATGACGCCTTAGCAAAAGTAGTTCAGCCTGATGAACATTTTTTGTTGAGATATAAAAATCGAAGATCTAGAACACTTGATGCAAAAACTTAATGGTCCAGCTTAACGTCAAGAAATATAAAAATGACGCCTTTAGCCCGCTGAGCATTTTTTGTTGAGTTATAAAATTGGGGCGATGGAGACTGTAATATAGAAAAAAATTAAATAAAAAATCGGTCTGTTTGTTTACGCTAATTTCCGAAAATATTGGACGGATTTGAATGAAACTTTTTTATCAACATATAGGCTATACTTAATTGATTTTGGAAAATGGAACACATGATACAGAACCATAATGGTCCAGCTAAACTATAATAAGAAATATAAATATGACGTCTTAGCAAAAGTTATTCAGCCTGATGAACTTGTATTGTTGAGGTATAAAACTCGAAGATCTGGAACACCTGATGCAAAAATATAATGGTCCAGCTAAACTGTTAGAAATATACATTAATGACGCATTAGCAAAAGTTTTTCAGCCTGATGACCATATTTATATGCCGGAGTCCTAAAGTTCACGCAAACGAAGTTGCGGGCATCAGTTAGTTTATAATATTAGTAGGATTAGTAAGGATAAGGATAACAAGCCATTTGTGTCCCATTGTTAAAGCAAAGCCTCTTTCTCTCTTTTCCTTGTCTGTCGGTGTAAAGCTTTTAAGCTCCAGTTGCTATAGTATTTTTTTATTTCGTCGCACCATCAATCCTAGGACGGCTGAGTCCCCGTCTGCCATAAGCGTCCAATCGGTAACTGTTTTAGTCCAGCGACCATCAAGCATTCGGGTAATACGGCCCCGCCCAGACCCATTTCAAGTTAGCTGTGCTAGTGGCTATGTCGACGACGCGTTTCATGTTTTTAACCGATTTCCAAAAAAAGAGAAGGTTATCAATAAATTAGTCGCGATCTTTTTTAAAGATTTTTAAAGAAAAAAAAACAAAAAAAAAACTTTTTTTATATATGTTTACCGATTATTCAAAGACGCCTAAACCGATTTTGAAAATTCTTTTTTTTTTAAAGCGTATACTTGCGAGATGGTCCCATATATTTTTTATCAAAATCGGTTGTGTAGTTTGGGGGTGAAGTCAGTCTTTAGTTTTGAAAAAATATATCAGTTAATTTCACTCCAAGCATAATTCGTTTCATATGTCTGTAAACGACCATGTTTGGGCACCGTATGTGAGGATGGGAAGTATGCACATGTCCACAAGCTTCCTTTTAAGGCAGATGAAGATCGCCTTTTATCAGGCCTGTGTCACTCTTCGTCCCCGTTTAGGTATCGAAAATATATGTACATTATTACTATGTGTGCGGCGACCACTTCGGAGTGGTAAATTCAGTGACATGAATCGTATGTCCAGAGTAATAAAAACCTTGCAACGCACTTCTAGGTATCTAAACGAAAAGGTGCCGAGTTCTGACGCGATCTAAATTAAACCATATCACTGACGACATTGAGTACATGTTTCTTTGAATTCCTTTGCTGAGTAAGACTTCTGTACGTGAGTACTAGTACTTATTCTGTGCTTTTATATAGTCCTTCAAAGACCAATTTATTACATACTTATTCAAAAAGTATAATTACATACTACATCACTAGCACGTGACTATGCATTTATAGCTCTAATTTAGCTCTTATTTTATAGATAGGTATACCTACCTGACAGGGACGTGCATCACCGATTATTGCAGGGTAGACTAATTGTGGGGCCTTTGCCCAGCAGTGGGACAAAAATAAAGCTCTCTGACTAAACTGACCCTATTAGTGTGTTTACATCCTGAGAGCCACTCATACGCGTCATATTGTTTAATATTAATAAATGTTCCTTTTAGCTTACCGCTTGTTTGAACTTAATCCAAAATAGGCTGGCATCGGCCATATACCTATGATTATTGCACTTTTTTCCTCAAAAGTTAAATGGTTAAACGCGTAACTTCTCAGTTTTAGCAAAAAAACACCTGGCGCACAACTTTCACATGGAAACCTTTCCATTGCAAACTGTTTTAAAGAGGTAATAATAGAAAAGAAAAATAAGAAACTTCTCCTAATTTCATCTGTTATCGCAAACAAAACAAAGTAATGCGACAATGCAAATAATTATCATTGGACAAGAAAAAATATCAAATATATACGACTAACACAAAAATCTTCGTGTTCCGTTTTATCCTCGAAGATTTCCGCGTATTTAAATTGGTAGCATAACATAAGCGAGAACCAATAACATTCTAGATTTCATCTCGGTACGCATCACTGAACAAATGAATAGGCCTAAAATCGATATCATTCCTTATTGGTCAAAAGTGAAAAGAGATAAAAAACGTTGATTATTGAGATAGAACTAGCTTAAAGATAAGGACCATTTTTGAAATCAGCGTTTCACTAACCTAATGCTTTTTTCCATACAAAAATTTGCTTTGTTTGTTACTAATGCGTTTCAAAAATGGCATTCATCAGCCAAAGTCTAAAATATTAGTTGTGTGCGCGTATACTTCATGTTTGTGTGCGTGGGTGAAGTACGTTGACGATCATACTACAGACGCAAATCCTTATCCATGCGTTGTGAATGTGTGCAAATCGAGACACGATGAACAATTGTCTTTTAGGTAGGTAGCCCCTAGAGTACATGAGCGTATATACGTATAACCTAAGTAAGGTAGTACGTGGCGGTGGCCTGCATATGGCGCGATGGGAAACGGACGGGGAAGCGCGCGTTTATTTGAAAATAGGGCCTATTTATAATTTATTATAATATAAAAAATGCGGATATATTAGGGAAGCTCCGGGTAGACAATGTCTTTGCGTCTCTATGGACAGCACGTCCCTGCTACCTGACATCACCGTCATAGCGTAGGTATTTCATTATCCTTTTTACGTCCTTTAAATGCGTGCCAGTAAATCATGAGCACACTGGGCAATGAGCTTCTTAGCTCCATTGAAGTGTTTGTATTTCGACCAACCGTCTTGTACCTATATAATAATAGATCGAAGTTCATACGAATGACTAATCGTAGTATCGTTTACAATCGTAAAAGCGTAGCTGCCACTACGATTTTGATGGCTGGGTTTCCCCAGACTATTGCGCTTAACTTGCCTGTATTTTGCTAGTTGAAAGAATCTCAAAATGAGGTAACAGGTGTTATTCAAATTATTTGACTATATAAGTATAATTTGTGAGGTCATATTCGAAATGAGTTTAGCGAGTTTAGCTGTCATATCCTTGTGAGGTCTATTTACTTAATGAATTCATTCGTTAGGATTTTCTCGCGCAACTAATAATGCATTTCATACGTAGCCCGTATACACTATTGTAAACAATAAGTCAACGAGATTTGATCTTACAGCTAACCGAATAGTCCCTTGTTTTCCATTAATGAAGGCTGTCCCGTCCCGATTCACATTTGAAATAAATTATTCAAAAGGAAACATATAATTTAAAATTTTGTATCATGCTGCTCTAAATAACCCTTCAAAGCTATTTTATGAACTACTGTTTACAGTTTAAAGAAAGAACGTAAAGCTTTTCTTAGCATTTTGTATTTTTCCCTAGTCGCATCAGTTCTAACTTAAAATGACCCCTAGGACATACCAGAATCAAAATGCGAACGGGAGGCTATATTGTGGGAATCCACAATATAGCCTCCCGTTCGCATTTTTGTTTTAGTCGCATTAGTCATCAATACAGGCTGTAAATCTGTAACTTTGCCATATTCTCAGACGTACCTTCTCTGAGTATACTGAACAACCTTCCCCAAGGAACATAGGTCGAAATTTGAAAAAAAAAACGACTTCCCATATCAAATCGATCAGCTGATTAGCCATTTTGTAAGGGGGAGCAATATGGCAAGGTTACAGATTTACAGCCTGTAGATCAATGGTATACTACAGTACCAACAATGGGATAAATTCCAATAGTAGGTAGGTACCATGGCAGGCAACTGCTAGTGAGACTCAACCTGTACTTTAGTACACATAGGTATTTCATAGGTATTTACATGCATGTTTTTTATTTAAAACTTGCGGGCAAAGATAAACCGGTCAGTCATTGCCCCACCGATCGCCGCGGTGGTCACTCGTTCATTTCTGTATTCGAAGCTAATGGACTCGCGTTTTTACCAACTATGCTCATACAAGTAAATAGTACTTAGTGAATTATATTTAAGTGCATATAAAGGAATAAATAAGTAAATAGAATTGATATAGTGAACGCGGATCTTCAATTGCCTTGAACTCAGTTTTTACAAGTGGTTTTCCTTGTGTGTCAAGATGATTTCAAGATTTTGTTTTGTACTTTTTGTTGGTAAGTTTGATGCTACTTTAAGACAATGGATATTGCAAATACGTGTTTCGCTATTTGTTTTAATATTAGCTGTAACTTGCTAATGAGGGCCGGTTTCTGTGGTTGTTGCTAATCCACAAACATAAATAATGATCTGTGTTACCATATTACAGCAAAACATTTTTTTGTGTTGTATCTGCGTGCGCCTCTGAGTAGATTTAATACCTATCATAGGCATTAAATCTACATATTGTCAATAACGTTTAATAACTTTTTCAATTAATTTTATTAAAAGGTAAAATTTACCTCTATCATAATTCATTTACCTACAATGCACTATGAATGCAATAATTTGCATATATAGGCAGGTACCTACACTTAAAGTTCTTGATAGGAAGCTGGTCTTGAGGACTAGCGTTTCCTACTTGTTTATCTCGCTACCTAAAGGTACCTACGAAGTTATTTTAAATATTCCAGGATGGTTCATGGATGATGGTACTGACAAAATGTTCTCTAAGTTGGGGTATTAAAAGGTTTTACAAAAAACTCTGACATTTCTGAGAGTAGACTATTTTATGTGTTAAGGGTATTTCTATGCCTTTCACAATTCATACATTTTCTATTACTTATATCATAGAAAAGTGATTTTTTATTTCCTACCAGTTGGTAGACCTGACTGAGAATAAACAGTATATATCTTGATTTGCCAAAAAAAAAAATTTTTACTCGAATAGCCTACCGTCGAAGAACCTACAATATGTGGACTTAATGCTAAAAAGCTTTCAACATTTAGGAAAAATAGTGTCATAGCATAGCAGAAAAATTGAGCGAATAAAGTCACAACCTTCCGTTTGGAATAAGTAAAATAATAAAGTGGGACATGGAACAGTAAATAAACAATATGACGTGTATAATTAATGCTATCAAGGGGTTACACTAAGGTCACCTCGGCGCAGGCGCTGTCTTATCGTAAATCTTTGGCATTCATTAGAATTCACATGGCACTGTATGTTATTTGTAGTTGGAGTGTCTATGTTATAATTATAATTTTTCAAAACTAAAGATCGACTTAAACCTCAAACTACACAACTGATTTTGTCAAAATTTCTATGAGACCACCTGACAAGTATTTAGTAGAAACAAAAAGAAAGAATTTTCGTGCATGCGTCTTGGAATTATCGGTGAACATTCATAAAAAAAGATTCCGACGAATGAATAACCTCCTGTTTTTTGGAAGTCAGATAAAAAGACAAAACTTCAAACTTAGATCTGCCTACTTATCTCATTTTCTAAAACTCGAGTCGGTCCAACTGCTGAAATGGACTATTGCCTACTAAGTACACACCTGAAATAATTTTTAATTTTGCACAGGAATACCACAAGCGCGTAGCTGGACTCCCAAACTGAATTACGACTAAGCGTATAACGACAACCGACCCCAAATTAATCTTTTCATGACCTTTTTGAATCTCATGCTTTCTCACGTAAAAAATGGGAGGAGTAGAGGAACTCATAACGTATTGGAAGCGTAGACCGAAAGAAATTTATATCGAAACGTAATGTAGACAACAAGGTGGATGAATAATTTAGCTCGGGACAATGCAACTTACATTAGAATCTGAAGCAAAAGTTTGAAGCCCCCAAATCTTCCATAGTCCAAAAGTTCGCTTATGATAACACTGTTTTATGATCTAAAGCTAAAGCTGTGAGAAGTCCCTTCCAACATACGTATATAATTACCTGTAGAGGACAAACGGAGCTTTTACGATTAAATACACAATAGATGGCAAACTCATAATTAGAGGGTGTCATGATTTAAGGGCCTATCACACTGCCCTGTCGATAGGGCCCTATTTGCTATATATGTATAAATAAACATTTTTCATGTCAATAAACACCTAAGTACATCAGAATTTATGTTCGCACAAATAGATCTGTGTCTGAGGTCGCATAAGTAAACATTTCGGATGAACACAAATTGCGAGTACAAAAAGTTATGTTACCTTTATCAAATAAGAGTTACCGTAAAAAAATATCGGACCATCTGTACCAACCAACTTTCGGCTGTTTGTGCTCGATTTGTTTTCTTAGTTTGTGGATTGGTTTTGTTATATTGTTTGTGTTTTTTTTCCAACAATATAAGTAAGATCCCCAGAAACTAAACAGAAGTCTTTGGAGTAGTGAGCTCTGGCTAGCCCCTTGGTGATATATTTTAAAGATAGGTACCTTCTGGGGTTTATAAATAAACAGGTTCTTAAAGTAACAGAAACTAAAATAAATCTTACCGCACTATCTAATTTCCCATCACTTTTTTCTATATAGCTAGGTTGCCTGGAAGAAATTTCTTAGCAATGAGATCGCCTTTTGCGCATTTTCTAGTTTTTAGGGTTCCGTACCCAAAGGGTAAAAACGGGACCCTATTACTAAGACTTTCGCTGTCTGTCCGTCTGTCTGTCACCAGGCTGTATCACAAGAACTGCGATAACTAGATAGTTGAAATTTTCACAAATTATGTATTTCTGTTGCTGCTATAACAACAAATAGGTACTAAAAACAAAATAATATAAATATTTAAGGGGGGCTCCCATACAACAAACGCGATTTTTTATTGATAATGGTACGAAACCCTTAGTGCGCGAATCTGATTCGCACTTGGCCGGTTTTTTAAGACAATTATGACCTGTATTTATTTATTTCTTTATTTTATGCAAGGGCAACTAATTGTATTGTATTGTAAAATATTTCTTTATTTTATCCATTTGTTCCAGTACCCTATATCTCCGGATCAGCTGTCCCGAGTTTGGACAAGCAGCTTCTCGAAGACGTGTTCGGGCGCCCGGATCCCAACTACGAGGCGGCTGCATCATCGGTGCAGATGGTGCAGCAAGCATCTCCCGTTAAGCCGAGTAATGACACCCTGGTGGACTTGGACTATTGGGACAATCCTAACGCTGATCAGTACACGCCAGCCACCGCTGATTATGACAAATTCGACTGGACGCTGACAAAGGTAGGTACTTACCTGATTCTTTAATGGTTCCTTTTATGTCTGGTATATAGCGCCAACCAGGTTGCTCAGAACTGAGCCCAGAGGAATGTGTAGTTGAGTGAACACAATACGTAAAGAAATTCACCAGGAACATTTTATATGTAACCTAGATCTACATATCAGTGCCGTGATAAATACCTAACTAGCTTTATTTACCTAGCTGCTTTTACATCATCAGGTGAACCACGCATCGGTTCATCTAATGTGGTTACCGTATGGTTGCTTGCTAAACCAGATACTGCGTATAGCCGACCCAAAGATATCTTACCCCATGGTACAATAAAATAAGGTATTCTCTTCCCGAGATGGAACTTGACTACGTCACAAAGTGTTGCCACTGATTGTTCTTTTCGGTAAATTTAAGGACTTTCTCAATTAGTTCATGAATATTTAAAAAAATATTAAGTAACTTAGCTATTTAGTATCTCGCGATTCTCGCGTGATTTATCAATTTAATATTTTATAAATTGATATAATGAATTATTAATTCGAAATTGGTATATAAAGTTCAAAAATGCATTACGCTCAGGTAATTCAATTTCACACAATGGCAATATATCAAACTGATGACGTAGTCAAGTTCCACCTACGTCATCAGCTGTCACGGGAAGAGAATACCTTATTTTATTGTACCATGTCTTACCCCATCTTTTTAAGAATTTCGTGCTGCTTTGGGTTGTTCCATAACTTTAAGAAGATTATTCATTACACTTACGTATGCTCTGGGTTGCGTACTGTACTAACGTAAGTTTTTAAACTTCCTTCCTTATGGTTCAGTGGCTTCCGGGAAAGTAGAATAGGACCACTCCAAGTCTTTCCGTGGATGTCGTAGACGGCGACTCGGGGAATACAAGCAAAACAAAGCAAACATTAAACATTAATGAGTCTTCTCCAACCCGTCTGGCCAGCGCGGAGAGTGTAGGCCAAACCCTCTGGCTGCTCTGGCCAAGTATGGCTCTAGTAGTACAGACCTAAAGATGATGACCAATTATCAAGTGATACAAATATCCAAAGATAAATAAATGATTTTGACTTAGACTTTGACTTTGATGAAGATGATGGTTCAGGTGAGAGCATGAAAATCCCTGGGGAAGGCGTGCGTGCACTTCCCGTGAGTAGCATGGCGCAGCATTTTCCTTCTCGATTCTAAGTACATTACTCAGAAAAAAGTTGGGAATATATGGTTGTAAAACGCTCGGTTCTGCAGCATCATAAGGTGTCTATGACGTCAAAACCGGTTCAGTAATGACGGCTAGAGTTTAAAATTTAAAGACGTGGTCGCGATAACTTGTTTCTCTCTTTGTTTGTAGATGGTTTTCCTGTCATATTGTTGTTTAATATTTAAAAGTTCTAACTTATTTACTTATAATAAAATATGCACATTTTGTACATAAAGTTCATTTTAAAATAAGTACAGAGGATTACCTACTTGTATTTATCGAGAGGTAATTTACGCTCATGAGAGTTTCGGGAAGTACCTATAGGCTATAGGTACCTCATCACAGAGGTGAGATGCTATGAAAATTGGAGTTAAGTATTGGAGTTAAGTATTTGTACAAAAAAACAAGGTTAAGATTATATGTTTATTGACCTCAGAAATCAAAGTTTAGGACACATCATATGAGTGCTTTTCGGCGAGTATCAGAAATAGGGGTGCTGACAGGATCAGAAAAGGATGATTGTTATTAGTCCGTCTTTCAGATTATCTAAAAATAATATACATAACAGAAAAATTACAGTTTTACAAAAATAAAAATTCACATTGGTACGAAACATCAAATTTTCGAAGAGGAAGCTTTCGACCGACGTCACTTCTAACTAATCGTACCTAGCCATGATGTAAAATTTAAATGCACTGTATCTTTGTAATTATTTTCTGTTAGAAAAAAATATAACATTTTTTAATAATTGAACCCATGCGCTAAATATATTTTTCCAGACGTCCCCTCTTATTCCGTTTCTAATTTACTATTGACAAAGTTATCACGAATTAAAGAATTCATTTAATAAATTCCTTTCGCGGTCACATTATTATCTAATTGATTAAAGCATTAATCGCGCTAACTCGCAATATGATAGTTAAGTCCAGAAATAATAAAAGTAGTGATTTCATTGACCATTAATATTATTATGATGTAGGTATTAGGGACTTCTGTTACTTTTTTACAAGTCTATATCAGACCACTGTTGGTCTACAGGCCTCTCGCGACAATGGGAGGATTCGTAAATAAGCACCACTCTGGCTTAGCGGATTGGTTCTCTTCTTTCTATATTTTCCCTAGTCGTCACTTACGACACCCAAAGAAATGGAAAGAGATAGTGATAAATTGTGTTCTACTTTACCGTAACCATATAAAAAGGAAAGATTACCCCACTTACTACGATCCTTGCAAACCTCTTTTGCTTCAATAGTCTCTGCCTCCCCCATGGGAAACAGGCGTGAAAATATGTAAGTATGTAAGATTACCCCAAAATCTCTACGCTCGCAAGATGGTGTAAAGTTGGTGCACGAAGGACACTGCTGCTTATTCTCTTTTACCTTTATCTCCCGACATCCGTGGGAGAGGAAAGGTGTCACCAAATGTTTTATACTCTGCCGTCAACACGCTGTCTGTTGCACAGACCTAAATTTTTTACATTAGTCTGTTGCTTTATCTTTCTCTATTTTTTTTTCTAGCGTGTAGCTGCATCTTCGGACAAGAACTTCCTGCTATCCCCGCTTGGTTTGAAGTTGGCGCTGGCGATCCTCACAGAAGCCGCTACAGGGCTAACGCAGTCAGAGCTGACCTCAGCGTTGGGCTTCGACCCTGACAGAAACGTCGTGAGGAAGAAGTTCTCAAATATTATCGAGTCTTTGCAGGTTTGTGTATTTCAGTGTCTCAGTTGGTTTCCCCTTCTCGTTTCATAGCTCAATCTGAATTATGTACGGTCATTTTCATCGACAGCTAATATTTGCTTCCTGTGAAGGTAAGAAAAACGTGAGGAAACCAGCAAACTAGTTTCACTAGTACATAAGAATGAATTTTACTAGATGACAGCCATTTAGCTATGACAGAGGTCTTTAGGCAGCTTAAAAATCTAAGACCAGTGTTAGCTTTTAACACACGCGATAAGAAGACTTGGGTCTCCAGTTGGCTGACACTTCTTTGAAAGGTCTCCTTTAAAATGCCTTTTTTTTTACTTCCTTCGACCTTGACGAGGAACGTAGTGAGCAAGAAGTTCTCAAATATTGTCTTGTGTTTGCAGACTGACAGTGCCTAGCCCATAGGTCATAAGATCTAAAGGGCGTGTAGGTGGAAAAGGGAATCAAACTAATACAAATCAATTTTATTGCATCATAATAAACACAAAAATTACAAAAACTACAAGAAGCTATAAAGGCACAAAGGCGGACTTATTGCTATAAATGCAATATCTTCCAGCCAATAATAAATAATGATTTTTTGCTAGCTGTATTGACTAACGATTTGACTCAAATTTTCTCCCAATTTCTTAGTCCGGTTGGAATGCAGAAGAGAAGCGGGTGTATTTTAAGTTTATTCTTTCCTTCCAGACTAACATGGAAGTAGGTATTCTAATATTCAATTAAAAACTGCAGATAAGGCATTGAAGCTTGATGACAGCATAGGAACCAGTTTGGCTATTATATTGATTCTTCAATGACGTAGAATACTGGTTAATAGGCCCTTTAATTGTATGTCTAGCTAGATTCAATTTAATTATCAGGAAAATACAAGGCAATAACACACACCATACTCGTAGCAACATAATTTGCCATAAAATAAATGTAAATAAAAGAACCGGCATTATTATATCTTACAATAATAATTTTGTGCTGTGCAGGTTTTAGGTAAAGTTATTTACATTTATGGCAACAATGCCATCTTCTCAATGTTTAATATGATCAATTAGATGATATCCGACAGAATTTTATCTCAGATCAAGAATTTTACTTTGCCGTGTGGTTTTTAACATGGAATGATCACTTAACCTCTTAAAGATGCCGTTAATGGAGGGACTAAACATCTCATGCAACAACTGCATTCCCACAAGAAGTGTTTTTTATTTATTTAATAATACACCCTCCAACTTAATCGGAAACTATTTTCTTTAGGTTTAAGTTTTTACAATTAATTTTGAAATCAGGCTACCTTAAAACCACATACTGTAGTTTTTCCTTGGAAAAGAACTAATCACAAGCACACCCTGGGGTCTAAAGCAGCGCAGCAACAGATAAATACCTAAATATATATGGAGAAATCACACAGATTGAGCTAGCCCGAAAGTAAGTTCTGTTTCATTCAAGACCCAGGTCAATTTAAAAAAGATCATGTTCCATTTTGACCTAACCAGCGATCGAACCCGACTTCCATTGTGATAGCATGGCATGATGATGACTAGGCCACAGAAGGCCCCCAAAAAAAAATTCAACCGGAAATGTGCTTTTTATAAGGATTTATTGAAGCGGTGGTAGCCAAGCGGTTAAGGCTTGAACACTGGCTGTTCGTCAGAACAGTCAGTGCCTTGTCTTCGCTGAACTTGTGCCTCACGGACGTGAGGCATACCTCATCTTCCGATTTTATTCCAGAAACAATCCCCCCACTACATCCTGAATCTGGGTAGCAGAATCTACATCGAGAACACAGCCATTCCCAGGCAGAGGTTCGCAGCTGTCGCCCAGCAGTTCTACAATACTGAGCTGACCAAAGCCAACTTCAGCGAGGCAGCGACCGCGGCGAAGCAGATCAATGACTGGGTGGCAGGGATCACGCAAGGGAGAATCACCAGTCTGGTCCAACCAGGTATGCATACATTAACATCTACATACTTTCTTCTGACCTGACATAGCCTAGCGGATTAGCTCGTTGAAGTGGCAGTGGGCGGGACACATAGCGCGACGAACCGATGGCCGATGGGGCAAAAAGGTTCTTGAATGGCGACCGCGTACTGGCAAGCGAAGCGTAGGGCACCCACCTACAAGGTGGTCAGATGACCTGACCAGGGTCGCTGGAAAGCGCTGGATGCAGGCCGCTCTTGATCGGTCATTTTGGAAATCTTTGGGAGAGGCCTATATCCAGCAGTGGACTTAATGCGGCTGAAATGATGATGATGATGATGACTTTCTTCTGGAGGACTCCCAGGCAGTTTGCAGCTGTAGCCTGCTGAGCTACAAGCTACATTCTCGTAAGATTAAGCTGACCAAAACCAACTTTAGCGTGCCGACGACCGCGGTGAAGCAGATTAATGAGTGAATGATCCAGCTACAGTACTGTTTGAGATGAGCAATGGCAGATTTAAAAAACCCTGTCTCCAATTGAACTGGTTGAAGGAATTGATTTAATATTTTCTGTTTAAAAAAAAAAAATTAGATAAGAAGACATGCATAGGTCCTGTAAGAAAAAATTTTTTTTATTTTAAATGCTTAAGTCACTAAATATATTGTCGATACTGTGTTGACCGTGAGATTAAATGCACATGAAATAACAGAAGTCCCTAACTTTCATACTATGTATAAACTTAGAAATAATGCAAACAGCAAGTGACGAAAAGGGAAACATATCATCATGCAGTTGAGAATTGTGTAGCTATATGATTCACATTTTGATTACGAATTATATAACTGTTTGTTGTGTCTGTTTCCGGTGATTCAGGTGTTAGTGTTAAAGTGTGGCAAATGTGGCAATCATTGTGACAAAATGAGTAAGTTGAAAAGCATTCATGGAAAACTATAATCACTGTACGCTCTGAATAATTTTGGTGACAAATTATCTATACCTATATGCAGGTATTACCCATGTAGTCACGTTCATATCATTTACCTTTTCTAATAGCTATAACCTGGGTAACTAATGTCTTGCGACAGTCTCCTTGTGGCGATTGATACTACTACATAGCACAAGTAATAAATATAACCTGATAACAGTAATAACTTTGTTCTCAGTAGCCTAGAGGTTAGAGGTGCTCCAGTAATAAGTAGTAGGTAATCATTAGATACTGTATTAATTTTTGCAGAGTACATAGTGGAGTTTCGCATAGAAGTAGAGTACCCTGGATGCTGCCCTATTGAGTTGCCTACTTCTTCTTATTATTAAAGATCTAAGCTCTTGTATGTGGAATGGCCATTAGGAGATTGTTTTGTGATTTTTAAATTTCGAGATTGTATTTTTTCTGCTACGTCCCAAAGCTGGACTGGCATACAATGCTTAGCATTAAATCATACCATTAGTACTATAATTTTAAGATTTTAAGTGACATAAATTAAATGATTGAATGTATATCCTTCTCTTTCTACATACACATATTCTCTTTAATTTCAGATGACATCGCCAGTGCAGTAATTTTAATCCTCAACACGATATTCTTCAAAGGCAGCTGGCGCCACCAATTTGCGCCTAACGCGACCAAGCCCGGCACGTTCTACCTAACCCCTCGGGAGCAGAAGCAGGTCCAAATGATGAACGTGAAGGACCAGTTCTTCTACGCTGAGTCAGCCAAATACGACGCTAAGATCTTGAGGATGCCATATTTAGTAAGTTCTGTTTTGGAACTCAAAGCAACACGACTATCAACTAATCAAAATAGATTCCTTTTCCATCTTCTTGCCCACCATCACGCTATAAGTGGTTGGGCTCTGTCTGTTTGGCACTGCAAGCTGCAAGATTCAAAATGCTCTGTCTGATACTAATCAAGCCTTTGTCCTTTAGATAGACATCATAGATAGAGCCTATTGGGTTTTAAAAGTCAAAGGCCACTTTGATGTAAGTGGAATAAGAAATCAAAATAGTGACTTATTGCATCGCATACTGACAATGTCTTCAATCCTCCAATAGCAATAATGCCATGATTATCATCATCATCATTCCAGCCGCATAACGTCCACTGCTGGACATAGGCCTCCCTCAAGGATTTCCATAATGACCGATCGAGAGCGGCCTGAATCCAGCGCCTTCCAGCGACCTTGGTCAGGTCACATGCCAGGATAGTGTGTATTCTCTCTTACAGCTTTTGCGACGTAATTTTTTCATGCCATGTCTCTCTGTGTGTCCGCGGTTCTACTCAGAGATTATAAGTATACTAAAAAGCTGTAAATTGGACAAAGGGGTAAAATAAAATCATGTTTTTTTTGGGATAGCTCCTATATACATCTGAAGTGGGAGTATTTTTTTTCTCGACTAACCCATCGTTAGTAGTATGTTTTCTTTGGTTTTCTAGGGCATGAAATTCGCGATGTACATCATAGTGCCGAACTCCCTGACCGGCTTACCCCGGGTGCTCAACGAGCTCAACGAACTCCGGCCGGAGCTCAACTACCTTCAGGAGAGGACGGTGGAGGTCACACTGCCAAAGTTCACGTTTGAGTATACTGCCATTCTGGATGAGGTTTTGAGAGAGGTAATATGCTAAAGAGGAATATTCAACTTGGTTACCGGATTAGAAAAACTTTATTTTTACCTTTCAACAGACACTCAGTCAGAACAAGTCGGGAGTGTTATAGGATTGACTTGTGTTGGTCTGAGTATGTGTTTAATTTCGGCATCGGATCCCATACAAATGCACCAATTAAATTTTCTTTGTTTGAAAGTTTGACTTTTTTAAATGTTTAATTTTATCTTGTTGGTGGACAAAGACTGATGACTACTTTGATATTATCAATGTGGTATAGTGATAAATATTTGCCTTTGTTTCCAATTTAGTTTCGGACCTGTTTAGTCTTTTTTCAGATTAAGTTTTACCCCAAATTAAAATATTCATAACACAGAAGAACTTAGGTTTATACTTTGTAGGCTACCTCACTCCGAATGAGGTATATTTGTCTATTTTAAATGCTGAAACGATCCCATTTTCTTTTTCAAGCTGGGAGTAAGACAAGCATTCGAAGACACAGCATCTTTCCCTGGCATCTCCCGAGGACAGCTACTCAGCCAGAGGCTTAAGGTGTCGAAGGTGTTGCAGCGATCTGGTATCGAGGTCAACGAACTTGGCAGCATCGCCTACTCCGCCACAGGTAAATCTACCTTCTAAATTTTTATTTCCAAAAATCCAGTTAGCAAAAAACTTGTCAAGTCAAGTAAAAAAAATTATACGTAAAAATATAAATAATACGCTAAGGCTTTCAGGCTGCAGTCCTCAAGCTATGGCCCAACGCAGATGACACACGCCCAAAAAGTCCGGCGCGCGTCGTGTGCGTTACTACATATGATTGCATGGGTTCTATTTTCGAAGACTAAAAAGTGCGTCACGCATAGTCTGACGTCTGCGTTGGGCCTTTATCAGACGCCTTTAGGAACCTAAAAAAATATCTAACACCAGAGTTAACTACACAAACATCTATCTCTAGGAAAGAAAAACCAGGAACTTAGAAACTAAGGATGCAACTTAGAACTCGTTGATATAAGAAGACGGAGATTATTTGAGTAAGAAGTTTTAACTCTTTTACTTTTTTTACAGAAATATCCCTGGTAAACAAATTCGGAGAAGATGACGAAGTGACCGAGGTGCTCCTAGCTAACAAGCCGTTCCTCTTCTTCATCCAAGATGAGGCCACGAGGCAGCTGCTCTTCACGGGCAGAGTGTCCGACCCCGCCGCTGTCGAGGGAGCTTTCCGCTAAATTTACATACAGACAGACTTAAATTAGATTTAAGATTTACTTACCGCGAAGTCTAAAGGGAAGTTGCTTCACAAAAGCATAAAATTAAACTTTTCTATGCTCTTTTGATTGTAAGAAAAAAATAACAGAGATCCAAATTCCTTAATAAATAATTACATAGTTTGCTAAAATAAGTAATCTTGGTACAATCGATTGTTATATTTTTCAATGAAAAAAAAAACTCCTAGTTCGTCGAATAGACTGAACAATTAACCTAGAAGGAACTTACGTAGAAGAAATAAATGATTTCAATACATATGAGAAATTAGAATTAGATTTAGTAAGTATATTAGTAGGTTTTTCTGAAATTGTAAGTGTAACGACGAACGTTGTGAATGATTTTTATTGTTTCTATTTTTAAAACAGAAAGTGCCTTTTAGCGAGTGTGCCATGCCGTGACATTTTTTTAAATAAAGTTTTGTACGACTTTATTTTATTTCTTTTATTCGATCAACACCCCTTCTTCTAGGAAGTCAGTCAAGAGTAAGTATTCCACTTATTTAGACCACAAGTGGAATCTCGTGCTACTCCGTTTATCTAAAGGCAGATATAAGCATTTGGTCCCGGCTGTCATCATTGTGTGACAGGCAAAAGTCAAATCAGATTTTTGGGACACTAGTGCCCGATATTTTCAGCTGCCTATAGGCATCTGACGTAGCTTGACGGCTACCAAACAATGATAAAAGAATGGACCAATGGCTTATCGGTAATACTTAGGCGATCCGGCTAGCAACCCATCATTATTCTTATCCCTTAGGGTTCCGTACTTCAAAAGGTAAAAACGGAAGCCTAATAGGACTACTCACTTGTCTGTCCGTCTGTCACAGCCATCTGCTAAGAAACTACTAAACCGATTGAGTTGAAATTTGGTACACATAATATGTAAGTTAGTGACCCAAAGATGGACGAATAAAGGTTATAAATGCATTTCAAACATGAGGCTACTTACGAGGGTAAATTAGACAAAAAAAAAAATGTTTTGTAAACTAAATACTTATTAAATGATATCTTTATGGTAACCGCACGGCAAATTCAAAATAGGACCTCCAAGTCCTCCCGTGGATGTTGTAGAAGGCGATTTAGAAAATACAAGCTAAACAAAGCTTATAAACATCAATGATACCTCTCCAACCCGTCTAGCCAGCGAGGAGAGTGTAGGCCAAATTCTCTGGCTTCTCTGGCAACTATGGCTCTGGTAGTACACAGAGAGTCGTGCTCCTGTTGTGAAGACAAAAAGACCTGATGATGATGATGGTGATGATAATTCGGTAGGTTGCCTGAAAGCTGCTGCTAAAAATAATGATGATATATCTGTATTTTAGTTCTATATAAATACCTACCTAGGTACTAATGCCTCTACGGTTCTGGTCTTCTGGGTACCCACACATGCATCTGTTAAGCCATTAATGCGATAAAAGATAAGTTCATTCGGGTGGACCACTCAACGTTTTTTGGATACAATGTGGAAGGGACATACCCGTTATAAATCGAACCATAGGCTATACTAGAACACTATGTGTAATAATAATAAAATAACAGATGAAAAACAAACCAAAAATACGACATTCCCAAATTACCCGGGCACACTTTTGTATGGAAATCCCAAAATATTTTTTAGCTTTTGTCTTTTCATTATACTTTAGTGGTCTAGAACAGCCCGTGGTTCGATTTATTTCGGGTGTGTCCCTTCCACGTAGTAAAAAGACCATCACAAAAAGATATAACAGGTTCTCCAAAGCAATGACCTTCGTACTAAACGTTATATCAAATCAATTGCTTGAGGTGTCGACTGGCCAATAAGTCATCGTTCATTCACTTGAATAATTGCCTCAGCTTTAAGAGCGGCTTCATTCATTATGGGCACTTCGAACGGGTCGGTAGTAGTGTAAATATATTTTTAAATAATTTGTTTACTTATTTTGTGTAAAGAAATATAGATATTAAAACTAATGAGTGTTTCGTATTAAAGTTGAATTTTTGTGGAAATAATATGTTCAATATGAAACCTGTTTTGTCAGTTGGTAAGTTTTTGTTTTTCTAATCATTGTAATTATGTGGTTTCAAGATTTTAACGACGGTCAAGATTCTTATATATTGACCGTCGTTTTAATCTTGGAATATTTTATCACTAGAAGATATATAATATAAATGTAGTAAATGGCAACTGCCTACCGCTGTGGGAAACAGTCGAGATAATATATTATGTATGTACTTAGGATATATATTATTAAATGGAGTGTATTACGTAAATTACGCAATTATATCTACGCAATGCCGGATTTACACATTTGCCACCAGTAGGCTATTCATATTTTGCCGCCCCTAAACTGCGTTTACTGAAATATCATAATAAAAGCACCCTTCTACCTTCTGGATTGCTGCGAATGCGATGCACGAAAGGGGTTGAAATTGGTCTGAAATACAGGCCGCATCTATTACGAGGCCTATATGATCAATTGACAAATCTAAGACTGTACCTACGTTAATATCTACTAAAACTCATCAAACGTATAGCTAAGTAAACATGGTATATGGTTTCCGGCAGAGTAGAATAGGGCCACTCCAAGACCTCCTGTGGATGTCGTAGAAGGCGATTTAGGAAATACAAGCTAAACAAAGCTTATAAACAGCAGTGAGACCTCTCCAAACCGTCTGGCTAGCGTTGAGAGTGTAGGCCAAAGTTCTCTGGGTGCTCTGGCCAACTATGGATCTGGTAATACAAAGAGGGTTCTGCTCCTGCAGTGGAGACAAAAGCCCTGATGACAATGATGATGATGATGAAGTAAACGTTACGTTAAATACAGACTACAAAGTAAACTATAAAACTACGTTTGTATACCTAGGTTACACTTATCTATTGACCTGAAGATCAATTGGCCATAGTTATATACCTATCCTACTTTCTACTAATATTATAAATGCGAAAGTGAG
This sequence comes from Acrobasis consociella, assembly GCA_963555685.1. NCBI lineage: Eukaryota > Metazoa > Arthropoda > Insecta > Lepidoptera > Pyralidae > Acrobasis > Acrobasis consociella. The sequence continues at coordinate 5,028,148 of OY743124.1, read as the reverse complement.
TTTGTATATTTGTTTGTTTGTGACCACTTTACGGTTCAATCACTAGACCTATTGAGATGAAATTTAATATGGATATAGTTTGATCCACATGGAAGGACATAGGATAGTAGTTTTTATCCCGAAATGCCCACGAGGAGCGAAGCCCACGGACACAGCTAGTATCGTATATATATCAACCTATCACCAGATGTATGTAAATGACGTTTGTTTAGTAAAAAATCTCGTCATATTTATGTCAATTTTTAAGCTGACAGATTGAGCGATACAATTGCAACCTATTCACCAAAGTGTAGATAATTATTCATAAAAGTATATGTATAAATGAGACATTAGTTGTCATCATTAATTAATATAAAAACGGGGCTTAGCTAGTGATGTGCCATTTGATGTAATTGATATTTCCACTGTGAATTCACGGGAATATTCCCAATATTTCCGTACACGTTCCCGTAAATTTCAATTTCTAGGAATATTGCTGGGAATATTTACGGGAATATGTAGGAACGGCACATCATAAGGCTTAGCACAAATCTTTAATAATGAATAATTTGTTCAAAGCGCGATTATCATTGTTACTAATATGTCACTTATACAAACATACATACTTTTAATCGATCTATTGAAAACTTATCGCCTTTTTTTTCAGTTGTAACTGTGGCTCTTCTCCAATGCCTGGACTGCCTCAAAGACACCAGGCCGGAGTCCTCACGACTGAACTTCTTTGACATCGACCTCCTTAAATACTCTGCAGAAGACCGGCCAGGAAACGTTATGGTCTCACCAGCCAGTATTAAGTCCATACTAGCGGTAATTCTAGAAGGAGCTAGAGGAGTCACCGAAAATGAGATCAGGAGTGCCTTGAGACTGTCTCCAGAGAAGGAGGACTTTAGGGAACAACTTATTTTGTACTTGAAGGCTTTGAAGGTGAGTTTTTTTAAATTTATGTTTGCAAGGAATTTAAATATGTTTCGTTGGACTGAGTACGTGTAATATAATTTGAAACTTGAAATCGTTAGCTTACTAGGTATATAATATTAATGCTTTAATGGATGTATGTTTGGATGTTTGGTCCGTTTTCACGCTAAAACAAGTGAACGGATTGAAATAAAATTTTGCAAGTAGATAGCTTATTCATAGATTAAAATATAGCTTACTTTCAAAGTTCTTGTGGGATAGTCAAATACTTACCATTTGTAATGCGGGCAACGTCGCGGGCAACAACTAGTAGGGTAGACTGGGCGCGGTTGTACCAGGTGGCGTTCAGTTTAGTAGTACGTTAAGTTACTTTAAGTGAGTATTTTTATACAATTTATTTTACCGATCGGTTTCATTGTACATTGGTGTTGACAGAGCCGTTGGTGTTCTAACCTTTCAAGATAACCCATTGATAATTAATTTGTCATTACCTTGTTTACTTTGTACTTATATTTTGACTGTTACTTTAATGTCATTATACGATAGTGATCTAGTAAAGCCCGTGGTTCGACTTCTTAAGGACATGTCCCTTCCACGTTGTAAAGCCAACAAACAATAAGAATTAAGGCGATCAAGTAAAAATTTACTCAACTGTACCCAGTCTCCCCTAATAAATAAAATCAGAATTGATACAGTTCGATACACTTCGATGAAATGTCTAAAACTTATCTCACTTTAGAACAGGTTTTGAATGGTTTTGGAATTTTCCATCTCAAATTGGTTGACAAAGAGTCACGCACTAAGATCAATACATGTATAGGTCTACTTTACTCAATATAGTTATATTATCTAACTTTGATGTAGGTTTACTCGGAAAGGGGACTCATCCTGGGTAAATATATAAAGGGGGTCTATTTGAGATTGGAAAAAAACTTAGTTATTGAATTATCCGTATTAAAGGTCGTTAGTAATTATATTATCTTTTCTACCGGCCGTTAGTAATTATATTGTCTTTTCTACAGGTCGTTAGTATTATACTATTTATGTTACAAGTCTTTAGTATTTATATTAACCGTGCTACAGGTCGTTAGTTATTATAATATATTTTTGTCAGGTCGTTGGTAATTATATTATCTGTTCTACAGGTCGTTAGTAATTAAAATAACTGTGCTACAGGTCGTTAGTAATTATATTGACTGTGCTACAGGTTGTTAGTAATTAAATAATATGTTCTACAAGTCGTTAGTAATTATATTAACTGTGCTACAGGTCGTTAATAATCATTTTATCTGTACTACAGGTGAACTCCTCTGGTGTGTCATTAGAAAAGGCGAATGCAGTGTTCGTATCAAACAAATACAGCTTGAAGAAAGACTACGAAGCAATGCTCAGGAATGTGTACTTATCCGAGGTGACAAAAATAAACTTCTCTGACCCCATAAACACGGCGAGTGCGATAAATAAATGGGTCGAGAGCAAAACTAAAGGCCTGATACCAGTTATTGTGGAGCCGGGTGAGTTGACTTTTTTTTTTTTTTTAATCGTTGGTAAGCTTGTATGAATACCTCTTTGACTCTATAATTTCAACATATTAAACCACTTGCGCAAAAAATAGTAACGAACGGCGCAAAAAATGTTTTGTGCACAGCATTTTTTATTTTATTTATCGTAGAGTCAACAGCACTACAGTCCATAGCACTTTATAATCCTACTAGAGGCAGCGCGCGGCTTCGCCAGCGTTTACCACGCGAGTAAAGTCGCGGGCGTGATGCAATATAGCCTATAGCCTTCCTCGATAAACGACCTATCTAATACCGAAAGAATTTTACAAATCGGACCAGTGGTTTCTGAGATTAGCGCGTTCAAACAAACAAACAAACTCTTCAGCTTTATATATAAGTATAAGTATGGATTAATATTATAAATGCGAAAGTTTGTATGGATGTCAGGAAGTTTGTTTGGCTTTCACGTTTAAATGGATTGGAATTAAATTTGACGTCTAGATAGCTTATTATCTGGATTAAAGCAAAGGATGCTTTTTATCCTGTGAAAATGTAAGGAGTAGATACCTGGATATCTAATTTGTCACACCGTATTATTTTCATAACGGTTTGCAACGTAATTTAGAAACTGGAAAGAAAATAACTTGTTTCTTAATGAATAGTTTGTATTTTCTTGTTTTTGCACTGAGAACAGCTACTATGATAAAAATATATGTATTTAAATTCGTATACCTACAAACTTTTTAAATTATTTTCAAATTTCCTACTCCTTTTTATACACAACATGTAAGTGATGACATACACTCGTCGATTACTATAGTATAATGAAATTGAGATAACAGTCAAAAACAAAATAAGTCATTTTCCTACAATAGTGTGAAGCCACCCGGGCAATTAGTATGGAAATGTTGTTTTTTTGTTCCTTAGTTACCAGATCTAGTTTACCCGTGGTTTGATTTATATGTGACTTACATACATACATACATACTATCACGTCTTTATCCCTAATGGGGCAGACAAAGCATTTTGGGTCTTGCGGTTCTATGCAGAGCCCAGGGCCGCAAGACCCAAAAGCCACTTTTAGCGTCATGGTGGGCGAGAAGATGGAAAAGCAATCAATACAGTGATGGGTTGCTAGCCGCATCGCCTGTTAACATGATTTGCATTTTTGCCCATTCCCTCGATCGGCTCTTACGATCTGCATGGGAAGAGAAGCAGCTGGTACATTCTAAGTTTTTTTTTTAATTTCTCCCAGACCAGCATGGGATGTGACTTACATGTAGAGGTATATTTTCCATTGCGTAAATAATCGTGTATATATGTATAGGTATACAATACCAGTAATAAAGCGTATTTACCCAACGAGAGCGTTTTACATACTAGACGAAACTGTGACTCACTCGCTTAACAAGTTCTCCGACTTATTAGAGTATTTAGTAGTATCTAATGACGTCAGCCAATTAAAATCTACAGGTACTTGTGGCTTGGGACAAAAATGTCTGGCATGAGCTTGCCGCGGGTCCCTCTTCGGCCAGATTCGATCAATCTTTTTTACCAAGAATAACTCCTACTCTCCAATAGTAATGTCAAAACTCCATACAAGTTTGACGTTATTACTGAGAGTAAGCGTTATTATTAGAATAAATGTTTGGTTTAAATCTAGCCTTAAAGGTTTGTAACATACTCGCAAATGTCATAATTTGGTACATTTTGTACATACTGAATTTTACCACTACGTGGTTTGATTTATTGCGAGTATGTCTATTCCACGTTGTACTTATAATATAAAATTTCATCTCTATCGGAAACCGGGAAGTAGCTCAAATTTAAATCGACTTCACTGCCGACAAACTACGCAACCGATATTGATAAAATTTCTAGGGAACCACTTGACAAATATGCCGTTTCAAACAAAATTTTTTCTTACAGCAAGCATCAACCCGTCCTCTCAAATAATATTAGCCAACGCGATATTCTTCAAAGGCCTCTGGCAGCACCCCTTCGACCCCTCAGTAACGAGGGGCATGTGCTTCTATAACAAGGGGGCCTGCAAGACCGTGGCCATGATGGATCTGAATGCAGACCTTAACTACGCTTATGTGGAAAACCTCAGAGCACATGCTGTGGAACTACCTTATGTGGTGAGAATCTTTGATTGACATTAACGTGAACTCCCTTACACTAGTAGTTCGAACTATGAACTCACGCCGTCTTATTATAAAACGCAGACTAACTTTGTTACTAGGTTTAAACCAATATCTGACCAAATCAAGTTGACATTTTCAGATAAGACCGTGGCATATTACTAGATGTCACCTTGATTTGGTCGGATAATGGTTTAAACCTAGTAACAAGGTTAGTCTGCGTTTTATAATAAGACGGACGAAGTCCATATCTCAGCAACCCCTTGGCCGATTAGGCTCATGTTTGACCTTAAAAAATATTGTTTACATCTATACGCCTACCAATTTTATGACGCTCCGATTAAAATTACTTGAGTTATCGTCAAACAAACATACGTACAATACCGGGTTGTTCAAGAAGACTCGAAGAACTTGGCTCGCTTCGTTCGTTCAATAGTTTGTATAGGGTCTAAACTAAAACTATTTTAGGGGTCAATTCAGTAATGTACTTTCTTAATATTGACTATCAGATTCCTGATTTTACAATTGTTTGTTTTAATCTTATACCTTAGTACCTATCATATATGTAAGTATTTAATTTACTTTTAATACCATCTAACTTCTACACACATTCTAAACTGTAGTTTCTAAAATACCACAAAGTCTGCAAAATTAAATTATTCCAAGAAATAGAAATCATCTTTATACTAAAACAAAACTGGTTAGTGGACAATTTGTGTTAAGACTCAAGGTTTACCGCCAAAGTTTTCCTCCATCATTTAATTACTATGACGTATGTTTACACTAACTAAACCACAAATCCTGCATACGAGTATGTTCCGTTATCATTCAGACAATAATAATAAAAATAAATTTTGAATGTACCTAGAGTAAATCCGTGATACAAGAAGGATCTAAAGTTTAGTACAAATACGGGTTATACGTGTAATATTTATATCCTTATGTTCCACGGATGTCTGTGTCTTTATATGTTTCTCCCGAACTTTCAAATAATCTTTTGCTTTCGTCATAGCATCCGCTTGAGAATGCGTCCGTACGTCCCTCTCTTATTATTTTTCGGGCTCATCAATGATCATTTAAACATTGGCGTTTGGATTTAAGGTATTATTGATAAAAATTTGAACTGCTAAGTATATTTTCTATTAAGTAAGTAAATAAAGGCTTGGAAATACAAACTAAACAAAGCTTATAAACATCAATGACACCTCTCCAACCGGTCTGGCCAGCGAGGAGAGCGTATCCCAATTCCTCATTCTGCTCTGGCCAAGAATGGCTCTGATAGTACAGAGAGGGTCGTGCTCCTGCGGTGGAGACAAAAAGAACTGATAATAATAATGATGATGATGATGAAGTTAATAAACTTTCATGAATCTGACTGTGCCCGCTATAAGTTCTGTAATGTTTTTGGAGATCCCGGTTTAAGTTCTCAAGTTTTTATTTTCGGTTCTTGAAACTGAGCGATTTGATGTGTTTAGACTACCGGATTTGGATGTGACAAATATGCTTACAACTTTTATCTTTTCTATGACGAAATGTCATTGGTGGTAAACAACACGTCCTTGCTCAGTTTTAATGAGTCAGAAAACAAGTCGTCCCCATTAAATTTGTTCCATTGACCATTAAAATTTGCCCTTTTTGAGATAAGCATTGGGAATGGAGTCTCGGTATCTACGAAACATAATATATCATCATCATCAGGTATTTTTGGTCAGAGCAGCCAGAGGATTTGGCCACACACCTGTTGTCAGCATCACCTGTTGGTTGACTGATGGTAGAAAAGGCCTCTGGCCTTAAGTTCATGTATATTGTAATGAAGTTAAATAAAAAAATACACTCTCATATATATATATATATATATATATATTTTATAAAAAAATGTTTTTTAAACTTAGAATGTACCAGCTGCTTCTCTTCCCACGCAGATCGTAAAAGCCGATCGAGGGAATGGGCAAAAATGCAAATCATGTTAACAGGCGATGCGGCTAGCAACCCATCACTGTATTGATTGCTTTTCCATCTTCTCGCCCACCATGACGCTAAAAGTGGCTTTTGGGTCTTGCGGCCCTGGGCTCTGCATAGAACCGCAAGACCCAAAATGCTCTGTCTGCCCCATTAGGGATAAAGACGTGATAGTATGTATGTATGTATGTATGTATGTATATGTTTTTTAAAAGAAGATTGTTGGTTTTCCAGGGAGGTCGTTACTCCATGATCCTGCTAGTCCCTCAAGACCGCGACGGCTGCGTGGCCCTCCTACGGGACCTGCCCTACATGAGTCTGCCCGCGATCTCGAATCTTCTAGAACCAACTGACGTGTCGCTCTTCATGCCCAAGTTCACCGTGGACTATATCGAAGACCTGGTTCTTCCGCTGAGAAGTGTGAGTGAACTTTAAAAATAGTACAAGTTTCAAATATCCGTAGTTATAAAATTGCATCCATGGGAGGTGTAATTTGAAGATGCCATCGTCAGAAGTAAATTACTTACAAAGACAAAGAGAAAGATCTTAAATTTTAGTAATGTTTAATAACCATTAAAATTATTTAATACGTTTATGATCTAGTACTAAATGTAAGTACATCTAGCTTATCAAGATCATAATTGAAATTTCGATTACCCATTTTAAAGAAGCGGTGGTTGTTTTAAGAGAAGCATCCTAAAATCACTCGCTAGCTTTTTGTGGTGTAGTCACTTCAGATAGGAATAGACACGTAGTAACTCTCATACGTTTGTATTTACAATACACTACTGTTAGCTTATATTGCACAAAAATATAAATACAGGACACAATTATCTAAAAAACTATAAAACGTGCCAAAGGCGGGCAATTTCTTCCAGTCAACCTCGCTCTGTTTAAAAAACTTAGAAACGGTAGATATTTAATTTTGTATGGAGCCGCAGATTTTTTTGCTATTTCAGGGATGGGAGAAACCGATAAATAGAACATTACCTTAACGGATCGGACAGGGTTTTTTAACATACTGTATAAAAAGAGAAATGGGAAATTAGGTAGTTTCTAATTCAGCAAGAGTTATAAATAATGACCATCTTTCAGATGCGAATCCAGTCACTCTTCTCCTCTACCTCAAACCTCACCGGTATCTTCGATGGGGAGTCTCCTCGAATTGACAGCATATTACACAAGGTCTACATGTCCGTCGACGAACGAGGCACCGTCGCGGCGGCCGCTTCATCAGCCATGATTGTCCCTCTTATATCCAGCGGCGTACAATTAAGGGTGGACAGACCTTTCGTCTTCTTCATTAGGGACAACGAGTTGGGCTTGGTGCTGTTTGAAGGGAAAATTGATGACCCTACTGCTTTTGTGGCACCAAATGCGCCGAATGCTGTGCCAAATATTGTGGCGAATGTTTCAACCAATAATGTTGCGAATAGTAAGTGTTTGGATATTTACGTGTATGTACTTGGCTTATTCTACGAGTAAAATTATAAAATTAATAAATATATAGAACAAATTACACTGATTGAGCTAGCTGCAAAGTAAGTTTAAACTTGGGATATTAACTCAACGATGCTATATTTTATAATAAATACATATATAAATAAACACTGAAGACCCAAGATAATTTGAAAAAGGCTATTTTCCAAGTTGGCTGGGGATCGAATCCAGTAGAGTAAAGTAAAGGTAATAGGTATCCGTCCAAACGTTACTAACAATGAAAAAATAGAAGACACACTCAAAAACTTTTAAATACATATGTACGTAAAAATTATCAATACGGCAAAAAACGGCAATCCTCAAAGTTCAAAATTGTGTCAGAAATGGCCACTTTGCTTAAAAATTTTTTTAAATTATATCGTGATTATTTTTTTTGTATTTGTCACAGTGTAGAGTAGTATATTCAAATCCAATTAGTGGTGAATCTTTTAATTTTTCCACCAGTCCATAGATATGCCATGTGAGAAGCCACCTTGTAAAATTTTAGGCTGAAACTAAGATCAGTTAGTTCTTTCCTAAACCTATTTTGATGTTTTTGTTAAGGATCGTTTTATTTCCCAGATCCCAACGCATCAGGGCCAGCGCCTGTCGGTTTCAACCCAACAGAGAACCCACCTGTGACGACTGCGAGTCCGCCTGTCGTCAAAGTCAAGAGGCGCTTTGGATTTTTTTAAATAGATACAAACTAAGTCGCATGTTTATTAGTGTGCGCGTATGAGGAAGAATGACAATCACTGTAAATACTCTGATAAATTGAATAATAAATAAGATTTACAAGATTTTATTTTTACTTTATCTGCAATTGTTAATCTTAAACAAAAACACGGACAAAATGCAAGCTGTGAACCAATCTGTCTGTGAATTTATACTTACTTATAAAATAATTAAATATGAATCCAGAAACAGAAACTAGGCCTTCACAAGCATTTTTAAAGATAAGTATATTATTTAGACTATGAATTATTGTTATTTAAAAGACGCTAGATAATGTTCAAAAACCGACTAACGTTATCTCTCCAATTTTTAGGGTTTCGAAACCTAAGGGTAAAAACAGAACTCTACTGTCCGTCTGTTTGTCTACATAAGGCTGTCTCATGAACCGTGATAGCTAGACAGTTGAAAGTTTTACAGATGATGCATTTTTGTTGCCGCTATAACAATAAATACTACAAACATAATAAAAGAGGGCTCCCATACAACAAACATGATTTTTATGGACAAAACCCTTCGTGTGTGAGTTTTTTTAAATTTATTTGTTCAAATTTTATCAAATAGCAAATGGTTATATGCTTATGTGCTCATGTGAAGTACTTACGCAATGAAAATGATTTGAATTTTTTGTTTCATTGTTTTAGACCGAATTACAGATAATATTAGGTCATGGAGAAATAGAATCATTTGTAGATTTAATCTAGTTGTTAGGTCATGGGCATGCAGTCATTAGCTATTTATTTTTATGGTTTGATGGCCAACTAGGTATAACTTTGTATCATTCAAAGTTATAATAGGTATCTACCAAACTGTTTTCTATTTGTTTGTAGATTTAGATATTAATTCTATCGTTACCCGGTTACGTCGCGCATTTGAGGTCGCATTTGTTTAAACAAAGGTTTCAAAACTGTCTCTTTTCTATTTCTAATTTCGTTTTGTTTTTCTAATGAATCTTGCTCTATAAATCTTATGTTCTTACTTACAAACTGCAACGTCTAAATACATACATACATACATACTATCACGTCTTTATCCCTAATGGGGCAGACAGAGCATTTTGGGTCTTGCCGTTCTATGCAGAGCCCAGGGCCGCAAGACCCAAAAGCCACTTTTAGCGTCATGGTGGGCGAGAAGATGGAAAATCAATCAATACAGTGATGGGTTGCTAGCCGCATCGCCTGTTAATGATTTGCATTTTGCCCATTCCCTCGATCGGCTTTTACGATCTGCGTGGGAAGAGAAGCAGCTGGTACATTCTAAGTTTTTTTTTATTTCTCCCAGACCAGCATGCGTCTTAATCAAGTCCATTATTATTGTCTTTTGTTTTATAATTATCTACCTAGCTAGCGCCATTTGAATTGTAAGATATCTGGTCCTCATAGAGATCTAGTCCTATTAGTAGAAACTATATACTTATCAGCCGATAAAGAAAGTCTCAAATTGCATATTTATTACCATAACTTTCGCAGGCAAACTATTAAGGCCATACCCAAATTTTCCGGGGTCCAGTGGCGCCGCCATTTAAAATAAATCATTTAAAAGGAAACGGAGATATCATTTAAAATTGTGTCTTGGTCAAGTTCTAGATACCCATTCAAAGTATTTTTTAAACTACTTTTTGTAGTTTAAACTGAGAACGTGAAGCTTTTCGACGCACATTTGCGAAAAACGGCCACTTTTGGCTAATGTGCGTAGAAAAGCTTCACGTTCTCACTTTAAACTATAAACAGTAGTTCATAAAATAGTTTTAAGGGTTATCTAGGGCTTGATCAAGACACAATTTTAAATGATATCTCCGTTTCCTTTCAAATGATTTATTTCAAATGGCGGCGCCACTGGACCCCGGAAAATTTGGGTATGGCCTTAAGTTGTTTTTGACATTGAAATAATATGTTACATAGATAAGTAGGTATATAAATGCTTAGAACTATGTCTATAACAACTTTTCATATATATACAGAATATAATATAACAGTCTAAAGAAATATACTCAAACTTTTTTAAAGGCGAATTCAGTCCATGATACTGAGCAACTTTCCCCAAGGAACATATAGCGAAATATGAAAAGTAATTTTAGGCCTTCCATTACAAGTTGACCGATCAGCTAATCCAAGTTTGTATGGCAAGCCAAAAAATATTTTTCATATTTCGACATATATGTTCTTTGAGGAAAGTTGTTCAATATCACGAACTGAATTCACCCTTAGAAAGTTTTAGCATATTTTGTTAGACCTTATTCTATCCTACCCATATTATAAATGCGAAAGTGAGTTGGTATATTTGTTTGTTTCTTACCACTTTACGCTTTAACCACTGAACCTATTTAAATGAAATTTGATAGGGATATAGTTTGATACTCAGGGAAATACTAGGAGTTTTCATCCCGAAATTCCCACGAGGATAGCGAAACCCACAGGCACAGCTAGTAATATATAAAATTATATGATATTTACTTACGGTAAACATAAATAATTACCGGTAATTGTTCGTAGAAAACAGGAAAGGCAATTTATGACCGGACGACGGGGACCGTATAAAACGGGTTCCAATCGAGATTTAGTCATTTCACTTTCCAAAGATGCAATAAATTGAAAGAACAGGATTGCAAGATAAATGTACGGATATTTTCGAAGTGGGCCACTGGCACGGCACATTGTTTTGGTGGTCTTGTTTTAAAACAAGTAATTATAAAAAAAAAACAGAAAAAAGTCGCGAAAATTTAGTTTCGGAGCTCTGATGAGCTGAAGTTTTGAGATACTTTGAATAAGTATCTATTAGGTACTTATTTGCTGGTAGCATATATGCACAGAGTACTTTTGAATTTCGAAGTTTAGAAAAGAAACAAAATAGAAGAATAACGGCTGCTGAAGCGCAGATCGTAGATGTCAACTTTGGTCCTAGATTTACCACCTTCTCTTACCATATTGATTCATAAAAGCGCTTCCCGTCCTTGAAGCAGCTGCTTCAAAATCATCCTCAGCTAAACTCAGCTGAGGATGATTTGGAACGGGTTAAAAAGATAATTTTTCAAAATTATTTCATCCCCTAACTATACAACTAATTTTAATAAAATTTCTATGGCACTACTTGAAAAGTCTGTTCTTAAAAAAAAGGATTTTCCAAATCGCTCCCGGCGTCTTTGAATAATCGGCTATAACAAACCAAAAGAAAGATAGCAACGAATTGATAATCTTCTATTTGAAAGTCGGTTAAAAATTGGTATCAATTCAACATTTTTGATTCTCGTTTAAAAGTTATTTGCATTTTTGACCTACTTTTATTTCTTCGTAACGATTTTATATTTCTTTAGTAAGTGTAAGTAGATACAATACAATGTACATTTGACCTAAAGAATCCTCCATTGGCTCCCAACATCGTAAACGCAAGATAAGAGAATCGAAAGCGGCTTTCACGGACCGTCTTGGCTGTATCGAAGTTTTATAAAGATATCTATAGGTCACCAATTATGTTAGTGGTCCTGAAAGGGTGGCGCCATCGCCCATAAAATAAACAAAAAAATCGCCGTTCCCATAAAAATTGCCCGGGCGGCTGCACACTTTTGTATGGAAATGCCGATTTCTTTTTAGTTTTTGACTTTTATTTTAATATCATTATATTACAGTGGTCTAGTACAGCCCGTGGTTTAATTTATTACATTTGCAAGTTGTATACCCAGTATCCAATCCATATATAGTTACAGAATGATTTGATCTTTCATTTTCATCTTGCATTTGCTATTTTTTTCTTAGAAAATGTAATCCGACGTCCTGCAATAAGATGGGTTGACGATATAGCTAAAGTCGCGGGTCGCACCTGGATGAGAGCAGCACAGGACCGAGATGGGTGGCGTGGATGAAGAGCCTATGCTCGCTCAGCAGTGGGCGAAAGAAAGGCTGACAAATCATATCAATGATGATGTTGATGAGGTCCCATTCAAAATTAATGTTCATAAAGGTAATATAGAATAGATTGGTACTTATTCAATCAATAAGGATTTAATAATCTGTTTTAAAGGTTTTATAAATAAATAGAAAAAGTTGGTAATAGAAAGGAGGTTTATTGCTGACCGACAATAGTGACATGTACCTACATATCCAACACCTTCCTGTGTAACCCGCTGGCACCCGACTTCTATTCTGCTTCTTCAAATATAACTGTTAAATGTCTAGATATAAACGTACGCGTCTTCCGCGAACGTCACTTCGCGCCAAGAGCGGAGATCGCGCGGCCGTTTCCCGCGCTTTTTTGACATTTTTAATTTTTCTAAAACGAAAAAGTGTTTACTGTTTTGGTTTTTAATTATTGTGTTTCGGAGTTACAAACAGCCAGTGACATGTAAGTTGGGAACGGTCATTGACTCTTGTTAAGTAGGTCATGCTCGCTTTGTTGTGGACATTTAACGGGCCTTTATGGTTAAAGCACATAAACGTTTACTTCAGTTATTAAATTTATGCCGTCGAAGCTGTACTGTTTTGTTTGGACAAAATATTAATTTAATTGTAAGATATTTTTGTGTTGAAACAGATGTCATTAAAAAGAAAAAAGAAATTCATGTAGAAAGTTATTAATTTCATTTGCCAGTTTATTTTAAAATATTAAAAATATCTACTAAGTTGAAATCTATTTCGTTTACTTCAGTTACAATATTTTAACAAGACTTTTAATTAAAAAGTAGTCTTATTAAGTATATAAATAATTTATGAAAAACTCATGTTTTATTTGATGTTTAAGAAACTTTATTTGAACTTAATAAAAGCATAAGGTATTTATATTCGACTGGTTTTCACTTCAACAAAAAATGACAAAAGCACGCGGATTCGAATTTTAATAATTTAAACATTTGTCCTTCTCGATCCGGTTTCTCGCAAACAAAGTTTAGGAGATCTGACGAATTGACGTGAGATCGTGTATAAAATTAATAGAATAACATTTATTCTTCTCATTTTCAGCACGTGATATAAACCAGTTGTGAAAATGCGCCAGGTACTCTTAGGTAAGTACCTATTTAGTTACCTTACCTACTTATTTACATTTTTACTGATACTGAGTAAGATTTAGTTAAGTAGGTACATACTTATTTACATTTTTAACATAGAAACCTCGTGTCAAATAATTTGTTTTCTAATTTTAACATCTGACATATACCTCAGTAAGTGTTTCATACACGGAACTGGTTTTAAAACATTTAAGTACCTACTTTAGTAACTAGAATAAGTATTTAGAAGGTCTGGTTGAGGTAATATCAGTGTTTTATTTATTTATTTATCTTCATTGCAGAAAATTAAGTGACTATTTCTCCTAGTCAACCTATTATAGATATAGATGGTTACTGAGATTAGTATATTTATTTTATAAGAAAGTGCAAATAGAGAAAAAGCTATTTTCTTAGCTCTGGATGATTTTTAGCGCTGACTCTAGGGCTATATATATCTATGTAGTATTTTTATCAAACTAAAAAAAAAACAGTAATATAAACAACTGTGAAAAACTGGATAAGCAGACACTTGTTTCATTTTATTAGCGAAAATTGACATATTTTATCGCTTTATATAAACGAAAATTCATAATCTATCTTTCATATAATTGATAACCCACTAACTTAGTTATTTCATGTTTATAGGAAATGCGTATAATGTTTTCAATTTACATCTTCAATGTTGTTAGTAAAGATTATTACTAACAAATAATATAATTATAATGTACAGACTTTGTTAAACGATAAAATTAAATTAAATATAAAATAACATATAAATTAAAAACTAAATTAAACTTAACAATAATAATAACAAAAAAAAGAGAAATCTTATAAATAGAGAACGTCTTGCAAATCACTGCTCTGCGGTAGAGTGCCCAAAAGGCTGGCAGTTATCCACTAACACTATTGATGACTCGAATACTAACTAAGTTAGTATTCGAGTCATCAATAGTGGATAACGGTGCTATTGTTGGATTAAAGCATTGCTTATTTCGGGTAACTACTAGTGTTGCCGAAAAATCGATAGTTTTACGATCGATAGTTTCAACCCAAAAATGCCAAACTATAGAAATTCCTATCGATTGGATCGATAGCTGTTTTAGAGCAATACTGTGATAACCAACAATACTATTTATCGATAATACCAATAGGGGTGATGACAGGGTCCGAAAAGTATGATTGTAATTAGTCCGTCTTTTAGATTATCCAAAAGTAATAGACCCGTATTTTTCAGTTTACCAAAAAAGTAAAAATTCACAAAGATACGGAGCGTCGAAATTCCGGAGTGGGGGCTTGCGACGTCACACTAGAGTAAAAATCGTACTCAGACGTGACGTCACGCGAAATTTCAATGCACTGTATCTTTGTCATTTTTGGTTTCTCAGAGAAAAGAAAAAATACGTGTACAATATTTTTTAATAATCTAAATGATGGACCAAAAATATTTTTCCATTCATCATGCCTATAGTATCAATCGATGACGACGAAAAAACTATCAATACTTTTACACATAAACAGTCTAATGTTTTTAATTTTTTTTATTTTATTTTTTGATAATGGAACTAGTGGAAGAAATGAGTAGCACTTGTTCCATGGAACAAAAACGTAATGGTACTAGTGAGATTTATCCTTAGAAGATATATATTGTAAGACGTTATAAGGTTCATATAAAAATAAGTATATAACATGGAAACTTAAGTACGAATGCTGATCCTGTCATGAATATAAATAAAGTTATGCAATCAAGCCGAGGATGACTTTGTAGTGCGCTAACATGATGTCACTTCGTATATTTTTATAATCGGCCAAGTATTGTCATGATTTTATATCTTTAAATCTTACAGAAAACCGTTTTAATAAACAAACATCAGTATTTTTGCAATGTGTCGACATTTTTAAGCATTTATATGCAATACTAGCTGTACCCGCGGGCTTCGCTCCCTGTAAGAATTTCGGGATAAATTGTACCCTATGTCCTTCTCCGAGTCTCAAACTATATCCATACCAAATTTCATCTAAATCGGGTGAAGAGGTAACAAATAAACAAATATACAAACTCCCTTTCGCATTTATAATATTAGTAGGATAGGATTTGTGTAAAAAAATATGTCGTTATATACTTGATTAGTTCCAAAAGAATATAGTAGTCATTGGAATTAATAAAATTCTCAGTAAAACTTTACGTCACAGCCAACTGGTAGATCTATTTCGAAAATTCCCAGTAGTCCTACTAGTAGAACAAACTTGGTAGGTCTACTGGAACCAGCTCTAATTTTTCAGTATATTTGTTGAAGTCTTTTCAATTAAGCGTATTAGACAGTGCACATTAGCTTAATATAATTTTAGTAAAAGGAGACTAATAAGGGTTGCGCTACATATGTCAACACAGAACAGCACTTTTGACGTGTCAACGTCTTATAAATTGGTTTGCCGGGTGACACTTCAAGAAACTGCGTTACGCTCCGCTCACGTTATGCGCTCACAATGAGAGCGAGTGAGAGGCACGCGTCCCTTCCACTCGGGCATGGTTAGCCCGCCTAAGAGCGAGAGAGACAGACATAAAAAGTCGTTGTCACGTAAAACTTTCGCCCGTATACCGACTTTACAGGCAACCAATTTTTTTCATGCTGCTAAAAAGACAGCAGCATGCGAAAGTGCTATTCCATGCTGACATATGCAGCCCAACCCGAATACCTATACTCTTTCAACAATCTATCTATCTATCAGGTCTTTTTTGTCTCCACTGCAGGAGCACGACCCTTTCTGTACTACCTGAGCCATACTTGGCCGGAGCAGCCAGAGGATTCGGCCTACACTCTCCTCGCTCGCCAAACGGGTTGGAGAAGTCTCATTGATGTTTAAAAGCTTTGTTTATCTTGTATTTCCTAAGTCGCCTTCTACGACATCCACGGGAGGACTTGGAGTGGCCCTATTCTACTCTGCCGGAAACCACACATCTTTCCACAATTATTAGGTTAATTGAAATTAAAGACCATCATTTTCGCTTTAAAATGTGATCACAATGACCGTGCATCTATTTAAGAGTATTATCTAAGAGGCATGAGGTCACTGCATGGTTGAAAAATTTTGTGAGTTGTTGTGATTCACGTAGCTAAAAACTAACGAAGTGTTTTCATTAAAAAGAAAATACCACCAAGGCTTTTAGACACGTCTAGGTTTTTGGTTTAAGGGTCTTCCCCAAATAGGACAAAGATGGTATGTGTAACCGTCTCAGTGTAAAATATAAAATAGTGGCATTCCGGGAGTCCCGACGTAAGTGAAAACTTAGTGTCGGTAACCGCGCCTTAAGAAGTTTTTTTATATAAGAAGAGGGAGATGAAAATCCAGATAGCTTTATGAAGCAAATAAAGAGGAAAGTAGAAGTGGTGTCGTCCCAACATGTGAAAAGGCTGGTTGAAGACAGCCAAGAATGAAAGGAAATCCAGCAACAAGAGCGGCGCTTTTATATTTTAATAAATTAATGAAAGAATCAAGATTAAAATATTTTAATAACCGGCCAAGTGCGAGTCGGACTCGCGCACGAATGGCTCCGTACTATCTATATAAAATCATGTTTGATGTATGGGAGCCCCACTTAAATATTTATTTTATCCTGTTTTTAGTTTTTTTTGTTATAGCAGCAACATAAATACATTTATGTGAAAATTCAACTGTTTAGCTATCACGGTTATACAGCCTAGTAACAGACAGACGGACAGACGGACGGACAGACGGACAGCGGAGTCTTAGTAATATGGTCCTGTTTTTACGCTTTGTTGTTGTACGGAACCCTAAAAAAGACTTAGAAATAAATCAAACAATTTCTACCACACATCGGTTTCGAGAAACGATTTAAATTGCAAAGATGTTTGCTTGCATCCGTCCAAAAGGGACAGACAAAGAAACAGAATGCTAATTTACTATGCGTGAGGTAAATATAAATCTATGGAAGAGGTAATGGACAAGCAGTTAAGACACTGGCTGTGCGTCTGTGAGATACAAGTTCAAACTCACTTGGTGCGGAAATTACTTCAAAGGCCCTTCTATGAAAAAGTATTGCCAAAATTTAAAAAAAAATCAATAATATACTGCTATTTAATAATAATTTTTCAAAACAAAAAACCGACTGCTCTCCCAAAGTAAAAAACAGATTTTAATAAATTTTAAAAAAAATTCTTTGCGACCACCAAGGAAGTGCACTCTTCTGAATAAAAATAAAAATTTGAATTCGGTGAATGTACATAAAAAATATACCTACAGTCGAGAATAGATCCTACTTCTTTGAAGTCGGTTAAAAAAGACAACAGATCAGTGTCTTAGTTTGTAAGTATTGTACAGTGCTCCACCCCACCTTTGGTCATCATCTCCTCTGGTTGTAGGGTTGACTGGAAGAGATCCCTGACAGGGATAAGTCCGCCTTTGTACTGTTGTGTTTCATCTATGTTTAACTTGTGTCAATTTATGTACAATAAAGAATTTACAATACAATACAATACAGATCACAAAATTAGTCAGTCGTCATTCTGTTTAACTTAGGACCTGGCCAACTCCATCGCATTGGATTTTGATAACTTTACCGAAGAGCCTAGATACAACACTAGTATTTATATAGTAAGATCAATTGTAGTGACATCAATAGTACGTCTTCTTTTTTCTAGCACTTTCCCGTTTTATACGGGGTCGGCTTGACATAAATAGTACGTAAATAGTGATATTTTTTTTCTTTTCTTGATAGTGGCAATCAGACTTCGTTGAAGCTTATTTTGCCAGTGACTAGTAAACCAATGGCGCCAATTTTGCCAGTGACTAGTAAAATAATGGCGCCAAGTTGCTGAACCTAACAATACGCGCGGTCGGGTCACTTTTCTGTCTCCACTGTACCTTTGAGTTTTAACTCATGTACGGACCTTTTTTAAAAACAACCACTAGCTTCAGGTGAAGGAAAATTGTATAATTTTGAAAAAAATTCTTTGCTTTCATAAAAACTTCTGAAAGCGAGAAAGAAATGGTAGTTGTTGCAGATGGTTGTAGTAAGGCACGGCACGCCACGGTGAATGCACTACGCTGACCCTACGCTATTGTGCGCTGTACGGTCGGCATAGAAATGGAGCATCAAATCGAAACTCTTTTCGATATTAGATAATTCGAATCTTAATTTTTTTATGTCCATTTTAGTTTGTTCTAAAGTAAAGGCAAAGTTCAGATAAAGTCACGTCATTATTGCAGATTTCTAAAAAGACCAATTGATTTAAAAAAAATTTATTAAGAACCGATTTTAATAAAACTTCCACGACAAAAGCCCAGCTCTTAAATATAAGGTCTAACAAAATATATTGAAACTATTTTAAGGGTGAATTCAGTCCATGATACTGAACCACTTTCTCCAAGAAACACGTCTTTAAACTTGAAAAGTAATGTTTGGCCTCCCATACAAGTTGGTCGATCCACTGACGTTTGTACGAAAAGCCAAAAATTATTTTTCATATTTCGACGTATGTTTCTTGGAGAAAGTTCTTCACTATCACGGACTGAATTCACCCTTAAAATAGTTTCAGTTTATTTTGTTAGACCTTAAATAAAAAGATGAAGTTTGGGACGAAGTCGGTTTTTAGTTTTGAAAATATTATTATGAATACGAGGGGCATTTTAACCCGGTGCCTATATAGGCTGCCTGGGCACTGTTTTGCCGACGCTGAGCAATCTAGCGCATACCGCCTGGGAAAGCAATCTAACATTCAACAACAAAACGACTGCACTCAACTATTACATCCAACTGCAGGGATTCTGCTAATTTATGATTATTGTAGCTTGTGCTAAGTTGTAAACGTAGATACACTATCACGTATTTATCCCTATCGGGGTAGACAAAGCTTGGGGCTAGTTTATCTTGTTGGTAGACGAAAAGATGGAAAATGGTTGAATTTTTACCATTGGAATGGATCTATAAATTACCATAATATCAAAATAATTTATCAAAACTAATAACCGATGTTAAAACTAAACTTCGTACACAACCAATTTTGATAAAATTTATCTAAGACGATCTGATTAGTAAGCTCTTTCAAACAAAAAAATATTTTCCAAATTGGTCCAGGCGCTTTCGAGTAATCAACGAACGTACATGAAAAAAACGTAAAAGATTCCGACGAATTGATAACCTCCTTTTTAAAGTTGGTTAGTAAAAATTCGTGTGTATATTTCTTTGGCACGGTCTGCAGCCTTAGCAAAAATCTAGGTCTATAGCTTAAACGGCTCGATTGTATTTTAGCTTTTCGTTAGATTTGACAATGAGGATGTCCAAAAAAACTTATTATTTACTCCTAATTTTATTTTGTTAGTAAGTTAGTTTAGTTATTCGTTTTTTTATTTAAAACCTATCGTTGGTGGTCGTTGGTCTTTTCTTAGCATTTTTAATCTAAGAATAACTTTACTGTCGAAGAAACTTTTACTTTTTGAAGGGTTATCTAGAGCAGCATTCACAAAATTTTAAATGATATCTGCCATACGCCAGGTTTTCAAAAATACAAATTTTTGTTTTGTGTTTAGCAAACTACATAGTGCGTTTCAGTTTCAAACAGTGCCATCAAGCATAGATTTCGTGAAACGAACATATAGGCAAGTACTGCCAAAAAATCACAAATATATTAACAGATAATTAAGGATAAGTCACATATTGATCTAGCTCCTAAAAACTACTCTGTAACAAAAGATATTCTCTTCTAGAATGCACCGAGCGCCACGATACCGTTGCATCTGTATCAATGCATTTTGCGTGCACCTTTCGACCGTGACTTGTTGATTGCTTGCTTAAAAAAATACACGAATAGTTTTTTATGCATTTATATTCTATTTAAATACCTAATAGTAATGTATACTTATTTATTACACAAACACATTTTAGTACTGTTCAAATGTTAGCCCACAAAAAAAGATCAGCTAATAAAGTTGAAATTTAAAAAAAAAATTTCAAATGTAATAAAATAACTGATCTCACCCCTAAATTACACGACCGATTTTGATAAAAATTTAGGAACACTTCACAAGTATATCCTTTTAAACAAAAAAAGAATTTTTGTAATCGATCCAAGCGTCTTTGAATAATCGGTGAACATACATAAAAAAAACTCCTTTTTGGAAGTCGGTTAAAATATTAATGTCCTGGTTTTTATCTTTTTTTAAATACCTATTTGATTGGATTTTGGTTTATGTTTCTTTTACGCCCAGGAAAATCAATAAGCAGAAGTCTAAATGTACTACAGTGCTTATACGCTTGACCGTCAAAATGTACAATGGTTAAAAAGTTCATTATTGAGTAAATTGTTTTAATGAACAAATGACAAAGTGTCAAAGTATCAAATTCCATGGATGTCTAAGACCGCGCCAAGCAAAGAAGACAGCAGAAATCATTAAAATAATTGGTTGTGATTTTATGCACAGATCTGTACGTTTTACGACTAGTCACTAGCTGACGTAAACCCTCGTGAATGCAGCTGTAGCACTTGCACGATACGTGTATGTTTAGTCTTTTAATCACCTTTTACAACATCCACAGTTAGAGACCGTGTGGTCCTATTCTAGGCCAGCAAACATCTAAGTTGAGAAGGGACGCGGTCGGGGCGCGACGGCTCATAGGCGGAAGCTCCAAGCGAATCTAAGTACAAACAGCCAACATACCATAATGTATGGGTAGTCTGATGGCCCGAGTGTCAAAATGTCACAGAATTAATAATGTACAAAATGCTGATGGCAAAATGTCCATTTGTAAGTAGGCACGCGTAGGCTACTTTGGATATTTTTTAGAATACCTATTCAAGAGTTATTTTTAGAAAAAAGTATTATAATCCAAAGTTTAAAAGTTTATTTTGATGTATTTCGTGAGTACTAGCTGTTTACCGAGTAGATAAGACGTGATTTAAAGGCAACTTGGCATGTTCTTTCTATCGAGAAAATTTTATGCGATCGTATTTTTGAATAAAATAGTCACTAGACCTAGTCATGAATTTTGCTGCATTTTTATTTCAACTTGAGTAATTGTCATTAATGTTGATATTACAGACGATAATTCAAAGCAGAGTGAGACGGTGTGAACCCTTAACCAGAACCATACGGCAAAAATTATCTCGTTGGCGCAATTTGCTTTCATAATTAGTTTTACAAAATAATAATATTTACGCAAAGTAGTAAGTATTTGACTAGATTGATAAATTGTAATAGGTAGTACATAATTAACATCGTAATCATTGTCACAACAACAGTGGAAATTATGGGGATTTATTTAAATTTAAATAATTAGAGGTCATATTTGATTGTCGCATAGCATGAATTAAATATACTAACAACAATTATTGTAACAATCTTATGTCACAACATTTAGGTACATAGGTTATGTTTGCGTTTGAGTACATAATCGTCAAGTTGTCATTTATGTATAACATGAGTTCAAATGACTTATAATATATATAAGAAATGAGATAACATAGATAGTGATTTACATGATTATATGCCTAAATAATAATTGTAACTCGTGTGCAAAGTTTCAAAATTTTACAAGCTATTTTTTAGCTTTACACACTCTGACTGTCTGAAATCAAATTTTGTAAGTTACATTTGAACCACTTCCCGGTTTCCGATTAAGGTGAAATTTTGCACGTGTGCATACATCGCGTGACAGTGCAAATGCAATACTATGATGACTGGGAGTTGCTCCGTTTGGTCATAGGAACTCTGTCATGAAACGACGCAACCCCAATGACTTTCTGCTCGTTTGGTTCGTCTTCAGTAGCACTTTAAGCTTTTAAGTTCATTGTTTGAGATAAAAAGGTTGATATAAAAAAATATTTATTTTAATTATTACTTGTTTTATATCTGACGTTCAGTAAGAATTTATGTGTGTTTTTTGTTTTATAAAAGGTTTAACAAAATGTACTGAAACTAGTAAGGGTGAATTCTCTCCATGATATTAAACAACTTTTCCCAATGAACATAGGTATATCGAAGTATGAAAAGTAATTTTGGCCTTCCATACAGGTTGACTGATCAGCTGATCCGAGTTTGTATTGGGTAGGCAAAAAATATTTTTTATATTTCGATTTAAGTTTCTTATGGTAAGTAGTTCAGTTTCATAAACTGAATTCACCCTCAGTTGGCCACTTCCACACACGAAAAACAACAAAATAAAATAGTTTCAGTATACTTTGTTAGACGTTATAAATGTTGCTTGCAAGATAATGGAACAATTATTAAACATATAATAATATTATTAATTAAATATATAATAATTAATAATAATTTGGAAAATAATATTATAATATTCATATGTATAATTATTTTAAACATTTTATGTTTAGTTTTATATATAATTAATTAAATATAATAAACATTTTGGTTTTCGATTGCGGGTGACATACCATAATTCATTATTATGAATTACATAGGATGGAGAAATGGATTTATTAATCCATCTCTAATGATCGAAAGAATTTATAAGTGTCTGTGTCAGAAGATTCGTATAACCTATTTTATATATAGTCGTATAATTTTAAGTACAAATACTCGTAAAATTATAATAAACATCTTGATTTTCCATTCCGGGTGGCATAGTGTAACATAATACCGTACTGGTCGCCGCCTGGCCGCAGCGTGGAACTGTTGCTCGTGACCAAGATTGTCACAGATTAGAGATTTACAGTATCATAACTCTGCTTTATCGTGAACTTAGCTGAATTATTTTATAGCCTATTGAGGCGGTGGCTGTTTTATTTGTTATTTTGTAACGAATTACCTACTAAAACATTGCTATCTACTATGAGGTACTCTTCATTTGTTTATTTTTGTAGTGATATTAGTATTACCTATTTTCTAAAGAAATAAATCATAATACTCCCATGCTGGTCTGGGAGAAACGAAAAAAACTTAGAATGTACCAGCTGCTTCTCTTCCCGCGCAGATCGTAAAAGCCGATCGAGGGAATGGGCAAAAATGCGAATCATTTTAACAGGCGATGCGGCTAGCAACCCGTCACTGTATTGATTGCTTTTCCATCTTCTCGCCCACCATGACGCTAAAAGTGGCTTTTCAGTCTTGCGGCCCTAGGCTCTGCATAGAGCCGCAAGACCCAAAATGCTCTGTCTGCCCCATTAGGGATAAAGACGTGATAGTATGTATGTATGTATAAATCATAATAATAACGAGGTGACTGCCATATGTGGATTCGACGATCATTGTCCCATAGTCGTATCGGCGAACAGTCTAATAGCGAAGAGTCTCGCTTGATCAACATCTTAAGACTCTTTACGATCGATTACGATTTTACTTTTGAGTTATAGTCAATTTTTTTTGTTAGAATTTTTATATTGACTATCTAATTACGTCTTACCAAAGATAATATAATTAATAACGTAAGTCTAACTAACGATTCTTATGAAGTGGCCTTCGGCTCAAAAACCAATTGTATGTAACTCCGATACGTCTTTATTTCGACAATAGTTTAGTTCGATATGTCAAGTCCTATATATGTAGATAGCAACTATAAGTATATCGACTGCGACCACATAATAAGATTCACTTAGCTCAGATAATTGGCGTAATTGCACGGAATAGCGCAGCTTGCGGCGTTTGAATTGATAATCTTGCGAATGACACAACCTATCGAATAAACAGAAATGTATATTTGGATTTTAATTTGTCGAGCTTTAAACTCACGTTTTAAATGTTTATAAACGGGCTTAGCTAGCGCCTTTTTTGTTGGGCCTAACGTTTCGAAAAGCATTTACACCTTTTGTGGTCGCTGATAGACTATGTACTTTCGGCCATCAAGATACCTGGGCTGGCCCATTAGTTATATCCTTAATTGTCTCTTAAACTCAAAATAATATTGACATGAAAATGTATATTTAGAAAGACTAGAAAGACTTCATTAAATCTTTCTGAATATACGAGAAAATTTAAAAATCCATAAGTTTTATCCTTTATCAGTCCACTGCTGCTGAAGTAAAGGTCTCTCGCAATTTAAAGGCGGGTAACGCTCTTGTTACACCCCTGGTGTTGCAGTTGTCCATGGGCAGCGGTGATCACTTACCATTAGGTGAGCCACATGTTCGTTTGTCGCCCTGTAACAAAAAAAAAAAAGATACCAAGATACTAAAGTGCCATTTTTAACACGGAGTCACCTAAAATAATGGTTTTTTCATCCAAAAAGTTAGTAGTTGGAGCCTACTTTTAAGTATAAAATACCTGTGCCAGTGGACTCCGCTCCTTCATAACACTAAATATGTGGATACCTAAAAACTAATTACGATTAATTACCTAATTTTCAGTACAAAATATTTTTTTATGTGTATGTGTAGGAGAGGGGGAGGGGGTTGATTGATGCTAATAATGTTGAAGAATGTTAACATCTTACATATAAATACCGGATATTTTTCTCTCTCCTCAGTATTGTATGCTCGTGCTAACAAAGGAAAATAAGTCACGTTCTTTGAATTTTCCTTTTAAGCTGCATAATAACAAGCATAATTTTACAGCAAAATATATATCCGCTTTTACCCAACCTCTTCAGCGGGGGGAAGGTATTCATTTAAGTAGATGCTTTATACAGGCTGTTACAACTAGCCAAAATAATCTTAAATAAACTTATTAAGTCTATTATATAGAACAGCTTACCGATAAAGACATTTGTCTTTCTTTGTCTTCTCGTGCAAATAGCGAATTCTTAGATGGCATCCAAAGTCTGATGATGAGGCGAGATGGTAACTTGCTCTTAATAATCATAACAAAAGCTTGTACAAAAATGTTATCTGTGTAAAGATCTCGATCTGGCTAGAGATTTTTTGAACTTGGTGTCTTGGAGATTGGGACGGCCTTGGTGTGAGACACTACTCGTGTGGACCTGTCGCACCGCCCCATCTTCAGGTCACCAAGTCAAAAGCCGGCGCAGCAGCAGACGCAGCAGAGAGCCGCAAAAGGCTCAAATATTGGAGAAAACTACATATTTGAAACTTTTGGTCCGGGAGGTCCTTCAGCCCATAATTTGTTTAAATTTATTTTTAAACGACTATTCGAGGTATCCAGTGACAAGAGGGCTGGTAACTATCTGGCGCAAAAAATCAGCAGTGCCATACAACTTATCATGCTGCCAGCCTTTTAGCCACGCTGCCGAGGGGTGATATTTTAGTAGGACTACATAGTAGAATTTATTTTTTAACAGACTTCCAAAAAAGGAGGAGCTTATCAATTCGTCGCGACCTTTAATTTTTTTATGTACGTTAACCGATTATTTGTAGCGACGCATTTGAATTTTTTTTAAAGGTCAGGATACTTATCATGTTTTCGCAAAGATATTTTGTCAAAATCGGTTGTGTTGTTTGGGGGTGAAGTCGGTTTTTAGTTTTTAATAATTGGCCAAGTGCGTGTCGGGCCACGCGCAGTGTAGGGTTCCGTAGTTCCGAATGCCAACTTTGAGTTTATGCCCCTAAAAACGTTTAAAAACTAATTATCTATTGAATTTGTATGAAATTTCTTTTTCTGAGTACATTTTAAAGTTGATCGCCTATAACTTTTTAATTTGTATACCCTACTTAGCTCTGATAGTTTTCCTTCAAACTACATTATATATACTATAGCTGCGAATTTTTTCACGTGGCCATATATAACCGTTTAGCAGATAGAGGGGGGGGGGGGGGGGACACTTGCCTCCAACAAAAATTTTCACTTTAAACCCAAATATTTCAGAAACGGATCCCTAAATCCAAAAATGGTGTTAACAAGCTCACAATGTTTTTGAAAGACCTATTCAACGACACCCAACACAATGTGTTTGTCGAGAAAAAAATATTGACTACCTCTTTACTTCTATGGCAGCTAACCTATAAAAAAATATTTTTCCAGATTTTATTTTACGACTTTAACGCCATGATTAATATACATATCCATGCCAAATTACAGCTTTCTAGTACTTGTAGTTTCTGAGTAGGACCGCGGACAGACAGACAGACAGACAGACAGACATGGCGAAACTATAAGGGTTGTTTTCTACGGAACCCTAAAAACTAAAAAGTTTCCGTTTTTGTTTAGTTTTAATTTAAATTTGATTAAGTACAGTTTTAATTTTATTTTTCAAATCTTGTTAAAAAACAATAATCCAAACAACCGTGTCAATATCAAATCAATCTTTTACAGACATATCTCATAGATCCTTAGCTAATAGTTTATTATATCGCTTAACTGTTCCCCGGTATCGATTCAATCGATTGAGACTGGTTTGTTTGTATCGATGATCGGATCTGGGTCGCGGGTAGCGGTATCGATGCATTACGTTTATAGTTTAGCGGTTCTGACAGGATTTCGCGGTCAAGGCTGTATATTTGCCAGCAGGAATGTTTGGCATACATTGCTGTAGGTAGTGCTTGTATGTAGTAAACACACTAACTAAACTAATATCAATACCTATTCATAATAACATACACACGTGTTCTGAACATATTTTAGTTCGTATACTTAAATAAATAAATAAATATATAGGGACAAATTACACTGATTGAGCTAGCCCCAAAGTAAGTTTGAGACTTGTGTTATGGGATATTAACTCAACGATACTATATTTTATAACAAATACATATATAGATAAACATCCAAGACCCAGGACAATTTGAAAAAGGCCATTTTCCAACTTGCCCTGGCTGGGGATCGAACCCAGGACCTCCGGATTGGCGGTCTAGCGTGTTGACCGTTACGCCACGGAGGTCGTCAACCGACCGACCTTTGGTCCGAATCGACCCATTCCAAAAAATACCTTGGGCCAATCGCACTGCTTCAACCCCTGCCTTGCGAATGCCTATTCATAAACAGTACCGATTTTAGAAAAAATTATATAGGACAACTGGAAAAGTATACTCTTTTAATCAAAAATGATCCAAATTAATCCAGGCGTCTTTAAGTAACCGGACAACATACATACTTACATTACAAAATGTTCTCTGCTTCTCGCCGTCTGTCCCTCTGTCTGATGGTCTTTGTCAATTTGACATACAGAATTTCATAAGAACACTTATGTTCCCCGACAAATGTACAACCCACAGTACGGAATTTTAATTGCTTTACTGACCTTTAGCATGTCATTTGCTGCATTTTTATTTTCGCATGAGCAAAACACTTATATCTCTTGGAATTAATTATTCTAGATATTTTGTTAACTAGTTGTACTTGTGTTTTGTTTTTTGGTTGACTTTGAGTATGTTAGTAATAAGTCTACAAAAAATACCATCACTTCAGTTCAGAAGTTTGTGTTACCCGTTACCATGGAGTTTTACGACCAAGCCCAGACCAGGAAGGTTCAAGATACATCACCCACTATACATCACTCTTTTTTCCAGTGCTGGTGTTGGCCGTGGGGCTGAGCAGCGCGCGATGGATGCGTCGCTCGCGATCCAACCAGCCCAGAGAGAC